>WWNC01000125.1:0-1268559 GCA_011125475.1 Melanerpes aurifrons | reverse complement strand
TGTGCCCGGTTGACGGTGTCCCTTTTAAGAAAGGGGAATATGGTGGACGGAAGTTGGTAAACGGAAGGAAGAGTCTAAACTAATTTTTCATTGGGCAAGTGGGAGGAAGCAATATCTGGCCTGAGAGTGAAGTGGGCATTCCCAGCACTTCTCTGTCACTCTTGCTTCCGCATCTCCTTCTTGCAGCAGCTCCCTGTGCTGGGCTTTCTGCCAAGGCTCCGGCCTTGAAAAACTGATAACCAGGCCTGTAACTGCTTTCAATTAACACAACCTGCTTTTAACTTCTTTCTTTCTTCTTTCTCCCTCTTTTCCGAACTATTCTGGGGAAAGGGGGGGAAGGGAGGGGAGCGGAGGTGAGGATCCCCTCGGCCGAGGGGCTACTCATTTCTGTGTTACACTGCTGTATATCTTTGTATATATTGTAGATATTGTAAATTTGTAAATATTCCCCTGCAAAATCCTACACTGCTTTGTAAATATAGCTCCACTGCTTTGCTAATTCAGCTGGTGAGTTTTTTTTCTTTCCCTTCAATTTTTTTTTTCCCTTTACTTACAGGGGGGAGGGAAGAGGCTTCTTGGCCTCAGCCCTTCCAACCCACCACATTTTTTTTATTGGCGTACCCAACGTGCGGCAGATAATTAGTTTAATTTATTACTTGATTGATTTAGTGTTTTCCAGCTGAATTAGCAAACATGAAGGTCTTGTGGTTTGTGGAGCGATTGTTCTTTTCAATTTTTGGGGCTCTGGTTTACAGATATTGTTTGGGTTTGATTTTGGATTACCTGGGTAAATATTTGGTGCGGACAATTTATATGTGGGTTATGTATAGAGTTAAATTATGGTATGGAAAATGTATTAATTTACTATGGCCAGTGAGATACAGGAATGTTACCTCCACCACTCTCCCAATTGAGATAAAGGGTTTTAAGATTCCTCCTGAGGAGAGAGTAACTTTAGGTGATGCCTGGGACCCAAAGGTGATTTATGTGATGTGTATAATTCTGCTGCTGGTGATAACTAATGTGTATTCTCTGTATTCCTTGTGGCGAGAGAAAAGGTGTCCAGGGCGTGTTTTGTTATTAAAACTAGATCAAAAGAAAACGCCGTGGCTCTAGATCAGTCCCAGAGTCATCTAGTGACGAAGAGTGTGCAGAATCTCCGTCAGTTAAAAAGAAGGCTAAAAAGTCAATTGGTAAAGCAGCTCTAAATGACTTTGCTGATTCTAGCAAGCTGCCAAGGGCGGCAGCTGGTATCAACATGGCTCCCACTCCTTCTCCTTCTTCTTCTTCTCCATCGGCCATTAACGGAGCAACGTCACTTCCGCCTACTCCCTCAGTGGGACCGGAAGTCACTGCCCCAGCAGCTGATTTATCTCAGGACCTGTCAGCTTCCATTAAGGTGGCTGTAAATTCAAACACAGCTCCAGTTAAGGTGGCTCCTTTAAAGACTAGAAGTGGAAAGGCCAAAGATGGAGAAGAAGAGGAGCTGGAGACTGATCCTGGTGAGGGGCCCTCTACTCTAAGAGATCCTGCTCAGGAGGAAGAGGTGGTTTGTTTTAAAGATCTAGTTAACCTAGTGAGATCAAAGCAGGATACAGATGAAGCTAGGAAAGCAGCTGGCAAAGGTGGTTCTCAGCTTAAAGAGATCCTTAGGAGAATGACAGCAGGATTATATGGACAAAAATTCAGGAGATGAAGAGCAAGATGATATTTTGGAATGTTCTTCTCCACGGGAGGAATTGCGTAATGTCCGTAAAGATTTCACCAGGGCGGATAAGGAGCCAGTTCTAGCTTGGCTTAGTAGGTGTTATGATACAGGTGCTCCAGCTCTAACAGTTGGAGACAAGTCAGCAGCTCAGTTAGGAACTCTCTCAAGGGACAATGGAATAGATAGACATCTAGGAAGAGCTCTCGTAAGGTTAATCTCTGGATACGCCTTTTAATGGCGGTTGCCCTGAGATATCCTTCCCGAGATGATCTCCATGGAATCCTAAACCCTGGACTACCATAGATGAGGGAATCAAGCGCTTGAGAGAATTTGCTGTTAGAGAGCTACTCTATGGTGAACATGAAACTCTAAATCCTGATGACATTCCTGTGGGTATTGGTCTTGCTAAAAAGATCATCAAACTTGCTCCTTCCACTATGCAAACATTCTGGCAAGCAGAATTGTGTCAAGAAGTTATGGTGGAGCTTCTCCTACGGTTGGCCAATTCAGTGATCAAATGAGACAATTGGAGGATAGCATGACACGTGGTTCTTTGGTTTCAGCCATTAAAACGATGTCTGGTGATATTCAGAATTGCATAAGAGAGTTAAAAGATTCCATATACCAATTGGCACAAAAGGATAATTTCAATTCTCCCTCCAGGTGGATACAAGTTTCATCTGTGAGGAATACACGTCCTCCAAGGAGGTCATTCCAAAACAGGTCATTCCAAAACAGGTCGTTCCAAAACAGACCGCCAAGGCAATCACGTAGAACTATTTGGATAACTCTGCGTGATCAGTTTGGTGAGAACATGAACCGCTGGGATGGCCAACCAACTTCTAATCTTTTCAGGAGACTGAGGAATTGCAAAGTGGCAGAACCCAAGGTAGCAATACCAGAAGGGTAGCTGTTACTTCCACAGTTCCCCAGAACGACTCTTATGGCTCCAACAGTGGCTCCAGTTATAACATGCAAAGTTATAACCCTGCGAACTATGTGCAATGCACATGTGCGCATGTTCCCCATAACTAGGGGTGCCCTGCCTCCCGCCAGGGGGAGGAGAGGGATAACAGAGATAATAGAATCTATTGGGATGTGTACATCCAGTGGCCTGGCACTTCACAATTTCGGAAGTACAGGGCCTTGGTTGACACAGGAGCTCAGTGCACCATAATACCATCAAATTATCAGGGATCAGAGTCTATAACTATTCTGGGAGTCACTGGTGGATCTCAAGAGTTAAGTAAGGTAGAGGTTAATATAAGTTTAACTGGTAAACAATGGAAGAAGCATACAGTTGTGACCGGACCTGATGCACCTTGTATTTTGGGAATTGATTTTCTGAGAGAAGGGCGTTTCAAAGACCCTAGAGGTTACAAATGGGCTTTTGGAGTAGCTTCAATAGAAATTGATGGACAAAAATTGAAGCTGTCTGCTAGACCTGAACTTTCTGATGAATCTGCAGTTGTGGGACAACATAAGATACAGGACATTAAATTGCCGGTTGCTTCTCAGACTGTGCATCACAGACAATACAGAACCAACCGTGACTCTTTGTTGCCCATTCAGAATCTGATTCGTCAGTTGGAGAGTCAGAAAGTCGTCAGCAAAACTCATTCACCTTTCAACAGTCCAGTGTGGCCTGTGCGAAAGCAGAATGGAGACTGGTGTCTGACAGTAGACTACCGAGCCCTGAATGAAGTGACACCACCTATGAGTGCAGCAGTACCAGACATGATGGAGCTACAGTATGAGCTGGAATCCAAAGAGGCCAAATGGTATGCTACCATAGACATTGCTAATGCATTTTCTCTATTCCCATAGCAGAGGAATGCAGGCCTCAGTTGCTTTCACCTGGAGAGGAATCCAGTACACTTTCAACAGGCTGCCAATGGGCTGGATCCACAGCTCAAGCATCTGTCATGCAGTGATCCACGATGCTCTGGAGAAAGGCAGCGCTCCAGAACACATCCAGTTCATCGATGATATCATTGTCTGGGGTAAAACTGCTGAGAAGTCTTCGAGAAAGGTAACAAAATCATTGACATTCTTCTGAATGCAGGTTTTGCCATCAAACGAGACAAGGTGAAAGGACCTACCACAGAAATTCAGTTTCTGGGAGTGCGATGGCAGGATGGACGCCTTGACACATTCCAGTGGATGTGGTAAATAGAGTCTCTACCATGGCAAATCCCACAAACAAGCAAGAGACCTTACGTTTCTTGGGGATAGTGGGATTTTGGAGACTGCACATTCCTGGATACAGTCAGATTGTGAAGCCTCTGTATGATGTGACTCGAAAGAGAAACCATTTCCACTGGGGACCTGAACAACAAGCAGCCTTTGACCAGATAAAGCAAGAGGTAGTTCAAGCAATGGGTCTGGGACCTGTCCGAGATGGTCCAGACATTAAGAACATTTTGTACACGGCTGCAAGTGACAATGGTCCAACCTGGTGCTTGTGGCAAAAGCTCCAGGTGAGACACGCGGACGACCTCTTGGTTTCTGGAGTCGAGGTTACAGAGGTTCAGAGGCTAATTATACTCAACAGAGAAAGAAATTCTAGCTGCCTATGAAGGAGTAAAAGCATCCTCTGAAGTGATTGGAACTGAATCACAACTTCTCTTAGCTCCCAGATTACCAGTTTTGAATTGGATGTTCAAAGGCAAAGGTTCCACACCACATCATGCCACAGACTCCACATGGTCTAAGTGGATGGCTCTGATAACACAGAGAGCTCGAATGGGAAATCTTGAAAGACCTGGTCTAGTGGAGGTGATCTCAAGTTGGCCTGAAGGTATCAACTGTGCTAAACCTCCAGAGGAGAAAGTAACTCGTGCTGAGGAAGCTCCTCCTTACAATGACCTGTCTGATGATGAAAAGAAATATGCTTTGTTCACAGACGGTTCCTGTCGTCTTGTTGGAAACAAGCGAAGGTGGAAGTCTGCAGTGTGGAGTCCAACACGCCGAGTTGCAGAGGCGAAAGATGGAGAAGGAGAATCCAGTCAGTTCGCAGAGGTAAAAGCTGTCCAGCTAGCTCTCGACGTAGCTGAACGTGAGAGATGGCCAAAGCTTTATCTCTACACCGACTCATGGATGGTAGCCAATGCTCTATGGGGTTGGCTAAAGAACTGGAAGAAGAGTGGTTGGCAGAGGAAAGGAAAACCCATTTGGGCAGCCAACCTATGGCAGGACATTGCTGATCGAATCGAGAGAATTCCAGTGAAAGTGAGACACATCGATGCTCACATTCCTAAGAGCAAAGCTACTGAGGAACAGCAACACAACCATCAGGCAGATCTAGCTGCAAGAGTTTCTCAAGTAGACATGGACTCTAATCTTGATCTTGACTGGAAACACCGAGGTGAGATATTCTTAGCTCGGTGGGCTCCATGATTCGTCAGGACATCAAGGCAGAGATGCAACATACCAATGGGCTCGTGACAGATCCATAGACATTTCCATGGATGCTATCACACAAGTCATCCATGACTGTGACATTTGTGCTGCTATTAAGCAGGCAAAACGACTTAAGCCCTTGTGGTATGGTGACAGATGGTCCAAGTACAAGTATGGTGAAGCTTGGCAGATTGACTATATCACTCTACCACGTTCTCGTTCTGGTAAGCAATACGTGCTTACTATGGTAGAGGCAAACACTGGATGGTTGGAAACTTATCCAGTTCCACATGCAACTGCACGCAACACCATTCTCGGTCTGGAGAGACAGATCCTGTGGAGACACGGAACTCCAGAGAGGATTGAGTCAGACAACGGAACTCATTTCAAGAACAACCTTGTAAAGAACTGGGCAAAAGAGCACGGTATTGAGTGGATATTCCACATTCCCTACTATGCACCAGCTTCAGGAAGATTGAACGCTACAACGGTTTGTTGAAGACCACTCTCAAAGCCATGGGGGTGGATCTTTGAAAAACTGGGAAAACATTTAGCACAAGCAACCTGGCTGGTAAATAGTAGAGGTTCAGTGAACCGAGCTGGACCTGCACATTCAGATTTGCTACGGAAAGTAGAAGGTGATAGAGTTCCTGTTGTTAAAGAAAAGAATCTGTTAGGTAAAACTGTTTGGGTATTTTCACCCTCAGGAGAGGCTAAACCTGTCCGAGGGGTGGTTTCAGCTGAAGGTCCGGGTCACACTTATTGGGTAATGCAAGAGAATGGTGAAATTCAGTGTATTCCACAAAGAAATTTAACTTTAGCTGAAAGAGGTTAACTTCGAACTGCTGTACAGCTACATTGCGCCCAAAAGAAGAATCAACGAGGAATCTACGGTGCATGAACCCTGAGATCCCTGAGAGCCCTGAGTCAACTAAGAGACCCTGAGATTTCCTGTTTCCCTTTTCTTCGCTTCGTCGGTGAAGAAATGAACTGTTTTCCATTTTCTCACTTTCTGATTTTCTTGGACTTTTGAATCATCTACATCTGAGCATAGCCGAATGGACTATGAACTATATTCACGAACTGTAAATATCATTTTGGATTGAATGGACAGTATAAACAGCCAATGAAAATTGTTTAGAAGGTGGATTGTGCCGGTTGACGGTGTCCCTTTAAGAAAGGGAATATGGTGGACGGAAGTTGGTAAACGGAAGGAAGAGTCTAAACTAATTTTTCATTGGGCAAGTGGGAGGAAGCAATATCTGGCCTGAGAGTGAAGTGGGCATTCCCAGCACTTCTCTGTCACTCTTGCTTCCGCATCTCCTTCTGGTGCAGCAGCTCCCCTGTGCTGGGCTTTCTGCCAAGGCTCCGGCCTTGAAAACTGATAACCAGGCCTGTAACTGCTTTTCAATTAACACAACCTGCTTTTAACTTCTTTCTTTCTTCTTTCTCCCTCTTTTCCGAACTATTCTGGGGAAGGGGGAAGGGAGGAGAGCGGAGGTGAGGATCCCCCTCGGCCGAGGGGCTACTCTCATTTCTGTGTTACAAGCTGTATATCTTTGTATATATTGTAGATATTGTAAATTTGTAAATATTCTGCAGAAATATAGCTCCACTGGCCAGCTGGTGAAATTTTTTTCCCATCTACAGGGAGAAGGGGAACAGAGGGGCTCTAAGGGCATTTGACACTGGTTGACACTAGGCTGAACACGAGCCAGCAGTGTGCCCAGGGGGCCAAGAAGGCCAAGGGCATCCTGGCCTGCAGCAGGAAGAGTGTGGCCAGCAGGAGCAGGGAGGTCCTTGTGCCCTGTGCTCAGCACTGCTGAGGCCACACCTGGAGTCCTGTGTCCAGTTTTGGGCCCCTCAGGTTAGGAAAGATGTTGAGCTGCTGGAAGGTGTCCAGAGAAGGGCAAGAAAGCTGGGGAGGGGTCTGGAGCACAGCCCTGTGAGGAGAGGCTGAGGGAGCTGGGGTTGCTTAGCCTGGAGAAGAGGAGGCTCAGGGGAGACCTCATTGCTCTCTCAACTCCCTGAAGGGAGGTTGTAGCCAGGTGGGGGTTGGTCTCTTCTCCCAGGCAAGCAGCAGCAGAACAAGAGGACACAGTCTCAAGCTGTGCCAGGGAAAGTTTAGGCTGGATGTTAGGAAGAAATTCTTCATAGAGAGAGGGATTGGCCATTGGAATGTGCTGCCCAGGGACATGGTGGAGACACCATCATTGGAGGTGTTTAGAAGGACACTGGATGAGGCACTTGGTGCCATGGTTTAGTTGATTAGATGGTGTTGGATGATGGGTTGGATGTGATGATCTTGGAGGTCTCTTCCAACCTGGTTTATTCTATGCTATTCTAAATCACAGACAGGGGTCTGGACACCAGTAACCACACCAGCTCTGGAAGTGCACTCACAAGCATAATGCTTACAAGCACAGGAATGGGCATCTGACACACATCTGCTGTGCAGAAGAATGCCTGTGCCATCCTTGGGCACTGCCAGGTGAGTTTGGCTCTTTCTGCCCTGAGCCAGGCTCCAAAAGCCTCTCTTAGCAGATGTGTGCAGAGGCAGTGGCCCAGGTAAATTAGAGATGCAATGGGCTTTAGAATCATAGAACCATAAAATGGTCCAGGCTGGAAGGGACCTCCCAAGCTCATCCAGTCTGACCTCCCCCACAGTCAGCAGGGACATCCCCAGCTAGATCAGGCTGCCCAGGGCCTCGTTGAGTCCTCACCTTGAATATCTCCAGGGAAGGAGCCTCAAGCACTGCCCTGGGCAGCCTGTTCCAGTGCTCCACCACCCTCATAGGAAAGAACTTCTATCTGATATCCAATCTCAATCTGCTCTGCTCTAGTTTGAAGCCATTGCCCCTGCTCCTGTCCCTGCAGGCCTTTGCAGACAGCCTCTCTGCAGCCTTCCTGTAGCCTCCTTCAGGTCCTGGCAGGCTGCTGTTCGGTCTCCCTGGAGCCTTCTCTTCTCCAGGCTGAACACCCCCAGCTCCCTCAGCCTGTCCTTGTAGCAGAGGTGGTTTGGGTCAGAAGGGGCCTTAAAGATCATCCAGTTCCAACCCCCTGCCAAGGGCAGGGACACCTTCCCCTAGCCCAGGGAGCTCAAGCTTAGTGGATAAAGCTATCACAGTCACATTCCCTGCACAGTTGAAACTAGCACCCTGTGTATCTGTGGGGTTTCAGAGCTGAGCAGCACTGCCTTAAACATACACCACAGGCACAGGAACTCTGAGGGGAAGATTAAGTCAGAGAAGATTAAGTCATTTAGAAAATTAAGGCATGAAGTCATCCTGAAAACTATGTGAATTGGGCAACACTTGCTTCCCTCCATACCTGCTGTGGCCATGCAAGAGAGCTGACTGGGGACACCATGGTAAGCATCTCTGCAACCTCAGGAGGCTGAGAAGGCCACCAGCAGCCTGGCCTGGGTCAGCAATAGTGTGGCCAGCAGGAGCAGGGCAGTGATCATGTCCCAGCACTCAGCACCAGTGAGGCTGCATCACAAATACTGGGTTCAATTTTAGGGCTCTCACACCAAGAAGGACATTGAGAGGCTGGAGCAGGCCCAGAGAAAGGCAACCAAGCTGGGGAAGGGTCTGGAGAAGAGGGCTGGGCAGGAGCAGCTGAGGGAGCTGGGGGTGTTGAGTGTGGAGCAGAGGAGGCTGAGGGAGACCTCATTGCTCTCTGCAGCTCCCTGAGAGGAGGCTGCAGGGAGGTGGGGGCTGGGCTCTGCTCCCTAGTCTCAGGTGATAGAAGGAGAGGAAATGACCTGGAATTGTGCCAGGGGAGGCTTAGGTTAGAGATGAGGACAAATGTCTTAGCTGCAAGAGTGGTCAGAGCTTGGCAGGGGCTGCCCAGGCAGGTGGTGGAGTCCCCATCCCTGGAGGTGTTCCAGAGAGCTGTGGCCATGGCACTTGGGGCCAGGGTTTGGTGACCATGGTGGTGCCAGGCTGATGCTTGGAGTCAATGATCTTAGAGGTCTTTTCCCACTGAAACAATTCCATAATTGTATGATTCTATGATTTGTTCCATCACATTCCACTTGTGCATCTCAAGGGATGCTCTGAGACAATAGGAACTCAAGGCAGAGAGAGGGTCTGAAATCTTTGTTTTCAATAGAAACCAAGAGAGAGAGAAGAGAATCAAGTAATGCCCAGCTCCAAAGCTCAGGAGACTGGCAGCCAACTGAGCTCTCAGCGTGGCAGATTTGCTGCCTCCCCCTCACTGGTACAATGCTATTGTGAGCAGGCTCAGATCAAAGGGGCTTTCTGGAGGGGATCTTCACAGGTTTGGGTATAAACACATCCCCTCAGTCCCCAGATCCTCTGGGGTCCAGCTCTCTGCCAGCAAGAGAGGTAAACCCCAACGGAGGCTTCCACACTGGAGCAGCCTTGGCTGTGGGAGGGCTCAGCGGCTCTGCAGCCCAGGAACTCCTTCAGCCAGCCTTACCCGGAGCGTTGTGGTAGAAATTGGCTCGTTGTCACTTTGGCTTCCCTGCAGCCTTCCTGGTTTGTGCACCGCCTGAAATTTCCACCCGCGCCACGACCCAGCCAGGGGCTTTGAATGAGCTCCGTAGGAAACAGGGCAGTCCAGAGCAACCTGCTCTGTTGCTAAAAGCAAGCAGCACTTCAGGAAACAACCAGCCTGGAAAATAAAACAAAAGTACGAAAAGGGAAAGACACTGAAAGAGGGAAGGCTCTGCTCTAGGCTCTTCTGTGCAAACCCCGAGGAAACCGGGCACGTTGTAGGCACTGGAAAAGGGATATTTAACAGAGGGATTAGTGACTCATGGAAATGCATTTCAGCAGCTCTTGCCCAGCCCGAGGACGCGGGGAAACAGGCAGCTGGGGCAGGTAGAGAGCGGCTGCTGCTGGACTCAGCCTGCGGCGCCCTGCAGCAGCGGCAGCAGCAGAGGCAGGCAGCAGGGATTGGGGAGCGCTGCAGCGGCTCGGAGCTGGCCGAGCAGAGCGCCTCTGACAATGGCAAATTTTGACTCATAAAGGGCCTTTTTAAAAAAAAACAACCAAAAAAAAGCTCTGAGACCTTTCACCTTCTGCTTCCTTTGCCTTTTATAACCATTTATGGGCTTCTAGGGACCCCTTCCAGCGCTGCTTGCCCCGGGACGCGGGCAGCCCGCCGGGCTGTGCCCTCGAGCCGAGGCCGAGCCGAGGTGGCCTGGTGGGGGGTACGGAGGGGTGAAGGGACGGCGACGCGAAGGGGTGGTGGCGCCCAGGGCTCCTGGTGCCCCGGGGGGCGCCAGCCGTGCCCCCCCCACTCAAAGGCCGTGGATTTGGCTTTGCAGAGGCGCCAGCCCGGGCGAGGCGGCACTTGTGGCGCCGGGCACACGGCGGCGGGGCCCGGCGGGAAGGTGGGTGCCGGCCGTCCAGCGCCCCGCTGCCCGCACCCCGCGCCCCGCTGCCCGCACCCCGCGCCCCGCTCCCCGCCGGGGCCGAGCGTGGGCGAGCTCCTCCCCCAGTGTGTGTTTTGGATGGGGCCGCATCAGCTGCCTGGTATCAGCGCGGCGGCTCCGGCGGGGCGGGCGGGAGGCTGAGCAGAGCCAGGCTCGGAGGGTCAAGTACAGGTTGCTGCGCAGGAAAGAGCCGGGGGAGGGGAGCCTGGGTCACTCCTCTCTCCCCTGGCTCTCCCTTTCTCTTTTTCCTTACCTCCCCCCGCGCCACCTCGCCTCTTTTTTTTTTCCCTTCTCCCCTCCACCCCTTATCCTTTTCCCCCCTCCCTTCCCGGGAAGGGGATGTTGGGACTATTCCATCAGTGTGGTATGTCTGTGTAAACATCATTAGCTCCTATGAGCTGACACGCTGGAGATTTTCATTTCTCCCTTACAAATCGCTGCCTTCCACAATAAAAATACCACGCATGTTCGGCTGGATGTGCTCGCAGGGAAGAGGGAGAGGTTTGCTCTCCCTGCCTTTGATCTGCAGAGCAAAGAAGAAAACCAACTGCCTGGGCAGAGGAGTAGCACTGGAGGGAGGAGAGGGAGAGGGAAGCCCTGAGGAGAGGGTTTGAATCTCCCTGAGGAGAGGGTTTGAGTCTCCTTGAGGAGAGGGTGAGGGAAGCCCTGAGGAGAGGGTTTGGGTCTCCTTGAAGAGAGGGTGAGGGAAGCCCTGAGGAGAGGGTTTGAATCTCCCTAAGGAGAGGGTTTGAGTCTCCTTGAGGAGAGGGCAAGGGAAGCCCTGAGGAGAGGGTTTGGGTCTCCTTGAAGAGAGGGTGAGGGAAGCCCTAAGGAGAGGGTGGGGGTCTCCCTGAGGAGAGGGTGAGGGAAGCCCTGAGGAGAGGGTTTGGGTCTCCTTGAAGAGAGGTTGAGGAAAGCCCTGAGGAGAGGGTTTGAATCTCCCTAAGGAGAGGGTTTGAGTCTCCTTGAGGAGAGGGCAAGGGAAGCCCTGAGGAGAGGGTTTGGGTCTCCTTGAAGAGAGGGTGAGAGAAGCCCTGAGGAGAGGGTTTGAATTTCCTAAAGAGAGGGTTTGGGGTCTCCTGAGGAGAAGGTTTGAGTTTCCCTAAAGAGAGGGTGGGGGTCTCCTGAGGAGAAGGTTTGAGTTTCCCTAAAGAGAGGGTGGGGGTCTCCCTGAGGAGAAGGTTTGAGTTTCCCTAAAGAGAGGGTGGGGGTCTCCCTGAGGAGAGGGTGAGGGAAGCCCTGAGGAGAGGGTTTGGGTCTCCTTGAGCAAAGAGTGAGGGAAGCCGTGAGGAGAGGGTTTGAATCTCCCTGAGGAGAAGGTTTGAGTCTCCTTGAGGAGAGGGCAAGGGAAGTCCTGAGGAGAGGGCAAGGGAAGTCCTGAGGAGAAGGTTTGAGTTTCCCTAAGGAGAGGGTGAGGGTCTCCCTGAGGAGAGCTCAGGTGAGCAAAGCCCTGAGGAGAGGGTTTGGGTCTCCACAAGGAGGGGGTGAAGGTCGCCCTCAGGAGAAGGTAAGGGAAGCTCTGAGGAGAGGGTCTGAGATTCCCTAAGGAGAGGGTGAGCATCTTCTCGAGGAGAGGGCAAAGGTTTCCCCAAGGGCACCTGGGCAGGCATGTGGGCTCTGGGCAAGGACAGGGCAGGAGGCCTGGCCATGGGCATGATGCAATGAGCCAGAGGTGTAGAGGTAGGTAATGGTTGGACTCGATGATCTTAAAGGCCATTTCCAGCGGAAGCAATTAAATCCTAGGTGCAAGGCAGCAGCCCTGCCCCCAGGGCACTGTCCCACAGTGCTGCCAGGCCAGCCCAGCGGCTTTCAGCAGTGCTCTCCAGAGGAACTCAGATGGTGCAAGCCCAGAGGAGCTCAGATGGTGCAAGCCCAGAGGAGCTCAGATGGTGCAAGCCCAGGCTCTCCTCTCCAGAGTGCACGTGGGGAAAGCTGCTGTTAGGTAGTTTGTACCCCCAAATTCTCTGGTCAGCAGGGTGCCTCCCTGCCTCCCAGCAGGGTCACTCCAAGCAAGGAGCTGTCCTCAGGTTCGGCTTGGCCGGGCCCCAGAGAGCCCAGCAGAGCCCAGCAGAGCCGAGCCAAGCTTGCTATCTCCCTTGATCCACTCCTTATCTCTGGGAGCAGCCGTGGCAAGCAGGGAGCTCCGGCAAAGAAACTTCCCTCATCCACTTCCCCCTTCTGTCTGTTTGCCCTGGCAGCAGGACAGCACTTTAGTAACCAACAGCTGTCCACACCCTCCTTCTTCCCAAGCCCTCTCGGTGTTGCTGGCCTCGATGCCTCGCTAGGTGTTGCTTGCTGCCCCTCTCCTCAGGCATTTTTTTTGGTGGGCTATAGTCTGTGTAGCAACAATAAAGCAGTGAGGGCCCAGCCCCTGATTTTGGCAGTACAGGGTTGGAGGCAGTCCTTTGGTTAGGCAAAAGATAAAGATGGGAGAAGAACGTGAAGGGCCAGGGAGGCTGGGAGAGGCTCAGCTGTGCTGGGCTGTGGTGCTGCCTGCTGCTGGTGCTTTGCCCAGCTCGCCACGAGAAGGCAGCAACCTCTGCACAGCCTGCAGCAGTCCTGGGCTGCGAACCTCTGTGGCAAGACTTCAGCCAATTTCACTAAGCCCTACATCCCCAGAGGCACTTTTGGTCCAGGGACCCACCCAGATCCCAGACTTCCCAAGCTCTCTCTCTCTTTTTTTGTTTTGCTTTCAGTAACTTCTACTTTGTCTCTTTCCAGTGGTGTCTGTGTGCAGGGTCGCAGGGAGAGCTGAAGCCCACGGAGTTAGGGCTGGTGCAGGGCCTTTTGTTCCCTCCATTGCCTTGGGGCAGGCAGCAGCCCTGCTGAAGAGCTGCTGTGCTGAGAGGCGCTGGTGATAGTAGGCTGAACAAGAGCCAGCAGTGTGCCCAGGGGGCCAAGAAGGCCAAGGGCATCCTGGCCTGCATCAGGAAGAGTGTAGCCAGCAGGAGCAGGGAAGTCCTTGTGCCCTGTGCTCAGCACTGCTGAGGCCACACCTGGAGTCCTGTGTCCAGCTCTGGGCTCCTGAGGTTAGAAAAGATGTTGAGCTGCTGGAAGGTGTCCAGAGAAGGGCAAGAAAGCTGGGGAGGGGTCTGGAGCACAGCCCTGTGAGGAGAGGCTGAGGGAGCTGGGGTTGCTTAGCCTGGAGAAGAGGAGGCTCAGGGGAGACCTTCTTGCTCTCTGCAACTCCCTGCAGGGAGGTTGTAGCCAGGTGGGGGTTGGTCTCTTCTCTCTAGCAAGCAGCAGCAGAACAAGAGGACACAGTCTCAAGCTGTGCCAGGGGAGGTTTAGGCTGGAGGTGAGGAGAAAGTTCTTCCCTGAGACAGTTGTTAGCCATTGGGATGTGCTGCCCAGGGAGGTGGTGGAGTCCACATCCCTGGAGGTGTTTAGGAAGAGCCTGGATGAGGCACTTGGTGCCGTGGTTTAGTTGATCAGATGGTTCTGGGTGAGAGGTTGGACTTGATGATCTCCAAGGTCTTTTCCAACCTGGTCTATTCTATTCTATTCTATTCTATTCTATTCTATTCTATTCTATTCTATTCTATTCTATTCTATTCTATTCTGCTGCTAATACAAAGGTGGTAAAGACCAAACATCAGCCTCCTCCCCTGCACAGGGTTGATACCCAGTGCATGCTGGCTAACACTGCAGCACAGGCACTGCCTACCTGGTTCAGCACAGGCCTGTGTGGTCTGTTCTGCAGTGCAGAGCCAGCAGCCAGCATGCCTTGGGCCATCTTCCCCTTCTCTCCTTTGGCATTTTCAAACACTGGCACAGGCTGCCCAGGGAGGTGGTGAATCCCCATCCCTGGAGGTGTTTAATGAGGGAGATGTGTTGCTGAGGGACATGGTTAGCCCCAGACTTTGGCAGAGTTAGGGAATGGTTGGACCTCATGATCTTAAAGGTCCTTTTCAACTGATATCATGAATCACAGGGCTGGGAAAGTCCTCTGAGATCACCCAGTCCAACCAGCAACCCAACCCCACCATGGCCACCAAACCATGGCCCCAAATGCCATGGCCACAGCTCTCTGGAACACCTCCAGGGATGGGGACTCCACCACCTCCCTGGGCAGCCTCTGCCAAGCCCTGACCACTCCTGCAGCAAAGACATTTTGCCTCATCTCCAACCTAAGCCTCCCCTGGCACAATTCAAGGCCAGTTCCTCTCCTTCTATCACCTGAGACTGGGAGCAGAGCCCAACCCCCAGCTCCCTGCAGCCTCCTCTCAGGGAGCTGCAGAGAGCAATGAGGTCTCCCTCAGCCTCCTCTTCTCCACACTCAACACCCCCAGCTCCCTCAGCTGCTCCTCCCCAGCCCTCTTCTCCAGACCCTTCCCCAGCTTGGTTGCCCTTCTCTGGACACATCCAAGACCTCATACTGTGGGAGTCTCAATCTCCTCTCCCTGATCATTGATTAAAGATATTAAAGTGAATTGGCCTCAGCACTGAGCCCTGGGGAACACCACTTGTGACCAACTGTTTTTAACACCATTCCTCACCACTCTTTGGGCCCCAGCAGTTCTTCACCCAGTAAAGCATCCCCCCACCCATGCCAGGAGCAGCCAGTTTCTCCAGGAGGATGCTGTGGGAGACAATGTGAAAGGCTTTGATGATGTCCAAATAAACAACATCCACACATCCACAGCCTTTCCCTCATCCACTGAGCAGGTCACTGTCATAGGAGGAGATCAGGTTTGTTCAGCAGATCCTGCCCTTCATGAGCCCATGCTGACAGGGCCTGATCCCCTGGTTGCCCAGCACATCACAGTATCACAGTATCACTTAGGTTGGAAAGGACCTCGGGGATTATCGAGCCCAACCTATCAACACAGACCCCATGACCAGACCATGGCACCAAGTGCCACATCCAATCTCCCCTTGAACGCCTCCAGGGTCGATGACTCCACCACCTCCCCGGGCAACCCGTTCCAATGACGAATGACTCGCTCGGTGAAGAACTTCCTCCTCACCTCGAGTCTAAACCTCCCCTGGCACAGCTTGAGACTGTGCCCCCTTGTTCTGGTGCTGCTTGCCTGGGAGAAGAGGCCAACCCCTTCCTGGCTACAACCTCCATTCAGGGAGTTGCAGAGAGCAATGAGGTTACTCCTGAGCCTCCTCTTCTCCAGGCTAAGCAACCCCAGCTCCCTCAGCCTCTCCTCACAGGGCTGTGCTCCAGACCCCTCACCAACTTTGTTGCCCTTCTCTGGACACCTTCCCTCAAGTCAACCTCCTTCCTAACCTGAGGAGCCCAGAACTGGACACAGAACTCAAGGTGTGGCCTAACCAGTGCAGTGTACAGGGGCACAATGACCTCCCTGCTCCTGCTGGCCACACTCTTCCTGATGCAGGCCAGGATGCCATTGGCCCTCTTGGCTGCCTGGGCACACTGCAGGCTCATGTTCAGCCTACCATCAACCAGCACCCCCAGGTCCCTCTCTGCCTGGCTGCTCTCAGCCACTCTGCCCCCAGCCTGTGGCTCTGCCTGGGGTTGCTGTGGCCAATGTGCAGAACCTGGCACTTGGATGTGTTCAATCTCCTGCCCTTGGCCTCTGCCCATCTGTCCAGCCTGTCCAGGTCCCTCTGCAGAGCCTCTCCACCCTCCAGCAGATCAACTCCTGCCCCAGCTTGGTGTCATCTGCAAATTTACTGATGATGGACTCAATGCCCTCATCCAGATCATCAGTGAAGATTTTTTCTGTAGGATGTCATTCATGGGAGAAAAGTGACATCTGAGCACTGCTGCCACAGCAGCTGGCCTGGGGGATCCCTCAGTGGGCTGAAGGATCTGACATCAGCAGTGGGATGTGCAACAGTCAGATTAGGGAAGGTACTCTGCATGCCTCAGAAGGGAAGGAAGCCACCTGGTCATATAAATCATAGATTCACAGAATGGGTTGGAAGGGACCTTAAAATCATCAAGTTCCAACCCCCCTGCCATGCACACCTTCCACCAGCCCAGGCTGCTCAGGGCCTTGTCCAACCTGGCACTGAACACCTCAACAACCTCTCTGGGCAACCTGTTCCAGAGTCTCACCACCCTCACTGCAAAGAATGCCTTCCTCATCTCTAGTCTGATTCTGCCCTGTTCCAGCTTAAATCCATTGCCCCTCACCCTAGCACTACAAATCAGTTCCTTTGGGATCACACAGCCTGGTGATTTCAGCATCAGCTACACTGGAATTGCTACATTTTGCCTCTTGGAAAACCTTACACCAGAGGAATCACAAAGGTGGTTGCATGAGGACAGATCCTCCAGACCTGGCAATGAACATTTCCTCCTCTGCAGTGAGGAAACTGCACTTTGAGGTCTTGATTTTAATTACATGGATAGTTGGAGGCTCAACAGGTCTCTGGGCAACCTGTTGGGGATGTCCAAGCTTACTGCAGAGGGGTTGGAGTTCCCTTTCAACCCAGACCAGTCTATGATTCTGTGATTCTCTGATTCTGATTCTGTGATTCTGTGATTCTGTGATTCCTCAAGTCCAACAGGATGGCATTCAACAAATCCAAGTGCCAGGAGCTGCACTTTGGCCACAACAACCCCAGGCAGAGCTACAGGCTGGGGGCAGAGTGGCTGAGAGCTGCCAAACAGAGAGGGACCTGGGGGTGCTGATTGACAGCTGCCTGAACAGAGCCAGCAGTGTGCCCAGGGGGCCAAGAAGGCCAAGGGCATCCTGGCCTGCATCAGGAAGAGTGTGGCCAGCAGGAGCAGGGAAGTCCTTGTGCCCTGTGCTCCAGCACTGCTGAGGCCACACCTGAGTCCTGTGTCCAGTTCTGGGCTCCTCAGGTTAGGAAAGAGGTTGAGCTGCTGGAAGGTGTCCAGAGAAGGGCAAGAAAGCTGGGGAGGGGTCTGGAGCACAGCCCTGGGAGGAGAGGCTGAGGGAGCTGGGGTTGCTTAGCCTGCAGAAGAGGAGGCTCAGGGGAGACCTCATTTCTCTCTCCAACTCCCTGAAGGGAGGTTGTAGCCAGGTGGGGGTTGGGCTCTTCTCCCAGGCAAGCAGCAGCAGAACAAGAGGACACAGCCTCAAGCTGTGCCAGGGGAAGTTTAGGCTGGAGGTGAGGAGAAAGTTCTTCCCAGAGAGAGTTGTTAGCCATTGGGATGTGCTGCCCAGGGAGGTGGTGGAGTCCCCATCCCTGGAGGTGTTCAGAGGGGATTGGATGTGGCACTTGGTGCCATGGTTTAGTCATGAGGTCTGTGGTGCCAGGTTGGACTGGATGATCTTGGAGGTCTCTTCCAATCTTGGTGATTCTGTGATTCTCTGATTCTGATTCTCTGATTCTCTGGCTCTCTGAACACCATGAATTCAGCCAAGACCTTTGGCTTGATGACTTTGGGTGTTCCTGCCTAACGAATGAGTATTTTTCAGCATGGGCTTTTTTTTGTCCATGCAGATTGAAGGGCTCCAGGTTTTGCAGCCCTAGCTGAGAAGTGTGGCTTCCTAACTTCCTGCTGTGCTCATGATTTGGGCTCCAGGCCCATGGGTCCCTCAGCTGCAGGCACATGGCCTGGAAGTGTGTTCAAACACCAGGGCTAGAAGCTCAGACACTGTAAAAATGATAACTCCATTGGACCTCTGACTTGTGACAACCTCTTAAGCAAGCTGCTCCCCTCAGTTAGCCAGCTACTGAAATGGAGGGCTTGAATTGAAGGCCATGACTTAACCCCAGATACATAGAGTCATAGAACTGTTTGGGTTGGAGGAGAACTCCAAGATCATGGAGTTGAAAGCAGAATTCCTTCATAGTAGTAGCTTCCTATCTCCCAGCCATGGGTTTGCCTCTTCCCACAACCACAACTGCTTGGAGATCTGTGACAAACCTCTCACGACTTGCTCTTGGTACAAATGACTTCAGTTTGCCTGGGAAAAGGCAGCATCCAAGATGAACAAAGCTCCCTGGTTGAGCCCTCAGTGATTAATCATTGTAAGAGCAAGTGGGAGGAAGGAGCCAAATGCTCTGACACAGCCTTGCAGGGCTACTGAACCAATGAACTGAGGGAACTGGCCAGGAGCCAGAGGGGTTCTGCCCACACATCAGCCCTGCAGATTTGTGCAAAGGATTGAGACACTAAAAGAATCAGCACAGAAGCACTGCATGGAGTTGTGTCCAGAGAAGGGCAACCAAGCTGGGGAAGGGTCTGGAGAAGAGGGCTGGGGAGGAGCAGCTGAGGGAGCTGGGGGTGTTGAGTGTGGAGAAGAGGAGGCTGAGGGAGACCTCCTTGCTCTCTGCAGCTCCCTGAGAGGAGGCTGCAGGGAGCTGGGGGTTGGGCTCTGCTCCCCAGTATCAGATGATAGAAGGAGAGGAAATGGCCTGGAGTTGTGCCAGGGGAGGCTTAGGTTGGAGAGAAGGCAAAATGTCTTTGTTGCAAGAGTGGTCAGGGCTTGGCAGAGGCTGCCCAGGGAGGTGGTGGAGACCCCATGCCTGGAGGTGTTGCAGAGAGCTGTGGCCATGGCACCTGGGGCCAGGGTTTGGTGGCCATGGTGGGGTTGGGTTGCTGGTTGGACTGGGTGATCTCAGAGGCCTTTTCCAACCCAAACTATCGTATGATTCTGTGCAATGAGCTGTGAGTTTCCAGACAGAACTAAGAGCAGACTCACACAGACCCTGCAGCATCACACCTAAACAACTGCTGTTGGCATTTTCTCCAGCCCAAGCTTGCTCAGAATCCTTTCATTCAGATCCACATTTGAAGAGAGGCTCTTTAACAATCTCTGGGCTTGTTCACAGCCAGCTCACACACAGAATAAGCCAGGCCCTCTAGATAAATGATTTGCAATGGATTCTTTGCCTAGCTCTAGTTCTCCTCCTCCTGCTCCTCCAGCAGCAGTTTGAAAGTGAACAGCCATGGATGACTTGGATTTTCAGCTCCAGACATTTCAAAGAAAAAGAGGTCACAAAATGAAGCAGGGTTTTGTTTCCCTCCCCCTGGATTTTGTGCATTGATGTGGATCCCAGGACAACAGCAATGTGCATGCTCTCAGCAGTGATTGAACAGGGCTCAGCAGGCTGAGGAGCAACCACTTCTGGCCCTAGATTGGGAGCCCCTGGCTGTTCCTCCTGAAGAGGTCACCAGTGTGGACTCTTCAGGCCATGGAAAGTCTCATGGACAGGCTTAGTGTGCTGGCCACAGAGCAGGTTGTCAAGAGCTAAGAAGACCTGGCCCAAGGCTAGCTACAATTGTGGCCTTCCAGGATCTGCAGGGGGCTCCAAGAAAGCTGGGGAGGGACATTTGAGGGTGTCAGGGAGGGATAGGACTGGGGGATGGAGCAAAAATAGGAATGGGGAGATTGAGATTGGCTGTGAGGAAGAAGTTGTTCCCCATGAGGGTGGTGAGAGCCTGGCCCAGGTTGCCCAGGGAGGTGGTGGAAGCCTCCTGCCTGGAGGTGTTTGCAGCCAGGCTGGATGTGGCTGTGAGCAACCTGCTGTGGTGTGAGGTGTCCCTGCCCATGGCAGGGGGGTTGGGACTGGATGAGCCTTGAGGTCCCTTCCAGCCCTGACAATCCTGGGCTCAGCCTCCAGCCAGTTCCTAACCCAGCTCAGAGAGCTGCTGTCCCAGCCAGGGGCTGACAGCTTGGCCAGCAGTTTGCTGTGGGGGATGGTGTCAAAGGCCTTGCTGAGGTCCAGGCAGACCACATCCACAGCCTGCCCCACATCCACCAGGCACTCACCTGGGCATGGAGGGAGATCAGGTTGGTCAGGCAGGACCTGCCCCTCCTAAATCCATGCTGGCTGGGCCTGATCCCTTGGCCATCCTGTAGGTGCTGTGTGATTGCACTCAGGATGACTGTTCCATAACCTTGCCTGAAGAGAAGTAGAAGTTGGGGCTTGGGACTGGATGGTCTTTGGGGGTTCCTTCCAACCCAGAGCATTCTGTGGTTCTGTGATTCTGTGGTTCTGATTCCATGATTCTGTGATCCTCTGATTCTGTGACTGTGTGCTTCTGATTCTATGATTCTGTGCTTCTGATTCTGTGGTTCTGTGGTTCTCTGATTCTCTTACCCTGTGGTTCTGTGATCCCTTGGCCATCCTGTAGGTGCACTGTGAAAATCTTGTATTAAGTGACAGGACAAGGGGCTGTGGGCACAAACTGGAACACAGGAGGTCCCACCTCAACATGAGGAGACACTTCCTGACCATTCTGTGATTCTGCAAGGCCATGGCTTAAGGAACACAAAAATGCTGGAACAGTCAAACACTCCAAGGGAACATTTCAGATGTGAGTTTTGAAATGACAGGAATATGTGTAAAAGAGGCAAGAGGATTGAGATTGTTCTTCTCTTCCCTGGGGATAGATGACCCCCAGATCAACTGAGGTGATTCTGCCACTTGGCTCTGCTCTGGTGAGACCTCACCTGGAGCATTGCATCCAGCTCTGGATCCCTCCACACAGGAAGGACCTGGAGCTGATGGAGCAGGACCAGAGGAGGCCATGAAAATGCTCAGGGGGTTGGAGCAGCTCTGCTATGAGGCCAGGCTGAGGGAGCTGGGGGTGTTCAGCCTGGAGAGGAGAAGGCTCTGGGGAGACCTAATAGCAGCCTGCCAGGACCTGAAGGGGCTACAAGAAGACAACAGAGGGACTGTTCCCAAAGGCCTGCAGGGACAGGAGCAGGGGCAAGGGCTTCAAAGCAGAGCAGAGCAGATTGAGATTGGCTGTGAGGAACAAGTTCTGCACCAGGAGGCTGCTGGAACACTGCAGCAGGTTGCCCAGGGAGGTGGCTGAGGCTCCATCCCTGGAGATATTCAAGGTGAGGCTGGACAGGGCTCTGGGCAACCTGATCCAGTGGAGGATGTCCCTGCTGAGTGCAGGGGCTTGGACTGGATGAGCTTTGGAGCTCCCTTCCAAACCAGAGCATTCTGTTTGAGCCTTTGTGACAAACTGCCAACTCTCCTCAGAGGGCTGCCTTCCAGTGGCACGTTCCTCCACACCCATGTCAGCTGCAGAGGGGCTGCAGGATCGTTTTCCCCTTGTACTCTATGGACACCCCTGGTGGCTGCAAGCCCACCCCAGCTGTCTGTATATTTTACTGTAACACTTCCTGATTACAGACATAGAAACTGTTTGGTTTGGGGATCTTCCTTCCTGGCACCAGGCTGTTCAGCATAACTACTAGTTCTGAACTGCTTCAGGGCTCTGGCACCCTCCCCATAAAGAAGTGTCTCCTCATGTTGAGGTGGGACCTCCTGTGTTCCAGTTTGTGCCCACAGCCCCTTGTCCTGTCACTTAATACAAGATTTTCTCAGTGCACCTACAGGATGGCCAAGGGATCACAGAACCACAGAATAAGAGAAGCAGAGAACCACAGAACCACAGAATCAGAATCACAGAATCATGGAATCAGAACCACAGAATCACAGAACCACAGAATGCTCTGGGTTGGAAGGAACCCCCAAAGACCATCCAGTCCCAAGCCCCAACTTCTACTTCTCTTCAGGCAAGATCATGGAACAGTCATCCTGAGTGCAGTCACACAGCACCTACAGGATGGCCAAGGGATCAGGCCCAGCCAACATGGATTTAGGAAGGGCAGGTCCTGCCTGACCAACCTGATCTCCTTCCATGCCCAGGTGAGTGCCTGGTGGATGTGGGGCAGGCTGTGGATGTGGTCTGCCTGGACCTCAGCAAGGCCTTTGACACCATCCCCCACAGCAAACTGCTGGCCAAGCTGTCAGCCCCTGGCTGGGACAGCAGCTCTCTGAGCTGGGTTAGGAACTGGCTGGAGGCTGAGCCCAGGATTGTCGGGGCTGGAAGGGTCTTCAAGGATCATCCAGTCCCAACCCCCTGCCATGGGCAGGGACACCTCACACCACAGCAGGTTGCTCACAGCCACATCCAGCCTGGCTGCAAACACCTCCAGGGATGAGGCTTCCACCACCTCCCTGGGCAACCTGTGCCAGGCTCTCACCACCCTCATGGGGAACAACTTCTTCCTCACAGCCAATCTCAATCTCCCCATTCCTATTTTTGCTCCATCCCCCCCAGTCCTATCCCTCCCTCACACCCTCAAAAGTCCCTCCCCAGCTCTCTTGGAGCCCCCTGCAGATCCTGGAAGGCCACAATGAGGTCTCCTGGGAGCCTTCTCCTCTCCAGCCTGCACAACCCCAACTCTCTCAGGCTGTCTCCAGAGCAGAGCAGCTCCAGCCCTCTGCTCCTCCTCCTGGCCCTTCTCTGGACACCTTCCAGCCCCTCCAGATCCTTCCTGGCACAGAGGCTCCAGAACTGGCTCCAGAGCTCCAGCTGTGTTCTCAGCAGAGCAGAGTAGCAGCAGAAGCAGCTGCCATCTGCATGCCTGCCTCACCAGTCAGGTTTTCCAGTGTCACCTAAAGATGCTGCATTTCAGCTGGGTTTGTTCCTCATGGGCAAGATCTTCTTCCTACCATCTAATCTAAATCTGCCCTCCTCAAGCTTGGATCCATTCCCCCCAGTCCTGTTACTGCTGGTTCACAGCAGAGGCCAGGCAATAGCTCTCCATCAGCCAGCTCTGCTGAGTTCTCCCACACAAATGCACACTGAGCACAGGGCAGCCTTGAGAGCACTGCTGGCAGATATCTGAGCACCCAGTCCTCCAAACAAGACTCCAGCGTGCGTCACGGCCCTCCTTGGAGCTCTGTGGCCAAGGGTGACAGGATCAGCCAGGGGTGCAGGCGGCAGCTCATTAGTCCTTGACAGCTAGGTTGTAGCTGTCTGCAAGCAGGGCAGCTCTGACCATGAGCATTAGGATCATTGAAACACTCCTGAGGGACTTATCATCAAATCATAGAATCAACAAGGCTGGAAAAGACCTCAGAGAACACCAAGTCCAACCTATGACCTAATCCCTAACACCTCCTGACAACTCAACCATGGCACCAAGTGCCACATCCAATCCCCTCTTGAACACCTCCAGAGATGGTGACTCCACCACCTCCCTGGGCAGCACATTCCAATGGCTAACAACTCTCTCTGGGAAGAACTTTCTCCTCACCTCCAGCCTAAACCTCCCCTGGCACAGCTTGAGACTGTGTCCTCTTGTTCTGCTGCTGCTTGCCTGGCAGAAGAGACCAACCCCCACCTGGCTCCAACCTCCCTTCAGGGAGTTGGAGAGAGCAATGAGGTCTCCCCTGAGCCTCTTCTTCTCCAGGCTAAGCAACCCCAGCTCCCTCAGCCTCTCCTCCCAGGGCTGTGCCCCAGACCCCTCCCCAGCTTTCTTGCCCTTCTCTGGACACCTTCCAGCAGCTCAACATCTTTCCTAACCTGAGGAGCCCAGAGCTGGACACAGGACTCAGGGTGTGGCACATTTTTTGTGCCTCTGAGCAAGAATAGAAGCAAATCAACATGAGCAGCAGGTCAGTTCAGTGTGAGCTGCAGGTTTGATCAGCAGTAGGTCAGTTCAGAGTGAGCTGTAGGTTTGATGAGCAGGAGGTCAGTTCAGAGTGAGCTGTAGGTTTGATGAGCAGTAGGTCAGTTCAGTCTCAGCTGTAGGTTTGATGAGCAGGAGGTCAGTTGAGTGTGAGCTGTAGGTTTGATGAGCAGGAGGTCAGTTCAGTGTGAGCTGTAGGTTTGATGAGCAGTAGGTCAGTTCAGTCTCAGCTGTAGGTTTGATGAGCAGGAGGTCAGTTCAGTGTGAGCTGCAGGTTTGATCACAGTAGGTCAGTGGTTTGATCACAGTAGCTCAGTTCAGTGTGAGGTTTGATGAGCAGTAGGTCAGTTCAGTCTCAGCTGTAGGTTTGATGAGCAGTAGGTCAGTTCAGTGTGAGCTGTAGGTTTGATGAGCAGGAGGTCAGTTCAGTCTCAGCTGTAGGTTTGATGAGCAGTAGGTCAGTTCAGTCTCAGCTGTAGGTTTGATCAGCTAGCAAAGCAAGTGACCATTTAGTAACGATAAATCCAGCCTCAAATGCAAGCTTCCAGACCTGCAAGAGGAGATCTTTTCAAGCCTGGCTCCTCAGAGATGCCCCTCCAGCCAGAGCTGCTCTGTTCCTTCTGGCCTGGCTTTTGTGCTAGGCTGGGGAAACAGGAAAAAAAATGTGCTTTAAAATCCTCCTGAGTCAGTGAAACAAATGATCAGGAGCAGGGGTGATAAGTCACTGGAATGCTTTGCTCTGGGAAATGGGGAGCACTCCAAAGCTTGATGTCATCAGATCAAGGCTGGACATCTTTCAGGAGGGTTGTGTGTCAGACAAGAGAAGGAACTGAGCTCAGCTGGTGATTATTTGTACATCCAAGGCGGGAAGGGCTGTCAAGGAACCTGAAAACGTGATGAAAATCTGTGAAGGCAGGTTCCTGGGGTCCCCTCCTTCAGCTCTCAGCGTAACAGAGTGGTGCTGAGCTCAGGAACAGAGTGAGTGTTGCCTGAAGAGTGGCTGAGTCAGTGGAGCTATCGGCTGCCTCAGTGCTGCTGCGGCTCTGCGGTGCTGACAGCCCTGGGAAACTTGTTTATTGATTGCCAATGGAGTATGACCTGGACAGGCAATCTCCAAGCACTTAGGAGAGGCAGAAGACGGTTTGACATCATCATCAGTCTGGCAGTCACCCTGTGTATCTGTGCCCAGCTCAGCCAATGATCTCCCCTGCCCTTGTTGCTGAAGGTTCTGAGGATGACTCCCATCTTAGGGGAATGAAATCTCATCCTGGAAAGGAAAAAGTTGGCTCAGATGAGGAGAAGGACTGCTGGAAACGGCACAGCAACTCAGCTCTGCCTTTTGTTTAACTCCTTCCTTCACACTCCTGTGGGAAATGTGCAAAAGATGAGAGGGAAAAGTGTGCACCAAACGCAGCAGCTGCCCCAAGTGAAAGCAGAAGCGATGTGTGTCACTGGAAAACAGCCTCAGATGTCAGAAGAGGCAAATGTTTGGCTTCCCATTCTCCCCAGGCACTGCTCTGCACACCCAAGGCACATACTTCTCAGCCTGTGGCAGCTGTCTACTGACTGGGCACAAGCAGCAGGGCTTCACCAAGGGCAAATCCTGCCTGACAAACCTGGTGGCCTTCTGTGACAAGGTCACAACATCAAGAGATGAAGGCTGAGCAACTGAGGGCATTGACCTGGACCTGAGCAAAGCCTTTGACACTGTCCCACAGCACATCCTGGGCTCCAGGCTGGTGCAGGATGGGCTCCATGGATGGATCATTCAGTGGGTACAGAACTGGCTTGAGGGCTGCGCCCAAAGGGTGGCTGGCAATGGCCCATGGCCAAGGGGAGGCCAGTGATGAGTGGAGTCCCTCAGGGCTCAGGACTGGGACCAAGCTTGTTTAACATCTTTGTTGGTGCCATGGAGAGTGGCACTGAGTGCAGCCTCAGCACCAAGCTGTGTGGTGCAGCAGAGAGCTGGAGGGAAGGATCCATCCAGAGGGACCTGGACAGGCTGCAGAGCTGGGCCCAGGACAGCCTCAGGAGGTTCAACAAGACCAAGGGCAGGGTCCTGCAGCTGGGGCAGGGCAATCCCAGGCACTGCTATAGGCTGGGCAGGGACTG
This sequence comes from Melanerpes aurifrons, assembly GCA_011125475.1. Lineage (NCBI taxonomy): Eukaryota > Metazoa > Chordata > Aves > Piciformes > Picidae > Melanerpes > Melanerpes aurifrons. The sequence goes on along the minus strand of WWNC01000125.1, from coordinate 1,242,593 downwards.
GCTGGAGAGCAGCCCTGGAGAAAAGGCCTTGGGGGTGCTGGGGGAGGAGAAGCTCACTAGGAGCCAGCAGTGAGCACTTGCAGCCCAGAGAGCCAAGCAGAGCCTGGGCTGCAGCAAGAGAAGTGTGGCCAGCAGGGCCAGGGAGGGGATTCTGCCCCTCTGCTCCACTCTGCTGAGACCACAGCTGCAGCTCTGGGGCCAGTTCTGGAGTCCCTAGTACAGGAAGGATCTGGAGGTGCTGGAAGGTGTCCAGAGAAGGGCCAGGAGGAGGAGCAGAGGGCTGGAGCTGCTCTGCTCTGGAGACAGCCTGAGAGAGTTGGGGTTGTGCAGGCTGGAGAGGAGAAGGCTCCCAGGAGACCTCATTGTGGCCTTCCAGGATCTGCAGGGGGCTTCAAGCAAGCTGGGGAGGGACTTTTGAGGGTGTCAGGGAGGGATAGGACTGGGGGGGATGGATCAAAACTAGAAGTGGGGAGATTGAGATTGGCTGTGAGGAAGAAGCTGTTCCCCATGAGGGTGGTGAGAGCCTGGCAGAGGTTGCCCAGGGAGGTGGTGGAAGCCTCCTGCCTGGAGGTGTTTGCAGCCAGGCTGGAGGTGGCTGTGAGCAACCTGCTGTGGTGTGAGGTGTCCCTGCCCATGGCAGGGGGTTGGAGCTGGCTGAGCCTTGAGGTCCCTTCCAGCCCTGACAGCTCTGTGATTCTATGACTCTGTAGGCCTGACCCCCATGCAGAGAGCCAGAACAAAGCCTGTGGCTCAGATTAGACACAAACCCTGTGCTGAAGGCCACCACTTGCAAAGGCTGAATCCCCCTCTTCAGAGAGCCACAGGCAGCCATAGCTAGGATCACCCAGCCACGGCAGTGCCCTCTCAGCAGCAGTGCTGTGCCTGAAGATGCTCCTTCTTGGTTTTGGGTGCTTGTCCCAGGCCTGGTGTGAGGCTCTTTGTGCAAGGTATGATGCAGAGCACATCAAAGCAAAGCTTTGCTTGCAGGCTTTCAGTGCCCTGATGTGTTAGGATGGGGAGTGTCAGCTCTGTGGGCAGAATGGGAGAATCATTGACTCATGGAATGGAAGGGGTTGGAAGGGACCTCCAGAGAACACAGAGTCCAAGCCCTCTGCCAGAGCAGGCTCCCCCAGGGCAGGTCACACAGGAACACAGCCAGATGGGGCTTGCAAGGCTCCAGAGAAGGAGACTCCACAACCTGCCTGCTCCAGGGCTCTGTCACCCTAATGACATTTATGCTCATGTTGAGGTGGAACTTCCTGGGTTCCAATTTGTGCCCATTGCTCCTTGTCCTGTCACAGCACACCACTGAGAAGAGCCTGGTCCCTTCTTGCCCCCCACCCCTCAGCTATTGATAAGCATTGATCAGATCCCCTCTCAGCCTTCTCTTCTCCAGACTAAACAGCCCCAGGGCTCTCAGCCTCTCCTCATCACACAGATGTTCCAGGCCCTTCATCATCCTCATAGCTTCCCATGGACACTCTCTACTGTGTCCCTGTCCCTCTTGAACTGGGGAGCCCAGAACTGCACACATTTCCCCAGATGTGGCCTCCCTTGTGCAGAGCAGAGGGCAGGAGGACCTCCCTTGGCCTGCTGGTCACATCCTTCTGAATGCCCCCCAGGAGACCATTGGCCTCTTGGCCAGGAGGGCACACTGCTCTCCCAGGGGTAACTTACTGTCCACCAGGACTCCAAGGTCCTTCTCCATGGAGCTGCTTTCTAGCAAGTCAAGCCCTAGGCACTGCTGTGCCTTTGTGTGAGAGCAGGGCAGCCAGCCTGCAATGACAGAGTGAAGAGCTGCAGCTCGCCAGCAGGTGACACCTGGGTTTTGTCTGAGCTGCTGGGATCCCAAACCTGCATTTCAGAGGGTTCTGGATTCCCCCAGGCCGAGTGCTCCATCCTGACAAAGCTCACAGCTTGGCACACACTGCATGCTGTGATTTCATCTCCCTCTCTTGCCAGCTCTCCCAGCACATCAGCTGCCAAAGCCAGACTCATTTCTCCATTTCCCATGTGCAGTGCTGAGGGCCCTGGTTCAGTGGTGGTGGCTTAGCAGCAGCAGTGGGATTGCAAGCTCTGGGCATGAGGTTGGACTTGGTTATCTCAAAGGTCCCTTCCGACCTCAAGAGTTCCATGACTATGAGTGGCTGAGAGCAGCCAGGCAGAAAGGGACCTGGGGGTACTGGGTGATAGTAGGCTGAACAAGAGCCAGCAGTGTGCCCAGGGGGCCAAGAAGGCCAAGGGGCATCCTGGCCTGCATCAGGAAGAGTGTGGCCAGCAGGAGCAGGGAAGTCCTTGTGCCCTGTGCTCAGCACTGCTGAGGCCACACCTTGAGTCCTGTGTCCAGTTCTGGGCTCCTCAGTTTCAGAAGGACATTGAGAGACTTGAAGGTGTCCAGAGAAGGGCAAGAAAGCTGGGGAGGGGTCTGGAGCACAGCCCTGTGAGGAGAGGCTGAGGGAGCTGGGGTTGCTTAGCCTGGAGAAGAGGAGGCTCAGGGGAGACCTTCTTGCTCTCTGCAACTCCCTGAAGGGGAGGTTGTAGCCAGGTGGGGGTTGGTCTCTTCTCTCTAGCAAGCAGCAGCAGAACAAGAGGACACAGTCTCAAGCTGTGCCAGGGGAGGTTTAGGCTGGAGGTGAGGAAGAAATTCTTCAGAGAAAAAGAGATTGCCCATTGGGATGGGCTGCCCAGGGAGGTGGTGGAGTCCCCATCCCTGGAGGTGTTTAGGAAGAGCCTGGCTGAGGCACTTGGTGCCATGGTTTAGTTGATCAGATGGTTCTGGGTGACAGGTTGGACTTATGATCTCTTATGATCTGATTTCCAACCTGGTTAATTCTGTCCTATCCTATCCTATCCTATCCTATCCTATCCTATCCTACCCTATTCTCTCAGAACAGACATCCACAGATTGCATTGGGTTCGAAGGGACCCTCAAAGGCCATCTTATCCAACCTCCCTGCAGTCAGCAGGAGTAGGCTGCCCAGGGCCACATCAAGTCTGATCTTGAATGCTTCCAGGGATGGAGCCTCAACCACCCCCCTGGGCAGCCTGTGCCAGTGTCTCCCCACCCTCACTGTGCAGAATGTCCTTTTGATGTCCAACCTAACTCTGCCCTGCTGCAGTTTCAAACCATTGCCCCTTGTCCTATCACTCCAAGCTCTTCTAAACAGTCCTCCCCAGCCTTCCTGTAGGTCCTCTTCAGATTCTGAAATGCAGCTCTAAGGTGTTCCCCAGAGCCTTCTGTTCTGCAGGCTGAACAGCCCCAACTCTCTCTGCCTGTCCCCACAGCAGAGGAGAGCCAAGCTCTCATCATGCCCATGTGTCTACCCTGCTATGGCAGCATTCCTCACTCAGCACTTAAGACTGCTGTCATGTTTTAAAGCAAGGTGGGGAATGATTAGCCAGCTCAGGTTCCCATCCCTGTCCTTGGAGATGTGTGTGCAGATCCCAGCACAATGGCTGTTGCACAAGACCTCCATAAGTCACACAGGGCAAGGCCAGGGCTGTTGGCTGCTGGCTGTTAGCACTCTCCTAAATTAGTTCCTCTCTTCTCATTCCCCAACCCCCCCCAAATATTCCTCCTCCCACACCTTTGCCCACTTTGCTTTCTGAACTCTCTCAGATCATAATATCATAGTCTCATGGTATCAGTCAGGGTTGGAAGGGACCACAAGGATCAGCCAGTTCCAACCCCCCTGCCATGGGCAGGGACACCCCACACTACATCAGCCTGGCCACAGCCTCATCCAGCCTGGCCTTAAACACCTCCAGGGATGGGGCCCAAACCACCTCCCTGGACAACCCATTCCAGGCCTTCACCACTCTCCTGGGGAAGAACTTCCTCCTCCCCTCCAGCCTCAATCTCCCCACCTCCAGCTTCATTCCATTCCCCCTAGTCCTATCACTGCCTGAGATCCTGAGCAGTCCCTCCCCAGCCTTCCTGGAGCCCCTTCAGATCCTGGAAGGCCACAATGAGGTCACCTGGGAGCCTTCTCTTCTCCAGCCTGAACAGCCCCAACTCCTTCAGTCTGTCCTCACAGGAGAGGTGCTCCAGCATTGGCTTTGGTGCTGAACCTGGGCTGTGGTTGTGTGTGAGAAGCAAAGGAACCCTTCTGAAGGAGTAAGCTGAGTGTAAGAGCAGCTAAAGTGAGAGTGCTCTCTGCTGTGCTGCAGAAGAGCCATGTGCAGACAGGCAGCCTCCACAGCTGTGCCATCCAGTGCAGACTTGCCACCTGGCTCCTGCTGCTGCATTCTGCTGCAGTGCTTCCTGAGACTACTCTCATCTGCCAGCCTCCCCCTCGCCTCCCAAGGCACTGAGCAAGACGCTTCTGGGAATAGAAAGGGAATTATTTTATCCCAGTAGCCATGCAGCCAACTCTCCTGTGCTAACTAACCCAAGGGACATTCTCCTGCTGCCAGGAGGGGCAAAGGTTCTCTTGCTAGTCATAAATACTGGGGGGTCTTTGGGAAGATGAAAAGATACTGACTGAATCAGCTGGCACTCTGTTATCAGAGAGGTGGCCAGGCAGAGATAACCACGCATTAAATTAGAAAACAAGGGCAAAATATTCCAAGCTGAGGCTTCTTATGCCCTCAGTAATGGATGCAGCTGTTCTGGATGATCACAAGCATCCAGCCAGGTCCTGCACTTGGGGCACAACAACCCAAAGCAAGGCTCCAGGCCTGGGGCAGTGTGGCTGGAAAGCTGCTGGCAGGAAGGGACCTGGGGGTGCTGAAGGACAAGCAGCTGAACAGGAGCCAGCAGTGTGCCCAGGGGGCCAAGAGAGCCAAAGGCCTCCTGGCTGGGATCAGCAATGCTGTGTCCAGCAGCAGCAGGGAGGGGATTGTCCCCTGGCACTCAGCTCTGGGCAGGCCACACCTGCAGTGCTGTGTCCAGGTCTGGGCACCTCAATCCAAGAGAGATGTGGAGGTGCTGGAGCCAGGGCAGAGCAGGGCAAGGAAGCTGGGAAGGGCCTGGGGAAGGAATCTGCTGGAGAGCAACTGAAGGAGCTGGGGAGGGTTAGTGTGAAAGAGAGGAGGCTGAGGGGAGACCTCCTGGCTCTCTGCAGCTCCCTGAGAGGAGGCTGTGCAGAGGTTGGTGCTGGTCTCTCCTCACAGGCAATTAGCCCCAGAACAAGAGGGAAGGGCCTCAATCTGCACCAGGGCAGGGTCAGGCTGGACACAGGAAACATTTTTCCCCTCAAGAGTGGTCAGGCACTGGAGCTGCTGCCCAGGGAGATGGTGGAGTCCCAGCCCTGGAGGTGTTTCGAGGTGGTTTGGATGTGGTGCTTGGGGCTATGGTTTAGGGCTGACCCTTGTAGAGCAGGGTCAGTGGTTGGACTTGGTGGTCCTGAGGGTCTCTTCCAACCTGAATGATTCTGTGATTGTGTGATCTCTGAGCACAGAAGGGGGGGGAGGGGGGGGGGGGACGGACATTCCTCTCTGATTTGAACAGCCATGAAGCCAGTGGAATCCACCAGGAATGAATGTGGGTTGTAGGGAGACTTCAGCTCCTATGGAGCAGGGAGTAGCTTTATTAATGCCAGTGGGCTCAGTAATTAGTGTCTGCCATTGCAGGTGAGGCTGGTCAGGGCTCTGGACAACCTGATCCAGTGCAGGATGCTCCTGCTGACTGCAGGGGGGTTGGACTGGATGAGCTTTGGAGGTCCCTTACAAACCAGAGCATCCTGTGACTGTGATTCTAAGATTCTGTGGTTCAGGGTGGGGAGTTCTCATTGTGTGCCTGGGCAATATCAGCACCGAGGCACAGGGAAGAGCTCTTGCTTGTACCAAGCACTGCTGGCTTCAGCTGTGGGAGGCATGCAAAATGCAAAGCTCCCCAGGGGCACCACTCACTTGGCAGCTGCCCTGCCCTGTCTGCAGGCCCACATGACTCATGGTCTCCTCACACCCTCTCTGCTGCTGGCCCCAATGCTCCCTCCAGGCTCCAGCCAGTTTGCTGAGCTAGAAATTGCCAACACCACACCACAGTTCCTGCAGCCCTGACCCCAGAGCTGAAATTCCCAGGTGGCTCAAGCTTTGCTTCCCCTCCAGGTTTAGCTTCCTGGTGATGCAAATGCACTCAGACTCTTTGTAGCCTGCATTTGGAAAGCTGTGAGAGTTTTCATTGAGTTGCAACTCCTCTCTCAGAGTCAGGACTGCCAGCTCAAAGTGACAAACCCCATCATGGCCTCAGCTTCCTTAGCTGTCACACTTGCAGAACAGAAGGAGCTTTTCATTTAGCCCTTGGGGTTTGGAGTCTTAGAATGAACTGAAGTTATGCTCCAGGATCATAAAATACCAACCAAGCAACCAGCCAACCAGCCAAGCAAGCAAGCAAGCAAGCAACCAGCCAACCATTCAGCCAACCAACCAACCAACCAACAAGCCAACCAACCAACCAACCAACCATCCAACCATTCAGCCAACCAACCAACCAACCATCCAACCATTCAGCCAACCAACCAACCAACCAAGCCAACCAACCAACCAACCAACCAACCAACAAGCCAACCAACCAGCCAACCAACCAACCAACCAACAAGCCAACCAACCAACCAACCAACCAACCATCCAACCATTCAGCCAACCAACCAACCAACCAACCAACCATTCAGCCAACCAACCAACCAACCAACCATCCAACCATTCAGCCAACCAACCAACCAACCAACCAACCAACCATTCAGCCAACCAACCAACCAACCAACCAACCAGCCAACCAACCAACCAACCAACCAACCAACCAACCATCCAACCATTCAGCCAACCAACCAACCAACCAACCATCCAACCATTCAGCCAACCAACCAACCAACCATCCAACCATTCAGCCAACCAACCAACCAACCAAGCCAACCAACCAACCAACCAACCAACAAGCCAACCAACCAGCCAACCAACCAACCAACCAACCAGCCAACCAACCAACCAACCAACCCAGCCAACCAACCAACCAACCAACCAACCAACAAGCCAACCAACCAACCAACCAACCAACCAACCAACCAACCAACCAGCCAACCAACCAACCAGCCAACCAACCAACTAACCAACAAGCCAACCAACCAGCCAGCCAACCAACCAACCAACCAACCAACCAGCCAACCAGCCAATCAAGCAAGCAAGCAAGCAAGAAATCAACCACCCAATCAAACAGCCAACCACCCACCCAGCCAACCACCCACCCACCCACCCAACCAACCAGCCAAGCAAGCAAGCAAGCAAGCAACCAGCCAACCAATCAGCCAACCAACCAGCCAGCCAACCAACCAGCCAACCAACCAACCAACCAGCCAATCAGCCAACCAACCTACCACCCAACCAACCAGCCCACCAACCAGCCAACCAATGTATCACCCAACCAACCAGCCAACCAACCAGCCAACCAACCTGCCACCCACCCACCCAGACAACCAACCAACCAGCCAGCCAGCCAGCCAACCAACCAACCAACCAACCCATCAGCCAACCAACCACCCACCTACCCACCCACCCAACCAACCAACCAACCAGCCAAGCAAGCAAGCAAGCAAGCAAGCAAGCAACCAACCAGCCAACCAATCAGCCAACCAACCAGCCAGCCAACCAACCAGCCAGCCAACCAACCAGCCAACCAACCAACCAGCCAATCAGCCAACCAACCTACCACCCAACCAACCAGCCCACCAACCAGCCAACCAACCTGCCACCCACCCACCCAGACAACCAACCAACCAGCCAGCTAACCAACCAACCCATCAGCCAATGAACCAACCAACCATCAACAAACCAGCCAGTCAACCAACCAACCAACCACCAACAAATCAGCCAATCAACCAGCCAACCAACCAGCCAACCAACCAACCAGCCAACCAACCAACCAACCAACCAACCAGCCAACCAACCAACCAACCAACCAACCAGCCAACCAAACAACCAACCAACCAGCCTGTCAACCAACCAACCAACTAACCAACCAACTAACTAACCAACCAGCCAACCAACCAACCAACCAACCAGCCTGTCAACCAACCAACCAACCAACCAACCAACCAACCAGCCAACCAACCAGCCAACCAACCAGCCTGTCAACCAACCAACCAACTAACCAACCAACTAACTAACCACCTACCCAACAATCCAATCAAGCAAGCAGCCAACCAACCAAGCAAGCAACCAACCAACCAGCCAAGCAACCAAGAAACCAAACCCCAAGGCAAAGAATCTGATTCTGACCATTTCTGAGGGCTCCTGGAGCTCAGCACTTGAGTAACTATCTGGTTAACAGCACTCCTGAACTTCCTCCTAGGTCCAGCTGCTTCCCCTTCAAGCTTTAAACTCTACTGCATGATTTGAGCTCCCACCTTGTGTGTGACATGGGAGGACTTCCCCTTGCTTGCTGAGGGCCTTAGCCTGCACCTAAAGTTTTCTGGATCTAAGGTTTCTCATCTGTAGCTCCTGCTGGAGTTATTCCTCACTGAGTCCCAAACTCTTGACTGCTGTTCCCAGTTAGCTCTGCTTCTTGATCCCACAACTGCATTCATCTCCTCTCACACGTGGAGTGCTTGGGTGGCTCTTGCTCACTGGTTTCTTTTCCTCAAGAGCTGACACTGCCCCGTGGCTCTGTGCTCTCAGACTACCAAACAGTCCAAAGCATGCCATTCATAACTCCATAAATGCCTTTTGGTAGAGCACTTCATTCGAGATCTGTGGTCCTGCTGCTGTCGCAGGCCAGGCAAACAGCCTCCCACTTGCCAACACCTTCATGAGTAAAAACTCATGAGGAGAACTGTCCTTGTGCCATGTTCAAACTCCTCCCACCCTGGGGGATAAGCTTTATGGATTCACACCAGCTGGAATAGAATAGAATAGAATAGAATAGAATAGAATAGAATAGAATAGAATAGAATAGAATAGAATAGAATAGAATAGAATAGAATAGAATCAATAAGGTTGGAAAAGAGCTCAGAGAATCTTGCTCCCTGTCAAACTGCCAGAAGGTCTCCATCATGTTATCTTGGTACATTTCTAAGGTCATTCTATCAGATTCAACCACCCTCACCATTCAGTCTTCTAGATTGTGCTAAGAATCACACAACCACAGAATAGATCTGGTTGGAAGAGAGCTCCCAGCTCAGCCAGTCCAGCCCTCCACCCAGCACTGCAGGCTCAGCACCAAACCATGTCCCTAAGCCCCAGGGCCACAGCTGCTGGAACACCCCCAGGGATGGTAGCTCCAGCACTGCCCTGGGCAGCCTCTGCCAATGGCTGAGATCCCTTCCAGGGCAGAAACATTTCCTGAGCTCCAGCCTGAGCCTCCCCTGGGGCAGCTGGAGCCATTGCCTCTGCTTCTGTCCCTTGCCACCAGGGAGCAGAGGCTGTCCCCTCCTCACTCCAACCTCCCTTCAGGGAGCTGCAGAGAGCAAGGAGGGAGTTCAGCCTCCTCTTCTCCAGCCTGAACACCCCCAGCTCCCTCAGCCCTCCTCTAGCCCAGGGGCTCCAGGCCCTTCTCCATCCTGGCTGCCCTGCTCTAAACCTGCTCCAGAACCTCAACGTCCCTCTTGCAGTGAGGGCCCAGAGCTGAGCACAGCACTCGAGGTGTGGCCTCCCCAGTGCTGAGCACAGGAGAATGATCACCTCCCTGAAACCCCCAACCTCCAAAGTCTGCAGAAGAGAAGTGTTAGGGCTGGACTTGCCCCTTCCTTGAGCAGCCTGGCTCCATCAGGCTCCACAGCCTCATCCTCCAGACCATGGCACTGCTAAGGCCAGCCAAATGCAGTGACATGGAGTGGACCCAGGCTGCAGACAGGAGCAAGAATGAAAAGCAGGCAGGATCACAAGCTCTGGCTCCTGCTGAAGCTGCCCTCACCACTTCCCCAGCTGACAGCTCTCAGTGTCCTTTAGCCAGCTGTCAGCATCACCCTGCTGGGGACACCACGGCCTGCAGGACTATGTTGGGGTAGAGCAGCAACGGAGAGCAGAGGCTAGACTGCTGATAGACCAAACTTGGCTCTGCTCTAGGGCCCTGCCCTTGACTCCCCACCACTGTTGCCTATTCATAATGTGCTTTCCCAAGACCCAGAAAATGAATTACTCCTAGATAAGACACTGCAGAGCAAACCTTGTCAGTGCTGTATATTTAGAAAGTGCCTGTGGGACAGATCCAGGTCAGGCCCTCAGTGAGTACTGGTTTCACACCTGAAAGGATTTCCTTGCTGCAGGGGACAGGGCCCAGAACTCCTCACCACCTTTCCCTCCTGCTCCCACTGGCTGCCTGGACCCATGGCTGCAGCTTCATCCAGCATGGAAAGCCAAGCAGGCAGGTGAGATGCCAGCACTTTGGTGCTTTCACTGTGCCCATGAGCAGTGAGTATCCTGCAGGTGGAAGCTTAAGCAGTTTGCTGAAGCCTTTCTGCTCTTCTGCTCACCTCTCTTCCTGTCTCCAGCACAAAATCAGGATTGTTTCAAATGGAACAGCTCTTTCAGCTCATCCAGTCCAACCATTCTCTAGCTCTGCCAGGGCTGGGACTAAGCCATGGCCCTCAGCACCGCAGCTCTGCCTCTTGGAAACACCTCCAGGGATGGGGATTCAGCCACCTCGCTGGGCAGCCTCTGCCAGGCTTGGAGAACCCTTTCAGGGAAGAAGTTTCTTCTAATCTCCAACCTAAGCCTCCCCTGGCACAATTCAGGGCCAGTTCCCCTCCATCTATCACCTAAGACTGGGCAGAAGAGCCCAAACCCCCACCTCCCTGCAGCCTCCTCTCAGGGAGCTGCAGAGAGCAATGAGGTCTCCCTCAGCCTCCTCTTCTCCACACTCAACACCCCCAGCTCCCTCAGCTGCTCCTCCCCAGCCCTCTTCTCCAGACCCCTCCCCAGCTTGGTTGCCCTTCTCTGGACACACTCTAGCCCTCAATGTCACAGTCTCACAGTATCACCAAGGTTGGAAGAGACCTCAAAGATCATCCAGTCCAACCTGGCACCACAGACCTCATGACTAAACCATGGCACCAAGTGCCACATCCAATCCCCTCTGGAACACCTCCAGGAATGGGGACTCCACCACCTCCCTGGGCAGCACATCCCAATGGCCAATCTCCCAGTGAAGAACTTTCTCCTCACCTCCAGCCTAAACCCCTCCTGGCACAGCTTGAGACTGTGTCCTCTTGTTCTGGTGCTGGGTGCCTGGGAGAAGAGACCAACCCCCACCTGGCTACAACCTCCCTTCAGGGAGTTGCAGAGAGCAAGAAGGTCTCCCCTGAGCCTCCTCTTCTCCAGGCTAAGCAACCCCAGCTCCCTCAGCCTCTCCTCACAGGGCTGTGCTCCAGACCCCTCCCCAGCTTTCTTGCCCTTCTCTGGACACCTCTCAGCAGCTCAACCTCTTTCCTAACCTGAGGAGCCCAGAACTGGACACAGGACTCAAGGTGTGGCCTCAGCAGTGCTGAGTACAAGGCACAAGGACTTCCCTGCTCTTGCTGGCCACACTGTTCTTGATGCAGGCCAGGATGCCCTTGGCCTTCTTGGCCCCCTGGGCACACTGCTGCCTCATGTTCAGCTGCTGTCAATCAGCTCCCCCAGGTCCCTCTCTGCCTGGCTACTCTCAGCCACTCTGCCCCCAGCCTGTAGCACTGCCTGGGGTTGCTGTGGACCTGTCTTGTTCAACATCTTTGTCAGTGACATGGACAGTGGCATTGAGTGCACCCTCAGCAAGTTTGCTGCTGACACCAAGCTGTGTGGTGCAGCAGACAGCTGGAGGGAAGGGATCCATCCAGAGGGACCTGGACAGGCTGCAGAGGTGGGCACAAGCCAACCTCATGAAGTTCAATAAGAGCAAGGGCAGGGTCCTGCAGCTGGGTCGAGGCAATCCCAGGCACAAATACAGGATGGGCAGGGACTGGCTGGAAAGCAGCCCTGAGGAGAGAGCCTTGGGGGTGCTGGTGGACAAAAAGCTCCCCAGGAGCTCTCAGTGTGCACTTGCAGCCCAGAAAGCCAACCAGAGCCTGGGCTGCATCAGGAGAAGTGTGGCCAGCAGGGCAAGGGAGGTGATCCTCCCCCTCTACTCAGCTCTGGGGAGACCCCACCTGGAGTACTGTGTCCAGTTCTGGAGTCCCTATTACAAGAGGGATGTGGAGGTGCTGGAAGGTGTCCAGAGCAGGGCCAGGAGGATGAGCAGAGGGCTGGAGCACCTCTCCTGTGAGGACAGACTGAAGGAGTTGGGGCTGTTCAGGCTGGAGAAGAGAAGGCTCCCAGGTGACCTCATTGTGGCCTTCCAGGATCTGAAGGGGGCTCCAAGAAGGCTGGGGAGGGACTGCTCAGGATCTCAGGCAGTGCTAGGACTAGGGGGAATGGAATGAAGCTGGAGGTGGGGAGATTGAGGCTGGAGGGGAGGAGGAAGTTCTTCCCCAGGAGAGTGGTGAAGGCCTGGAATGGGTTGTCCAGGGAGGTGGTCGAGGCCCCATCCCTGGAGGTGTTTAAGGCCAGGCTGGATGAGGCTCTGTCCAGGCTGATGTAGTGTGGGGTGTCCCTGCCCATGGCAGGGGGGTTGGAACTAGATGATCCTTGTGGTCCCTTCCAACCCTGAATGAAACTATGAAACTATGAAATGTGCAGAACCTGGCACTTGGATGTGTTCAATCTCCTGCCCTTGGACTCTGCCCATCTGTCCAGCCTGTCCAGGTCCCTCTGCAGAGCCTCTCTGCCCTCCAGCAGATCAACTCCTGCCCCCAGCTTGGTGTCATCTGCAAATTTTCTGCTGATGGACTCAATCCCCTCATCCAGGTCATCAGTAAAGATATTGAACAGGCTGGGGCCCAGCACTGATCCCTGGGGCACACCACTGGTGCCTGGCTGCCAGCTGGCTGTGGCACCATTCACCACCACTCTCTGGGCTCAGCCTCCAGCCAGTTCCTAACCCAGCTCAGAGAGCTGCTGTCCCAGCCAGGGGCTGACAGCTTGGCCAGCAGTTTGCTGTGGGGGACGGTGTCAAAGGCCTTGCTGCAGTCCAGGCAGACCACATCCACAGCCTGCCCCACATCCACCAGGCAGTCACCTGGGCATAGAAGGAGATCAGGTTGGTCAGGCAGGACCTGCCCTTCCTAAATCCCTGCTGGCTGGGCCTGATCCCTTGGCCATCCTGTGAGTGCTGTGTGATTGCACTCAGGATGACTGTTCCATGATCTTGCCTGAAGAGAAGTAGAAGTTGGGGCTTGGGACTGGATGGTCTTTGGGGGTTCCTTCCAACCCAGAGCATTCTGTGGTTCTGTGATTCTGTGGTTCTGATTCCATGATTCTGTGATTCTGATTCTCTGACTCTGTTTCTCTTATTCTGTGATTCTGTGATTTTCATTTTCTGATTCTCTGATTCTGACCCAATTTCATTCCCACCTCAGCCCCTGTGGCTTTGTTTGCAGAGCAAGAGCATAGGCTGTGCTTGCTTCCTGGCTTGGTTTCAATGTGTTCACCTTGAAGAGGCTTTCTTGCCTCTGAGCACAGAGCTGCCAACACCTCCCTCCAGCAGAGCAAGGTTGTTGCTCTCCTTAGCAGTTTTCCTCCTAAACTCACTGCAAGGCAAAGGGCAACTCCAGATCTGGAATCTAAATACCAAACAATGCCCAGACTGGAAACTTTCTAGAGATTACATGAGACCCTGGAGCAGGGCCCCTGAGCCTGTCACAGAAGTGTTATCTTGAGATTGCCAATGCATGCTTCAGGGCAAGAGTGGCTGTGTCCCCAGGCACCCAGGGGAGCAGAACAAGTGACATCAGTCATAGCTTGGAGCCTGCAGAGCCTGGTGTCACTGAATGTCAACCAAACCTCTGTACATGGCTCTCCTCAAAGAGTCATTCCTCAAGTGCTGAAAAGGGAGAGGGGCTGGCCAAGCCAATTAAAGGAACATTTAGAGGGCAGGGAGGAGGCTGTGGGCAGGTGTGGCCCGGGCTGGTTTGTTTTCCTTTGCTTTCCACTCAGGCCGAAGCGGGTGGGAAAGCAAAAGGCCTCCGCGGCAGACAGAGGACATTAGCTGACGAAAGGCAGGAGGCTTATGCCAGAGGAATGAGCATTTCTTTTGCCTCTGGAGTTGCTGTGCTGTCTGTTCCACCTCGTCATTCTCCGTGGAGCCAGAGACAACACACCAGTCTGCCCAAAGACAGAAAGAAAACAGCAGGCAGAGCTCCTGGGGGAGAGCAGAGCCACGTGAGAACCGGGGACTGCAAGGGGCGCTTGCAGGAATGCCTGCACTCCATGCCATCAGGTCACAGCCTGCTCCTGCTGCCCTTGCTGCAAGCAAAGAGTGGTCCCAGGGACCTGCCAGCTATGGCAGCTCCTTATTAGGCCCTTTATTCCTTTGGCCTTCAGCTACAGCTAAGTGCAGAGGCATTTTAGGCTGTCAGCCCCCAAAGTGTTGGCTTTTCTTGGTGAAACCGGTGGTGTTTCCTTTTGCTGGAGCTGACTCATGGACAAAGCATCCACAAAGGAATGGTGCAGATGGAGATGCAAATAGAACAGGCTCTGCCAGCTGGTGGGACAAAACTCTGCTCTGGTGGAAATCAGTGGCATAGTTCTGGTTACCAGGGGAGGATGGCTCTAGAGATCTTTCATAGAATAGAATCAAGAAGGTTGGAAAAGACCTCAGAGATTATCAAGTCCAACCTCTCACCCAACACCATCTGATCAACTAAACCATGGCTCCAAGTGCCACATTCAATCCCCTCTTGAACACCTCCAGGGATGGGGACTCCACCACCTCCCTGGGCAGCACATCTCAATGGCCAACAACTCTCTCAGAGAAGAACTTTCTCCTCACCTCGAGCCTAAACCTCCCCTGCCACAGCTTGAGACTGTGTCCTCTTGTTCTGCTGCTGCTTGCCTGGGAGAAGAGACCAACCCCCACCTGGCTACAACCTCCCTGCAGGGAATTGGAGAGAGCAAGGAGGTCTCCCCTGAGCCTCCTCTTCCTGCAGGTCTGGCCAAAGCAGGTCAAGAAACAAACAACTATCTGCTGCCCCTACATTTGGGAACTGCTATTTCTGGAGTCCAATCATCCCACTGGAAATCACATCCAGGCAAAGCTACCAGCTTGGCCCAAGTCACTGAAGTAACATTGCTGCCATAGGAAGGAACACTGAGAGCTGGTTTTGTTCAGCCTGGAGAAGAGAAGGCTCAGGACAGAGCCTTGGAGCATGGAGCAGCAGCTAAAGGGAGGCTGCCAGGAGGATGGAGACTCCCTGTGTCCAAGGAGCCCCATGGGAAAGACAAGGGGGGATGGGGACAAGGCACTGCTGGGGACATTCCCATGGGACTGCAGGAGAAAATGTTTGCCCCTGAGAGCAGTCAGAGAGTGGAATCATCTCTCAAAGGCAGCAGGGGAGTCCCCTCCATGGGGCAGTTGGAAGGCTCAGCTTGGCAGGGGGCTGGGCCAGCTCCTTTCAGCTCTGCTGTCAGCTGCAGAGGTTGGAGCAGGTGCTCCCTGGGGTCCTATCCAAGCTGGCACTCTGTGACTCTGTGCCTCTGTTTAGCTCACCAAGTCTATTCCCTTAGCTCAGCTGAGGACATGGTAACCTCCCACCCAAAGGCAAGGAGCAGATAGGCAGCAACACCCCAAATCCAGCGAGCCCCTTTCAGGGTAGGTCTTGAGCCTGAGCTCTAAGGGAGGAGTCTGCACAGGCCATCCTTATCTGGAACCTGAGTTCAAGGCTGGTTGTATCTCGGGTGTTGGTTCAGCTCATTATGGAGAGAAGCACAAGCTGTGAAGTTTGAATTTTGAACCAGATTTGAGATTGAACACATCCAAGTGCCAGAGGCTGCACATTGGCCACAGCAGCCCCAGGCAGTGCTACAGGCTGGGGGCAGAGTGGCTGAGAGCAGCCAGGTAGAGAGGGAACTGGGGGTGCTGGTTGATGGTAGGCTGAACATGAGCCTGCAGTGTGCCCAGGGGGCCAAGAAGGCCAAGGGCATCCTGGCCTGCAGCAGGAAGAGTGTGGCCAGCAGGAGCAGGGAGGTCCTTGTGCCCTGTGCTCAGCACTGCTGAGGCCACACCTTGAGTCCTGTGTCCAGTTCTGGGCTCCTCAGGTTAGGAAGGAGGTTGAGCTGCTGGAAGGTGTCCAGAGAAGGGCAAGAAAGCTGGGGAGGGGTCTGGAGCACAGCCCTGTGAGGAGAGGCTGAGGGAGCTGGGGTTGCTTAGCCTGGAGAAGAGGAGGCTCAGGGGAGACCTTCTTGCTCTCTGCAACTCCCTGCAGGGAGGTTGTAGCCAGGTGGGGGTTGGTCTCTTCTGCCAGGCAAGCAGCAGCAGAACAAGAGGACACAGTCTCAAGCTGTGCCAGGGGAGGTTTAGGCTGGAGGTGAGGAGAAAATTCTTCCCAGCAAGAGAGCTTGGCCATTGGGATGTGCTGCCCAGGGAGGTAGTGGAGTCACCATCCCTGGAGGTGTTCAGGAGGAGACTGGATGGGGTGCTTGGTGCCATGGGTTAGTTGATTGGGTGGTGTTGGATGATGGGTTGGACACGATGATCTTGAAGATCTCTTCCAACCTGGTCTTGTCTTGTCTTGTCTTTTCTTTTCTTTTCTTTTCTTTTCTTTTCTTTTCTTTTCTTTTCTTTTCTTTTCTTTTCTTTTCTTTTCTTTTCTTTTCTTTTCTTTTCTTTTCTTTTCTTTTCTTTTCTTTTCTTTTCTTTTCTTTTCTTTTCTTTTCTTTTCTTTTCTTTTCTTTTCTTTTCCTTTCCATTCCATTCCATTCTATCATTTGACAGTGTTGGGCTCCATCATTTTGTGAAGGGCCTATCTCTGCTACTTGGCCTTTTAGCCTGGACAGCAGACACTCAGATAGAAGAGATAAGAACCCCAAAGCACCAAGCTGAGCCTCCAACACTTTCCAGAGTCTCTAACTTAGAAAGAAAGAAGAAATACTAAAATCTAAGCAGCATCCCACATTTCAATCAGCACTTGCTGCTGGATTGATTACACAGCTGCCATAAATACCTCTGCCAACACAAGAGCAAAGGCAGACAGCTGTGCTTGGGGCACTCAGCAGGCACTGCACAAAATGCTGCTTGCTGTTAGGAAGCAGAGAGAGTCACAGAATGGCTTGGGTTGGCAGGGGCCTTTAAAGACCATCTGCTCCTACTGCCCTGCAGTCAGCAGGGTCCAGCAGGATCAGGGAGGTGATTCTCCCTCCTTGTTCTGCTCTTGTGAGACCTCACCTGGAGTCCTACATCCAGTTCTGGTGACCCCAGCACAAGAGGGACATGGAGCTGCTGGAGAGGCTCCAGAAGAGGCCATGAAGATGATCAGAGGGCTGCAGAACCTCCCCTGTGGGGCCAGGCTGAGAGAGTTGGGGCTGTTCAGCCTGGAGAAGAGAAGGCTCTGGGGAGACCTCAGAGCAGCCTTGCAGTACCTGAAGGGCTCCAGGAGAGCTGGGGAGGGACTTGTGACAAGGGCTGGGAGTGACAGGGTGAGGAACAATGTATTGAAGCTGGAAGAGGGGAGGCTAAGACTGGATGTGAGAGTGGTGAACAGGTTTGTCCAAGAGGTTGTGGCTGCCTCCTCCCTGGAGGTGTTCAAGGCCAGGCTGGCTGAGGCCTTGAGCAAGCTGTGCTGGTGGGAGGTGTCCCTGCCCATGGCAGGGGTTTGGAACTGGATGAGCTTTGAGGTCCCTTCCAACTCAGAGCATTCTGTGGTTCTAAGATCTTCAACTGGAGTAGGTTACTTGTGACCTGGATGGGACACCTCCTACCTCTCTGGGCAGCCAGGGCCAGGGTCTCACCACTCTCACTGTAAAACAGTTTGTTCCTTCTCTCTAGTCTGAATCTCCCTCTTCTAACCTAATGCCATCAGCCTTTGTCCTGTCACAACAGGCTCTGCTGAGAGGTCTGTCCCCATCTTTCTTATCAGCCCCTTTAAGCTGCAATATCAAAGCTGTTTGTTTAGGGTAATGAACGTGGCAGCAAGAGCAGGCTCTGTGTGTAGATATCTCTGTGGCAACACCACTCCACATGGCTGAGGTGGATACTGTAGTTTATACAACTTCAGGTGACCCAAGATATGAAAATGATAAGAGACAACAGAGGGCTCAGCTACAAAGAAGGAAACACTGAGAGAGATGGAAGGCAGTGGCAGCCCTGCTTAGTCAGCACATGCTGTGGAAGTCAAAGGCAGGGCTGACACCTGCAGTCCTCATTCCAAGGGTTTGCATGAGGCTTCACAAGGCCAAGTGCTACATCCTGCACTTGGGTCACAACCACCCCATGGACACTCCAGGCTTGGGGCAGGGTGGCTGAAAAGTTGCCCAGCAGAAAAGGACCTGGGGGTGCTGGTTGATAGCCAGCAGAACACAGCCAGGGGGTGCCCAGGTGGGCAAGAAGGCCACCAGCAGCCTGGCCTGGAGCAGCAATGGTGTGGGCAGGGGAGCAGGGCAGGGATTGTCCTCCTGTGCTGGGCACTGGGGAGGCCACAGCTTGAGTGCTGGGTTCAGCTTTGGGCCTCTCACTCCACTGAGGTGCTGGAGTGTGCCCAGAGAAGGGCAACAGAGCTGGGGAAGGGTCTGGAGAGCAGGGCTGGGAAGGAGCAGCTGAGGGACTGGGGGGTGTTGAGTGTGGAGAAGAGGAGGCTGAGGGAGAGAGACCTCATTGCTCTTGGCACATGAAAAGTGAACCCTTCAGGTCACCAAGTCTTTGGGGACATTCATAGACTTGAGAGGAGCACCTGGGAAGGTTGGCTCCTGCCCTGTCCCACAAGGGAGCAAGGAGCAGAGAGGAAGCAGGGGTCAGACTTAACTAAAACACCACAGCCAAGGCCAGCCCACAAGCAGGGTAACCTCTGCTGAGAGAAGCAAGCAGAGAGAGCAGGAGAATAGAATAGAATAGAATAGAATAGAATAGAATAGAATAGAATAGAATAGAATAGAATAGAATAGAATAGAATAGAATAGAATAGAATAGAATAGAATAGGATTAAAGCAGGTTGGAAAAGACCTTCCAGATCATCCAGTCCAACCCATCATCCAACCCACCCAATCAACTGAACCATGGCACCAAGCACCACATCCAGTCTCCTCCTAAACACCTCCAGGGATGGGGACTCCACCACCTCCCCGGGCAGCACATTCCAAAGGCCAGTCCTCTGGAAAGAATTTCTTCCTCACCTCCAGCCTAAACCTCCCCTGGCACAGCTTGAGACTGTGTCCTCTTGTTCTGGTGCTGCTTGCCTGGCAGAAGAGACCAACCCCCACCTGGCTCCAACCTCCCTGCAGGGAGTTGGAGAGAGCAATGAGGTCTCCCCTGAGCCTCCTCTTCTCCAGGCTAAGCAACCCCAGCTCCCTCAGCCTCTCCTCACAGGGCTGTGCTCCAGACCCCTCCCCAGCTTTCTTGCCCTTCTCTGGACACCTTCCAGCAGCTCAACCTCCTTCCTAAGCTGAGGAGCCCAGAACTGGACACAGGACTCAAGGTGTGGCCTCAGCAGTGCTGAGCACAGGGCACAAGGACTTCCCTGCTCCTGCTGGCCACACTCTTCCTGCTGCAGGCCAGGATGCCCTTGGCCTTCTTGGCCCCCTGGGCACACTACTGGCTCATGTTCAGCTGCTGTCAACCAGGACCCCCAGGTCATTTTCTGCCTAGAATGTCAGGCCCCAGAGCAAAGCTTTGCAGGCAGAGAAGTGCAGAGAAGCTTTTTGTGGCCCCTCAGCCTTGATTCCTCTTCTGGGGATGATTTTGTCACACATCTTGCTTCCCTTGGGTGACACAAAGCTCAGCTGTTGGACATAGTCCATGCTGCCCTCTTTATCTTGTTCCCTCTGCACACACACACACTGACATCACCCAAAGGAGGCAGGCAAGTGTTTGCTTCCTTTGAACAAATGGGTAAGTGCTAACATGCAGCTGAAACTGAAAGTCTCCAGACTGGCTCTTCTGTGACAGTTCAGCAGTAGGTGAGAACACAAATGTGAACTGCAGGGCAGCAGCAGAATGGAAATCCCAGAGGCTGGAGAGGAGCAAACCCAGCTGCTCTCCACTGCTGCAGGCTTCCCAGGGCCATGATACTTCAGCAGGTCCAGAGAAGGGCAACCAAGCTGGGGAAGGGTCTGGAGAAGAGGGCTGGGGAGGAGCAGCTAAGGGAGCTGAGGGTGTTGAGTGTGGAGAAGAGGAGGCTGAGGGAGACCTCATTGCTCTCTGCAGCTCCCTGAGAGGAGGCTGCAGGGAGGTGGGGGTTGGGATTCTTTGTGTTCTCCTTTGGGTTGTTGTCCTGCTCTGGCCCTGCTCCAGCCTCTCAATGTCCTTCTTGGAGTGAGGAGCCCAAAACTGACCCCAGCACTCAAGCTGTGGCCTCCCCAGTGCCCAGCACAGGAGGACAATCCCTGCCCTGCTCCTGCTGCCCACACCATTGCTGCTCCAGGCCAGGCTGCTGGTGGCCTTCTTGCCCACCTGGGCACCCCCTGGCTCCTCTTCAGCTGCTGCCAACCAGCACCCCCAGCTCCTTCCCTGCTGGGCAGTTTGCAGCCACTCTGCCCCAAGCCTGGAGCACTCCTGGGGCTGTTGTGAGCCAAGTGCAGGACTCAGCACTTGGCCTTGTTGAACCTCACAGAGCTGACCTCAGTCTGTCCAGGTCCCTCTGCAGAGCTTTCCTATCCTCCAGCAGATCCACACTGCCATCCAGCTCTGTGTCATCTGCAGACTTACTGAGGCTGCCTCCATCCCCTCCTCCAGATCATTGATAAAGATATCAAAGAGAGCTGCCCCAGCACTGAGCCCTGGGAGCACCACTTAGTGGCTGGCCACCAGCTGGAGTTAACTCCAGTCCCTACTACTCTTGAGCCCAGCCAGCCAGTTTTTAACCCAGCAAAGTGTCATAGAATCATAGACTCAACAAGGTTGGAAGAGACCTCAGAGCTCATCCAGTCCAACCTGCCACTCAACACCTCCTGACAACTAAACCATGGCTCCAAGTGCCACATCCAAGCCTCATCCCTGGAGGTGTTCAAGAGGTCTGTGGTGACAGGTTGGACTTGATGATCTTTGAGGTCTCCTGCAGCCTTGGTGATTCTGTGATGATCTCTGAGGTCTTTTCCAACCTGCTTCTATGATCCTATGATTTGTTTTCAACTGAGCTGGTCTGGCAACTCTCTGCTGGGAGTGATTTCTTGAACCCCTCCAGGGATGGTGACTCCACCACCTCCCTGGGCAGCACATCCCAATGGCCAATCTCTCTTGCTGGGAAGAACTTTCTCCTCCCCTCCAGCCTAAACCTCCCCTGCCACAGCTTGAGACTGTGTCCTCTTGTTCTGGTGCTGATTGCTTGGAGAAGAGACCAACCCCCACCTGGCTACAACCTCCCTTCAGGGAGTTAGAGAGAGCAAGAAGGTCTCCCCTGAGCCTCCTCTTCTGCAGGCTCAACTGAAGCCATGAGGAGCCAGATTCTGCAGGAGGATGCTGTGGGAAACGATGTCAAAGACTTCACACTAAGTCCCTGCTGGCATCCCAGGACTTTTTCCGCCTCCTGCTAAGAGAAGCCCACACTGGCTGGGCCATCAGGAGCTGCAGTTGAATCAGTTAAGGCTTCCCAGGCATTTTGCAACCTCTGTTTGCAGAGGTTTTTCCCAGCATGACTCACAGGCTTTATTTTTGCTCAGTGAGTAATGTTTGGTCCTCACACGTGGGGTGGAAGGCAGAGCCTCCCTCCCCTCAACTTTGCTCCTCTTAGAATCTGAGCACACAAACCCTGCTGTGGGAAGCTCATCATGCATTAATGCTGCCTAACAGCTCTCAGCACAGGTCTTGTGCATCCAGAGAGCAGCCCTGGCTCTCCCTCTCCCTGCTGTATTCCCTTCCTTCCCTCCGCCACTGCCAGGCTATATTTAGTGGGAGATTCAGGCTGCTCTGCGATTCCTACTGCAAATTCCTTTCCATCAGCAGGTCTGAATAAGGGCAAGGTTTGCACTTCAAGAGGGCTTCCTGTTTCCCTGACCCCTCAGGTTTGCTGCTGTGTGTGGAAGGAGGCTGGTTGGTACCTAAGCCCTGCAGACGAGGCGGCTGCTAACTCATCCCTGCCTGGGCGCTGGCCTCAGGCTGGGGTGCGCAGCCTGCTCTGCTGGATGGCCCTTCCAGAAACACAGGCAGCAAGGGCAGGGAGAGCAGGCCTGCTCCTGAAATACTTCCAGAGCAGAGTGTCAGGGAGGATAATGCTGACAGGGGCTGGCAATCTCCCCGAGAGGAACGAAGCCGAGGAGAGCAGCCTGTAAATCACTGGGCAGGGCAGGGCTGAGGCATGGCCCCCGGCCCGGCTCCGCATGCAGGCAGGGGGAGCAGGAAGGAAAAGATTAAATGCTCCTGCTAGGATTGCCCTGAGCTTCTCAGCAGCTCTCTTTCCACAATGCTTGTGCTCCTGGCCTTGGGCTTGCCCTACCCTCCAAGCTGCCTCTCACAGGATCACTGAATGCCAGGGGCTGGAAGGGATCTCCAAAGCTCACCCAGTCCAAGCCCCCTGCCAGAGCAGGGTCACCTACACCAGGTCACACAAGAACACATCCAGGTGGGGTTTGAGTATCTCCAGAGAGGGAGACTCCACAGCCCCCCTGGGCAGCCTGCTCCAGGGCTCTGGCACCTCACAGGAAAAAAGGACTTCCTTATGATTCCAGGGAACTTCCTCTGCCTCAGCTTCCACCACTGCCTCTTGTTCTCTCCCTTGGCTTTAAACTAGAGGAAACCAGCAGTGAGAGGCAGCCTTGGCTTCTGCCAGAACCCACACTGCAGAGGCCATGTGCTGCCCCTTCCCAAAACACAGCCCTGTCTGGGATGAGATCTTGGCTTGGGGGCTTTGGAGGGCAGGGTTCAACCACCTCCTGAGCACAGAAGCCCTGGGCAGAGCCTGCCATCTGCAAAATGCAAGTCTGCTGCTCACCTCCCTCAGAGGCAGGTAGAGAGGATAGGACTAGGGGGAATGGAATGAAGCTGGAGGTGGGGAGACTGAGGCTGGAGGGGAGAAGTTCTTCCCCAGGAGAGTGGTGAAGCCCTGGAATGGGTTGTGCAGGGAGGTGGTTGGGGCCCTGTCCCTGGAGGTGTTTAAGCCCAGGCTGGATGAGGCTCTGGCCAGGCTGATCTAGTGTGGGGTGTCCCTGCCCATGGCAGGGGGGTTGGAACTGGATGATCCTTGTGGTCCCTTCCAACCCTGACTGATTCTATGATACTATGATAAATGCATTAAGGTCACAGAATCATACATTGCCTTGGTCCTGCAGCATCCTGATTGTGCCTTTCTGCTGCGCAGGGAGGGATCATTCATTTTGATAGAATCATGGAACTGTTGGGTTGGAACAGCTCTCTAAGATCATTGAATCCAACCAGCAACCCAGCCCCACCATGGTCACCAAACCCTGGCCCCAGGTGCCATGGCCACAGCTCTCTGCAACACCTCCAGGGATGGGGACTCCACCACCTCCCTGGGCAGCCTCTGCCAAGCCCTGACCACTCTTGCAGCAAACAAATTCTTCCTCCTCTCCAACCTAACCCTCCCCTGGCACAACTCCAGGCCATTTCCTCTCCTTCTATCACCTGAGACTAGGGAGCAGAGCCCAACCCCCACCTCACCCCCAAGCCTGGAGCACTCCTGGGGCTGTTGTGACCCAGGTGCAGGACTCAGCACTTGACCTTGTTGAACCTCACACAGCTGAGCTCAGCCCTGGAGCCAGCCTGGCCAGGTCCCTCTGCAGAGCCTTCCTGCCCTCAGGCAGATCCACACTGCCACCCAGCTTGGTGTCAGCTGCAGGCTGGCTGTGGGCACCTCCCTGCCCCTGTTCAGGTTCCACCTCACAGCAGTCATCCTGCTGGGCAGGTGCTGCTCAGGGCCTGCTGCTGCAGGCTGGGTGAGGCAAGGCTCAGCTGGAGCAGTGGTTTGAAATATAGCAAAGGTGACAAAGTTATCTCTGCTCTCCTTGAGTGCCTGAATTCAGTTGCAGTGCTCATGAGACAAAGGAGAGTGTTCCACAAGCAGAGGAAAAACCAGGGAGGGCTTGAATTGAGTGGTGAGCTTGAATAACACTGGGGAAGACAGATGGTGTTTGGGTTGGTGAATGTATTGCTCATTACTGAGCCACAATGCAGATATTTGTTACCAGACTGCAGTCCCCATGACAAGCTGATAACATTCAGTCCCAGCATTTCCCATCCTGATTGTACTCCTGAAACACTGCCCTTGGCTCCTTTTGAATCAAACAGAGGGCAGAGCTGAAGGCTGGGGCTGCTCTGAAGATAACCTCCTGGCTCCTGCTTGGAAAGCACCACAGGACAGTGGGAAAAGGCAAGAAGTGAAGCAAAGAGGCAAGTGGGAGGTGGGATGTGAATGGAGACTGCAGCTCTGAGCTGAAGGCAAATCTTGCTGTCCTCCACTAGAAACCCCACACAGAGGGAGTGATTTGCACAGAGAATGTAGACTGCAGGGTTTACATCTAGTGGGGTGTCAAGGGTCAGGACTGGGCTGGGCACTGAGTGAGTGCCAGAGGCTCTCCAGGAAGCCCTCTGCATTCCCAAAGGGAAGAGAAAGGGAAGGAGGGAGAGAGACTGATGGGGTGGGAGGGAAACTGAGCCAGCTGGGATGGAGACAATAACAAACTGAAAGAGACACAACTGGATCCAAAGCCATGTGGAACCCAAGCCCTGGTGGCAGTGACACCATCCCTGCCACCACTGGTGCTGTGGCAGAAGTCCCAGACTGGCCTCAGGGGCAGAGGGGAACCAGACTCAGGAGCTGGGTCCTGGAAGTGGATTGAGGAACTCCTGGATGAGGATTGGAGGCAGAGCTGGGAGAGTCCTGCTGAGGCAGCAGCCACTGAAGAAGAGGCCTGGCCCTGGGGACCCCTCAGCTTTCTAAGGAACAAGACATCCATGGGCTGCAGCCTCTGACTCCCTGCAGCCTACAAGATGTGGCAGTGCCCTTGGGGTGCAGCCCAGCCCTTGGTGCTCACTCTCCCCAGCATGTTCTCCCTGCTGGCAGCAGCCCCTGGCTGTGCAGACCTGCCCTGAGCTGCAGAAAGTGCTGGCCCTGAGCAGAGGCTGAGCTGGGAAGGGAAGCAGTGAGCAGAAGCAGCTCTGGTCCAGCCACAACACACAGGCACAGGGTCCTTGCATCCCTTTAGCCTGTAGCTGTGCAAGCACTGAGCAGAGCCAGCTCTGCCCAAGCTCACACCAGGACACAGGATCTCCAGCAGCAGCAGGGAAGTCCTTGTGCCCTGTGCTCAGCACTGCTGAGGCCACACCCTGAGTCCTGTGTCCAGTTCTGGGCTCCTCAGGTTAGGAAAGATGTTGAGCTGCTGGAAGGTGTCCAGAGAAGGGCAAGAAAGCTGGGGAGGGGTCTGGAGCACAGCCCTGTGAGGAGAGGCTGAGGGAGCTGGGGTTGCTTAGCCTGGAGAAGAGGAGGCTCAGGGGAGACCTCATTGCTCTCTCCAACTCCCTGAAGGGAGGTTGTAGCCAGGTGGGGGTTGGTCTCTTCTCCCAGGCAAGCAGCACCAGAACAAGAGGACACAGTCTCAAGCTGTGCCAGGGGAGGTTTAGGCTGGAGGTGAGGAGAAAGTTCAGTAGTTCAGTATTCCTAAGGTTGGAAGGGACCTCAAAGATCATCGAGTCCAACCTGTCACCACAAACCTCATGACCTCCTCAGGGACTACTGCCCACTGCAGGCTTGAACTCACGACCTTCCCATTAAGGGTCTGATGCGCTACCAACTGAGCCACAACTTCTGTAAGTTCTTCCCAGCAAGAGAGATTGGCCACTGGGATGTGCTGCCCACGGAGGAGGTGGAGTCCCCATCCCTGGAGGTGTTTAGGAAGAGCCTGGATGAGGCACTTGGTGCCATGGTTTAGTTGTCAGGAAGTGTTGGGTGAGAGGTTGGACTGGATGAGCTCTGAGGCCTTTTCCAACCTTATTGATTCTATGATTCTGTGATCATGGTTCGATGATCCCAGGGTGGGGATAGAACTTTAATGGTAATCAGGTGGCTGCCTCTGCAGGACCAAAAGGAGATGGAGGTCAAGATCCTTGGGCCACTCATCCTGGCAGTTCTTCAGCAGCACAGCAGAGGGACCAGCTGCTAGTGCAAAGCTGCAGGATGCTCCTGGGCCTGCCTGGGCTCCACACTGCCACAGAAGCACAGAATCATGGAATGGTGTTGGTTGGAAAAGATCTTTGACTCCAACCACTCAGGGCTTGTCCCTGAAACTCTGACAGGCTTGAAATGCTGGGAGGCTTGCAATGAGAGGTCATGGCAGGGCTGCACAGGGTGCTGGTGTACTACAAAGAGAGGAGAGGTCACAGAATCACTAAATTTGAGGGGTTGGAAGGAACCTCCAGAGCTCATCCAGTCCAACCCCCTGCCAGAGCAGGGTCACCCAGGGCAGGGCACCCAGAACACATCCAGGTGGGGGTTGAATATCTCCAGAGAGGGAGACTCCACAACCCCCCTGGGCAGCCTGCTCCAGGGCTCTGGCACCTCACAGGGGAAAAATCCTTCCTCCTGTTTCCATGGCACTTCCTCTGCCTCAGCTTCCACCACTGCCCCTTGTGCTGGCATTGGGCATCCCCCAGCAGAGCCTGGCTCCAGCCTCTGGGCACTCACCCATGGGGTCACAACAACCCCAGGAATGCTCCAGGCTTAGAGCAGAGTGGCTGGAAGCTGCCTGGTGGAATAGGACCTGGGGATGTTGGTTCATAGCTGGCTGAATCCAAGAAGGCCACCAGCAGCCTGGCCTGGAGCAGCAATGGTGTGGGCAGCAGGAGCAGGACAGGGATTGTCCTGTGCTGGGCACTGGGGAGGCCACAGCTTGAGTGCTGGGTTCAGTGTTGGGCTCTCACTGCAAGAAGGACACTGAGAGGCTGGAGCAGGTCCAGAGAAAGGCAATGAAGCTGGGGAAGGGTCTGGAGAAGAGGGCTGGGGAGGAGCAGCTGAGGGAGCTGGGGGTGTTGAGTGTGGAGAAGAGGAGGCTGAGGGAGACCTCATTGCTCTCTGCAGCTCCCTGAGAGGAGACTGCAGGGAGGTAGGGGTTGGGCTCTGCTCCCTAGGCTCAGGTGATAGAAGGAGAGGAAATGGCCTGGAGTTGTGCCAGAGGAGGCTTAGGTTGGAGAGGAGGAAGAATTTGTTTGCTGCAAGAGAGGTCAGGGCTTGGCAGAGGCTGCCCAGGGAGGTGGTGGAGTCCCCATCCCTGGAGGTGTTCCAGAGAGCTGTGGCCATGGCACCTGTGGAGATGGTTCCACAGCCATGGTGGTGATGGAGGTCTTTTCCAAGCAGCACAATTCCATCCCATGAAGCCTGCTTTCCCTCCCAGGGGCTGTGAGTGGTGCAGGAGATGTCGCCCTGGCAGGCAGGGCTCGGTGGCTGTGGCTCAGCCCTGCTGTGCGAGGGGCAGCGCAGGGGCAGCACAGCCACAGCGGTTCCCTGCCAGGCTGAGGGCAGCTCCTATCTCCCTCTGCTCCTGAGCACAGGAGAGGCTTCCTCCTCTGCAGCAAGCCCTTGCAGAGCACAGTAGCCTGGGAGTGCTGGCAGCTGGCAGGACTGATGCCTAGGCTGGGTTTATCACTAACCTCTGCTGTCCTACACTGATTTACTATCATCAGCCTGGGCCCTGCCAAATGATTATTTGATTGGGAAGGAAAATAGAGGTACCACAAAGTGACACTTATTCCTAAGAAGCATTTGGCAGGCAGCCCTGATAAGTAGGGACTCAGTGGCCTGAGCCTGATCCTCCCAGTGGGAGCTCTGCAGTCAGAGGATTCCCTCATGAGGCTGCAGCGGGAGCAGAGCCTGCGGCCCCCCTCGGCGGGCAGCCCCCCGAGGCCTGACCCCTGTGAGGGTAACAAGGTTTGGGTTCCACGTTTGCAGGCTCCCAGTCTGTGCTACCTTGCAGCTGCCTGCACAGTGACCTGGGATGGCCTGAGAAGAGCTGCTGCAGTGAGGTATCACAGTATCAGAGTCTCACAGTCTCACAGTCTCACAGTATAACAAAGGTTGGGAGAGACCTCAAAGATCATCCAGTCCAACCTGGCACCACAGACCTCATGACTAAACCATGGCACCAAGTGCCACATCCAATCCCCTCTGGAACACCTCCAGGGATGGGGACTCCACCACCTTCCTGGGCAGCACATCCCAATGAAGAATGACTTCCTCGGTGAAGAACTTTCTCCTCACCTCCAGCCTAAACCTCCCCTGGCACAGCTTGAGACTGTGTCCTCTTGTTCTGCTGCTGGTTGCCTGGCAGAAGAGACCAACCCCCACCTGGCTACAACCTCCTTTAAGGTAGTTGTAGAGAGCAATGAGGTCTCCCCTGAGCCTCCTCTTCTGCAGGCTAAGCAACCCCAGCTCCCTCAGCCTCTCCTCACAGGGCTGTGCTCCAGACCCCTCTCCAGCCTTGTTGCCCTTCTCTGGACATGTTCAAGTGTTTTGATGTCCTTCTTAAACTGAGGAGCCCAGAACTGGACACAGGACTCAAGGTGTGACCTCAGCAGTGCTGAGCACAGGGGACAAGGACTTCCCTGCTCCTGCTGGCCACACTCTTCCTGCTGCAGGCCAGGATGCCCTTGGCCTTCTTGGCCCCCTGGGCACACTGCTGGCTCATGTTCAGGCAGCTGTCAATCAGCACCCCCAGGGCCCTCTCTGTTTGGCAGCTCTCAGCCACTCTGACCCCAGGCAAGAGGTGGTTGAGCAGTCCTGCTCCTGGCCCAGCCGAGACAGCTGCTGGCAAAGGCACTGCTCAGGAATCTGCAGGGAGCCCAAGCAGAGGGTGTGGAAGGGCTGGCAAAAGAAATGGGGTCCAGGAGTCTGAATGAGCAGAATTGGCATTCAGAGGGGGAAATAATGCAGCTTCATTGACCAGTTCAGTGTAGATAAAAGGGGTGGTGGAGTCTCTACCTCTACAGACCGTAAAGGCCCACCTGGATGTGTTCCTGTGTGACCTGCCCTAAGTGATCTTGCTTTGGGTAGGGCAGTGCTACAGGCTGGGGTCAGAGTGGCTGAGAGCTGCCAAACAGAGAGGGACCTGGGGGTGCTGGCTGACAGTAGGCTGAACATGAGGCAGCAGTGTGCCCAGGGGGCCAAGAAGGCCAAGGGCATCCTGGCCTGCATCAGGAAGAGTGTGGCCAGCAGGAGCAGGGAAGTCCTTGTGCCCTGTGCTCAGCACTGCTGAGGCCACACCTTGAGTCCTGTGTCCAGTTCTGGGCTCCTCAGTTCAAGAAGGACATTGAGAGACTTGAAGGTGCCCAGAGAAGGGCAAGAAAGCTGGGGAGGGGTCTGGAGCACAGCCCTGTGAGGAGAGGCTGAGGGAGCTGGGGTTGCTTAGCCTGGAGAAGAGGAGGCTCAGGGGAGACCTTCTTGCTCTCTGCAACTCCCTGAAGGGAGGTTGTAGCCAGGAGGGAGTTGGTCTCTTCTCCCAGGCAGCCAGCAGCAGAACAAGAGGACACAGTCTCAAGCTGTGCCAGGGGAGGTTCAGGCTGGATGTTAGGAAGAAGTTCTTCCCAGCAAGAGAGCTTGGCCATTGGGATGTGCTGCCCAGGGAGGTGGTGGAATCTCCATCACTGGAGGTGTTAAGGCGGAGACTTGATGGGGTGCTTGGTGCCATGGTTTAGTTGATCAGATGTTGCTGGGTGAGAGGTTGGACTTGATGTTGAAGGTCCTTTCCAACCTGGTCTACTTCTATTCTATTCTATTCTATTCTATTCTATTCTATTCTATTCTATTCTATTCTATTCTATTCTATTCTATTCTATTCTATTCTATTCTATGGTGAGACACCACCATACTGCATCCAGGTCTGGGCTCCCCAGCTCAGGAGGGACAGGGATCTGCTGGGGAGAGCCCAAGGGAGGGATAGAAGGATGCTGAAGGGACTGCAGCACTGCCTGGGGAGGAGAGGCTGAGAGCCCTGGGGCTGTTTAGTCTGGAGAGGAGAAGCCTGAGAGGGATCTGATCAATGTCTATCAATAGATGAGGGCTGGGGGTCAGGAAGAAGGGACAGGGACAGGCTCTGCTCAGCTGCACCCTGGGATAAGACAAAGGACAATGGATGGAAACTGCAGCACAGGAGGTTCCACCTCAACATGAAGAACTTCACTGTGAGGGTCCCAGAGCCCTGGAGCAGGCTGCCCAGAGAGGTTGTGGAGTCTCCTTCTCTGGAGCCTTTCCAGCCCTGTCTGGATGTGTTCCTGTGTGACCTCTTCTGGGTGATGCTGCTCTGGCATGGGTGTTGGACTGGAAGATCTCTGGAGGCTCCTTCCAAGCCCTAACATCCTGTGATGCTGTGATTCTGTGGCTGGGGATCTGAGCAGTCTGACCTAGTGGAAGCTGTCCCTGCCCATGGCAGCAGGGTTGGCCTGGAAGGTCTTTAAATGTCCCTTCCAACCCAAACCCCTCTGTGCTTCTGTGATAATCTTCTTCCCACTGACTCTGCTTGGTGGAGACCACTTGGCCCTGCTCAGGTAGCTCTTGTCCACGTGTGGCACAGGGCTGGACCACGGGGAGCATTTGCTTTGTCTTGGCATGAGCTGGGGAGGTGCCAGAGCAGGCTGCAGGCAGGCAGGTGTTAGGGACGTCGGTGAGACTGCAGGCATGCTCAGTGGGATCACACTGCAGCATCAGCAGCAGGTAACCAAACCACTTTTGCTGCTTGCCAGAGAAGGCAGCAGCAAACAGGGAGATGCTTCCACATCAGCTTCCCTCAGGAGCTCTCTAAATTACAGATTTCTAAATGGAATACAGTTCCAAAACATCACATTTGTTAACAGGGACCAGCACATACAGAATACAGAATTAACCAGGCTGGAAAAGACCTTGGAGATCAGCAAGTCCAACCTAGCACCCAACCCTATCTAATCAACCAAACCATGGCACCAAGTGCTTCATCCAGGCTCTTCTTAAACACCTCCAGGGATGGTGACTCCACCACCTCCCTGGGCAGCACATCCCAAGGGCCAATCTCTCTTGCTGGAGGAATGTCTTCCTAACATCCAGTCTAAGCCTCCCCTGGCACAGCTTCAGACTGTGTCCTCTTGTTCTATCTCTGCTTGCCTAGGAGAAGAGCCCAACCCCCACCTGGCTACAACCTTCCTGCAGGGAGTTGGACACAGCAAGAAGGTCTCCCCTGAGCCTCCTCTTCTCCAGGCTAAGCGACCCCAGCTCCCTCAGCCTCTCCTCACAGGGCTGTGCTCCAGACCCCTCCCCAGCTTTCTTGCCCTTCTCTGGACAAGTTAGAATAGAATAAACCAAGCTGGAAGAGACCTTCAAGGTCATTGCATCCAACCTATCATGCAACACCACCTAATCAACTAACCCATGGCACCCAGCACCCTATCAAGTCTCCTCCTGAACACCTCCAGTGATGGTGACTCCACCACCTCTGGCAGGATGCTGAAGGGAGAGTCTCTTCCCCAGCCCTGGGCTGGGCTGGTATTGGGGAGTGTGTGAGCCAAGGCAGTGCAGCTCCACACCAGCCTCTCAGAGAGAAGCTGAGCTCTGCTTGGCCCTCCCCACAGTGGGAGTGGGAAAGAGGACTGAGGTTTCTTATCTCATCTTTCATCATTTTATTGCAATGTTGTGGCTGATTAAGCACTTGAGAATGACTCCTCATGCAGTTTTAGTTTTGCAAGCTCCTCAGGGACAGATCCTTAGAGCCTGTGCTGCTCCAGTTCAGAATGAATCAAGGAGGCTATGGAGGAATTCCAGCTATGAGAACCTTGTGAAATTCTTCACAAGGCCCCTCCAGACGCTCTGAGTGCTGCCAGGCTACCCTGCTGCTGCTTTTAAATGATAAAAATCTCTGCTCCTAAACTGGGGATGAAGATCCAGCCCAGAACCACACATTTCAGAGAGGGTTATAAACTCCTCAAGACAAGTGGCTCTAATGGAAACAAAAACAGGTCTGTAATGCTAGCAGGTGCAGAATGAAGCAGGGCATTAAAAATAGCCTGGCTGCATTCTCCACTGACATGAGCTCTAGCTGCACATCACTCCACAATAATCCATTTATCCTTGCTGCCCAGGCTCACAAGGAGACAGGCATGAGCTGAGTGTCCTGGGGCTCTGCAGGCACTGCTGGGAGTGAAGCAAAAGCAGAGCCCAGCAGCCCTGCAGGCACTGCTGGGAGTGAAGCAAAAGCAGAGCCCAGCAGCCCTGCAGGCACTGCTGGGAGTGAATTCAAACCAGAGCCCAGCAGCCCTGCAGGCACTGCTGGGAGTGAAGCAAAAGCAGAGCCCAGCAGCCCTGCAGGCACTGCTGGAAGTGAATTCAAACCAGAGCCCAGAAGCCCTGCAGGCACTGCTGGGATGGAAGCAAAACCAGAGCCCAGCAGCCCTGCAGGCACTGCTGGGAGTGAAGCAAAACCAGAGCCCAGCAGCCCTGCAGGCACTGCTGGGATGGAAGCAAAACCAGAGCCCAGCAGCCCTGCAGACACTGCTGGGAGTGAAGCAAAACCAGAGCCCAGCAGCCCTGCAGGCACTGCTGGGAGTGGATTAAAACCAGAGCCCAGCAGCCCTGCAGGCACTGCTGGGAGTGAAGCAAAACCAGAGCCCAGCAGCCCTGCAGGCACTGCTGGGATGGAAGCAAAACCAGAGCCCAGCAGCCCTGCAGACACTGCTGGGAGTGAAGCAAAACCAGAGCCCAGCAGCCCTGCAGGCACTGCTGGGAGTGGATTAAAACCAGAGCCCAGCAGCCCTGCAGGCACTGCTGGGAGTGGATTAAAACCAGAGCCCAGCAGCCCTGCAGGCACTGCTGGGAGTGGATTAAAACCAGAGCCCAGAAGCCCTGCAGGCACTGCTGGGATGGAAGCAAAACCAGAGCCCAGCAGCCCTGCAGGCACTGCTGGGAGTGAAGCAAAACCAGAGCCCAGCAGCCCTGCAGGCACTGCTGGGAGTGAAGCAAAACCAGAGCCCAGCAGCCCTGCAGGCACTGCTGGGAGTGAAACAAAACCAGAGCCCAGCAGCCCTGCAGGCACTGCTGGGAGTATATTCAAACCAGAGCCCAGCAGCCCTGCAGGCACTGCTGGGAGTATATTCAAACCAGAGCCCAGCAGCCCTGCAGGCACTGCTGGGAGTGAAGCAAAAGCAGAGCCCAGCAGCCCTGCAGGCACTGCTGGGAGGGAATTCAAACCAGAGCCCAGCAGCCCTGCAGGCATTGCTGGGAGTGAATTCAAACCAGAGCCCAGCAGCCCTGCAGGCACTGCTGGGAGGGAAGCAAAACCAGAGCCCAGCAGCCAGGCTTTCCCCTCTGCCAAAACCTCTTTCCTGGCTTCTCCCTGCTGCAGGTGGGGAAAGACTTTGAGAATCTAAGTATGTCCTCAGCCTCTGAAAAGAGCTGACTTAGACTGGAGATTAGGGAGAAATACTTTGCAGTGAGGGTGGTGAGACTCTGGCACAGGCTGCCCAGGGAGGCTGTGGCTGCCTCCTCCCTGGAGGTGTTCCAGGCCAGGCTGGATGAGGCCTTGAGCAAGCTGTGCTGGTGGGAGGTGTCCCTGCCCATGGCAGGGGGGTTAGGGACTAGATGATCATTGATGTCCCTTCCAACCCAACCCATTCCATGACTCTGTGACTTTATTTCTCAGACTATCACATGAAGATGATTTGTGTTTTGCTAAGGATGAGGTTTTGTCTCTGGGACTGTTCCTGCTGCAGAGTTTAGTGATCATCATCTACCCTGAGCAGCTTCCCATAGAAGCTTGGATAGGTTGGGTTGGGTGTGATAGGTTGGACTTGATGATCTCAAAGGTCTTTTCCAACCTGGTTCCCTCTCCTCTCCTCTCCTCTCCTCTCCTCTCCTCTCCTCTCCTCTCCTCCTCTCCTCCCTCCCCTCCTCTCCTCTCCTCTCCTCTCCTCTCCTCTCCCTCTCCTCTCCTCTCCTCTCCTCTCCTCCCTCCTCCCCTCTCCTCTCCCTCCCTCTCCTCTCCCTCTCCCTCTCCTCTCCTCTCCTCTCCTCCCTCTCCTCTCCTCCTCCCTCTCCTCTCCTCTCCTCTCCTCCTCTCCCTCTCCTCTCCTCTCCTCTCCTCTCCTCTCCTCTCCTCTCCTCCTCTCCTCTCCTCTCCTCTTCTCCTCTCCTCCATTCCATTCCATTCCATTCCATCATTCCTTCTCACAAGCAGCCAGCATTTTCCCAAGAGATCCCAGCTTCTCCTGACTCCACCCATGTTTTCTGCCCCCTCTTCCTCAGTGCCACACTCTCACTCCATCCTAGCCTCTTGCTTGCTTCCTTGTTGTTTGGATGGCCTTTTGGTGTCATCTGCTGACCTCACAGAGTAAGGCTTTTTTCACAGCTCCTCTCCATGCTTTCATTTGCCGGTCAGGTCCTCAGGCCAGCTGACTCACAAGCCATGGTGGATGGAGATGCTGCCATGGTGCTAAAAGCATGTAGCACACCCTAAGAGGCCTTGGGCAGTAACCTGGCTTCATCTAAGTGAGGTGAATAAATCCAGGTGGTGGAGAATGGAGTTAACCCCAATTGGTGGCCAGTCACAGGTGGTGTTCCCCAGGGCTCAGTGCTGGGGGCAGATCTCTTTGCTATCTTTATCAATCATCTGGGTGAGGGGACTGAGGCTCCCTCAGGTATTGTGCAGCTGACACCAAGCTGGGTGGCAGTGTGGAGCTGCTGGAGGGTTGGAAGGCTCTGCAGAGGGACCTGGCCAGGCTGGCTCCAGGGCTGAGCTCAGCTGTGTGAGGTTCAACAAGGCCAAGTGCTGAGTCCTGCACTTGGCTCACAACAGCCCCAGGAGTGCTCCAGGCTTGGGGCAGAGTGGCTGCAAACTGCCCAGCAGGGAAGGAGCTGGGGGTGCTGGTTGGCAGCAGCTGAAGAGGAGCCAGGGGGTGCCCAGGTGGGCAAGAAGGCCACCAGCAGCCTGGCCTGGAGCAGCAATGGTGTGGGCAGCAGGAGCAGGGCAGGGATTGTCCTCCTGTGCTGGGCACTGGGGAGGCCGCAGCTTGAGTGCTGGGGTCAGCTTTGGGCTCCTCACTCCAAGAAGCACATTGAGAGGCTGGAGCAGGGCCAGAGAAGGGCAACCAAGGTGGGGAAGGGTCTGGAGAAGAGGGCTGGGGAGGAGCAGCTGAGGGAGCTGGGGGTGTTGAGTGTGGAGAAGAGGAGGCTGAGGGAGACCTCATTGCTCTCTGCAGCTCCCTGAGAGGAGGCTGCTGTGAGGTGGGGGTTGGGCTCTGCTCCCTAGGCTCAGGTGATAGAAGGAGAGGAAATGGCCTGGAGTTGTGCCAGGGGAGGCTTAGGTTGGAGATGAGGAAGAATTTGTTTGCTGCCAGAGCGGTCAGGGCTTGGTAGAGGCTGCCCAGGGAGGTGGTGGAGTCCCCATCCCTGGAGGTGTTCCAGAGAGCTGTGGCCATGGCTCTTGGGGCCAGGGTTTGGTGGCCATGGTGGGGTTGGGTTGCTGGTTGGAGTTGCTGCCCTCAGAGGGCTTTTCCAACCCAACCAATTCTATAACTCCCTGAGGCTTTCCTTTGCCCTGCTCTTTGCAGAGGGCTTCTCTGGGTCTTGGTTGTTCATTTAGCTAAGAAGTGGAAGCTTCTGAACAAAAAATGTTCAGGCAAATAGCAACCTCCCAAGCAGCTCATCCTGGTGCTAGTCAGCAATGGGGAGTGCTGAAAGAGAGAGCTTAGTTCTGGGTGTGTTGGATTGTTGGTCACTCAGATGTCTTCCTTGTTACTTAGCTCAGTTCTCATCCCTGCAGACCAGGTGTCAGACCACAGAGGAACCTGCAGCAGCCCAGCTGTCAGTCCAGGGAGGGCAGGCTCTGTCTGGAGCCTTCACTCTTCTGACAAAGCCAAGTTGTGCCTCTGCTGCTCAGGGTAAGGTCTGCCAAGCTCTGGAGTCAAAGGCAGTCAGTGAAGTTCTCCTGCTGATGGCTGAACATCATTTTAGCTGCTTAAATGTTTCACAGGGCTCTTCCCAGCAGCTTCTGAGCTGCAGTGGGTGAGGTCCTAACTGCAGTTGTGTTGTTGGAAGGGGATTCTCCCTCTCTGGGGCCAATTATGGAGCCTCTGTGCCAGGAAGGATCTGGAGGTGCTGGAAGGTGTCCAGAGAAGGGCCAGGAGGAGGAGCAGAGGGCTGGAGCTGCTCTGCTCTGGAGACAGCCTGAGAGAGTTGGGGTTGTGCAGGCTGGAGAGGAGAAGGCTCCCAGGAGACCTCATTGTGGCCTTCCAGGATCTTCAGGGGGCTCCAAGAAAGCTGGGGAGGGACTTTTGAGGGTGTCAGGGAGGGATAGGACTGGGGGGGATAGAGCAAAACTAGAAGTGGAGAGATGGAGATTGGCTGTGAGGAAGAAGTTGTTGCCCAGGAGGGTGGTGAGAGCCTGGCAGAGGTTGCCCAGGGAGGTGGTGGAAGCCTCCTGCCTGGAGGTGTTTGCAGCCAGGTTGGATGTGGCTGTGAGCAACCTGCTGTGGTGTGAGGTGTCCCTGCCCATGGCAGGAGCTTGGAGCTGGCTGATCCTTGAGGTCCCTTCCAGCCCTGACAGCTCTGTGATTCTGTGATCAGCTGTCCCAATCTTTCTACCACAACACCAGAGCTGAAATGAGCTGCCCAGCACCCTGCCAAGCTGAGCCTTCCAACTGCCCCATGGAGGGGACTCCCCTGCTGCCTTTGGGAGATGATTCCACTCTCTGACTGTTCTCAGGGGCAAACATTTTCTCCTGCAGTCCCATGGGAATGTCCCCAGCAGCCCCTTGCTCCCATCCCCCCTTGTCTCTCCCATGGGGCTCCGTGTACACAGGGAGTCTCCATGGACACAGGGAGTCTCCATACCCCTGCAGCCAGCCTTTATGGCAAGCAGGTGAGTGTTGTACACCAGCTGCACTCAGAGGTGATGTCTCCTCCCATCCAACATCCTTGGTGTGGCAGTGAGGTGTCCCTGCCCGTGGCAGTGAGGTGTCCCTGCCCATGGCAGGGGGGTTGGGACTGGATGATCCTTGAGGTCCCTTCCTTGAGGTCGGGAGGCACCAGCAAAGCAACTGGAGATGCTGGCCAGCACCTGGCCAGCCAGGCTTTGTTGGCAGAGCACAGCTGCAGCCCTTCCCCGTGGCTGAGGGCTTGTGTGAGCTCCAAGGCCTCGCTCCTATTCCAGATCCTCGCTCTGTTTATGTTTGCTTTGTCCTGTGACAGAAATTGGCCCCATTGTGTGGGAGCAACACTGGAAAAGAAAAACAAGAAACATCCACTGAGGGAAAGTGGATATTGTGGGAGCTGAGGAAATGCACATACTTTGCTGGTTCCATTTGCTGATGATGTCAGACTCAAAGAATATCTCTCAAGAAATAGAGAGATACAACAACATGGAGAGAAAAAAAAAGAGAGATCCCCAACAACAAACCCCTTTGGCAGCTTGGAATCCAAAGCTCTCTGCATCACAGCCTCCTGTTCAAAGGAGAAATGTAAACACTCTCCCCCTTTGCTGCCACCCCCTCCCCCCCCATCCCCCCAGCCTCCAAGGAATGAGCTCTGGCTGCCTTTGGATGGACCCTCCGAAGGAATCAAGGGAATGTCTCCAGCCAGGGAGGCGTTAATGTAGCTGGGGGAGGGATGAGAGAGGGCTGGGGGGGAGAGGGAAATTGGATTGTGCTGTGTGAAATGCAGGGATTCAAGCTGCTGCTTTTCATGGGGGCTTGAAGCAGGGCAGCCTGTGACACTTTACAGATTGGGTGTAACACACAGGAAATTTGTCCTTTCTGCCAGAGCAGTCTAGGGCTAGGGCTAACCCCCTCCCCCGCCCCCCAGCCCCTCCCCAGCCCCTCTGCCTGGCTGGTAAAAGCTCAGGAGAAAAGGGTTAAATAAATGTTTGTGATATGATAAGGTGCTTGTTTATTTAAGGGATGACAGATTATTGGCTCCCAAGGCAGGGCTGAAAAATAGTACAAAGGAGCTGGCGCTGCCTTGGCCGCTGCGATTTCCTCCGAAGGCTTTGCTCTCTGGTAGGAACAATGTGCACTGGGAAGCAGGAGGGATGGCTTCACTTCTGACTGGAGCAGCCAGCCCAAGAGCTGCTTTCTGCAGCCACTGCCCCTGGCTTCGTGGGCTTTGGGTTGGGCTTTTTCCTCCTTCTTTTTCCCCCTCCTTTTCTGTTGGTTTTCCCTCCCTCCTTCTGAACCTCTGCCCCCAAACTCTTTGGGAACGGAGTGCTCTCCCCTCCAGGAGGAACACCCAGCATGGCAAGCTGACTGCAGCACTGCAGAGAGGGGGCTGAGCCTTTTGCTTTGTACATGAGACCTCACCCTGAGTGCTGTGCTCAGTGCTGGGCTCCCCAGTTCAGGAGGGATCTGCTGGAGAGAGTCCAGCGAAGGGCTAGGAGGATGCTGAGGGGACTGAGCACTGCCTGGGGAGGAGAGGCTGAAAGCCCTGGGGCTACTTGGTCTGGAGAAGAGAAGACTGAGAGGGGATTTAATCAATGTCTATCAATAGCTGAGGGCTGGGGGTCAGGAGGGAGGGGACAGGGACAGGGACAGGCTCTGCTCAATTGCTCCTTGGGATAGGACAAGGAGCAATGGATGTAAGCTGCAGCACAGGAGGTTCCACCTCAGCACCAGGAGGAACTTCTGCACTGTGAGGGTCCCAGAGCCCTGGAGCAGGCTGCCCAGAGAGGTTGTGGAGTCTCCTTCTCTGGAGCCTTTCCAGCCCTGTCTGGATGTGTTCCTGTGTGACCTGTGCTGGATTCTATGGTCCTGCTCTGGCAGGGGCTTGGACTCATGATCTCTTTGGGTCCCTTTCAACCCCTGACATCCTCTGATCCTGTTATAAGTTTCTCTTGTATCTCCAGGTCTCTGAAGCTGGCTCCTGTTTCACCACCCTGGGGGAAGAGCTCAGGTCCTCACCCAGAGCTGCAGTCCAGGCAGCAGAAGCTCAGCAGTGCAGCAGAGCTGGGGACTGCCAGAGGGCTTCATGCACTTCTCTTGGACTAAACCCTCCTCTTGCAAAGATGTTGGTGAACCCCAGAGCAGCTCTGTGCTTGCAATGCAGCAGGCAGACCCTGAGCCTCAGGGTGCATCCAGCCAGCTGCCTTGGTGACCATTCCTCAGGTAGTGATGCTGCCCCGGGGTGTGGGGCTGTGGCACAATGCCTCCCATGCAGCTCACCCTGAGCAGCTGAGCTTGCAGGCAGCAACAGAAGAGGTTCCACTTCCTGCCAGTTTCAGATGCCCTAAACCTGTCCTTGCTCCTGCAGTGCATTATGCACCCCTGTGCAGCCTGCCCTGGGTGATGCTGCTCTGGCAGGGGGGTTGGACTGGATGACCTCTGGAGGTCCCTTCCAACCTCTGCTGTTCTGTGATCCTGTGCTGCTGAGGGGCTGGGGAGGAGGGTCCTGTGCAGGGTTGGGGTGGCCCTCTCCAGCTCAGGAGCTGCCTGGGGCCAGCAATGAGGGCAGCAAAGCCCAGCACCAATGTGAGAGCATCTGGAACAGGAGGACACGGTCTCGGGCTGCGCCAGGGGAGGTTTAGGCTTGAGGTGAGGGGAAAGTTCTTCACAGAGAGAGTTGTTAGCTGTTGGGGTGTGCTGCCCGGGGAGGTGGTGGAGTCCCCATCCCTGGAGGTGCTCAGGAGGGGATTGGACGTGGCACTTGGTGCCATAGTTTAGTAGCCATGAGGTCTTGGGTGGCAGGTTGGGCTTGATCATCTCTGAGGTCTTTTCCAACCTTATTGATTCTATGATTCTGTGATATATTATAGGTTGGACTGGATGATCCTCGAGGTCTCTTCCAACCTTAGTTGGAAGATACTGTGTGTGATACTGTGTGATCTGTGCACCGGGGGGAGGCAGGGACTCGGGGACACCGGGAGCTTCACAGCACTTCTGTCACCCCCAAAACGATCTGCTGGCCGAGCGCCTGCAGCACCAGGGAGAGCCTGGAGCGGTGCCGGCGGGCAGGGCAGGGCAGGGCAGGGCAGGGCAGAGCAGGGCAGGGAAGGGCAGGGCAGGGCAGGGCAGGGCAGGGCAGGGCAGGGCAGAGCAGGGCAGGGAAGGGCAGGGCAGGGCAGGGCAGGGCAGGGCAGGGCAGGGCAGGGCAGCGCTGCGACCCGCACGGCTGCTCACGGCGGGGGCGAGGGCCGAGGGGAGGATATCGCAGCGGCACCAGACGAGCGTGGAGCGCTGCGCAGGAGGCGGCGGCGGGGATGAGGCTGCGGCGGTGGGGATGGGGCTGCGGCGGTGGGGATGGGGCTGCGCTGCCGGCAGCGCTGAGGCTGTCACCTAGAGGCAGGCAGAGCTGCGGCGTCCCGGCCGCCCCCAGCCGCCCCCGGCCGCCGGCTCCGGCCCCTGCGCTCCGCACGGCGCGGAGCAGCTCGGCCGCGGCCGCCGCAGCGGTTCCCATGATCCCGGAGCAAATGACAGTTAAGCCACACATTTGTTTTCAATGCTCGGATCTGGCGCTGGATTCCTTTTTGAATGAAAACTATGCCAAACATCTATGACAATTCCTTCTTTTTTTTTTTTTTCCTCCAGCAAATATGTGAGCAATCCAGCAGGGTACTGCCAGAAACGTTCCCCTGCCTGCCTCAGTGGAGCAAGGGGAAAAAAACGACAAAACCAAACCAGCATCACACACACACACATCACTGAAAGGCTTAAAGGAGGCCAAGTGGCTTTGAGCTGTGGTAGGGCCCAGAGAGTGGTGGTGAATGGTGCCACAGCCAGCTGGCAGCCAGGTACCAGTGGTGTGCCCCAGGGAGCAGTGCTGGGCCCCAGCCTGTTCAATATCCTTATTGATGATCTGGATTAGGGCATTGAATCCATCATCAGTAAATGTGCGGATGACAGCAAGCTGGGGGCAGGAGTTGATCTGTTAGAGGGTCAGAGAGCTCTGCAGAGGGACCTGGACAGGCTGGACAGATGGGCAGAGGCCAAGGGCAGGAGACTGCACACATCCAAGTGCCAGGCTCTGCACATTGGCCACAACAACCCCAGGCAGAGCTACAGGCTCGAGGCAGAGCTACAGGCTGGGGGCAGAGTGGCTGAGAGCAGCCAGGCAGAGAGGGACCTGGGGGTGCTGGTGGATGGTAGGCTGAACATGAGTCAGCAGTGTGCCCAGGCAGCTAAGAGGACCAATGGCATCCTGGCCTGCATCAAGAACAGTGTGGCCAGCAGGAGCAGGGAAGTCCTTGTGCCCTGTGCTCAGCACTGCTGAGGCCACACCTTGAGTCCTGTGTCCAGTTCTGGGCTCCTCAGGTTAGGAAGGAGGTTGAGCTGCTGGAAGGTGTCCAGAGAAGGGCAAGAAAGCTGGGGAGGGGTCTGGAGCACAGCCCTGTGAGGAGAGGCTGAGGGAGCTGGGGTTGCTTAGCCTGGAGAAGAGGAGGCTCAGGGGAGACCTTCTTGCTCTCTCCAACTGCCTGAAGGGAGGTTGTAGACAGGTGGGGGTTGGTCTCTTCTCCCAGGCAAGCAGCACCAGAACAAGAGGACACAGTCTCAAGCTGTGCCAGGGGAGGTTTAGGCTGGAGGTGAGGAGAAAGTTCTTCCCTGAGAGAGTTGTTGGCCATTGGGATGTGCTGCCCAGGGAGGTGGTGGGGTTGATGTCCCTGGAGGTGTTTAGGAAGAGCCTGGATGAGGCACTCAGTGCCATGGTCTGGTTGGTTAGATAGGGTTGGGTGATTGGTTGGACTGGATGATCTCTGAGGTCCTTTCCAACCTGGCTGATGCTGTGATTCTGTGACTGGGCTGCTGCACTCTGCTGCAGTGTGTGTGTGCATGAGAGAGGGAGGGAAGAGTACCTGCAGGTGGGAGGGTTAAGGCTGAGACTGTCACTCTGTGTAGTATTGCACTGTCTTGCAAATCAATAACCAAGCATACAAAGGAAAGAAAAGGACAAAGGAGCTCAGCAAAGGAGCAGAAGGGCTTGGCAGGTGAAAACACAGCGACTGCAGGAGCCAAGGAATGGAAGGAAAGAAACATTTCTTGTACCAGGTATTGGATCATCACTGCTGGATGAACAGTTAGGAATTGAAAGGAAAACTAGGGATTGACTTGCAGGGTCTTGAAGTATCACAGTCTCACAGAGTCATCAAGGTTGGAAGAGACCTCAAGGATCATCCAGTCCAACCTGGCACCACAGACCCATGACTAAACCATGGCACCAAGTGCCACATCCAATCCCCTCTGGAACACCTCCAGGGATGGGGACTCCACCACCTCCCTGGGCAGCACATCCCAATGGCTAACAACTCTCTCTGGGAAGAACTTTCTCCTCACCTCCAGCCTAAACTTCCCCTGGCACAGCTTGAAACTGTGTCCTCTTGTTCCGGAGCTGCTTGCCTGGGAGAAGAGACCAACCCCCACCTGGCTACAACCTCCCTGCAGGGAGTTGGAGAGAGCAAGAAGGTCTCCCCTGAGCCTCCTCTTCTCCAGGCTAAGCAACCCCAGCTCCCTCAGCCTCTCCTCACAGGGCTGTGCTCCAGACCCCTCCCCAGCTTTCTTGCCCTTCTCTGGACACCTTCAAGTCTCTCAATGTCCTTCTGAAACTGAGGAGCCCAGAACTGGACACAGGACTCCAGGTGTGGCCTCAGCAGTGCTGAGCACAGGGCACAAGGACTTCCCTGCTCCTGCTGGCCACACTCTTCCTGATGCAGGCCAGGATGCCCTTGGCCTTCTTGGCCCCCTGGGCACACTGCTGCCTCATGTTCAGGCAGCTGTCAATCAGCACCCCCAGGTCCCTCTCTGTTTGGCAGCTCTCAGCCACTCTGCCCCCAGCCTGTAGCTCTGCCTGGGGTTGCTGTGGCCAAAGTGCAGTCCCTGGCACTTGGATTCAGTGTATCTGCAGTATCAGAGTAAGTAATCAGAGGGTAAGTTATCAGAGTGTAT
This sequence comes from Melanerpes aurifrons, assembly GCA_011125475.1. Taxonomy (NCBI): domain Eukaryota; kingdom Metazoa; phylum Chordata; class Aves; order Piciformes; family Picidae; genus Melanerpes; species Melanerpes aurifrons. Next base: position 1,199,845 of record WWNC01000125.1, on the reverse strand, counting down.
CTGCAGGGGGCTACAAGGAAGCTGGGGAGGGACTTTTAAGGGTGTCGGAGTGATAGGACTCGGGGGGATGGATCCAGGCTAGAGGAGGGCAGATTGAGATTGGCTGTGAGGAAGAAGTTGTTGCCCAGGAGGGTGGTGAGAGCCTGGCACAGGCTGCCCAGGGAGGTGGTGGAAGCCTCCTGCCTGGAGGTGTTTGCAGCCAGGCTGGATGTGGCTGTGAGCAACCTGCTGTAGTGTGAGGTGTCCCTGCCCATGGCAGGGGGGTGGGAACTGGATGAGTCTTGAGGTCCCTTCCATCCCTGACAACTCTGTGAATTTGGCTCTTAATAGGAAGGCTCTGACCCATTCCATGAGTGACCCCAGGATAAGCTCCAGAAGCAGGCAGAGCTACGTGGCTGCAGTGCTGCAGTGGGGTGGGTCCAAGCAGAGCAGCCCTGGGGCTGTCTGCACCCATGGCAAGCACAGGTCAGGCAGAAGCGGGGTGCAGGCTGTGCTGGAAGGTGCATCAGTGTCCAAAGGCTGAGTCAAGGGAGAGAGCAGAGACCAGGAGAGTGGTGCCATACCCAAGGCAGCTACTAAGTGTGGTGGGGATCTGCTGAGCCACAGCCAGACAGAGCCTGCTGACACTGCTGGGAGTGAATAACTCAGGCATGGATGGGGGGAGGGTGGGTGAAGGTCCTCAGCATTTCTGGGCTGAGGTCTCTTCTCCTCTACTCTGGCTGGTCCTGCTGGAGCCATTGCTGTGGTGCCTTTGCCTTCCACCTTGCAGGAGACTGAGCTGACCACTGTAAAGCCCCTGGGCCCTCATGCCTGGAGCCAGGGTCCCCATCCAGCTGAAAGTCCCAGGGTGAAGAGGTCTCTGTGAGCCTTGTCTCCCCTACAGCTCCTGACTGCAGCCTCTCTTCCAACCTGGTCTAATCTAGTCTAGTCTAACCTAGTCTATTCTAGCCTATTCTAGTCTATTCTCTGCTGACTTTAACTTTCCTCTTCCTAACAGAGCTTCCTTTGTCCTGACCTAAACCTTTGACCATCCCATTAAGCTATTTCTTCTTAATTAATAGTCAGCCATTGGTATCTTAAGAGAAACACCTTCTTAGGTTGCTGCTGCAACCCTGAATCAGCCTCTGCCCCTGCTCTGTTGGGGCATCCTTGATGACTTTTGTGATCCCCTTAGGGCTGTCTGAACTAGGGAGGGGATTCTGCCCCTCTGCTCTGCTCTGCTCAGCCCCCACCTGCAGCACTGCCTCCAGCTTTGACGCCCCCAGCACAAGAAGGACCTGGAGCTGTTAGAGCCAATCTGGAGGAGGCCATGGGGATGATCAGAGGGCTGGAGAACCTTTCTTATGGGGAGTTTTAGGCTCCCCAGTTCAAGAGAGACAGAGATCACAGTATCACAGTCTCACAGTATCACCAAGGTTGGAAGAGACCTCGAGGATCATCCAGTATAACCTGGCACCACAGACCTCATGACTAAACCATGGCACCAAGTGCCACATCCAATCCCCTCTTGAACACCTCCAGGGATGGGGACTCCACCACCTCCCTGGGCAGCACATCCCAATGGCTAACAACTCTCTCAGGGAAGAACTTTCTCCTCACCTCCAGCCTAAACCTCCCCTGGCACAGCTTGAGACTGTGTCCTCTTGTTCTGGTGCTGGTCCAGCCAACATGGATTTAGGAAGGGCAGGTCCTGCCTCTCCAACCTGATCTCCTTCCATGCCCAGGTGACTGTCTGGTGGATGTGGGGCAGGCTGTGGATCCTTTGACACCATCCCCCACAGCAAACTGCTGGCCAAGTTGTTAGCCCTTGGCTTGGACAGCAGCTCTCTGAGCTGGGTTAGGAACTGGCTGGAGGCTGAGCCCAGAGAGTGGTGGTGAATGGTGCCACAGCCAGCTGGCAGCCAGGCACCAGTGGTGTGCCCCAGGGAGCAGTGCTGGGCTCCAGCCTGTTCAATATCTTCACTGATGATCTGCATGAGGGCATTGAGTCAGTCATCAGCAAATTTGCAGATGACAGCAAGTTAGGGGCAGATGTTGGTCAGTTAGAGGGCAGAAGGGCTCTGCAGAGGGACCTTGCCAGGCTGGACAGATGAGCAGAGGCCAACAGGATGGCATTCAACAAGTCCAAGTGCCAGGGGCTGCACTTTGGCCACAGCAACCCCAGGCAGAGCTACAGGCTGGGGGCAGAGTGGCTGAGAGCTGCCAAAGAGAGAGGGACCTGGGGGTGCTGATTGACAGCTGCCTGAACATGAGCCAGCAGTGTGCCCAGGGGGCCAAGAGTCCAACAGAGGCTGTGAGGACGACTGGGAGTCTTGAACATCTCTCCTGCAAAAGAAGGCTGAGAGCCCTGTGGCTATTTGGCCTTGATGAGGAGAGGGGAGACTGAGACTGGAGAGGAGGAAGAAATGCACTGCAGTGAGGGTGGTGAGACTCTGGCACAGGCTGCCCAGGGAGGCTGTGGCTGCCTCCTCCCTGGAGGTGTTCCAGGCCAGGCTGGATGAGGCCTTGAGCAAGCTGTGCTGGTGGGAGGTGTCCCTGCCCATGGCAGGGGGTGGAACTGGATGAGCTTTAGGGTCCCTTCCAGCCCAAACCGTTCCATGACTGGTACTTTAACACACTTCCAGCCTCTCCCTGTCTCTGAGCCTCCTCCTGTACTGCCACAGCATTGACTGGGACTGGGAGGCCAGATCCTCCTGAAACCATCTCCTGTGCTCACTCCTACATTGAGAAAAAGGCTTTAGTATCACTCATTCAACCCCTCTGAGAGGCCTTTGGCCCCCTACACACAATGCCTATGATGCTGTATGGGTAGTTCACTCTCTGGCATGCTGATGGCCATGTCCTGAGGAAGGAGTGGTGCCCAGGTTGTGCTGGGTGGCTCAGAAAAGGCACTGCTGGGGCTGCTGCAGAGCTGCCCCTGGTGCTCTGTGTGTCCCAGAGAGCCGTGCTGGGTGGTTCAGAGCATAGTATCATGGTATCCTAGTATCAGTCAGGGTTGGAAGGGACCACAAGGATCATCCAGTTCCAACCCCCCTGCCATGGGCAGGGACACCCCACACTACATCAGCCTGGCCACAGCCTCAGCCAGCCTGGGCTTAAACACCTCCAGGGACAGGGCCCCAACCACCTCCCTGGACAACCCATTCCAGGGCTTCACCACTCTCATGGGGAAGAACTTCCTCCTCCCCTCCAGCCTCAATCTCCCCACCTCCAGCTTCATTCCATTCCCCCTAGTCCTATCACTGCCTGAGATCCTGAGCAGTCCCTCCCCAGCCTTCTTGGAGCTCCCTTCAGATCCTGGAAGGCCACAATGAGGTCACCTGGGAGCCTTCTCTTCTCCAGCCTGAACAGCCCCAACTCCTTCAGTCTGTCCTCACAGGAGAGGTGCTCCAGCCCTCTGCTCCTCCTCCTGGCCCTGCTCTGGACACCTTCCAGCCCCTCCACATCCCTCTTGTCATAGGGGCTCCAGAACTGGAGGCAGGACTCCAGGTGGGGTCTCCTCAGAGCTGAGCAGAGGGGGAGAATCACCTCCCTTGCCCTGCTGGCCACACTTCTCCTGCTGCAGCCCAGGCTCTGGTTGGCTTTCTGGGCTGCAAGTGCACCCTGAGAGCTCCTGGGGAGCTTCTCCTCCCCCAGCACCCCCAAGGCTCTCTCCTCAGGGCTGCTTTCCAGCCAGTCCCTGCCCAGCCTGCATTTGTACCTGGGGTTGCCTCCACCCAGCTGCAGGACCCTGCCCTTGGTCTTGTTGAACCTCCTGAGGTTGGCTTGTGCCCAGCTCTGCAGCCTGTCCAGGTCCCTCTGGATGGATCCCTTCCCTCCAGCTGTCTGCTGCAGCACACAGCTTGGTGTCAGCAGCAACCCTGCTGAGGGTGCACTCAGTGCCACTGTCCATGGCACCCACAGGGATGTTGAACAAGCCTGGTGCCAGGGCTGATCCCTGAGGGACTCTGCTTGTCCCTGGCCTCCCCTGGGCCATGGAGCCATGGACAGCCACTCTGTGGGTGCAGCCATCAAGCCAGTTCCTTATCCATCCAGTGGTCACCCATCACACCCATGTGTCACCAGCCTGGAGACCAGGATGTGGTGTGGGACAGTGTGGAAGGCTGTGCTCAGGCACTGCTGGGGCCGCTTCAGAGCTGCCCCTGGTGCTCCAAACCTGAGGGGGCACAATGCTGGGGCCCAGTCCTGTTGCAGTGGGTGAGGTCAGTCCCCAGCAGGGGCTGGGGTGGTTTGGGCAGGCATTGTCTCATGCCCAGCTCTGCAGTGTGTCAGTGCTCTCTGCCCACAGTGTTGTCCTCACCCATGTCCTCCAGCTGCCATTTATCTTCATCCACAGCAACAAAAGGGGAGCAAGCTGGAAGTTTGATCCCATGCACACCCTCCTGCCCTCCCCAGCTCCATGAGCAACCTCTCCCAGCCCCAGATGCAACACCTCAGGATGGGAATCATTTCTCCTGTGCAGTCAGACAAGCACTGCCTCAATGAGGGTTGCATAGTTTCAGTTCCAGCTTTTGTTTTCAGGATGCTCTTTCAGTTTGGGGGTCAGGTTAAGTCAAATATTTCCATGCAGTGCTGTGCAGAGGAGGAGGGCAGCCCCCCACCCCCACCCCCTCCCCTTTGGCTGCTGAGCCATTTCTCTTCTTGGACATGAAGTTGGTCCCCAACCAAGCCTGGGTAACAGGTTAACAGCAAGTCAGGGGAAGGTCTTGTAGGATGCAATATTTCTTCTCTAAGAGACTCTGTGGAACCAGAGGAGAAGGCTGAGACATCCTGAGGCGTCCTGAGCTGGGGCTGTGCACAGGGCAGGGGAGCCCCAGGCCAGGGCTGGATGTTCCCCCCCAGCACTGAGGCTGTTGCCATCCAGCCTTTAGGTGGGAGCTGAACCCAGAGATTGGCTTCCCAGGGCTGCACAGGCCACAGGAAGTGATGGCTTGCACCCCCAAACACCCTCCTGCTTTTGGGGCCACCCTGCTGTGACTTGACCTAGGGCTGGAAATTTCCCTGGCTGCCTCCAGGGAGCAAGAAACAACAGCAGAGGTGATGTGATGGCACCTCCAAGCAGGAGTTCATCCCCAAAGGTCTGGGACTCTGGATTGAATCATAGAGCCACAGAATGTGAGGGGCTGAAAGGGATCTCTAGAGCTCATCCAGTCCAACCCCTGCCAGAGCAGCATCACCCAGGGCAGGGCACACAGGAACACAGCCAGGTGGGGGTTGAATATCTCCAGAGAGGGAGACTCCACAACCCCCCTGGGCAGCCTGCTCCAGGCCTCTGTCACCTCACAGGGAAAAATCCTTCCTCCTGTTCCCATGGCACTTCCTCTGCCTCAGCTTCCACCACTGCCCCTTGTGCTGGCATTGGGCATCCCCCAGCAGAGCCTGGCTCCAGCCTCTGGGCATCACCCTGCACAGCTTTAGCAGCAGCAAGGAGGTCACCCTCAGGCTCCTCCTCTCCAAACTGCAGAGCCCTCAGCTCCCTCAGGCTCTCCTCAGGAGGAAGATCTTCCACTGCCTGCAGCAGCTCTGTGGCTCTGTGCTGGACTCTCTCAAGCAGTTCCCTGAGGTCCTTCTTGCCCTGAGTGGCCCAGAACTGGACACAATATTCCAGATATGGCCTCAGCAGGGCAGGGTAGAGGGGCAGGAGAACCTCTCTGACCTGCTGCCCACAGCCCTTCTAATCCAGCCCAGGCTGCCCTTGGCCTTCTTGGCCACAGAGCACACTGCTGGCTCAGGGGCATCCTCCCATCCACCAGGACCCCCAGGCAGCCCTGGGCCCAGCTGGTCATGGTATCTCCATCCCTCCTGCTCACAGGCCAACTTGCCCAGCCCCAAGCATCCTCCTGCACCAAACCCAGGCTGCTGAGGGTGGCAGATGCCCTGCCTGCCCCTGCCCACTCTGGCATGCAGCAGTGGAGGCTGACAGACCTCCCTCCTCCCCCATGCCCCCACCCCAGGGGGTCTCATGCTGGAGGCAAGGAGAGCTGGGTGGCTGCTGCAGTGCTCTGGTTATGGCCTTTGGGAGGGGAGGCAAAGGCTGCTGTGTGCCTCCTGCTTTCACCACCAGTCCCATCCTGGCACTGCCTGAGCTGATCCATAGCCTGGCACAGCCCAGTCCCATCAGAGCTGGCATTTTGCCCAGCACAGGGCTGGCCTCCAGCTGCAGGCAAGCAGGGGCTGATGCATGCAGCCCCCTGAGCCCCCTCCCTGCTGGATCCACAGCACCCTGCAGAGGAACCAAGGATGCTGTAGCAGCCCCAGCTGCTGGAATTTCCTGGCTTGCCTTAATCTCCCCATCTCATTAGCTTGCTCTGCACATCCAGATCCTTGTTCTCACACAGCCTGCTGTAAATCACTGCTGCCTCTGCTGCAAGCAGTGTGGTGGCCTCAGAAAGGAAAAGCCAATTCCCAGGGGCAGGGAGCTGCTGCCAGCCCCAGCCAGGAGCTGTGTCTCCATCACCACAGCCTGAGTCTCCCTGGGGCTCCTTAGCCTGGAGAAGAGCAGGCTGAGAGGGGACCTGATTGATATCTATCAATATCTGAGGGGTGGGGGGCAAGAGGAAGGGGCCAGGCTGTTTTCAGTGGTGTCCTGTGGTGGGACAAAGGGCACTGGATACAAACTGGAACCCAGGAAGTTCCACCTCAAAATGAGGAAAAGCTTCTTGACTGTGAGGGTGCTGGAGGCCTGGGGCAGGCTGCCCAGGGGGGTTGTGGACTCTCCTGCTCTGGTGAGTGCCCAGAGGCTGGAGCCAGGCTCTGCTGGGGGATGCCCAATGCCAGCACCAGGGGCAGTGGTGGAAGCTGAGGCAGAGGAAGTGCCATGGGAACAGGAGGAAGGATTTTTCCCCTGTGAGGTGACAGAGGCCTGGAGTAGGCTGCCCAGGGGGGTTGTGGAGTCTCCCTCTCTGGAGATACTCAAAACCTGCCTGGCTGTGTTCCTGTGTGCCCTGCCCTGTGTGATGCTGCTCTGGCAGGGGGTTGGACTGGATGAGCTTTGGAGATCCCTTCCAGCACCTGGCATTCAGTGATCCTGTGAGAGGCAGCTTGGAGGGTAGGGCAAGCCCAAGGCCAGGAGCACAAGCATTGTGGAAAGAGAACTGCTGAGAAGCTCAGGGCAAACCTGGCTCTGGCAGGGGGTTGGACTGGGTGAGCTCTGGAGATCCCTTCCAACCCTTCACATTCTGTGAGTCTGTGATTCAATCCAGAGCCCCAGACCTTTGGGGATGAGCTCCTGCTTGGAGGTGCCATCACATCACCTCTGCTGTTGTTTCTTGCTCCCTGGATGCAGCCAAGCTCTTGGTAAAAGGAAGAGGTTTTGGCAGCCCTGCTCTGAGCCAGCAGATGCTTTATCTGAGGGCAGGGAGGGGAGGCTGATATCCTGTGCTGATATCCTGTGCTCTCCAGGGGCCTGTGGCTGGGTTTGCAGCTAAGTAGGAAATGCTGAGGTTAACTTTGTTAGCCAGAGGTTGGAGATCAAGTGGCAAACTTGGTTAAAGTGTAAACAGGGTTGGAGAGAGATGAACTGGGGAGCATCTGGCTTCTCCTTGTTTGTTCACAGAGATCACTTCTGGTCCATAGCTTTGCTGTGATGACAAAGCTGCCTTTTAAACAGGGCTGGGTGGGGAGGGAATTGATCTCCAGCTTCCACCAGAGTCATTCAAGTGCAGCAGGCCCTCAGCTATGGCAGCAGGTTATCCAGGCACTGGGAACATCTCTCTGCTGCAAAAGAATTACTACTCCAAGAGGATTTCTTCTCCTCTTCAGCAGGGACACCTCCCACCAGCCCAGCCTGCTCAGGGCCTCATCCAGCCTGGCCTGAACACCTCCAGGGAGGAGACATCCACAGCCTCCCTGGGCAGCCTGTGCCAGAGTCTCACCACCCTCACTGTGAAGAGTTTCTTCCTAATCTCCAGCCTCAGACTGCCCTCTTCCAGCTTCAATCCATTCCCTCTCATCCTGGCACTCCCAGCCCTTGTCAAAACTCCCTTCCCAGCTCTCCTGGAGCCCCTTCAGCTGCTGGAGCCTGACAGCTCATCCAGCCCAACCATTCTCTAACTCAGCTGAGGCTAAACCAAGGACATCCACAGCCTCCCTGGGCAGCCTGTGCCAGTCTCTCCCCACCCTCACTGCAAAGAATTTCTTCCTGATCTCCAGCCTCAATAATAATAATAATAATACTAATAAAAATAAACCAGGTTGGAAGAGACCTTCAAGATCATCGTGTCCAACCTATCAACCAATCCAACTCACCTAAACAACTAACCCATGGCACCAAGCACCCCATCAAGTCTCCTCCTGAACACCTCCAGGGATGGGGACTCCACCACCTCCCTGGGCAGCACATCCCAATGGCCAATCTCTCTCTCTGTATAGAACTTCTTCCTAACATCCAACCTAAACCTCCCCTGGCACAGCCTGAGACTGTGTCCTCTTGTTCTGGTGCTGGCTGCCTGGGAGAAGAGACCAACCTCTGCCTGTCTACAACTTCCCTTCAGGTAGCTGTAGAGAGCAATAAGGTCACCCCTGAGTCTCCTCCTCTCCAGGCTAAGCAACCCCTGTTGCATCTCCAGTTCCAAGGCTCAGGGACACCTTCCTCTAGACCAGGCTGCTCAAGGCCTCCAGAAAGCCCAGCCCAGGACAGCTCAGCAGCTGAGCATCCCCCATGGCCATCCCCTCCACCTCCAGGAGCTGGCACAGGCTGCCTGGCACCGCCATCCCCAGCCCCTGTGCCCAGTCCAGCCTGGCAGAGGAGGAGATTTGCCTCTGGATTTGCTCCTGGGAGAACATTCCTCAGATAAAACTGGGGTCATAACTCACCAAAGTATCCTCAGTCACAGGAAAGCTGCAAAGAAGGAGCCCTGGAAGCTGCAGGCAGAGGGCAGAGGGCCTGGCAGCCTCAGCCATCAATCAAGGAGCACCTCAGGAGCGCTGCTGCCCTGGGGCTGCACAGAGCATGGAGCCAGCAAGGACACCTCCCTGGGCATTGCTGCAGCCTGCTTTGCTTTGGGCTCTTTCCCCCTCTCAGCCTGAGAGGAAAGCTTGCCTTGCAGATTGGTTCTGGTGGAAATGCTGCTGTTTGTGTGAAGTGAACTCCTCCTTTGTTGATGTAACCCCAGGGTTTGCAGCTACTTCATCAGAGCTCCCTCTTCGTGCTTGCTGGCTGCCAGGAAACCTGAGCTGCAGTCCACAGCTCCAGTGGAGGGCAGGATGGTACCAGAGGCAGGTGGGGGAGTGGGTCTGCAAGCAGCTGAAGTGCCCTGGGAGGGTTCCTGCCTCTGAAGGTGCCAGGTGAAGATTTGTGCTGCTGGGCCTTGGGAAACATCTCCTGTGAAGGAGGAAGGGCTGAGGTGGTTCAGGACTCATCTGGGGACCTCAGAGCTGCCTGCCAGTACCTGAAGGGATCCCCCAGGAAGGCTGCAGAGGGACTTCTCCTGAGGGTGTCTGGAGACAGGCCAAGGGGGAATGGTCTGAAGCTGAGGCAGAGCAGGGTTAGAGTGGAGCTGAGAAGAAGTTCCTCAGTATGAGGGTGGTGAGGCTCTGGAACAGGCTGCCCAGGGAGGCTGTGGCTGCCTTGAGCAACCTGGGCTGGAGGGAATTGTCCCTGCCCATGGCAGGGAGGAAAGGAACCTTAGAGATCATCTGCTCCAACCTCCCTGCCTATGGCAGTAGATGATCTCTAAGGTCCTTCCCCACCTGAGCCATTCCCTGCTGCCAGGATGTGTCCCACCTTGTCTCTCTGCACTGACAGAGCCTTTGTGCTCTGCTCAGCCCTGCAGTGCTCAGGCAGGTGGCCTGGGCGGGGGGGCCATGGAGGAGTGACCCCCACCTGGCTTCTCCAGGCTGCCTGCCTTCAGGTGGAGCAGCAGAAGTTGTCTGGGGGGGAGCCACACCTCCCAGCCGATGTGATTTGCAGGACTTCATTCATCTTCTGACCCGGAAGGATGCTTGGGGGACAGGTCCAGGCTTACCCTGAGAGGTGCCTGCCCTCAGCTGCAGCTGCAGGAGCAGGCATGAGAGCTAGGAGAGTGGGGATCCCCTCTTGCTCAGAGGGTGGATCCCCTCTTGCTCAGTGTGGATCCCTTCTTGCTCAGTGTGGATCCCCTCTTGCTCAGAGGATGGATGCCCTCATGCTCAGAGTGTGGATCCCCTCTTGCTGATGAGGATCCCATCATGCTCAGAGGGTGAATCCCCTCTTGCTCAGAGTGGGGATCCTGTCATGCTCAGAGTGTGGATCTCCTCATGCTGAGAATGTGGATCCCTTGCTCATGCTCCAGCTCAGGGTGGATCCCTTCATGCTCAGACTGTGGATCCCCTCATGCTAAGTGTGGGGATCCCCTCATGCTTAGAGGTTGGATCCTGTCATGCCCAGAGGGTGGATTCCTTCATGCTCAGAGTGTGGATCCCTTCATGCTCAGAGGGTGGATCCCCTCTTGCTCAGAGGGTGGATCCCCTCATGCTCAGAGTGTGGATCCCCTCTTGCTCAGAGGGTGGATCCCCTCATGCTCAGCAGGTGGATCCCTTCATGCTCAGCAGGTGGATCCCCTCATGCTGAGAGTGTGGATCCCTTCATGCCCAGAGGGTGGATCCCCTCATGCTCAGAGGGTGGATTCCTTCATGCTGAGAGTGTGGATCCCCTCATGCCCAGAGGGTGGATCCCTTCATGCCCAGAGGGTGGATCCCTTCATGCTCAGAGGGTGGATCCCCTCTTGCTCAGAGGGTGGATCCCTTCATGCTCAGAGTGGGGATCCCTTCATGCTCAGAGTGGATCCCCTCATGCTCAGACTGTGGATCCCCTCAGAGGGTGGGGATCCCTTCATGCTCAGAGTGTGGATCCCCTCATGCTCAGCAGGTGGATCCCCTCATGCTCAGAGAGTTCTTTATGAGAACATTCCTCAAGCAAGAAAACTGTCCCCGGGGCCTTTGGGTAGGCTTCCCTCACTCTCTTCCCTCACCTTCTTCCCTCCCTCTCTTCCCTCACTCTCTCCCTCACCCTCTTCCCTCCCTCTCTTCCCTCTCTCTCTTCCCTCACTCTCTCCCTCACCCTCTTCCCTCCCTCTCTTCCCTCACCCTCTTCCCTCCCTCTCTTCCCTCACTCTCCCCCTCACCCTCTTCCCTCCCTCTCTTCCCTCACTCTCCCCCTCACCCTCTTCCCTCACCCTCTTCCCTCACCCTCTTCCCTCACCCTCTTCCCTCCCTCTCTTCCATCACTCTCTCCCTCACTCTCTTCCCACTCCCCGGGCTCTCAGGCTGTGCAGCCTCATGGCAGCAGATCCCTTTTTCAGGAAGCTTCTCCCTCAGGGCATGGAATAGGGAACAAAGCTGCATGCAGCTGGGCAGCAGCACTGTGGAGAGCCTTAAGCAGGTGTCTTGGTCTAGAGAGGGAAAGAGGCTCAGTGCTTTTGAATATTCCTGTGTTGTGAAATGAGAGGCACAAGCCAGGCCTAAATAGCAACAGCCAGGCTATTGATCACATACACAAAGTGGATGGATCAGAAGGGGAGAGAGAGAGAAGAAAGAGAGAGAGAGAAAGAAGAGGAATTATATTAGCACACCACTCACCCCCCAAGACAGTTTGAGTCTGTGGAGGAAAGGTGCTGCAGGGGATGTTGGGTCTGTAGAGGAAGGGTGCTGAGGCTTTGGCTGGAGAAGAGAGGTGGTCCTCTGGGCAGCCTGGGTCTGTAGAGCAAGGCTGCTGAGGCTTTGGCTGGAGGAGAGATGTGGTCCTCTGGGCAGCCTCTTCAGCTCCATGAGTTGCAGTAGGCGGATCTTAGGACACGGAGAGAGGGCTCAGTCTGCTTCTTCCAGGCTCCAGGGCCTCTTCACTTTGGAAGAGAGGGGAGGCAACCCGTGAAAAATTTAAGGATGTTGCTAGGTCTTGCAGGAAGAAAATTAGGGAGGCAAAAGCGCATTTGGAGCTTAGTCTGGCCTCTGCTGTGAAGGACAACAAAAAGTCCTTCTATAAATACATTAATAGCAAGAGGAAGGGCAGAGACAACCTCCACTCCTTGGTGGACACGGAGGGGAACGTTGTGATAAGGGATGAGGAAAAGGCAGAGATACTTAACACCTTCTTTGCCTCAATTTTTACTAGCAGGACAGAATGTCTTCCAGACAGCTGGCCTCCAGAGCTGGCAGAAGGAGCCAGGGAGCAGCATAGTTTTCCACTGTTCCAATATGGGGTAGTTGGTGATCTGCTCAGCCGCCTGGATCCCCACAAGTCCATGGGACCAGATGGGATCCATCCTAGGGTGCTGAGGGAGCTGTCAGAGGAGCTGGCCAAGCCGCTCTCCATCATTTTTCAGCAGTCCTGGCTCACTGGCGAGGTCCCAGAGGACTGGAAGCTTGGCCTTCCATAAGAAGGGCCGGTTGGATGAGCCAGGGAATTACAGGCCAGTCAGCCTGACCTCAGTGCCAGGCAAGATCATGGAACAGGTCATCCTGAATGCATTAACACAGCACTTAGAGGATGGCCAAGGGATCAGGCTCAGCCGACACGGATTTAGGAAGGGCAGGTCCTGCCTCACCAACCTGATCTCCTTCTATGATCAGGTGACCCGCCTGGTGGATGTGGGGAGGCCTGTGGATGTAGTCTACCTAGACCTCAGCAAGGCCTTTGACACCGTCCCCCATAGCAAACTGCTGGCCAAGCTGTCAGCCCATGGCTTGGACAGCAGCACTCTGAGCTGGGTTAGGAACTGGCTGGATGGCTGAACCCAGAGAGTGGTGGTGAATGGTGTCACATCCAGCTGGCGGCCAGTCAGTAGTGGAGTCCCCCAGGGATCAGTGCTGGGCCCCATCCTCTTTAACATCTTTATTGATCATCTGGATGAGGGCATTGAGTCTATCATCAGTAAATTTGCTGATGACACCAAGCTGGGGACAGGAGTTGATCTGCTGGAGGGTAGAGAGGCTCTGCAGAGGGACCTCGACAGGCTGGACAGATGGGCAGAGGCCAACGGCATGAAATTTAACGCATCCAAGTGCCAGGTTCTGCACATTGGCCACAACAGCCCCAGGCAGTGCTACAGGCTGAGGTCAGAGTGGCTGGAGAGCAGCCAGGCAGAGAGGGACCTGGGGGTGCTGGTTGATGGTAGGCTGAACATGAGCCTGCAGTGTGCCCAGGCAGCCAAGAGGGCCAATGGCATCCTGGCCTGCATTAAGAACAGTGTGGCCAGCAGGAGCAGGGAGGTCATTCTGCCCCTGTACACTGCACTGGTTAGGCCACACCTCGAGTACTGTGTCCAGTTCTGGGCCCCTCAGTTTGGGAAGGAGGTTGACTTGCTGGAGCGTGTCCAGAGAAGGGCAACAAAGCTGGGGAGGGGCTTGGAACACAGCCCTGTGAGGAGAGACTGAGGGAGCTGGGGCTGCTTAGCCTGGAGGGGAGGAGACTCAGGGGTGACCTTATTGCTGTCTACAACTACCTGAAGGGGGGTTGTAAACAGGCAGAGGTTGGTCTCTTCTCCCAGGCAGCCAGCACCAGAACAAGAGGACACAGTCTCAGGCTGCGCCAGGGGAAGTTCAGGCTGGAGGTCAGGAGGAAGTTTTACACAGAGAGAGTGATTGCCCACTGGGATGGGCTGCCCAGGGAGGTGGTGGAGTCGCCGTCACTGGAGGTGTTCAGGAGACTTGATGGGGTGCTTGGTGCCATGGGTTAGTTGATTAGGGTGGTGTTGGGTGATAGGTTGGACGCGATGATCTTGAAGGTCTCTTCCAACCTGGTCTATTCTATTCTATTCTATTCTATTCTATTCTATTCTATTCTATTCTATTCTATTCTATTCTATTCTATTCTATTCTATTCTATTCTCTCTGGAGCAGCATTGTCCTGGGCTTCTCCTTCTCAGCACCATGCTCCTTCTCCTGTGGTTTCCTTCTCCTGTGGTTTCCTTCTCCTGTGGCTTCCTTCTCCTGTGGTTTCCTTCTCCTGTGGTTTCCTTCTCCTGTGGCTTCCTTCTCCTGTGGTTTCCTTTTCCTGTGGTTTCCTTCTCCTGTGTTTCCCTTCATCTCCATTTTTCTTCTGCCTTTTTCTTCTGCTGAGCCAGTAGTGGCTCGAGTCTTTAATACAGTTTTTAGTCCTTAGCTATGTGTCCAAGTATTGTCCCTGAGGAAATCAGGGGCCAGGAAATCATCCTTAGGCAAGTCTCCAGGTATCATTCCCCAGGAGATCTTTCTGTGCGTTCCTGTGGGTTTGGGCAGGGGTCTGGATGGAGGGGGGAGGCCTCCACCTGCTCCTTCTCCATCTACCTGCCCACACACTCATTCCATTGTCTCATCACCCTCCCTTCCCAGGGTACTTGATGGGTGGAGTTTATCTTGTCTCATGCCTATTCCCAAAGGTGGCCTGGGTCCATTGTTGTCAGGCCAGCTGTGGCCCAGTGATCAGTGATCCAAGAGTCCTTCCAGTGGCTCTGCCCAACACACATCAGCTCTTGTCTGGGCAAGCAGCAAAGGTGATTTTATCTTTCTTGAGTCACACCAGGAGAGCCAAGCTATTAGTCTCTCACAGCAGGTTGGAGAGGTCCTGGAGCAATCTGGAGGTGTCCTACTAGACACCTGGCGAGGGGTGGGAACTAGATGATCTCTAAGGATCACTCCAACCCCACCCATCCTGTGGTGTCATGGTTGCATGTCCCTTCCAAAGGAACTGTCCCATTCTAGTCAGCTCTTTATTCCTGTCTCATGGTGCAGCACTGCAGGAGCTCCTGAAGCAGCAGAAGGTTTGTCATTCACAGCATTGCAGTGGCTGAGGAGCAGGCTCTGGAGTCCCTTGCTGTGCCATTTTCATTCCTATGTCACTAGCAATGCTTGGACTTGATGACCAGGAAGTGATTCTGTGACTTAGAACCATAGAATGGTCTTGGTTGGGAAAGCTCTCTGAGATCCTCCAGTCCAACATCCACCCATGGCCACCAAACCCTGGCCCCAAGTGCCATGGCCACAGCTCTCTGGAACACCTCCAGGCATGGGGACTCCACCACCTCCCTGGGCAGCCTCTGCCAAGCCCTGACCTCTCTTGCAGCAAAGACATTTTTGCTCATCTCCAACCCAACCCTCCCCTGGCACAACTCCAGGCCATTTCCTCTCCTTCTAGCACCTGAGCCTAGGGAGCAGAGCCCAACCCCCACCTCCCTGCAGCCTCCTCTCAGGGAGCTGCAGAGAGCAATGAGGTCTCCCTCAGCCTCCTCTTCTCCACACTCAACACCCCAGCTCCCTCAGCTGCTCCTCCCCAGCCCTCTTCCCCAGAGCTTGGTTGCCCTTCTCTGGACCTGATCCAGTCTCTCAATGTTCTTCTTGGGGTGAGCACAAGGGAAAGCTTTGCACAGCTGCAGGTGATCTGGATCTGCCATCCTGCCAAGCTCCCCCCTGCCCAGCCCTCCCTGCTGTGCTGCTCACAGCCTGCCTGGATCCAGCCCTGCTTGGAGCTGTGGCTAGCACAGGGGGAGGGCAATGTGCCAGGCCAGCAGAGGACAGCTCCTGTGTGCAGTGGCTGGGTCACGCTGCCCGCTCGCTGGCACAGCCAGGTTACAGGGGAAGGACTCCCAGAACCAGAGGCTAATTTTGATAGTCAAGAAGTCCAATCCCTGCAGAACTCTACAGCCTCTCTCCTAAGGGCTCAGCAGGCACTACCAGGGCAGTCCTAGGGAATCCTTATCACCATTCAGATAAAAGTATGTGGAATGTACCCAACTGCTGCTGTGCTTCCTGCCCTTGGGTGATATCTTTTACTCTCAGGTTAGGGAGACACTGGCACAGGCTGCCCAGGGAGGCTGTGGCTGCCTCCACCCTGGAGGTGTTCAAGGCCAGGCTGGATGAGGCCTTGAGCAATCTGGGGTGGTGGAGGAGTGCTGGGCAGAGAGGAAACTAATGAGGTTCAACAAGGACAAGTGCAGAGTCCTGCAGCTGGGGAGGAAGAATAAACTGCAGCAGCACAGCTGGGAGGGGATCTGCTGGAGAGCAGCCCTGGGGAGAGGGACCTGGGAGTGCTGGTGGCTAACAAGTTCTGCATGGGACAGCAATGTGCCCTGGGGGCCAAGAAGGCCAATGGGGTCCTGGGGTGCAGCAGAGGAGTGTGGCCAGCAGAGCCAGGGAGATTCTGCTCCCCTTCTGCTCTGCCCTGGGGAGACCTCAGCTGGAATATTGCATCCAGCTCTGGGCTCCCCAGCTCAGGAGGGGCAGGGATCTGCTGAGGAGAGTCCAAGGGAGGGCTGCAAGGATGCTGAAGGGACTGCAGCACTGCCTGGGGAGGAGAGGCTGAGAGCCCTGGGGCTGTTTAGTCTGGGGAGAAGACTGAGAGGGATCTGATCAATGTCTATCAATAGCTGAGGTCAGGAGGGAGGGGACAGGGACAGGTTCTGCTCAGTTGTGCCCTGGGATTCCTACCAAGGAATAAATGGATGGAAGCTGCAGCACAGGAGGTTCCACCTCAACTTCTTGACTGTGAGCCCAGAGCCCTGGAGCAGGCTGCCCAGAGAGGTTGTGGAGTCTCCTTCTCTGCAGCCTTTCCAGCCCTGTCTGGATGTGTTCCTGTGTGACCTGAGCTGGATTCTATGGTCCTGCACCAGCAGGAGGTTAGACTGGGGGTTGGGTCTCTGGAGGTTCCTTCCAACCCCTAACATCCTGTGATCTGTGATCCTGCCCATGGCAGGGGCCTGGAACTGGAGGATCTTTAAGGTCCCTTCCAACCCAACCCTTTCTAGGACTCTGTGTGCTCAGAGTCCTTCCTTCTGTCTCTGCCCAACAGAGGTAACCTGTGGCCAGGGCAGCTGGGGCCATGCTTTAGTGGCCATGGTGGTGCTGGGTTCCTGCTTGCTCTGGGTAATCTTGGAGGGCTTTCCCAAGCAGAACAATTCTGTGACTGGATGGATTTTCCCATTTAGTACCATAGTATCAGTCAGGGTTGGAAGGGACCACAAGGATCAGCCAGTTCCAACCCCCCTGCCATGGGCAGGGACACCCCACACTACATCAGCCTGGCCACAGCCTCAGCCAGCCTGGCCTTAAACACCTCCAGGGACAGGGCCCCAACCACCTCCCTGCACAACCCATTCCAGGGCTTCACCACTCTCCTGGGGAAGAACTTCCTCCTCCCCTCCAGCCTCAATCTCCCCACCTCCAGCTTCATTCCATTCCCCCTAGTCCTAGCACTGCCTGAGATCCTGAGCAGTCCCTCCCCAGCC
Organism: Melanerpes aurifrons; assembly: GCA_011125475.1. Taxonomy (NCBI): domain Eukaryota; kingdom Metazoa; phylum Chordata; class Aves; order Piciformes; family Picidae; genus Melanerpes; species Melanerpes aurifrons. Next base: position 1,182,671 of record WWNC01000125.1, on the reverse strand, counting down.
TTCCTGGAGCCCCCTTCAGATCCTGGAAGGCCACAATGAGGTCACCTGGGAGCCTTCTCTTCTCCAGACTGAACAGCCCCAACTCCTTCAGTCTGTCCTCACAGGAGAGGTGCTCCAGCCCTCTGCTCATCCTCCTGGCCCTGCTCTGGACACCTTCCAGCACCTCCAGATCCCTCTTGTCATAGGGGCTCCAGAACTGGAGGCAGGACTCCAGGTGGGGTCTCCCCAGGGCTGAGCAGAGGGGGAGGATCACCTCCCTTGCCCTGCTGGCCACACTTCTCCTGCTGCAGCCCAGGCTCTGCTTGGCTTTCTGGGCTGCAAGTGCACACTGGGAGCTCCTGGGGAGCTTCTCCTCCCCCAGCACCCCCAAGGCTCTCTCCTCAGGGCTGCTTTCCAGCCAGTCCCTGCCCAGCCTGCATTTGTGCCTGGGATTGCCTCCACCCAGCTGCAGGACCCTGCCCTTGGTCTTGTTGAACCTCCTGAGGTTGGCTTGTGCCCACCTCTCCAGCCTGTCCAGGTCCCTCTGGATGGATCCCTTCCCTCCAGCTGTCTGCTGCAGCACACAGCTTGGTGTCAGCAGCAACCCTGCTGAGGGTGCACTCAGTGCCACTCTCCAATGGCACCCACAGAGGTGTTGAACAAGCCTGGTGCCAGGAGTGATCCCTGAGGGACTCTGCTTGTCCCTGGCCTCCCCTGGGCCATGGAGCCATGGACAGCCACAGTGTGTGGCTGTCCTTTTCCCTTCCCCAAAAGGAGAGGTTTCCTTTTCCAGTGGGTTGCCTACTCAAGGGGAAATAAATACATATATATATATATATATATGAACTATTTTTGCCACACCTTGCCCAAAGCTGTCCAAGATGAAGGAGGGGGCAGGGCCATGGCCATGCAGAGGTGTCCTGGCTGGCAGGGTGCTGGGGGGAGCAGCTTGTCTGGGAGGCAGGGCTGTGATTCATGTGGGGAACACTAAGAGCTCTTTGCCCTTCTTCCACTAACTGCTTTGAGGCTGGGGTTTTTTTTTGTGGCCTGGCATAAGTCTGAGTTGTGTAAATCTTCCTGCTGCTTCTCGAAGCATCCTTTGGGGGGGAGGATTTGGGGGAGAGGGATTTAGTGGGGAGGCTGTTGTGGAAGGGAATTTTGGAGGGTTTAGAAGGGCATTGATTAATTCATTAATTAAATGTAAAAGCAAGCTGAGGGCCATCACTCCCAAATAACACTTAACTCCTTGACACGAGGTCAGCAGGAGGGTTCCTGGGGGTGGGGGGTTGGGGAGGGGGGATGCTGGGGAGGCCGAGGGGGACGGGGTGGGGGGCTGTGTGTTTTCATTCTAATCTGTGAGCTGTTCCCTGAGAGACACCCTGAGAGCTGGGGCTTGTCTGCTGACATGTTTTACACAGCTGATCCATTAGGATCCTGCTCTTCCCCAGCCTCCCTGGCACCGCTTTGATCAGTGACATGTTTGGAGAGAAAAAAGAGAGAGAGAGAGAGAGAGAGGGGAAAAAAGAGAGAGGGGGGGCGGGGAATAGAGAATAGAGTAAAAGGCAGAGCTGCGCTCAGCAGCCAGCCCTCCCCTCCCCTCCACTAAATCATCCTGGGCACTTTAAAGCCGTAGGAACCAGCGAGGCACCTCTCAGCTCTGCGAGGCTTCAGCAGGGCTCTGAGCTAAAGCATCCAGACAGGAGCCAGCGGCCGGCGGTGCCCAGCCCCGCAGTTAACCTCTTCCCTGCCCGCAGCCGGCGCTGCCTCCCCGGCAGGATGCGTCCCGGCGGGGACCTGCTGCCCACCACACACTGCAGGCACCGAGGACACACGGCAGCACAGCTCTGCCAGGGGAGGTTCAAGCTGGAGGTGAGGAGGAAGTTCTTCACTGAGACAGTTGTTCACCGTTGGGATGTGCTGCCCAGGGAGGTGGTGGAGTCTCCATCCCTGGAGGGGTTCAAGAGGGGTCCCAGTGAGAGCTGCTGGCCATTGGGATGGCTCTGCCAGCAGTGGGTGTGAAGGTGACGCCAAGTGAGGAGGAGAGCTGATCTGCACCAGGATAGGGAGGCTCTGCAGAGGGACTTGGATAGGTTGGATCCATGGCCAAGGTTCCCAAGAGGATCCAAGTGCCAGGTCCTGCACTTGGGGCACAACAACCCAAAGCAAGGCTCCAGGCCTGGGGCAGTGTGGCTGGAAAGCTGCTGGCAGGAAGGGACCTGGGGGAGCTGAAGGACAAGCAGCTGAACAGGAGCCAGCAGTGTGCCCAGGGGGCCAAGAGAGCCAAAGGCCTCCTGGCTGGGATCAGCAATGCTGTGTCCAGCAGCAGCAGGGAGGGGATTGTCCCCTGGCACTCAGCTCTGGGCAGCCCACACCTGCAGTGCTGTGTCCAGCTCTGGGCACCTCAATCCAAGAGAGATGTGGAGGTGCTGGAGCCAGGGCAGAGCAGGGCAAGGAAGCTGGGAAGGGCCTGGGGAAGAAATCTGCTGGAGAGCAACTGAAGGAGCTGGGGAGGGTTAGTGTGAAAGAGAGGAGGCTGAGGGGAGACCTCCTGGCTCTCTGCAGCTCCCTGAGAGGAGGCTGTGCAGAGGTTGGTGCTGGTCTCTTCTCACAGGCAATTAGCCCCAGAACAAGAGGGAAGGGCCTCAAGCTGCACCAGGGCAGGGTCAGGCTGGACACAGGAAACATTTTTCCCCTCAAGAGTGGTCAGGCACTGGAGCTGCTGCCCAGGGAGGTGGTGGAGTCCCAGCCCTGGAGGTGTTCAAGAGGGGATTGGTCGTGGCACTTGGTGCCATGGTTTAGTAGTTCATGAAGTATTGGGTACCAGGTTGGACTTGATGAGCTCTGAGGTCTGTTCCAACCTTATTGATTCTATGATTCTATGATCATAGAATGCTGGGGGTTAGAAAGGACCTCTGGAGATCATCCTCTCCAACCCCCTGCCAGAGCAGGGTCACCTAGGGCAAGTCACTAAGGAATGCACCCTCCAGCACCTCTCTGGGCAGCCTGCTCCAGGGCTCTGCCAGCCTCACAGTAAAGAAGTTCCTCCTCATGTTTAGATGGAACCTGCTGTGTTCAAGCCTATGATTCACCTCTCTGGCTGCAGGCAAAAGCTTGCCCTGCCTGCAGGACCTGGCTGCTGCAGGATGCTGACTCTGCCTTTCTGAGGAGCAGGGAAGGCTTCATTTGTTTTCATAGAATCATGGAATTGCTTTGGCTGGAGAAACCACCTAAGATCATGGAGTTCAACCATCAACCCAGCACCACCGAGGCCATTAAGCCTTCTCCTGAAGCCCATGTCCACACACTTCTGAACACCTCCAGCTCAGACCTGGGGCAAACTATGTCCTGTTCTGAGCTCCCCAGTTCAAGAGGGACAGGGAACTGCTGGAGAGAGTCCAACAGAGGCCTTGAGGATGATGAAGGGGCTGGAACACCTGTGTGGTGAGGAGAGGCAGAGAGCCCTGGGGCTGCTAGTTAGGAGAGGAGAAGGCTGAGAGGATCTGATCAGTGTCTATCACTGTCTGAGGGGTGGGGGCGAGGAAGGGGCCAGGCTCTTTTCACAGAAGCACAGAATCAACCAGGTTGGAAGAGACCACAGAGATCATCAAGTCCAACTGACCACCCAACCCTAACTGAGCAACCAGAGCATGGCACTGAGTGCCTCATCCAGGTGCCAACCCCTGGCAGGTGCCAGCCCCACCTCCCTGGGCAGCACATCCCAAGGGCCAATCTCTCTTGCTGGGAAGAACTTTCTCCTCACCTTCCAGCCTAAACCTCCCCTGGCACAGCTTGAGACTGTGTCCTCTTGTTCTGGTGCTGGGTGCCTGGGAGAAGAGACCAACCCCCACCTGGCTCCAACCTCCCTTTAGGGAGTTGCAGAGAGCAATGAAGGTCTCCCCTGAGCCTCCTCTTCTCCAGGCTAAGCAACCCCAGCTCCCTCAGCCTCTCCTCACAGGGCTGTGCTCCAGACCCCTCCCCAGCCTCATTGCCCTTCTCTGGACACCTTCAAGTCTCTCAATGTCCTTCTGAAACTGAGGAGCCCAGATCTGGACACAGGACTCAAGGGGTGGCCTCAGCAGTGCTGAGCACAGGGCAGAAGGACTTCCCTGCTCCTGCTGGCCACACTCTTCCTGCTGCAGGCCAGGATGCCCTTGGCCTTCTTGGCCCCCTGGGCACACTGCTGGCTCCTGTTTAGCTGCTGTCAATCAGCACCCCCAGGGCCCTCTCTGCCTGGCTGCTCTCACACTGTTCCTGATGCAGTGATGTGCTGTGACAGAACAAGGAGCAATGGACACAAACCAGAACCCAGAAAGCTCCAGCTCAGCATGAGGAGAAACTACTTTACTGTGGGGGTGCTGAGCCCTGGAGCAGGCTGCCCAGAGAGGTTGTGGAGTCTCCTGCTCTGGAGATATTCAAGCCCCACCTGGATGTGTCCCTGTGTGCCCTGCCCTGGGTGATGCTGCTCTGGCAGGGGGGTTGGAACCAGGGATCTCTGGAGGTCCCTTCCAACCCCTAATGTTTTGTTGTTCTATGATTCTATGATTGTGTGAACCCCATTGGGTTAATCCCAGCAGAACAGCTCCCAGCTGAGCATGGCTGCTTGCTCCTGGACAGCTGCTCCTGTCCCACTGGGAGGCAGCCAGATGCTGCAGCAGTCAGGGGCTGCTGACAGACCTCAGTGCTTTACTTTCTGGCAAACCCTCTGTGATTGAGACCTTTGCTTCAGCTGTTTGACACCACTTTGAAGTACTAAACCCCCAACATCTGTGCTGCTTGCTGAAGGCACACACAGAAATGCAGGCAAGAACATCTGGAGGTGTTCCAGGACAGGTTGGATGAGGCCTTGAGTGACGTGGGCCAGTGGGAGGTGTCCCTACCCATGGCAGGGGGTTGGAACTGGGTGAGCTTTGAGATCACAGAGTTGTCAGGGATGGAAGGGAGCTCAGGGAAGTTGCTGGAAGGTGTCCAGAGAAGGGCCACAAGGAGGAGCAGAGGGCTGGAGCTGCTCTGCTCTGAGCAGAGCCTGAGGGAGTTGGGGTTGTGCAGGCTGGAGAGGAGAAGGCTCCCAGGAGACCTCATTGTGACCTTCCAGGATCTGCAGGGGGCTCCAAGAAAGCTGGGGAGGGACTTTTGAGGGTGTCAGGGAGGGATAGGACTGGGGGGGATGGAGCAAAACTAGAAGTGGGGAGATTGAGACTGGATGTCAGGAAGAAGTTCTTGCCCAGGAGGGTGGTGAGAGCCTGGCACAGGTTGCCCAGGGAGGTGGTGGAAGCCTCCTGCCTGGAGGTGTTTGCAGCCAGGCTGGATGTGGCTGTGAGCAACCTGCTGTGGTGTGAGGTGTCCCTGCCCATGGCAGGGGGTTGGGACTGGCTGAGCCTTGAGGTCCCTTCCAGCTCTGACAATTCTGTGCTTCAGTAGCAGTTGGTGCAGTGCCAGGGTGGCACTGGGGCATGCTGCTATTGATCACTCCAGTAGATGATACACAAAGTAGATGGAGCACAGCCCAGGAGCACTGCAGAGATCTGGATGAGTTGTCCACTGCTCAAGGACATTCCCTAAGCCACAGCTCCAGCAGCTTCCCTTCTCCTCACCCCTTGCACCTGTACACATTAATTCCTTGCCTTTTTTGAGCCTTTGTCACTGCAGAGTTGAGGAGGACCTTGTGCCCTGCATCTCCAGTCTGCTTTTTTTAATTTGCTTTCCAGAACAACCAGGGGCAGTGGGATCATGATATCATAGAATTAGTCAGGGTTGGAAGGGACCACAAGGATCATCCAGTTCCAACTCCCCTGCCATGGGCAGGGACACCCCACACTACATCAGCCTGGCCACAGCCTCAGCCAGCCTGGCCTTAAACACCTCCAGGGACAGGGCCCCAACCACCTCCCTGCACAACCCATTCCAGGGCTTCACCACTCTCCTGGGGAAGAACTTCCTCCTCCCCTCCAGCCTCAGTCTCCCCACCTCCAGCTTCATTCCATTCCCCCTAGTCCTAGCACTGCCTGAGATCCTGAGCAGTCCCTCCCCAGCCTTCTTGGAGCCCCCTTCAGATCCTGGAAGGCCACAATGAGGTCACCTGGGAGCCTTCTCTTCAGCCTGCCTGAACAGCCCCAACTCCTTCAGTCTGTCCTCACAGGAGAGGTGCTCCAGCCCTCTGCTCATCCTCCTGGCCCTGCTCTGGACACCTTCCAGCACCTCCACATCCCTCTTGTCATAGGGGCTCCAGAACTGGAGGCAGGACTCCAGGTGGGGTCTGCCCAGAGCTGAGCAGAGGGGGAGAATCACCTCCCTTGCCCTGCTGGCCACACTTCTCCTGCTGCAGCCCAGGCTCTGGTTGGCTTTCTGGGCTGCAAGTGCACCCTGAGAGCTCCTGGGGAGCTTCTCCTCCCCCAGCACCCCCAAGGCTCTCTCCTCAGGGCTGCTTTCCAGCCAGTCCCTGCCCAGCCTGCATTTGGGCCTGGGGTTGCCTCCAGCCAGCTGCAGGACCCTGCCCTTGCTCTTGTTGAACCTCCTGAGGTTGGCTTGTGCCCAGCTCTCCAGCCTGTCCAGGTCCCTCTGGATGGATCCCTTCCCTCCAGCTGTCTGCTGCAGCACACAGCTTGGTGTCAGCAGCAACCTGCTGAGGGTGCACTCAGTGCCACTGTCCATGTCAGTGAAGATGGAAGATCTGCTCCTGGCTGCCTTCCTGAGAGAGATGTTCTGGCAGTGTGGAAGCTCAGGAATCCCCACCACAGCTTCCTTTCTTTTGCCATGTCCCTGGTGCTGGCTCACACAGAGCTCTGGGACTGCCACAGCCCCAGCTCTGCACACACCTGGGCCAGCAGCTTGGCTGGGAGGCAGCAGCAGTTTCACCTTGGGTTTGAGGCATCTGCAGGAGTTTGAAGCTGCTGTCAGCTACCTTGTGAGGTATCCTGGGGAGGCTGCAGTACGGTGTCCAGTTCTGGGCTCCCCAGCTCAGGAAGGCCAAAGAACTGCTGGAGGAGTCCAGCTCAGGGCCACTGAGATGCTGAGGGCACAGGAACAGCTCTCATGGGAGGAGAGGCTGAGAGAGCTGGGGGTGGTTAGCCTGGAGAAGAGGAGGCTGAGGGGGATCTGATCAGTGCTGACAAATGTCTAAGGGGTGGGGGTTAGGAGGATGAGGCCAGACTCTCCTCAGTGGTGACCAGTGACAGGAGAGGAGGGAATGAGCACAGGCTTGAACACAGCAGGTTCCACCTCAACATGAGGAGGAACTCCTTGACTGTGAGGCTGCTGGAGCCCTGCAGCAGGCTGCCCAGAGAGGTGCTGGAGTCTCCTTCTCTGGAGACTGTCAAGGCCCCCCTGGCTGTGCTCCTGTGTGCCCTGCCCTGGGTGATGCTGCTGTGGCAGGGGCTTGGACTGGGTGAGCTCTGGAGGTCCCTCCCAACCCCTCCCATGCTGTGGTTCTGTGACTGTTTCAGGGTTCCTGTGGCTGTCAGCTCATGGCAGTAAGGCAGCCTCAGCTGCTCACATGTCACCTCAGTGTCCCTGCAGCCTGAACCATGGCCCTCATGGGGGTGCCCACCACCCCCCTGCCCCCCCTGCCAGCCCTCCCTGAGGTGGCACCTGGCTCCTGGAGACTTCAAGGAAGAAACATCAGAACTAGCTGGAGTCTGAGCTCTCAGGCTTCAGCTGGGAGCTGGGCTGGAGGAGGATCTCTTCAGCTGTGGGTTTCCCTCACAGCATAAATCTCTGTGACTGGATCCCATAAAAGAGTCTCCTCAGCTCCCTAAGAGTTTGCTGGGGTGCCAGGTGCAGCCTGCTTGGCCCTCAGGAGACAGCAGCTGAGAGCAGCAGAGCACAGACACCAACCCCCTTGGACAAGGCAAGGAGTGAGGAAAGGGGGAAAAACCAACCAACCACCACAGTACAGCAACCAGCAACATCCTTCCCCCCCTCCCCACTCCACTGGCAGTTAAATGACCTCTGCTCTTCTAATTAAAGCCAATGTGCAATTAGCTTGATCAGATCTGTGGGAAGCAGAGCAGTCACTGAGTCTCAACAGCCAGGTTCTCAGAAACTGCAGCCAGCACTTTCCTGGGGCTGACTGGAGACACTACCTCAGCCCCAGCATCAGGCCTGCCAAAGCCTCCTTCCTGTGAAAAATGATGGCTCAGCTCAGGCTCCTGTGTGGTGTTTGCCTTAATCCCCCTCTCACTTCATCTCCCCTTCAGCAGCTCCATTGCTGGGTGCTGCACTGTGGCCACAGCAACCCCAGGCAGGGCTACTGGCTGGGGGCAGAGTGGCTGAGAGCAGCCAGGCAGAGAGGGACCTGGGGGTGCTGATTGACAGCTGCCTGAACATGAGCCAGCAGTGTGCCCAGGGGGCCAAAAAGGCCAAGGGCATCCTGGCCTGCAGCAGGAAGAGTGTGGCCAGCAGGAGCAGGGAAGTCCTTGTGCCCTGTGCTCAGCACTGCTGAGGCCACACCTTGAGTCCTGTGTCCAGTTCTGGGCTCCTCAGTTTCAGAAGGACATTGAGAGACTTGAAGGTGTCCAGAGAAGGGCAAGAAAGCTGGGGAGGGGTCTGGAGCACAGCCCTGTGAGGAGAGGCTGAGGGAGCTGGGGTTGCTTAGCCTGGAGAAGAGGAGGCTCAGGGGAGACCTCATTGCTCTCTAGAACTCCCTGAAGGGAGGTTGGAGCCAGGTGGGGGTTGGTCTCTTCTCCCAAGGACTCAGCAGCAGAACAAGAGGACACAGTCTCAAGCTGTGCCAGGGGAGGTTTAGGCTGGAGGTGAGGAGAAAGTTCTTCCCAGAGAGAGTTGTTGGCCATTGGGATGTGCTGCCCAGGGAGGTGGTGGAGTCCCCATCCCTGGAGGTGTTCAAGAGGGGATTGGATGTGGCACTTGGTGCCATGGTTTAGTCATGAGAGCTGTGGTGCCAGGTTGGACTGGATGATCCTTGGCCTGTGATACTTCAAGACCCTTCAATCCCTAATTTTCCTTTCAATTCCTAACTGTTCATCCAGCAGCCATGGTGAGGAAAATTAGGTCATAGGTTGGACTTGATGATCTCTGAGGTCTTTTCCAACCTGGTTGATTCTGTGGTTCTATGATTTGCTCTGCCTTGGTCTGTGACACTGCAACCAGGGGCACCAAGCAGCATTGCCTCACGTGGGTATGGGCAGCACATCCTGCAGGGCAATTCCCTTAACCCTTTCCTGGGTGTGCTTGGCAGGAACCTCCTCTCACTTACTTCTGAGCCATTCAAGGAGTAGAAAACAGGAGAGGAAGAAATACAACCCCCAGCACAATCAATGATCAATGATAAATTAAATCCTGAGCAGTGTTAAAGCTGTGAAGAGTTATCTGTACAAAGACAGGATCCAGAATTAACCAGGGTGGAAAAGGCCTTCGAGATCATCGAGTCCAACCTCTCACCCAACACCATCTGATCAACTAAACCATGGCACCAAGTGCCTGTTCAATATCTTTATTGATGATCTGGAGGAGAGGATTGAGTCCATCATCAGTATATCAACAGATGACACCAAGCTGGGGGCAGGAGTTGAGCTGTTAGAGGGTCAGAGAGCTCTGCAGAGGGACCTTGACAGGCTGGACAGATGGGCAGAGGCCAAGGGCAGGAGATTGAACACATCCAAGTGCCAGGCGCTGCACATTGGCCACAACAACCCACAGGCAGTGCTACAGGCTGGGGGCAGAGTGGCTGAGAGCAGCCAGGCAGAAAGGGACCTGAGGGTAGTGGGTGACAGCAGCTGAACAGGAGCCAGCAGTGTGCCCAGGGGGCCAAGAAGGCCAAAGGCACCCTGGCCTGCAGCAGGAACAGTGTGGCCAGCAGGCCACACTTCTCCTGCTGCAGCCCAGGCTCTGATTGGCTTTCTGGGCTGCAAGTGCACACTGAGAGCTCCTGGGGAGCTTCTCCTCCTCCAGCACCCCCAAGGCTCTCTCCTCAGGGCTGCTTTCCAGCCAGTCCCTGCCCAGCCTGCATTTGGGCCTGGGGTTGCCTCCACCCAGCTGCAGGACCCTGCCCTTGGTCTTGTTGAACCTCCTGAGGTTGGCTTGTGCCCAGCTCTGCAGCCTGTCCAGGTCCCTCTGGATGGATCCCTTCCCTCCAGCTGTCTGCTGCAGCACACAGCTTGGTGTCAGCAGCAAACCTGCTGAGGGTGCACTCAGTGCCACTCTCCATGGCACCCCAGAGATGTTGAACAAGCCTGGTGCCAGGAGTGATCCCTGAGGGACTCTGCTTGTCCCTGGCCTCCCCTGGGCCATGGGGCCATGGAACAGCCACTCTGTGGGTGCAGCCATCAAGCCAGTTCCTTATCCATCCAGTGGTCACCCATCACACCCATGTGTCACCAGCCTGGAGACCAGGATGTGGTGTGGGACAGTGTGGAAGGCTTTGCTCAGGTCCAGCCAAACGACATCAGCTGCTCTCCCCTCAGCTATTGATGTTGTCACCTGTTCAGAGAAGGCCACCAGGTTGGTCAGGCAGGATTTACCCTTGCTGAAGCCATGCTGACTCTTCCAAATCGCCTCCTTGGCCCCCAGGGCACATTGCTGTCCCATGCAGAACTTCCTAGCCACCAGCACTCCCAGGTCCTCCTCCCCAGGGCTGCTCTCCAGCAGATCCCCTCCCAGCCTGTCCTGCTGCAGTTTATTCTTCCTCCCCAGCTGCAGGACTCTGCCCTTGTCCTTGTTGAACCTCATTTGTTTCCTCTCTGCCCAGCTCTCAGTTTGCCCAAGTCTCACACAGCCTTCAGGAGTCTCAGCCAAGCCTCCCAGTTTGGCACTGTCAGCAAACTTGCAGAGCAGACCCTCTCTGATTTCCCTGTCTTGTGGTCTCCTCATGTTTTGCCACCACTGGGTAAGGGAGGGAAAAGCCAGGGTTAAAATGAAAGGTGGGGCCCTTCCACATCTCCAAATCAACGATAGGAAGTGGATCTGTTTAATTTTTGGTTGGTTTCCAACCTTCTGCAGGAGGTAATTCTTTATGTTACCAATATTTATTAGCTGGGGTGAGGAGCAGGTTCAGAGGGAGAGTCTGCTGCCCCCAGAGTTAGGCAGCCAAGAAGCCAAACTTTGTCTGTTTTCCAGCAGAGGATTCATGTTCTGGGGCAAACCCAGAACCTCTTGACCACTCAGGAGGGAATAAGCAGAGAATCATAGAATGGTTTGGGCTGGAAGGGAGCTCCAAAGCTCATCCAGTCCAAACCCCTGCACTCAGCAGGGACATCCTCCAGGTTGCCCAGAGCCCTGTCCAGACTCACCTTGAATACCTCCAGGGATGAGGCCTCAACCACATCCCTGGGCATCCTGTGTTTTCTTTGCAACTCTCCAAACCTCACCTCAACAGAATCTGGGAGAGATGCTGCTGGTGGGGCAGCAGCAAGGCTGTGCCACAGAGCTCTGCTGCGCTGGGGTGGGAGAAGCATTGCCAGCCCCTGGCACGGCTTTTCACAGTGTCACAGTGTCACCAAGGCTGGAAGAGACCTCGAGGATCATCCAGTCCAACCTGGCACCACAGACCTCAGGACTAAACCATGGCACCAAGTGCCACATCCAATCCCCTCTGAACACCTCCAGGGATGGGGACTCCACCACCTCCCTGGGCAGCACATCCCAATGGCTAACAACTCTCTCAGGGAAGAACTTTCTCCTCACCTCCAGTCTAAACCTCCCCTGGCCCAGCTTGAGACTGTGTCCTCTTGTTCTGGTGCTGGGTGCCTGGGAGAAGAGACCAACCCCCACCTGGCTCAACCTCCCTTCAGGGAGTTGGAGAGAGCAAGAAGGTCTCCCCTTCAGCCTGGCTGTCACCCTGGGCTCCCCTGTGGGACTCGTGGGGTACACAGTGGGGGCTGCAGCCAAGCCACCAGCCTGTAGGGCCGGTTGAAGGGTTTGGCTGTGTGGCTGTTGGGTCCTGGCAGCCCCCCAGGGGCTTGCCTGCCGTGGAAGGGGCTGGTGGGCTCCCTGCCAGCGGCTGAGAAACGACCAGAGCCGGCCTGAGGCTGTGCAAAAGCCCTTCAGTCACATTCCTGACAAGATAAACTGCATTTTAACTGTGGGGATGACCTTAGCAATCAGAAATAAATCAGGGGGATAATCAAAATTGATGGGTTCAGTCAAATCTAGGAAATTTATATCCTGGAGCCCTGCAGAACAGCTTGGAAATCCCCAGCAGTCAGGTCCTGGCTGAAGGTTGAGTCCCTCTGCTGTAGTCATTTCAGCTTCTCTATTTACTTTGGCACTCCCCAGCTCAGTGACTTGGCCTGATCAAAATGCTTTGATATGTCCAGCAAGAACAGCAACAAAAGAGAGAGAGAAATGGAAGGGCAGTGTCATGGTTTAGCATGACTCTCAACATGAGACTCAGTCCTGGCTTTTCAAGAGGGACTCTCTAGAACATACTCAGTGTGAGGGGAAGGGATGAGGGGGGGAGAAAAACAATCAATGCAGAATCACAGAAACATTCAGGTTGGAAGTGACCCTCAGGATCACCAAATCCAACCACTGACCCTGCTCTAAAAGGCTCAGCCCTAAACCATAGCCCCAAGCACCACATCCAAAACACCTTGAAACACCTCCAGGGCTGTGACTCCACCACCTCCCTGGGCAGCACTTCACACAGAATCACAGAATCACCAAGGTTGGAAGAGACCTCAAAGATCATCCAGTCCAACCTGGCACCACAGACCTCAGGACTAAACCATGGCACCAAGTGCCACATCCAATCTCCTCTGGAACACCTCCAGGGATGGGGACTCCACCACCTCCCTGGGCAGCACATCCCAATGGCTAACAACTCTCTCAGAGAAGAACTTTCTCCTCACCTCCAGCCTAAACTTCCCCTGGCACAGCTTGAGACTGTGCCTGACCACTCTTGATGGGAAAAATGTTTCCTATGTCCAGGCTGACCCTGCCCTGGTGCAGCTTGAGGCCCTTCCCTCTTGTTCTGGGGCTAATTGCCTGTGAGAAGAGACCAGCACCAACCTCTGCACAGCCTCCTCTCAGGGAGCTGCAGAGAGCCAGGAGGTCTCCCCTCAGCCTCCTCTCTTTCACACTAACCCTCCCCAGCTCCTTCAGTTGCTCTCCAGCAGATTTCTTCCCCAGGCCCTTCCCAGCTTCCTTGCCCTGCTCTGCCCTGGCTCCAGCACCTCCACATCTCTCTTGGATTGAGGTGCCCAGAGCTGGACACAGCACTGCAGGTGTGGCCTGCCCAGAGCTGAGTGCCAGGGGACAATCCCCTCCCTGCTGCTGCTGGACACAGCATTGCTGATCCCAGCCAGGAGGCCTTTGGCTCCCTTGTCTGCCCACCAGAGCAGTCCTTCCTTTCCACTTTGCTTTCCCATGCCCTGCAGTTGGGGCCAAACACAACAGTGCTTAGGCCACTCCTGGTGTTAGGAGCTCCTGCACTGCTCTGGTGTTAGGTACAAGCACACAGCAGGCACTGGAAAGGCAAAGCAAAGTGCCCTTAGTGCTGAAGGTGGGCAAAAGGAGAGCAGAGACTGCAGCCAGCCCTCCTATTGTTTTATTCCCTGCAGGCAATAGAATAGAATAGACCAGGTTGGAAGAGACCTTCAAGATCATCAAGTCCAACCTATCATCCAACACCACCTAATCAACTAACCCATGGCACCAAGCACCCCATCCAGGCTCTTCTTAAACAGCTCCAGGGATGGGGACTCCACCACCTCCCTGGGCAGCACATCCCAATGGGCAATCACTCTGTATAGAACTTCCTCCTAACCTCCAGCCTAAACCTCCCATGGCACAGCTTGAGACTGTGTCCTCTTGTTCTGGTGCTGGGTGCCTGGGAGAAGAGACCAACCCCCACCTGGCTACAACCTCCCTTCAGGGAGTTGCAGAGAGCAAGAAGGTCTCCCCTGAGCCTCCTCTTCTGCAGGCTAAGCAACCCCAGCTCCCTCAGCCTCTCCTCACAGGGCTGTGCCCCAAGCCTCTCTCCAACTTTGAGGGCTCTCTTGATACAGCCTTGCTCCTGTGCTTTTGACATCCCCATCTGCAGCTACCAGAGGCAGAGCTGCTCCAAGAGCCTTCAGCCCTTGCACAGCCATAAATCTGCAGGTGCTGCTGGGATGCTCCTCTGAAACCTCTCCTGCTTCATCTCAGTGCAGGGCAAGTAGAGCCAGGCCAGCTCTGATCTGCTCAGGCCTGGCATGTGGTTCAGGGGAGACCTTATTGCTGGCCACAGCTACCTGAAGGGAGGTTGTAGCCAGGTGGGGGTTGGTCTCTTCTCCCAGGCAAGCAGCACCATAGTATCATAGTATCCTGGTATCAGTCAGGGTTGGAAGGGACCACAAGGATCAGCCAGTTCCAACCCCCCTGCCATGGGCAGGGACACCCCACACTACATCAGCCTGCCCAGAGCCTCATCCAGCCTGGGCTTAAACACCTCCAGGGACAGGGCCCCAACCACCTCCCTGCACAACCCATTCCAGGGCTTCACCACTCTCCTGGGGAAGAACTTCCTCCTCCCCTCCAGCCTCAATCTCCCCACCTCCAGCTTCATTCCATTCCCCCTAGTCCTAGCACTGCCTGAGATCCTGAGCAGTCCCTCCCCAGCCTTCCTGGAGCCCCCTTCAGATCCTGGAAGGCCACAATGAGGTCACCTGGGAGCCTTCTCTTCTCCAGCCTGAACAGCCCCAACTCCTTCAGTCTGTCCTCACAGGAGAGGTGCTCCAGCCCTCTGCTCATCCTCCTGGCCCTGCTCTGGACACCTTCCAGCACCTCCACATCCCTCTTGGCATAGGGGCTCCAGAACTGGAGGCAGGACTCCAGCTGGGGTCTGGCCAGAGCTGAGCAGAGGGGGAGAATCACCTCCCTTGCCCTGCTGGCCACACTTCTCCTGCTGCAGCCCAGGCTCTGCTTGGCTTTCTGGGCTGCAAGTGCACACTGAGAGCTCCTGGGGAGCTTCTCCTCCCCCAGCACCCCCAAGGCTCTCTCCTCAGGGCTGCTTTCCAGCCAGTCCCTGCCCAGCCTGCATTTGGGCCTGGGGTTGCCTCCACCCAGCTGCAGGACCCTGCCCTTGGTCTTGTTGAACCTCCTGAGGTTGGCTTGTGCCCAGCTCTCCAGCCTGCCCAGGTCCCTCTGGATGGATCCCTTCCCTCCAGCTGTCTGCTGCACCACACAGCTTGGTGTCAGCAGCAAACCTGCTGAGGCTGCACTCAGTGCCACTGTCCATGGCACCCACAGGGATGTTGAACAAGCCTGGTGCCAGGACTGATCCCTGAGGGACTCTGCTTGTCCCTGGCCTCCCCTGGGCCATGGAGTCATGGACAGCCACTCTGTGGGTGCAGCCATCAAGCCAGTTCTGTATCAATCTGGTGGTCACCCATCACAGCCATGTGTCACCAGCCTGGAGACCAGGATGTGGTGTGGGACAGTGTGGAAGGCTGTGCTCAGGGCCAGGTAAACATCAGCTGCTCTCCCCTCAGATATTAATTTCGTCACCTGCTCATAGAAGGCCACCAGAACAAGAGGACACAGTCTCAAGCTGTGCCAGGGGAGGTTTAGGCTGGATTACTCTTCCCCACAAGAGTAATTTGCCCTTGGGATATACTGCCCAGGGAGGTGGTGGAGTGCCCATCCCTGGAGGTGCTCACAAAAGGCTTGGATGTGGCACCTGGAGCCATGGTTTAGCTGCCAGGAGGTGTTAGGTACTAGGTCGTACTTGATGCCCTCTGAGGTCTTTTCCAACCTGGTTGACTCTATGGTTCTATACCAGTCAGGGGTTTACCCTGGGGATCTCCACACTGCCAGTCTGACCCAGGCTTCCCCCAGGCAGTCCTGCCAAGTCTGTGCCTCTCCTTCCTGCCTTCCCTTTGCCCTTTCCAGGTTGCTACATACACTTCAAGTCTGCAAACTTCACCACAGCTCCTGGGCCTCTTAGAAGCCACTTGTGGCTCTCTGTGATAATTCAGACCTGCATTTACACACATTCCTCTTCTTCAGAACAGTCCAGTGGGAAGCATCCCTTGTTTCACATGCCTGGCAAAGGTCTTTCTGCTGCAGCTGCTCTGCAGTGAGGTTTTAGCTAACAAGAAAAGATGTTCTCCATGAAGTGAGTCAGGGAACAGTTTCTGTTTCCCACTGGCTAACCAGAAACACCCCAGGAATGCAGGGTGAGATCTCAGCCTTCTCATGCTGACATCTGAGATGGGTCCAGGACATGAAAGAATATGGAATCCTAGAGTGAGAGAATCATAAGGGTGGAAGGGACCCTAAAGCTCATCCAGTGCCACCCCCCTTTGCCATGGGCAGGGACACCTCCCACCAGCACAGCTTGCTCAAGGCCTCATCCAGCCTGGCCTTGAACACCTCCAGAGAGGAAGCAGCCAAAGCCTCCCTGGGCAGCCTGTGCCAGAGTCTCTCCACCCTCACTGCAAACAATTTCCTCCTTATCTCCAGTCTCAGTCTCCTCTCCCAGCTCAAAGCCATTGTCCCTTCTCCTTTCACTCCCAGCCCTTGTCACAAGTCCCTCCCCAGCTCTCCTGGAGCCCTTCAGGTACTGGAAGGCTGCTCTGAGGTCTCCCCAGAGCCTTCTCTTCTCCAGGCTGAACTCTCTCAGCCTGTCCCCACAGGGGAGGTTCTGCAGCCTTCTGATTATCTTGGTGGCCTCCTCTGGAGCCTCTCCAGCAGCTCCAGGTCCTTCTTGTGCTGGGGGCCCCAGAGCTGGAGGCAGTGCTGCAGGTGGGGGCTGAGCAGAGCAGAGCAGAGGGGCAGAATCCCCTCCCTGTGCTGCTGCTCTCCCTGCTCTGGCTGCAGCTCAGCACTCAGCTGGCTCTGGGCTGCCAGGGACCAGTGCTGGCTCCTGGGGACTTTGTCACCAGCTGACACCCCCAAGGCCTTCTCCTGCAGGCTGCTCTCCAGCCACTTCTTACCCAGCCCAGAACCTTGCTTGATATTGATCTCTCCAACTCCCTGAAGGGAGGTTGTAGCCACGTGGGGATTGGTCTCTTCTCCCAGGCAAGCAGCAGCAGAACAAGAGGACACAGTCTCAAGCTGTGCCAGGGGAGGTTTAGGCTGGAGGTGAGGAGAAAGTTCTTCCCTGTGAGAGTTGTTAGCCATTGGGATGTGCTGCCCAGGGAGGTGGTGGAGTCCCCGTCCCTGGAGGTGTTCAAGAGGGGATTGGATGTGGCACTTGGTGCCATGGTTTAGTCATGAGGTCTGTGGTGCCAGGTTGGACTGGATGATCTTTGAGGTCTCTTCCAGCTTTGGTGACTCTGTGATTCTGTGATGATCTCTGAGGTCTTTTCCAACCTGGCTGATTCTATGATTTGCTTTCAACTGAGCTGGTCTGGCAACATTGATCAGGTCCCCTCTCACAGAATCACAGTTTCACAGAATCACCAAGGGTGGAAGAGACCTCAAAGATCACCAAGTCCAACCTGGCAACACAGACCTCATGACTAAACCATGGCACCAAGTGCCACATCCAATCCCCTCTGGAACACCTCCAGGGATGGGGACTCCACCATCTCCCTGGGCAGCACATCCCAATGGCCAACAACTCTCTCAGGGAAGAACTTTCTCCTCACCTCCAGCCTAAGCCTCCCCTGGCACAGCTTGAGACTGTGTCCTCTTGTTCTGCTGCTGCTTGCCTGGGAGAAGAGACCAACCCCCACCTGGCTACAACCTCCCTTCAGGGAGTTGGAGAGAGCAAGAAGGTCTCCCCTGAGCCTCCTCTTCTCCAGGCTAAGCAACCCCAGCTCCCTCAGCCTCTCCTCACAGGGCTGTGCTCCAGACCCCTCCCCAGCTTTCTTGCCCTTCTCTGGACTTCTCTTCTCCAGACTAAACAGCCCCAGGGCTCTCAACCTTTCCTTATCACAGATCTTCCAGTCCCCTCATCATCCTCCTAGCCTCTGTTGGCTACTCTCTAGGATATTCCTGTCCCTCATGAGCTGGGGAGCCCAGAGCTGGGCACAGCACTTCAGACGTGGCCTCAGCAGGGCAGAGCAGAGGGGGAGCAGAACCTCCCTTGACAGAAGGAAGAGAGCAAAGCCCTGCAGAGGGTTTGAGTGTCCCTGCAGGAGGAGGCAAGGGGAGCTTGGAACAGGCCAGTCTCGTTTGCTTATGACAGGTCTGAGAATTTGGGGTTAAAAATGAAGTGGGAAGAAAAAAAAGCCCCAAGCCCCCTTGCCTGCAACATTGATTAGGTGCCAGTTCACAGAGCTCTCCTTGGCTACCATGCAGTGTTGCTGTTATTTCTTTTCAAGACTAATAGATCCTGCTCTTGACAAGCACAGAGCCAGGAGGTGGATCCTGTCCAGTGTTTGCATTTTTCCAGCCCACAAGAGGCAATGGTTTTGTCAGGATATTATTTGTCTGCCCCAATCACCTCCCCGCTGTGAACCTCTGCAGAGGACTTCCAGCCTCAGCTCGGTCAGGGTACAGAGGCAGGGAATTGTTTCAGGTGGAAAAAGACCTCCAAGTACATCAAGTCCAACCATCAGCCTCCCACCAGCATGGCCACTAAACCATGGGCTAGAAGGTCCTTGCATGCATCCACCAGCACAAGAGGACACAGCCTCAAGCTGTGCCAGGGGAAGTTTAGGCTGGAGGTGAGGAGAAAGTTCTTCCCAGAGAGAGTTGTTGGCCATTGGGATGTGCTGCCCAGGGAGGTGGTGGAGTCCCCATCCCTGGAGGTGTTCAAGAGGGGATTGGATGTGGCACTTGGTGCCATGGTTTAGTCATGAGGTCTGTGGTGCCAGGTTGGACTCAATGATCCTTGAGGTCTCTTCCAGCCTTGGTGATTCTGTGAAGCATTGCTGAGAAGGAGGGAAACAGGGAGTAGAAAACAAGGCCTGTGTGCATGGGGGGGCTGCCAGCAGCAGGGCTGTGGAAGGTCTGTGCTAAGACCCTGGGTCAGAGGATTCATGTGGGATCTGGAAATGGGCTTAAGGGTGAGGTAATGTTGGGGGTGTTGGAGTCATAGAGTGGTAGAATGGTTAGGGTTGGAAAAGCCCTCTGAGATCAACTCCAACCAACAACCCAACCCCACCATGGCCACCAAACCCTGGCCCCAGGTGCTGTTTGTGGAACACCTCCAGGGATGGTGACTCCACCACAGAACCTTCTCATCCATCCAAGCTGGAGAGATGTGGATGTGCTGGGTGGATGCTCAGAGGACAGGGAACTGGCTGGGTGCTCACACCCAGAGGGCAGTGCCCCATGGCTTGAAGCCCAGATGCAGAGCAGGGACAGTGGTGTCCCTCAGGGGCTGGGACCTGCACTGGTTGATATCTTTATCACTGCTACAGCCAGAGGGCTCCAGGCACCATCAGCACTGTGCAATGGCACCAAGCTGAGTGGTGCTGTCCAGGGGCCAGAGGGACAGGAGGGCATCCAGAGGGACCTGGACAGGCTGCAGAGCTGGTGCCCAGGTGAACCTCATGAGGCTCAACAAGAGCAAGGGCAGGTCCTGCTCCTGGGCTGGAACAATCCTCACTATCAGCACAGGCTGGGGGAGGAGGGGATAGAGACAGCCCTGAGAAGGACTTGGGGGTGCTGGTGGGGGAGAAGCTGGCCAGGAGCAGGCAGGGTGAGCCTGCAGCACAGAAGGCCAAGGGCAGCCTGGGCTGCAACCAAAGCAGAGTGGGCAGAGATGGAGAGAGGGATCCTGCCCCTCTGCTCTGCTCTGGGGAGACCTCACCTGCAGTGCTGTGTCCAGCTCTAGAGCCCTCAATACAGGAAGGACCTGGAGCTGATGGAGAGGGTGCAGAGGAGGCCATGAAAATGCTCAGAGGGTTGGAGCAGCTCTGCTATGAGGCCAGGCTGAGGGAGCTGGGGGTGTTCAGCCTGGAGAACAAAAGGCTCCAGGGAGACCTAACAGCAGCCTGCCAGTACCTGAAGGGGCTGCAAGAAGGCTGCAGAGGGACTGTTCCCAAAGGCCTGCAGGGACAGGCCCAGGGGCAATGGCTTCAAAGTGGAGCAGAGCAGATTGAGATTGGCTGTGAGGAACAAGTTCTGCACCAGGAGGCTGCTGGAACACTGCAACAGGTTGCCCAGGGAGGTGGCTGAGGCTCCATCCCTGGAGCTATTCAAGGTGAGGCTGGGCAGGGCTCTGGGCAACCTGATCCAGTGGAGGATGTCCCTGCTGAGTGCAGGGGCTTGGACTGGCTGAGCTGTGGAGGTTCCTTCTAACCCAAACCATTCCATGTGTGACAAAGCTCAGGGTTCACAGTGCTGAGCCACATGTACTATGGTGAAAATGGTGAGGAGGACCTCCAGGGAAGGCTGATGGAGCAGGAGTGTGGCTGA
Organism: Melanerpes aurifrons; assembly: GCA_011125475.1. Lineage (NCBI taxonomy): Eukaryota > Metazoa > Chordata > Aves > Piciformes > Picidae > Melanerpes > Melanerpes aurifrons. Next base: position 1,162,445 of record WWNC01000125.1, on the reverse strand, counting down.
GCACATCTGATTTCCCCTCACCACAGGAGACTTCCACTGAACGTCTCTTGGAGCAACCTAACCTCAACTCCTAAGCAAAGAGCTTTTGAAACTCCTAATCTGGAGGTGTCATAGGAAGTATGTGGGAGATGGCCTGGTCAGACTGGGTTCAAAGCTTCCAGCCCAGTCATCCCATGAAGCCCTAGGGACTTCCAGTCCAGTAAAAGCAGCCCACAGAGGTCTTTATGTTCTCAACTTGTCTTCTGGATGACATGAAAGCAGAGGCAGTCCCAGGAGGCAGGCACTGCCCTCAGCCTCAGCCTTATCTGTCTGGGCACTTTTTCTCCAGCACTTAGCATTACCAGGTCCTGACTCACAAGAGTGACTTTCCTGCAGCTACCAAAGGCTCCTGGTGCTGGCATGTGTGTGAGAGCCCTGATAAGGCCATGACAGGCTGTGGGAGGCCAGAGGGTGGTAATGCCACTGGTATGTTGAGTGGGGAATTTGGGGGTGTGTGCTATGACCTCTTCTTCCAAGCCCTCTCCAAAGCAAAGCCCAAGGAGGAAAAGCAGCAGTGACAGCCCAGGGTTCAATCCACCCTGCCCCAACTTTCCATCCTCATGGATGGAGTCATTCACTTGGTGCTGCTTCCCTTTTCTCCTTCTGTGTCCTTTGCATCTTTAAATAGAGAATTTCCTCCCAGGGGAACCAATTCTGCCCTGGCCCAGTCCCAGTGATGTCAGTGGCAAGGCTGAGGTGGATCCCCAGCAGGTTTTCTGCAGACAGACCTTGGGTAGCACAACCCTGAGAGGCCCTTGGCACCATGCTGGTCTCAGCCTGCTCCCTCTGAGAGCACCAGAAGGGACTGAAAAGTAAGGGCAAATACAACACCAAAGCAAAGCAGCCAACCCTGGAAGTGCTGCAGTTGTTTCTGTGCAGAAGAGCTTCAAGTGGAACCACATTGTATGGAGCTTCTCACACACATCCTCCCTCTCTCTCAGATGTCACTGCTCCCTTCTCTTCTCCTTCCTGTTGATATATGGCCACTGAGTGAAATGAAATGAGAAATAGCCAGGGGCTTGCTCTGACATTTTCCTCCCCACCCCATCCATCTGTCCACCCAGCCTCTTCCCACTTTGTAGTTTCATTATTGCTCTGATTTGTTTCATAGTATGGCCTGGCAGGAGGGAGCTGCAGGCTGTGTGCCCTCCTCTGCTGCAAGCCACCCATCCTGCTGCTCCTGGACGCCTTCCTCATCAGCCCTTCTGCTCTTCCCCCCCTTCCTCATCAGCCCTTCTGTGCTCTGCCCCCTTCCTCATCAGCCCTTCTGCTCTTCCCCCCCTTCCTCATCAGCCCTTCTGTGCTCTGCCACCTTCCTCATCAGCCCTTCTGCTCTTCCCCCTCTTCCTCATCAGCCCTTCTGCTCTTTGCCACCTTCCCCATCAGCCCTTCTGCTCTTTGCCCCCTTCCTCATCAGCCCTTCTGCTCTTCCCCACCTTCCTCATCAGCCCTTCTGCTCTTTGCCCCCTTCCTCATCAGCCCCTCTGCTCCTTGCCTCCTTCCATATCAGCCCTGCTGCTCTTTGCCCCCTTCCTCATCAGCCCTCCTGCTCTTTGCCCCCTTCCTCATCAACCCTGCTGCTCTTTGCCCCCTTCCTCATCAGCCCTTCTGTGCTCTGCCCCCTTCCTCATCAGCCCCTCTGCTCCTTGCCTCCTTCCATATCAGCCCTGCTGCTCTTTGCCCCCTTCCTCATCAGCCCTCCTGCTCTTTGCCCCCTTCCTCATCAACCCTGCTGCTCTTTGCCCCCTTCCTCATCAACCCTTCTGCTCTTCCCCCCCTTCCTCATCAGCCCTTCTATGCTCTGCCCCCTTCCTCATCAGCCCTTCTGCTCTTCCCCCCCTTCCTCATCAGCCCTTCTGTGCTCTGCCCCCTTCCTCATCAGTCCTTCTGCTCTTCCCCCCCTTCCTCATCAGCCCTTCTGCTCTTTACCTCTTCCTCATCAGCCCTTCTGCTCTTCGCCCCCTTCCTCATCAGCCCTTCTGCTCTTCCCCCCCTTCCTCATCAGCCCTTCTGTGCTCTGCCCCCTTCCTCATCAGTCCTTCTGCTCTTCCCCCCCTTCCTCATCAGCCCTTCTGCTCTTTACCTCTTCCTCATCAGCCCTTCTGCTCTTTGCCCCCTTCCTGATCATCCCTTCATAGAATCATAGAATCAACAAGATTGGAAAAGACCTCAGAGCTCATCAGGTCCAAGATGTCACCCAACACCTCCTGACAACTAAACCATGGCACCAAGTGCCACATCCAATCCCCTCTGGAACACCTCCAGGGATGGGGACTCCACCACCTCCCTGGGCAGCACATCCCAATGGCCAATCTCTCTTGCTGGGAAGAATTTCTTCCTCACCTCCAGCCTAAACCTCCCCTGGCTTGAGACTGTGTCCTCTTGTTCTGCTGCTGCTTGCCTGGCAGAAAAGACCAACCCCCACCTGGCTACAACCTCCCTTCAGGGAGTTGCAGAGAGCAATGAGGTCTCCCCTGAGCCTCCTCTTCTCCAGGCTAAGCAACCCCAGCTCCCTCAGCCTCTCCTCACAGGGCTGTGCTCCAGACCCCTCCCCAGCTTTCTTGCCCTTCTCTGGACACCTTCAAGTCTCTCAATGTCCTTCTTAAGCTGAGGAGCCCAGAACTGGCCACAGGACCCCAGGTGTGTGCTCAGCAGCGCTGAGCACAGGGCAGGATGAGCTCCCTGCTCCTGCTGCTCACACCCAGCAGAGCTTTTGCACCATCTCAAGCCAAAAAAAAAACCCACCCAAAGAAAGGAACAAATTCCTGCTCTGCAGACCCACTCCAGACTGACAGGGAAGGGGGGGTGGGGAAATAATCCTGGCCCCAGTCTCTGAGAGCAAAGCTTTATGGCCCAGTCCTGGCTAATTTTAAGGGGTTTTATGTAGCAGCATTGGAAGGGACCAAGAGCTACATGCTCTGAAACACCAAGAATAACAAAGCAGAGGCTTAATGAGTTCCAATGTGGATGTCTGCTGTGAGTAATGATGCTTAATCCTGCTGCAAAATAATTCCTCCCTGTGTTCTTCTGGGGCTGGGGGGGCTGGGAGGGGGCTGGGAGGGGGCTGGGGGGGTTGGGGCTTTATTTAATTGTTTTTATGTTCCTTTTTTTTGTTGTTGTTTGTTTTTAATGCATCCTTGCTGCTCTGGGGTCATAAAAATGAGGACTATGTTTTTCCCATGGCCTGGAGCCACAGCACATTGTAAGGCATTGTGCTGGGCCATGAGACACAGCCTGTAATCAGAAACAAATGTCTGGAGTGTGATGATGGGCTGGTCCATGAGAAAAGTGAAAATGGGGCAGGCCAGTGTGACAGGCAGGGGCTGGGATCCCAGCACCAGCCCTCAGCAGCCTCCTTCTCCTCAGGAACTGGAAGCCATGCCAGAAGTTGTATTTCCAGCTCCTGCCCTAGAAGACAGAGCCCAGCCTGTTGGAGGGGGCAGGCAATAGAACCTGCCTAAGGGCTGAGGGAGGCTAAAGCCCTGTGCAGCTCACAGAGGTTGGAAGAGGCCTCCAAGCTCATCAGGGTCAACCAATCACCCAAGCCTATCTAATCAGCCAGACCATGGCACCAAGTGCCTCAGCAAGGCTCTTCTTAAACACCAATGGCAAACCCTGGTGGCCTTCTCTGAGCAGGTGACAACATCAAGAGCTGAGGGGAGAGCAACTGATGGACCTGAGCAAAGCCTTCCACACTGGCCCACCACAGGGGATCTGCTGGAGAGCTGCCCTGGGGAGAGGGACCTGGGAGTGCTGGTGGCTAAAAAGTTCTGCATGGGACAGCAATGTGCCCTGGAGGCCAAGGAGGAGATTGGGAACAGTCAGCATGGCTTCAGCAAGGGCAAATCCTGCCTGACCAACCTGGTGGCCTTCTCTGAGCAGGTGACAACATCAATAGCTGAGGGGAGAGCAGCTGATGTCGTTTGGCTGGACCTGAGCACAGCCTTCCACACTGTCCCACACCACATCCTGGTCTCCAGGCTGGTGACACATGGGTGTGATGGGTGACCACTGGATGGATAAGGAACTGGCTTGATGGCTGCACCCACAGAGTGGCTGTCCATGGCTCCATGGCCCAGGGGAGGCCAGGGACAAGCAGAGTCCCTCAGGGATCAGTCCTGGCACCAGGCTTGTTCAACATCCCTGTGGGTGCCATGGACAGTGGCACTGAGTGCACCCTCAGCAGGGTTGCTGCTGACACCAAGCTGTGTGGGGCAGCAGACAGCTGGAGGGAAGGGATCCACCCAGAGGGACCTGGACAGGCTGCAGAGGTGGGCACAAGCCAACCTCAGGAGGTTCAACAAGACCAAGGGCAGGGTCCTGCAGCTGGGTGGAGGCAACCCCAGGTACAAATGCAGGCTGGGCAGGGACTGGCTGGAAAGCAGCCCTGAGGAGAGAGCCCTGGGGGTGCTGGGGGAGGAGAAGCTCAGCAGGAGCTCTCAGTGTGCACTTGCAGCCCAGAAAGCCAACCAGAGCCTGGGCTGCAGCAGGAGAAGTGTGGCCAGCAGGGCAAGGGAGGTGATCCTCCCCCTCTGCTCAGCTCTGGCCAGACCCCACCTGGAGTCCTGCCTCCAGTTCTGGAGCCCCTATGACAAGAGGGATGTGGAGGGGCTGGAAGGTGTCCAGAGCAGGGCCAGGAGGATGAGCAGAGGGCTGGAGCACCTCTCCTGTGAGGACAGACTGAAGGAGTTGGGGCTGTTCAGGCTGGAGAAGAGAAGGCTCCCAGGTGACCTCATTGTGGCCTTCCAGGATCTGAAGGGGGCTCCAGGAAGGCTGGGGAGGGACTGCTCAGGATCTCAGGCAGTGCTAGGACTAGGGGGAATGGAATGAAGCTGGAGGTGGGGAGATTGAGGCTGGAGGGGAGGAGGAAGTTCTTCCCCAGGAGAGTGGTGAAGCCCTGGAATGGGTTGTGCAGGGAGGTGGTTGGGGCCCTGTCCCTGGAGGTGTTTAAGGCCAGGCTGGATGAGGCTCTGGGCAGCCTGATGTAGTGTGGGGTGTCCCTGCCCATGGCAGGGGGGTTGGAGCTGGCTGATCCTTGTGGTCCCTTCCAACCCTGACTGATACTGTGATACCTCCATGGACACCAACCCCATGGATCAAGACCTCAGGTGACTCCTGCCCTGGGCTATGGTGTGGTGCATGGGTAGGACCTGTGAGTGCCTGCTTGGCTGTGCCTGGGTCAGGAGAGTGCCCTGACACCTCCTGACAGCCAACTCCCTGCTGAGGAAGGGAGGTGCTGCTGTGCTCCTGGGGGTGCTGCCTCGGGCTGTGCCTGGGCATAGGCTTGGCAGTGGCCTCAGGAATGCAGAGGGGACAAACTCTCCACTCCTCCAACTGAGAAGCTTCTTGCAGGAGCCCAAATGTTGGCTGTGCTATGGGGAGAGCTTCACCTGAGGTAAGGGCTCTGGTGTCTCTGGAGTTTGTGTTTCAGAGACTTCCACAGAATCACAGAAGCCAGCAGTGCTTGGTACAAGCAAGAGCTCTTCCCTGTGCCTCGGTGCTGATATTGCCCAGGCACACAATGAGAACTCCCCACCCTGAACCACAGAATCTTAGAATCACAGTGACAGCATGCTCTGGGTTGTAAGGGACCTCCAAAGCTCATCCAGTCCAACCCCCCTGCAGTCAGCAGGAGCATCCTGCACTGGATCAGGTTGCCCAGAGCCCTGTCCAGCCTCACCTGCAATGGAAGACACTAATTACTGAGCCCCCTGGCATTAATAAAGCTACTCCCTGCTCCATAGGAGCTGAAGTCTCCCTACAACCCACATTCATTCCTGGTGGATTCCACTGGCTTCATGGCTGTTCAAACCAGAGAGGAATGTCCCCCCCCTCTTCTGTGCTCAGAGATCACAGAATCACAGAATCATTCAGGTTGGAAGAGACCCTCAGGACCACCAAGTCCAACCACTGACCCTGCTCTGCAAGGCTCACCCCTGAACCATAGCCCCAAGCACCACATCCAAACCACCTTGAAACACCTCCAGGGCTGGGACTCCACCACCTCCCTGGGCAGCAGCTCCAGTGCCTGACCACTCTTGAGGGGAAAAATGTTTCCTGTGGCCAGCCTGACCCTGCCCTGGTGCAGCTTGAGGCCCTTCCCTCTTGTTCTGGGCCTAATTGCCTGTGAGAAGAGACCAGCACCAACCTCTGCACAGCCTCCTCTCAGGGAGCTGCAGAGAGCCAGGAGGTCTCCCCTCAGCCTCCTCTCTTTCACACTAACCCTCCCCAGCTCCTTCAGTTGCTCTCCAGCAGATTCCTTCCCCAGGCCCTTCCCAGCTTCCTTGCCCTGCTCTGCCCTGGCTCCAGCCCCTCCACATCTCTCTTGGATTGAGGTGCCCAGAGCTGGACACAGCACTGCAGGTGTGGGCTGCCCAGAGCTGAGTGCCAGGGGACAATCCCCTCCCTGCTGCTGCTGGACACAGCATTGCTGATCCCAGCCAGGAGGCCTTTGGCTCTCTTGGCCCCCTGGGCACACTGCTGGCTCCTGTTCAGCTGCTTGTCCTTCAGCACCCCCAGGTCCCTTCCTGCCAGCAGCTTTCCAGCCACACTGCCCCAGGCCTGGAGCCTTGCTTGGGGTTGTTGTGCCCCAAGTGCAGGACCTGGCACTTGGCTCCTCCTGGGAACCTTGGCCATGGATCCAACCTATCCAAGTCCCTCTGCAGAGCCTCCCTGTGGACCAGAACTGCTGTTATCAGCTTCAGAATTAAGCTTGACTCAGGCTAGGAGACCTTGAGGAACTCATTGGACTGTTTGCCAATGGTTATTTCCTAAAAAGCCCAAAAGAAAACCAACCCAAACCCACCCAGATCAACCCAGAAGATGCTGTTTGTGTCACTGCTTTCATTCCCAGCAGTACCCCAGGACTCTGCCACATCAAAGCTGGGCTTTCATTCATTGCCTTCGCTTTTGCAGCCCAGAGAGCAAAAGGTCAAGCAAAATGAGGCTGCCTTGGCAAAATGCTGATCACTGTGAAGCAGCAGAAGGGCCTTCTGAATGCTCTGACACTTCAGTTCCAGGCCCTGCAGGAAGTCTTCAAGCTCAGCCACTTGTACCCTCTGAGCTGTGCAGCCTGGGCAGGGGAGAGCAGCCTGCACCCCAGCCCCCAAGCACCCCAGCACTCTGCTCTCTAAGCTATTACAACAGTGGCCCTAAAATGAGAGAGCAGAGACCAGAATGCCCTACCTGCTACCCACTGGCATGGCCTGCTGTTATCCATCCTAGGGTGCTGAGAGAGCTGGCAGATGTGCTGGCCAAGCTGCCCTCCACCATTTTCCTCCAGTCCTGGCTCACTGGTGAGGTCCCAGGTGACTGAAACTGGCCAACGTGGTCCCCATCCACAAGAAGGGTCGGATGGAGGAACCTGGAAACTCCAGGCCTGCAGCCTGACCTCAGTGCCAGGGAAAGTGATGGAGCAGATTATCCTGGGGGCAATAACTGCACCTGAAGGATGGCCAAGGGATCAGGTCCAGCCAGCATGGATTTAGGAAGGGCAGGTCCTGCCTCTCCAACCTGATCTCCTTTTATGATCAGGTGACTGCCTGGTGGCTGTGGGGCAGGCTGTGGATGTGGTCTGCCTGGACTGCAGCAAGGCAGTCCCCCACATCCCCCACAGCAAACTCCTGGCCAAGCTGTCAGCCCCTGGCTGGGACAGCAGCTCTCTGAGCTGGGTTAGGAACTGGCTGGAGGCTGAGCCCAGAGAGTGGTGGTGAATGGTGCCACAGCCAGCTGGCAGCCAGGCACCAGTGCTGTGCCCCAGGGATCAGTGCTGGGCTCTGTGCTCTTTAACATCTTCACTGATGATCTGCAGGAGGGGATTGAGTCCATCAGCAGTAAATTTGCAGATGACAGCAAGCTGGGGGCAGATGTTGGTCAGTTAGAGGGCTGAAGGGCTCTGCAGAGGGACCTGGACAGGCTGGACAGATGGGCAGAGGCCAACAGGATGGCATTCAACAAGTCCAAGTGCCAGGGGCTGCACTTTGGCCACAGCAACCCCAGGCAGAGCTACAGGCTGGGGGCAGAGTGGCTGAGAGCTGCCAAACAGAGAGGGACCTGGGGGTGCTGATTGACAGCTGCCTGAACATGAGGCAGCAGTGTGCCCAGGGGGCCAAGAGGGCCAAGGGCATCCTGGCCTGCAGCAGGAAGAGTGTGGCCAGCAGGAGCAGGGAAGTCCTTGTGCCCTGTGCTCAGCACTGCTGAGGCCACACCTTGAGTCCTGGGCAATCACTCTCTCTGTGTAGAACTTCTTCCTCACCTCCAGCCTAAACCTCCCCTGGCACAGCTTGAGACTGTGTCCTCTTGTTCTGCTGCTGCTTGCCTGGGAGAAGAGACAAACCTCCACCTGGCTACAACCTCCCTTCAGGGAGTTGCAGAGAGCAATGAGGTCTCCCCTGAGCCTCCTCTTCTCCAGGCTAAGCAACCCCAGCTCCCTCAGCCTCTCCTCACAGGGCTGTGCTCCAGACCCCTCCCCAGCTTTCTTGCCCTTCTCTGGACACCTTCCAGCAGCTCAACCTCCTTCCTAACCTGAGGGGCCCAGAACTGGACACAGGACTCAAGGTGTGGCCTAACCAGTGCAGTGTACAGGGGCAGAATGACCTCCCTGCTCCTGCTGGCCACACTCTTCCTGATGCAGGCCAGGATGCCATTGGCCCTCCTGGCTGCCTGGACACACTGCAGGCTCATGTTCAGCCTACCATCAACCAGCACCCCCAGGTCCCTCTCTGCCTGGCTGCTCTCAGCCACTCTGCCCCCAGCCTGTAGCTCTGCCTGGGGTTGCTGTGGCCAATGTGCAGAACCTGGCACTTGGATGTGTTCAATCTCCTGCCCTTGGCCTCTGCCCATCTGTCCAGCCTGTCCAGGTCCCTCTGCAGAGCTCTCCTGCCCTCCAGCAGATCAACTCCTGCCCCCAGCTTGGTGTCATCTGCAAATTTACTGCTGATGGACTCAATGCCCTCATCCAGATCATCAATGAAGATGTTAAAGAGCACAGGGCCCAGCACTGCTCCCTGGGGCACACCACTGGTGCCTGGCTGCCAGCTGGCTGTGGCACCATTCACCACCACTCTCTGGGCTCAGCCTCCAGCCAGTTCCTAACCCATCACAGTGTGCTCCCATCCAAGCCCATTTCCTCCTGGCTGCCCCTGTCTGAGGGGACAGTCTGGGCTGGGCTAGCAGAGCGCTGAGTGGTGATGCTGATGCCAGAGAGCAGCAGAAGCCTCCCATCAGCATCTGTCTGCAGGAGATGTGCAGCCAGGTTCACAGCCCCACAAGGCAGCCTTGGCTTGAGGCAACTGGGGTCTGAGCCTAGCAGAGTGGTGCCTTCTCCCAGCCCCCCCAGTCTGGCCTGCAGCCTCCTCCCCTCTCTCATCTCCCTCCTTCCCCAGACAGCCGACCCCTTCCTGTCGCCTCCCTGGGATGGACTTCTTCATCTCTCCTCAGCCAGCTCCCCTGGACAGCCTCTGGCTCTCTCACTGACTGCTGCTCTGGAGGCTTCTTGGCCCAGCTCCCAGGGTTCCTGCCTTAATCCATCCCTTCAAAGAGCTTTGGCTAAGTCTGGATAAGCTTCCAAGCCTCTGGATGCTTGCTCAGAGTGCAGGGATGGGGCAGAGGGAAGCATCCCTGAGGGCAGCCAGAGACCAGCCATGGGCAAACAACCTTTCTTGGCTGAATCAGAGATCCTCCCCAGCTCCTCAGCACCTGTGTGTCAAAACCTCTGGTTCATAGTATCATAGTATCATAGTATCAGTCAGGGGTGGAAGGGACCACAAGGATCAGCCAGTTCCAACCCCCCTGCCATGGGCAGGGACACCCCACACTACATCAGCCTGGCCACAGCCTCATCCAGCCTGGCCTTAAACACCTCCAGGGACCTCCAGGGATGGCCCCAACCACCTCCCTGGACAACCCATTCCAGGGCTTCACCACTCTCCTGGGGAAGAACTTCCTCCTCCCCTCCAGCCTCAATCTCCCCACCTCCAGCTTCATTCCATTCCCCCTAGTCCTAGCACTGCCTGAGATCCTGAGCAGTCCCTCCCCAGCCTTCTTGGACCCCCCTTCAGATCCTGGAAGGCCACAATGAGGTCACCTGGGAGCCTTCTCTTCTCCAGACTGAACAGCCCCAACTCCTTCAGTCTGTCCTCACAGGAGAGGGCAAAGCAAATCCCAGCCCATGCATGCTTCATTGATGATCTGGATGAGGGCATTGAGTCAGTCATCAGCAAATTTGCAGATGACAGCAAGCTGGGAGCAGATGTTGGTCAGTTAGAGGGCAGAAGGGCTCTGCAGAGGGACCTTGCCAGGCTGGACAGATGGGCAGAGGCCAACAGGATGGCATTCAACAAGTCCAAGTGCCAGGGGCTGCACTTTGGCCACAGCAACCCCAGGCAGAGCTACAGGCTGGGGGCAGAGTGGCTGAGAGCAGCCAGGCAGAGAGGGACCTGGGGGTGCTGATTGACAGCTGCCTGAACATGAGCCAGCAGTGTGCCCAGGGGGCCAAGAAGGCCAAGGGCATCCTGGCCTGCAGCAGGAAGAGTGTGGCCAGCAGGAGCAGGGAAGTCCTTGTGCCCTGTGCTCAGCACTGCTGAGGCCACACCTTGAGTCCTGTGTCCAGTTCTGGGCTCCTCAGGTTAGGAAAGAGGTTGAGCTGCTGGAAGGTGTCCAGAGAAGGGCAAGAAAGCTGGGGAGGGGTCTGGAGCACAGCCCTGGGAGGAGAGGCTGAGGGAGCTGGGGTTGCTTAGCCTGCAGAAGAGGAGGCCCAGGGGAGACCTCATTGCTCTCTGCAACTCCCTGCAGGGAGGTTGTAGCCAGGTGGGGGTTGGTCTCTTCTCCCAGGCAAGCAGCAGCAGAACAAGAGGACACAGTCTCAAGCTGTGCCAGGGGAGGTTTAGGCTGGAGGTGAGGAGAAAGTTCTTCCCAGAGAGAGTTGTTGGCCATTGGGATGTGCTGCCCAGGGAGGTGGTGGAGTCCCCATCCCTGGAGGTGTTCAAGAGGGGATTGGATGTGGCACTTGGTGCCATGGTTTAGTCCTGAGGTCTGTGGTGCCAGGTTGGACTGGATGATCTTGGAGGTCTCTTCCACCCTTGGTGATCCTGTGGTACTGTGCTACTGAAGCCCCATGGCTGGCTGCTGGGCAGGGCCAGCAGCTTGGCAAGCTGTCTCCTGCAGACACACAAGCTGGGATGCCTTTTTCAGGAGAGCTTGGCTCTGTTGCATCCCACTGGGTATTTTAAGGACACCTCCCCAGAGAAGTCCTGTCTGAGAGCAGGGGAGAGCAGAGCTTTGAGAGGCAGTGCACTGAAGAGGTGTGAACACAGCCACAGATCACAGCACAACGTGAGGCTGGAGTCTCCAGCCCCTGGGAGTGCTGCTGGGTGCAAGCCTAGGAGGGGGGTGGGGGCTCCTCTGCTGCAGCCAGTTGCTGGCTCTGGGAGCATGGGAAGGGTGAAAGAGCTGTAGGAGCTGGGCCCTGGAGGCAACCTCTTCAATCACAGAGATCTCAGAATCACAGAACCATTCAGGTTGGAAAAGCCCTCAGGATCACCAAGCCCAACCCACAACCCTGCTCTACAAAGTTCACCCCCAAACCACAGCCCTTCTGTGCTGCCCACCCTTCTCCTCAGCACTGAGCTTCTGGGTGGAGGAGAAAGTGTCCTCTGGAACTCTTCCTGCAGGAGTTTTGAGTGGTTCTGGTCCTGCTTGGAAGCCCCAGCCATGAAATCAGGCACTGTCACAGTCCTTTGGCTTCACCCAAACAGGCAGCAAAGTCCAAACCCCCTGGAACCAAACCCAGCCCCCACTGCAGAGCACTGAACCAAGCAGGCTGGAAAAGACCTTTGAGAACATCCAGTCCAACCTATCACCCAGCACCACCTGATCAACTCAACCACGGCACCAAGTGCCTCAGCCAGGCTCCTCTTAAACACCTCCAGCTAGGCTGCAGCTGTCTGCAAGCAGGGCAGCTCTGACCACGAGCATTAGGATCATTGAAACACTTCCTGAGGGACTTATCATCAAATCATAGAATCAACCAGGTTGGAAAAGGCCTCAGAGATCATCAAGTCCAAACTATGACCTAACACCTCCTGACAACTCAAGCATGGCACCAAGCACCCTATCAAGTCTCCTAAACACCTCCAGGGATGGGGACTCCATCTCCTCCCTGGGCAGCACATCCCAATGGCTAACAACTCTCTCTGGGAAGAACTTTCTCCTCACCTCCAGCCTAAACCTCCCCTGGCACAGCTTGAGACTGTGTCCTCTTGTTCTGCTGCTGCTTGCCTGGGAGAAGAGACCAACCCCCACCTGGCTACAACCTCCCTGCAGGGAGTTGCAGAGAGCAATGAGGTCTCCCCTGAGCCTCCTCTTCTGCAGGCTAAGCAACCCCAGCTCCCTCAGCCTCTCCTCCCAGGGCTGTGCTCCAGACCCCTCCCCAGCTTTCTTGCCCTTCTCTGGACACCTTCCAGCAGCTCAACATCCTTCCTAACCTGAGGAGCCCAGAACTGGACACAGGACCCCAGGTGTGTCCTGCCTCTTGTACCCAAGTTGTGGCATTGCTCCAGCCCTTCCCCTTGGCCACACAGCATCCAAGGTATGCTCATGGATAGCTTCCTGCTCCTCACAGAACCCCAGAGTGCCAGGCTGGGAGGGACCCCAAGGGTCATCTGCTCCATAATGTGTTCCCTTTGGGAGACCTGACCTCTCTTTTCCATCTGAATGAAGCCCAGCTGTGTCCTGCCCACCAAGAGAGCCCTCTGGCTTAAAGCAGCTTTGAGAAAACCACTCTGTGATGTCAGCAGAGCTCTGCCTGGGCTCTGAGTGCTTGAAGTCAGGAAGCAGTGGGTGTGCTCACAGCAACACATACAGATAAGGATCCCCAGTGCCAGGAACGTGAGTGTGCTTGGGCAGAAAACAAGGGGAGGACACTGTGCAGGAAGGGATGGAAAAACATCAGCCTGCAGAGCCTGCCAGGGCTGCTGCACAGGAGTGCCAGCTGCCTGGGCACACAGCCTCAGAGGGAGAGGAGGAGGCACTGAGAGCCCTGTCCTTGTCACAGCATGTCCTGCAGCACAGCTCTGTGTGTTCCTCTCTCCCCAGGAGCTGAAGGAAGTGGGTCCAGAGGAGGCCAACAAGATGATCAGCTCTGGGGAGACCACACCTGGAGTCCTGCCTCCAGTTCTGGAGCCCCTATGACAAGAGGGATGTGGAGGGGCTGGAAGGTGTCCAGAGCAGGGCCAGGAGGATGAGCAGAGGGCTGGAGCACCTCTCCTGTGAGGACAGACTGAAGGAGTTGGGGCTGTTCAGGCTGGAGAAGAGAAGGCTCCCAGGTGACCTCATTGTGGCCCTCCAGGATCTGAAGGGGGCTCCAAGAAGGCTGGGGAGGGACTGCTCAGGATCTCAGGCAGTGCTAGGACTAGGGGGAATGGAATGAAGCTGGAGGTGGGGAGATTGAGGCTGGAGGGGAGGAGGAAGTTCTTCCCCAGGAGAGTGGTGAAGGCCTGGAATGGGTTGTGCAGGGAGGTGGTTGAGGCCCTGTCCCTGGAGGTGTTTAAGGCCAGGCTGGCTGAGGCTGTGGCCAGGCTGATCTAGTGTGGGGTGTCCCTGCCCATGGCAGGGGGGTTGGAACTGGATGATCCTTGTGGTCCCTTCCAACCCTGACTGATACTATGATACTATGATCAGAGGGCTGGAGCAGCTCTCTTATGAAGACAGGCTGGGAGAGTTGGGGCTGTGCAGCCTGGAGAAGGGAAGGCTCCAGGGAGACCTTAGAGCTGCATTTCAATATCTGAAGGGCACCTCACAGAGTGACAGGGTCACCAAGGTTGGAAGAGACCTCAAAGGTCACCAAGTCCAACCTGGCACCACAGACCTCATGACTGGACCATGACACCAAGTGCCACATCCAATCCCCTCCTGAACACCTCCAGGGATGGGGACTCCACCACCTCCCTGGGCAGCACATCCCAATGGCAAAGGACTCTCTCACCCCCAGGCAGGCTGGGGAGGGACTGTTCATAAGGGCTGTGGGGATAGGCTGAGGGACAATGGTTTGAAATTGGAGCAGGGCAGAGCTAGGTTGGACATCAGGAGGAAGCTCTGCACAGTGAGAGGTGGTACAGGTTGCTCAGGGATGTGGTTGAGATTCCATCCCTGGAGACATTCAAGATCAGCCTTGATGTGGCCCTGGGCAGCTTGATCTGGCTGGAGGTGTCCCTGCTGCCTGCAGGGGGTTGGACAAGATGAGCTTGGAGGATCCCTCCCAGCCCAGGGCAATCTGTGACTCTCTGAAGCCCCACCTCGTTTTCAGGGCTGGATGGTGAAGAGCTCCTGGGGGCAGGGGAGGATGTGGCTCTCCAGCCATGTGAAACTCCAGGACTCCCCATGAGGGCCTACCCTTGCCCTTCCCTGACCAGGAGGGCTGTTGCCACAGGGCTGTTGCCTTGACCTTACAGCAGCATGGCAAAGGTTATCCCAGCCCCACGGGCTGCTGTGTGTCCCTAGAGAACCCTTCCAACATGTGCTGCTGGAGGAGCTCCTCCAAGGCCCAGGTCTATGTGTCAGGTGGAAGGGAAGGAAGGTCACTGCTCTGTTGAGTGTACACCTGGGGACCAGCCTACTGCTTCCTCTTGCTGCTGCCATTCCTCTTACTTGTGGTGCAGACTGAAAACCACCAGCTGGAATCCTTTATCCACTCTGGTACTGGAGCACTGCTCCCCTCCAGCAGGGAGCATCTTTTGGTTCTCAGGGAATTTCATTTAGAGGAAAGGGAATCAATCCTCTGGCCAGTTCCCTACTTGGAAGGCAGAACTCTTTGAAGCCCTGAAGCCCCACGAGGCACTAAGTCACCAGGGTGGTAGGGACATCACCTCCAGCCTTTACTAACTGAGAGCCCTGGGGCTGAAGAGGAGCAGGCTGAGAGGCAACCTTAGAAATGCTGATAAATAGCTGAGGGGTGGGTGTCAAGAAGGGGCCAGGCTCTGTTCAGAGGTTCTTTGGGATAGCACAAGGAGCAATGGATACAAACTGGAGCCCAGGAAGTTCCACCTCAATATGAGGAGAAACTTCTTCACTGTGAGGGTCCCAGAGCCCTGGAGCAGGCTGCCCAGAGAGGTTGTGGAGTCTCCTGCTCTGGAGCCTTTCAAGACCCCTCTGGATGCATTCCTTATTGACCTGCCCTAGGTAGCCCTCCTCTGGCAGGGGGGTTGGACTGGATGATGTCCAGAGGTCCCTTCCAACCCCTACCATTCTGTGACTGCAACAGTGCTACTTACACAGCTTCCTTCATCTCAGAGTACCCCAAAGCTACTCATACAGTAAGGTGCTAGCAACCTGAGCTCCCCTCCCATGTGTTTCACCTGCCATTAGCCTGCCTCAGCCAACTTCTATCCTCTAGATCTCTCCACAGTTCCTTCAGGAGGGAAGAGGCCCATCGAGGTCTGCAGCTCTCCTATTATCACTTGCCAGAGGGGAAAGGGCAATGGCAGAGGAGAAAAGGCAATGGTAGAGGAGAAAAGGCAATGGCAGAGGAGAAAAGGCAATGGCAGAGGAGAAAAGGCAATGGCAGAGGGGAAAAGGCAATGGCAGAGGGGGAAAGGCAATGGCAGAGGGGGAAAGGCAATGGTAGAGGAGAAAAGGCAATGGCAGAGGAGAAAAGGCAATGGTAGAGGGGAAAAGGCAATGGCAGAGGAGAAAAGGCAATGGCAGAGGAGGAAAAGGCAATGGCAGAGGGGGAAAGGCAATGGCAGAGGGGGAAAGGCAATGGTAGAGGAGAAAAGGCAATGGCAGAGGAGAAAAGGCAATGGTAGAGGGGAGGGCAGAGGGGAAAGGCAATGGCAGAGGGAAAAGGCAATGGCAGAGGGGGAAAGGCAATGGCAGAGGGGGAAAGGCAATGGCAGAGGGGGAAAGGCAATGGCAGAGGGGAAAAGGCAATGGCAGAGGGGAAAGGCAATGGCAGAGGAGGAAAGGCAATGGCAGAGGGGGAAAGGCAATGGCAGAGGGGGAAAGGCAATGGTAGAGGGGGAAAGGCAATGGTAGAGGGGGAAAGGCAATGGCAGAGGGGGAAAGGCAATGGCAGAGGGGAAAAGGCAATGGCAGAGGAGGAAAGGCAATGGTAGAGGGGGAAAGGCAATGGCAGAGGGGGAAAGGCAATGGCAGAGGAGGAAAGGCAATGGTAGAGGGGGAAAGGCAATGGCAGAGGGGGAAAGGCAATGGCAGAGGAGGAAAGGCAATGGCAGAGTGGGAAAGGCAATGGCAGAGGGGAAGAGGCAATGGCAGAGGGGAGAAAAGGCAATGGCAGAGGGGGAAAGGCAATGGCAGAGGGGGAAAGGCAAAGAGGGGAAAGCAATGGCAGGGGAGAAAGGCAATGGCAGAGGGGGAAAGGCAATGGCAGAGGGAAAAAGCAATGGCAGAGGGGGAAAGGCAATGGCAGAGGGGAAAAGGCAATGGCAGAGGGGGAAAGGCAATGGCAGTGGGGAAAAGGCAATGGCAGAGAAGAAAGGCAATGGCAGAGGGGAAAAGGCAATGGCAGAGGGGGAAAGGCAATGGCAGAGGGGGAAAGGCAATGGCAGAGGGAAAAGGCAATGGCAGAGGGGGAAAGGCAATGGCAGAGGGAAAGGCAATGGCAGAGGGGGAAAGGCAATGGCAGAGGGGAAAAGGCAATGGCAGAGGGCCACAGCAAAGGGTATTGCCTTAGCCTGGAGGGTCTGCATCCCACACTGTCATTAGGAGGTTGTGTGGTGCTAGCAGAGCTGGGCTGGCAGACTGGGACAGACAGCACCTTCTTGTGCTCCAGGGGAAGGCATGTCCCAGAGATCTTCCTGGGGTGCTCCTTCAGATGTAGCCTGACAGCCAGGAATGCCACAATCCTTTACCCAGGGGGGTTGTGGAGTCTCCCTCTCTGGAGATATTCAAGGGCAGCCTGGATGTGTTCCTGTGTGACCTGCCCTGGGTGATGCTGCTCTGGCAGGGGGGTTGGACTGGGTGAGCTTTGAGGTCCCTTCCAGCCCCTCACATTCTGTGATCCTGTGATCCTGCACAGGCTCTGTCCTTCCAGAGTGGATGGGGATGGTGATCCTTGTGGGAAGCCACTGGAAATCCTGGCCACAGTAAATCTGTTTCTTCAAAGTATGTTATGACCAGAGTAACCACATTTGAGTGTGACCTTGGCACACACTTACTGCCTCTAATGTAGCTTATAAAGGCTTTGGGCAAGGGTACTCTGTGCTTCCCCACACAGACCTGCCTGTGAAGCCAGCTGCACAAAACCATCATGGATTCAGGTAGGTCTGGTCCCACAGAACCATAGAATCACAGACTCACAGAATGGCTTAAGTTGGAAGAGACCTCAGAGATAATCTACTGTGACCAGCCCTGCCGTGCTCAGGGACACCTCTCAACTAGCCCAGGTTGCCCAAGGCCTCATCCAACCTGGTCTTGAACACCTCCAGGGAGGAGGTATCCACAACCACTCTGGGCAGCCTGTGCCAGAGTCTCACCACCCTCACACTCAAGAACTTCTTCCTCAGCCCCAGTCCAACCCTGCTGTGCCTCAGCTTCAATCCACTCCCCTTTGTCCTGTCTCCAGACACCCTCAAGAAAAGTCCCTCTGCAGCCTTCCTGTAGCCAGCACCTCCAGGGGATGTCTGAGAAGCCCTTCTGGGCACAGCAGCTGCTTTCTGACCTGCACCAAGGCCCCCATTCCTGCCTGAACTTCAACTGCCTCTCCAAATGAGAGGAGAGACTCTCTCCCTATGAGGAGAGACTGAGGGAGCTGGGGCTGCTTAGCCTGGAGAAGAGGAGGCTCAGGGGAGACCTTCTTGCTCTCTCCAACTCCCTGAAGGGAGGTTGTAGCCAGGTGGGGGTTGGTCTCTTCTCCCAGGCAGCCAGCACCAGAACAAGAGGACACAGTCTCAGGCTGCACCAGGGGAGGTTCAGGCTGGAGGTCAGGAGGAAGTTTTACACAGAGAGTGATTGCCCATTGGGATGTGCTGCCCGGGGAGGTGGTGGAGTCACCATCACTGGAGGTGTTCAGGAGGAGACTTGATGGGGTGCTTGGTGCCATGGGTTAATTAATTAGGTGGTGTTGGATGATAGGTTGGATGCGATGATCTTGAAGGTCTCTTCCAACCTGGTCTGGTCTATTCTATTCTATTCTATTCTATTCTATTCTATTCTATTCTATTCTATTCTATTCTATTCTATTCCAAAGTCTGAGAAAATGATTCAGGGACACTGGTGCAACCTCAGGGACGCAGCTCAGCCCCAGCGAGCACAGCGGTGGTGGGGATCTGCTGCCAGGTACTCAGACAGTACATGGCACAGGGCAGAGCACAACTCATGAAGGTCAGGGCCAGCAGCTCGTCAAGACACAGAGCTCAGCCTGCCTAAGCCTGGCTTTTCCCTCGGAGGCAGAGCTCAGCCTGCCTAAGCCTGGCTTTTCCCTCGGAGGCAGAGCTCAGCCTGCCTAAGCCTGGCTTTTCCCTTGGAGGCAGAGCTCAGCGCTGTCCCCTGGCGCCGTCTAGCACTGACGCTTACAACAACAACGGAATCTGCATGGCCCCAAAAGTGCCTCCCACACACAGCTGGGGCAGGGGCTTACCACACAAGGAGTGCTGCTGAATCCCGTGGGCTGTGTGTGGACTGCAAGGCACCGCTGGGAACCAGCGAGGGGCACCTCGCAGACATCCTCCCATGGCTGCTCCCCCTGCCCATGCAGCCACAGCTGGCTGGAGCTGCACTGCTCCATGAAGGAAACACAGAGGGAGGAAGAGAAGGGCATCTGTTTGGAGGGGTGAGCATGGTGTGATGGTTGAACTGTAAGCCTGCAAGTCCTGGTCTCCATCCTTGGCTCTCCTGATGACACTTTCTGTTAGCTGGATACAGTTGTCCCACCTCAGCTCCATCCATCTGCCAACTGGAGCCTCTCAGCTGGGTGTCCTCTTGTCACCACATCCACAGCCCCACAGACACCAAGCTGGAGAGGATCTCCCAGGATGATCAGATGAGCAGAGGGCTGGAGCTGCTCTGCTATGAGGATAGATTGAGAGACTTGGGGCTGCTGCAGGCTGGAGAGGAGAAGGCTCCCAGGAGACCTCACTGTGACCTTCCAGGATCTGCAGGGGGCTCCAAGAAAGCTGGGGAGGGACTTTGGGGGTGTCAGGGAGGGATAGGACTGGGGGGGATGGAGCAAAACTAGAAGTGGGGAGATTGAGATTGGCTGTCAGGAAGAAGTTGTTGGCCATGAGGGTGGTGAGAGCCTGGCCCAGGCTTGCCCAGGGAGGTGGTGGAAGCCTCCTGCCTGGAGGTGTTTGCAGCCAGGCTGGATGTGGCTGTGAGCAACCTGCTGTGGTGTGAGGTGTCCCTGCCCATGGCAGGGGGTTGGAGCTGGCTGAGCCTTGAGGCCCCTTCCAGCCCTGACAATTCTGTGATTCCATGACACCAGCCATGCATCACCCTCCTGTGAGAGCAGTCCCCAGGAGAGGTGATGTGGCTGTGCCTGCAGAGGAGGCAGAGGCAGTGCTGTCCTTTTCCTGTTTGCTTTATTCCAGGGGACTGTTTCTGGGCTGGGGGGAGGCTGCTCTGTGATGTCACTGTGTAAACAGCGAGGCAAGCGTCGTCAGGGCTCAGGGGGTGGCCATGGAGGCAGGCTGGAGATGGAGGCAGGCTGGAGGTGGAGGCAGGCTGGAGGTGAAGGCAGGCTGGAGGTGAAGGCAGGCTGCAGATGGTGGAGGCAGGCTGGAGGTGGAGGCAGGCAGGAGAAGAAGGCAGGCTGGAGGTGAAGGCAGGCTGGAGGTGAAGGCAGGCTGCAGATGGTGGAGGCAGGCTGGAGGTGGAGGCAGGCAGGAGAAGAAGGCAGGCTGGAGGTGGAAGCAGGCTGGAGGTGGAAGCAGGCTGGAGGTAGGGGCAGGCTGGAGCTGGAGGCAGACTGGAGGTGAAGGCAGGCTGGGGGCAGAAGCAGGCTGGAGGTAGAGGCAGTCTGGAGATGGAGGCAGGCTGGAGGTGGAAGTAGGCTGGAGGTAGAGGCAGGCTGGAGCTGGAGGCAGGCTGGAGATGGAGGCAGGCTGGAGATGGAGGCAGGCTGGAGGTGGAAGTAGGCTGGAGGCAGGCTGGAGATGGAGGCAGGCTGGAGATGGAGGCAGGCAGGAGATGGAGGCAGGCTGGAGGTGGAAGCAGGCTGAAGGTGGAAGCAGGCTGGAGGTGAAGGCAGGCTGGAGGTGGAAGCAGGCTGGAGGCAGAGGCAGGTTGGAGATGGAGGCAGGCTGCAGATGGAGGCAGGCTGGAGGTGCAGGCACGTCTGGCTCCCCGGCCCGGGGCGGGGTGCAGGGAGAGACACGAGAGCAGATAAAGAAGCAGACGGAAAAGGGCTGTGGAGCCCGGAGGAGGTGGCGGGGCAGGGGGTGCTGGATCCCGCTTGTGCAGACAGTGTCCCTCCCCTGGTCCCACGCCGGTGGGTTGCCGGGGCCGTGCCGGGGAAGCCCCGGGCGCGCCGGGCGCTGCCGTCCAGGCTGCGTCCGCGGCCGGTGGCAGCGAGGCGCGGGGCTGCCGCCGGCTGTGCCGCCCCTGACAGGCCCTGGCCAGTGTCCTGCTGCCGCGGGTGGCGGTAATTTACGTCCCTGCTGTGTACATTAACTTATCTGCGGCGGGGCCGGCTCAGCCAGGCTGTCTCCTCGGCGGGCTGGGAGACTTTTCCTGCCGGTGGGACCCGGGCTGCGGGGCGCTGCCAAGTTCCTGCTCCGGACCAACAACAACAAGGCAGCCAGCGCCGCGCAGCCGCCGGCCGCTCGCCAGCGCCTCTGCCCCCCCGCGCCCCGCGGACCCCCTGCCCCCCGGCTGCCCTGCGGAGAGCGGAGCCAGGCAGCCGCTGCAGAGCAAGCCCCCGCCCCGACCCTCCTCCCCAGGGCGCTGCGGCGGCTGCTGCTGCCGCGACGGCTCGGGAGGGGGTTTAGTTGTGTGCAGCTGCCCTGGGGCTCTTCACCCATCCCTCCTCCTGTGCCTCCTGTCGCAAGCTGAAGGCAGAAGCATCTTTGGTCCCTGCTGTACAGAACAGATGTGGGCAGGCTG
Organism: Melanerpes aurifrons; assembly: GCA_011125475.1. Lineage (NCBI taxonomy): Eukaryota > Metazoa > Chordata > Aves > Piciformes > Picidae > Melanerpes > Melanerpes aurifrons. The sequence goes on along the minus strand of WWNC01000125.1, from coordinate 1,141,352 downwards.
GAAAGTGTCCAGAGAAGGGCCAGGAGAGTGCTGAGAGGCCTGGCAGCCCTGCTGTGTGAGGCAAGGCTGAGAGCTGAGTGTGTTCAGCCTGCAGAAGAGAAGGCTCAGGGCAGACCTCATCACCATGGAACAGCAGCTAAAGGGAGGCTGCCAGGAGGATGGAGACTCCCTGTGTCCAAGGAGCCCCATGGGAAAGACAAGGGGGGATGGGGACAAGGCACTGCTGGGGACATTCCCATGGGACTGCAGGAGAAAATGTTTGCCCCTGAGAGCAGTCAGAGAGTGGAATCATCTCCCAAGGGCAGCAGGGGAGTCCCCTCCATGGGGCAGTTGGAAGGCTCAGCTTGGCAGGGGCTGGGCCAGCTCCTTTCAGCTCTGCTGTCAGCTGCAGAGGTTGGAGCAGGTGCTCCCTGGGGTCCCTTCCTGGGGATTCTGTGACTCTTGGTGGCTTGGCTGGGGTGACTGTCCTCAGGTGTGGGCTCAGAGGGATGTTATTGTTATTTCCCAGGAAACCATCAGCTTTGCTAATAAATACCAGAAGTATGGATTAATAAATTAGGATGGAATCCACCCAGGTCTGATCACAGAATCATAGAACTGTTTCAGTTGGAAAAGCTCTTTAAGATCACTGAGTCCAACCATTCTCTACCTCTGCAGACAGGCTGGGAAAGTTGAGGTTGTTCAGCTTAGAGAAGAGAAGGCTCTGGGGAGACCTCAGAGCAGCCTTCTAGTACCTGAAGGGGATCCAGGAGAGCTGGGGAGGAACTTTGGACAAGGGCTGGGAGTGACAGGATGAGGAATAATGGCTTTGAGCTGGCAGAGGGGAGTCTGAGACTGGAGATGAGGAAGAAGTTCTTCCCCATGAGGGTGGTGAGACACTGGCACAGGTTGCCCAGGGAGGCTGTGGATGTTCCTTTCCCTGGAGGTGTTCAAGGCCAGGCTGGATGAGGCCTTGAGCAAGCTGGGCTGGTGTGAGCTTTCCCTGCCCATGGCAGGGGGTTTGGAACTGGATGATCTTCCTTCCTTCCAACCCAAACCATTCTGTGATTGCATGACTGTGTGTCCTTCAGCCAGACAGGAGAGCAGCAGCAGAGCTGTCTGCTCTCAGCAGAGCCTGCTGCCTGCAGCAGTGCTCCTGCAGCACCTCCAGCACTCCCCTCCCCCCAGAGAGCTTGCAGAGGAAGTTTCTGTAGCCTTCAGAAGCAGACTGAGCAATCCAGGGCTGTCACCTTGTGGGGTTACCTTGCAGACAGGTTGTGTGACTCTGCCTGTTGCTGGTCTGGTCTTGACAGTTCAGTTCTTGGTGTTGTAAGCTGCCTGCCCATGCAGCGTGTGGCTGCCTGGCAAAGGATATTGCAGCACCACTGGTGGTTAACAGAAAGTTTAGCAGCCAGGTTCTGACATCCTTTGCTGCTGGTGTCCAGAGCCAGGTTCTTGGCCTCAGGGCATCCCACCAGTGAGCTCTCACCCTTTCAGCCACACCTGGGCCCCTCCAGTGGCGTCCAGCTAACAGGATGGCAACAGATGTCACATGCAGGAGGAGCATGGAGCTTTCTTTTCAGAGCTGGTGCCTGTGGCTGCCTGCAGGGGAAGGCAGTGTGAGGAACTTCAGGGCCACACTGTCAAACTCTTTTTTAATTGCTTTGTTGGGAAACACTGATTTGATTCCAAAGGTTATTCCACCCCTATTGGGAAACACCAGCAAAACAGCTTAGCTGGTGCTTGAGATCCACTGACTGGCCAGGAGGGTTTGCAGCCCAAAGTTAGGTGCTGAGAGTTAAGCATTTCAGCTAGTTCAGAAGAATTCCCAAGAAAGGGCTTTGGCTTCAGCTCTGCTTAAGCCATGGTTGACTTTAAGCCATGACTGGAGGGAAGGTGCCACCTTCATCTGAAAGATGAGAGCCTGGAGGCAGTCTCTTTCAGAGAGCATCCTGGCAGTGAAAAGCTCAGGAGGGGCATCTTGGAGCCTTCCCCCTGGATATTTAGGTACTTTTTGTGTTGAATAATTCCTGTGCCAAGCACTGGGCCCTGCCTTTGCTCCTTCAGGCCAGCCTCATAAGCACTGAGCAGATACCCCCCTGCTCTCCTCACCTCTACACTGTGGAAGTAGCTCAGTTGTGTTCCTGATGTAGGTTCCTCACTGGTTATGCAAATGAAGAAAACATCAAAAACCTTCACCAAGAGAAGCTTCATTAAATATCACACAGCAGTTTCTCATGCTTCCATTCCTCCAGCTCCTGCCTTCTCCTCCTGGCAATATCACAGAATCACAGAGTCACCAAGGTTGGAAGAGACCTCAAAGATCATCAAGTCCAACCTCTTCTCTTCTCTTCTCTTCTCTTCTCTTCTCTTCTCTTCTCTTCTCTTCTCTTCTCTTCTCTTCTCTTCTCTTCTCTTCTCTTCTCTTCTCTTCTCTTCTCTTCCCTCTTCTCCTCCTCTCCTCCTCCCCCTCCTCTCCCCTCCTCTCCCCTCCCCTCCCTCCCTCCCTCCCTCCCTCCCCTCCCCTCCTCCTCTCCCTCCCTCCTCCCTCTCCCTCCTCCTCCCTCCCTCTCCTCTCCTCTCCTCCTCCCCTCCTCCCTCCCCTCTCCCTCTCCCTCTCCTCTCCTCTCCTCTCCTCTCCTCTCCTCTCCTCCTCCCTCCTCTCCTCTCCTCCTCTCCTCTCCTCTCCCTCTCCCTCTCCCTCTCCTCTCCTCTCCTCTCCTCTCCTCTCCTCTCCTCTCCTCTCCTCTCCTCAGCATTATTTTTCTTTTGTATCCAATGGTAATTTGTTTTACTTTAGAAAAGAATGGAATGGAATGGAATGGAATGGAATGGAATGGAATGGAATGGAATGGAATGGAATGGAATGGAATGGAATGGAATGGAATGGAATGGAATTCACCAGGTTGGAAAAGACCTTCGAGATCACTGAGGCTGTTCAGTCTGGAGAAGAGAAGGCTCCCAGGTGACCTCATTGTGGCCTTCCAGGATCTGAAGGGGGCTACAGGAAGGCTGGGGAGGGACTGCTCAGGATCTCAGGTAGTGATAGAACTAGGGGGAATGGAATGAAGCTGGAGGTGGGGAGATTGAGGCTGGAGGGGAGGAGGAAGTTCTTCCCCAGGAGAGTGGTGAAGCCCTGGAATGGGTTGTCCAGGGAGGTGGTTGAGGCCCTGTCCCTGGGGGTGTTTAAGCCAGGCTGGATGAGGCTGTGGCCAGGCTGATGTAGTGTGGGGTGTCCCTGCCCATGGCAGGGGGGTTGGAACTGGATGATCCTTGTGGTCCCTTCCAGCCCTGAATGAGACTATGAAACTATGAAACCTATCACTTTCAGTCTTTGCAGTCAGAGATGAGGTTGAGGTTCCACCTCCAGCTCTAACAGCCTGGAGACTTCCATGTTGTAATTCAGCTCAGCCAACACAAAGAGGTGAAACCTCCCCAGGCTTTGCTGTGCTCTCCTCTGGATGTGATAACGCAGGAGCCTGGGAGTTGCTGTGGGAAAGCTGACAGCTTTTTTCCATCTGGGGGACTCTCATTGTCAATGTTCCCTGCTAAGGACAACACAAACACTTGAGTCATGAAGCACATCCCTTCCTCCAAGCACTCCCAAGTCATCATTTGCCTGTGTGCATGGCTGTGTTTAAACCTGTCCTTATGAGTTTTACAGCTGGGCAGGAACAGGGGGTGGAGGGTGTTGGACACCCAGAGCCAGAACAGAAATAGAAGGCAGTGGTCAGCTTGGAGCCCAGGCAGCCCTGGAGCTGTGTTTCTCTCAGGAAACCACCAGCATGCATCAAAGGGCAGATTTAATCTCACACAACACAACTTCAACAAGCCCCACTCTCGTGTGTTCCTCTCCTGAAACTCCTCAGGATAGCTCTTTGTCTTCTCACAGCCCTCCTGCCAGCCCTCCTGAAGCCACAAACCACTGCCAAGCCAAAGGCACAGTGTTATGGGTAGGACAGGACTTCACAACCTCTTCATGCAAATCATTATCACCCAGGTAGAGCAGAAAAGAGCCAACAGCCTTTGCCTGCTTTTCAAAGATAATCCCAGCTGTTGAAGAAGAAGAAGAGCAGCCAGAGACAACAATGTGGACAGAGAGAGAGAGAGATAGAGACAGAGATGATAGAGAGATGGGGGTGGGGGGAGAGAGAGAGGGGGAGAGATAGAAGGAGTGAGAGAGAGTGATAGCAATAGAGATAGATAGGGGTAAGGATAGAGAGACAGGGAGAGAGAGAGGGAGAGAGAGAGAGAGAGATAGGTAGAGGTAGAGATAGAGATAGAGATAGAGATAGAGATGATAGAGATGAGATAGAGATAGATTATAGAGATGATAGAGATAGAGACAGAGATAGAGATAGAGACAGAGATGATAGAAATGGTAGAGATGATAGAGATGATAGAGAGATAGATGATAGAGATGATAGAGAGATAGATGATAGAGATTATAGAGATGATAGAGATAGAGACAGAGACAGAGACAGAGACAGAGACAGAGACAGAGACAGAGACAGAGACAGAGACAGAGACAGAGACAGAGATAGAGATGATAGAGATGATAGAGAGATAGATTATAGAGATGATAGAGATGATAGAGATAGAGATAGAGATAGAGATAGAGATATAGAGATAGAGATAGACATAGAGATAGACATAGACATAGAGATAGAGATAGACATAGACATAGACATAGAGATAGAGATAGAGAGACATAGAGATAGAGATAGAGATAGAGATAGAGATAGAGATAGAGATAGAGATAGAGATAGAGATAGAGATAGAGATAGAGATAGAGATAGAGATAGAGATAGAGAGACATAGAGATAGAGATAGAGATAGAGATAGAGATAGAGATAGAGATAGAGATAGAGATAGAGACATAGAGATAGAGATAGAGATAGAGATGATAGAGATGATAGAGACAGAGACAGAGACAGAGACAGAGATAGAGATGATAGAGATGATAGAGATGATAGAGATAGAGATAGAGATAGAGATAGAGATAGAGATAGAGATAGAGATAGAGATAGATAGAGGTAGAGAGAGATAGAGATGAGATAGAGATAGAGATAGAGGTAGGTAGAGGTAGAGAGAGATAGAGATGAGATAGAGATAGAGATAGAGGTAGAGATAGAGATAGAGAGACATAGAGATAGAGAGACATAGAGATAGAGATAGAGATAGATAGAGATAGAGAGATGATAGAGATTATAGAGATGATAGAGATAGAGACAGAGACAGAGATAGAGATAGAGATAGAGATAGAGATGATAGAGATAATAGATGATAGAGATTATAGAGATGATAGAGATAGAGATGATAGAGATGATAGAGAGATAGATGATAGAGATTATAGAGATGATAGAGATAGAGATAGAGATAGAGATAGAGATAGAGATAGAGATAGAGATAGAGATAGAGATAGAGAGAGGTAGAGATAGAGGTGAGATAGAGATAGAGATAGAGATAGAGATAGAGATAGAGATAGAGATAGAGATAGAGGTAGAGATAAAGATAGAGAGACATAGAGATAGAGATAGAGGTAGAGATAAAGATAGAGAGACATAGAGATAGAGATAGAGATGATAGAGATAGAGATGATAGAGATTATAGAGATGATAGAGACAGAGACAGAGACAGAGACAGAGATAGAGATAGAGATAGAGATAGAGATGATAGAGATGATAGATGATAGAGATTATAGAGATGATAGAGACAGAGATGATAGAGATGATAGTGATGATAGAGATGATAGGGAGATAGATGATAGAGTTTATGGAGATGATAGAGAGAGAGAGAGAGAGAGAGAGAGAGAGGTAGAGGTAGAGGTAGAGATAGAGATGAGATAGAGATAGAGATAGAGGTAGAGATAAAGATAGAGAGACATAGAGATATAGAGATAGAGATAGAGATAGAGATAGAGATAGAGATAGAGATAGAGATAGAGATAGAGATAGAGATAGAGATAGATAGAGATAGAGATGATAGAGAGAGATGATAGAGATTATAGAGATGATAGAGATACAGAGACAGAGATAGAGACAGAGACAGAGATAGAGATAGAGATAGAGATAGAGATGATAGAGATGATAGATGATAGAGATTATAGAGATGATAGAGACAGAGATGATAGAGATGATAGTGATGATAGAGATGATAGGGAGATAGATGATAGAGTTTATGGAGATGATAGAGATAGAGATAGAGATAGAGATAGAGATAGAGATAGAGATAGAGATGATAGAGAGATAGAGATTATAGAGATGAGAGAGAGAGAGAGAGAGAGATGAGAGAGAGAGAGAGAGGGAGAGATATAGAGGTAGAGGTAGAGGTAGAAGTAGAGGTAGAGGTAAAGGTTTAAGGCTGGGTGCCTTTAATACCCACAGAGTTGAGGACCTCCAGGAGCACCAGAAAAGTCCAGGGGTGGATGGGAAAGTGTAATCTATGTTATTTCATTCCCATAATTCCTGCATCTCTAAAAAATGGACCTTTCTGTTTGTTCCTTCCCCTTTCCTCCCTCTCTTCTCCTGGGGATGTGGCACAGACTGTTCTATCTTGCAATGAGAGGGAGGTTTGCAGCCTTGGCAAAGCTGGCAAATGGGGCCTAGAGTCAGGGGAAGCAGAGGGAACTGTAGGGGGGCATGGGATTTGGATGGAGGTTTTGGGTGGTGATGGCCTTGTGAGGTTTAGGAGAAGTCCATGCTGGAGAGCTGGGCTGGGGCTGGATATGAATTGTTGAGTACTTTTTGCAGGCTTTTATACTGCTGTAGGTAGTTAGGAGCAGTACTTCCATTTAAACTTCCAATTCTTTCCAGTCCTGTGAGGAGTGGGTCCTTCACTCCTTTGGGAAGGGGTTGAGAGCATCTGTCTCACTCCTTATCAACCCAAGACAATAGAGATAGAGATATAGAGATAGATACAAAGATCTCTATCTTTATCCCTATCTCTATCTCTATATCATCTATGTATATCTCTATATCTTTATCTATACATATATATCACAGTCTCACAGTATCACCAAGGTTGGAAGAGACCTCAAAGATCATCCAGTCCAACCTGGCACCACAGACCTCATGACTAAACCATGGCACCAAGTGCCACATCCAATCCCCTCTGGAACACCTCCAGGGATGGGGACTCCACCACCTCCCTGGGCAGCACATCCCAATGGCTAACAACTCTCTCAGGGAAGAACTTTCTCCTCACCTCCAGCCTAAACCTCCCCTGGCACAGCTTGAGACTGTGTCCTCTTGTTCTGGTGCTGGTTGCTAGAGAGAAGAGACCAACCCCCACCTGGCTACAACCTCCCTTCAGGGAGTTGCAGAGAGCAATGAGGTTTCCCCTGAGCCTCCTCCTCTCCTGGCTAAGCAACCCCAGCTCCCTCAGCCTCGCCATAATCTTCATCTCTATTTCTATCATCTTTATCTCTACCTCTCTCATCTCTATTCTACTATTCCTTCAGAAAGCTCTGTCCAGCCCCTGCTTCAGACACATACTCCTATGGCCTTTGTAGCTGAGGCACTGGCAGCAGAGGCGTTTGCTGTTGTCTCTCTGTCTGTCTTCTGGTGACATTGCCAAGCTGAGTCCTAATCTGGTGGGCATCAGGGGAGCAAACCAAAAACTAGCTGCAGGGCTGCTGGTAAACTTGAGTTTCTCAGAGGCAGGACTTGTGCTGCCAAGCAGTCAGCCATCCCTGGGCTCTCTCCCAGGGTGTGCCCTTTGCCACCGAGGGGGCTGTGGCCCTCCTGTGAAGCAGGCTCTGTTTTGGTGGGCAGAGCACCAGAGGCTGACGTAAGCCTCCAAGGATGATGGCCTGGGCCCTGAGTCCAGCTTAGTCTTGAGAGCTGCTGCTGTTTTGTCTGTCAGCAGTGCAAACAAGGGGGATGGTACTGGGTGCAGAGCAACTGGATCAAAGGACAGACCTCGTGCTAGGGAAAAGAGCCCTGTGTTTGCCTGTGCCCAGGGCAATCAGTCCTCTTTTGTCTGCGAAGGTCTTAAGATAGGTCTCAGTTTAGAGTCACAGAGCTGTCAGGGTTGGAAGGGACCTCAAGGCTCAGCCAGTCCCAACTCCCTGCCATGGGCAGGGACACCTCACACTCCAGCAGGTTGCTCACAGCCACATCCAGCCTGGCTGCAAACACCTCCAGGCAGGAGGCTTCCACCACCTCCCTGGGCAACCTGGGCCAGGCTCTCACCACCCTCATGGGCAACAACTTCTTCCTCACATCCAATCTCAATCTCCCCACTTCTAGTTTTGCTCCATCCCCCCCAGTCCTATCCTTCCCTCACCCCCTCCAAAGTCCCTCCCCAGCTTTCTTGGAGCCCCCTGCAGATCCTGGAAGGCCACAATGAGGTCTCCTGGGAGCCTTCTCCTCTCCAGCCTGCACAACCCCAACTCTCTCAGGCTGTCTGCAGAGCAGAGCAGCTCCAGCCCTCTGCTTCTCCTGCTGGCCCTTCTCTGGACCCCTTCCAGCCCCTCCAGATCCTTCCTGGCACAGAGGCTCCAGACCTGGGTGCAGATTGGTGCAGAACCTTGGAGATCTAGACCATGTAGTGTGCACTTTGGTCTGACTCTGCCAGCTCAGTGCCCTCCCCAGGGTGTCAGTGACCCTCAGGGCTGTCACCCACCTGGAGCTGGGTGGGCTTTGTAGCTGCTAACACCTTCAGGCATGGCAGTGATGCATAGAATGGTTTGGTTGGAAAAGGCCTTGAAGATTGTCCATTCCCAACCCCCTGCCATATGCAGGGACAGCTTCCACCAGCCCAGGCTGCTCAAGGCCTCATCCAACCCAGCCTGGAACACCTCCAGGGAGGGGATATCTTCAGCTATCCATTTAAGGAAAATCAAAATCAGAGGAGTTTCAAACACTGGAACCATTCAGTGGTGCTCTGCTCATTCCCCCAGCACCACAGGCAGCTGGGGCCATGCAGTGCTCTCCAGGAGCCCTCCACACTGGCCTGGCTGCAGGGCTCTGAGGATTTTGGGGATCACAAGCTGTTGGTGTCCTTGCCATCAGTGTTCTTTGCCACTCTGACAGTGACAATTAAAAGCAGGAAGGCTGAAACCTCTCTGAGAGTCATCTGTGCCATAAAACTCTAATCTTAATCTCTGTCTCTTCACCCACCAGGGCTTTGATTCCTCATCGCTCCCTCCTACGCCGTTCCCAGCACAAAGCCCCCACCTTCCCAGCAGCCTTGTGACAGAGGCTCAAGATCAAAGTGAGCATTTCCCCACCTCCTCCAAATCATCCACAGTGTGACCATAGCCCTGCAGAGCAAACCCCAGCCATGCTCCTGCCTGACTGCTTGGGTTAGGCTTCGTTTCCCCTGTTTCGCTCTCTACGTGCTCCAAACCTGCCTTTGCCCAGGGAGCATCTGAGCTCCTGGCAGCGATGCTTGAAGGGATGTTCCTCTCTTCCTGCAGCAGGAAGTGTGCAGGGGAAGGTAATCCAGAATTAGACACTAAACTCAGACACAGAACCACAGAATCCAGTCCAACCCCCCTGCCAGGGCAGGGTCACCCAGGACAGGTCACCCAGGGACACATCCAGGTAGGTTTAGAATGTGTCCAGAGGAGACTGCACAGCCTCTCTGGGCAGCCTGCTCCAGGGCTTTGCCATCCAGCAGTTTTCCCTTCTGTTCCCCTGGCACCTCCTCTGCTCCAGCTTGCCCCCAGTGTTCCTTGTGCTGTCCTTGGACACAGCCTTGTTGGTCTCTTCTCCCAGGCAAGGAGCAGCAGAACAAGAGGACACAGTCTGAAGCTGTGCCAGGGGAGGTTCAGGTTGGATGTTAGGAAGAAGTTCTTCCCAGAGAGAGAGATTGGCCATTGGGATGTGCTGCCCAGGGAGGTGGTGGAGTCCCCATCCCTGGAGGTGTTTAAGAAGAGCCTGGCTGAGGCACTTGGTGCCATGGTTTAGTTGATCAGATGGTGCTGGCTGATAGGTTGGACTGGATGATCTGAAAGGTCTTTTCCAACCTGGTTAGTTCTATTCCATTCCATTCCATTCCATTCCATTCCATTCCATTCCATTCCATTCCATTCCATTCCATTCCATTCCATTCCATTCTATCTTCATCCCCAGCAATGAGGTCACCCTCAGGCTGCTCTGCTCCAAGCTCCCAGCCCCAGCTCCCTCAGCCTGTGCTCACAGGGAGATCTTCCACTGCCTGCAGCAGCTCTGTGGCTCTGAGCTGGACTCTCTCAAGCAGTTCCCTGAGGTCCTTCTTGAACTGAGGGTCCCAGAACTGGAGGCAATAATCCAGAAGTGGCCTCAGCAGGGCAGAGCCACTTGGCAAACACTAGGACCAGATGATCTTTGAAGTCCCCTGCCACCCAGGCCATTCTGTGGATGTCTGAATCCACCCAGAAAGTACCTGGAAAGAGGCCATTGCCAGGCTGGAAAGTCTCTTTGCCTGCAGCTCCACAGGGAGCCATCCTGGGTCAACATGTTAATCACAGATTTGGAAAGCAGCAGGAGGGAATTCTCACTCCTTGGTGGAGCCTGGAGGTTGGAACTGGGGGTGGGTGTCGAGATGAAGGTGCCAGGCTCTTTTCAGTGGTGCCCAGTAATGGGACAAGGGGCAGTGGGTACAAACAGGAACCCAGGAGGTTCCACCTTAATGTGAGGAGAAACTTCTTTGGTGTGAGGGTGACAGAGTCCTGGAGCAGGCTGCCCAGGGGGGTTGTGGAGTCTCCTTCTCTGGACACATTCTAAACCTGCCTGGATGTGTTGCTGTGTGCCCTGCCCTGGGTGGCCCTGCTCTGGCAGGGGGGTTGGGCTGGATGATCTCTGAGGGTCCCACCCAAGCTCTACCACCCTGTGGTTGTGTGATTCTATGATTAGGATTCAAAAGATGATTGCACACTGAAGAAGCAGTGGTAACAATAATACCATCAGCAAGGTCTGAAGCACTGCAGCTAGACAGACTGTCTCAGCTCTTCACATGCAAGTGGGGTAAGAACTGAAGAGGCAGCAGCTCTTGGACTTGGAGAGCACAGGGGAGCACACACTGAGGGTGAGGCAGTTTTGTTATACTGATACTATAGATATATATTTGAAAACACTTCTAAATGATGGGGAATTGGAAACAGGAATATTGGCTTTAGAATCACAGAGCTGTCAGGGTTGGAAGGACCTCAAGGCTCAGCCAGCTCCCACCCCCTGCCATGGGCAGGGACACCTCACACTCCAGCAGGTTGCTCACAGCCACATCCAGCCTGGCTGCAAACACCTCCAGGCAGGAGGCTTCCACCACCTCCCTGGGCAACCTGTGCCAGGCTCTCACCACCCTCATGGCCAACAACTTTGTCCTCACATCCAATCTCAATCTCCCCACCTCTAGTTTTGCTCCATCCCCCCCAGTCCTATCCCTCCCTGACACCCTCCAAAGTCCCTCCCCAGCTTTCTTGCAGCCCCCTGCAGCTCCTGGAAGGCCACAATGAGGTCTCCTGGGAGCCTTCTCCTCTCCAGCCTGCACAACCCCAACTCTCTCAGGCTGTCTCCAGAGCAGAGAAAGGCTGAAAGGAATCCTTCCACTCTGCCCAGCACTCAGAAGGCAAAGAGCTGTGCTGATATTGAACAGGCATTGCATGAAAGGCTTGGGATAGCTGGGGAAAGCCAAGAGGAAGCAAAGGTTTAGACATCATGGCTTGGAGAGGAAGAATTAAAAAAGCCTGGGGTGGTTTGGTGCAAAAGGGAAAGGTAATCCCAATAGGAAATGTAAATCCCAATATGGAAGGGAAAAAGAGTGCAGCTGCATAGAAGAGAGTGAAAAAGGAAGCTCTTCTTTGTCCACTGCAGATAGAGCAAGAGGACAGCAGCTGAGGTTGCAGTGTTGGATATTACTTTCAAACATAAAATGAAACTTTTCTGCTGGTCACAGAGTCATAGAATTGATAGAGTTGGAAGGGACCTCCAAAAGTCATCCAGTAAACCCCCCCTGCAGTGAGCAGGGACACAGAATCACAGAGCTGTCAGGGTTGGAAGGGAGCTCAAGGCTCAGCCAGCTCCAACCCCCTGCCATGGGCAGGGACACCTCACACTCCAGCAGGTTGCTCACAGCCACCTCCAGCCTGGCTGCAAACACCTCCAGGCAGGAGGCTTCCACCACCTCCCTGGGCAACCTCTGCCAGGCTCTCACCACCCTCATGGGCAACAACTTCTTCCTGACAGCCAATCTCAATCTCCCCACCTCTAGTTTTGCTCCATCCCCCCCAGTCCCATCCCTCCCTAACACCCTCAAAAGTCCCTCCCCAGCTTTCTTGCAGCCCCCTGCAGATCCTGGAAGGCCACAATGAGGTCTCCTGGGAGCCTTCTCCTCTCCAGCCTGCACAACCCCAACTCTCTCAGGCTGTCTCCAGAGCAGAGCAGCTCCAGCCCTCTGCTCCTCCTCCTGGCCCTTCTCTGGACCCCTTCCAGCCCCTCCAGATCCTTCCTGGCACAGAGGCTCCAGACCTGGGTGCAGATTGGTGCAGAACCTTCAAGATCTAGACCATGTATTGTGCACTTTGGTCTGACTCTGCCAGCTCAGTGCGTCCCCAGGGTGTCAGTGACCCTCAGGGCTGTCACCCACCTGGAGCTGGGTGGGCTTTGTAGCTGCTAACACCTTCAGGCATGGCAGTGATGCATAGAATGGTTTGGTTGGAAGAGGCCTTGAAGGCACACTCCTGAGGGTGAGGGCAGCTAAACCCTGGCACACATTGGTAAAACTCCTGTGGGCTCCTGATGGTCAAGAGTGATTTGTCTGCTCCTCTCCTGCAGGCAGATCACAAAGTGGATACCTTCCAGCACCATGGTCCCTGTGGTGCTGCAAACAGCAAGGAGCTCAAGAGCATCCTTCATCCGTGGGAGTGAGTGACCAGCTCTGGTGTATGCCTCCCACCCAGGGGAGCTCATCTGGTGCCAGCTCTTCACAAACCCTTTCTTCTGTCAGCATCTCCTGGCTGCAGCACTGGCTGCCTGCATCACATCTGTCAGCATCACTGGCTTTGCCCTTCAGCTAATAGCCTTTCTCTGTACATAGCCATCTTAGTCACCTTAGCCAGGCAGCAGGACCCTACTGAAACTACCACAAGGCAGAAGGTTGATCAGAACTGTCTGCCCAGAGTGGAAGATGTGGAACAACTGAGGAGAGAGGATTGATCCTCAAGGGACGTGGAAAATGCGAGGTCCAGCAGCAGTTTTCCACCTCTAATAGCCACTTGCTTCTCTCCCAGAGGGACCTGGCCACTTAGTGCATTGCCCTGGCTCCCTCTTGACACTCTCAAGTGAAATGTGAGTATCTGCAGGTCAAGAGTGTGAAATACTGAGGAGAGATGCAGAAGGATGGAAATGGATGGCTGTTTTCTGACCAGGAGAGAGTGTCCATCAATGCCACTGCAGTGGCTCCAGTTTGGTGGCCTGGCCCCAGCCCAAACTGTGAATTAATCTCTCTGCCACACAGAGATAGCCAGGCCAGATTTCCTCTTGGCCTGGGTGAAAAGGGAGCTCCTGCTCCACAGCCTGCCCACAGCCTGTATGTGCTCTCTGTTTCTTTCTGCCCTTGGTTGCCAGTCACAGAATCACAGAGAGGTCTGGGCCAGAAGGGCCCAAAGCTCATCCAGTCCAAGCCCCTGCACTCAGCAGGGACATCCTCCACTGGATCAGGTTGCCCAGAGCCCTGTCCAGCCTCACCTTGAATATCTCCAGGGATGGAGCCTCAACCTCCTCCCTGGGCAACCTGCTGCAGTGTTCCTCCATTCTCATAGTAAAACATTTGTTCCTCACAGCCAATCTCAATCTGCTCTGCTCTGCTTTAAAGCCATTGCCCCTGCTCCTGTCCCTGCAGGCCTTTGGGAGCAGTCCCTCTGCAGCCTTCCTGTAGCCCCTTCAGGTCCTGGCAGGCTGCTATTAGGTCTTCCCAGAGCCTTCTCTTCTCCAGGCTGAACACCCCCAGCTCCCTCAGCCTGGCCTCATAGCAAAGCTGCTCCAAGCTCCTGAGCATTTTCATGTCCCTCTTCTGCACTCTCCATCAGCTCCAGGTCCTTCCTGTATTGAGGGCTCCAGGGCTGGACACAGTTCTCCAGGTGAGGTCCCAGCAGAGCAGAGGAGAGTGGCAGAATCACCTCTCTGGACCTGCTGGCAGCACTGCTTTGGATGCAGCCCAGTCCACAGCAGATGTACAGCTCAGCCTCAGTCAGAAGGGACATTGCTCACAGGGCTAGAGGGAGATTGCATCACCCTGCTGGAAATAAAGCTGAATAGAATGATCCACTAAGGGAATGCCAAGGCTGAAGCCTTTGCAAGCAGCCCTAGGTAATTCCTTAGGAAGAGAGAGCTCCATTATGCCCTGCCCTGCACTTTGTCACCAGTGTTGTTCCACTGTCAAGGTAGGGGGCTGAGGAATGTCCCCAGCCTTGTTGTGACATCCATCACACTGCCCAAGGCATGTGAACAACAACCACAATTAAAGCACAGCAATCAGGGGCAAGGAAGCAGTTGCCTTTTGGAGGGCCAATGCAGTGGAGGCTTTCACTCAGAAATCACAAAGGTTTTGCCAAGCTGCAAGGCAGGCCCTGTGCACACATCCTGCCCAGACAGCAGCCCCATCCCCAGCAGGATTTGTCTGCAGCTCCAATGAAGGGTCAAAAGGTTCACAGGGCAATAAATCCTTGACCCTGGTACACAGTGGTCTGCCCTCTCCACACTCTAAAGAGGTCTAAACATCTCCTAGCTTCCACTTCTCATATGGCTACTGGAAAAATACCACCAAGGAGCCAAGATGAATGATGTGAAGCCTCCCTGCACAGAACTCCAGTGCCACCCAAACTGCTCTCCCACCACACACTGGTGCTGGGTTCAGTTTTGGGCTCTTCACTCCAAGAAGGACATTGAGAGGCTGGAGCTGGTCCAGAGAAGGGCAACAGAGCTGGGGAAGGGTCTGGAGAAGAGGGCTGGGGAGGAGCAGCTGAGGGAGCTGGGGGTGTTGAGTGTGGAGAAGAGGAGGCTGAGGGAGACCTCATTGCTCTCTGCAGCTCCCTGAGAGGAGGCTGCAGGGAGGTGGGGGCTGGGCTCTGCTCCCTAGTCTCAGGTGATAGAAGTGTGCAGTGTGCCCAGGCAGCCAAGAGGACCAAGGGCATCCTGGCCTGCATCAGGAAGAGTGTGGCCAGCAGGAGCAGGGAAGTCCTTGTGCCCTGTGCTCAGCACTGCTGAGGCCACACCTTGAGTCCTGTCTCCAGTTCTGGGCTCCTCAGTTTAAGAAGGACATTGAGAGACTTGAAGGTGTCCAGAGAAGGGCAAGAAAGCTGGGGAGGGGTCTGGAGCACAGCCCTGGGAGGAGAGGCTGAGGGAGCTGGGGTTGCTTAGCCTGGAGAAGAGGAGGCTCAGGGGAGACCTTCTTGCTCTCTGCAACTCCCTGAAGGGAGGTTGTAGCCAGGTGGGGGTTGGTCTCTTCTCCCAAGCAAGCAGCAGCAGAACAAGAGGATACAGTCTCAAGCTGTGCCAGGGGAGGTTCGGGTTGGATGTTAGGAAGAAGTTCTATACAGAGAGAGTGATTGGCCATTGGGATGTGCTGCCCAGGGAGGTGGTGGAGTCCCCATCCCTGGAGGTGTTCAGGAGGAGACTTGATGGGGTGCTTGGTGCCATGGGTTAGTTGTTTGGGTGGTGTTGGATTGGTTGATGGGTTGGACACGATGATCTTGAAGGTCTCTTCCAACCTGGTTTGGTTTATTCTAAATAAAGGTTTATTCTAAATAAAGGAGAGGGAATGGCCTGGAGTTGTGCCAGGGGAGGCTTAGGTTGGAGAGGAGGAAAAGTTTCTTTGCTGCAGGAGTGGTCAGGGCTTAGCAGAGGCTGCCCAGGGAGGTGGTGGAGTCCCCAGCCCTGGAGGTGTTCCAGAGAGCTGTGGCCATGGCCCTTGGGGCCATGGTTTGGTGGCCATGGTGGGGCTGGGTGGATGTTGGACTGGAGAATCTTGGAGGGCTTCTTCCACCCAAACAATTCTGTGATTCTCTGATGCTGCCCAGAGGACTCAGGCTTCCCTTCCCTTCTCTTCTCTGCCTCGCCTCACCTTTTGTCTCCTCTGCTGAATGCAGCAGCAGTCCCCAGCACTATCCCAAGGACAAGACCCTCTTCCTTGTCTCTCCAGCCTCCCAGAGCACATAGAGCTGCAGGGCTGAAGTGATGCCAGCAGCTGCCTGTGGGCCGCGGGTCAGGCAGACCTGCCCGGCACAGTCCCTGCTCCCTGCCTGCCCAGCCTCAAGGACACTACTAACAATCTTTCTTCTCTGAGGTCAGGCTGGCCTCCTGCCACTGCAAACACAAAATCTCTCTTACATGGCTGAAAGATTAAGTATCTGATTAAAATTTCTGGCTGCTAATTTGTTGAGCTTGGCCAGGGAGATGACTTTGAATGCCACGAGGTGCAGATCTCTGTGCTCAGGAGCCAGGGGAGAGGAGGAGCAGGAGGAGGAGGAGGAGGAGGAGGAGGAGGAGGAGGAGGAGGAGGAGGAGGAGGAGGAGGAGGAGGAGGAGGAGGAGGAGGAGGAGGAGGAGGAGGAGGAGGAGAAGGAGAAGGAGGAGGAGGAGGAGGAGGAGGAGAAGGAGAAGGAGAAGGAGAAGGAGAAGGAGAAGGAGAAGGAGAAGGAGAAGGAGAAGGAGAAGGAGGAGAAGGAGAAGGAGAAGGAGAAGGAGAAGGAGAAGGAGAAGGAGAAGGAGAAGGAGAAGGAGAAGGAGAAGGAGAAGGAGAAGGGGAAGAGGAAGGGGAAGGAGAAGGAGAAGGAGAAGGAGAAGGAGAAGGGGAAGGGGAAGGGGAAGGGGAAGGGGAAGGGGAAGGGGAAGGGGAAGGGGAAGGGGAAGGGGAAGGGGAGGGGAGGAGGGAGGAGGAGGAGGAGGAGGGAGGAGGAGGAGGAGGAGGAGGAGGAGGAGGAGGAGGAGGATGTCACACTGCACAATGCAGCAAGGAATAGAATAGAATTAACCAGGTTGGAAAAGACCTTTGAGACCATTGAGACTAACCCAGCAGCATCTGATCAACTAAACCATGGCACCAAGTGCCTCATCCAGGCTCTTCCTAAACACCTCCAGGGATGGGGACTCCACCACCTCCCTGGGCAGCACATCCCAATGGCCAATCTCTCTGGGAAGAATTTCTTCCTCACCTCCAGCCTAAACCTCCCCTGGCACAGCTTGAGACTGTGTCCTCTTGTTCTGGTGCTGCTTGCCTGGGAGACCAACCTTCACATTTCAGCCCTAATCAAGGTGAAGGACTAGGGGGAATGGAATGAAGCTGGAGGTGGGGAGATTCAGGCTGGAGGGGAGGAGGAAGTTCTTCCCCAGGAGAGTGGTGAAGCCCTGGAATGGGTTGTCCAGGGAGGTGGTTGGGGCCCTGTCCCTGGAGGTGTTTAAGCCCAGGCTGGATGAGGCTCTGTCCAGGCTGATGTAGTGTGGGGTGTCCCTGCCCATGGCAGGGGGGTTGGAACTGGATGATCCTTGTGGTCCCTTCCAGCCCTGACTGATTCTGTGGTACTATAATACGACTCAGCCATGTCCAAAAGAAGAGTTTGGGCAGGTTGTGATGCCTGCAGCAGCCTCTGCAGCCATAGGCTGCATGCAAGCTGGGGGTGAGGTCACTGCAGCCACCTAAAGTGCCCTGCGAGGAGCAGTGCTGCTTACAGCACATGGCCAGAGCTCAGGGCTGCGGCTGAGGCCAGCAAGGGATGACACTGCCTTGGATCAGGAACTGCACAGGCTCCAACTCCCACCTGAGCCCTGCTTCATTACACCCAGGAAATCTTGCAGGGTTTCTAAAGGCAGACAGAATAAAGAATCACAGAACCACAGAGTCAGAGACTGCTTTCAGGTGGAAAAGACCTTTAAGACAACCCTCTCAGGGAAGAAGTTTCTTCTTATATCCAAGCTAACCCTCCCCTGGGGCATCTTGCATCCTCTCATCTTGCTGCTTGTTGCTAAGAGGAAGAGCCCAACCCCCACCTCCCTGCAGCCTCCTCTCAGGGAGCTGCAGAGAGCAATGAGGTCTCCCTCAGCCTCCTCTTCTCCACACTCAACACCCCCAGCTCCCTCAGCTGCTCCTCCCCAGCCCTCTTCTCCAGACTCTTCCCCAGCTTGGTTGCCCTTCTCTGGACCTGCTCCAGCCTCTCAATGTCCTTCTTGCAGTGAGAGGCCCAAAGCTGATCCCAGGACTCAAGCTGTGGCCTCCCCAGTGCCCAGCACAGGAGGACAATCCCTGCCCTGCTCCTGCTGCCCACACCATTGCTGCTCCAGGCCAGGCTGCTGGTGGCCTTCTTGCCCACCTGGGCACCCCCTGGCTCCTCTTCAGCTGCTGCCAACCAGCACCCCCAGCTCCTTCCCTGCTGGGCAGTTTGCAGCCACTCTGCCCCAAGCCTGGAGCACTCCTGGGGCTGTTGTGAGCCAAGTGCAGGACTCAGCACTTGGCCTTGTTGAACCTCACAGAGCTGAGCTCAGCCCTGGAGCCAGCCTGGCCAGGTCCCTCTGCAGAGCCTTCCTGCCCTCCAGCAGATCCACACTGCCACCCAACCCTGTGTCACCTGCAGACTCACAGAGTCTCACTTGGTTCTCTGACATCAGTGCTCCCACCCCATTTCTCCAGGATTTGTCCTTAGGAAAGAGCCTTTGGCAGCTCATTCCCTTGGGTAGAGCCCTTGAAGGTGCTCAGAAGCTTCAGAGAAGTTCTCCAGGTGACAATAAAATGCAAAGGAAGGGTTTGGGTTACTACATTACAGGGCCCAGACAGCACTGCAGGTTGGTTTTGCAGGGGCAGCCATCAGCTCCTTCCTCTGTGCCAGCTTTCATGCTGCAAGCAGTGCTGAAGCTGCAAACCAAAAGTGATTGCTCTTTTTTGTTTGTTTCATGCTGAGCAATGTTAAGCAGCTTTAATATAGGAAATTGTGGTGCTTCTGCATGAACCTTTCCTTGCTGAGGCTTCCTTGAGCACCATGCTGTCCCCTTGGGGCTGTGCTTACAGGAGAGGAGCCTCAAGCAGGTATCACAGAGTCACAGAATGTGAGAGGCTGGAAGGGACCTCCAGAGATCATCCAGTCCAAGCTCCCTGCCAGAGCAGCAGCACCCAGGGCAGGGCACACAGGAACACAGCCAGGTGGGGCTTGCAAGACTCTAGAGAAGGAGGCACAAGCCCTGTGAGGAGAGGCTGAGGTTGCTTAGCCTGGAGAAGAGGAGGCTCAGGGGTGACCTCATTACTCTCTCCAACTCCCTGAAGGGAGGTTGTAGCCAGGTGGGGGTTGGTCTCTTCTCCCAGGCAAGCAGCAGCAGAACAGGAGGACACAGTCTCAAGCTGTGCCAGGGGAGGTTTAGACTCGATGTGAGGAGAAAGTTCCTCACTGAGAGAGTTGTTAGCCATTGGGATGTGCTGCCCAGGGAGGTGGTGGAGTCCCCATCCCTGGAGGTGTTCCAGAGGGGATTGGATGTGGCACTTGGTGCCATGGTTTAGTCATGAGGTCTGTGGTGCCAGGTTGGACTTGATGATCTTTGGGGTCTCTTCCAGCCTTGGTGATACTGTGACTCCGTGTGACCTGTGCTGGAGTCCATGCTCCTGCTCTGGCAGGAGGTTGGACTCAGTGATCTCCAGAGGTGCCTTCCAATGTCCTGTGAGCCTGGGATCCTGTGAAAAACGCTGGACTTTGCTGCTTGGTAGTCTCTGCACACGCAAAGCCAGCAGAGAAGCAGACTCAGCACCACACTTCTGAGTGAAATATGCAACCTGATAGCCCGAAAGCGTCCCTGGCTGGAAGGCAGCCATTTACCTTGAGGAGTATTTAAAGTATGTTAACTACAGCCCAGAAGAATACATGGTAAACAAGACATAATAACTCTCTGCTGCAGGAGAGAGGCTCTTTATTTGCCTACCAGAGACATTTGATTATCAAGCAAAATGGCCTTGTGAAAAGCAAAGCACTCCAGCACCTCCCAGCCTCGAGTGCCAGCATACCACACACAGCTTTCATCTGGCTGGTATCTGTGCAGGGGTCACTTCAGAGCTGACTCTTTCCAAAACTGCAGTCACACACACGGAGATTTTGGAGCTTTTGGCATTGTTGCTACTCTTTTCTGATGCCTTCTGTGTCCAATGCTAAAGCTGAGCCTTGAAGCGGCCCCAGGCGTCGAGCCCTGAGCGCCCTCGCTGCCCGGAGCTCCTGCAGGGGGTGGGGGCTCAAGCCAGATGAAAGGGGTCAATCCTGGTCAAATTCCACTGGGAATACTCACAGTCTGCCTCCTTTAATGCTCCTGCAGTTTCAGCTGCACATTGTGTTCCCCTTGCCTCTAGCCCTGACGTGTCAGCTCTCCCTCACCGCCACCACGCCGCAGCCGCACAGCTCTTGGCCCCAGGCCTCCCCATGCCACACAGCTCTGCTCTGCCTCTTTTGCCTCCTGGGCATCCCTGGGGCCTTGTGGATCATCTCACAGTGTCACAGCCTCACAGTGTCACAGTCTCACAGTGTCACAGTCTCACAGTATCACAGTCTCACAGTATCACCAAGGTTGGAAGAGACCTCAAAGATCATCCAACCTATCAACACAGATCTCATGACTAAACCATGGCACCAAGTGCCACATCCAATCCCCTCTTGAACACCTCCAGGGATGGGGACTCCACCACCTCCCTGGGCAGCACATCCCAATGGCTAACAACTCTCTCTGGGAAGAACTTTCTCCTCCCCTCCAACCTAAACCTCCCCTGGCACAGCTTGACACTGTGTCCTCTTGTTCTGGTGCTGCCTGCCTGGGAGAAGAGACCAACCCCCACCTGGCTACAACCTCCCTTCAGGAAGTTGCAGAGAGCAAGAAGGTCTCCCCTGAGCCTCCTCTTCTCCAGGCTAAGCAACCCCAGCTCCCTCAGCCTCTCCTCACAGGGCTGTGCTCCAGACCCCTCCCCAGCTTTCTTGCCCTTCTCTGGACACCTTCCAGCAGCTCAACCTCTTTCCTAACCTGAGGAGCCCAGAACTGGACAAAGGACTCAAGGTGTGGCCTCAGCAGTGCTGAGCACAGGGCACAAAGACTTCCCTGCTCCTGCTGGCCATTGTCCATACTTAGGATATCCAAGGAAGAGATATGCTGATTTTGGTTTTATTTTGTCCATTATTAGGTTACCCAGGGAAGAAATGTGATGATTTTGATTTCATTTTCTCCATTATTAGGTCATCCAGGGAAGGAATGTGCTGATCTGGTTTTACTTGATGCACCATTAAGACATCCAGAGAATAATTGAGCTGATTTTGATTTCATTTTGTCCATACTTAGGTTATCCAGGGAAGAAATGTGATGATTTTGCTTTCATTGTGTCTTTCATTGAGCTACCTAAGGAAGAAGTGTGCTGATTTTTGGTTTTATTTTATCCATTATTAGGACATCCAGGGAAGAAATGTGATGATTTTGATTTAGAATGATAGAATCAGTCAGGGTTGGAAGGGACCACAAGGATCATCCAGTTCCAACCCCCCTGCCATGGGCAGGGACACCCCACACTAGATCAGCCTGGCCACAGCCTCAGCCAGCCTGGCCTTAAACACCTCCAGGGACAGGGCCCCAACCACCTCCCTGGACAACCCATTCCAGGGCTTCACCACTCTCCTGGGGAAGAACTTCCTCCTCCCCTCCAGCCTCAATCTCCCCACCTCCAGCTTCATTCCATTCCCCCTAGTCCTATCACTGCCTGAGATCCTGAGCAGTCCCTCCCCAGCCTTCTTGGAGCCCCCTTCAGATCCTGGAAGGCCACAATGAGGTCACCTGGGAGCCTTCTCTTCTCCAGACTGAACAGCCCCAACTCCTTCATTCTGTCCTCACAGGAGAGGTGCTCCAGCCCTCTGCTCATCCTCCTGGCCCAGCTCTGGACACCTTCCAGCACCTCCAGATCCCTCTTGCAGTAGGGGCTCCAGAACTGGAGGCATTTTGTCTTTCATTGAGATACCCAGGGAAGAAATGTGCTGATTTTGGTTTTATTTTGTCTATACTTGGGTTATCCAGGAAAGAAATGCTCTGATTTTGCTTTCATTGTGTCCATCATTAAGATATCCTGGAAGAAATGTGAAGATTCTGCTTTCATTTTGTCCATTATTAGTTTATCCAGGGAAGGAATGTGCTGATCTGGCTTTGATTTTTTTGCACCATTAAGACATCCAGAGAATAGTTGAGCTGATTTTGATTTTGCTTTGACCATCATTAGGATATCCAGGGAAGCAATGTGCTGATTTTCCTTTCATTTTGTCCATCATTAGGTCATCCAGAGAAGAAATGCTCCAAGTTTGCTTTTACTTTATCCGTCATTAGGATATCCTGGGGGCAGGAGTTGATCTGTTAGAGGGCAGAAGGGCTCTGCAGAGGGACCTTGCCAGGCTGGACAGATGGGCAGAGGCCAACAGGATGGCATTCAACAAGTCCAAGTGCCAGGGGCTGCACTTTGGCCACAGCAACCCCAGGCAGAGCTACAGGCTGGGGGCAGAGTGGCTGAGAGCTGCCAAAGAGAGAGGGACCTGGGGGTGCTGATTGACAGCTGCCTGAACATGAGGCAGCAGTGTGCCCAGGGGGCCAAGAAGGCCAAGGGCATCCTGGCCTGCATCAAGAACAGTGTGGCCAGCAGGAGCAGGGAAGTCCTTGTGCCCTGTGCTCAGCACTGCTGAGGCCATACCTTGAGTCCTTTGTCCAGTTCTGGGCTCCTCAGGTTAGGAAAGAGGTTGAGCTGCTGGAAGGTGTCCAGAGAAGGGCAAGAAAGCTGGGGAGGGGTCTGGAGCACAGCCCTGTGAGGAGAGGCTGAGGGAGCTGGGGTTGCTTAGCCTGCAGAAGAGGAGGCTCAGGGGAGACCTTCTTGCTCTCTGCAACTCATTGAAGGGAGGTTGGAGCCAGGTGGGGGTTGGTCTCTTCTCCCAGGCAAGCAGCAGCAGAACAAGAGGACACAGTCTCAAGCTGTGCCAGGGGAGGTTTAGGCTGGAGGTGAGGAGAAAGTTCTTCCCAGAGAGAGTTGTTAGCCATTGGGATGCGCTGCCCAGGGAGGTGGTGGAGTCCCCATCCCTGGAGGTGTTCAAGAGGGGATTGGATGTGGCACTTGGTGCCATGGTTTAGTCATGGGGTCTGTGGTGCCAGGTTGGACTTGGTGATCTTTGAGGTCTCTTCCAACCTTGGTGGTACTGTGAGACTGTGAGATCCAGGGAAGAAATGTGCTGATTTTGCTTTCATTTTGTCCTTCATTGAGATACCCAGGGAAGAAATGCTCCAATTTTGCTTTCATTTTGTCCTTTATTAGGTTATCCAGGGAAGAAAAGCTCTGATTCTGCTTTCATGTTGTGTTTCATTGAGGTACCCAGGGAAGAAATGTGCAGGCTTTGCTTTCATTTTGTCCATCCTTAAGACATCCAGGGAAGAAATGTGCTGGTTTGGGTTTTATTTTGCCCATCCTTAAGACATCCAGGGAAGAAATGTGCTGGTTTGGGTTTTATTTTGCTGATTCTGCTCTCCTCTTTTTTGTCCACCATTAGGACACCCCCTGTGCAAGCAGGAGGGAGCACTGCTGCTGCTCATCAACAGGTGGTAGCTGTATCTGATGCCTTCCTTTTCACTTAGCATTCCTGGCCCTAAAAAGGCTTCTAATTAAAACAATACAGCCAGGCCTTTTCCCTTTTGGCTTTGGACTTATCTCCCACATGTGCTTGTAACAGTCTGCCTCCTTGCCAACACCATCTTGTAAATGAGATCCATATCTCAAGGGTTTATCCTGGTTAAATAAACTGAATTCAATAAACCCCATCCTCAGCTATTCCACATGTGAGAGTTATGACTGCACTAACAGGCTACTGTTGTGCTGCTGGTACCTCGCTGCTACACAGGCAGCGGCTTCTCCTCCCCCCCCTCCCTCCCTTCTCACCCCCCCTTTTTCTTTTTGCTGGAGTTATGCTCCACTGTATATCTAAGATAAGGAGGTGGAGTGCCTGGAGTCTGTTCAGTGTTATCATATAACAAACAGTGACTGTTTTATTGAAGGAGCTCCACGAGCAGTCCACGTTTTATTGAAACTAATTCAGAGGAGGGAAGGAGGAGGAAGGGGGGAAGAAAATATTCAGAGCTAAATGTTGAACTGAACCCAAGGTAACTCATGCTGCTATCCATCCCCTTTCTCTCCTCTTCCCTTCCTGCCTCTTGGCCCTGGGATGGGGTCTCACAGGGCTGCACAACCTTGCTGTGCAGTGCAGTGGGAGCTCGAAGGCTGTGGTGGAGGCGCAGAGCTGCGCCCAGGGAAGCTGGCATCAGCCTTTCATTCATGTTATCAGCCTCCTTGCTTCAAGCACCTCTGCTGGTGCCTGCAAGCTGGACTCAGCTCAGCACAGACCTCAGGGCAAAGCAAACAGTTGTGTTTGAGCTCCACAGGGTTTCTATTTTTTTTTCTGGATGACTTCTTCCCTCCATCCAGCTTGAACTTCCTGCCTCGGTGCTGCGGAGCGCTCTGATCCGCCCGCAGACACTGAGCCCTTGCTGTGCTCTGACAGCTCTTCTGAGAAGCACCCCCAGGCCATCCACCTACCCAGGCAGAGCTAAATACCCATTCAGGTGTCACTGCATTTCCTCCACAATCACAGAGCTGTCAGGGCTGGAAGGGACCTCAAGGCTCAGCCAGCTCCAAGCCCCTGCCATGGGCAGGGACACCTCACACCACAGCAGGTTGCTCACAGCCACCTCCAGCCTGGCTGCAAACACCTCCAGGGATGAGGCTGCCACCACCTCCCTGGGCAGCCTGTGCTAGGCTCTCACCACCCTCATGAGGAACAACTTCTTCCTAACAGCCAGTCTCAATCTCCCCACTTCTAGTTTTGCTCCATCCCCCCCAGTCCTATCCCTCCCTGACACCCTCCAAAGTCCCTCCCCAGCTTTCTTGGAGCCCCCTGCAGAAGGCCACAATGAGGTCTCCTGGGAGCCTTCTCCTCTCCAGCCTGCACAACCCCAACTCTCTCAGGCTGTTCTCAGCCCTTCTGTTGCTCTTGGGGAAGAGCACAGTGGACATCTGAGCCTTCTTCATGATCAGGGCACAGAGTCTTACAGAGCAGGAGCCCAGAAGGAGAGGCTCAGTGTCAGCCACTCTCCCTGGTTTCCTGTGGCCCAGCCTCCCTTCTTCTCTTACTGTTGTTCTCTGGAGTCTCTTTTTCTCGTTGCCTTCCCAGCAAGGACTCTGCTGCATTGCATCACAGCCATGGGGTGGAAACCTTCAGTTCAGCTCAGTTTGCAGGGCCATGGACACTCTAAAGGCACAACCCTGAGAGGCACAGCTGTTTGGACCGGCAGTGAGAGGTCCGTGTCCAGACCGACTCCAAGGGACGCAGCAGAAGCACAGAGCCAAGGCTCTCCGGAGGTGGCCACAAGGCAAGTCCTGGGCCATCAGGGAAGTGAGGAGGAGGGCTCTGCAAGGAGCAAGGCTTCTTTTGCAACAGCTAGAGCAAGTGGAGGCCTCTCAGGGAAGGTTTCCAGGAGCAGAGCCAAACTCAGAGCTAAGAGGCAGGGAGAGGAAGATTTACACCTCCCTCGAGGAGGCAGCCAATAAGATCTCAAGGTGGATTTGGAGGCTTTGGCTGCTGAGCCACATTGCTCAGATTTTTCTCTTTGATTTTAATGAAGTGAACTAATGCTCTTGTTTACTTAAGTGGAGAATCATCATAACAGAAACAAATACCAAAGCAGCATCGCTGCTGACCGGCAAGGCCTGACTTCAGGGCTTCCTCTCCAGCCACCCTCTCCGGTTGGCTTTGCCTTGCACAAGCACATCCTGGGGATGGGGTCAGGGACACTCTGTGCTAGGCACTGTTTAAACCACGTAGAATGTCTGCCCTGGAGAATAAAGAGTGTCTGGTTTGGGTGGGGGAACCCCCTGCTCAAGCCAGGTTGGGTGAGACCTTGAGCAGGTGTCCCTGCCCATGGCAGGGGGTTGGAACTGGGTGATCTTTAAGGTCCCTTCCAACCCAACCCATTCTAGGACTCCATGGGTAGAAGTGAAAGAGGCAAAAAAGACAGGAGAGAAATGAGAACTGCTGCAACCTGAGGTCCAGTGTGCCAGGGGAAAGCAAGCCTGAGACCCCAGTGGGCACATTGTGCAGAAGTACAACTGCTACCACAGTCCTGCTCTAGTGCCCTTTGAGTGGGGTCTCCCCATCAGCTCATCCTTGCTTTTTGGCCCAGTTCTGGGCTCCTCAGTTTCAGAAGGACATTGAGAGACTTGAAGGTGTCCAGAGAAGGGCAACAAAGCTGGGGAGGGGTCTGGAGCACAGCCCTGTGAGGAGAGGCTGAGGGAGCTGGGGTTGCTTAGCCTGGAGAAGAGGAGGCTCAGGGGAGACCTTCTTGCTCTCTCCAACTCCCTGAAGGGAGGTTGTAGCCAGGTGGGGGTTGGTCTCTTCTCCCAGGCAGGCAGCACCAGAACAAGAGGACACAGTCTCAAGTTGTGCCAGGGAAGGTTTAGGCTGGAGGTGAGGAGAAAGCTCTTCCCAGAGAGAGTTGTTAGCCATTGGGATATGCTGCCCAGGGAGGTGGTGGAGTCCCCATCCCTGGAGGTGTTCCAGAGGGGATTGGATGTGGCACTTGGTGCCATGGTATAGTCATGAGGTCTGTGGTGATAGGTTGGACTCAATGATCTTGAGGTCTCTTCCAACCATGGTGATGCTGTGAGACTGTGATACTATCTTCTCTGTCCTTTCTCCACCCTCAGCCACCTCTCCTTTGCTTGTGCCTCTACACCCTCAGCCATCTCTCCTTTACTTGTGCCTCTACACCCTCAGCCATCTCTCCTTTGCTTCTCCTCTACACCCTCAGCCATCTCTCCTTTGCTTCTCCTCTACACCCTCAGCCATCTCTCCTTTGCTTCCTCTACACCCTCAGCCACCTCTCCTTTGCTTGTTGCCTCTTCACCCTCAGCCATCTCTCCTTTGCTTCTCCTCTACACCCTCAGCCACCTCTCCTTTGCTTGTTGCCTCTTCACCCTCAGCCACCTCTCCTTTGCTTGTTGCCTCTTCACCCTCAGCCATCTCTCCTTTGCTTGTTGCCTCTTCACCCTCAGCCACTTCTCCTTTGCTTGTTGGCCTGAGGTGCCCCAGCTACACCTTGTTTCATTCACTGCTCCCAGGAGGAAGTGGAAGCATGAGTGAATGACTCTGTTAATCAAGCAACCACCTTCCCCCCTCCTCTCCTCCCCCCCCAGGATTCATCCTTATCTTTAAGCAAATACTAATTCCAATGTCAGGAAGAAAAACTTTCACATGTGTGAAACCAAAATAAAGAGGACATGGCAATGGCTTTGTGCTCCAGGCTTTATCTGTTCAACAAGGAATTACCTCAGCTCCCTGGGGGTTGCATTTGTAGCCCTGGTAAATAAACATGAGGCAATCAGAAAATGTTAGCTAGCAGTTGGATAAACAGCAGAGGCTTCCTACACGTTGGCCATGGGAAGGGTTTGGCCAGGGCCCAGGGGGTGCATGGCAGTGAGACTGCTCTGAAGCCTTGGGTCAAGCCCTATCTTCCTGGCAAAGCCTGAAAGCTTTTAAGTGGAAGTACCACGCTGGGAATTTTTCCTCCAGGCTCAGCAGGCTGTGGTTAGGAGAGGGGCTGAGGCCTGGAGGACATCCCCCTGCCAGGCCACAGATACCCTCCTGAGATGCTGCCCTGGACTCAAGCTAAGAGAGTCTCAGACCAGTGGCTGGGGCTGAAAAACCAAAGTGCTCTGAAAACAGTGCCCCAAAGCCCACTCTGCTCCTGAAACTCATCCTGCCTGGATTGGTCTGGGGAAGAGAAGGCTGAGAGGGGATCCTATTGATGCCTACAAATGCTTGAGGGGTGGGGGTCAGGATGAAGGTGCCAGGCTCTCTTCAGTGGTGCCCAGTGGTAGGACTAGGAACAACAGGCACAGGCTGGAACCCAGGAGGAGGAACTTCTTTACTTTGAGGGTGACAGAGCCCTGGGGCAGGCTGCCCAGAGAGGTTGTGGAGTCCCCTTCTCTGGAGACTTTGAATACCCCTCTGGATGCATTCCTTAGTGACCATAGGAATAGTGTGGCCAGCAGGAGCAGGGAAGTCCTTGTGCCCTGTGCTCAGCACTGCTGAGGCCACACCTTGAGGCCTGTGTCCAGTTCTGGGCTCCTCAGTTTCAGAAGGACATTGAGAGACTTGAAGGTGTCCAGAGAAGGGCAACAAGGCTGGGGAGGGGTCTGGAGCACAGCCCTGTGAGGAGAGGCTGAGGGAGCTGGGGTTGCTTAGCCTGCAGAAGAGGAGGCTCAGGGGAGACCATCTTGCTTTCTCCAACTCCCCGAAGGGAGGTTGTAGCCAGGGGGGGATTGGTCTCTTCTCCCAGGCAAGCAGCAGCAGAACAAGAGGGCACAGTCTCAAGCTGTGCCAGGGGAAGTTTAGGCTGGAGGTGAGGAGAAAGTTCTTCCCTGAGAGAGTTGTTAGCCATTGGGATGTGCTGCCCAGGGAGGTGGTGGAGTCCCCATCCCTGGAGGTGTTCAGAGGGGATTGGATGTGGCACTTGGTGCCATGGTTTAGTCATGAGGTCTGTGGTGATAGGTTGGACTCGATGATCCTCGAGGTCTCTTCCAACCTCAGTTATACTGTGAGACTGTGAGACTGTGACCTGCCCTGGGTGGCCCTGCTCTGGCAAGGGGGTTGGCCACAGTGATCTCTGGAGGTCCCTTCCAACCATTCTGTGATTGATTCTGTGCTAGGTCTCAAGCTGGGAGGGACATCAGTCTGTCTGCTTACCACTGCTCTGCCAGCCAGGACTGTGCAGGCTTCAGGAGCTGGGGCTGCTTAGTTTGAAGCAGAGGCTGAGGAGAGACTTCATCATTCTCTGCAGCTCCCTGAGAGGAGGCTGTGCAGAGGTTGGGGCTGGTCTCTTCTCACAGGCAATTAGGCCCAGAACAAGAGGGAAGGGCCTCAAGCTGCACCAGGGCAGGGTCAGGCTGGACACAGGAAACATTTTTCCCCTCAAGAGTGGTCAGGCACTGGAGCTGCTGCCCAGGGAGGTGGTGGAGTCCCAGCCCTGGAGGTGTTTCAAGGTGGTTTGGATGTGGTGCTTGGGGCTCTGGTTCAGGGGTGACCCTTGCAGAGCAGGGTCAGTGGATGGACTTGGTGGTCCTGAGGGTCTCTTCCAACCTGAATGTTTCTATGATTCTGTGATTCTTCCACCCCTTTATTTACCTTCAGCCCTTCTTGGGACCTCCTCCTCTTCTACTACAGAGATGGAGGAAGATGCAGGTCTGCACATTGCTCTGGGTGCAAGGAAACCATGAATCTAGATGGTGGTGGTTCCATGACAGTCACTGTTGCAGTCTACATGTTCTTCTTCAGACTCCCCAACATCTCATTGGCTTCTTAGATTGCTGCTGAGCTCAGGCCTGACTTCTTCACCAGCTGTTAGGACCACAAGGGACAGCAGCCTGACCCTTGGCAGTTCACATTCAATTTCCAGATAATTTTCACCTCGTGTTCCTTGACATGGGAATTCTCCTGACCCTTTAGCATCTCAGCACTCAGGCCTGTAAATCCCTTCACAGGCAGCCATGACCTTGCTATCCTTGAGAGGAAATGGCCTGAAGTTGTGCCAGGAGAGGTTTAGCATGGTGAAGATGAAAAATTTGTTTGTTGCCAGAGTGGTCAGGGCTTGGCAGAGGCTGCCCAGGGAGGTGGTGGAGTCCCCACCCCTGGAGGTGTTCCAGAGAGCTGTGGCCATGGCTCTTGGGGCCAGGGTTTGGTGGCCATGGTGGGGTTGGGTTGTTGGTTGGAGCTGATCTCAGAGGGCTTTTCTAAACCAAACCATTCTATCACTCTATGATTCCAACAACCCCAACATTACCTCACCCTTAAGCCCATTTCCAGATCCCACATGAATCCTCTGACCCAGGGTCTTAGCACAGACCTTCCTCAGCTCTGCTGCTGGCAGCCCCCCATGCACACAGGCCTTGTTCCCTACTCCCTGTTTCCCTCCTTCTCAGCAATACTTGATGCATGCAGGGACCTTCTAGCCCATGGATTTCCAGTTTCTCTAAGTGTGGCTTCTGTGGTCTTAAGTCTTTCCAGACTTAACACCCCAAGGCCTCTCACCGGCAACAAGGCTGGGGAGAGGCCTTGAGCACAGCCCTGTGAGGAGAGGCTGAGGGAGCTGGGGTTGCTTAGCCTGCAGAAGAGGAGGCTCAGGGGAGACCTTCTTGCTCTCTACAACTCCCTGAAGGGAGGTTGTAGCCAGGAAGGGGTTGGTCTCTTCTCTCTAGCAAGCAGCAGCAGAACAAGAGGACACAGTCTCAAGCTGTGCCAGGGGAAGTTTAGACTGGAGGTGAGGAGAAAGCTCTTCCCAGAGAGAGTTGTTAGCCATTGGGATGTGCTGCCCAGGGAGGTGGTGGAGTCCCCATCCCTGGAGGTGTTCAAGAGGGGATTGGATGTGGCACTTGGTGCCATGGTCTAGTCATGAGGTCTGTGGCGACAGGTTGGACTTGATGATCCTCGAGGTCTCTTCCAACCTTGGTGATACTGTGAGACTGTGATACTTAAGAGCTCAGAAGACTGAATCAGAATAGAATAGAATAGAATAGAATAGAATAGAATAGAATAGAATAGAATAGAATAGAATAGAATAGAATAGAATAGAATAGAATAGAATAGAATTAACCAGGTTGGAGAAGACCTTTGAGATCATCAAGTCCAACCTATCACCCAACACCATCTGATCAACTCAACCATGGCACCAAGTGCCTCATCCAGGCTCTTCCTAAGCACCTCCAGGGCTGGTGACTCCACCACCTCCCTGGGCAGCACATCCCAATGGCCAGTCTCTCTCTCCATGCTCTGGCTCAGGCTCCTACAGAGAAGTAGCATTCAATAAATGAGATTTTCACAGAATCTTAATGCCAGATCTCCACCATGTTGCCTTCTCCACAGCCCAGCACCCTTCACAGAATCACAGAAACATTCAGGTTGGAAAAGCCCCTCAGGATCACCAAGTCCAACCATTAACCCTGCTCTACAAGGCTCACCCCTAAACCACAAACTGAATGTGAACTGCCAAGGGCCAGGCTGCTGTCCCTTGTGGTCCTAACAGCTGTGTGAAGAAGTCAGGCCTGAGCTCAGCAGCAATCTAAGAAGCCAATGAGATGTTGGGGAGTCTGAAGAAGAACATGTAGACTGCAACAGTGACTGTCATGGAACCACCACCATCTAGATCCATGGTTTCCTTGCATCCAGAGCAATGTGCAGGCCTGCATCTTCCTCCATCTCTGTAGCAGAAGAGGAGGAGGTCCCAAGAAGGGCTGAAGGTAAATAAAGGGGTGGAGGAATCACAGAATCATAGAAATATTCAGGTTGGAAGAGACCCTCAAGATGAATAGGACAGGACAGGACAGGACAGGACAGGACAGGACAGGACAGGACAGGACAGGACAGAATAGAATAGAATAGAATAGAATAGAATAGAATAGAATAGAATAGAATAGAATAGAATAGAATAGAATAGAATAGAATAGAATAGAATAGAATAGAATAGAATAGAATAGAATAGAATTAGAATTAACCAGGTTGGAAAAGACCTTTGAGATCAAGTCCAACCTATCACCCAGCACCATCTGATCAACTAAACCATGGCACCAAGTGCCTCATCCAGGCTCTTCCTAAACACCTCCAGGGCTGGTGACTCTACCACCTCCCTGGGCAGCACATTCCAATGGCCAGATCACCAAGTGCAACCATTAACCTTACTCTACAATGCTCATCCCTAAACCATAGCCCCAAGCACCACATCCAAACCACCTTTGAACACCTCTGGGGTCAGTGACTCCCTGGGCAGCAGTTCCAGTTCCTTACCACTCTTACTGTGAACGCTTTATACCTACTGTCCAGTCTAAACCTACTCAGTTGTAGCTTGAAGCCATTCACCCATGCTTGTTCATGATGTTCCTCATTGTTTCTTCTCCTTTGCCCAAGCAGAGGCAGCAGGACCAGTGCCCTGCAGCTCCCCTGGAGTCCCCTTGAGCAGAGGCCTGCTTTGGTTAACACACCGAAAACCTTGGTGCTGACTTTGCCAGCTGCCAGGCTGCAGCTACCAGCCTGGTTTGAAGTGTGGCTTTAAGGCTTGCAGTTCAGTTTTGTTCCTCCCTGGATTCCTCTGCAGCCTTTGGGGTGAATACCATCTGGTGCTGATGACTTGGCATTGTTCACTGTGCATATGGAGCCTATAACCTCTTCCACCGGCGCTGCACTCACAGACAGGTCCTCTGATGAGGGCCTCATAAATTAAGAGCCCATTGTGGGAACCTCCTCAGACTTTTCCACACCTCCTTTCTCTTGCTTATCCAGATGAAGCCTTGCATTCCTGGTCTTAAAGAATAATATATTGCACTTACACAACACTTCCAGCCACAAAGGGTCCTAAATTTTGCCTTAACATTTGCAGAAGGGGGAGTTTGGTTGCGAGTGGAAAGCACGGAGGTGTGGGGAAATCATTCCTGAAGTCATCTACCGACCCAAAAACCAAAGCTGCTGCTACAGTGACACCCCACCTGGAGCTCTGGGGCCAGTTCTGGAGCCTCTGTGCCAGGAAGGATCTGGAGGGGCTGGAAGGTGTCCAGAGAAGGGCCAGGAGGAGGAGCAGAGGGCTGGAGCTGCTCTGCTCTGCACACAGCCTGAGAGAGTTGGGGTTGTGCAGGCTGGAGAGGAGAAGGCTCCCAGGAGACCTTCTTGTGGCCTTGCAGGATCTGAAGGGGGCTCCAAGAAAGCTGGGGAGGGACTTTTGAGGGTGTCAGGGAGTGATAGGACTGGGGGGGATGGATCCAAGCTAGAGGAGGGCAGATTTAGATTAGACCTTAGGAAGAAGTTGTTGCCCATGAGGGTGGTGAGAGCCTGGCACAGGTTGCCCAGGGAGGTGGTGGAAGCCTCCTGCCTGGAGGTGTTTGCAGCCAGGCTGGAGGTGGCTGTGAGCAACCTGCTGTAGTGTGAGGTGTCCCTGGCCATGGCAGGGGGTTGGGACTGGCTGAGCCTTGAGGTCCCTTCCAGCCCTGACAGCTCTGTGATGCTGTGAATCGAGACTGGGGGGGGGGGAGAGGAGGAAAATTGATATGTTTTGGTGGGTTTATCTTCTATATATGTCACAGCCCAAAGGTTGTCTTCACTGTGTGCAGGCTGTGGGAGCAGCCAGCCTAGCACAGAACATCTTCAAAGCTGACAAAATTGCTGTGATTTAAAAGCTAAGTTTCAGTTTTCCTTGCACGTTTTTCTTTGCTCAAGTTACATCCCTCCATGGAGCAGGGCTGTGACAACAGCTTGGCTGATACTGGCCCATTAAAACAACAAAAAAAGCTTTTCCCCTGAAAGAAAAGGAGAAGAAACAAAAAAGAGAGAAATAAGAGGCTGTCAGCTTTCCCCAGTAAGTGTAGACATGATCTGGTTTGGAGCAGTAAAGCAGGCAGGCAGCAGTTTGTGAACTGCTGGTGATAAGACAGCCTGCAAAGAGAGTGAGTCATGAGGGAGAGCTGCCCCAGACTCTGAGAACAAACCCTTTGAAATGTCCTTCATTGCTAAAGAACATGGACCCCAGAGCCCAGCAAGGACATGGATCCCAGAGCCCAGCAAGGACATGGATCCCAGAGCCCAACAAGCACATGGACCCCAGAGCCCAACAAGCACATGGATCCCAGAGCCCAGCAAGCACATGGATCCCAGAGCGCAGCAAGGACATGGATCCCAGAGCCCAGCAAGGACATGGATCCCAGAGTCCAGCAAGGACATGGATCCCAGAGCCCAGCAAGAACATGGATCCCAGAGTGCAGCAGGCACATGGATCCCAGAGCCCAACCAGCACAAGGATCATAGAACCCAAGAAGGACATGGATCACAAAGCCCAGCAAGCACATGGATCATAGAACCCAACACGCACATGGATCCCAGAGCCCAGCAAGAACATGGATCACAGAACCCAACAAGAACATGGATCATAGAACCCAAGAAGGACATGGATCCCAGAGCCCAACAAGAACATGGATCACAGAACCCAACAAGCACATGGATCATAGAACCCAACAAGGACATGGATCACAGAACCCAACCAGCACATGGATCCCAGAGCCCAGCAAGCACATGGATCACAGAACCCAACAAGAACATGGATCATAGAACCCAACAAGGACATGGATCCCAGAGCCCAACAAGAACATGGATCACAGAACCCAACAAGCACATGGATCCCAGAGCCCAGCCAGCGCAAGGATCGTAGAACCCAACAAGGATATGGAATCCCACAGCCCAACAAACACCTGGATCACAGAAACCAAGCCCAGAGCTGCTAAGGAAGGGGCTGGGGGAGAACTGGGCAGGGACTTGTGACACGGGCTTGTAGTGCTGAGGGACAATGGCTTTGAGCTGGGAGAGAGGAGATTGAGACTGGAAATGAGGAAAGTCTTTACAATGAGGGTGGTGAGACACTGGCACAGGTTGCCCAGGGAGGCTGTGGCTGCCCTCTCCCTGGAGGTGTTCCAGGCCAGGCTGGATGAGGCCTTGAACAAGCTGGGCTGGTGGGAGGTGTCCCTGCCCATGGCAGGGGGTTGGAACTGGATGAACTTTAAGGTCTCTTCCAACCCAGCCCATTGCATGATTCTATGACCAAGCCCTGACCACAAGAGCAGATCTGGCCTTGTGGGCAGTGTACTATGAAGATTTTTCAGAGAGCTGTGCACTGATGAGCTGAAAGGGGAACAACCTGTCCTGGGCTGGACTGCTTCCAGTGTGGCACTGAGCCTGCACTACAATATCCCACACAAGCAGGATCCAGGCAGGGATCCCCCAGGCCCTTGGCTCTGTGTCACTGTGCTGATAACGCTGATGATAGCTCTGGGAGATACCTCTCTGAGTATAAAGCAGCGAAAAATGAGAAGGGTAATGGGCTTGCAGAGAGCTGCTGAGCTGCTGGGCTGCGCAGCACAGGAACCCAGCCCGCAGATCACTCAGCTCTGGGGCTGGGAAGTTGTGAAACAGGATTTCAACACTGCTCCTCTCCTGCCAAGGCAGCTTCAGAATGGGAGCAGGGAGCTTATTGTGAACATATGGAGAAGAGGAGGGAAGTCCTCCCAGAGAGAACTCCCTCCAGAACCTGTGCTTGGAAGGGTCTACAGCCCTTTCCCACCGATTAGACATTGCTGCAGTACAGGAGGCGTGCATTAGGTATGCATTGGGTGTGCATTGGGTGTCCATTGGGTGTATATTGGTTGCATATAGGGTGTGCATTGGGTGTGCATTAGGTGTACATTGGGTGTATATTGGGTGTGCATTGGGTGTACATTAGGTGCGCATTGGGTGTACATTGGGTGTACATTTGGTGTGCATTGGGTGTGCATTAGGTGTGCATTGGGTGTATATTGGGTGTGCATTGGGTGCACATTGGGTGTGCATTGCGTGTGGATTAGGTGTGCATTGCGTGTGGATTAGGTGTACATTGGGTGTATATTGGGTGTGCATTGGGTGTACATTAGGTGTATATTGGTTGTACATTGGGTGTACATTTGGTGTGCATTGGGTGTGCATTAGGTGTGCATTGGGTGTATATTGGGTGTACATTGGGTGTACATTGGGTGTGCATTGGGTGTGCATTAGGTGTGCATTGGGTGTATATTGGGTGTACATTGGGTGTACATTGGGTGTGCATTGGGTGTGCATTAGGTGTACATTGGGTGTATATTGGGTGTACATTGGGTGTATATTGGATGTGCATTGGGTGTACATTGGGTGTGCATTAGGTGTACACTGGGTGTACATTGGGTGTATATTGGTTGCATATAGGGTGTGCATTGGGTGTGCATTAGGTGTACATTGGGTGTATATTGGGTGTGCATTGGGTGTACATTAGGTGCGCATTGGGTGTACATTTGGTGTGCATTGGGTGTGCATTAGGTGTGTATTGGGTGTATATTGGGTGTACATTGGGTGTACATTGGGTGTGCATTGGGTGTGCATTAGGTGTACATTGGGTGTGCATTAGGTGTACATTAGGTGTACATTGGGTGTACATTGGGTGTACATTAGGTGTATATTGGGTGTGCATTAGGTGTGCATTAGGTTACATTGGGTGTACATTAGGTGTACATTAGGTGTACATTGGGTGTACATTAGGTGTATATTGGGTGTGCATCAGGTGTGCATTAGGTGTACATTGGGTGTATATTGGGTGTGCATTAAGTGTACATTGGGTGCACATTGGGTGTGCATTGGGTGTACATTAGGTGTGCATTAGGTGTGCATTGGGTGTACATTGGGTGTGCATTATGTGTGCATTAGGTGTACATTGGGTGTGCATTAGTTGTGCATTAGGTGTACATTAGGTGTACATTGGGTGTACATTAGGTGTATATTGGGTGTACATTAGGTGTGCATTGGTGTACATTGGGTGTACATTGGGTGTGCATTAGGTGTGCATTAGGTGTACATTGGGTGTATATTGGGTGTGCATTTGGTGTGCATTAGGTGTACATTAGGTGTGCATTGGTGTACATTGGGTGTACATTGGGTGTGCATTAGGTGTGCATTAGGTGTGCATTGGTGTACATTAGGTGTACATTGGTGTGCATTAGGTGTGCATTAGGTGTACATTGGGTGTACATTGGGTGTGCATTAGGTGTGCATTAGGTGTGCATTGGTGTGCATTGGGTGTACATTGGGTGTGCATTAGGTGTGCATTAGGTGTACATTGGGTGTACATTGGGTGTACATTGGGTGTGCATTAGGTGTGCATTAGGTGTACATTGGGTGACCATTGGGTGTGTATATTGGGTGTGCATTAGGTGTGCATTAGGTGTACATTTGGTGTATATAGGGTGTACATTGGGTGTACATTAGGTGCACATAGGGTGTGCATTGGGTGTGCATTAGGTTACATTGGGTGTACATTAGGTGTACATTGGGTGTACATTGGGTGCACATTGGGGGTGCATTAGGTGTACATTGGGTGTACATTAGGTGTACATTGGGTGTACATTGGGTGTATATTGGGTGTGCATTAGGTGTGCATTAGGTCTACATTGAGTGTATATTGGGTGTACATTAGGTGTGCATTAGGTGTACATTGGGTGTACATTGGGTGTGCATTAGATGTGCATTGGGTGCACACTGGGTGTACATTAGGAGTATACTAGTTGCCCATTAGGTGTATATTAGGTGTGCATTGGGTGTGCATTAGGGGTGCATTAGGTGTACTTTGCCTGATCTGTACCAGGACAAAATGTCAGCATAGGACAGGCAGGATCAGCACCAGGACAAGATGTCAGTATGGGACAGGCAGGATGTGCACCAGGACCTGCACAATGAGACAGGAAGGATGTGCACCAGGACAAGATGTCAGCATGGGACAGGCGGGATCAGCACCAGGAGCTGCACCACGGGACAGGCAGGATGTGCACCAGGACAAGATGTCCCATCACTGGCGGGGTAGAGCTCTGCAGGAGGTGGACCCCATGAAGGAGATGCTCCTCTGGAATCCACAGAGAGTGAGCACCCTGGAGCAGGTCCCAGAAGCTAACTCTAGCTGAGCCCCAACACAGAATCATAGAATGGGTTGGGTAGAAGAGACCCTCACAGAGCTCAGCTGGTCCAACAGCCCTGCAGCCAGGGGACTTAATAGAGCAGGCTGCTCTCAGTGCTGTTCAGCTTGACCTGGAGTGGTTCTTCTCACACTCTGGGCCAGGGTGTCACCAACTTGCATATAAAAGGATTTGTTCCTCCTATCTAGTGTGACTGTTCCCTTTTCTAGCTTAGACCATCCCCCTTGTCCTGCCCCAACAGGCCCTGCTACAGGCTCTGCCCCCAGCTTTCTTCTCAACCCCTTGAAGTTCTGACAGGCCACCAGAAGGTCTCCCTGGAGCCTTCTCCTCTCCAGGCTGGAAGAACCCCAGCAGAGGGCTTCCAGCCCCCCCAGCATTGCTGTGTCCTCCCCTGGCCCTGCTCCAACAGTCCTTGTGCTGGGGGCTTCAGAGCTGCCCCAGCACTGCAGGGGGGTCTCAGCAGAGGGGCAGAATCCCCTCCCTGCCCCTGCTGCCCACACTGCTGGGGAGCCAGGACAGGCTGGGGCTGGGCTGGCAGTGCTTGGTGCCAGCTCATGTTGAAGTTTTCACCCCCCATACCCCCAAGACTTTCTCCAGAACTCTGACTTTATATCAATTTTTCAATCAATCAATCAATCCATCAATCAGTCAATCAGTGAATATTTGCTGCTCCTGTATTTCTCTGCACTAAACTCTCCTGTGCAGACCCCCAGCTGTGCCCCCATGGCTCTCCTAAGTGCCATTCCAGCTTTGCTTCACCAATCTCTTCAAGCCAAGCCAAAGGCAGGAAGCTTCTTCCATTTTCCCTCCATCCAGATGAGAAGTGGACCCTGGGGAGCAGGGCATCAGTGGGGCAGGAGGATCAGCTCCACTGCCTTCCCTCATGGCTCTTCTGAGATACATTGCTGAGCTCTCAGGGGCAGCCCTGGTGTCCTAGCATCGAGTTCAGGTACCAGAGGAGGCAGAGGGGAGACCTCATTCCTCTCCACAACTACCTCAAAGGAGGTTGGAGCCAGGTGGGGGTTGGTCTCTTCTCACATGGAAGAAGTGGCAGAACAAGAGGAAGCAGCTTCAGGTTGTGCCAAGGGAAGTTCCTGTTGGTATCCACAGAGTCACAGAGTGTGAGGGGCTGGGAGGGACCTCCAAAGCTCACCCAGTCCAACTTCCTGCCAGAGCAGCATCACCCAGGGCAGGGCACACAGGAACACAGCCAGGTGGGGTTTGAATATCTCCAGAGAGGGAGACTCCACAACCCCCCTGGGCAGCCTGCTCCAGGCCTCTGTCACCTCACAGGGGAAAAATCCTTCCTCCTGTTTCCATGGCACTTCCTCTGCCTCAGTTTCCACCACTGCCCCTGGTGCTGGCATTGGGCATCCCCCAGCAGAGCCTGGCTCCAGCCTCTGGGCATCACCCTGCACAGCTTTAGCAGCAGCAAGGAGCTCACCCTCAGGCTCCTCCTCTCCAAGCTGCAGAGCCCTCAGCTCCCTCAGGCTCTCCTCAGGAGGAAGATCTTCCACTGCCTGCAGCAGCTCTGTGGCTCTGTGCTGGACTCTCTCAAGCAGTTGCCTGAGGTCCTTCTTGACCTGAGAGGCCCAGAACTGGACACAATATCCCAGGGCAGGGTAGAGGGGCAGGAGAACCTCTCTGACCTGCTGCCCACAGCCCTTCTAATCCAGCCCAGGATGCCCTTGGCCTTCTTGGCCACCAGAGCACATTGCTGGCTCACAGAAAGGGTTGCCAAGCCCTGGTCCAGGCTGCCTGGGAGGTGTTGGATTCCCCATCCCTGGAGCAGGGAAGTCCTTGTGCCCTGTGCTCAGCACTGCTGAGGCCACACCTTGAGTCCTGTGTCCAGTTCTGGGCCCCTCAGGTTGGGAAAGATGTTGAGCTGCTGGAAGGTGTCCAGAGAAGGGCAAGAAAGCTGGGGAGGGGTCTGGAGCACAGCCCTGTGAGGAGAGGCTGAGGGAGCTGGGGTTGCTTAGCCTGCAGAAGAGGAGGCTCAGGGGAGACCTTCTTGCTCTCTCCAACTCCCTGAAGGGAGGTTGTAGCCAGGTGGGGGTTGGTCTCTTCTCCCAGGCACCCAGCACCAGAACAAGAGGACACAGTCTCAAGCTGTGCCAGGGGAGGTTTAGGCTGGAGGTGAGGAGAAAGTTCTTCCCAGAGAGAGTTGTTGGCCATTGGGATGTGGTGCCCAGGGAGGTGGTGGAGTCCCCATCCCTGGAGGTGTTCCAGAGGGGATTGGATGTGGCACTTGGTGTCATGGTTTAGTCATGAGGTCTGTGGTGCCAGGTTGGACTTGGTGATCTTTGGGGTCTCTTCCAGCCTTGGTGGTGATACTGTGTTTGAAAGCTGTGTGGCTGTGGTGCTGAGGGCCGTGGTGCAGGGGCAGAGGCTGAGCAGCAGGGCTGGGGTGGGGAGCTGCAGGGCAGTGGTCGGCCTGGGGGATCTGAGAGGTCTCTCCCAGCCCCAGCAGCTGTGTGTGATGCATTTGCACAGCTCCCCTGCTTCGCTGGATGGCTTGGCCTGGATCACTGCAGACTGCTGTGCTGAGCATCAAACCCAGGGGGCACAGAGGGCCCTTATGCATCTCAGGAGCACGATGGCATGATCAAAAGCAGCACAGCTCCAGCTCTGACAGCAGGAAGTGAGGCTCTGCTCACTCATCAATTCTGGGGGCAGCCGACAGCACCAGGATGTGGATTCCCTGACGCCACTGCAGGACCATCTGGGGCTGCCTGGGGGGCTCTGCAGTAGCAGAGCTGCTCAGGAAGCAGCAACAAGCTGTAAAAGCCTCTTTGGAGCATGTCTGCTGTATAGGCTCCAGGGCATGAACCTGCAGGTTTCATTGCTGCAGTCAAAAAGCAGCCCCTGCCCTCCTGGGGGCTGTGCTTGAGCACATCGTTGTGTGGAGCTCCCTCAGCTCTGATTGCAGGGCATGGAAGAGCTTTACAGCTGCACCCTGGTGGCTTGCAGCTGGGGAAGCAGAGGCTCTGAAATATTTTCTCTAACCACACACACACACAAAAAAAGGGCAAAAGTGGATAGGAGCTCACTGCCAGCCTGCTTTCCAGCTTTGCTCTGCGTGTTGGCAGTCTCCAGGTGAATGAATGGATAGATTGGACCCATGGCCAAGGCTCCCAGGAGGAGCCATGTGCCAAGTCCTGCATTTGGGGCACAACAACCCCAAGCAAGGCTCCAGGCCTGGGGCAGTGTGGCTGGAAAGCTGCTGGCAGGAAAGGAGCTGGGGCTGCTGATGGACAAGCAGCTGAACAGGAGCCAGCAGTGTGCCCAGGGGGCCAAGAGAGCCAAAGGCCTCCTGGCTGGGATCAGCAATGCTGTGTCCAGCAGCAGCAGGGAGGGGATTGTCCCCTGGCACTCAGCTCTGGGCAGGCCACACCTGCAGTGCTGTGTCCAGCTCTGGGCACCTCAATCCAAGAGAGATGTGGAGGGGCTGGAGCCAGGGCAGAGCAGGGTAAGGAAGCTGGGAAGGGCCTGGGGAAGAAATCTGCTGGAGAGCAACTGAAGGAGCTGGGGAGGGTTAGTGTGAAAGAGAGGAGGCTGAGGGGAGACCTCCTGGCTCTCTGCAGCTCCCTGAGAGGAGGCTGTGCAGAGGTTGGTGCTGGTCTCTTCTCACAGGCAATTAGCCCCAGAACAAGAGGGAAGGGCCTCAAGCTGCACCAGGGCAGGGTCAGGCTGGCCACAGGAAACATTTTTCCCCTCAAGAGTGGTCAGGCACTGGAGCTGCTGCCCAGGGAGGTGGTGGAGTCCCAGCCCTGGAGGTGTTCAAGAGGGGATTGGATGTGGCACTTGGTGCCATGGTTTAGTCCTGAGGTCTGTGGTGCCAGGTTGGACTGGATGATCTTTGAGGTCTCTTCCAACCTTGGTGATTCTGTGATTCTGTGTGAAGTGCTGCCCAGGGAGTTGGTGGAGTCACAGCCCTGGAGGTGTTTCAAGGTAGTTTGGATGTGGTGCTTGGGGCTATGGTTTAGGGGTGAGCCTTTTGGTTGGATTTGGTGATCCTGAGGGACTTGTCCCAACCTGAATGTTTCTGTGATTGTGTGAAGGAAGCAGGAGGCTCTGGTTACAAAAGGAAGTAAAGGCAGGGCTGCTGCCTTGGCCTGTAGGTATAAAGCACACCTGCAAACTGCAGAAGGAGTTTTTCTCCCCCTCTGTGAAGTGCCAGAGCAGAGGCTGCTTCCCAGTTGTTTCCAACATGGCACATCCCCATCCCCCCCACTGACCTATTCTCACACTGCCTTCATCTGGTGTGAGTCCTCATCTGAGAGGTCACAGGAGCTGACTGATTTAACTCCTCTTAAATGGTGTTCCAGGCCTTGAGCAACCTGGTTCCAGTGAGAGCTGTCTGTGCCCATGCAGGAGGTTGGAGCTGGATGTTGGTTCCTTCCAACACAGGATCACAGGATGTTAGAGGTTGATGGGACCTCCAGAGGTCACCCAGTCCAAGCCCCCTGCCAGAGCAGCATCACCCAGGGCAGGCTGCACAGGAAGGCATCCAGGTGGCTGTGGAGAGGCTCCAGAGAAGGAGACTCCACAACCTCTCTGGGCAGCCTGCTCCAGGGCTCTGGCACTGGACAGAAGTTTCTCCTCCTCTTCAGCTGAAACCTTCTCTCTTCAAGTTTGTCTCCATTCTTCCTTGGCTTATTGCTGTGCACCAGCCACAAGAGCTTGGCCCCCTCCCCTTGCCCCCCACCCCTCAGCTATTGAGAGCCATTGATCAGATCCCTCTCAGCCTTCTCCTCTCCAGACTCAACAGCCCCAGGGCTCTCAGTCTCTCTTCCCAGGGGAGATGCTCAAGTCCCTAAGCATCCTCCTGGCTCTCCCTTGGCCTCTCCCCAGCAGGTCTCTGTCTCTCTGGGGCTGGGGAGCCCAGCACTGGGCACAGTGCTGCAGGTGTGGTCTGAGCAGGGCAGAGCAGAGGGGGAGCAGAACCTCCCCAGCCCTGCTGGCCACACTTTGCTTGCTGCACCCCAGGACCCCATTGGCTCTCTTGGGCCCCAGGGCACATTGCTGTCCCATGCAGACCTTGCTGCCCACCAGCACTCCAAGGTCTTTCTCCATGGAGCTGCTCTCCAGCAGGGCAGCCTCTAACCTGTCCTGGTGCCTGCTGCTGTTCCTCCCCAGCTGCAGGACCCTGCACTCGTCCTTGCTGAACTCCATGAGGTTTGCCTGCAGCCAGCTCTCAGCCTGTCCAGCTGCTTGGATGGCAGCACAGTCTGAAGGGTGTAAACCACCCCCCTCCCCCCTCTCCCTCCCCTAGTCTCTGATTCTATAATTTGAGGGGTTTTGATATTTGGAAGAGCAAGCCCTGGACTGGACAAGCATCAGGATGCCTGAATCATTGGCAAGCTACAGGGATTTCAGTGCAGTCACAGCAGTAAGAGCAGTGACAGCTCTCTGAGTCACCATTTGACTGTGAGGTGAAAGCCACCGTGGTGAAGCTGGGCAGGTTCCCTGCTCTGGGAATGTTTCATCCAGCCTCCAGTGTCTTGAGTCTGCCCTGGGGAGGCCACACCTGGAGTACAGTGGACAGTTTGGGGCTCCCCAGTGCAAGAGGTACAGGGATGTGCTGGAGAGTGTCCAGTGGAGACAGAGAAGAGAAGAGAAGAGAAGAGAAGAGAAGAGAAGAGAAGAGAAGAGAAGAGAAGAGAAGAGAAGAGAAGAAGGGAAGAGAAGAAGAAGGGAAGGAAGGGAAGGAAGGGAAGAAGAAGAAGGGAAGGAAGAAAGGAAGGGGAAGGGAAGGGAAGGAAGGGAAGGAAGGAAGGAAGGGAAGGAAGGAAGGAAGGGAAGGGAAGGAAGGGAAGGAAGGAAGGGAAGGAAGGGAAGGGAAGGGAAGGGAAGGGAAGGAAGGAAGGGAAGGGAAGGGAAGGAAGGGAAGGGAAGGAAAGGAAGGGAAGGGGAAGGGAAGGAAGGGAAGGAAGGGAAGGAAGGGAAGGGAAGGGAAGGAAGGAAGGGAAGGGGAAGGGAAGGGAAGGGAAGGAAGGGAAGGGGAAGGGAAGGGAAGGGAAGGGAATAGAGCAGGTTGGAAGAGACCTTCAAGATTATTGAGTCCAATGATGAGGGGAGTGGAACAGCTGTGAGGTGAGGAAAGGCTGGGAGCCCTGGGGCTGGTTAGTCTGAAGAGAAGGCTGAGAGGGATCTGATCAATGCCTATCAATAGCTGAGGGGTGGGGGGCAAGTGGAAGGGGCCAGGCTCTGTTCAGTGATGTCCTGCAATAGGACAAAGGGCAACAGATACAAACTGGAACCCAGGAGGTTCCACCTCAACATAAGGAAAAACTTCTTTGGTGTGAGGCTGCTGGAGCCCTGGAGCAGGCTGCCCAGAGAGGTTGTGGAGTCTCCTTCTCTGGAGCCTTTCCAGCCCTGTCTGGATGTGTTCCTGAGAAGAGGAGGCTCAGGGGAGACCTTGCTGTCTACAACTCCCTGAAGGGAGGTTGTAGCCAGGTGGGGGTTGGTCTCTTCTCCCAGGCAAGCAGCACCAGAACAAGAGGACACAGTCTCAAGCTGTGCCTCATCCAGGCTCGTCCTAAACACCTCCAGGGATGGGGACTCCACCACCTCCCTGGGCAGCACATCCCAATGGCCAATCTCTCTTGCTGGGAAGAACTTCTTCCTAACATCCATCCTGAACCTCCCCTGGCACAGCTTGAGACTGTGTCCTCTTGTTCTGCTGCTGGCTGCCTGGGAGAAGAGACCAACCCCCACCTGGCTACAACCTCCCTGCAGGTAGTTGTAGACAGCAAGAAGGTCTCCCCTGAGCCTCCTCTTCTCCAGGCTAAGCAACCCCAGCTCCCTCAGCCTCTCCTCGTAGGGCTTGTGCCTTCTCCTCTAGAGACTTGCAAGCCCCTCCTGGATGTGTTCCTGTGTGCCCTGCCCCGGGTGATGCTGCTCTGGCAGTGAGGCTGGACTGGCTGATCTCCAGGGGTCCCTTCCAACCCCAGCCATGCTGTGATCGCTCTGTGAATGTGAGTCCAGCTCAGACTCACTGCACTGCCAATCCAGACCCTTGCCCACTCACACTCTGAGGGCTCTGCTCTTTTCCTTCATCTCTTTGGCTGTTAGCTTGCAGCCTGAACAGCATCTCCCCACTGCCTCGCTGAGCCTAGCTGAATGCATTACATAACTTCAGCTGCTGCTCCAAAACACCCCAGCTCAGGCTCCTGAACTTGGCAGACACTGGTGTGGGAAAGTCTTTAAACAAAAACAAATTTGTTTATAGACTTGGGGGAGGGAAGGATCTCCAGAAGAAGATCTCATGTGCCTGAGCCAACACTGCCCTCAGCAGCAGGGCTGGGGTGGCTCCCTCAGCACCAGCA
The DNA here is from genome assembly GCA_011125475.1 of Melanerpes aurifrons. Classification (NCBI taxonomy): domain Eukaryota; kingdom Metazoa; phylum Chordata; class Aves; order Piciformes; family Picidae; genus Melanerpes; species Melanerpes aurifrons. The sequence goes on along the minus strand of WWNC01000125.1, from coordinate 1,096,488 downwards.
CTGATAGAGACCTGCAGCCCCTCCAGCAGCTGGCCCAGGCAGAGCCCTCCTCACCGCCCTGCCCCCCCCCCCCCAGCTCCTCTCAGGCCCAGAGGTGCTGCTTGCCCTGGGGAAGAGGCAGTGTGAGCACAAAAAGGGGCAGCCAAAACCTCCTGGGTGATGGAATGGTAGCACAAAGTCACTTGGGATTTGTGCTCTTCAGGGACACTTGGAACTGTTTGGATGGGAGCACACTGTGATGGGTTAGGAACTGGCTGGAGGCTGAGCCCAGAGAGTGGTGGTGAATGGTGCCACAGCCAGCTGGCAGCCAGGCACCAGTGGTGTGCCCCAGGGAGCAGTGCTGGGCCCTGTGCTCTTTAACATCTTCACTGATGATCTGGATGAGGGCATTGAGTCCATCAGCAGTACATTTGCAGATGACACCAAGCTGGGGGCAGGAGTTGATCTGCTGGAGGGCAGAGAGGCTCTGCAGAGGGACCTGGACAGGCTGGGCAGATGGGCAGAGGCCAAGGGCAGGAGATTGAACACATCCAAGTGCCAGGTGCTGCACATTGGCCACAACAACCCCAGGCAGTGCTACAGGCTGGGGGCAGAGTGGCTGAGAGCAGCCAGGCAGAGAGGGACCTGGGGGTGCTGGTGGATGGTAGGCTGAACATGAGCCAGCAGTGTGCCCAGGCAGCCAAGAGGACCAATGGCATCCTGGCCTGCATCAGGAAGAGTGTGGCCAGCAGGAGCAGGGAGGTCATTCTGCCCCTGTACACTGCACTGGTTAGGCCACACCTTGAGTCCTGTGTCCAGTTCTGGGCCCCTCAGGTTAGGAAGGACATTGAGAGACTTGAAGGTGTCCAGAGAAGGGCAAGAAAGCTGGGGAGGGGTCTGGAGCACAGCCCTGTGAGGAGAGGCTGAGGGAGCTGGGGTTGCTTAGCCTGGAGAAGAGGAGGCTCAGGGGAGACCTTCTTGCTGTGTCCAACTCCTGAAGGGAGGCTGTAGCCAGGTGGGGGTTGGTCTCTTCTGCCAGGCAGCCAGCACCAGAACAAGAGGACACAGACTCAGGCTGTGCCAGGGGAGGTTCAGGTTGGATATTAGGAAGAAGTTCTATACAGAGAGAGTGATTGCCCATTGGAATGTGCTGCCCAGGGAGGTGGTGGAGTCACCATCATTGGAGGTGTTCAGGAGGAGACTTGCTGGGGTGCTTGGTGCCATGGGTTAGTTGTTTAGGTGGTGCTGGATTGGTTGATGGGTTGGACACATGATCTTGAAGGTCTCTTCCAACCTGGTTTGGTTTATTCTAAATAAAGGTTTATTCTAAATAAAGGGTTTTCTTTCCCCAGCACATAGCAGCACTGAGTGTCCATGAGAGCTAAGCACAGACCTGGGTAGCTGTCACCTGCAACCCAGACCCACTCCTTATAGGCTGCATGGTCACAAGCAAAGTGTGGCCAGCAGGGCTGGGGAGGTTCTGCTCCCCCTCTGCTCTGCCCTGCTCAGACCACACCTGCAGCACTGTGCCCAGTGCTGGGCTCCCCAGCCCCAGAGAGACAGAGACCTGCTGGAGAGAGGCCAAGGGAGAGCCAGGAGGATGCTTAGGGGACTTGAGCATCTCCCCTGGGAAGAGAGACTGAGAGCTCTGGGGCTGTTGAGTCTGGAGAGGAGAAGGCTGAGAGGGGTGGGGGGCAAGGGGAGGGGGCCAAGCTCTTGTGGGTGGTGCACAGCAATAAGCCAAGGAGCAGTGGAGACAAACTTGAAGAGAGAAGGTTTCAGCTCAAGAGGAGGAGAAACTTCTGTCAGTGGCAGAGCCCTGGAGCAGGCTGCCCAGAGAGGTTGTGGAGTCCTCCTTCTCTGGAGCCTTTCCAGCCCCATCTGGATGGGTTTATTGGAAAAGCCTTTACCATAACCCAGCCCAACCATTCTCTAACTCTGCCAGGGCTGGGGCTAAGCCATGGCCCCCAGCACCACAGCTCTGCCTCTTGGAAACACCTCCAGGGATGGGGATTCAACCACCTCCCTGGGCAGCCTCTGCCAGGCTTGGAGAACCCTTGCAGGGAAGAAGTTTCTTCTGATCTCTAACCTAAGCCTCCCCTGGCACAATTCCAGGCCATTTCCTCTTGTCCTATCACTTGTCACTAGTGTGAAGTGCCCAACCCCCACCTCCCTGCAGCCTCCTCTCAGGGAGCTGCAGAGAGCAATGAGGTCTCCCTCAGCCTCCTCTTCTCCACACTCAACACCCCCAGCTCCCTCAGCTGCTCCTCCCCAGCCCTCTTCTTCAGACCCTTCCCCACCTTGGTTGCCCTTCTCTGGACCTGCTCCAGCCTCTCAATGTCCTTCCTGGAGTGAGAGGCCAAAGCTGACCCCAGCACTCAAGCTGTGGCCTCCCCAGTGCCCAGCACAGGAGGACAATCCCTGCCCTGCTCCTGCTGCCCACACCATTGCTGCTCCAGGCCAGGCTGCTGGTGGCCTTCTTGCCCACCTGGGCACCCCCTGGCTCCTCTTCAGCTGCTGCCAACCAGCACCCCCAGCTCCTTCTCTGCTGGGCACTTTGCAGCCACTCTGCCCCAAGCCTGGAGCACTCCTGGGGTTGTTCTCTACTGGGTGCAGTGCTGGCACCTGGCCTTGCTGCCAGCATGGAACCCTCCCCCCAGCATGGTGCCTTCCACCACGAAGCACATGTGGGTAGTGCTGCAGGCAGAGCAGGATGGACCCCAGCTGCCTGTTACCCACCAGTGCCTCCCTCCCACGGGTGCTGAGCCCTGCCCTGTGGTTTCAGCTCAGCTGCACTCTCAGTGCCCTCCAGAGCCCTGGCACCAGCATGCTGAGGCCATCTGCACCACCACCTGTGGAAGGGGAAAAAACTTCCCTTTCCTGTGGAGCAAGGGGAAAGCCAGCAGAGGGATTACAAGGGTGTGAGTCACCCTCTGCCTCCTGCATGACTCTGGGGACAGGGTGGCCTCCTCTTCCGGGGCTGGGGCAAAGCCTCAGCTTCTGCTGTGCTTGTCCTTAGTCACTGCCCAGCTACACAAAGCCCAGCAGAAACCACCCCTGGAAATGCCTCCACCTGAGGTGGGAAACAAGGAGCTGCTGCTCCTGGCTTGCTCTAAATACACCCAGAGGGCAGGTCTGTGGTTCTGTGCTCTGCTTCCACCCCACTCATGCCCATTTATTTCTGCAGGCAGTGGCAGGGGAAGCAAGATCCAGGCAGTTATGTGGGGAGATGCAGCTTGAATTTGTCCCCCAGCCACGCTGGGATAAGAGATTCTGGTAGCTGCTGCAAGTAGCTCTGAGCTTTGCCAGGGGTTGTTGTAGGTGCCAAAGGCTTGGGGACATCCTGGCACGGGGAGGGAGGGACTCTACAGCTCTGCCTTGCTGCAAGCAGGGGAAGAAATCCCTCTGGTCCCTCCCTGAGCACCCAAGGAGGGGCATGGCTGAGAAGCTGCCAGAAGAGTGGGCATAGAAAAACAGGAAGGCTGGAAGCTATGGATCAGCTCCATATCAGTGATCTTATCAATATGCTCAGTGACTCATCCACAGCTTTTCCCCTCTGAGGCTTTCATGACAAATTCACTTCCTTCACTGCCATATAAAGATGGAGAGTTTCAGCAAAACAAAGGGGAAAAAAAGAAGGTGGAAAAGTGCTAAGTGAGGGCAGTTGGATGGAGATGGAGGCCTCCAGCCCCAGCAAGCTGCTGGCTCAAACCCTCCTGCACTCATGGCCTTCCCCAGGGCTGTGGGCTTTGTGCTGGTGCATGCTGGCATCACTGGCTCACAGCTCACAGGATGTCAGGGGCTGGAAGGGACCCAAAGAGATCTGCCAGTCCAAGCCCCCTGCCAGAGCAGGACCACACAATCTAGCTCAGGTCACAGAGGAACACATCCAGACAGGGCTGAAAAGGCTCCAGAGAAGGAGACTCCACAACCTCTCTGGGCAGCCTGCTCCAGGGCTCTGGGACCTTCACAGTCAAGAAGTTCCTCCTCATGTTGAGGTGGAACCTCCTGTGCTGCAGCTTATATTCATTGCTCCTTGTCCTATCCCAGGGAGCAATTGAGCAGAGCCTGTCCCTGTCCCCTCCCTCCTGACCCCCAGCCCTCAGCTATTGATAGACATTGATTAAATCCCCTCTCAGTCTTCTCCTCTCCAGACCAAGCAGCCCCAGGTCCCTCCAAGCAGAAGGTGATTGGCAGGCAGCTCTCCAAGTGTGGCAGGCACAGGTCACAGGCACTGTGACATCCACTCCCTGCCTGGCAGCATTCTGTGGCTGTGGTGCCTCAGGGAAAGCAGCAGCAGCACTCTGAGTGCTCACTGCAGCTCAGCTGGCAGCAGAGCCATCCTGCTGCACAGAGGCAGAGGAAGAAAGGGGATGCTGCACCTCATCTTTATTGATGATCTGGATGAGGGGATTGAGTCAGGCATCAGTACATTTGCAGATGACACCAAGCTGGGAGCAGATGTTGGTCAGTCAGAGGGCTGAAGGGCTCTGCAGAGGGACCTTGCCAGGCTGGACAGATGGGCAGAGGCAACAGGATGGCATTCAACAAGTCCAAGTGCCAGGGGCTGCACTTTGGCCACAGCAACCCCAGGCAGAGCTACAGGCTGGGGGCAGAGTGGCTGAGAGCTGCCAAACAGAGAGGGACCTGGGGGGATTGGATGACAGCAGCTGAACAGGAGCCAGCAGTGTGCCCAGGGGGCCAAGAAGGCCAAGGGCATCCTGGCCTGCAGCAGGAAGAGTGTGGCCAGCAGGAGCAGGGAAGTCCTTGTGCCCTGTGCTCAGCACTGCTGAGGCCACACCTTGAGTCCTGTGTCCAGTTCTGGGCTCCTCAGTTTAGGAAAGACGTTGAGAGACTTGAAGGTGTCCAGAGAAGGGCAAGAAAGCTGGGGAGGGGTCTGGAGCACAGCCCTGTGAGGAGAGGCTGAGGGAGCTGGGGTTGCTTAGCCTGGAGAAGAGGAGGCTCAGGGGAGACCTTCTTGCTCTCTGCAACTCCCTGCAGGGAGGTTGTAGCCAGGTGGGGGTTGGTCTCTTCTCTCAAGCAACCATCTCAAGCACAAGAGGACACAGTCTGAAGCTGTGCCAGGGGAGGTTTAGGCTGGAGGTGAGGAGAAAGTTCTTCCCTGAGAGAGTTGTTAGCCATTGGGATGTGCTGCCCAGGGAGGTGGTGGAGTCCCCATCCCTGGAGGTGTTCCAGAGGGGATTGGATGTGGCACTTGGTGCCATGGTTTAGTCATGAGGTCTGTGGTGCCAGGTTGGACTCGATGATCCTCGAGGTCTCTTCCAACCTTGGTGATGCTGTGAGACTGTGATACCTCCAGCTCTGAGCACACTAAGTGCTTGGCATAAACTCTGGGAGGCACCCAGAGCTGAAAGCATGGAGGGACTGCCAGGAGCAGAGTGCAGACACAGCCTGCAGCTTTAGCACGTTGCATGTGCTGGTAGTGCAGAGTGCTCAGCTCTGGGACTGACTCCTCCACTTCTATTCTGCCCTGGGGAGACCACATCTGAAGTGTTGTGTCCAGCTCTGCAGTCCCCAGTTCAAGAGGGACAAGGATACACAGGATGGGAAGGAAGGAAGGGAAGGGAAGGGAAGGGAAGGGAAGGGAAGGGAAGGAAGGGAAGGGAAGGGAAGGGAAGGGAAGGGAAGGGAAGGGAAGGAAGGGAAGGGAAGGGAAGGGAAGGGAAGGGAAGGGAAGAGGAGAGGAGAGGGAGAGGAGAGGAGAGGAGAGGAGAGGAGAGGAGGGAGAGGAGAGGAGAGAGAGGAGAGGAGAGGAGAGGAGAGGAGAGGGAGAGGAGAGGAGAGAGGAGAGGAGAGGAGAGAAGAGAGGAGGAGAGAAGAGAGGAGAGAAGAGAAGAGAAGGGAGAGGGAGAGGAGAGAAGAGAAGAGAAGAGAAGAGAGGAGAGAGAAGAGAAGAGAAGAGGGAGAGAGAGGGGAGAAGGAGAGAGAAGAGGGAGAGAAGAGAAGAGAAGAGAGAGAGAAGAGAAGAGAAGAGAAGAGAAGAGAAGAGAAGAGAAGAGAAGAGAAGAGAAGAGAAGAGAAGAGAAGAGAAGAGAAGAGAAGAGAAGAGAAGAGAAGAGAAGAGAAGAGAAGAGAAGAGAAGAGAAGAGAAGAGGAATTAACCAGGTTGGAAGAGACCTTCAAGATCGTAGAGAGTGTCCAAAGGGGGAGATGGGGATGCTGAGGGGACTGGAACCCGTGTGTGAGGAGGAAAGGCTGAGACCTGGGGCTGGTTAGCCTGGAGAAGAGAAGGCTGAGAGGGATCTGATCAGTGCTCATAAATACCTGAGGCGTGGGGGGCAAGAGGAAGGGGCCAGACTCTTTGCAGTGGTGATCTGTGATAGGGCAAGGAGCAATGGATACAAACTGGAACCCAGGAGGTTCCAGCTCAATATGAGCAAAAACTTCCTTACTGTGAGGCTGCTGGAGCCCTGGAGCAGGCTGCCCAGAGAAGCTGTGGAGTCTCCTTCTCTGGAGACTTTCAAGCCCCACCAGGATGTGTTCCTGGGTGACCTACCCTGGGTGACCCTGCTCTGGCAGGGGGGTTGGCCTGGATGAACTCCCAAGCCCTGCCTTGCTGTGACTCCAGAGAGAGTCAAGTAAAGTTTAGCCAGAGGTATGAGCTCTGCTCCAGCCCTGGCTCTGCCAGCCACAGCCTGTGGCTTGCACAATCCCAGAGGCATTTCTGCACTCTGCTCCAAGAGCCTGTTAGCTAATGTGCAACCCCAGGCACGTCTGCAGCGCTGCAGCTACCAGCAGCGACCCTGCTGCAGCTGGGGCTGGCTTGGCCGGTGCCCCAGAGAGCTGAGGGAAGCTTTGGGCTCCATCCTGGAGCACAGGGGGCACAGAGGGACCTCCCTGCACGGTGCCAAGTGTCAGGGCACAGCTAATCCACAGCGTTCATTCTCCAGCTCTCCCTGAGGGGAGCACAAGCACCTCTTGGTGGAGGGGTTTGTGAAGGTGAATCCTGCCTCATGTTCTCGGCATTTCCTTGCTGGGTTTTGTCCTCAGTTACAGCCTGAATCATGCCTTTTACTGCATCCTGCAGGGCAAACTCCAAAGCAGTGCAGGAGCAGAAGCATTTCAGCAGCAGAGCTGAGTTGGCAGGGCAGGGCTGGTCCCACCCAGGCAAGTGAAGCAGAGGGAGACAAATCACAGCCCTTCCAAATCTAACCGAGGGAAAGCAGCTCCAGGGAATTGAAGGCTTCATTTCCTGCCCTCAGGCACTGCCCTCTCAGTCTCCCCATGAGGGCTTTGAGCTGTCCTGTTGCAACCTGGATAGCTGTGTGTGAGGACACTCTGTGCCTGTCCACTGGGAAAGGATGCAGGGCACATACAAGGATGACATGGACAGCCCCAGAGGCTCTCTGAGCTCTCCTCTGTCCATCCAGCAGCTTTGAATTCAGCTCACAGTTGGAGCTGTTCCAATATATCAGCTCTGGAAACAAGGTGCACAAAGGGTTTGAAAGCTTCAGTGCTCATCCACAGAGCAGATGGAGTCCTGCAGCCCTTGGGTTGCTGTGGCCCAGGGCTTGCTGAGACACTGAGCTCAGATCCTTAGCTTGCACACAACCATAGAGTGCTCTGGGTTGGAAGGGAGCTCCAAAGCTCAGCCAGTCCAAGCCCCTGCACTCAGCAGGGACATCCTCCACTGGATCAGGTTGCCCAGAGTCCTGTCCAGCCTCACCTTGAATATCTCCAGGGATGGAGCCTCAACCACCTCCCTGGGCAGCCTGCTGCAGTGCTCCAGCAGCCTCCTGGTGCAGAACTTGTTCCTCACAGCCAATCTCAATCTGCTCTGCTCCACTTTGAAGCCATTGCCCCTGGGCCTGTCCCTGCAGGCCTTTGCAAACAGTCTCTCTGCAGCCTTCCTGTAGCCCCTTCAGGTACTGGCAGGCTGCTGTTAGGTCTCCCCAGAGCCTTCTCCTCTCCAGGCTGAACACCCCCAGCTCCCTCAGCCTGGCCTCATAGCAGAGCTGCTCCAACCCCCTGAGCATTTTCATGGTCTCCTCTCCATCAGCTCCAGGTCCCTCTTGTGTCAAGGGCTCCAGAGCTGGATACAGTCCTCCAGGTGAGGTCTCACCTGAGCAAAGTGCTCTCTGGAGGTGACAGGGTAGGGTAGAGTAGGATAGGATGGGATAAGATGGGATAGGATAGGATAGGATAGGATAGGATAGGATAGGATAGGATAGGATAGGATAGGATAGGATAGGATAGGATAGGTTCCAATGCTGTGATCATTTTTGTGACCTCCTCTGCACCCTCTCCATCAGCTCCAGGTCCTTCCTGTGTTGAGGGCTCCAGCCCTGCACACAGCACTGCAGGTGAGGTCTCCCCAGAGCAGAGCAGAGGGGCAGGATCCCTCTCTCCATCTCTGCCCACTCTGCTTTGGATGCAGCCCAGGCTGCCCTTGGCCTTCTATGCTGCAGGCTCACCCTGCCTGCTCCTGGCCAGCTTCTCCCCCACCAGCACCCCCAAGTCCTTCTCCTCAGGGCTGTCTCTATCCCCTCCTCCCCCAGCCTGTGCTGATAGTGAGGATTGTTCCAGCCCAGGAGCAGGACCTGCCCTTGCTCTTGTTGAGCCTCATGAGGTTCACCTGGGCACCAGCTCTGCAGCCTGTCCAGGTCCCTCTGGATGCCCTCCTGTCCCTCTGGCCCCTGGACAGCACCACTCAGCTTGGTGCCATTGCACAGTGCTGATGGTGCCTGGAGCCCTCTGGCTGTAGCAGTGATAAAGATATCAACCAGTGCAGGTCCCAGCCCCTGAGGGACACCACTGTCCCTGCTCTGCATCTGGGCTTCAAGCCATGGGGCACTGCCCTCTGGGTGTGAGCACCCAGCCAGTTCCCTGTCCTCTGAGCATCCACCCAGCACATCCACACCTCTCTTGGTGAGCAGCATGCAGCTACAGCAGCTGGGATTTCTGATCCATGCCAGGACCACAAAGGAGCACTCAGGCTGCTAGCCAAGTGCAGGGAGGATGAGAGGGCTCATCTCTGCATGGCTGGGTGACCTCACAGGGCAAGGCCCTAGGTCCCAGCAGCACAGCTGGAGTCACTCCTGCCCTCTCTCCTGCAGCTGTGGGACCCCAGGAATGCCTGCAAGGCCCAGGGACTTCTGACTGTGCTGATGACATCAGAGGAGAGGCTGCTTTGAGGAGCATTTGATCATCTCCTCTGTACTCAGTAACAACCTGGCTGGGGACTATTGGCCCAGAGCTCAAGCACACAGCCCTTGTGGCTTTGAAAACAAGGCTCTGGATCCTGCCTGGTGGCTTGAACTGGGAACAAAGCACAGGTACAGGAAGGTGCTGTGAAAAGGAAGTTAGAGGCAAAGTCAAGTCTCAGTGAAGCTGTGAGGACATCCATGGCTGTATCCCCTGGCAGGGCTGTGAAAGGGGCTGGAAATGGGAAGGGGCAGAGAAGGAGGTGGTCAGGAGGTGTGCAGTCAGCAGCACTGAAGTGGTCTCCACAACTGATAGCATCACAGAATGGTCAGGGCTGGAAAGGACCTCAAGGCTCAGCCAGTTCCAACCCCTGTGCCATGGGCAGGGACACCTCACACCCCAACTCTCTCAGGCTGTCTCCAGAGCAGAGCAGCTCCAGCCCTCTGCTCCTCCTCGTGGCCCTGCTCTGGACACCTTCCAGCACCTCCACATCCCTCTTGTCATAGGGGCTCCAGAACTGGAGGCAGGACTCCAGGTGGGGTCTCCCCAGAGCTGAGCAGAGGGGGAGAATCACCTCCCTTGCCCTGCTGGCCACACTTCTCCTGATGCAGCCCAGGCTCTGCTTGGCTTTGTGGGCTGCAAGTGCAGACTGAGAGCTCCTGGGGAGCTTCTCCTCCCCCAGCACCCCCAAGGCTCTCTCCTCAGGGCTGCTTTCCAGCCAGTCCCTGCCCAGCCTGCATTTGTACCTGGGGTTGCCTCCAGCCAGCTGCAGGACCCTGCCCTTGGTCTGAGGGACTCTGCTTGTCCCTGGCCTCCCCTGGGCCATGGAGCCATGGACAGCCACTCTGTGGGTGCAGCCATCAAGCCAGTTCCTTATCCATCCAGTGGTCACCCATCACACCCATGTGTCACCAGCCTGGAGACCAGGCTGTGGTCTATTCTTCTGAGCCAGCAGTGCCTCCAGGAGGATCTGCTCCATCATCTTTCATTATGCCAAATGGCTTTCATTAGTAAGTGTCTCTCATTAACACATGTTTCTAAGGTCTCTCATTCCTAGGTGTCTGTCACTAATGAGCATTGAAATGGCAGCTGTGGCTTTGCAGTGTGCTAGGCAAAACCATGGGGCTGTTGATAATTGACTGAGGGTTTGGGTTTTTGGGGCAGCAACTACATTGAATTCTTCCAGGAGAAGAAGCAAGTCAGTTTCAGGAAGGGGGAAAGCAGCTGCAAATCCCCAAGTCTTGGCAAGGCCTCTGAACATTTAGTTTTCAGGAGCTCTGAATCAGTTTTCCAGTTAAAAGGTAGGAAAGAGCAGGGGGCAGTCCCCTCCCCCAGCCCACATTTGCTTTGCTGTGGGTTGCTTGAAGCCCTCTTCACCTCCTGGGACTTCCCAGCTTGCAAAATCCTGGAGAGCACCTGCCAGGGGGAGCTGAGCCACTTCTCCCTCCAGTGCTGCTGGGAGAGGTCCACGGTAGGAAGGCCTGGAAATGCTTCTGAATTGTTTCAGCTCTGTAGGATCCTTTTCCACCCAGACCTGCAGAGGTTAGCAGGAGGGTTTCACCTCTCCCCAAGCTGTTCAGCTGCTGCTTCTGAGCTCCAAAGTCACACTGGAAGGAATGAGCCACACAGCTGAGGCTGGCTGTGGGAACCAGGGGAGCACAGAAGTTTGTTCTGGGTATTTGCACTGATGTGAAAGGATGGAGGACATGGACAAGGAAGGAGGCCTTGGTCTTGCTTGGATGCAATGAGATAACCTTACCTCTTGTTTGGCTGGAAGCAGTGAAATGATGCCTCTTGCCCACAGCCAGCAGCAGGCAGTAAGGGCTCTGCTGGGGCTTGATGGTTGCAGGTCTGCCTGATGCATCTGCTGGAGTCTGATGCATTAACACAACACTGCCCTTAGCATCCCCCCACAGGACTGCTCACCTTGTGGGGTGGAACACCTGAGGCAGTTCTCATGGGAGGGAAAAGAACAAAAGATCATCACAGAACCACAGAATGGTTTGGGTTGGAAGGGCCTCCAGGGTCAGCCAGCTCCAACCCCCCTGCCATGGGCAGGGACACCTCACACCACAGCAGGTTGCTCACAGCCACATCCAGCCTGGCTGCAAACACCTCCAGGCAGGAGGCTTCCATCCCCTCCCTGGGCAACCTGTGCCAGGCTCTCACCACCCTCATTGCTTCCTGCTCTTCAGTCTCAGTCTCCCCCCTCTTGCAGCTCAAAGCCATTGTCCCTCCTCCTGGCACTCCCAGCCCTTGTCAGAAGTCCCTCCCCAGCTCTCCTGGAGCCTCTTCAGGTACTGGAAGGCTGCTCTAAGGTCTCCCTGGAGCGTTGTCTAGGCTGAACAGCCCCAACTCTCTCAGCCTGTCCCCACAGGGAGATTCTGCAGCCTCTGATCATCTCTGTGGCCTCCTCTGGAGCCTCTCCAGCAGCTCCAGGTCCTTCTTGTGCTGGGGGCCCCAGAGCTGGAGGCAGTGCTGCAGGTGGGGGCTGAGCAGAGCAGAGCAGAGGGGCAGAATCCCCTCCCTGTGCTGCTGCTCTCCCTGCCCTGGCTGCAGCCCAGGAGCAGGTTGGCCATCACCTGCTCACCTGCAAGCTTGGCTGGCAGTGCACTGCAGAGCTGTGAACTTTGCTGGCAGAAGTTGTTTAACCTGAGAGCTCTCTAATGACTGAGACCCCACAGACCCTCAGCAGCCTGCTTCCACTGTCACTATCCTACCTCATGGCCATGTTGAGTACTCCTGGCAGGGCTTTAAGCCCATGGCTGGTCCATAACAAGGTGATGCAATATTCCCTTCATGTTTGCAGCTCCTTTTGTCTGCAGGTATTTGTGTTTTCCTCTCTCTTCCCTGACCTGTCCCCCCCCTGCTCACACAGCTTTCCTTTGCTGATCCATGCTTGCAGGGCCTCTGACCACTCTTGCTCCTGCACTCTCTGGAGCTGTTCCCCATTTCATAGTTTCATAGTTTCATAGTTTCATTCAGGGTTGGAAGGGACCACAAGGATCATCCAGTTCCAACCCCCCTGCCATGGGCAGGGACACCCCACACTACATCAGCCTGGACAGAGCCTCATCCAGCCTGGGCTTAAACACCTCCAGGGACAGGGCCCCAACCACCTCCCTGCACAACCCATTCCAGGGCTTCACCACTCTCCTGGGGAAGAACTTCCTCCTCCCCTCCAGCCTCAATCTCCCCACCTCCAGCTTCATTCCATCCCCCCTAGTCCTAGCACTGCCTGAGATCCTGAGCAGTCCCTCCCCAGCCTTCCTGTAGGCCCCCTTCAGATACTGGAAGGCATCTGAACATCCCACACTCAAACACCCTGCTCCTTGCAGCCACTTCCAAAGGCTCTGCTTCTCTTCATATACCTCAGAGTGGCACCTGACCTCTGGTGTCACAGTCTCACAGTATCACCAAGGTTGGAAGAGACCTCGAGGATCACCTAGTCCAACCTGGCACCACAGACCTCATGACTAAACCATGGCACCAAGTGCCACATCCAATCCCCTCTGGAACACCTCCAGGGATGGGGACTCCACCACCTCCCTGGGCAGCACATCCCAATGGCTAACAACTCTCACAGGGAAGAACTTTCTCCTCACCTCCAGCCTAAACCACCCCTGACACAGCTTGAGACTGTGTCCTCTTGTTCTGCTGCTGGCTGCCTGGGAGAAGAGCCCAACCCCCACCTGGCTACAACCTCCCTTCAGGGAGTTGGAGAGAGCAAGAAGGTCTCCCCTGAGCCTCCACTTCTCCAGGCTAAGCAACCCCAGCTCCCTCAGCCTCTCCTCCCAGGGCTGTGCTCCAGACCCCTCCCCAGCTTTCTTGCCCTTCTCTGGACACCTTCCAGCAGCTCAACCTCTTTCCTAACCTGAGGAGCCCAGAACTGGACACAGGACTCAAGGTGTGGCCTCAGCAGTGCTGAGCACAGGGCACAAGGACTTCCCTGCTCCTGCTGGCCACACTCTTCCTGCTGCAGGCCAGGATGCCCTTGGCCTTCTTGTCCCCCTGGGCACACTGCTGGCTCAGTATGACACAGGCCTGCTCCTTGGCCTCCCAACTTATGGGTAGATTCAGGTTGGCTGTGAGGAAGAAGTTGTTCCCCAGGAGGGTGGTGAGAGCCTGGCACAGGTTGCCCAGGGAGGTGGTGGAAGCCTCCTGCCTGGAGGTGTTTGCAGCCAGGCTGGAGGTGGCTGTGAGCAACCTGCTGTAGTGTGAGGTGTCCCTGCCCATGGCAGGGGGTTGGAACTGGCTGAGCCTTGAGGTCCCTTCCAGCCCTGACAGCTCTGTCATTCTAAACAGACATTTCTGTCCTAAGACTTTCACAGACAAAAGGAGGACTGCTCAACCCCCACCTGCAGCACTGCCTCCAGCTCTGTTGCCCCCAGCACAAGAAGGACCTGGAGCTGCTGGAGAGGGTCCACAGGAGGCTGAAGAACTTCCCTATGGGGCCAGGCTGGGAGAGTTGGGGCTGTTCAGCCTGGAGAAGAGAAGGCTCTGGGGAGACCTCAGAGCAGCCTTCCAGTAGCTGAAGGGGCTCCAGGAGAGCTGGGGAGGGACTTTGGACAAGGGGACTTTTGACAAGTGCTTGGAGTGCTAGGATGATGGATTCAAAGTGGAAGAAGCTGGATTTAGATGAGACATTAGGAAGAAATTCCTCCCCACAGGGCTGGTGAGACACTGGAACAGCTTCCCCAGGCAGGTTGTGGATGTCCCCTCCTTGGATGCTCCCAAGGCCAGGCTGGATGAGGCCTTGAGCAAGCTGTGCTGGTGGGAGGTGTCCCTGCACATGGCAGGGGGTTGGAGCTGGATGAGCTTTGAGGTCCCTTCCTCCTCAAGCTGCCCTATGACTCTGTGGTGGCAATGGGTGCACCCCAGGCCAGGAGTGTGTAGGAAGGGTAAATTAACTTACAGCCTGGGCTGGAGGGAGGTGTCCCTGCCCATGGCAGGGGTTTGGAACTGGCTGATCCTTGAGGTCCCTTCCAGCCCTGGCAATTCTGTGGCTCCAAGCTCACCAGGTGAGCAGGGTGATTCCTGTAAGCACAAAGCATTTCTTTGCTAGCCTGGCTTTCACAGCATACATCATCAGCACATCAATATTAGCACCAAGTTCCAGCCCTGGCAGCCAGCAGCTGGCAGGAGATGTTTGCTGGCTCTTTGATTCTGTACCCAGGGCAAGCAGGGGTGACAAAGGGGCATTGCTGTGGAGAGCACAGTGTTTGTTGAGTTAAACATTGCTGAGCAGTCAGCATCCCCACCCTTGTCATGAATGAGGCTGGAAGGAATGGGTTTGAAGTCTTGCTCTGGTTGACTATAAACCTTTATTACATGTGGGATGTTCCCTGGGGAGGGGGCAGGCAGTTGCCTTCCAGACAAAACAAGCAGAATCCATCAGCTCGCTGCCTGCCCTCCCCAGCAGGGCGTGCAGGGAGGAGCTCAGGGTGCCTGGCACCTGCTGGAGCAGGGAGCTTGGCTGGCAACCACAAACCCTCCCTCAGCCTTCTGGGCTGCCCTTGGTGCAGCCTGGAAATAGCAAGGCCTTTGTCTGACTGTGTGCCCTGGGGATGGGAGCAGTGGGGAGGGCAAAGGGGAGGAATTAAACCCAACATCTTGCTGCAAACAGGGGGTGGCACGGCCTTGGCTGGCACCAAGTGGGGGTGGGACTGGCTGAGCCTTGAGGTCCCTTCCAGCCCTGGCAGTTCTCTGGCTGTTTCCCAGGAGGGAAGGGTGGCTTTAGAAAATGATCTTTGTGGCAGCCTCTGTCTGTAGAAAGCCAAGCAAGGCCCTGGCCTGGTGACATAGGAAAGTGTCACTCAGCACCTATTGGAAAGCCTTCCAGCAATTGCCTTAGCTTCAGCTGGGCTTGCAACAGGCTCTGCAGCGTGCTCCTGAAGGGCCACAGAGGAAGGGGGCAGACAGCAGTGAAACATTTGCTGACAGATCTGGGGAGCCCTGTACCAGGAGCAGGAGGAGCTGGTATGGGGTCTCTAAAGTGACAGATGGGGGCTGGCAGGATGACAGTGTCCTAGGCACAGCCTCTCTGCTGGGCTTGTAGCTTTACACTGCCCTTCAAAACCACAGGCTGCAACTAATGAAAAGGGAAGGTGGGGGAGAGGGGGGAGGTGGAATTAATGGCTCTGGAAACTGGCAGCTGTGCAAGAAGGAGAAAATGTTGCCCACCCCATCTTGTGTTGCCTTGTACCTGGCTCTGGGAAGATCCTGGCTCATTCCAAAGGGGAGAGTCAGTCAGCAGGGCGGCAGCCAGCAGAGCTGCCCAGGCTGGGCCTGGGGAGTGGAGCTGCCTGGCAGGAGCCATCCAAGCCAGAAGTGCTGCTGCTCTCCTGCTTTTATTTCTTGCTCAGGGCAGCCCCCAGCTGTGTGAATTTTCATTTGCAGAGCATCAGGAAACCCTTCCTGCCAAACTGATCAGCAGCTCTCACCCAAACGCTGAAGGACACCTCCAGAACCCTTTGGACTTGGCACCCTCCAGACCCCTATGGACTCAGTACCCTCCAGACCCCTTTGGACTTTAGAATAGGATAGAATAGAATAGAATAGAATAGAATAGAATAGAATAGAATAGAATAGAATAGAATAGAATAGAATAGAATAGAATAGAATAGACCAGGTTGGAAGAGACCTCAAAGATCATGGTGTCCAACCTATCAACCAATGCAACACCACCTAAACAACTAACCCATGGCACCAAGCACCCCATCAAGTCTCCTCCTCAACACCTCCAGGGATGGTGACTCCACCACCTCCCTGGGCAGCACATCCCAATGGCCAATCTCTCTTGCTGGGAAGAATTTTTCCTAACATCCAGCCTAAACCTCCCTTGGCACAACTTGAGACTGTGTCCTCTTGTTCTGCTGCTGGGTGCCTGGGAGAAGAGACCAACCCCCACCTGGCTCCAACCTCCCTTCAGGGAGTTGCAGAGAGCAAGAAGGTCTCCCCTGAGCCTCCTCTTCTCCAGGCTAAGCAACCCCAGCTCCCTCAGCCTCTCCTCACAGGGCTGTGCTCCAGACCCCTCCCCAGCTTTCTTGCCCTTCTCTGGACACCTTCCAGCAGCTCAACATCTTTCTTAAACTGAGGAGCCCAGAGCTGGACACAGGACTCAAGGTGTGGCCTAACCAGTGCAGTGTACAGAGGCAGAATGACCTCCCTGCTCCTGCTGGCCACACTCTTCCTGATGCAGGCCAGGATGCCATTGGCCCTCTTGGCTGCCTGGGCACAGTGCTGCCTCATGTTTAGGCCTACCATCCACCAGCACCCCCAGGTCCCTCTCTGCCTGGCTGCTCTCAGCCACTCTGCCCCCAGCCTGTAGCACTGCCTGGGGTTGCTGTGGCCAAAGTGCAGAACCTGGCACTTGGATGTGTTCAATCTCCTGCCCTTGGATTCTGCCCATCTGTCCAGCCTGGCAAGGTCCCTCTGCAGAGCCCTTCTGTCCTCTAACTGACCAACATCTGCTCCCAGCTTGCTGTCATCTGCAAATTTCCTGCTGATGGACTCAATGCCCTCATCCAGATCATCAATGAAGATGTTAAAGAGCACAGGGCCCAGCACTGATCCCTGGGGCACACCACTGGTGCCTGGCTGCCAGCTGGCTGTGGCACCATTCGCCACCACTCTCTGGGCTCAGCCTCCAGCCACTTCCTAACCCAGCTCAGAGTGCTGCTGTCCCAGCCAGGGGCTGACAGCTTGGCCAGCAGTTTGCTGTGGGGGATGGTGGCAAAGGCCTTGCTGAAGTCCAGGCAGACCACATCCACCAGGCAGTCACCTGGGCATGGAAGTCAATCAGGTTGGTCAGGCAGGACCTGCCCCTCCTAAACCCATGCTGGCTGGGCCTTAGCCCTTGGCCATCCTGTAGGTGCTGTGTGATTGCACTTGGGCCCCTCCAGACTGCTTTGTCAGATCTCATAAATTTAAAAGGAATTAAAGAAGAAGAAGAAGAAGAAGAAGAAGCAGCCAAAGAGGAAAACAAACCCATGCCCTGCTGAACTTTTCTCTCTTGCTGCTCTTGTAACACATGAAACAAATCTGACAGGAGCCTTGCCTGCAGCTCATATCTCAGCAGTAAGGAAGGAGCTTGGAGCCTTTTTTTTTCCTCTTCCCTTTTTCTTTCTTTAATTTTTTTTCCCCTTCCCCTACTAAAAATAACCCCTGCAAGGCTGTGGAAGGAGCTTGCCAGCCCTGGGAGCTCAGATGTGCCTCTGCTGGTTCAGAAGGGCTGATCTGGCTTTAATATGCACAGCCCTGTCAATACCGTGTTAAGCCCTCTGGCACCAGAGGGTCCAGGCAGCCTCTCTGTGTCATATCCCAGCCCCAAGCAGCAAGAAGGACCTAATCCATCACAGCAGCTCTTGAACCAACACTGCTGCAATTATATGCTCTCCAAATGGGCCCATTAACCTCTCAAACAGGGGTGTCATGCTGTCAGTTATGGTTCACAGGGGAGGAGTGAAGATAACTCTTATCTGGGGGAATGGGTTCGTGCAAAACCAATTGCAGTTTGTGTTGCCCTAATTGATTTGCTCCATCCTCTGCTCTGTGGAAATTCCAGGCTAGGCTGCTCACATGTGCACACCAAGGGGAAAGTCACTCCCAACAGCCTCTGCCTGGCCCACTGCAAGAGGGCACAGCTGAGTCGGACACGAAGAGCACAGCCTGTTCTCAGGGAGGGAAAGAAACACCAAAGGAGATGGGGAAGGGGCAAAGGAGATGGGAAAGGGGCAAAGGGGATGGGAAAGGGGCAAAGGAGATAGAACATGGCAAAGGAGAGGGAAAAGGGGCAAAGGAGAGGGAAAAGGGGCAAAGGAGAGGGAAAAGGGACAAAGGAGAGGGAAAAGGGGCAAAGGGGATGGAAAAGGGGCAAAGGGGATGGAAAAGGGGCAAAGGAGAGGGAAAAGGGGCAAAGGAGAGGGAAAAGGGACAAAGGAGAGGGAAAAGGGGCAAAGGGGATGGGAAAGGGGCAAAGGGGATGGAAAAGGGGCAAAGGAGAGGGAAAAGGGGCAAAGGAGATGGAAAAGGGGCAAAGGGGACGGAAAAGGGGCAAAGGAGATAGAAAGGGGGCAAAGGAGATGGAAAGGGGGCAAAGGAGAGGGAAAAGGGGCAAAGAAGATGGGAAAGTGGGCAAAGGAGATGGAAAATGGGCAAAGGACAGGGAAAAGGGTAAAGGAGATGGAAAGGGAGCAAAGGAGAGGGAAAAGGGGCAAAGGAGAGGGAAAAGGGGCAAAGGGGATGGGAAATGGGCAAAAGATGGAAAAAGGGGCAAAGGAGAGGAAAAAGGGGTAAAGGGGATGGAAAGGGAGCAAAGGAGAGGGAAAAGGGGCAAAGAAGATGGGAAAGTGGGCAAATGAGATGGAAAAGGGGGCAAAGGAGATGGAAAATGGCAAAGGAAATGGAAAAGGGGCAAAGGTAATGGAAAAGGGGCAAAGGGGATGGAAAAGAGCAAAGGAGATGGAAAAGGGGGCAAAGGAGATGGGAAAATGGACAAAGGAGATGGAAAAGGGCAAAGAAGATGGGAAATAGGGCAAAGAATGTGGAAAAGGAGGCAAAGGAATAGAAAAAGGGACAAAGGAGATGGAGAAGGGGCAAAGGCAGGGGCAGGGGCAGGGGCAGAGGCAGTGCTGTCCATTATAAGAGACTGTTCAGCCTGGAGAAGAGAAGGTTTCAGTACCTGAAGGGGCTACAAGAAAGCAAGGAAGGGCTTTTTGTCAAGGGCTTAGAGGGAATAGAAGTGGGAAGAGGGGTGATTGAGATGAGAGGCGATTGAGACTGGAGATGAGGAAGAAATTCTTTGCAGTGAGGGTGGTGAGACTCTGGCACAGGCTGCCCAGGGAGGCTGTGGCTGCCTCCTCCCTGGAGGTGTTCAAGGCCAGGCTGGATGAGGCCTTGAGCAAGCTGTGCTGGTGGGAGGTGTCCCTGCCCATGGCAGGGGGTTGGAACTGGATGAGCTTTATGGTCCCTTCCAACCCAACCCATTCTATGATTCTCTGAACATCCAGCAATGGGTATGGTGCTCTTTGCATCTTGCTTAGGGGCTTGCATGCATCAAGAGCTGCTTGTAGGCACCTGCAGCTAAGCTGCAGCCATGGCACATTTTGTTTCCACTGAGTGAGGCTGGAGACTCCAGGAATGGATTGATGGGAAGTGACTTGCAGGGGCTCTTCACTACAGGAAAGACCTTGGAAAGCTGGAGCATGTCCAGAGAAGGAAAACCAAGCTGGGGAAGGGTCTGGAGAAGAGGGCTGGGGAGGAGCAGCTGAGGGAGCTGGGGGTGTTGAGTGTGGAGAAGAGGAGGCTGAGGGAGACCTCATTGCTCTCTGCAGCTCCCTGAGAGGAGGCTGCAGGGAGCTGGGGGTTGGGCTCTGCTCCCTAGGCTCAGGTGAGAGGACAAGAGGAAATGTCCTGGAATTGTGCCAGGGGAGGGCTAGGTTGGACATTAGAAGAAACTTCTTCCCTGCAAGGGTTCTCCAAGCCTGGCACAGGCTGCCCCCAGGGAGGTGGCTGAATCCCCATCCCTGGAGGTGATGAAAAGAGTCAGAGCAGTGGTGCTGAGGGCCAGGGCTTAGCCCCAGCCTTGGTGGAGTTAGAGACTGGTTGGACTCAAGTCTGGGCCTGCTGCCTCTTGGGAGGGCTGCATCCAACCACCAGCCATAGCCATCCAGACAATCCTTTGCCATCCAATCTGCTTCTGTCTATATTCCTTTCCTAATAATCCTGCACCTTCCTTTCCCTTAAATTCTTTTGTGGTTGGTTTGTGGGAGGGTTTTTGGTTACCATTACCTCTTTAACCTCCAGCACTGTGCATGGCTGTTCCTTTGGTGTTCACACCTTTGTCTTCTCCTGCCTGACTATTTCCACATGGGGGAAATGGGGAAGGAAGAAAAAATAATCCCTAAAGCATAGAATCCCAGAAGTGACAGGGCTGGAAGGGACCTCAAGGCTCAGCCAGTCCCAACCTCCCTACCATGGGCAGGGACACCTCACACCACAGCAGGTTGCTCACAGCCACCTCCAGCCTGGCTGCAGACACCCCCAGGCAGGAGGCTTCCACCACCTCCCTGGGTAACCTGTGCCAGGCTCTCACCACCCTCATGGGCAACAACTTCTTCCTCACAGCCAATCTCAATCTCCCCACTTCTAGTTTTGCTCCATCCCCCCCACTCCTATCCCTCCCTGACACCCTCAAAAGTCCCTCCCCAGCTTTCTTGGAGCCCCCTGCAGATCCTGGAAGGCCACAATGAGGTCTCCTGGGAGCCTTCTCCTCTCCAGCCTGCACAACCCCAACTCTCTCAGGCTGTCTGCAGAGCAGAGCAGCTCCAGCCCTCTGCTCCTCCTCCTGGCCCTTCTCTGGACACCTTCCAGCCCCTCCAGATCCTTCCTGGCACAGAGGCTCCAGAACTGGCCCCAGAGCTGCAGCTGTGGTCTCAGCAGAGTGGAGCAGAGGGGCAGAATCCCCTCCCTGGCCCTGCTGGCCACACTTCTCTTGCTGCAGCCCAGGATATGATCCTTTCATTCTGTTCTGTTGGGGTTTGGGCTCCAGGAAAGCCAAAAGGCTACAGCAGCTCAGCAAGACCCTCTGTTCCCCTAGGGTCATTTTGGACACCTTGGAAGTGGAGATGAGACATCTGAGGCTGCTTCTCCCTTGGCACACCACACTGCACAGCCTCTTCCCAGGTGACAACCCAGCTTCTGCCCCAACCAGCAGCTACCAGAAGTAGCCTAAGAACCAGGTCCTGTCCCTTCTTGTGACTCCTGGTGACTCACTATTTATTTTTCCTTGCCCAAAACATTTGTCCCTGGTTTCATTCTGTTCTGGTGACTTAATCCAGACTGCTGCTCCAAAAATAATGGGGGAAATGCCTCCTCTGTTTGCAGCACTTGCAGGCCTCCAAGCTCATTGGCTCAGCTTAAAGAGTGGAGCAGTAAAAATGTGTTTGTCTTCCACTGTCCCCAAAGCTGCTTGCACTGAGCACTGCTGGAGGCTTCCTGGGCTGCTGGAGGGCAGATCAGACCTACTGGGGCAAGACTTGTCTCCATCATCTGTGATAGGACAGGAGGGAAGTGATGGGAGCTTGAGGAGGGGAGATTGAGAGTGGAGATGAGGAAGAAATTCTTTGCAGTGAGGGGGTGAGACTCTGGCACAGGCTGCCCAGGGAGGCTGTGGCTGCCTCCTCCCTGGAGGTGTTCAAGGCCAAACTGGATGAGGCCTTGAGCAAGCTGTGCTGGTGGGAGGTGTCCCTGCCCATGGCAGGGGGTTGGAGCTGGATGAGCTTTGAGGCCTCTTCCAATCCAACCCTTTCCATGATTCTTCCCTCTGTCACTACATCCTTCCTCGCCCATCTGGCAGCCTTCAAGGACTCTTTACTCTTTCCACTTTACTCTCTTTGTGGTTGGCTTCTAACATCAAAATAAAAGATGTTTCCATTTGCTGGGAAGAATGTGCCACAAAGGCAGACATTTGGGAGGGGGAAGCTGAGAGCCTCCTGAAGAGGAGAGGAGAGGAGAGGAGGAGAGGAGAGGAGAGGAGAGGAGAGGAGAGGAGAGGGAGAGGAGGGGAGAGGAGAGGAGGAGAGGAGAGAGGAGAGGAGAGAGGAGAGGAGAGGAGAGGAGGGGAGGGAGAGGAGAGGAGAGGAGAGGAGAGGAGAGGGAGAGGGGAGAGGAGAGGAGAGGAGAGGAGAGGAGAGGAGGGGAGAGGAGAGGGAGAGGAGGGAGAGGAGAGGAGAGGAGGAGGAGAGGAGAGGTTAACCAGGTTGTAAAATACCTTTGAGATCATCCAGTCCAACCTATCACCCAGCACCATCTGATCAACTAAACCATGGCACCAAGGGCCTCAGGCAGGCTCTTCCTAAACACCTCCAGGGATGGGGACTCCACCACCTCCCTGGGCAGCACATCCCAATGGCCAATCTCTCTTGCTGGGAAGAATTTCTTCCTCACCTCCAGCCTAAACCTCCCCTGGCACAGCTTGAGACTGTGTCCTCTTGTTCTGCTGCTGCTTGCCTGGGAGAAGAGACCAACCCCCACCTGGCTACAACCTCCCTTCAGGGAGTTGGACACAGCAAGAAGGTCTCCCCTGAGCCTCCTCTTCTCCAGGCTAAGCAACCCCAGCTCCCTCAGCCTCTCCTCACAGGGCTGTGCTCCAGACCCCTCCCCAGCTTTCTTGCCCTTCTCTGGACACCTTCAAGTCTCTCAATGTCCTTCTGAAACTGAGGAGCCCAGAACTGGACACAGGACTCAAGGTGTGGCCTCAGCAGTGCTGAGCACAGGGCACAAGGACTTCCCTGCTCCTGCTGGCCACACTCTTCCTGATGCAGGCCAGGATGCCCTTGGCCTTCTTGGCCCCCTGGGCACACTGCTGCCTCATGTTCAGTCTACCATCCACCAGCACCCCCAGGTCCCTCTCTGTTTGGCAGCTCTCAGCCACTCTGCCCCCAGCCTGTAGCATTGCCTGGGGTTGCTGTGGCCAATGTGCAGAACCTGGCACTTGGATGTGTTCAATCTCCTGTCCTTGGCCTCTGCCCATCTGTCCAGCCTGTCCAGGTCCCTCTGCAGAGCTCTCTGACCCTCCAGCAGATCAACTCCTGCCCCCAGCTTGGTGTCATCTGCAAACTTACTGCTGATGGACTCAATGTCCTGGTCCAGATCATCAATAAAGATATGATGAACAGGGCCAGGGAATCCAAGAGCATCCTGAAGTTCCCAGCTGCCTGGGATGAGCAGGGCCAGGGGATCCAAGAGCATCCTGAAGTTCCCAGCTGCCTGGGATGAGCAGGGCCAGGGGATCCAAGAGCATCCTGAAGTTCCCAGCTGCCTGGGATGAGCAGGGCCAGGGAACCTGAGAGCATCCTGAAGTTCCCAGCTGCCTGGGATGAGCCGGGCCAGGGAACCTGAGAGCATCCTGAAGTTCCCAGCTGCCTGGGATGAGCAGGGCCAGGGGATCCAAGAGCATCCTGAAGTTCCCAGCTGCCTGGGATGAGCAGGGCCAGGGAACCTGAGAGCATCCTGAAGTTCCCAGCTGCCTGGGATGAGCCGGGCCAGGGAACCTGAGAGCATCCTGAAGTTCCCAGCTGCCTGGGATGAGCAGGACCAGGGGATCCAAGAGCATCCTGAAGTTCCCAGCTGCCTGGGATGAGCAGGGCAGTGGCTGCAGAGTGCTGGGAGCCTCAAGGCTGGCTCTGCACACAAGGGCAGAGGCAATTCCTGTCCCTGCTCCCCAGCAGTGTGACACAGCAGGGCTCTGGGACACAGGGAGGTGTTTTTGCTGTGGAATTGTTCCTCAGCCCTATTAGATTCCTTTGTCCTCTGCCCATGGGAATAAAGCTCTCAGGGCAAGCATGAAGAGACTCCTTCAATTGTCTCCTTGCAGATAGGTTTGCTGTGGGTGTTGCTTCCTGCTGGCAGGTTGAGGCAACACTGCAACCTTCTTGGTAATGAAGGAGGGCTCCTGAAACCCAAGCTTTGGAAGCACACAGATCCACACTGTGCTGCCAGCCACCCTTTCCTAACTGGGGGCAAAACATAACTCCAGTAGCTCCTCCCTGTCCTGGCAGCTCAGTTGATAAGGCTGAAGCTAGCATTTCACCCTGGCATCACTAATGCAGGGCTGTGGGCATTCAGTTTAGCCTCTCAGGCTGGTGTGTCAGGTTGGAGCTGTGGCCCTGCTGCCCCACAACAAGGGCACTATTGATTTTTGCCTGCTTTCCAAGGATCTGTTTTCTTCTGCTGAGCACATTCTGTTTGCTTTGGCACAGGTAACAGAGGAGGGCAGGCAAGAGACTCAACCTCTTCTCACAAGGATTGAAGACTTGACAGGCATCAGGCTGTTTGTTCCCATGGTGGTCTGGAGCAGGGCATTGTCCTGCTTCTGGCTTTATTCACTCTTTATGCACTTAGTTTTCAATCTGGATCCACAGTGCAGCGTGCAGGCAGAGCTGATGTGCAGCCTGGAGAAGAGAAGGCTCCAGGGAGACCTCAGAGCAGCCTTCCAGTACCTGTAGGGGCTCCAGGAGAGCTGGGGATGGACTTGGGACAAGGGCTGGGAGTGCCAGGATGAGGAACAATGGCTTTGAGCTGGGAGAGGGGAGATTGAGCCTGGAGATGAGGAAGAAATTCCTTGCAGTGAGGGTGGTGAGACTCTGGCACAGGCTGCCCAGGGAGGCTGTGGCTGCCTCCTCCCTGGAGGTGTTCAAGACCAGGTTGGATGAGGCCTTGAGCAAGCTGGGCTGGTGGGAGGTGTCCAGGGAGCTGGAACTGGATGAGCTTTATGGTCCCTTCCAACCCAACCCATCCCATGATTCCATGACATGCAGCAAGAGTTTCCCTCCAGAAAGACCTGCACAGCACCTGAAACATGGATCTGTGTGACCCTGCAGCTCAGCTCTGAGCCTTGAGCAGACACCCACTGAGTGTCCTCCACCCCAGGTGTCATCCTGCTTCAGCCTGCCATTGCACCTCCAGTAAAGAAGCAGCTTATAAAAGTTAGCTATAGCTGATCCAATGATTGATAGTCAGCAGGAGTTTGCCTCTGCCTCTCTCCAGCTGGGGTTAAAACAGAAGATCCCAGTCTTCATAGTATCATAGTATCATTCAGGGTTGGAAGGGACCACAAGGATCATCTAGTTCCAACCCCCCTGCCATGGGCAGGGACACCCCACACCATGATTTGACCATGAACTGCTCTTCCAGCAGCAAGAACCAGCAGGTGATGAGGTTGCTTCTCAGCCAGAGGGGAGCAGACAGGTTTGGTCCATGCCAGGACCTTTGGGGCTCTCAGTGCTTGGGGCACTGGGGACCACCAGAAGGCTAAGGCAGCCTGGAGCCCTGTGTCCTGCTGCATCTCACCATCCACAGCAATATTGCCCACAGGTATCCCAGTGTCGAGGTATGGCAGAGGTTGGGAGAGACCTCTGGGAATCATGGAGTCCACCCCCCCTGCCATGAGCAGGTCACACAGGAACACATCCAGGTGGGTTTTGAATGCTTCCAGGGATGGAGACCTCTGTGGGCAGCCTGCTCCAGGACTCCAGCACCAGTCTTTGCTCATGTTCAGACAGAGCTTCTCCTGTTCCCCTTTGTGGCTGATACCCCTTGCCCTGTTAATGGGCACCACTGAGAAAACCTTGGCCCCATGCTCCTGCACCCAGCCCTTAAGCAGCTGTTTGTCAGGCTTTGGTGGACCCGCAGAGGCTGCTGGTGTCACAGTGTCACCATGGCTGGAAGAGACCTCAAAGATCACCAAGTCCAACCTGGCACCACAGACCTCATGACTAAACCATGGCACCAAGTGCCACATCCAATCCCCTCTGGAACACCTCCAGGGATGGGACTCCACCACCTCCCCTGAGCAGCACATCCCAATGGCCAACAACTCTCTCTGTGAGGAACTTTCTCCTCACATCGAGTCTAAACCTCCCCTGGCACAGCTTGAGACTGTGTCC
Organism: Melanerpes aurifrons; assembly: GCA_011125475.1. NCBI lineage: Eukaryota > Metazoa > Chordata > Aves > Piciformes > Picidae > Melanerpes > Melanerpes aurifrons. Next base: position 1,070,896 of record WWNC01000125.1, on the reverse strand, counting down.
TCTTGTTCTGCTGCTGCTTGCCTGGGAGAAGAGACCAACCCCCACCTGGCTACAACCTCCCTCAGGGAGTTGCAGAGAGCAAGAAGGTCTCCCCTGAGCCTCCTCTTCTGCAGGCTAAGCAACCCCAGCTCCCTCAGCCTCTCCTCCCAGGGCTGTGCTCCAGACCCCTCCTCAGCCTCGTTGCCCTTCTCTGGACACCTTCAAGTGTCTCGATGTTCTGAGGAGCTGAGTGTAAGCCATGGACACCACACACACACACACACTACATATACATTGAGATACAGCTGTGTCTGAGAAGGCAGGGCTGTGCTGCCTGCTCCCTCCCTCCCCGGTGTGCCGGTGCAGTGATGTGCTCCTACAGTGGCACCTAGTGGGGAGTGCTCTGGAGCCGTGGGGATGAGGCTGGGTGGGCAGGTTGCACACTCAGCCCTCACCCACTCCATGCAATACTGTGGACAATTTGATTGATTGATTTGTTTTCCCCCTTGGTTCTTCCAAAGCCCTTGCAGAGCCGCACGGTTTCCAGCAGCCTTCATGCTGGCTTGCTGCTCTCACAGCCTCACCTCTGCTGGGCAGGAGCTGCTCCTGAAGTTCACAGCACTCTGGCAGGAAAGTCTTAGAAACATAGAATCATAGAATCAATAAGGTTGGAAAAGGCCTCAGAGATCAGCAAGTCCAACCTGGCACCCAACACCTCCTGATCAACTAAACCATGGCTCCAAGTGCCACATCCAAGCCTTTGTTCAACGCCTCCAGGGATGGGGACTCCACCACCTCCCTGGCCAGCACATCCCAATGGCCAATCTCTCCCTCAATGAAGAACTTCCTCCTCACCTCCAGCCTAAACCTCCCCTGGCACAGCTTGAGACTGTGTCCTCTTGTTCTGCTGCTGCTTGCCTGGGAGAAGAGCCCAACCCCCACCTGGCTCCAACCTCCCTTCAGGGAGTTGGAGAGAGCAATGAGGTCTCCCCTGAGCCTCCTCTTCTGCAGGCTAAGCAACCCCAGCTCCCTCAGCCTCTCCTCTTAGGGCTTGTGCTCAAGGCCACACCAAGCCCTCTGCTCTTGCACCCCTCCTCTGGGGCTGCATCCTCCTCCATGTGTAGGAGCTGAGCTCCCTACCTGTGACCCTCTGCTCCTGCCTTTTCCTGCTGGATCCCCCCTCAGCAGCCCATCCACATTTCCTCCTCCAAGTCCCTCTGCCTTGACCTGGGCCTGGCAGGTCTGTCCGGAAAGCAGGCAACCTCTGGAGCTGCTTCCTGCCCTGTGGCTGGTGCTGCTGCTCTGGCCTCAGAGGAAAGGGCTGCCTCTCACCCAGCAAAGGACTTCCTCCACCAGTTCCCATCCCCCGGGGGAGTTTGTGTCCCACAATTGTCCCAGTTCAGCTGAGACAGCAAAAGGCTCAGCCTGCCACTGCTCCCAAGGCCCAGCCTGTGCCACCGCAGCATCTGAAAGGAAGCACTGCCGAGCTCTGACGTCCCTGCCAAAGGGGGGCTGATTTATCTTCTCCTTGGCAGCTATGCACAGAGCCACTCACCCCAGGAGCACACAGGGGTGGCCTCAAATGCTGCCATCCAAGCTAGACCTCCTCACCAGATGCCAGACCAGGATCATCTGAGTGGCTGCAGCTGGGCACATTGCTGCTCCAGATTGTTTCTCTTGCTGTGGTGCCCCTGGCACAAACCACAGCAGTTAGGGGCAGTGCCTGCAGCATGTCAGGCAGCATTTTCCTGTTCAATATCTTTATTGATGATCTGGAGGAGGGCATTGAGTAACTTTGCACATGACAGCAAGCTGGGGGCAGGAGGTGATCTGTTAGAGGGTGTCACAGTATCACAGAATCACCAAGGCTGGAAGAGACCTCAAAGATCACCAAGTCCAACCTGGCACCACAGACCTCATGACTAAACCATGGCACCAAGTGCCACATCCAATCCCCTCTGGAACACCTCCAGGGATGGGGACTCCACCACCTACCTGGGCAGCACATCCCAATGGCCAATCTCTCTGCCTGGGAAGAACTTTCTCCTCACCTCCAGCCTAAACCTCCCCTGGCACAGCTTCAGACTGTGTCCTCTTGTTCTGCTGCTGCTTGCTTGGGAGAAGAGACCAACCCCCACCTGGCTACAACCTCCCTGCAGGGAGTTGGAGAGAGCAATGAGGTCTCCCCTGAGCCTCCTCTTCTCCAGGCTAAGCAACCCCAGCTCCCTCAGCCTCTCCTCACAGGGCTGTGCTCCAGACCCCTCCCCAGCTTTCTTGCCCTTCTCTGGACACCTTCCAGCAGCTCAACCTCTTTCCTAACCTGAGGGGCCCAGAACTGGACACAGGACTCAAGGTGTGGCCTCAGCAGTGCTGAGCACAGGGCACAAGGACTTCCCAGCTCCTGCTGGCCACACTCTTCCTGCTGCAGGCCAGGATGCCATTGGCCTTCTTGGCCCCCTGGGCACACTGCTGCCTCATGTTTAGGCAGCTGTCAATCAGCACCCCCAGGTCCCTCTCTGTTTGGCAGCTCTCAGCCACTCTGCCCCCAGCCTGTAGCACTGCCTGGGGTTGCTGTGGCCAAAGTGCAGCCCCTGGCACTTGGACTTGTTGAATGCCATCCTGTTGGCCTCTGCCACTCTGCCCAGCCTGGCAAGGTCCCTCTGCAGAGCCCTTCAGCCCTCTAACTGACCAACATCTGCTCCCAGCTTGGTGTCATCTGCAAACTTGCTGATGACTGACTCAATGCCCTCATCCAGATCATCAGTGAAGATGTTAAAGAGCACAGGGCCCAGCACTGATCCCTGGGACACACCACTGGTGCCTGGCTGCCAGCTGGCTGTGGCACCATTCACCTCCCCTCTCTGGGCTCAGCCTCCAGCCAGTTCCTAACCCAGCTCAGAGAGCTGCTGTCCCAGCCAGGGGCTGACAGCTTGGCCAGGAGTTTGCTGTGGGGGATGGTGTCAAAGGCCTTGCTGCAGTCCAGGCAGACCACATCCACAGCCTGCCCCACAGCAGTCACCTGGGCATAGAAGGAAGTTGGTCAGGTTGGTCAGGCAGGACCTGCCCTTCCTAAACCCGTGCTGGCTGGGCCTGATGCCTTGGCCATCCTTCAGGTCCAAGCCTGGTGTGAGGGTGCAGCCTTTCCCCTGCTTTCCCCATTCCTTTCCTCTGCTTTCCCCATTCCTTTCCCCTGCTTTCCCCATTCCTTTCCTCTGCTTTCCCCATTCCTTTCCCCATTCCTTTCCCCTGCTTTCCCCTTTCCTTTCCCATCCTGGCTGAAGCCCTTGCTCCCATCTTGGAGGGAAATGGATTGCCTGTGAGGCTGGGACCAGCCCTCCAGCCCTGATTTACAGCCCATTTCGAACTGCGCCATGACTCAGCCGACTTTGCCATTGAGCATTTGCTGTGAGCACCAAACCTATTCAGGGCCTGCAGCCTCTCTGTGATTCATTCAGCTTGAGGAAACCCTGGAAATTTATTGGGATGTTTTCACAGCCCTGGAAATCTCTCTGGGACTCATGAACAAAAGAACAGCATTTGCTCACCACCAGCCTGCTCCCCCTCACATGCATTAGGTAATGCAGCCCTGCAGGCCAGACCTGGGCTGGGCTCAGACTTCCTGAGCTTGGCATTCCATCACAGCCCTTCCTTAAAGTCCAGCTCATGGAGTCTCTTGCTTTGGCTACCTGAGGACCTCAGCTCTGTGAAGAAGCAGGGAAAAGCCCAAACAGCTCTGCTGCTTGCAGCTGTGAACAGCAGCACCAAGCACTGGCTCCAGACCTGCTCAGGTGCCAGGGGGCAAAGCAAAGCCACAGCTTGTGTTGGAGTTTCAGGGTGTTCTCACACACTGGTTTGGGCACCTCAGAGTGCTGTGGGGGATGGTTATCTGGGTGTGCTGGGATGAAAATTTCCCCCAGCAGGAAATTGCCAGCCCAGCTCAGCTGGAAGCAAATGGAGCTGCAGTTACAAGCACAGCTGCAACCTCCAGTGGACTGCAATGAAGAGTAGCTACAAAATACACAACAGGTACAGGTGTTTACAAGTGATAAACAGCACTAGAACTGCCCTGGACAAAACCAGGGGGCTAATAATAGCTTCCCCACTCCCTGCCCCCTTCCCTCTACACCCCCAGTACACAGAGATGTCATCATATCTTTATTGATCATCTGGGTGAGGGGATTCAGTCCATCAGCAGTGAGTTTGCAGATGACACCAAGCTGGGGGCCGGAGTTGAGCTGTTAGAGGGCTGAAGGGCTCTGCAGAGGGACCTTGCCAGGCTGGACAGATGGGCAGAGGCCAAGGGCAGGAGACTGAACACATCCAAGTGCCAGGGGCTGCACATTGGCCACAACAACCCCAGGCAGAGCTACAGGCTGGGGGCAGAGTGGCTGAGAGCTGCCAAACAGAGAGGGACCTGGGGGTGCTGATTGACAGCTGCCTAAACAGGAGCCAGCAGTGTGCCCAGGGGGCCAAGAAGGCCAAGGGCATCCTGGCCTGCAGCAGGAAGAGTGTGGCCAGCAGGAGCAGGGAAGTCCTTGTGCCCTGTGCTCAGCACTGCTGAGGCCACACCTTGAGTCCTGTGTCCAGTTCTGGGCTCCTCAGGTTAGGAAGGAGGTTGAGCTGCTGGAAGGTGTCCAGAGAAGGGCAAGAAAGCTGGGGAGGGGTCTGGAGCACAGCCCTGTGAGGAGAGGCTGAGGGAGCTGGGGTTGCTTAGCCTGGAGAAGAGGAGGCTCAGGGGAGACCTTCCTGCTCTCTCCAACTCCCTGAAGGGAGGCTGTAGCCAGGTGGGGGTTGGTCTCTTCTCCCAGGCAAGCAGCAGCAGAACAAGAGGACACAGTCTCAAGCTGTGCCAGGGGAGGTTTAGGCTGGAGGTGAGGAGAAAGTTCTTCCCAGAGAGAGTTGTTGGCCATTGGGATGTGGTGCCCAGGGAGGTGGTGGAGTCCCCATCCCTGGAGGTATTTAGGAAGAGCCTGGATGAGGCACTTGGTGCCATGGTTTAGTTGATTAGATGGTGCTGGGTGCCAGGTTGGACTTGATGATCTCTGAGGTCTTTTCCAACCTGGTTAATTCTGCATTCTGTATTCAGAGGGACAAGAGAAAGAGCAGAGATCTATTTGTTTTACTCAGCCACAAGAGGAACACATTCAAGATGAGCAAAGGCCAGCAGCAGCACAGCTTTGTGTCTGCTAGAGTGAGGAAGCAAGAGACAGTTAGTTAGTCCAACCCAACTTTGTTAGTAGTCTCTCCAATGGCTTGTTCAGAGCTCCTCATTATTTTCCCTTTCCATCCCATGGTGACTCAGTTACATTCTACCACTTTCTGTTCAAGGTCTGTGGGAAACTTTCCAGGCACAGCCTGAAACTACCACACTGGGAGAAAGGGGAGGGGGACAACCAGCCATCTTCAGTTCTTTGTGCCTCTGTTTGCAGGACCTGCAGGCAGCTGAGCAGGCCAGCAGAATTCAGGCTGTGGCCAGCAGGTTGGGCCTGGCTTTCGCCTTCAGGCTCAACCTTCAGCAGCCCTCCCAGCAGGGGCAGGCAGGGGCAGTGATGCTGCCCTCATTGCAACCACAGAACCACAGAATTGGTTCAGCTGGAAAAGACCTCCAAGGTCTTTGAGTCCAACCATCAGCCCAACAGCACCTTAGTGTCCTCAGGTGCCATGGCCACACATTTCATGGATGTGAGGAACAAGTTCTGCAACAGGAGGGTGGTGGAGCACTGGGACACTGCAGCAGGTTGCCCAGGGAGGTGGTTGAGGCTCCATCCCTGGAGATATTCCAGGTGAGGCTGGACAGGGCTCTGGGCAACCTGATCCAGTGGAGGATGTCCCTGCTGAGTGCAGAGGGGTTAGACTGGATGGTCTTTGGAGGCCCCTTCCTATCCAGACCATCTCTATGATTCTGGAGCCCCTCCAGGGATGGGGACTGCACCACCTCCCTGGGCAGCCTCTGCCAAGCCCTGACCACTCTTGCAGCTAAGAAATTGTTCCTAGTGTCCAAGATGCTCCAGCTATGTGTGGGATAGCCTTGTGCTCAGCCAGCAAAGGAGCAGCTGGCCAGCCCCAGGGTATTCCTGCCCAGCAGGAGGGCAGGTTTGGCTTTCCCTGTGCAGACATGGTGAAGGCAGCTTCTCACCTGCCCATCAACTTGCTCTCTCTACAGGAGGGCATTTACACTCTGCAAGCAGGAGTGAAGAGAATGTATCACAGTGTCACAGTATAACTAAGGTTGGAAATGACCTCGAGGATCATTGAGTCCAACCTATCAACACAGACCTCATGACTAAGCCATGGCACCAAGTGCCACATCCAATCCCCTCTGGAACACCTCCAGGGATGGGGACTCCACCACCTCCCTGGGCAGCACATCCCAATGGCCAACAACTCTCTCTGGGAAGAACTTTCTCCTCACCTCCAGCCTAAACCTCCCCTGGCACAGCTTGAGACTGTGTCCTCTTGTTCTGGTGCCACTTGCCTGGCAGAAGAGACCAACCCCCACCTGGCTACAACCTCCCTGCAGGGAGTTGGACACAGCAAGAAGGTCTCCCCTGAGCCTCCTCTTCTCCAGGCTAAGCAACCCCAGCTCCCTCAGCCTCTCCTCACAGGGCTGTGCTCCAGACCCCTCCCCAGCTTTCTTGCCCTTCTCTGGACACCTTCCAGCAGCTCAACCTCTTTCCCAACCTGAGGAGCCCAGAACTGGACACAGGACTCAAGGGGTGGCCTCAGCAGTGCTGAGCACAGGGCACAAGGACTTCCCTGCTCCTGCTGGCCACACTCTTCCTGCTGCAGGCCAGGATGCCCTTGGCCTTCTTGCCCCCTGGGTGCACTGCTGGCTCCTGTTCAGCCGCTGTCACCCAGCACCCCCAGGTCCCTCTCTGCCTGACTGCTCTCAGCCACTCTGCCCCCAACCTGCAGCTCTGCCTGGGGTTGCATCACTGACAGCACTGATGCAGACAGCTGCTCAGGGGAAAGGTGCAAACCACATCTCCCTGCTGGGAAGGGCATCCTTCCTGGAGACTGCTGGCTTTCCAGAACACTTGTGGCAGTGCTATGAGGGCCACTAGTGCCAGCTGCACTCCAGAAGACCATTTTTCCCTAGACATCCAGATCATCTCCCAAGGGCAGCAGGGGAGTCCCCTCCCTGGGGCAGTTGGAAGGCTCAGCTTGGCAGGGGGCTGGGCCAGCTCCTTTCAGCTCTGCTGTCAGCTGCAGAGGTTGGAGCAGGTGCTCCCTGGGGTCCCTTCCAACCTGGCACTCTGGGATGCTGTGAAAACAATGGTTTGATACTAGAGCAGGGTAGATTGAGACTGGGCATTAGGAAGAATATCCAGGCAAGCAGCACCTGAACAAGAAGACACAGTCTCAAGCAGTGCCAGAGGAGGTTTAGGCTGGAGGTGAGGAGGAAGTTCTTCCCAGCAAGAGAGATTGGCCATTGGGATGTGCTGCCCAGGGAGGTGGTGGAGTCCCCATCCTTGGAGGTGTTCAGGAAAGGCTTGGATGTGGCACTTGGAGCTGTGGTTTAGTTGTCAGGAGGTGCTGGGTGTTAAGTAATAGGTTGGAATTGCTGATCTCTGAGGTCTTTCCAACCTGGTTGAGTCTGTGGTTCTAAGAAGTTCTTTACTATGAGCATGGTGGAACCCTGGGACAGGTTGTCCAGAGGAGTGGTGGAGGCCCCATCCCCAGAGACGTTCAAGGACAGGCTTGATGGGGCTCTAAGCAGCATGATCTAGCTGGGGAAGTCCCTGCTTACTGCAGGGAGGTTGTACAAGATGACCTCTAGAGGTCCCTTCCAACCCAGTGCATCCTATTGTATGATTCTAAACCAGATTTCCAGAGCAGTGCAGGGCAGGGCACAGCCTTGGCCCAAGCAGTGATCTGGTGCAAGATGGAATACATTCTTACACACAGAGGGAGGGAGCAGCAGAGACAAGAGAAGCACACTTGGGGTAGCTACACCTTGAGCTTCAAGACTGTGAATCCTTCAGGCTGGGCTTTTCAAATGGCCATGGGTAGCTGGATCCAGATTAAGGTTGGGCCAGCAAGGAAAGGCAACACCCTGATTCTGGAGCCTCTGTGCCAGGAAGGATCTGGAGGGGCTGGAAGGTGTCCAGAGAAGGGCCAGGAGGAGGAGCAGAGGGCTGGAGCTGCTCTGCTCTGCAGACAGCCTGAGAGAGTTGGGGTTGTGCAGGCTGGAGAGGAGAAGGCTCCCAGGAGATCTCATTGTGGCCTTCCAGGATCTGAAGGGGGCTCCAAGAAAGCTGGGGAGGGACTTTTGAGGGTGTCAGGGAGGGATAGGACTGGGGGGGATGGAGCAAAACTAGAAGTGGGGAGATTGAGATTGGCTGTGAGGAAGAAGTTGTTGCCCAGGAGGGTGGTGAGAGCCTGGCACAGGTTGCCCAGGGAGGTGGTGGAAGCCTCCTGCCTGGAGGTGTTTGCAGCCAGGCTGGAGGTGGCTGTGAGCAACCTGCTGTGGTGTGAGGTGTCCCTGCCCATGGCAGGGGGTTGGGACTGGCTGAGCCTTGAGCTCCCTTCCAGCCCTGACAGCTCTGTGATTCTGTGTCCCTGCTCACTGCAGGGGGGGTTTACTGGATGACTTTTGGAGGTCCCTTCCAACTCTATCAATTCTATGACTCTGTGACCAGCAGAAAAGTTTCATTTTATGTTTGAAAGTAATATCCAACACTGCAACCTCAGCTGCTGTCCTCTTGCTCTATCTGCAGTGGACAAAGAAGAGCTTCCTTTTTCACTCTCTTCTATGCAGCTGCACTCTTTTTCCCTTCCATATTGGGATTTACATTTCCTATTGGGATTACCTTTCCCTTTTGCACCAAACCACCCCAGGCTTTTTTAATTCTTCCTCTCCAAGCCATGATGTCTAAACCTTTGCTTCCTCTTGGCTTTCCCCAGCTATCCCAAGCCTTTCATGCAATGCCTGTTCAATATCAGCACAGCTCTTTGCCTTCTGAGTGCTGGGCAGAGTGGAAGGATTCCTTTCAGCCTTTCTCTGCTCTGGAGACAGCCTGAGAGAGTTGGGGTTGTGCAGGCTGGAGAGGAGAAGGCTCCCAGGAGACCTCATTGTGGCCTTCCAGGAGCTGCAGGGGGCTCCAAGAAAGCTGGGGAGGGACTTTTGAGGGTGTCAGGGAGGGATAGGACTGGGGGGGATGGAGCAAAACTAGAGGTGGGGAGATTGAGATTGGATGTGAGGACAAAGTTGTTGGCCAGGAGGGTGGTGAGAGCCTGGCACAGGTTGCCCAGGGAGGTGGTGGAAGCCTCCTGCCTGGAGGTGTTTGCAGCCAGGCTGGATGTGGCTGTGAGCAACCTGCTGGAGTGTGAGGTGTCCCTGCCCATGGCAGGGGGTGGGAGCTGGCTGAGCCTTGAGGTCCTTCCAACCCTGACAGCTCTGTGATTCTAAAGCCAATATTCCTGTTTCCAATTCCCCATCATTTAGAAGTGTTTTCAAATATATATCTATAGTATCAGTATAACAAAACTGCCTCACCCTCAGTGTGTGCTCCCCTGTGCTCTCCAAGTCCAAGAGCTGCTGCCTCTTCAGTTCTTACCCCACTTGCATGTGAAGAGCTGAGACAGTCTCTCTAGCTGCAGTGCTTCAGCCCTTGCTGATGGTATTATTGTTACCACTGCTTCTTCAGTGTGCAATCATCTTTTGAATCCTAATCATAGAATCACACAACCACAGGGTGGTAGAGCTTGGGTGGGACCCTCAGAGATCATCCAGCCCAACCCCCCTGCCAGAGCAGGGCCACCCAGGGCAGGGCACACAGCAACACATCCAGGCAGGTTTAGAATGTGTCCAGAGAAGGAGACTCCACAACCCCCCTGGGCAGCCTGCTCCAGGACTCTGTCACCCTCACACCAAAGAAGTTTCTCCTCACATTAAGGTGGAACCTCCTGGGTTCCTGTTTGTACCCACTGCCCCTTGTCCCATTACTGGGCACCACTGAAAAGAGCCTGGCACCTTCATCTCGACACCCACCCCCAGTTCCAACCTCCAGGCTCCACCAAGGAGTGAGAATTCCCTCCTGCTGCTTTCCAAATCTGTGATTAACATGTTGACCCAGGATGGCTCCCTGTGGAGCTGCAGGCAAAGAGACTTTCCAGCCTGGCAATGGCCTCTTTCCAGGTACTTTCTGGGTGGATTCTGACATCCACAGAATGGCCTGGGTGGCAGGGGACTTCAAAGATCATCTGGTCCTAGTGTTTGCCAAGTGGCTCTGCCCTGCTGAGGCCACTTCTGGATTATTGCCTCCAGTTCTGGGACCCTCAGTTCAAGAAGGACCTCAGGGAACTGCTTGAGAGAGTCCAGCTCAGAGCCACAGAGCTGCTGCAGGCAGTGGAAGATCTCCCTGTGAGCACAGGCTGAGGGAGCTGGGACTGGGAGCTTGGAGCAGAGCAGCCTGAGGGTGACCTCATTGCTGGGGATGAAGATGGAATGGAATGGAATGGAATGGAATGGAATGGAATGGAATGGAATGGAATGGAATGGAATGGAATGGAATGGAATGGAATGGAATGGAATGGAACAGAACTAACCAGGTTGGAAAAGACCTTTCAGATCATCCAGTCCAACCTATCAGCCAGCACCATCTGATCAACTCAACCACGGCACCAAGTGCCTCATCCAGGCTCTTCTTAAACACCTCCAGGGATGGGGACTCCACCACCTCCCTGGGCAGCACATCCCAATGGCCAATCTCTCTCTCTGGGAAGAACTTCTTCCTAACATCCAACCTGAACCTCCCCTGGCACAGCTTGAGACTGTGTCCTCTTGTTCTGGTGCATCTTGCCTGGGAGAAGAGACCAACAAGGCTCAGTTCAGGGATGTTCCCCAAGAGGGTGGTGAGAGCCTGGCACAGGTTGCCCAGGGAGGTGGTGGAAGCCTCCTGCCTGGAGGTGTTTGCAGCCAGGCTGGATGTGGCTGTGAGCAACCTGCTGTGGTGTGAGGTGTCCCTGCCCATGGCAGGGGGGTTGGGACTGGCTGAGCCTTGAGGTCCCTTCCAGCCCTGACCATTCAGTGAATCAAATGATTTGGACAGAAACCAAATGTGAGCTGAAGCATGAGCTGGGACCTAAGCTTGAAATGCAGCCTAGAAATACCCCTGGTGATGGTGATGAGAGACCCAAGTCCCATTTCTGAAGCCAGGTAGGGGAATCATGATGTGATTCTGTAACCTGGGCTGGTGTGAGGTGTCCCTGCCCATGGCAGGGGGGGTGGAACTGGCTGAGCCTTGAGCTCCCTTCCAACCTTGGCAACTCTGTGATTCCATGATTTTCCTCCAGCATCTGTACAGCACCTCACAACCTTCTGAACCCTTTGCTCACCCCCAGGAGTGCTCACCCTGACAGGGAGCTGTGCTATGCCCTGCAAGCAGGAGCCTGCTTGGTTTTAAGATGTGTGGTTTGCTTTCAAAAGAGCACAGAGCCTTCTGAGCTGCTGATAGAGAGAGAGGCCACAGTCAAACAGAAAGACTGATGGCTCTGAGCTCAGAGGAATAAAATGGCCTCCAGGGCTACCAAATATTATTGTCCACACAGTGCTCAGTTCTGAGGGCTTCATTATGCACCAAGTGATGGTTATGCAGACCAAATGTTCCTGAGGCAGCAACACAAGCAAGGCTGCCTCCTTCCAGCAGGTCTTTCTTCTACCCTTGAGATGGAGTTTGTGAAAGGAGGAGCCATCAGTCACCCTGACAGCTTCCCCCCAGTGGACAGGCAGCCCAGCACAACAGCCAGCTGGCCTCTCCTGAGAAGCATTTCCACAGGCTTGAAGCAAACCATAAACTACTGAGGAGGAGTTAGATTCACAAAGCTCTCCTGGGCCAGCTGCATCTCTGCTCTCCTATGGGGACAGCCTGAGAGAGTTGGGGTTGTGCAGGCTGGAGAGGAGAAGGCTCCCAGGAGACCTCATTGTGGCCTTCCAGGATCTGCAGGGGGCTCCAAGAAAGCTGGGGAGGGACTTGTGAGGGTGTCAGGGAGGGATAGGACTGGGGGGGATGGAGCAAAACTAGAGGTGGGGAGATTCAGATTGGATGCTAGGAAGAAGTTTTTGCCCAGGAGGGTGGTGAGAGCCTGGCACAGGTTGCCCAGGGAAAGACCTCAGAGATCATTAAGCCCAACCTATCACCCAACACCTCCTGACAAGTAAACCACAGCTCCAAGGGCTACATCCAATCCCCTCTGGAACACCTCCAGGGATGGGGACTCCACCACCTCCCTGGGCAGCACATCCCAATGGCCAATCTCTCTGCCTGGGAAGAATTTCTTCCTCACCTCCAGCCTAAACCTCCCCTGGCACAGCTTGAGACTGTGTCCTCTTGTTCTGCTGCTGCTTGCCTGGGAGAAGAGACCAACCCCCACCTGGCTACAACCTCCCTTCAGGGAGTTGCAGAGAGCAAGAAGGTCTCCCCTGAGCCTCCTCTTCTCCAGGCTAAGCAACCCCAGCTCCCTCAGCCTCTCCTCACAGGGCTGTGCTCCAGACCCCTCCCCAGCTTTCTTGCCCTTCTCTGGACACCTTCAAGTCTCTCAATGTCCTTCTGAAACTGAGGAGCCCAGAACTGGACACAGGACTCAAGGTGTGGCCTCAGCAGTGCTGAGCACAGGGCACAAGGACTTCCCTGCTCCTGCTGGCCACACTCTTCCTGCTGCAGGCCAGGTTGCCCTTGGCCTTCTTGGCCCCCTGGGCACACTGCAGGCTCATGTTCAGCTGCTGTACCCCCCAGGTCCCTCTCTGTTTGGCAGCTCTCAGCCACTCTGCCCCCAGCCTGTAGCCCTGCCTGGGGTTGCTGTGGCCAAAGTGCAGCCCCTGGCACTTGGAGGTGTTCAATCTCCTGCCCTTGGCCTCTGCTGATATATCCAGTCCCTCCCCATGGCTATATCCAACAGATCCCTGTAGATACATCCAGTTTATCTTATAGCCATGCACAGCCCCCCTGGATATGCTGACTGATTTCAGGGGAGCTGTGTGTTGCTCCCCACTTTGACAACTCAGCTGCTTGTCACGCTCAGGATCTATGTGGGGAGCTCCCTGGGAGCCCTCTCTCTGTGTTTCCTTTTAATCCTGGCCATAAATTCTCTCCCTGCTGAGCCCACAGCCCATCTGCTCCAATTTGCACCTGATTTCCTGCACCCAGAGGGCTCACAGGTGTAACTCCTGTCACCTCCCTGCTCCCACAGGCACTGCGTAAATCACCTGCCCGGGGCAGGCAGCTCTGCCTCCTGCCCTGCTCATTGAGTGCACATCAAAGGGCACATTGTGCTCCTGCCCTGGCCACCCCCTCCGTGCTCAGCCTGGGCACACAGGAAACTGCTCCTCAAACAGATCTGCCACAATTCATCACCAGGGGAAGGGGCAGAGGCAGGCAGGGTTTGGGTTGGTGCTAGCCACTGCTAGAGCAGGCTTCACAGGGCTGTTTGGCACCTGGTTTTGCTCTCAGGGCAGGCAGCAGTGGGGCTGCAGCAGCAATTACTCCCACTGCATGGCATGGCAGGGAGAAGCAACATGAAATCTGACATTGAAAGACTCCTCTGGGATCAGGGCAAGTGGAGGCAGGACACTGTGCCCCACTGCTGTTGCAGAGGACACTGAATTGGGTGGCACTGTTGGACTGCTGCAGTGGGGAAGGCTCTGCAGAGGGATGTGGCCAGGCTGGTTCCATGGCTGAGGTTGGTAGGATCAGGTTCAACACAGCCAAGTGCTGGGTCCTACACTTTGGTCTAAACAACCTCATCAACCTAGGGCACAGTGCCTGCAAACTGCCCAGCAGAGAAGGAGCTGGGGCTGCTGTTTGGCAGCAGCTGAAGAGGAGCCAGGGGGTGCCCAGGTGGGCAAGAAGGCCACCAGCAGCCTGGCCTGCAGCAGCAATGGTGTGGGCAGCAGGAGCAGGGCAGGGATTGTCCTCCTGTGCTGGGCACTGGGGAGGCCACAGCTTGAGTGCTGGGTTCAGTTTTGGCCTCTCACTGCAAGAAGGACATTGAGAGGCTGGAGCAGGGCCAGAGAAGGGCAACCAAGGTGGGGAAGGGTCTGGAGAAGAGGGCTGGGGAGGAGCAGCTGAGGGAGCTGGGGGTGTTGAGTGTGGAGAAGAGGAGGCTGAGGGAGACCTCATTGCTCTCTGCAGCTCCCTGAGGAGAGGCTGCAGGGAGGTGGGGGTTGGGCTCTGCTCCCCAGGCTCAGGTGCTAGAAGGAGAGGGAATGGCCTGGAGTTGTGCCAGGGGAGGCTTAGGTTGGAGATGAGGAAAACTTTCATTTGCTGCAGGAGTGGTCAGGGCTTGGCAGAGGCTGCCCAGGGAGGTGGTGGAGTCCCCATGCCTGGAGGTGTTGCAGAGAGCTGTGGCCATGGCCCTTGGGGCCAGGGTTTGGTGGCCATGGTGGGGTTGGGTTGATGTTGGACTGGGTGATCTCAGAGAGCTTTTCCAAGCCAAACAATTCTGTGCATCTCTGATTCAGAGCCAGTCAGACTGAGCCTGTCAAACTCTGCAGAGCTCAGAGGGTTCACTCAGCTCCTCCTGCCTGAAGCTCTCACAGAGTGCTCCTGCAGGAGTGTGTCCCGCAGCACAGTGTTTCACAGGACTCTCCTCTCCCTCCTGCAGGCTAATTGTTGGTGGCAGACAAGTGTTTCAAGCATGAGGGCATCTCCCTTTGCCAGCTCCTTCCTCCAGTCCCAGTCTGCACAGCGAGCAGGATCTGAGTGCGAGGCGAAGGGAGGAAAGGCTCTGACTGAGAGGCTCTAAATGACACACAGAGTAACACACAGGGACTGCCACAGCTTGGAAGTTAAGGGAGTCACTGGTGCCTACTGAGGCACTGATGGACAGCCTGGAGGAGGAACAACTTCATCTGAACTGCAAACAAGCCATTTGAAAAAGTCCTTTGAAGGCACCAGAGCTCCTCCCAGAGCAGGCTGTGAGCACAGCAGAGCACAAGGCAGCCCTGAGACTGCCCCAGCAGCAGGAGGAAGGAACTGTCCCTGAGCTCTGGGAGAAAAAGGACTTCATTTTCCTTCAAAATCCAGCTGCTCTGGCAGCTTGAGACCACCACCCTGCTGCTGCCTGCATGGGGTGGCTCAGGATGGCACACAGCTCTGCCCTGAGCCCTGCAGTGCCCTGCACAGGGCTCTCAAACTGCTGCCTGCTCCAAGGGGATCAGCACACACTGCTGCTGGCACTGGGCCCTCCTGGCCAGCAGCTGGCATCTACTTGGGGTTTGGCTCCAAACAGAGAAATCTCAACCCTGCCAGAGCCAACAGGTTGTGTCTGAGTGGTGATGCTCTGTGAGGTGCATAGGTGCCCAGGGACCCTGTCACCTTGTGGCTGCTGCAAGGGGCTTGAGGTGCTGGAGGTGTCCAGAAAAGGGCAAGAAGGCTGGGGAGGGGTCTTGTCCTGTGAGGTACAGCTGAGGGACCTGGGCTTGTTCAGTCTGGAGAAGAGGAGGCTGAAGGGACACCTCACTGCTCTCTGCAGCTCCCTGAGAGGAGGAACCCCCCCAGGTCTAACTTGTCCGAATTATTTTCAGCCACAGCTTGAGTGCTGGGTTCAGTTTTGAGCTTCTCACTCCAAGAAGGTCATTGAGGATCTGTAGTAGGTCCAGAGAAGGAAAACCAAGGTGGGGAAGGGTCTGGGGAAGAGGGTTGGGGAGGAGCAGCTGAGGGAGCTGGGGGTGTTGAGTGTGGAGAAGAGGAGGCTGAGGGAGACCTCATTGCTCTCTGCAGCTCCCTGAGAGGAGGCTGCAGGGAGGTGGGGGTTGGGCTCTGCTCCCTAGGCTCAGGTGCTAGAAGGAGAGGAAATGGCCTGAAATTGTGCCAGGGGAGAGTTAGGTTGGAGATGAGGGAAAGTTTCTCCTCTGAAAGGGTCATGAAGCACTGGAAGAGGCTGCCCAGGGAGGTGGTGGAGTCCCCATCCCTGGAGGTGCTTAAAGGATGTTTGGGTAAGGAGCTGAGGGACCTGGTCTAAGAGTTGTGTCCTGATAGATCTTAGGCTGTGGCTGGACTCTCCCCCAAGCAGGTGGTGCTGTGATTCAATGATCTGAGCCATGGGAGGAGAGAAGTCTTTGTCTTAATTGTTTCAGTCTTGCTGTTCCCAAGGCTGAAGCCAAGTCCATCACCACTACGTCCACCTAGCAGAAGCCCTCTGTGACCCCATGGAGAAGTGAGTCATGGTTTGAGGGAGCAACAGCTCACAGTTAGAGAGTGTGCAGAATGTGTGGAGAGAGCAGGGAATGGGACCAGCAGCTCTTCCTCCCAACTGGCCACAGCAGTTTGGCTCAAAGCCACAGAGAGAGTCCCAGAGTGACCTCAGGAGGAGAGGCAGAGCCCTGAAGAGAGTCTCACAGTATCAATAAGGTTGGAAGAGACCTCGAGGATCATCCAGTCCAACCTGGCACCACAGACCTCATGACTAGACCATGGCACCAAGTGCCACATCCAATCCCCTCTTGAACACCTCCAGGGATGGGGACTCCACCACCTCCCTGGGCAGCACATCCCAATGGCCAATCTCTCCCTCAATGAAGAACTTTCTCCTCACCTCCAGCCTAAACCTCCCCTGGCACAGCTTGAGACTGTGTCCTCTTGTTCTGCTGCTGCTTGCCTGGGAGAAGAGACCAACCCCCACCTGGCTACAACCTCCCTTCAGGGAGTTGGACACAGCAAGAAGGTCTCCCCTGAGATTCCTCTGCTCCAGGCTAAGCAACCCCAGCTCCCTCAGCCTCTCCTCACAGGGCTGTGCTCCAGACCCCTCCCCAGCCTTGTTGCCCTTCTCTGGACACCTTCAAGTCTCTCAATGTCCTTCTTGAACTGAGGGGCCCAGAGCTGGACACAGGACTCACAATACCTCCAGTGCCTGTGTGCTGGCAGCTCCCTGTTCAAACCTGGCTGACTCCTCAGTGATCAGCAAAACATTCAGCCTCAGCTCCTAACTCTTCACCTCTTGGCAGAGCCTGCACCCAGCCTCTCAGCTTCCACTCCACTTCCTTGTCTTGTTTGTGAGGTTGTCTCTTTCAAGCCCAACCAAAGGAATCTGCTCCCCCTCCTGCCCCCTTCAAAGCAGCCTTTGGCATCGACTCAGTCTGGCTGGAACCTTCACCACCTTCATTCACTGCTGTGCTGAGATTGCAAACAGGACATGTGAAGCAAAAGCTTATAGCCCCCACCTCCCCCCCCTAAATTTAGCAGCATCTGAGGGTTAAATATTGTGCAGAGCAAGAGAGGAGAGTGAGAGGAGAGCACTCCCTCCCCGTGCAGTTTCTCATCCCATTGAAAGCATCCTTTGAGGGCCTGCCTAGGTGCTGCCTGGCTCCCATCACCCAGGGCAGTGCCCATCTGCTGGAAGCTCACTGCTCAGAAATCACCACCAGGCTCAGTGCTCATAAATCAGAGGAAGGCTTTCAACCAGGCCTGGGAACCTGGAGACGTGGAGAGGGAGCTGTGTCTGCTCTGGGTTCAGCCCAAGCAGGGGCTTGGCTTGGCTCCCTCTGCTTGTGCATTCCATCAAGTGAATTGCACAACCAGGGCTGCCTGGCTCTGTTTAATGGAATGCTTCCTGCACTGTCACTGCTGAGCAGTACAAGTTATGGGTGGTGGAGGGGTGAGGGGGGGACACCAGCCATGGAAAGAAGGGCAGACAGGAAGGTGTCCTTCCAGGATCTGAAGGGGGCTCCAAGAAGGCTGGGGAGGGACTGCTCAGGATCTCAGGCAGTGCTAGGACTAGGGGGAATGGAATGAAGCTGGAGGTGGGGAGATTGAGGCTGGAGGGGAGGAGGAAGTTCTTCCCCAGGAGAGTGGTGAAGCCCTGGAATGGGTTGTGCAGGGAGGTGGTTGGGGCCCTGTCCCTGGAGGTGTTTAAGGCCAGGCTGGATGAGGCTCTGGGCAGCCTGATCTAGTGTGGGGTGTCCCTGCCCATGGCAGGGGGGTTGGAACTGGCTGATCCTTGTGGTCCCTTCCAACCCTCACTGATACCATGATACTATGATACTATGAAGGTGTCCTTGCCTTGGAATGTGCCTAGGGAGGCAAAAAGTACTTTTGGTCCCTACAAGAGCAGGAGTGAGGGAGCCCCTTGCAGCTGGATGGGTCCCCCCTGCTGGTAGGACTCTATGTCAAAGATCTTCTTGCTGCAGCCTGGTTTTGCAGGCCTTGCCCTTGGGATTTGCAGGTAGGTGTTGATAGTGCTTAAACAAGTCTTGCCTAAACTGAAACGCACCCAGAATGAGAGGGAGAGAGGTCTGCTCCTTGGGGGCTCTGGAGATGCCTCAACCTATCTCCCTAGGCAGGACACAGAACAAAACAGCTTGCTCAGGTTCTGTCCTTCCTTCTGAGTCATGACCTGTTATGGTCTCCCAGGCTGGAGAGGAGAAGGCTGCAGGGAGATCTCAGAGCAGCCTCCCAGTACCTGAAGGGGGTTGCAGGAGAGCTGGGGAGGGACATTTGACAAGGGCTGGGAGTGCCAGGAGGAGGAACAATGGCTTTGAGCTGGGAGCGGAGAGATTAGGAGTGGAGATGAGGAAGAAATTCTTTGCAGTGAGGGTGGTGAAACATTGGCACAGGTTGCCCAGGGAGGCTGTGGATGCTCCCTGGAGGTGTTCCAGACCAGGCTGGATGAGGCCTTGAACAAGCTGTGCTGGTGGGAGGTGTCCCTGCCCATGGCAGGGGGTTGGCACTGGATGAGCTTTATGGTCCCTTCCAACCCAACCCAGCCTAGGATTCTGTGGTATCCAAATCAGGACCTCCTGCAGCTGGGGAAGCCTCATCAGACAATGCCCTCACAGGGTCAGGACTTCAGACTCCAAAGACAAAAGCCTGCTGCTCCATTTTGGGAATGTATGTATGGAGAGACCAGATAAGGTCTTGAGGTCAGCCCTTCCCCACTTCCTTTTAGTGTGTTCCCCACTTCATTCTAAAATGTGGCTTCTCTGTTTCAGCCATGCAAGAGGGTGCAAAAACCTGCTGAGGCCAGTGGGAGTTTCCCAGTGACATCAGTGCACTTTAGAGCAGGGCATTCACCCAAGGACCCAAAGGTCCTGTCTTGTCCATCCTTCTCCTTCCCTTGTCTTCTGAGGAACAGCAGAACCATAGAATGCTCTGGGTTGGAAGGGAGCTCCAAAGCTCACCCAGTCCAAGCCCCTGCACTCAGCAGGGACATCCTCCACCAGATCAAGTTGCCCAGAGCCCTGTCCAGCCTCAACTTGAACATCTCCAGGGATGGAGCCTCAACCACCTCCCTGGGCAACCTGCTGCAGTGTTCCAGCAGCCTCCTGCTGCAGAACTTGTTCCTCACAGCCAATCTCAATCTGCTCTGCTCTGCTTTGAAGCCATTGCCCCTGCTCCTGTCCCTGCAGGCCTTTGGGAACAGTCTCTCTGCTTCCTTCCTGTAGCCCCTTCAGGTCCTGGCAGGCTGCTATTAGGTCTCCCTGGAGCCTTCTCCTCTCCAGGCTGAACACCCCCAGCTCCCTCAGCCTGGCCTCATAGCAGAGCTGCTCCAACCCCCTGAGCATTTTCATGGCCTCCTTGGAGCCTCTCCATCAGCTCCAGGTCCTTCTGAGTTGAAGGCTCCAGCCCTGCCCTCAGCACTGCAGGTGAGCAAGACAGGGTCCCTGTTAGTGCTGGTGTGAGCAGAGCTGGGTGTAGCTGGGGAGCAGCAGTAATTTACAACATCCCATAGCTGCCTCCCACCTGGGAGGATTCTTGCATGAAGCACCCTGGTGATGTCTCTGACCTCTCTTGCTGTGGGAATGCTGAATAAGCAAAAACCAGTAGGTTGGGTAAGAGCATAATGCAGAGGTAAAGCATCCCACCCCCACCATCATTCACTCAGCTCCATTAGCTGGGCTGAGGAGGAGCAGATTCCTGCCAACTCTTCCCTGCCTCAGTAGAAAGCAGCTGGGGTTTAATCATCAGGGCTGGTTCTGTCACCACAAAACCCTGCCAGTTAATTAACTGAGCTCCCCACAGCCAAAACTAACACTGCCTAGAAACAGCCTGTCCTAGCTGCTGAGAATGGACAGCTGTCTGCTCTGCTAAGCTGGGAAGAACCAGCACCTCAAGGGCAAAATCTGACCAGCAGGAGCAGGGCAGGGATTGTCCTCCTGTGCTGGGCACTGGGGAGGCCACAGCTTGAGTGCTGGGTTCCAGCTTTGGGCCTCTCCCTCCAAGGAGGACATTGGGAGGCTGGAGCAGGTCCAGAGAAGGGCAACCAAGGTGGGGAAGAGTCTGGAGAAGAGGGCTGGGGATGAGCAGCTGAGGGAGCTGGGGGTGTTGAGTGTGGAGAAGAGGAGGCTGAGGGAGACCTCATTGCTCTCTGCAGCTCCCTGAGAGGAGGCTGCAGGGAGGTGGGGGTTGGGCTCTGCTCCCCAGTCTCAGATGATAGAAGGAGAGGAAATGGCCTGGAGTTGTGCCAGGGGAGGCTTAGGTTGGAGAGGAGGAAGAATTTGTTTGCTGCAAGAGTGGTCAGGGATTGGAACAGGCTGCCCAGGGAGGTTGAAGTGGGGTGGGGGCTGGCCTCATATCCCAAGTAAGAAATGATAGAAGGAGAGGAAATGACCTGGAATTGTACCAGGGGAGGCTTAGGTTGGAGAGGAGGCAAAATGTCTTTGCTGCAGGAGTGGTCAGGGCTTGGCAGAGGCTGCCCAGGGAGGTGGTGGAGTCCCCATCCCTGGAGGTGTTCCAGAGAGCTGTGGCCATGGCAGCTGGGGCCAGGGTTTGGTGGCCATGGTGGGGTTGGGTTGATGTTGGACTAATACCTGTGCAGGGTCACTGCCTGGGCTCTCTGTTCTTCCTGTTGAACGTTTCTGCCTTTCACTCTGTCCTCCTGTAAGACTCTGACCCACAGCCTGGTTCAGTAGCCTGCAGGAGAAGAGAATGGAATGGAATGGAATGGAATGGAATGGAATGGAATGGAATGGAATGGAATGGAATGGAATGGAATGGAATGGAATGGAATGGAAGAGATCTTCAAGATCATTGAGTCCAACTTATCACCCAACACCAGCTAATCAACTGACCCATGGCACCAAGCACCCCATCAAGCCTCCTCCTGAACACCTCCAATGATTGTGACTCCACCACCTCCCTGGGCAGCACATTGCAGTGCCTGAGCCATCTGCAGCCCCAGCTGCTGGCAGCAAACTGCAGCTGGGACAAACTCATTTCCCCTCAAGCCCAGCATCAAAAACCACTGTGATGAACTCCTGCAAATTGCTGCTGATCAGCCAAGAGGAAAAATAATCCCCTGGGTCTCTGTGTGGTCAGGTCCTCTCCCAGAGATCCCAAATTCTCCCCTGGCAAAGTGTGTAGCAACAGCTTGCCTCATGGAATCCCAGAGTGCCAGGTTGGGCTGCGCCCCAAGGGTCATCTGGGCCAACCTTGCTAGGGGACAGTGGAGCTGAAATCACAGAACCACAGAACATCAGAGGCTGGAAGGGACCCCCAGAGGTCACCCAGTCCAACCCCCTGCCAGAGCAGCATCACCCAGGGCAGGCTGCACAGGAAGGCATCCAGGTGGCTTTGGAAAGGCTCCAGAGAAGGAGACTCCACAACCTCTCTGGGCAGCCTGCTCCAGGGCTCTGGCACCCTTTAGCAGTGGGGTTGGATTAGATGATCTCCAGAGGCCACTTCCAACCCCCTTGTGGGATTCTGTGCTTAGCACTGCTGGAACTTGAGCTTGCTCCTTGGTGAGTAGCAGCACAGTGACCCTTCTGGGTTCACCCACACCAAGCAAAGAGGTTTGACAATCTCTCAGGATGCTTTACATGCAGGCTCACTCAGATCATCATTTCACCAAAGCCTTTTCTACCAGGGTGAGACAGAATCATAGAATCAACCAGTCTGGAAGAGACCTCAGAGATCATCAAGTCCAACCTCCTAAGAATTAAACCATGGCTCCAAGTGCCACATCCAATCCCCTCTGGAACACCTCCAGGGATGGGGACTCCACCACCTCCCTGGGCACCACATCCCAATGGCCAATCTCTCTTGCTGGGAAGAACTTTCTCCTCACCTCCAGCCTAAACCTCCCCTGGCACAGCTTGAGACTGTGTCCTCTTGTTCTGATGCTGCTTGCCTGGCAGAAGAGACCAACCCCCACCTGGCTCCAGCCTCCCTTCAGGGAGTTGCAGAGAGCAAGAAGGTCTCCCCTGAGCCTCCTCTTCTCCAGGCTAAGCAACCCCAGCTCCCTCAGCCTCTCCTCACAGGGCTGTGCTCCAGACCCCTCCCCAGCTTTCTTGCCCTTCTCTGGACACCTTCCAGCAGCTCAACCTCTTTCCTAACCTGAGGAGCCCAGAACTGGACACAGGACTCCAGGTGTGGCCTCAGCAGTGCTGAGCACAGGGCACAAGGACTTCCCTGCTCCTGCTGGCCACACTCTTCCTGATGCAGGCCAGGATGCCCTTGGCCTTCTTGTCCCCCTGGGCACACTGCTGGCTCATGTTCAGCTGCTGTCAATCAGCACCCCCAGGTCCCTCTCTGCCTGGCTGCTCTCAGCCACTCTGCCCCCAGCCTGTAGCTCTGCCTGGGGTTGCTGTGGCCAAAGTGCAGCCCCTGGCACTTGGACTTGTTGAATGCCATCCTCTTGGCTTCTGCCCATCTGTCCAGCCTGGCAAGGTCCCTCTGCAAGGAATAAAGGATAAAAGGAACTAGAAGCAAATTGTCCACCTGAATAGAGGCTGAAACAGATCAGCCTCCATTCTCACCCAGAGACCAGGGGAGATACCAGGGGGAAGCAGCTAAAGCTCAGGGACTGGCAGATTTGTGGTGCAGCTCCCCAGGGGGATGTGAGAACAGCTGCAGGGGAATGGAGAAATGATGTTGGACATTTGGATTGTGCTCAGGATTTCCAGCAACAACACCACCAGCAAAAATCTACCTACCCTATTTATAGCCAGCCCTGTCACAATATCCTCTGCTATTGCAAACTTATTAACTGGCAATGGGTCCAAAAAGAAAAGATCAGCCTGCAAGGCAGCCTTGGCAGAGGAAAGTTCTGCTGAGGCTCATAATGAGATTTTCTCTTCAGTTCCTTCTCCTTTCCCCCTTGGGATTCTTTGTCTCCTGCCCTGCAAAGAAATGTCCATATTTATATGCCCACACCCTGAGCACATGGAATACAGAATCACTGAATCACAGAGCATTAGAGGCTGGAAGGGACCTCCAGAGGTCACCCAGTCCAAGCCCCCTGCCAGAGCAGCATCACCCAGGGCAGGCTGCACAGGAAGGCATCCAGGTGGCTGTGGAGAGGCTCCAGAGAAGGAGACTCCACAACCTGCTCCAGGGCTCTCTCACCCTCACACTAAAGAAGTTTCTTCTCCTGTTGAGCTGAAACCTTCTCTCTTCAAGTTTGTCTCCACTGCTCCTTGGCTTATTGCTGTGCACCACCCACGAGAGCTTGGCCCCCTCCCCTTGCCCCCCACCCCTCAGCTATTGAGAGACATTGATCAGATCCCTCTCAGCCTTCTCCTCTCCAGACTCAACAGCCCCAGGGCTCTCAGTCTCCCTTCCCAGGGGAGATGCTCAAGTCCCCTAAGCATCCTCCTGGCTCTCCCTTGGCCTCTCCCAGCAGGTCTCTGTCTCTCTGGAGCTGGGGAGCCCAGCACTGGGCACAGTGCTGCAGGTGTGGTCTGAGCAGGGCAGAGCAGAGGGGCAGCAGAACCTCCCCAGCCCTGCTGGCCACACTTTGCTTGCTGCACCCCAGGATCCCATTGGCCACCCTGCCAAGGGAAAGTTTTTGTTCCTGAGGGCAATGTTGGCCTCTGCAGAAGATAGGACCATATATTGTGAGTACTCAGCCACCACCAGTGCATGAAACAATAAAGAATTAGCATGTAATACATATGGCAAAGCATCTTGCAGCCTGACACAGACTTAATCCCATGAAAGTTTAGCTTAGGAGCAGCTCTGCCTCCATTCACATCAGTAATGTTTGAGAGAAAATAAAATACTGAAGATTAGGAAGAAATTCTTTGCAGTGAGGGTGGTGAGACTCAGGCCCAGAACATGTGCACACACATCTGGGTGCTGCTCTTGGAGATTACAAATGTCCATTTGATAAGCACAATCATGTGCAGAAACAAATCAGTGCCCTTGTCAGGAATCAGTCCCCTTGTCAGGGATCAATCCCCTTGTCAGGAATCAATCCCCTTGTTAGGAATCAGTGCCCTTGTCAGGGATCAATCCCCTTGTCAGGAATCAGTGCCCTTGTCAGGAGTCAATGCCCTTGTCAGGAATCAGTGCCCTTCTCAGGAATCAATCCCCTTGTCAGGAATCAATGCCCTTGTCAGGAATCAATCCCCTTGTCAGGAATCAATGCCCTTGTCAGGAATCAGTGCCCTTGTCAGGGATCAATCCCTTGTCAGGAATCAATCCCCTTGTCAGGAATCAGTGCCCTTGTCAGGAATCAGTCCCCTTGTCAGGGATCAATGCCCTTGTCAGGAATCAATCCCCTTGTCAGGAATCAGTGCCCTTGTCAGGAATCAATCCCCTTGTCAGGAATCAGTGCCCTTGTCAGGGATCAATGCCCTTGTCAGGGATCAATGCCCTTGTCAGGAATCAGTGCCCTAGTCAGGAATCAATCTCCTTGTCAGGAATCAATGCCCTTGTCAGGAGTCAATCCTCTTGTCAGGAATCAATGCCCTTGTCAGGAATCAGTGCCCTTGTCAGGAATCAATCCCCTTGTCAGGAATCAATCCCCATGTCAGGAATCAGTGCCCTTGTCAGGAATCAATGCCCTTGTCAGGAATCAATGCCCTTGTCAGGAATCAATCCCCTTGTCAGGAATCAGTGCCCTTGTCAGGAATCAATGCCCTTGTCAGGAATCAATCCCTTGTCAGTCAGTCAGGAATCAATCCCTTGTCAGGAATCAATCCCTTGTCAGGAATCAAGGAATCAATCCCTTGTCAGGAATCAATGCCCTTGTCAGTCAATCCCTTGTCAGGAATCAATGCCCCAGGAATCAGTGCCCTTGTCAGGAATTGTCAATCAATGCCCTTGTCAGGGATCATGTCAGGAATCAATCAATCCCTTGTCATCAATGCCCTTGTCAGAATCAGTCAGAATCAATGCCCTTGTCAGGAATCAATCAATCCCTTGTCAGGAATCAATCCCCTTGTCAATCAATCCCCTTGTCAGGAATCTTGTCAGGAATCAATCCCCTTGTCAGGAATCAATCCCTTGTCAGATCAATCCCCTTGTCAGGAATCAATGCCCTTGTCAGGAATCAATCCCATTGTCAGAATCAATCCCCTTGTCAGGAATCAATCCCATGTCAGGGATCAATGCCCTTGTCAGGGATCAATCCCCTTGTCAGGAATCAATGCCCTTGTCAGGGATCAATCCCCTTGTCAGGAATCAATGCCCTTGTCAGGGATCAATCCCCTTGTCAGGAATCAATCCCCTTGTCAGGAGTCAATCCCCTTGTCAGGAATCAATGCCCTTGTCAGGAATCAATCCCCTTGTCAGGGATCAATCCCCTTGTCAGGAATCAATGCCCTTGTCAGGAGTCAATCCCATTGTCAGGAATCAATCCCCTTGTCAGGGATCAATCCCCATGTCAGGGATCAATGCCCTTGTCAGGGATCAATCCCCTTGTCAGGAATCAATGCCCTTGTCAGGGATCAATCCCCTTGTCAGGAATCAATGCCCTTGTCAGGGATCAATGCCCTTGTCAGGAATCAATCCCCTTGTCAGGAATCAATGCCCTTGTCAGGAATCAGTGCCCTTGTCAGGGATCAATCCCCTTGTCAGGAATCAATCCCCTTGTCAGGGATCAATCCCCTTGTCAGGAATCAGTCCCCTTGTCAGGAATCAGTGCCCTTGTCAGGAATCAGTGCCCTTGTCAGGGATCAATCCCCTTGTCAGGAATCAGTGCCCTTGTCAGGAATCAGTGCCCTTGTCAGGGATCAATCCCCTTGTCAGGAATCAGTGCCCTTGTCAGGGATCAATCCCCTTGTCAGGAATCAATCCCCTTGTCAGGGATCAATCCCCTTGTCAGGAATCAATGCCCTTGTCAGGAATCAATGCCCTTGTCAGGAATCAATCCCCTTGTCAGGAATCAATGCCCTTGTCAGGAGTCAATGCCCTTGTCAGGAGTCAATGCCCTTGTCAGGAATCAATGCCCTTGTCAGGAATCAATGCCCTTGTCAAATCAATCCCCTTGTCAGGAATCAGTGCCCTTGTCAATCAATCCCCTTGGAATCAATCCCCTTGTCAGGAATCAATGCCCTTGTCAGAGTCAATGTCAGGAATCAATGCCCTTGTCAGAGTCAATCCCCTTGTCAGAGTCAATCCCCTTGTCAGGAATCAGTGCCCTTGTCAGGAATCAGTGCCCTTGTCAGGAATCAATCCCCTTGTCAGGAATCAATGCCCTTGTCAGGAATCAATCCCCTTGTCAGGAGTCAATCCCCTTGTCAGGAGTCAATCCCCTTGTCAGGAATCAATCCCCTTGTCAGGAATCAGTGCCCTTGTCAGGAATCAATGCCCTTGTCAGGAATCAATCCCCTTGTCAGGAATCAATCCCCTTGTCAGGAATCAGTGCCCTTGTCAGGAATCAGTGCCCTTGTCAGGAGTCAATCCCCTTGTCAGGAATCAATCCCTTGTCAGGAATCAGTGCCCTTGTCAGGAATCAATGCCCTTGTCAGGAATCAATCCCCTTGTCAGGAATCAATCCCCTTGTCAGGAATCAGTGCCCTTGTCAGGAATCAGTGCCCTTCTCAGGAATCAATCCTCATGTCAGGAATCAATGCCCTTGTCAGGAATCAACTCAATCCCTTGTCAGGAATCAATGTCCTTGTCAGGAATCAATCCCCTTGTCAGGAATCAATCCCCTTGTCAGGAATCAGTGCCCTTGTCAGGAATCAATCCCCTTGTCAGGAATCAATGCCCTTGTCAGGAGTCAATCCCCTTGTCAGGAATCAATGCCCTTGTCAGGAATCAGTGCCCTTGTCAGGAGTCAATCCCCTTGTCAGGAATCAATGCCCTTGTCAGGAATCAGTGCCCTTGTCAGGAATCAATGCCCTTGTCAGGAATCAATCCCCTTGTCAGGGATCAATCCCCATGTCAGGGATCAATGCCCTTGTCAGGGATCAATCCTCTTGTCAGGAATCAGTGCCCTTGTCAGGAATCAATGCCCTTGTCAGGAATCAATCCCCTTGTCAGGGATCAATCCCCATGTCAGGAATCAATGCCCTTGTCAGGAGTCAATCCCCTTGTCAGGGATCAATCCCCTTGTCAGGAATCAGTGCCCTTGTCAGGAATCAGTGCCCTTGTCAGGAATCAATCCCCTTGTCAGGAATCAATGCCCTTGTCAGGAATCAATCCCCTTGTCAGGAATCAATGCCCTTGTCAGGAATCAATGCCCTTGTCAGGAATCAATCCCCTTGTCAGAATCAATGCCCTTGTCAGGGATCAATCCCTTGTCAGGAATCAATGCCCTTGTCAGGAATCAATGCCCTTGTCAGAATCAATCCCCTTGTCAGGGATCAATGCCCTTGTCAGGAATCAATCCCCTTGTCAGGAATCAATGCCCTTGTCAGGAATCAATCCCCTTGTCAGGAGTCAATCCCCTTGTCAGGAATCAGTGCCCTTGTCAGGGATCAATCCCTTGTCAGGAATCAATCCCCTTGTCAGGAGTCAATCAGGGATCAATCCAATCTTGTCAGGGATCAATCCCCTTGTCAGGAATCAATGCCCTTGTCAGGAGTCAATCCCATTGTCAGGAATCAATCCCCTTGTCAGGGATCAATCCCCATGTCAGGGATCAATGCCCTTGTCAGGGATCAATCCCCTTGTCAGGAATCAATGCCCTTGTCAGGGATCAATCCCCTTGTCAGGAATCAATCCCCTTGTCAGGAGTCAATCCCCTTGTCAGGAATCAATGCCCTTGTCAGGAATCAGTGCCCTTGTCAGGAATCAATCCCCTTGTCAGGAGTCAATCCCCTTGTCAGGAATCAATGCCCTTGTCAGGAATCAATCCCTTGTCAGGGATCAATCAGGAATCAATGCCCTTGTCAGGTCAAATCAATCCCCTTGTCAGGGATCAATCCCCATGTCAGGGATCAATGCCCTTGTCAGGGATCAATCCCCTTGTCAGGAATCAATGCCCTTGTCAGGGATCAATCCCCTTGTCAGGAATCAATCCCCTTGTCAGGAGTCAATCCCCTTGTCAGGAATCAGTCCCCTTGTCAGGGATCAATCCCCTTGTCAGGAATCAATCCCCTTGTCAGGAGTCAATCCCCTTGTCAGGAATCAGTGCCCTTGTCAGGGATCAATCCCCTTGTCAGGAATCAATCCCCTTGTCAGGATTCAATCCCCTTGTCAGGGATCAATCCCCTTGTCAGGAATCAATGCCCTTGTCAGGAATCAATGCCCTTGTCAGGAATCAATCCCCTTGTCAGGAATCAATGCCCTTGTCAGGAATCAATGCCCTTGTCAGGAGTCAATGCCCTTGTCAGGAGTCAATGCCCTTGTCAGGAATCAGTGCCCTTGTCAGGAGTCAATGCCCTTGTCAGGAGTCAATGCCCTTGTCAGGAATCAATGCCCTTGTCAGGAATCAATGCCCTTGTCAGGAATCAGTGCCCTTGTCAGGAATCAATCCCCTTGTCAGGAATCAATGCCCTTGTCAGGAGTCAATCCCCTTGTCAGGAGTCAATCAGTGCCCTTGTCAGGAATCAATCCCCTTGTCAGGAGTCAATCCCTTGTCAGGAATCAATCCCTTTGTCAGGAATCAACCCCTTGTCAGGAATCAGTGCCCTTGTCAGGAATCAATCCCTTGTCAGAGTCAATCCCTTGTCAGGAATCAATCCCCTTGTCAGGAATCAATCCCCTTGTCAGGAATCAATCCCTTGTCAGGAATCAATCTTGTCAGGAATCAGTGCCCTTGTCAGGAATCAGTGCCCTTGTCAGGAGTCAATCCCCTTGTCAGGAATCAGTGCCCTTGTCAGGGGTCAATCCCCTTGTCAGGAATCAATGCCCTTGTCAGGGATCAATCCCCTTGTCAGGAATCAATCCCCTTGTCAGGAATCAGTGCCCTTGTCAGGAATCAATCCCCTTGTCAGGAATCAATCCCCTTGTCAGGAATCAGTGCCCTTGTCAGGAATCAATGCCCTTGTCAGGAATCAATGCCCTTGTCAGGGATCAATCCCCTTGTCAGGAATCAATGCCCTTGTCAGGGATCAATCCCCTTGTCAGGAATCAGTGCCCTTGTCAGGAATCAATCCCCTTGTCAGGAGTCAATCCCCTTGTCAGGAATCAGTGCCCTTGTCAGGGATCAATCCCCTTGTCAGGAATCAATGCCCTTGTCAGGGATCAATCCCCTTGTCAGGAATCAATGCCCTTGTCAGGAATCAATCCCCTTGTCAGGAATCAGTGCCCTTGTCAGGAATCAATGCCCTTGTCAGGAATCAATGCCCTTGTCAGGGATCAATCCCCTTGTCAGGAATCAATGCCCTTGTCAGGGATCAATCCCCTTGTCAGGAATCAGTGCCCTTGTCAGGAATCAATGCCCTTGTCAGGAATCAATCCCCTTGTCAGGAATCAATCCCCTTGTCAGGAATCAATCCCTTGTCAGGAATCAGTGCCCTTCTCAGGAATCAATCCTCATGTCAGGAATCAATGCCCTTGTCAGGAATCAGTGCCCTTGTCAGGGATCAATGCCCTTGTCAGGGATCAATCCCCTTGTCAGGAATCAATGTCCTTGTCAGGAATCAATCCCCTTGTCAGGAATCAATCCCCTTGTCAGGAATCAGTGCCCTTGTCAGGAATCAATCCCCTTGTCAGGAATCAATGCCCTTGTCAGGAGTCAATCCCCTTGTCAGGAATCAATGCCCTTGTCAGAGTCAATCCCTTGTCAGGAATCAATGCCCTTGTCAGGGATCAAACCCCTTGTCAGGAATCAGTGCCCTTGTCAGGAATCAATGCCCTTGTCAGGAATCAATCCCTTGTCAGGATCAATCCCCATGTTCAATGCCCTTGTCAGGATCAATCCTCTTGTCAGGAATCAGTGCCCTTGTCAGGAATCAATGCCCTTGTCAGGAATCAATCCCCTTGTCAGGGATCAATCCCCATGTCAGGAATCAATGCCCTTGTCAGGAGTCAATCCCCTTGTCAGGGATCAATCCCCTTGTCAGGAATCAGTGCCCTTGTCAGGAATCAGTGCCCTTGTCAGGAATCAATCCCCTTGTCAGGAATCAATGCCCTTGTCAGGAATCAATCCCCTTGTCAGGAATCAATGCCCTTGTCAGGAATCAATGCCCTTGTCAGGAATCAATCCCCTTGTCAGGAATCAATGCCCTTGTCAGGGATCAATCCCCTTGTCAGGAATCAATGCCCTTGTCAGGAATCAGTGCCCTTGTCAGGAATCAATCCCCTTGTCAGGGATCAATGCCCTTGTCAGGAATCAATCCCCTTGTCAGGAATCAATGCCCTTGTCAGGAATCAATCCCCTTGTCAGGAGTCAATCCCCTTGTCAGGAATCAGTGCCCTTGTCAGGAATCAATCCCCTTGTCAGGAGTCAATCCCCTTGTCAGGGATCAATCCCCTTGTCAGGAATCAATCCCCTTGTCAGGGATCAATCCCCTTGTCAGGAATCAATGCCCTTGTCAGGAGTCAATCCCATTGTCAGGAATCAATCCCCTTGTCAGGGATCAATCCCCATGTCAGGGATCAATGCCCTTGTCAGGAATCAGTGCCCTTGTCAGGGATCAATCCCCTTGTCAGGAATCAATCCCCTTGTCAGGAGTCAATCCCCTTGTCAGGGATCAATCCCCTTGTCAGGAATCAATCCCCTTGTCAGGGATCAATCCCCTTGTCAGGAATCAATGCCTTGTCAATCCCATTGTCAGAATCAATCCCCTTGTCAGGGATCAATCCCATGTCAGGGATCATCAATCAATCCCTTGTCTCAATCCCCTTGTCAGGAGTCAATCCCCTTGTCAGGAATCAGTCCCCTTGTCAGGAATCAATCCCCTTGTCAGGAGTCAATCCCCTTGTCAGGAATCAGTGCCCTTGTCAGGGATCAATCCCCTTGTCAGGAATCAATCCCCTTGTCAGGATTCAATCCCCTTGTCAGGGATCAATCCCCTTGTCAGGAATCAATGCCCTTGTCAGGAATCAATGCCCTTGTCAGGAATCAATCCCCTTGTCAGGAATCAATGCCCTTGTCAGGAATCAATGCCCTTGTCAGGAGTCAATGCCCTTGTCAGTCAATGCCCTTGTCAGGAATCAGTGCCCTTGTCAGGAGTCAATGCCCTTGTCAGGAGTCAATGCCCTTGTCAGGAATCAATGCCCTTGTCAGGAATCAATGCCCTTGTCAGGAATCAGTGCCCTTGTCAGGAATCAATCCCCTTGTCAGGAATCAATCCCCTTGTCAGGAATCAATGCCCTTGTCAGGAGTCAATCCCCTTGTCAGGAATCAATGCCCTTGTCAGGAGTCAATCCCCTTGTCAGGAGTCAATCCCCTTGTCAGGAATCAGTGCCCTTGTCAGGAATCAATCCCCTTGTCAGGAGTCAATCCCCTTGTCAGGAATCAATCCCCTTGTCAGGAATCAATCCCCTTGTCAGGAATCAGTGCCCTTGTCAGGAATCAATCCCCTTGTCAGGAGTCAATCCCCTTGTCAGGAGTCAATCCCCTTGTCAGGGATCAATCCCCTTGTCAGGAATCAGTGCCCTTGTCAGGAATCAATCCCCTTGTCAGGAGTCAATCCCCTTGTCAGGAATCAATCCCCTTGTCAGGAATCAATCCCCTTGTCAGGAATCAATCCCCTTGTCAGGAATCAGTGCCCTTGTCAGGAATCAGTGCCCTTGTCAGGGGTCAATCCCCTTGTCAGGAATCAATGCCCTTGTCAGGGATCAATCCCCTTGTCAGGAATCAGTGCCCTTGTCAGGGGTCAATCCCCTTGTCAGGAATCAATGCCCTTGTCAGGGATCAATCCCCTTGTCAGGAATCAATCCCCTTGTCAGGAATCAATCCCCTTGTCAGGAATCAATGCCCTTGTCAGGAATCAATGCCCTTGTCAGGGATCAATCCCCTTGTCAGGAATCAATGCCCTTGTCAGGGATCAATCCCCTTGTCAGGAATCAGTGCCCTTGTCAGGAATCAATCCCCTTGTCCCCTTGTCAGGAATCAGTGCCCTTGTCAGGATCAATTGTCAGGAATCAATGCCTTGTCAGGGATCAATCCCTTGTCAGGAATCAATGCCCTTGTCAGGAATCAACCCTTGTCAGGAATCAGTGCCCTTGTCAGGAATCAATGCCCTTGTCAGGAATCAATGCCCTTGTCAGGGATCAATCCCCTGTCAGGAATCAATGCCCTTGTCAGGAATCAATCCCCTTGTCAGGAATCAATGCCCTTGTCAGGAATCAATCCCCTTGTCAGGAATCAGTGCCCTTGTCAGGGATCAATCCCCTTGTCAGGAATCAATGCCCTTGTCAGGGATCAATCCCCTTGTCAGGAATCAATGCCCTTGTCAGGAGTCAATCCCCTTGTCAGGAATCAATGCCCTTGTCAGGAGTCAATCCCCTTGTCAAGAATCAATCCCCTTGTCAGGAGTCAATCCCCTTGTCAGGAATCAGTGCCCTTGTCAGGAGTCAATCCCCTTGTCAAGAATCAATCCCCTTGTCAGGAGTCAATCCCCTTGTCAGGAATCAATGCCCTTGTCAGGGATCAATCCCCTTGTCAGGAGTCAATCCCCTTGTCAGGAATCAATGCCCTTGTCAGGGATCAATCCCCTTGTCAGGAATCAGTGCCCTTGTCAGGAATCAGTGCCCTTGTCAGGAGTCAATCCCCTTGTCAGGAATCAATCCCCTTGTCAGGGATCAATCCCCTTGTCAGGAATCAGTGCCCTTGTCAGGAATCAGTGCCCTTGTCAGGAATCAATGCCCTTGTCAGGAATCAATGGCCTTGTCAGGAATCAATGCCCTTGTCAGGAATCAGTGCCCTTGTCAGGGATCAATCCCCTTGTCAGGAATCAATGCCCTTGTCAGGGATCAATCCCCTTGTCAGGGATCAATCCCCTTGTCAGGAATCAGTCCCCTTGTCAGGAATCAATCCCCTTGTCAGGAATCAATCCCCTTGTCAGGAATCAGTGCCCTTGTCAGGAATCAGTGCCCTTGTCAGGGATCAATGCCCTTGTCAGGAATCAATCCCCTTGTCAGGAATCAATGCCCTTGTCAGGGATCAATGCCCTTGTCAGGAATCAATCCTCTTGTCAGGAATCAATCCCCTTGTCAGGAATCAATGCCCTTGTCAGGGATCAATGCCCTTGTCAGGGATCAATCCCCTTGTCAGGGATCAATCCCCTTGTCAGGAATCAGTGCCCTTGTCAGGAATCAATCCCCTTGTCAGGAATCAATGCCCTTGTCAGGAATCAGTGCCCTTGTCAGGAATCAATCCCCATGTCAGGAATCAATCCCCTTGTCAGGAATCAATGCCCTTGTCAGGAATCAATCCCCTTGTTAGGAATCAATGCCCTTGTCAGGAATCACTGCCCTTGTCAGGAATCAATCCCCATGTCAGGGATCAATCCCCTTGTCACTCAACAGGAAGTTTGGAAGAAGGAAAGGCTATGAGGAGCTCTTCAGTGGGTTCAACTTCTTCAGTTGAAACTCTTTTGTGAAGCCTTGGATGTCTGTTCCATGAGTGGCTCCAGCAAAGCCATGGAATCACAGAATGACAGAGTCACTGCAGCTGCAACAGCTCTGTAAGATCATCCAACCAGTCTCTGGCTCTGCCAAGGCTGGGGCTAAGCCATGGCCCTCAGCACCACAGCTCTGCCTCTCTGGAACACCTCCAGGCATGGGGATTCAGCCACCTCCCTGGGCAGCCTCTGCCAGGCTTGGAGAACCCTGTGCAGGGAAGAAGTTTCTCCTAATGTCCAACTTAAACCTCCCTTGCTGCAACCTGAGGCCATTTCCTCCTATCACTTCTTCCTTGGGAGAGCAGGCTGACCCCAGCCTCACTGCAGCCTCCCTTCAGGGAGCTGTGGAGAGCAATGAGGTCTCCCCTCAGCCTCCCCTCCTCATGCTGGAACTCTCATCTTTGGATCCAAAGTCAGATTTCATGGCAGTTAGTTCCACAGCTCTGTGTTGCATTTCACTCCTGACCCTGCCATCTCCTTTTCTGAATGCTATGGAAAACAAAAGAGCACTTTTGGACCTGCTGCTGGAAAGCAAGGGGCTTGGCTCTACAAATGCACAGTTCCAAACCCTTCTGTGGCTTTTGTGACCTACTGCACAGTGCCAGCAGAACAGGATCTGCAGGCAGTGCCTCCCTGTCCAGCAGGGGCCAGGGACTGCTGGCAAGGCCCTGCTCAGCAGAGAGTTTGACACAGTCACAGAAAGACAGAAGTGTTTGGGTTGGAAAAGCCCTCTAAGACCACCCAGTCCAACCATCAGGCCAACACCACCGTGGCCAAGCCAAACCATGGCCCCAGGTGCCATGGCCACACATTTCACAGGCTCACAGGGTGTCAGGGGCTGGAAGGGACCCAAAGAGATCTTCCAGTCCAAGCCCACTGCCAGAGCAGAACCATAGAATCCAGCACAGGTCACCCAGGAACACATCCAGACAGGGCTGGGAAGGCTCCAGAGAAGGAGACTCCACAACCTCTCTGGGCAGCCTGCTCCAGGGCTCTGGGGCCCTCACAGTCAAGAAGTTCCTCCTTATGTTGAGCTGGAACCTCCTGTGCTGCAGCTTACATCCATTGCTCCTTGTCCTGTCCCAAGGCACAACTGAGCAGAGCCTGTCCCTGTCCCCTCCCTCCTGACCCCCAGCCCTCAGATATTGATAAACATTGATTAAATCCCCTCTCTGTCTTCTCCTCTCCAGACCGAACAGCCCCAGGGCTCTCAGCCTCTCCTCACCAGGCAGTGCTCTGTCCCCTCAGCATCCTCACAGACCTCTGCTGGACCCTTTCCAGCAGATCCCTGTCCCTCCTGAGATGGAGAGCCAAGAACTGAGATGAGGTCTCCCCAGGGCAGAGTAGAAGGGGAGGAGAACCTCCCTGGAAATGCTGGCCACACTCCTCTTAATACACACCAGGATCCCATTGGCCTTCTGTGAAGGCCATTTCTGGATCACCTCCAGGGCTGGGGACTCCACCACCTCCCTGGGCAGCCTCCTCCAGTCTCTGACCATTCTGGCAGCAAAGACATTTTCCCTCATTTCCAACCTAAGCCTCCCCTGGCACAACTCCAGGCCATTTCCTCTCCTCCTATCACCTGAGCCTAGGGAGCAGAGCCCAACCCCCACCTCCCTGCAGCCTCCTCTCAGGGAGCTGCAGAGAGCAATGAGGTCTCCCTCAGCCTCCTCTTCTCCACACTCAACACCCCCAGCTCCCTCAGCTGCTCCTCCCCAGCCCTCTTCTCCAGACCCTTCCCCAGCTTGGTTGCCTTTCTCTGGATTCCCCATCCCTGGAGGTGTTCCAGAGCCCTGTGGCCATGGCACTTGGGGCCAGGATTTGGTGGCTGTGGTGGGTTGATGTTGGCCTGGAGGATCTTGGAGGACTTTTCCAACCCAACCAATTCCATGATTCTATGATGCAGGTTTCCAGCAGCATGGATCAGGACCAGATCTGGGCTGGTTTGATGCTCAGGGTCATGCAGTGGGCAGCTGTGAGGCAGAGGCCAGCTCAGCTCCCCGGGCTGGGGGCAGCAGTGATCATTTCCCTCTGGAGTGGCAGAAGGGTTAACCTCTGTGTGCCCACGCCTGCCAAACGTTTGCCTGACCTTTTGTCATCCCTCTTTGCTCTGTTTTCATTCCTTCCTCAGGCTGTTGTTCACTTTCAGATTCCATTCTTAATGGTTTTAATTCACTTTTAATGCCCTCCCCAGGAATCCACAAACACTCTGCTGTGGAGAGTTTCGCTGCAGCCCTGGCTGGGGCCACCAGAAGACATCTTTACATCTGCAGAGCCCATCCTGGGGGAGGGAATTGGATAACAAATGAAGAATGAGAGCAACAGGACCCTGATTAACGTTCTGCTCATTAAACTGCCTTAGCCTTTTCCAAAGGACACTAACTGTGCCCATCCTGCTGCAGAGCAGTGATTAATGGGAGTGCACCAAAACAAACCTAGCAGATGATGCTGTCTCTCTTGGATGCCAGGATGGAAACTTGGACTTATTGATGTTTTCTCTGAGCAACAGGAGCTGCCAGGGCCTCCTCTGAGGAGCTATGCCCCCTCCCACTGCAAAGCTCACAAACAATCACTGCAGCATTAATGAGGATGAGCTGCAGCCCTGCCAGCCAGGCCCCTGCATCAACCTCCTTCTCCTGGGCACTGCTCAGGACCCTGGGTGCCTGCACTGGGTTCAGCCCAGGACACACCTGGTAAATCCTATCCTATCCTATCCTATCCTATCCTATCCTATCCTATCCTATCCTATCCTATCCTATCCTATCCTATCCCATCCCATCCCATCCCATCCCATCCATCCCATCCTATCCCATCCCATCCTATCCTATCCTAGGGTGCTGAGAGAGCTGGCAGATGTGCTGGCCAAGCTGCTCTCCATCATTTTCCAGCAGTCAAGGCTCACTGGAGAGGTCCCAGAGGACTGGAAGCTGCCAACGTGGTGCCCATCCACAAGCAGGGCCGGTTGGATGAGCCAGGGAATTCCAGGCCTGTCAGCCTGACCTCAGTGCCAGGCAAGATCATGGAACAATCATCCTGAGTGCAATCACACAGCACTCACAGGATGGCCAAGGGATCAGGCCCAGCCAGCATGGATTTAGGAAGGGCAGGTCCTGCCTGACCAACCTGATCTCCTTCTATGCCCAGGTGAGTGCCTGGTGGATGTGGGGCAGGCTGTGGATGTGGTCTGCCTGGACCTCAGCAAGGCCTTTGACACTGTCCCCCACAGCAAACTCCTGGCCAAGCTGTCAGCCCCTGACTGGGACAGCAGCTCTCTGAGCTGGGTTAGGAACTGGCTGGAGGCTGAGCCCAGAGAGTGGTGGTGAATGGTGCCAGAGCCAGCTGGCAGCCAGGCACCAGTGGTGTGCCCCAGGGATCAGTGCTGGGGCCTGTGCTCCTTAACATCTTCATTGATGATCTGGATGAGGGCATTGAGTCCATCAGCAGTACATTTGCAGATGACACCAAGCTGGGGGCAAGAGTTGATCTGCTGGAGGGCAGGAGAGCTCTGCAGAGGGACCTTGCCAGGCTGGACAGATGGGCAGAGGCCAACAGGATGGCATTCAACAAGTCCAAGTGCCAGAGGCTGCACTTTGGCCACAGCAACCCCAGGCAGAGCTACAGGCTGGGGTCAGAGTGGCTGAGAGCTGCCAAACAGAGAGGGACCTGGGGGTGCTGATTGACAGCTGCCTAAACATGAGCCTGCAGTGTGCCCAGGGGGCCAAGAGCACCAAGGGCATCCTGGCCTGCATCAGGAAGAGTGTGGCCAGCAGGAGCAGGGAGGTCATTCTGCCCCTGTACACTGCACTGCTGAGGCCACCCCTTGAGTCCTGTGTCCAGTTCTGGGCTCCTCAGTTTAGGAAAGAGGTTGAGCTGCTGAAAGGTGTCCAGAGAAGGGCAAGAAAGCTGGGGAGGGGTCTGGAGCACAGCCCTGTGAGGAGAGGCTGAGGGAGCTGGGGTTGCTTAGCCTGGAGAAGAGGAGGCTCAGGGGAGACCTTCTTGCTCTCTACAACTCCCTGAAGGGAGGTTGTAGCCAGGTGGGGGTTGGTCTCTTCTCCCAGGCAGCCAGCACCAGAACAAGAGGACACAGTCTCAGGCTGCACTAAGAAAGGTTCAGGCTGGAGGTCAGGAGGAAGTTCTTCCCAGAGAGAGTGATTGGCCATTGGGATGTGCTGCCCAGGGAGGTGGTGGAGTCATCATCACTGGCGGTGTTCAGGAGGAGACTTGATGGGGTGCTTGGTGCCATGGGTTAGTTGATTAGGTGGTGTTGGATGATAGGTTGGACTTGATGATCTTGAAGGTCTCTTCCAACCTGGTTTATCCTATCCTATCCTATCCTATCCTATCCTACCCTACCCTATTCTATTCTATTCTATCCTATCCTATCCTATCCTATCCTATCCTATCCTATCCTATCCTATCCTATCCTATCCTATCCTATCCTATCCTACTCTACCCTACCCTGTCACCTCCAGAGAGCACTTTGCTCAGGTGAGACCTCACCTGGAGGACTGTATCCAGCTCTGGAGCCCTTGACACAAGAGAGACCTGGAGCTGATGGAGAGGAGGCCATGAAAATGCTCAGGGGGTTGGAGCAGCTCTGCTATGAGGCCAGGCTGTGGGAGCTAAGGGTGTTCAGCCTGGAGAAGAGAAGGCTCCAGGGAGACCTAGTAGCAGCCTGCCAGCACCTGAAGTGGCTACAAGAAGGCTGCATAGGGTCTGTTCCCAAAGGTCTGCAGGGACAGGAGCAGGGGCAATGGCTTCAAAGTAGAGCAGAGCAGATTGAGATTGGCTGTGAGGAGCAAGTTCTGCAGCAGGAGGCTGCTGGAACACTGCAGCAGGTTGCCCAGGGAGGTGGCTGAGGCTCCATCCCTGGAGATGTTCAAGGTGAGGCTGGACAGAGCTGTGGGCAATCTGATCCAGTGGAGGATGTCCCTGCTGAGTGCAGGGGCTTGGACTGGGTGAGCTTTGGAGCTCCCTTCCAACCCAGAGCATTCTGTGATTCTGTATCATAAGTGGTTTGGGCTGAAAGGGACCTTGAAGATCCCATGGCCCAGCTCCAACCTCCTGCCATGGGCAGGGACACCTCCCACCAGCCCAGACTGCTCAAGGCCTCATCCAGCTTGGCCTGGAGCACCTCTAGGGATGAGGCAGCCACAAACTCCCTGGGTAGCCTGTGCCAGAGTCTTTCTGCCCTTACTAAAGTTCTAAGACCAAACATTCCCATGGGACTGCAGGAGAAATTATTTGCCCCTGAGAGCAGTCAGAGAGTGGAATCATCTCCCAAGGGCAGCAGGGGAGTCCCCTCCATGGGGCAGTTGGAAGGCTCAGCTTGGCAGGGGGCTGGGCCAGCTCCTTTCAGCTCTGCTGTCAGCTGCAGAGGTTGGAGCAGGTGCTCCCTGGGGTCCCTTCCAGCCTGGACTTTATTGGTATTTCTCACACCTTCTTCTCTGGTACCTAATTATCTGCAAATCTCTCAGTACAAAATACCTTCTGGCTAAGTCAGAGCCGTTCTCCAGTGTCCTCAGGCACCCCAGGAGGTGCTTGGGTTCCCATCAGGGGACAGAGTCTCAAGCTGTGCCAGGGAAGGTTTAGGCTGGAGGTAAGGAGAAAGTTCTTCCCAGCAAGAGAGATTGGCCACTGGGATGTGCTGCCCAGGGAGGTGGTGGAGTCCCCATCCCTGGAGGTGTTTAGGAAGAGCCTGGATGAGGCACTTGGTGCCATGGTTTAGTCATGAGGTCTGTGGTGACAGGTTGGACTCGATGATCTTTGAGGTCTCTTCCAGCCTTGGTGATACTGTGAGACTGTGAGACTGTGATCTCAGCCCTCCCACTGCCACTGCAGTTAAAGAAGGAGGCTGTAGCTGTGTGTGAGCTCTTGATCACAGCAGCAGCTCCTTGGAAGCCCTGGAGGGTTTAATTCTCAACACTTAACCTCCCACAGCCCTACCACAGCCACTCCTACAAGAAGCAAGCAATGACCACAGGGTTTCCCAGGCAGTGATCATGGAATCAGAACTGTTTGGGTTGGAAAAGCCCTCAGTGAGCACCCAGTCCAACCAGCAACCCAACCCCACCATGGCCACCAAACCCTGGCCCCAAGGGCCATGGCCTCAGCTCTCTGGAACACCTCCAGCGATGGGGACTCCACCACCTCCCTGGGCAGCCTCTGCCAAGCCCTGACCACTACTGCAGTACACAGAAACCTGGGAGGAGAAGTTGGCTTCCAGTGGCAGACAGAGCAGAGGTCTGACTGCAGGGAGCAGACCTTTGGGTTTTAACAGGCAGTAAATGGAATTTATCTCCTTTGCATTCTCTCTTTGTTTTCAAAGCAGCAGATGCTCACAGGCTGTGCTGTCCTAAAATCACATCACACAGAGTCACAGAATGCCAGGTTGGAAGGGACCAGAACTGGACACAAGATTCCAGATATGGCCTCAGCAGGGCAGGGTAGAGGGGCAGGAGAACCTCTCTGACCTACTGCCCACAGCCCTTCTAATCCAGCCCAGGATGTCCTTGGCCTTCCTGGCCACAGGAGCACATTGCTGGCTCATGGTCAACCTTCCATCTCCCAGATTCAGAGCTCCTGGTCCTCAGACTCTGAGCAGCAGCACCTACTTGTGTTAATTCTATGCAGAAATGGTTTTTATCCAACTGATGTCTCTCAGCTTAACAGGAATGTCACAGAGTCACAGAGTGCAGCTTGGAAGGGACCCCAGGGACCACCTGCTCCAACTTCTGCAGCTGACAGCAGAGCTGAAAGGAGCTGGCCCAGCACCCTGCCAAGCTGAGCCTTCCAACTGCCCCATGGAGGGGACTCCCCTGCTGCCCTTGGGAGATGATTCCACTCTCTGACTGCTCTCAGGGGCAAACATTTTCTCCTGCAGTCCCATGGGAATGTCCCCAGCAGTGCCTTGTCCCCATCCCCCCTTGTCTTTCCCATGGGGCTCCTTGGACACAGGGAGTCTCCATCCTCCTGGCAGCCTCCCTTTAGCTGCTGCTCCATGGTGATGAGGTCTGCCCTGAGCCTTCTCTTCTGCAGGCTCACACAGCAGGGCTGCCAGGCCTCTCAGCACTCTCCTGGCCCTTCTCTGGACACTTTCCAGCCTGTCCACATCTGTTCTGTACAGCAGGGACCAAATCTGAGAAGGTCTGCCCTGAGCCTTCAAACTGTCCCACGGAGGAGACTCCTCTGCTGCCCTCGGGAGATGACAGGTTGCCCAGGGAGGAGGTGGAAGCCCCATCCCTGGACTTTTTTTAAGACCAGGCTGGATGTGGCTCTGAGCAACCTGATAGAATAGAATAGAATAGAATAGAATAGAATAGAATAGAATAGAATAGAATAGACCAGGTTGGAAGAGACCTTCTAGATCATCGTGTCCAACCCATCATCCAACACCACCCAAACAACTAAACCATGCAACCAAACACCCTGTCAAGTCTCCTCCTGAACACCTCCAGCGATGGTGACTCCACCACCTCCCTGGGCAGCACATTCCAATGGGCAATCACTCTCTCTCTGTAAAACTTCCTCCTGACCTCCAGCCTGAACCTCCCCTGGCACAGCCTGAGACTGTGTCCTCTTGTTCTGCTGCTGCTTGCCTGGCAGAAGAAGACCAACCCCACCTGGCTACAACCTCCTTTCAGGGAGTTGCAGAGAGCAATGAGGTCTCCCCTGAGCCTCCTCTTCTCCAGGCTAAACAACCCCAGCTCCCTCAGCCTCTCCTCACAGGGCTGTGCTCCAGACCCCTCCCCAGTTTTCTTGCCCTTCTCTGGACACCTTCAAGTCTCTCAATGTCCTTCTTAAACTGAGGAGCCCAGAACTGGACACAGGACTCCAGGTGTGGCCTCAGCAGTGCAGTGTACAGGGGCAGAATGACCTCCCTGCTCCTGCTGGCCACACTCTTCCTGCTGCAGGCCAGGATGCCCTTGGCCCTCTTGGCTGCCTGGGCACACTGTAGGCTCATGTTCAGCCTACCATCAACCAGCACCCCCAGGTCCCTCTCTGTTTGGCAGCTCTCAGCCACTCTGCCCCCAGCCTGTAGCTCTGCCTGGGGTTGCTGTGGCCAAAGTGCAGAACCCGGCACTTGGATGTGTTCAATCTCCTGCCGTTGCATTCTGGGTGTCCCTGCCCATGGCAGGGGGGTTGGAACTAGATGATCCTTGGGGTCCCTTCCTACCCCGACAATCCTGTGATTCTGTGACTCCAATCCCTGACTGCTCTCAGGGGCAACCATTTCTTCCTGCAGCCCAATTGCCTGGAGAGAGAAAAGACCTCCAGGCTCACCCAGCCCGACTGGCAGAGCTTAGGTGGCAGCAGGTCATAGTATCATAGCATCATATCATAGTATCAGTCAGGGTTGGAAGGGACCACAAGGATCAGCCAGTTCCAACCCCCCTGCCATGGGCAGGGACACCCCACACTACATCAGCCTGGCCACAGCCTCAGCCAGCCTGGGCTTAAACACCTCCAGGGACAGGGCCCCAACCACCTCCCTGCACAACCCATTCCAGGGCTTCACCACTCTCCTGGGGAAGAACTTCCTCCTCCCCTCCAGCCTCAATCTCCCCACCTCCAGCTTCATTCCATTCCTCCTAGTCCTAGCACTGCCTGAGATCCTGAGCAGTCCCTCCCCAGCCTTCTTGCAGCCCCCTGCAGATCCTGGAAGGCCACAATGAGGTCACCTGGGAGCCTTCTCTTCTCCAGCCTGAACAGCCCCAACTCCTTCAGTCTGTCCTCACAGGAGAGGTGCTCCAGCCCTCTGCTCATCCTCCTGGCCCTGCTCTGGACACCTTCCAGCACCTCCAGATCCCTCTTGTCATAGGGGCTGCAGAACTGGAGGCAGGACTCCAGGCAAGAGAGAGAGCAGGACAGGTGAGCGCAGCCTCAGCCCGGCAGCACTGTGCCGCCCCAGCTCCGCTGCCCCAGCCGCAACCCCGGGAGGAAGCGGTGCACAAACGGAGGAAGCAGGATTGGGGCTGAGCGGGGCTGAGCCGCTGCGCTCTCCCCGCCGATGCCTGCGGCAGATAAAAACCTGGGAAAAGGCCTGGGGCTCCTACCCTGCATTGTTGCTGCCCGGGGATGGGGGTTGTCTGTCTGAACCGGGTCCATATTTCACCGCTCCGGGCCGGGCGCCGCCAGCGCCTTCGCGGGGACGCAGCCGGGGCCGGGGCCGCTGCTGTTTACACGAACAGGTTCGGGAGGCTTT
Source organism: Melanerpes aurifrons (assembly GCA_011125475.1). NCBI lineage: Eukaryota > Metazoa > Chordata > Aves > Piciformes > Picidae > Melanerpes > Melanerpes aurifrons. The sequence continues at coordinate 1,028,087 of WWNC01000125.1, read as the reverse complement.
GCCAAAGCATTCTTCGCTCGCAAAGCCGTGGGGCCGGGCCGGCCCTCCCTGCCTTTCTCCCCCCTGCCATTGCTATTGTGTCTGCTGGGTTTACGGAAGGAGGAAATGGTAAATTACCAGGGGGAAAAAAAAGGACAAAATAGGATTTCTCTTGCCAGGACCTGGAGCTTTGAACTTGGATGCATCTGGGTCGAGGCAACCCCAGGCACAAATGCAGGCTGGGCAGGGACTGGCTGGAAAGCAGCCCTGAGGAGAGAGCCTTGGGGGTGCTGGGGGAGGAGAAGCTCCCCAGGAGCTCTCAGTCTGCACTTGCAGCCCAGAAAGCAAACCAGAGCCTGGGCTGCAGCAGGAGAAGTGTGGCCAGCAGGGCAAGGGAGGTGATTCTCCCCCTCTGCTCAGCTCTGGCCAGACCCCACCTGGAGTCCTGCCTCCAGTTCTGGAGCCCCTATGACAAGAGGGATCTGGAGGTGCTGGAAGGTGTCCAGAGCAGGGCCAGGAGGATGAGCAGAGGGCTGGAGCACCTCTCCTGTGAGGACAGACTGAAGGAGTTGGGGCTGTTCAGGCTGGAGAAGAGAAGGCTCCCAGGTGACCTCATTGTGGCCTTCCAGGATCTGAAGGGGGCTCCAAGAAGGCTGGGGAGGGACTGCTCAGGATCTCAGGCAGTGCTAGGACTAGGGGGAATGGAATGAAGCTGGAGGTGGGGAGATTGAGGCTGGAGGTGAGGAGGAAGTTCTTCCCCAGGAGAGTGGTGAAGCCCTGGAATGGGTTGTGCAGGGAGGTGGTTGGGGCCCTGTCCCTGGAGGTGTTTAAGCCCAGGCTGGATGAGGCTGTGGCCAGGCTGATGTAGTGTGGGGTGTCCCTGCCCATGGCAGGGGGGTTGGAACTGATGATTCTTGTGGTCCCTTCCAACCCTCACTGATACTGTGATACTATGATATTATGATGTTAACAGAGCAGGCAGGAGCAGGGCTGCTGTGTCAAGCAGGGTTGCCCCTGCTGGAGGGCTCTCTGGAGCTGGGAGTTGGAACATGGCTTTTCCAGGCACACTGGGCAGGGAGCTGAGCTGCACCAGGATGAAGCCTTCCCGTGGCCATGCAGCACCGACACTGAGCGTAGGGTGCTGGGGATGTGCTCTGAGCTGCTCTGCCCCAGGATGTGTCACTGCATGGAAGGGGCTGGAGCAGGGCCAGAGAAGGGCAGCCAAGCTGGGGAAGGGTCTGGAGAAGAGGGCTGGGGAGGAGCAACTGAGGGAGCTGGGGGTGTTGAGTGTGGAGAAGAGGAGGCTGAGGGAGACCTCATTGCTCTCTGCAGCTCCCTGAGAGGAGGTTGAAGCCAGGTGGAGGTTGGGCTCTTTTCCCAAGTAACTACCAATAAGACAGCAGGAATTGGCCTGGAATTGTGCCAGGGGAGGCTTAGGTTGGAGAGGAGGCAAAATGTCTTTGCTGCCAGAGTGGTCAGGGCTTGGCAGAGGCTGCCCAGGGAGGTGGTGGAGTCCCCATCCCTGGAGGTGTTCCAGAGAGCTGCAGCCATGCCTCCTGGGGCCAGGGTTTGGTGCCACGGTGGGGCTGGGTTGCTGGTTGGACTGGAGGATCTTAAAGGTCTCTTCCAACCAGAAGAGTTCTGTGACTCTGTGTCTGTACAGTGGTGTGTGGCAGACTGCTTTGAAAGGTGACTCCAGCTCAGCCCTCTTCAAATCCCCATCCAGCTCAGTGCTGCCATCTGAAACACTTCAGTAACCATCCCTTGTTGCCCCCAAAGGAAGCAATGAAGTGGAATTAAGCTGTCCCCAGCCTGAAAAGTGGTTGTGACATAATGAATAGTCCATCACCAGGAAGTGGTGGCGTGGAGCAGGCAAATCTCTGAAGCCTCAACAAGCTGTGGAGTTGGCATCTGTATCAAAAGGAGGTTAATGCTTCCTTTCTAAAGCCACTTCCCAACTAATTGTCCAGGCCCTGCTTGGGAACTGGAAATGGCAGCCCAAAAGACTTCCTCTTACAAGACTCTTCACAACAGAGTGCTTGTAGCCTGTCACTGCAGTCCCTGTTCTGCACTTCCCTCCTGCAAGAATATGCAGCCACAGTCTCTGTGTTGGAACAGCTTCATCTGGGCAGGTTTTCAGCCTGGGCTAAGTTGCTTGGTTAGGGGTCAGAGGAAGAGAGACAACAGAAGCAATGCCTGTGCTCAGGGCCAGTGCTACAGACAGCCATGGAATGGTTTGGGGTGGAAAAGCCCTCTGAGAACCTCCACTCCAACCATCAACCCAGCACCACCATGGCCATCAAACCACGTCCCCAAGAGCCATGGCCACAGGTCTCTTCAACACCTCCAGGGATGGGGACTCCACCATCTCCCTGGGCAGCCTCTGCCAGTCCCTGACCAACCCCTTTAGAATGGATAGGATAGGATAGGATAGGATAGGATAGGATAGGATAGGATAGGATAGGATAGAATAGAATAGAATAGAATAGAATAGAATAGAATAGAATAGAATAGAATAGAATAGAATAGAATAGAATAGAATTAACCAGGTTGGAAAAGACCTTCGAGATCATCCAGTCCAACCTATCACCCAACAGCATCTGATCAACTAAACCATGGCACCAAGGGCCTCAGCCAGGCCTTTCCTAAACACCTCTTGAACACCTCCAGGGATGGGGACTCCACCACCTCCCTGGGCAGCACATCCCAAGGGCCAATCTCTCTTGCTGGGAAGAATTTCTTCCTCCCCTCCAGCCTGAACCTCCCCTGGCACAGCTTGAGACTGTGTCCTCTTATTCTGGTGCTACTTGCCTGGGAGAAGAGCCCAACCCCGAGCTGGCTACAACCTCCCTTCAGGGAGTTGGACACAGCAAGAAGGTCTCCCCTGAGCCTCCTCTTCTCCAGGCTATGCAACCCCAGCTCCCTCAGCCTCTCCTTCCAGAGCTGTGCTCCAGACCCCTCCCCAGCTCTGTTGCCCTTCTCTGGACACCTTCCAGCTGCTCAACATCTTTCCTAAACTGAGGAGCCCAGAACTGGACACAGGACTCAAGGGGTGGCCTCAGCAGTGCTGAGCACAGGGCACAAGGACTTCCCTGCTCCTGCTGGCCACACTCTTCCTGATGCAGGCCAGGATGCCCTTGGCCTTCTTGGCCCCCTGGGCACACTGCTGGCTCATGTTCAGCTGCTGTCACCCAGCACCCCCAGGTCCCTCTCTGCCTGACTGCTCTCAGCCACTCTGCCCCCAGCCTGTAGCTCTGCCTGGGGTTGTTGTGGCCAAAGTGCAGCCCCTGGCACTTGGACTTGTTGAATGCCATCCTGTTGGCCTCTGCCCATCTGTCCAGCCTGCAGAGGTCCCTCTGCAGAGCTCTCCTAGCCTCTAACAGATCAACTCCTGCCCCCAGCCTGGTGTCCTCTGCAAATTTACTGCTCATGGACTCAATGCCCTCCTCCAGATCATATTGCCTACAAGGAATCTGAAACAGGGAAGAGAGAGAATAAACCAAGGAATTCCCACATGTAGTGACTTGAAAATGTCTTCCCCTGTTCCTTCTTGGCTCCTGTAGGATGTAAACCTGATAGCAAAATGAAGAAGCACAGACAATGTTTCACCTCCCTGGTTTCAAAATGACATTTCTCTTCCCACAGGTAAACCAACAGCAAGAACAGCTCACAGAATGCAGCATGGTGGGAATTTGAAAGGACTCTGGAGGTCACCAGGAGGGAGGGGATGGTTCTGCTCACTTGGACCCTGGGATAGGACAAGGAGCAATGGATGTAAGCTGCACAGGAGGATCACAGAGGGAGGTTCCAGTCCCTGGAGGTGTTTAAGCCCAGGCTGGATGAGGCTCTGGCCAGGCTGATGTAGTGTGGGGTGTCCCTGCCCATGGCAGGGTTGGAGGATGATCTTCCCTTCCACTGACTGATTCTATGAACTGCTTTACTGTAAGGGTTCCAGAGCCCTGGAGCAGGCTGCCCAGAGAGTCTCCTTCTCTGGAGCCTTTGCAGCCCCATTTGGATGTGTTCCTCTGTGACCTGAGCTAGATTGTATGGTCCTGCTCTGGCAGGGGGGTTGGACTCTTTGATCTCTTTGGGTCTCTTCCAACCCCTGACACCCTGTGAGCTGTGAATGCTCAATATCCCAGAGATCTGCCTTTTCCCCTTGTGCCCCCCAGGCATGCCCCTGAGCCAACATCATTGCAGGGCAGCAGTGGCATTGCCCCTCCTGCCCTGCTCTCTTCCAGCTCACCCCAAGAGGGGAAGGAATTCCTGTATGAACTTGCTGTGGATGAGGCCTCAGAGACCTTCCATGCCAGGATCATGATGTATGATGATGGAATCACAGAAAGGCCTGGGCTGGGAGAGACTTTAGAGATCATCTGATGCAACCTCCCTGCCAGGAGGAAAACTACTTGGAAAAATGCTTACTGATTGACTCTCAACACAGTGAAACTCTGCAGTCAGCAGCAGACAGACTCCAAAGACACATTTTTAGTGCTAGAGTGGTTTGGGTTGGAAGGGAACTTAAAGACCATCCAGTTCCACCCCCCTGCCATGGGCAGGGACACCTCCCACCAGCACAGCTTGCTCAAGGCCCCATCCAGCCTGGCCCTGAACACCTCCAGGGAGGAGGCAGCCACAGCCTCCCTGGACAACCCCTCCAGAGTCTTGCCACCTTCTTAGTGAAGAATTTCTACCTATGACTTACCTACTGAAACAATCCTTTAGTGTATGCTTGGAAAATCAAAGGCATCTGATGAGTTTAAAGATGTATTTGATTCCTTTCAAGGTTTGGGTAGCCCAGGTGGATCAAGCAAGTGTTGGAGCAGCTCTGCTATGAGGCCAGGCTGAGGGAGCTGGGGGTGTTCAGCCTGGAGAGGAGAAGGCTCTGCAGGGAGACCTAATTGTGGCCTCCCAAGATATGAAGAGCGCTACAAGAAAGCTGGGGAGGGACTGGGGAAGCCTGGGGAAGAGAAGGCTCCAGGGAGACCTAATAGCAGCCTGCCAGCACCTGAAGGGGCTACAGGAAGGATGGAGAGAGACTGTTTGCAAAGGCCTGCAGGGACAGCACCAGGGGCAATGGCTTCAAAGTAGAGCAGACCAGATTGAGATTGGCTGTGAGGAACAAGTTCTGCACCAGGAGGCTGCTGGAACACTGCAGCAGGTTGCCCAGGGAGGTGGCTGAGGCTCCATCCCTGGAGATATTGAAGGTGAGGCTGGACAGGGCTCTGGGCAACCTGCTCTGTGGAGGATGTCCCTGCTGAGTGCAGGGCTTGGACTGGCTGAGCTTTGGAGCTCCCTTCCAACCCAGAGCATTCTGTGGTTCTGTGATTCTGTTTCATCTGCTAAGAAACCTTCACAGGGGGAGAGATTAAACAAACCTGTGAGAATACCTCTTTGCCACCAGAGCTTCCACAGAGGACTGAGCCCAGCAGATTCTGCCTGTGTTCCCCAGCAAAAGCCACTGGAGGCCATGCACATTGCAGCTGTGGTTTACCTCAGCCCCTAAACCAAATTGTCCTTCACATCTCCCTCTACATTCCTTCCTAAGGAGGCCATTTCTGCATGCCCATGGCATGGGGGCAGGAGTTGATCTGTTAGAGGCTAGGAGAGCTCTGCAGAGGGACCTTGCCAGGCTGGACAGATGGGCAGAGGCCAACAGGATGGCATTCAACAAGTCCAAGTGCCAGAGGCTGCACTTTGGCCACAGCAACCCCAGGCAGAGCTACAGGCTGGGGGCAGAGTGGCTGAGAGCTGCCAAACAGAGAGGGACCTGGGGGTGCTGATTGACAGCTGCCTGAACATGAGGCAGCAGTGTGCCCAGGGGGCCAAGAAGGCCAAGGGCATCCTGGCCTGCATCAGGAAGAGTGTGGCCAGCAGGAGCAGGGAAGTCCTTGTGCCCTGTGCTCAGCACTGCTGAGGCCACACCTGGAGTCCTGTGTCCAGTTCTGGGCTCCTCAGTTTAGGAAGGAGGTTGAGCTGCTGGAAGGTGTCCAGAGAAGGGCAACAGAGCTGGGGAGGGGTCTGGAGCACAGCCCTGTGAGGAGAGGCTGAGGGAGCTGGGGTTGCTTAGCCTGGAGAAGAGGAGGCTCAGGGGAGACCTCATTGCTCTCTCCAACTCCCTGAAGGGAGGTTGTAGCCAGGTGGGGGTTGGTCTCTTCTGCCAGGCAAGCAGCAGCAGAACAAGAGGACACAGTCTCAAACTGTGCCAGGGGAAGTTCAGGCTGGAGGGGAGGAAGAAATTCTTCCCAGCAAGAGAGATTGGCCCTGGGGATGTGCTGCCCAGGGAGGTGGTGGAGTCCCCATCCCTGGAGGTGTTTAGGAAGAGCCTGGCTGAGGCACTTGGTGCCATGGTTTAGTTGATCAGATGGTGCTGGGTGATAGTTTGGACTTGATGATCTTTGAGTTCTTTTCCAACCAGGTTATTTCTGTTCTATTCTATTCTATCTGGCTCAGGGGGGTGTATCTGACAGTCCTTAAGATGAACCCCTAAGTCACAATTTCCTTGCCCAGGGATGCAGAAACAGCCCAGCAGAAGCAAAAAGCTCCAGGCCCCAACTCAACTGTGTGGAGAGGATTTTCCTGTCCAGCTTTCTTTTAGAAGGGCTTCAATGAGTTAAGGAAGGTCTGCCAGGGCAAGTCTGCAATCCAGAGTGCCAAAGCTGGACTCTCTTCCTGGGTATGAGAACTATTTGCATGCAGGCATGCAAACTGTCTCCCCAAGGAGTCTCAGGTGGCACTTGGGGCATCCAGGAACCTCTAAAGAACGTCTGCTATGGCATTTGATCCCCTCTGAGATAACCTCTGCTACCTCCAGCAGGGAAGACCACAGGGGCATTTAAATACCACCCACTTAAGCCTGCTTGGCTCCACTGGCCCAGAGAGGTCCTGAATGAAACATGAAATCTTTCACATAGTTGCTGCTGAGGTGCTGGGAATGAGCCCCTGAGGGCCTCTGCTTTTCATGTGCTGTCTGCAAACCACCAGCAAGCTCCATGCCAATCCCCACAGGCTCTGATGGCTCTCATCTGACTGGAAACCTCTCTCCCCCTGCTTGATCCTCCTGCACTGCCCCAGACCTCGAGAGGCATCAGTCTAGCACACAATTTTCCACCTAATTTCCCTGAGATTTTAATTAGCAGCCAGCCCAACCAGCAGAGGGTTGGGGCAGCACCCAACCCACTTGGGAATTCACCACCTGCCCTGCCCAAAATCCCTGAGCAAAGCCACAATGGTTCACAGGGCTGGGGAGGTTCTGCTCCCCCTCTGCTCTGCCCTGCTCAGACCACACCTGCAGCACTGTGTCCCCTTGTATAGCTTGTTCATAATAAACTGTGGAGGTTGTTTACCAATGAACTGCACAGGTTATTTACTGACTAATGGGACAGCAATGTGCCCTGGGGGCCAAGAGAGCCAATGGGGTCCTGGGGTGCAGCAAGCAAAGTGTGGCCAGCAGGGCTGGGGAGGTTCTGCTCCCCCTCTGCTCTGCCCTGCTCAGACCACATCTGCAGCACTGTGCCCAGTGCTGGGCTCCCCAGCTTCAGAGAGACAGAGACCTGCTGGGGAGAGGCCAAGGGAGAGCCAGGAGGATGCTTAGGGGACTTGAGCATCTCCCCTGGGAAGAGAGACTGAGAGCCCTGGGGCTGTTGAGTCTGGAGAGGAGAAGGCTGAGAGGGATCTGATCAATGGCTCTCAATAGCTGAGGGGTGGGGGGCAAGGGGAGGGGGCCAAGCTCTTGTGGGTGCTGCACAGCAATAAGCCAAGGAGCAGTGGAGACAAACTTGAAGAGAGAAGGTTTCAGCTCAACAGGAGAAGAAACTTCTTTAGTGTGAGGGTGAGAGAGCCCTGGAGCAGGTTGTGGAGTCTCCTTCTCTGGAGCCTTCCCAAAGCCACCTGGATGCCTTCCTGTGCAGCCTGCCCTGGGTGATGCTGCTCTGGCAGGGGGCTTGGACTGGCTGACCTCTGGAGGTCCCTTCCAAGCTCTGACATTCTGTGATAGGTTTCACAAAGAGAAGGGGGAGGGCAGCAGCAAGCATGGGATTGCTCTCACCTCTAGCATGCAGGGATGCCTGCTGCAGCCAGCTCCAAAGAGAGCTTCTGCAGCAAACTGCAGCCTCTCAGAGGCTCAGCCTGTAGCTTGGGCTCCATCCCCTGCATTTTCCCAGAGATGAGCCTGACAGCAGCTTGATTTGTAAAGCTCTCTGTGGGAAAAAATCATGTAAATGTCATGGCCACAGGAGGAAGAGACAAATGAATGCACCCCAGACAACTTGTTTCTGGCATTATTTTGCTCTGTGGGGCTTGACTTGCAAGCTCCATAGTGCAGCTTTCACAGGCAGTGCCATTAAAGACAAAAACCCAGGGAGAGAGTGCTGGAAAGCTTCATGAGCAGTCATCAGGTCCCAACAGCTTAGATCCACAGCACAGCCTTCGATTGTCCTAATCTGCCTGAGCACTTGGTGACACAGCAGAAAGCCATTGTCCATGCCCAGCCACGGGAGGGAGGGGAGACAAATCTTTACTGAGCCCATTTCAAAGCTATTTTGTTAGACAGCAAATGAAAGATGAAAGTTGGGAAAGCACAGATCAATCACAGAAGAAAAATGCCTTTTATTCTTGGAGGACTCCACTGCTCTTGTTCTCCTTGGCTTCCCTCTCCAGCCCCACATCTGGTCCTACTTACTCTGCTCCCATTTTCTCCCTGGGAAGCATCAGGCAGTCCTGACTGCAGGCACAAGTAGCTGTTCCAAGTGTCTTCGAGGGAATACATTCTTGGTCATGCCTGAGCTCTGCTGGTGTCCTTGCTTTCCATGCAAGGCCAAGCCCACACGTGTCCCAGGCCCCAGCTCGGCAAAAGGCTTCAGCAGAGACCTCCCTGCGCAGAGAGGCTCAAACCCCCAGACCTCTGCCCTGCAGTTCATGTGGAGAACTCCTTCCACTGAAGCTGGGAGTGCAGTGATTGCCACTGTCCTCCCCTTTACTGGCTGCTGGAGAGGCCCAAAGAGTGCTGGGGAATGGAGTTAAACCCAGCTGGGGGCCAGTCACAAGCGGTGTTCCCCAGGGCTCAGTGCTGGGGGCAGTTCTCTCTATCAATGATCTGGAGGAGGGGATTGAGGCTCCCTCAGTCAGTTTGCAGCTGACACCAAGCTGGGTGGCAGTGTGGAGCTGCTGGAGGGCAGGAAGGCTCTGCAGAGGGACCTGGCCAGGCTGGCTCCAGGGCTGAGCTCAGCTCTGTGAGGTTCAACAAGGCCAAGTGCTGAGTCCTGCACTTGGCTCACAACAGCCCCAGGAGTGCTCCAGGCTTGGGGCAGAGTGGCTGCAAACTGCCCAGCAGGGAAGGAGCTGGGGGTGCTGGTTGGCAGCAGCTGAAGAGGAGCCAGGGGGTGCCCAGGTGGGCAAGAAGGCCACCAGCAGCCTGGCCTGGAGCAGCAATGGTGTGGGCAGCAGGAGCAGGGCAGGGATTGTCCTCCTGTGCTGGGCACTGGGGAGGCCACCCCTGGAGTGCTAGGGTCAGTGTTGGCCTCTCACTCCAGGGAGGACATTGAGAGGCTGGAGCAGGTCCGGAGAAGGGCAACCAAGGTGGGGAAGGGTCTGGAGAAGAGGGCTGGGGAGGAGCAGCTGAGGGAGCTGGGGGTGTTGAGTGTGGAGGAGAGGAGGCTGAGGGAGACCTCATTGCTCTCTGCAGCTCCCTGAGAGGAGGCTGCAGGGAGGTGGGGGTTGGGCTCTGCTCCCCGGTCTCAGGTGCTAGAAGGAGAGGAAATGGCCTTGAGTTGTGCCAGGGGAGGGTTGGGTTGGAGAGGAGGCAAAATGTCTTTGCTGCAAGAGTGGTCAGGGCTTGGCAGAGGCTGCCCAGGGAGGTGGTGGAGTCCCCAGCCCTGGAGGTGTTGCAGAGAGCTGAGGCCATGGCCCTTGGGGCCAGGGTTTGGTGGCCATGGTGGGGCTGGGTGGATGTTGGACTGGGTGAGCTTGGAGAGCCTTTCCAACCCAAACAATTCTGTGGTTCTATCTCCTACCAGGACTCTGTGTATCCCTTGAGACCCAGTGAGCCCCTGGGGCACTCATGTGGGACAGAAAAACCTCTTTCTTACTCCTTCACTGGACTGTCCCCGGGGCAGGCTTCTGCCCCTCAATTTTCTTGGTGGCTCAGATGTCCTTTACAGACAAAGCTCAGCACAGCCACTCTGGTGGAGGATAAAAACCACCCCAAAACACTCCAATGCCAGTGTTTGCCTTCTGCTTGTGGGTAAGGGGCTGTGACCCAGAGGAAGAGCAGAGAACTGGCATGGGTGGAGGAACAGCAGGAGCTAATGGCCATGCTGCTTGACAGCTGCATGCAACAGCCTTGGAGGTCTTCTATGACTCCATGACCATAAGAGCAGCAGTTTGCTACCCAAAATAATGACTTAATGGGCAGTGCCTGTCCTAATGAATTGCAATCAACTCTGCCAGCTACTGGGCAGGTTTGCACTCTGCCAGCAGTGGCTTGGGCTCAGTGTGCAGTGCAGCAGCTGCAGGTAGGAAACCAACACTCAGAAAGCCAAAGCTGTGCATCATTGTCCTCCAGTCCTGGCTCACAGGTGAGGTCCCAGGTGACTGGGAACTGGCCAATGTGGTCCCCATCCACAAGAAGGGTAGGATGGAGGAACCTGGAAACTCCAGGCCTGGCAGCCTGACCTCAGTGCCAGGGAAAGTGATGGAGCAGATTATCCTGGGGGCAATAACTGCACCTGAAGGATGGCCAAGGGATCAGGTCCAGCCAGCAGGGATTTAGGAGGGGCAGATCCTGCCTCTCCAACCTGATCTCTTTCTATGCCCAGGTGACTGCCTGGTGGCTGTGGGGCAAGCTGTGGATGTGGTCTACCTGGACCTCAGTAAGGCCTTTGACACCATCCCCCACAGCAAACTGCTAGCTAAACTGTCAGCCCCTGGCTGGGACAGCAGCTCTCTGAGCTGGGTTAGGAACTGGCTGGAGGCTGAGCCCAGAGAGTGGTGGTGAATGGTGCCACAGCCAGCTGGCAGCCAGGCACCAGTGGTGTGCCCCAGGGAGCAGTGCTGGGCCCCAGCCTGTTCGATATCTTCATTGATGACCTGGATGAGGGCATTGAGTCAGTCATCAGCAAATGTGCAGATGACAGCAAGCTGGGAGCAGATGTTGGTCAGTTAGAGGACAGAAGGGCTCTGCAGAGGGACCTTGCCAGGCTGGACAGATGGGCAGAGGCCAACAGGATGGCATTCAACAAGTCCAAGTGCCAGGGGCTGCACTTTGGCCACAGCAACCCCAGGCAGAGCTCCAGGCTGGGGGCAGAGTGGCTGAGAGCTGCCAAACAGAGAGGGACCTGGGGGTGCTGATTGACAGCTGCCTGAACATGAGCCTGCAGTGTGCCCAGGGGGCCAAGAGGGCCAAGGGCATCCTGGCCTGCATCAGGAAGAGTGTGGCCAGCAGGAGCAGGGAAGTCCTTGTGCCCTGTGCTCAGCACTGCTGAGGCCACACCTGAGTCCTGTGTCCAGCTCTGGGAACAGCATCCAGCTCAGGTCACATCCAGACAGGGCTGGAAAGGCTCCAGAGCAGGAGACTCCACAACCTCTCTGGGCAGCCTGCTCCAGGGCTCCAGGGACCCTCAAAGTGCAGAAGTTCCTCCTCATGTTGAGGTGGAACCTCCTGTGCTGCTATTTCCATCCATTGCCTCTTTTCCCATCCCAGGGCACAACTGAGCAGAGCCTGTCCCTGTCCCCTCCCTCTCGACCTCCAGCCCTTAGCTATTGATAGACATTGATCAGATCCCTCTCTGTCTTCTCCTCTCCACACTAACCACCCCCAGTGCTCTCAGCCTCTCCTCCCCAGGCAGTGCTGCAGTCCCTTCAGCAGCCTTGCAGCCCTCCCTTGGACTCCCTCCAGTAGATCCCTGTCCCTCCTGAACTGGGGAGCCCAGAACTTCATTTGCTTCCATCTGAGCTAGAGTAGCAATTTTATTATGTGTGTGTGGGGGGTAATTCTCTCAGATTAGCTGGGGGTAATCTCAACCCACCACAAGATCAGAGAACAGGATATTTCCCACTCAGAAAACACACTCACACAAGCTGCAGGACTGCTCAAGGCAGGCAGCTCTGGGGTCAGAGTGGCTGAGAGCTGCCAGGCAGAAAGGGACCTGGGGGTGCTGGGTGACAGCTGCCTAAACATGAGCCAGCAGTGTGCCCAGGGGGACAAGAAGGCCAAGGGCATCCTGGCCTGCAGCAGGAAGAGTGTGGCCAGCAGGAGCAGGGAAGTCCTTGTGCCCTGTGCTCAGCACTGCTGAGGCCACACCTGGAGTCCTGTGTCCAGCTCTGGGCTCCTCAGTTCAAGAAGGACATTGAGAGACTTGAAGGTGTCCAGAGAAGGGCAAGAAAGCTGGGGAGGGGTCTGGAGCACAGCCCTGGGAGGAGAGGCTGAGGGAGCTGGGGTTGCTTAGCCTGGAGTAAGAGGAGGCTCAGGGGAGACCTCATTGCTCTCTGCAACTCCCTGAAGGAAGGCTGTGGCCAGGTGGGGGTTGGTCTTTTCTGCCAGGCAAGCAGCACCAGAACAAGAGAACACAGTCTCAAGCTGTGCCAGGGGAGGTTTAGGCTTGAAGTGAGGAGAAATTCTTCCCAGGAAGAGAGATTGGCCATTGGGATGTTCAAGAGGGGATTGGATGTGGCCCTAGGTGCCATGGTTTAGTTGATCAGATGGTGCTGGGTGAGAGGTTGGACTTGCTGACCTCTGAGGCCTTTTCCAACCTGGTTAATTCTATTCTATTCTATTCTGATTCTTGATTTAATGTCACTTGAACTTTCAATGTTGCTTTCTATCTAATCAATACATGACAATGCCTTCCACTCAGAGCTAACACCAGTTGGGTTCTTCACACAGGGCAGCCCAGTGTGCAAGCTGCCAGCCCCTCTCCTCTCTCTGCTGCTTTGATCTTCAGTTGCTTTAACATTTTTTCCCTGTGATGAACAGCAGAGGTTGCCAGGAAGTATTTGCAAGCTCAGCAGCAAAGCAGAGGGGATGGAGGATGTGCTGCTCAGAATGGACCCTGGCAAATGATCTGGTCTGCAGCCACTCCCTCCTGCTGGCTTCACTGACACAGGGGAAAAGGAAGCAAACCAAGTGTGAGGGCAGCAGCTGTCAGCCACCCCTGTCTGCAGGACTTCTGCTGCAGGCTTGCAAGGCTGCAAAGCATCACCTTGGAAGGGATTCTGCAGAACTCAGAGTTAGTGCTGAGGGAGCTGGCTGCTGGAGCTGCCAGGCCTCCCTCCATGGTCTCTGGGAAGTCCTGGCAGGCAGCAGTGCCTGGTGACTGGGAAAGGGAAACACTGCAGCCATTGGTGAAAAGGGTAGAGAGGAGCCTGGGGTCACTGACCTGGCAGCCTCACCTCTGTGCCTGGGAAGAGCATGGCACAGATCCTCCTAGCAGCTCTGAGAGGGCTCTTGCAGGACAGGGAGGGGGTTGGAGGCAGCCAGCATGGCCTCACCAAGGGCAAGTCCTGCCAGGCCTGCCTGGGGGCTGCTGTGATGGAGTGACTGTGGCAGTGGACAAGGGGAGAGCTCTGGGTGTCCTCTGCCTGGAGGCCTCTGACACTGCTCCCCACAGCCTCCTGCTCCCTAAATCACAGAGATGTGGACTGGATGTGTTGGGTGGTGACATCCAGAGGGAAGTGGTCAGTGGCTCAGTGTCCAGGCTGAGGCTGGCGACAAGCAGTGTCCCTCAGGGGTCCATGCTGGGACCAGTGCTGCTCAAGAATGGTTGGACTCAATGACCTCAGAGGTCTTGTCCACCCAAAGCTGTTCTCTGATGTTATGATTCTAAGACCTTCATCAATGACTCTGAAAGTGGGATGGAGAGATCCTCAGCAAGTCTGAGGATGCCAAGATGAGTGGTGTGGTTGAGATACCTGAGGGACGGGATCCATCCAGAGGCACCTGGGCAAGCTGGAGGAGTGGATCTGTATGAGCCTCATGAAGTTCAACAAGGCCAAAGCAAGGTGCTGCACAGGGGTCAGGGCAATGGCAAGCAGAGATCCAGGCTGGGGGATGAAGGACTGGGAAGGGCTTGGGGGTGCTGGTGGGTGAAAAGCTGGACGTGAGCTGGCACTGTGCACCCACAGCCCTGGGCTGATCCCCAGCAGTGTGGGCAGCAGGGGCAGGGAGGGGCTTCTGCCCCTCTGCTCTGCTGACACCTCCCCTGCAGTGCTGGGGCCAGCTCTGGAGTCCTCAGCACAAGCAGGACCTGGACCTGTTGGGGTGGGTCCAGAGGAGGCCACAGCAATGACCTGAGGCAGGGAGCACCTTTCCCACAAGACAGGCCACAAGCCAGGGCTGTTCAGCCTGGAGAAAAGGAGGTCCCAGGGAGACTTCCTGGTGGCCTTTCAGTCCTTAAAGGGGCTGAGAAGAAAGCTGGGGACAGAGTCTTGAGCAGGACCTGTAGTGACAGGCCCAGGGGTGAGTGGTTTAAACAAAGAGGGACATTTAGACTAGAGACAAGGAACACATGTTTCTTATGCTGAGGGTGGTGAGAGCCTGGCCCAGCTTGCCCAGAGAGGTGGAAGCTGCCCCATGCCTGGCAGCATTCCAGGGCAGGTTGTCTGGGGCTCTGAGCACCCTGCTCTAGCTGCAGATGTCTCTGATGACTGCAGGGGGCACAGACTGACTGACCTTTCAGAGTCCCCTCCAACCCAAGCCACCTGTGCTTCCCTGATTTGCTGGCAGCTCACCTCTTTAATTGGCATCATGGACGTGCAAAATACACCACTGCCAGAATTACCACAAGAACAGCCAGAGGGGCACCCAAACCTGAGGCTGGGATGCTCTGGGGGGAGTGCAAGGGTCAGAGGAGGCTGAGGAGACACCTCCTGGCTCTCTCCAGCTCCCTGAGAGGAGGCTGTGCAGAGGTTGGTGCTGGTCTCTTCTCACAGGCAATTAGCCCCAGAACAAGAGGGAAGGGCCTCAAGCTGCACCAGGGCAGGGTCAGTCTGGACATAGGAAACATTTTTCACCTCAAGAGTGGTCAGGCACTGGAGCTGCTGCCCAGGGAGGTGGTGGAGTCACAACCCTGGAGGTGTTTCAAGCTGGTTTGGATGTGGTGCTTGGGGCTATGGTTCAGGGGTGACCCTTGCAGAGCAGGGTTCTGGGTTGGACTTGGTGATCCTGAGAGGCTTTTCTAACCTGAATGATTCTGTGATTCATTGATTCATGGAATCACAGAATGGTTTAGGTTGGAAGGGACCCCAAAGCTCATCCAGCTCCCCCCCCTGCCGTGGGCAGGGACACCTCCCACTAGCACAGCTTGCTCAAGGCCTCATCCAGCCTGGCCTTGAAGACCTCCAGGGAAGGGAACATCCACAGCCTCCCTGGGCAACCTGTGCCAGTGTCTCACCACTCTCACTGTGAGGAGTTTCTCCCTCATCTCCAGTCTCAATCTCCCCTACTGGTTACAGGACCACCTGTCCTGTGTCCTGCAGGCAGGCAGACACCTCATAGGTTGCACATGCTGGGGACAGGCAGCTCCTGCACACCTCAGCAACACTGGGCACCCTCCTGCAAAGGGAAGGAGACTCAAAACCCTCCTGGCTGCACTGCTGTGTGCCCTGCTCTGGGTGCCCCTGCTCCAGCAGTGGGGCTGGGCAGGCTGCTGGCCGGAGATCCCTTGCCAGCCCTCACAGGCAGTGTCTCCGCGATGCCCCCCTGGCCACAGAGGCAGGCAGGGGGACATGGTGGAGGGCTGGCAAGGGACCCCCAGCCAGCAGCCTGCCCACTTCTGGGCCACTCAGGTTAGGAAAGATGTTGAGCTGCTGGAAGGTGTCCAGAGAAGGGCAAGAAAGCTGGGGAGGGGTCTGGAGCACAGCCCTGGGAGGAGAGGCTGAGGGAGCTGGGGTTGCTTAGCCTGGAGAAGAGGAGGCTCAGGGGAGACCTTCTTGCTCTCTGCAACTTCCTGAAGGGAGGCTGTAGCCAGGTGGGGGTTGGTCTCTTCTGCCAGGCAGCCAGCACCAGAACAAGAGGACACAGTCTCAAGATGTGCCAGGGGAGGTTTAGGCTGGAGGTTAGGAAGAAAATCTACACAGTGATTGCCCATTGGGATGTGCTGCCCAGGGAGGTGGTGGAATCACCATCATTGGAAGTGTTCAGGAAGAGACTTGATAGGGTGCTTGGTGCCATGGGTTAGTTGATTAGGTGGATTGGATGATAGGTTGGACGTGATGATGTTGAAGGTCTCTTCCAACCTGGTCTATTGTATTCTACTCTACTCTATTCTTTTCTACTCTATTCTAGTCTATTCTGGGGGTTGGCACTAGGTGGCGCTGGAAGCCCTGCGGTTTTGCAGGCTCCGTGAGGGTTTTTCCCGTGCTCTCAGCGCCATCTCCTGGCAGCGCGGAGCCGGCGGCGGAACCCTGGCACCAGCCCCGCCCGGCGCAGGCTTTGCGGCGAGCACCGGATCGCAGCGCACGGCGCCGCCGGAGATCAAGTGCAGGGTCCTGCAGCTGGGTGGAGGCAACCCCAGGCCCAAATGCAGGCTGGGCAGGGACTGGCTGGAAAGCAGCCCTGAGAGAGAGCCCTGGGGGTGCTGGGGGAGGAGAAGCTCCCCAGGAGCTCTCAGTCTGCACTTGCAGCCCAGAAAGCCAACCAGAGCCTGGGCTGCAGCAGGAGAAGTGTGGCCAGCAGGGCAAGGGAGGTGATTCTCCCCCTCTGCTCAGCTCTGGGGAGACCCCACCTGGAGTCCTGCCTCCAGTTCTGCAGCCCCTATGACAAGAGGGATCTGGAGGTGCTGGAAGGTGTCCAGAGCAGGGCCAGGAGGATGAGCAGAGGGCTGGAGCTGCTCTGCTGTGAGGACAGACTGAAGGAGTTGGGGCTGTTCAGGCTGGAGAAGAGAAGGCTCCCAGTGACCTCATTGTGGCCTTCCAGGATCTTCAGGGGACTCCAAGAAAGCTGGGGAGGGACTTTTGAGGGTGTCAGGGAGGGATAGGACTGGGGGGGATGGAGCAAAACTAGAAGTGGGGAGATTGAGATTGGCTGTGAGGAAGAAGTTGTTGCCCAGGAGGGTGGTGAGAGCCTGGCACAGGTTGCCCAGGGAGGTGGTGGAAGCCTCCTGCCTGGAGGTGTTTGCAGCCAGGCTGGAGGTGGCTGTGAGCAACCTGCTGTGGTGTGAGGTGTCCCTGCCCATGGC
Source organism: Melanerpes aurifrons (assembly GCA_011125475.1). Taxonomy (NCBI): domain Eukaryota; kingdom Metazoa; phylum Chordata; class Aves; order Piciformes; family Picidae; genus Melanerpes; species Melanerpes aurifrons. The sequence goes on along the minus strand of WWNC01000125.1, from coordinate 1,010,937 downwards.
AGGGGGTTGGAGCTGGCTGAGCCTTGAGCTCCCTTCCAGCCCTGACAGCTCTGTGACTCTATGAAACTTGCTGCTCAGAGGAGCAGAGGATTCAGCCACAAAGCCACTGGGGAAGCTGAGCAGCTGCACCTCTGTGTGCTCCATCCTGCCCAGTCCTGATGTCTGCAGGGGCTGCTCCTGGGCAGGGCACTGCCCTGTGCCAGATGGTTTCAGTTGCTTTTTGTTCCCCAGGAGCTGCAGACCCCTACAGTGCTGTAGGAACAAGAAGAGTTTGAAGCAGCCAAAGACAAGCCAAGGGGTTTAATGTCTCACTCTGAGTTAAGAAAATAAACATGGTTCTATCATTCAGGTGTTCAGAGTGTAGCTGGGGATCCATTTCTGTCCTGCTGTGAGCAGGAGGAGCAGCTTTGGCTCTGGGAGCTGGTGGGCTGAAAATTCCACACCCCCCCCACACCCCAACTTTAACTTTGCCAGGCCAGCTCAGCTGGGAGCAAGGGGAGCTGCATTTACAAGCACAACTACAGCCTACAGGGGAATGGAAGGAGTATGTACAAAACAGAGAGCATTTATAACATTTACTGGTGTTTGCAAGTCATGAACAGCACAAGAACCCCCCCTGGACAAACCAGGGGAGCTAGTAACAACTTCCACCCCCTGCTCCCTGCCCTGTGGTACAGATAGCATCAGAGAATCACAGAATCAATAAGGTTGGAAAGGACTTCAGAGATCATCAAGTTCAAGCTGTTACCCAAAACCTCCTGACAACCAAACCATGGCACCAAGTGCCACATCCAATCCCCTCTTGAACACCTCCAGGGATGGGGACTCCACCACCTCCCTGGGCACCACATCCCAATGGCTAACAACTCTCTCAGGAAAGAACTTTCTCCTCACCTCCAGCCTAAACCTCCCCTGGCACAGCTTGAGACTGTGTCCTCTTGTTCTGCTGCTGGGTGCCTGGGAGAAGAGACCAACCCCCACCTGGCTACAGCCTCCCTGCAGGGAGTTGGAGAGAGCAAGAAGGTCTCCCCTGAGCCTCCTCTTCTCCAGGCTAAGCAACCCCAGCTCCCTCAGCCTCTCCTCACAGGGCTGTGCTCCAGACCCCTCCCCAGCTTTCTTGCCCTTCTCTGGACACCTTCCAAGCTCAACCTCTTTCTTAAACTGAGGAGCCCAGAACTGGACACAGGACTCAAGGTGTGGCCTCAGCAGTGCTGAGCACAGGGCACAAGGACTTCCCTGCTCCTGCTGGCCACACTCTTCTTGCTGCAGGCCAGGATGCCCTTGGCCTTCTTGGCCCCCTGGGCACACTGCTGGCTCATGTTCAGGCAGCTGTCAATCAGCACCCCCAGGTCCCTCTCTGTTTGGCAGCTCTCAGCCACTCTGCCCCCAGCCTGTAGCTCTGCCTGGGGTTGCTGTGGCCAAAGTGCAGCCCCTGGCACTGGGATTTATTGAATGCCATCCTGAATTACTGCACAGGATGCCTCAAGGTGAAACAGGTCACAGATCTCTCTGGTTCCCCCCAGCCCAAAGCATTGGAGGATTCTCTTCTTGATTTGATCCCTCCTGCTGAATATTTTGCCTGGAGAAGCTGCCCCCCAGCCCCCCCAGGGTCCTACCGAGCAGGACCTAGGCAGGGCAGCTCTGCAGGCTGCCAGCCCGAGCAGGCCAGCCAGGGGATTTCAGCAAGGAGGGCAAAGCTGTTGCCCTACCTAACCATGACTCCTCTGGCACACGGCAGGCAGGCAGGATTTGCATTGGAAATCCATACAGCTGTTTGGAAAGGGGAACGTTGCCCTCAGGGCCAAATCCACTCCCTAACACCCAGGCTTAGCGTCTCCCTCATGCCTGGCCAAGATCCTCCTCCTCATGAGGAAGAATCCTCCCCCTGAGGCACCTAAGCAGCAGTGGAGCAATCCAAGGAGGCTGCTTCATTAAATTAAATGTCCCCGTGGGAGGAGGCAGTTCAGGGGGGGTAATTTCCCTCTCTCTTTCTTTGTTTTAAGTTCTTTTGGTTTTCCTCTCCAAGTGAAGCTCTCTTCTCAGAGCAGGGCTGCTGCTTTCCATGGGGCACAGTTCCACTGAGCCCTGGCTCTGTGCTTCCTTTTTGAGTCAGGCACAAACAAAACCCCCAAGAGATCTCCAAAGTCTCTCCCTTCCGGTCTGGTTACTCCAAGGTCATCAGCAGGACCCTGCAAGGTGGACCTGTGTTCCAAGCAGGGCTCCCCTGGGGAGGGACTTGTGAGGGTGTCAGGGAGGGATAGGACTGAGGGGGATGGAGCAAAACTAGAAGTGGGAGATTGAGATTGGTGTTAGCAGCTACAAAGCCCAGCCAGCTCCATGTGGGTGACAGCCCTGAGGGTCACTGACACCCTGGGGAGGCACTGAACCGGCAGAGTCAGACCAAAGTGCACACTACATGGTCTAGATCTCGAAGGTTCTGCCCCAATCTGCACCCAGTTCTGGAGCTTCTGTGCCAGGAAGGATCTGGAGGGGCTGGAAGGTGTCCAGAGAAGGGCCACGAGGATGAGCAGAGGGCTGGAGCTGCTCTGCTCTGGAGACAGCCTGAGAGAGTTGGGGTTGTGCAGGCTGGAGAGGAGAAGGCTCCCAGGAGACCTCATTGTGGCCTTCCAGGATCTGCAGGGGGCTCCAAGAAGGCTGGGGAGGGACTGCTCAGGATCTCAGGCAGTGCTAGGACTAGGGGGAATGGAATGAAGCTGGAGGTGGGGAGATTGAGGCTGGAGGGGAGGAGGAAGTTCTTCCCCAGGAGAGTGGTGAAGCCCTGGAATGGGTTGTGCAGGGAGGTGGTTGGGGCCCTGTCCCTGGAGGTGTTTAAGCCCAGGCTGGATGAGGCTGTGGCCAGGCTGATCTAGTGTGGGGTGTCCCTGCCCATGGCAGGGGGGTTGGAACTGGCTGATCCTTGTGGTCCCTTCCAACCCTGACTGATACTGTGATACTATGATACTATGATCTTTAAGGTCCTTTCCAACCCAAACCTCTCTATGATTTGATGGTGCCTTCCACCAGCCCAGCTTGCTCAGAGCCTCAGCCAACCTGGCTTTCAACACTTCCAGCCTGGGAGCCTCCCAGCTTCTGTGGCAAGCTCTTCAGAGAAGTTTTCTTTGGGTTTTATAGTCAGCATTTCTCTACTGTAGTCAGCTGCATCCTCCCCTTGCCTGTACCATTCCTTGCATGTTGACCAGAGGATCACACATCTAAACCACCCTTGGGGAAGCTCCACTGAAGTCTGTATCTTTGCAGGGTGAGAGCTTAACTTGGTGGATCTGCCAAGGACTCCAACTTTGTCCTGTTCTCTGGCCAGCTGCAGATGGTATAAAGCACTTGTGGTCTGAGAAAGGACTTTGAAAACAGTGACACGGGGCTAGGTGCTTAACACCACTTAGAGACAGCACCATAAATATTCTTGGGTCATGGAATCACAGGATCACAGTAGATTAGAGGTTGGAAAGGACCCCCAGAGGTCATCCAGTCCAAGCCCCCTGCCAGAGCAGCATCACCCAGGGCAGGCTGCACAGGAAGGCACCCAGGTGACTGTGGAGAGGCTCCAGAGAAGGAGACTCCACAACCTCTCTGGGCAGCCTGCTCCAGGGCTCTGGCACTGGACAGAAGTTTCTCCTCCTCTTGAGCTGAAACCTTCTCTCTTCAAGTTTGTCTCCACTGCTCCTTGGCTTATTGCTGTGCAGCACCCACAAGAGCTTGGCCCCCTCCCCTTGCCCCCCAGCCCTCAGCTATTGAGAGACATTGATCAGATCCCTCTCAGCCTTCTCCTCTCCAGACTCAACAGCCCCAGGGCTCTCAGTCTCTCTTCCCAGGGGAGATGCTCAAGTCCCCTAAGCATCCTCCTGGCTCTCCCTTGGCCTCTCCCCAGCAGGTCTCTGTCTCTCTGGAGCTGGGGAGCCCAGCACTGGGCACAGTGCTGCAGGTGTGGTCTGAGCAGGGCAGAGCAGAGGGGAGCAGAACCTCCCCAGCCCTGCTGGCCACACTTTGCTTGCTGCACCCCAGGACCCCATTGGCTCTCTTGGCCCCCAGGGCACATTGCTGTCCCATGCAGACCTTGCTGCCCACCAGCACTCCAAGGTCTTTCTCCATGGAGCTGCTCTCCAGCAGGGCAGCCTCTAACCTGTCCTGGTGCCTGCTGCTGCTCCTCCCCAGCTGCAGGACCTTTAAAAGCCGTTCTGCTAACCTCCTATAAGAATTATTCAAGGGAATTTGAGACATTCTAGGTCAAACTTGACAAGGCCCTGAGCAGCCTGATCTAGCTGGAGGTGTCTGTGCTTACTGCAGGGGTGATGGACAGGATGAGCCTCGAAGGTCCCTTCCAGCTTGATGCATTCTGTGACTCTGAAATTCAGTGTAGGAACTCAAGGCCAAGCTATGTCAACCTCATTGCTCTCTCCAACTCCCTGAAGGGAGGTTGTAGCCAGGTGGGGGTTGGGCTCTTCTCCCAGGCACCCAGCAGCAGAACAAGAGGACACAGTCTCAAGCTGTGCCAGGGGAGGTTTAGGCTGGAGGGGAGGAGAAAGTTCTTCCCTGAGAGAGTTGTTGGCCATTGGGATGTGCTGCCCAGGGAGGTGGTGGAGTCCCCATCCCTGGAGGTGTTCCAGAGGGGATTGGATGTGGCACTTGGAACCATGGTTTAGTTGTCAGGAGGTGTTGGGTGACAGGTTGGACTTGGTGATCTCTGAGGTCTTTTCCAACCTTACTGATTCTATGATTATGATTTTATGATTCTGTGATCCCAGGCTTTCACTGGTGATGCCAGCAGCAAAGAGAAGCAGGAGGTCACATCATGATACCCCTTCCTGGCCTCAGCAATGGGACTTGGGTCTCTGATCACCATGGGTATGGACATCACCAGGGTCATTGCTTGCACTTCAGGCTCAGCTCCCAGCTCATGCTTCAGCTCCCACTTGGTTTGTAAATAATTTGAATCAGAGGATTGTCAGGGTTGGAAGGGACCTCAAGGATCATCCTGAAAGAAGGAAGGGGCAGGGTAGAGGTCAGAGCTCTGTTTGGAGGCTGCAGCAGCCTCCCCTGCTCGCCCTGCACAGAGCAGCTGCTAGTGTGGGGTAAGGTCACTGGTGTGAAGCAGGCTGTGAAGTACTGGCTGAGGAGAAAATTAACCCCAGAGAAGTAACCACAATGATGAAGTCCTTGACTCCCCAGCTGTGCTGAGGCCAAGCAGCCTCACTCCATGCCCTATTCCACACACAGAACCCCCTTCAACCTCCTTGGCCACACAGATTCTCCTCTGTGGGAGACTCAGTATCACAGTGTCACAGTATAACTAAGGTTGGAAAGGACCTCGAGGATCATCAAGTCCAACCTATCAACACAGACCTCATGACTAGACCATGGCACCAAGTGCCACATCCAATCCCCTCTGGAACACCTCCAGGGATGGGGACTCCACCACCTCCCTGGGCAGCACATCCCAATGGCTAACAACTCTCTCTGGGAAGAACTTTCTCCTCCCCTCCAGCCTAAACCTCCCCTGGCACAGCTTGAGACTGTGTCCCCTTGTTCTGGTGCTGATTGCCTGGGAGAAGAGACCAACCCCCTCCTGGCTACAACCTCCCTTCAGGGAGTTGCAGAGAGCAATGAGGTCTCCCCTGAGCCTCCTCTTCTCCAGGCTAAGCAACCCCAGCTCCCTCAGCCTCTCCTCACAGGGCTGTGCTCCAGACCCTCCCCAGCTTTCTTGCCCTTCTCTGGACACCTTCAAGTCTCTCAATGTCCTTCTGAAACTGAGGAGCCCAGAACTGGACACAGGACTCCAGGTGTGGCCTCAGCAGTGCTGAGCACAGGGCACAAGGACTTCCCTGCTCCTGCTGGCCACACTCTTCCTGATGCAGGCCAGGATGCCCTTGGCCTTCTTGTCCCCCTGGGCACACTGCTGGCTCATGTTCAGGCAGCTGTCAATCAGCACCCCCAGGTCCCTCTCTGCCTGGCAGCTCTCAGCCACTCTGCCCCCAGCCTGTAGCTCTGCCTGGGGTTGATGTGGCCAAAGTGCAGCCCCTGGCACTTGGACTTGTTGAATGCCATCCTGTTGGCCTCTGCCCCTCTGTCCAGCCTGGCAAGGTCCCTCTGCAGAGCCCTTCTGCCCTCTGACTGACCAACATCTGCTCCCAGCTTGCTGTCATCTGCACATTTGCTGCTGACTGACTCAATGCCCTCATCCAGATCATCAATGAAGATGTTAAAGAGCACAGGGCCCAGCACTGATCCCTGGGGCACACCACTGGTGCCTGGCTGCCAGCTGGCTGTGGCACCATTCACCACCACTCTCTGGGCTCAGCCTCCAGCCAGTTCCTAACCCAGCTCAGAGAGCTGCTGTCCCAGCCAGGGGCTGACAGCTTGGCCAGGAGTTTGCTGTGGGGGATGGTGTCAAAGGCCTTGCTGAAGTCCAGCAGCTTTGGCCTCTCCAGGACAGGAAAACCTCTCCTTAGAAGGAGAAGAAGTTCAGCTTCACAAAAGCCTTCCCAACCCTGCTGATGAGGACTCCCAGGCTGCTGCAGTGTGATGACTGCAGGAGATAGGTCTGCAGTGCTGAGGAATGCAGCCCCAGCCCCTGCCAGCACAGACATGTCACTGATGCTACTAAAACAAAACTGGAGCTGAAATCTGTTTCAAGTCTTCACTTGCAGGCAATGGAAAGTTTGCTGGCAGCTGTTGTCATCATTAGCCTCGTGGCCATGCATTTTTTTTCCCCCCCTTTCCCCTCCAGTGTCTTGTGTCTTAATGCTTGTTAAGCTGGGAGGGGACCTGGGGTGATGTGCCAGCAGCCAGACAATAAAGTGTTCTCTCCTCCTGTTGGAACAGAGTGGGGAGTGTGGGGTTATGGATCGTGGCAGCCACACACAGCACAATAAAACACACAGCAGAAAGAGGCAAATGGAGGCTCCACTCAGCACACTGCAGGCTGCCCAAGGCTTGGAAATGCAGCTGGCAAAGCCCCCTCAGGTCTCACCAGTAACTGTTTTGTGCTCCTGGGCATTGTGATAGACTCACAGAGTTGTCAGAGCTGGAATGATAGAACCATGTTTATTTTCTTAACTCAGAGTGAGACATTAAACCCCTTGGCTTGTCCTTGGCTGCTTCAAACTCTTCTTGTTCCTACAGCACTGTAGGGGTCTGCAGCTCCTGGGGAACAAAAAGCAACTGAAACCAGCCTGGCACAGGGCAGTGCCCTGCCCAGGAGCAGCCCCTGCAGACATCAGGACTGGGCAGGATGGAGCACACAGAGGTGCAGCTGCTCAGCTTCCCCAGTGGCTTTGTGGCTGAATCCTCTGCTCCTCTGAGCAGCAAGTTTCATAGAGTCACAGAGCTGTCAGGGCTGGAAGGGACTCAAGGCTCAGCCAGTCCCAACCCCCTGCCATGGGCAGGGACACCTCACACTACAGCAGGTTGCTCACAGCCACCTCCAGCCTGGCTGCAAACACCTCCAGGCAGGAGGCTTCCACCACCTCCCTGGGCAACCTGTGCCAGGCTCTCACCACCCTCCTGGGCAACAACTTCTTCCTCACAGCCAATCTCAATCTCCCCACTTCTAGTTTTGCTCCATCCCCCCCAGTTCTATCCCTCCCTGACACCCTCAGAAGTCCCTCCCCAGCTTTCTTGGAGCCCCCTGCAGATCCTGGAAGGCCACAATCAGGTCTCCTGGGAGCCTTCTCCTCTCCAGCCTGCACAACCCCAACTCTCTCAGGCTGTCTGCAGAGCAGAGCAGCTCCAGCCCTCTGTTCCTCCTCCTGGCCCTTCTCTGGACACCTTCCAGCCCCTCCAGATCCTTCCTGGCACAGAGGCTCCAGAGCTGGCCCCAGAGCTGCAGCTGTGGTCTCAGCAGAGTGGAGCAGAGGGGGAGAATCCCCTCCCTGGCCCTGCTGGCCACACTTCTCTTGCTGCAGCCCAGGCTCTGCTTGGCTCTCTGGGCTGCAAGTGCTCCCTGCTGGCTCCTGCTGAGCTTCTCCTCCCCCAGCACCCCCAAGGCCTTTTCTCCAGGGCTGCTCTCAATCCAGTCCCTGCCCAGCCTATAGCAGTGCCTGGGGTTGCCCTGCCCCAGCTGCAGGACCCTGCCCTTGGTCTTGTTGAACCTCCTGAGGTTGCCCTGGGCCCAGCTCTGCAGCCTGTCCAGGTCCCTCTGGATGGATCCCTTCCCTCCAGCTCTCTGCTGCACCACACAGCTTGGTGTCAGCAGCAAACCTGCTGGGTTTGGTTACTGTGCATGAGGTTGGCTTCATGAGGTTAGCAGCATCCCCCTCCAGGGTCTCCATCTTCACAGGCTTTGAGCTGGATTCCTAACACTGCACTTGAGCAGCAGAGAAAGCTGGGCTCTGGAGAACAGCCTCTGCTCCCTGCCTGCCTCTGGGTGAAGGCAGGGAAATTCATCACCTGCTTGGATGCTGTCTTATGGCTGTGCCTGGTCCCTGTGCAGTGCTGGGATGGGTGGTGGTGTAGCCACTGAAGGTGGATCAGTGACATCACCTTTGAGACACAGCTGTGTCTCAAAGCATGCCAGGAAGCCCAGGAAAGCACAGAACCCTTGAACAGTTTGGGTTGGAAGGGACCTCAAGGAACTGCCAGTTCCAACCCCCTGCCATGGGCAGGGACACCTCCCACCAGCACAGCTTGCTCAGGGCCTCATCCAGCCTGGCCTGGAACACCTCCAGAGAGGAGGCAGCCACAGCCTCCCTGGGCAGCCTGTGCCAGTGTCTCACCACCCTCACTGCAAGGAATTCCTTCCTCATCCCCACTCTCAATCTCCCCTCTTCTGGCTTTAATCCATTGACCCTCACCCAAGCCCTTGTCCAAAGTCCCTCCCCCAGCTCTCTTGTAGCTCCCCTTCAAGTACTGGAAGGCTGCTCTGAGGTCTCCCTGGAGCCTTCTCATCTCCACCACCATCATACACCAGGTCCAGCACAGGCTAATCAGATTAAGGTAATTAGCAAAGCAAGCAGGCACCCTCAGCAGGGAGCAGAGGAGGAGAAGCCTCAGCAAGGAGCAGCTTGTCCTGCCCTTTGATTGTGGTTTTCCTGCTTCACTCCAGCTGCCAGAGCCCTTGAAGTTCCACGGGGCAAGCATGGCATGGGCCTGGCTTGCTTGAGCAGCAGGAGGAAATTCAGCTCTCAAAGAAGCCTCTTTAAGTTGCTTTGTTTTCAATTGCTTTGTAACAAAACAAAACCCATAATCCCAAGCAACAAGCTTTCTCTCCTGAGTGCTGTGGGAGCTTGGCTGCACTCTGGAAGGCTTTGCCACTCTCTTCTTGCCTTCACAGCACAGGCAGTTCCCACCCCCCTCTCTTCTCTTAGCAAACCTGTGACAGCATTGTACATCCTGCCTCAGCAGAATAGTGTAGGATAGGATAGGACAGGATAGGATGGAATGGAATGGGATAGGATAGGATAGGATAGGATAGGATGGAATGGAATAGGATAGGATAGGATAGGATAGGATAGGATAGGATGGAATGGAATGGAATAGGATAGGATAGGATAGGATAGGATAGGATAGGATAGGATAGGATGGAATGGAATGGAATGGAATGGAATGGAATGGAATGGAATGGAATGGAATGGAATGGAATGGAATGGAATAGGATAGGATGGGATAGGATAGGATAGGATAGGATAGGACAGGACAGGACAGGACAGGTTGGAAGAGAGAAAACTAAAGGAACAGCCAGAACCCAAATGTCCTTTGCTGTCCTTTCATAGAATGACAGAGCTGTCAGAGCTGGAAGGGACCTCAAGGCTCAGCCAGTCCCAACCCCCCTGCCATGGGCAGGGACACCTCACACCACAGCAGGTTGCTCACAGCCACATCCAGCCTGGCTGCAAACACCTCCAGGCAGGAGGCTGCCACCACCTCCCTGGGCAGCCTGTGCCAGGCTCTCACCACCCTCCTGGGGAACAACTTCTTCCTAAGGTCATAGAATCATAGAATCAGTAAGGTTGGAAGAAACCTCAAAGGTCATCCAGTCCAACCTGTCACCCAACACCTCCTGACAACTAAACCATGGCTCCAAGTGCCACATCCAATCCCCTCTTGAACACCTCCAGGGATGGGGACTCCACCACCTCCCTGGGCAGCACATCCCAATGGCCAATCTCTCTTGCTGGGAAGAACTTTCTCCTCTCCTCCAGCCTAAACCTCCCCTGGCACAGCTTGAGACTGTGTCCTCTTGTTCTGATGCTGCTTGTCTGGGAGAAGAGACCAACCCCCACCTGGCTACAACCTCCCTGCAGGGAGTTGCAGAGAGCAAGAAGGTCTCCCCTGAGCCTCCTCTTCTCCAGGCTAAGCAACCCCAGCTCCCTCAGCCTCTCCTCACAGGGCTGTGCTCCAGACCCCTCCCCAGCTTTCTTGCCCTTCTCTGGACACCTTCCAGCAGCTCAACATCTTTCCTAACCTGAGGAGCCCAGAACTGGACACAGGCCTCAAGGTGTGGCCTCAGCAGTGCTGAGCACAGGGCACAAGGACTTCCCTGCTCCTGCTGGCCACACTCTTCCTGATGCAGGTAAAGCCTGCTCAGAATGCTGTCACATTCTCAGGGGCAAAACCTCACAGAAAGCCCAGCCCCAAGGGCTGTCCCATCACTGATATTATGTCCTTTTGCTTTTGAAGTGGCCCTGAAGCTCAGGCTGCTTTGCTCTGATTCTAGAGCAACAGAGAAGAGAAGACTGAGAGGGATCTGATCAATGTCTATCAATATCTGAGGGCTGGGGGTCAGGAGAGAGGGGTCAGGGACAGGCTCTGCTCAGTTGAACCCTGGGATAGGCCAAGGGGCAATGGGTATAAACTCCAGCACAAGAAGTTCCAACTCAACATGAGGAGGAACTTCTTGACTGTGAGGGTCCCAGAGCCCTGGAGCAGGCTGCCCAGAGAGCCACAAGGATGATGAAGGCAGTGGAACATCTTCTGTACAGGGAGAAACTGAGGGAGCTGAGGACTCTGGAGCTTGGAGAAGAGGAGACTGAGAGGTGACCTCATCAGGGTGATGCCCAGAGGCTGGAGCCAGGCTCTGCTGGGGGATGCCCAATGCCAGCACAAGGGGCAGTGGTGGAAGCTGAGGCAGAGGAAGTGCCATGGAAACAGGAGGAAGGATTTTTCCCTGTGAGGTGACAGAGCCCTGGAGCAGGTTGCCCAGGGGGGTTGTGGAGTCTCCCTCTCTGGAGATATTCAACCCCCACCTGGCTGTGTTCCTGTGTGAGCTGCCCTGGGTGATGCTGCTCTGGCAGGGGGTTGGACTGGATGAGCTTTGGAGATCCCTTCCAGCCTCTCACACTCTGTGATCCTGTGAGAGGTTGTGGAGTCTCCTTCCCTGGAGACCTTCAAGCCCCCTCTGGATGTGTTCCTGTGCCACCTGTGCTGGGTTCTCTGGTCCTGCTGTGGCAGGGGGGTTGGACTCCATGATCTCCAGAGGTCCCTTCCAAGCCCTGCCATCCTGTGAGCTGTGATCCCGTAGGCAGCAGCAGCAGTAGCAGCAGCAGATGGATTTCAAGCATAAATCACTGCTGAAAGACAATGAACAAAGGGCCATGCAGAAGGGAGGAAGGAACTGGGAGCCAAATCCTCTCAGGTCCCATGCCAGGGGAGATGACACCAGCTGAGGCTGTTCACTTGTCCCAACAAGGCCCTGCAGCCATCTGCCCACATACTTCTGTCTTTCAGGTGCTGCCACAGCAAGTCCTTCATTCTTTGGACAAACACCCACCTGAGCCACTGTGTGAGGGGGATGGGATTGGGTTGGTTGGCTGCCTGTGTAACTCAGAGCATCATTCATCTGATACAGAGAGCACAGCTTGAAAGGCTTCGGCTGAGCACAAGATCGAGTGTCAGCCTCAGCCTGGGGGCACAGAAAGTGCAGAGAGCACAGACAAAAGGGCCACATTCACCCTGCTTTACCTCTCCCAGCCTCCACCACAGTGGCCACAAGGGCATGGTTCTGGAGGGCACTCAGAGGAAAAGCTGAACCAGAGCACAGATGTGGACAAAGCTGCTCAGGTGAAATCCTCCTCCTGATTTCCTGAGCAGGCTGCTGGTGTGACCTTGTCCTGTCCAGGTGTGAGGAACAGATTGGGACCCTGGACTCAGCACTGGGGAGGCCACAGCTGGAGTGCTGGGGTCAATTTTGGGCTCCTCACTCCCAGAAGGACATTGAGAGGCTGGAGCAGGTCCAGAGAAGGGCAATGAAGGTGGGGAAGGGTCTGGAGAAGAGGGCTGGGGAGGAGCAGCTGAGGGAGCTGGGGGTGTTGAGTGTGGAGAAGAGGAGGCTGAGGGAGACCTCATTGCTCTCTGCAGCTCCCTGAGAGGAGGCTGCAGGGAGGTGGGGGTTGGGCTCTGCTCCCTAGACTCAGGTGATAGAAGGAGAAGAAATGGCCTGGAGTTGTGCCAGGGGAGGCTTAGGTTGGAGAGGAGGCAAAATGTCTTTGCTGCAGGAGTGGTCAGGGCTTGGCAGAGGCTGCCCAGGGAGGTGGTGGAGTCCCCATCCCTGGAGGTGTTCCAGAGAGCTGTGGCCATGGCACCTGGGGCCAGGGTTTGGTGGCCATGGTGGGGCTGGGTGGATGTTGGACTGGGTGAGCTTGGAGAGCTTTCCCAACCCAAACCATTCTATGATTCTATAAGAAGAAAACCACACTGCTGAGCTGAGATCGATTTTCATTGCTCCAGATCAAATTCCCATCACTCTGCTTCCACAAAGGCATCTGCTGGAGCAGGGGCTTGAGAAGGCTGAGGAGAGATCTTGTCAGTGTTTGTAGGTTTAGCCTGGAGAGGAGGAGGCTCAGGGGAGACCTTCTTGCTCTCTGCAACTCCCCGAAGGGAGGTTGGAGCCAGGTGGGGGTTGGTCTCTTCTCCCAGGCAAGCAGCACCAGAACAAGAGGACACAGTCCCAAGCTGTGCCAGGGGAGGTTTAGGCTGGAGGTGAGGAGAAAGTTCTTCCCAGAGAGAGAGATTGGCCACTGGGATGTGCTGCCCACGGAGGTGGTGGAGTCCCCATCCCTGGAGGTGTTCAAGAGGAGCTTGGATGTGGCACCTGGAGCCATGGTTTGGCTGTCAGGAGGTGTTAGGGATTGGATCATAGGTTGGACTTGAAGATCTCTGAGGTCTTTTCCATCCTGGTTGATTCTGTGATTCTGTGATATCTGGAGGTGTTTGCAGCCAAGAGGAAGGGGCCAGGCTCCTTTCTGTGGGGTCCTGTGATGGGCCAAGGGCCAAGGGGTATAAGCTGGAACCCAGGAAGTCCCACCTCAACATGAGCAAAAACTTCCTTACTGTGAGATGACAGAGCCCTGGAGCAGGCTGCCCAGGGGGGTTGTGGAGTCTCCCTCTCTGGAGACTTTCAAGCCCCACCTGGCTGTGTTCCTGTGTGCCCTGCCCTGGGTGATGCTGCTCTGGCAGGGGGTTGGCCTGGATGCTCTCCAGAGGTCCCTTCCAACCCTTCCCATCCTGTGACTCTGTGATTCCAGAGTACCCATGACAGAAAAAGCCACAGCTTCTTTCTGTCACTGCCCCTGGGTGACAGGGAGCAGAGCACCTGGAGCTCAGCCACTGCTGAGTGCTTTGTATTTCCTCCCAGGGAAGCTCCCCACACCCCAGCAGGGCTCAGCCCATGCCAGGCTGCCTGCAACACCTGACAATGGTTCCCTGTGAGTGGCACATTCCAGTGGGCACGTTCCCCCTGCATTCATCCCTCCACTGCTTGCTTACAGACAGGAGGCAGAGAGGATGGGGAGAAAACCCCAAGCTGTCGCTGGGCAGTCAGTCTGGAAGTCTGAAACCAGCACCACTGCCACTGGGCTGTCCCAGGGCTGCCCAGCAGGGGAGGAAGGTTGGATCTTGGCAGCCTGAAACAGAGGATAAAGTAAGTCACATGTGCTGGCAGGACTGCGGAGCCCAGGCTTTAACCCCTGCTGCTGCAGCAAAGGAAGTGGAAATGAGGACTGCTCCTGCAAGGAGGGTAGAATCCTCCCTCCCCTCAGCTCTCACCTCTAAAGAACCACAGAATTACTACTGTTGAGGCTGGGACAGACCTCTGAGATCGTCAGGCCCAGCCTATGACTCCACATCACCACCTTGACCACTGAGTGCCACATCCAACCTTGCCTTAAACGCCTCCAGGGACCCCACCGCCTCCCTGGGCAGTCCATCCCAGTGTCCTACTCCCCTTTCCCTGGGGAATTGCTTCCTAACCCCCAACCTCACCCTCCCCTGGCACTTCTCAGGCCCTGCCCTCTGCCCTTGTCACAAGTTGCCTGGGAGCAGAGCCTGGCCCCCACCTTGCTACAGGTAGTTGCAGAGTGTGGTAAGGACCCCCCTGAGCCTCCTCTCCTCCAGGCTGAACACCCCCAGCTCCCTCAGCCTCTCCTCATCAGACTTTCCCCCCAGTCCCTTTCCCAGCCTCATTGCCCTCCTCTGCTCCAGCACCTCGAGGTCTGTCTTGCAGGGAGGGTTCCTGAGCTGCACACAGTGCTGGGGGTGAGGCCTCCCCAGGGCCAAGCACGGGGGCAGAATTCCACCCCTGGTGCTGCTGGCCACACTGTTGCTGATACAGGCCAGGATGCCACTGGCCTTCCATGCCAGCTGGGCACCCTGCTGGCTCCAGCCACCTCTTTTCTTGGACCTCTACTGAGGAGAAGCCACATTATGACCTGAAATTGTGCCAGGGGAGGGTTAGGCTGGAGATGAGGGAAAATGTCTTTCCTGCAAGAGTGGTCAGGGCTTGGCAGAGGCTGCCCAGGGAGGTGGTGGAGTCCCCAGCCCTGGAGGTGTTCAGCAAATGTATGATCCTGGCACTTGGGGCCAGGGTTTGGTGGCCATGGTGGGGTTGGGTTGCTGGTTGGACTCCATAGACTCACAGAATTGTCAGGGTTGGAAGGGACCTCAAGGATCATCCAGTCCCAACCTCCCTGCCCTGGGCATCTTGAGGGCTTTGCCAACCCAAACCCTTCTGTGATTCTCTAAGAAGGAAACCACCACAGTGCTGATTTGAGATCCATTTGCATGACTCCAGGTCAAACCCCAACCATTCTACTTTCAAACAGCACCTGCTAAAGTGGGATGTATCTCCTACAGAGGAAAGCACTGGGAGAGCCTGCACCAGGGATGGTAGGAGAGTCATGGAATCATGGAGTGCTCTGGGCTGGAAGAGACCTCCACAGCTCAGCCAGTCCAAGCCCCTGCACTCAGCAGGGACATCCTCCACTGGATCAGGTTGCTCAGAGCCCTGTCCAGCCTCTCCTTGAATATCTCCAGGGATGGAGCCTCAACCACCTCCCTGGGCAACCTGCTGCAGTGTTCCAGCAGCCTCCTGGTGCAGAACTTGTTCCTCACAGCCAATCTCAATCTGCTCTGCTCTCATTTCAAACCATTGCTCCTTGTCCTGTCCAGAGAAGGGCAGGACCACCTCTCCACAACCTCTCTGGGCAGCCTGCTCCAGGGCTCTGCCTCCCTCACCGTAAAGAAGTTCCTCCTCATGTTTAGATGGAGCTTCCTGTGGTCAAGTTTACAGCCATTCCCTCCTGTCCTGTCACTGGGCACCACTGAGGAGAGTCTGGCCTCATCCTCCTGACCCCCACCCCTCAGATCTTTGTAAGCATTGATCAGATCCCCCTCAGCCTCCTCTTCTCCAGGCTAACCACCCCCAGCTCTCTCAGCCTCTCCTCCCATGAGAGCTGTTCCTGTGCCCTCAGCATCTCAGTGGCCCTGAGCTGGGCCCTCTCCAGTAGCTCTTTGTCCTTCTTGAGCAGAGATATCCAGAACTGCACTCCAGGTGAGGCCTCAGCAGTGCAGTGTAGAGGGAGAGGAAACATCTCTTGCCCTGCTGGCCACACTCCTCTTGATGCATCCTGGCTCTCCTTCCCATCCCAGCAGGGGCTGGGGTCAGTGTGTGGGGCTGGGCGGCTGGCTGGGTCATAATATCATAGTATCACAGTATCAGTCAGGGTTGGAAGGGACCACAAGGATCATCCAGTTCCAACCCCCCTGCCATGGGCAGGGACACCCCACGCTAGATCAGCCTGGCCAGAGCCTCATCCAGCCTGGGCTGAGCATGGCAGCTCCCAGAGCACTGGGAGCAGTGTTGGGCAGGCACAGCAGAAAGAAACTCAGCTGGCATCACCTAGCAGAGAGCCCTTCAGAAGCAGCAGCCTGTGCTGTGCAGGTGAAGGGTTTCTGGTTTAGGCATGCAGTGTTCCTGGGGGAGGAGAATAAATCTACCACAGGAGACAAGGTTCAATCACAGCTTCCTTTTCTCTCCTGGTTTGTGGTGGAGTATTCTTTTATCAGTTTGGGTTGGGGTTGTTTTTTTTCCCCTCTCTCTTCAGTGATAAACAAGCTGTGAATGAGGAAAATGTCCTCTGTCCTCTGGAGGCTCAGCCAGCCTGGCACTTCCACCCTGACTGTGAGGCCAGCACACAACCTCCTCATGACCTGAAGGCCTGAACACCATTCACATCATAGCAACTCAGAACTGTCAGGGCTGGAAGGGACCAGCCAGACCCAACCCCCTGCCATGGGCAGGGACACCTCACACCACAGCAGGTTGCTCACAGCCACCTCCAGCCTGGCTGCAAACACCTCCAGGCATGAGGCTTCCACCACCTCCCTGGGCAACCTGTGCCAGGCTCTCACCACCCTCATGGCCAACAACTTCTTCCTCACAGCCAATCTCCATCTCCCCACTTCTAGTTTTGCTCCATCCCCCTCAGTCCTATCCCTCCCTGACCCCCTCAGAAGTCCCTGCCAGACAGGAGGCTTCTGGCCATTTCTGCAGCCTCCCCCCAGGGCACCCATTGCACTCTGATGCTCTCAGGAGCTTCTGCTGCTTTCTGTTTGTGTTTTCTCTCCTTGCCCCCTCCTCTCTGAGAGAGATGTTGGCCTTTCCTGAGAAGTCATTCTTCTCTTACACTTCCTCATGACATTCTTACAGCATCATAGCACACAGGGAAAGTTCTCCACACCCAGGAGACCACAAAGTTGACCTCCCTCCTTGGGGTGCTGGGTGAGGAGCAGCTCGACATGAGCCAGCACCAAGTGCTGCCAGCCCTGTCCTGGGCTGATCCCCAGCAGTGTGGGCAGCAGGGGCAGGGAGGGGATTCTGCCCCTCTGCTCTGCTCTGCTGAGACCCCCCCTGCAGTGCTGGGGCCAGCTCTGGAGCCCCCAGCATGAGAAGGATGTAGAACTGTTAGAAGAGGTCTAAAGGAGGCCACAGAGATGATCAGAGGGCTGAAGCAACTCTGCTATGAAGACAGCTTGAGAGAGTTGGGGCTGCTCAGCCTGGAGAAGAGAAGGCTCCAAGGAGACCTCAGAGCAGCCTTCCAGTACCTGAGAGGAGCAACAGGAGAGCTGGGGAAGGACAAAGGCTGGGAGTGACAGGATGAGAGCTGATGTCTTCAAACTGGGAGAAGCTGGATTTAGATGAGCCATTAGGCAGCAACTCTTGCTCATGAGGGTGGTGAGGCACTGGCACAGGTTGCCCAGGGCAGCTGTAGAGGCTCCAAGCCTGGAAGTGTTGAAAGCCAGGTCTTGAGCAAGCTGGGCTGGTGGGAGGTGTCCCTGCCCATGGCAGGGGGTTGGGACTGGGTGACCTTTAAGGTCACAGTATCACAGTATCACTTAGGTTGGAAAGGACCTCGAGGATCATCGAGTCCAACCTATCAACACAGACCTCATGACCAGACCATGGCACCAAGTGCCACATCCAATCCCTTCTTGAACGCCTCCAGGGTCGATGACTCCACCACCTCCCTGGGCAACCCGTTCCAATGCCGAATGACTCGCTTGGTGAAGAACTTCCTCCTCACCTCGAGTCTGAACCTCCCCTGGCACAGCTTGAGACTGTGTCCCCTTGTTCTGGTGCTGGGTGCCTGGGAGAAGAGACCAACCCCTTCCTGGCTACAACCTCCATTCAGGTAGTTGTAGAGGGCAATGAGGTCACCCCTGAGCCTCCTCTTCTGCAGGCTAAGCAACCCCAGCTCCCTCAGCCTCTCCTCACAGGGCTGTGCTCAAGGCCTCTCCCCAGCCTTGTTGCCCTTCTCTGGACACGCTCAAGTGTTTCGATGTCCTTCTTAAACTGAGGAGCCCAGAACTGGACACAGGACTCAAGGTGTGGCCTCAGCAGTGCTGAGCACAGGGGCAGAATAACCTCCCTGCTCCTGCTGGCCACACTATTCCTAATGCAGGCCAGGATGCTATTGGCCCTCCTGGCCACCTGGGCACACTGCTGGCTCATATTCAGGTGGCTGTCAATCAGCACCCCCAGGTCCCTCTCTGTTTGGCAGCTCTCAGCCACTCTGACCCCAGCCTGTAGCTCTGCCTGGGGTTGCTGTGGCCAAAGTGCAGCCCCTGGCACTTGGACTTGTTGAATGGTCCTTTCCATCCAAACCCAGTCTATGATTCTGTGATAGATATCTGTACACAAACTAGTGAGATGCCTACCTACTGACATGAGAGTGCACAGGGATGGTCACTGAGCTCACAGCCTCCTCCACCTCAGATCTGCACTGGGCTGAGTACATTGCTTAGCTCCCCCTTGCCAGCTTCCCTTAATGAACTTCACACTGACAATAAAGACATCAAAGGAGCTCGACTTCAGCTGCAGCAAATAAGAGCAAGTGGCACAGCTCAGCTGCTGCTACTTGAAGAGGCCTTGACCTCAGAAAGGGGCAGTCCCTGAGTGGTTTGATGCCAGCTGAGAGGGTCCACAGAGCACAGCCCTGGTGGGAGGTGTCCCTGCCCATGGCAGGGGGTTGGAACTGGTTAGTCTTGAAGGTCCCTTCCAACTCAGCCCATTCTCTGGACCACCTGTGGACAACAGCCTGGAGACCTGAGGAGAGAGGCAGTCTGACACCAAGACCCCAGGGCACTTTGCCCTCCCAGCAGCAGAGGCAGGCTCCCCCATCAGCCTCGCTGCGGCACTGAGCACAGAGATAGCTCTCTTGCAATCTTGTTTGACACCTTGCCAGGGCCCAGCCCTGCTGTCTCAGCTGAGCTAAATGAGAAATTGTTGTCATCAGCAAATTAGTTGCAACAAATTCTGCTCTTGCTCAGAAAAGCTTCCAAAAAATCCTCCTGCTTCAGGTTACCTCCTTTGGCTCACTGGGAGGCTTCCTTCTCCAGCTAGCCTCGAGGTCAGGAATTAACTGCTGCTGCTACCTCCTGGGCCTATCCAGGGCAGCATTTGGTCTATTTTCCAGCAGAGCCTTCCTGACCCAGCAGCTGCTGTGTGCTCAGAGTGCTGCCCAGCCAGGCAGGAGCACAGAGCCAGCTGGCCCTGGCAGGGGGCTGGGGGGCTCAGGGCTTATCTGGAGGTGCTGGGGAGAGCACCGAGCAGCTCAGGGTAGCTGTGGGGAGGTATGTTGTAAACTCTCTCTAATGAACACTTGTAGACATGAATGTTTGTACATACCTGCACCAGGAGGGCAAGTCAAAGCCTGCACCAGGGGGGTTGTCTCACTCTTGAGAAGTGCACCTCCCCAGACCTCTTCTGGAGAAGATTTTCTGTGATCACAGAAGGGTGGAAGAGACCTCAAAGGTCATCAAGTCCAACCTGGCACCACAGACCTCATGACTAAACCATGGCACCAAGTGCCACATCCAATCCCCTCTTGAACACCTCCAGGGATGGGGACTCCACCACCTCCCTGGGCAGCACATCCCAAGGGCCAATCTCTCTTGCTGGGAAGAACTTTCTCCTCACCTCCAGCCTAAATCTCCCCTGGCACAGCTTGAGACTGTGTCCTCTTGTTCCGATGCTGCTTGCCTGGGAGAAGAGACCAACCCCCAACTGGCTCCAACCTCCCTTCAGGGAGTTGCAGAGAGCAAGAAGGTCTCCCCTGAGCCTCCTCTTCTCCAGGCTAAGCAACCCCAGCTGCCTCAGCCTCTCCTCCCAGGGCTGTGCTCCAGACCCCTCCCCAGCTTTGTTGCCCTCCTCTGGACACCTTCCAGCAGCTCAACATCTTTCCTAACCTGAGGAGCCCAGAACTGGACACAGATCCTTGCATGAATTGGAAGAGGTCACTGATGTGACTGCTCCTGACTGGAGCTGCAGGTGACAAACAACTTGTGACTTCTTCTTAACTCACAGAGTCACAGAACTGTCAGGCTTGGAAGGGACCTCCAGGATCATCCAGTTCCAACCCCCCTGCCATGGGCAGGGTCACCTTGGGGAAGCACTTAGTAACAAGCTTGGTTTGAAAGAGCACTGATCTGTAGGGTCCCTTTATTGCTAATGAGATCTGAAACCTGAGGGGATGCAGCACTCCATCCAACCATCCTTCCTTCTCTAGGAGGAAAAGCAAAGGCAAGCTGAGAGGGCAGTAATGGCTTCTGTGCTATAGGTGTTCTAAAAGCTGTCAAGGATCAGAGAATCACAGAATTGCTTGGGTGGGAAAAACCTTCCAGGATCATCCAGTCCAACCAGCAACCCAACCCCACCATGGCCACCAAACCATGGCCCCAAGTGCCATGGCCATAGGTTTCTGGAATAGATCTGCTTGGAGCAGACCTCCAAGCTCAGCCAGTCCAGCCCTCCAACCAGCACTGCAGGCTCAGCACCAAACCATGTCCCTAAGCCCCAGGGCCACAGCTGCTGGAACACCCCCAGGGATGGGGACTGCAGCACTGCCCTGGGCAGCCTCTGCCATGGAATCATAGAATCAATAAGGTTGGAAAAGAGCTCACAGATCATCGAGTCCAACCTGTCACCCAACACCTCCTGACAACTAAACCATGGCTCCAAGTGCCACATCCAATCCCCTCTGGAACACCTCCAGGCATGGGGACTCCACCACCTCCCTGGGCAGCCTCTGCCAAGCCCTGACCACTCTTGAAGCAAAGACATTTTGCCTCCTCTCCAACCTAAGCCTCCCCTGGCACAACTCCAGGCCATTTCCTCTCCTTCTATCACCTGAGCCTAGGGAGCAGAGCCCAACCCCCACCTCCCTGCAGCCTCCTCTCAGGGAGCTGCAGAGAGCAATGAGGTCTCCCTCAGCCTCCTCTTCTCCACACTCAACACCCCCAGCTCCCTCAGCTGCTCCTCCCCAGCCCTCTTCCCCAGACCCTTCCCCAGCTTGGTTGCCCTTCTCTGGACCTGCTCCAGCCTCTCAATGTCCTTCTGGGAGTGAGGGACCCAAAACTGACCACAGCACTCCAGCTGTGGCCTCCCCAGGGCTGAGCCCAGGGCTGCCCTCCTGAGGTCCAAGGCTGAGCCCACTGAAGTGATGTTTCCCCAGTCCATGCCATGAGTTCCCTGTTCTGTAACCTTGCTTTTTCACTTCTAAAATTTACATTCCTGTAACCTATGGAAGTGAATATAAAACATTAAGTTCTCAGCCCTGCCAGTGACCTTGTTCAAGAAGCCCCTGCCAGTGAGAAGCCCCTGCTGGCTCTGTAAGGTGTGCACATGGTGGGTTTGCTTTGGAGGAGCAAGAGGCTGAAGAAGTGTTCAAAGTCTTCTTTAAGCTATCAAGTGCAAGGGATGAGGCAGTGAAGATCTCTTCCATCCCCACACTTTCCAGACTCCATTAAACAGTCAGTGGCAGCCCAGTGCCTGCTAAGAGCCCCCCAGCAGGTTCACCAGACAGCTCCCTGCTGGCTCTGGGGATGAGGTGTCCAGAGAGCCAGCACTTATTCTGTCCATGTAAGAGTGGTCAAAGCTCTCTCCTCAGCCCTGCCATTGGCAGAAGGAGCTCAGGATGCAGGATGTAAAGTCTCAGGCAGTCTTGTGGGGAGGTGTCAGGGAAGTGTTGGTCCTCTCTCAGTGGAGTCCTGTCACAGGACAAGAGGCAGTGGACACAAATGGATGCCAAACACCACCTCAACATAAGGAAAACCTTCCTTGCTGTGGGGGTGCTGGAGGCCTGGAGCAGGCTGCCCAGACAGGCTGTGGAGTCTCCTTCCCTGGAGGCTTCCAAAACTCACCTGGATGTGATCCTGGGCAACATGACCCAGGTGACCCTGCTTTAACAGAGAGGCTGGCTTAGGTTAGAGGTTAGTTAGACTGGATGACCTCTGGAGGTCCCTTCCAACCCCTACCATTCTATGATCCTATGACCTTTCATGAGAGCAGCTGCCATGGCTGGAAGGAGCAGAGCACGTCTGAAGTGCTCCAGTCCTCCTGGATTTAGGAACTGGCTGGAGGCTGAGCCCAGAGAGTGGTGGTGAATGGTGCCACAGCCAGCTGGCAGCCAGGCACCAGTGGTGTGCCCCAGGGAGCAGTGCTGGGCCCTGTGCTCTTTAACATCTTCATTGATGATCTGGATGAGGGCATTGAGTCAGTCATCAGCAAGTTTGCAGATGACACCAAGCTGGGAGCAGATGTTGGTCAGTTAGAGGACAGAAGGGCTCTGCAGAGGGACCTTGCCAGGCTGGGCAGAGGGGCAGAGGCCAACAGGATGGCATTCAACAAGTCCAAGTGCCAGGGGCTGCACTTTGGCCACAGCAACCCCAGGCAGAGCTACAGGCTGGGGGCAGAGTGGCTGAGAGCTGCCAAACAGAGAGGGACCTGGGGGTGCTGAATTGACAGCTGCCTGAACATGAGCCAGCAGTGTGCCCAGGGGGCCAAGAGGGCCAAGGGCATCCTGGCCTGCATCAGGAAGAGTGTGGCCAGCAGGAGCAGGGAAGTCCTTGTGCCCTGTGCTCAGCACTGCTGAGGCCACACCTGGAGTCCTGTGTCCAGTTCTGGGCTCCTCAGTTTCAGAAGGACATTGAGAGACTTGAAGGTGTCCAGAGAAGGGCAAGAAAGCTGGGGAGGGGTCTGGAGCACAGCCCTGTGAGGAGAGGCTGAGGGAGCTGGGGTTGCTTAGCCTGGAGAAGAGGAGGCTCAGGGGAGACCTCATTGCTCTCTCCAACTCCCTGCAGGGAGGTTGTAGACAGGTGGGGGTTGGTCTCTTCTGCCAGGCAGCCAGCACCTTGGTGACACTGTGAGACTGTGATCCTGTGGTACTGTGAGTCAATTGTGCCCACAGCAGCTCTGCCATGCCACAGCCCAGCAGCTATTTTGGGTGGCAATTTACCTCTGCTAAGGCAGCTCTGTGATACTCACACAAATAAATTGGAGGCAGGCAGCACATTCCTTGGCCAGGGATTTACTTTGGGGCTGCAGTGCTTTTGGAAAAGGCTTTGGAGTCTTCAGTAACTTCAGTTTTCCATGGCACCAAGAGGGTGGCACATCCAGAGCCCAGTGCCTCCATCCCCTTTGGCACTGGTGCCCAACTATTCAGTCTAAGCTACTGACTCACCAAACCCACTTCCTGCAGTGGGCTGTTTGCAAATCCCTTATCCAGGTACTGACCAAGCCCAGCCCTGCTGAGCTGGGTGAAATCATAGCCCAAGGTGATGTGACTGCAAGCACAAACAGTGTGCAGCTGTCACTTCAGCTGGGGCAGGAATCCAGCTGCCTTGCTCTGAAAGCAGCCTTCCTCCTGAGGCTGTCAGGAGATGCAGTCGTACAGGGAGGGGTCACAGGCCTGCAGCAAAACAAGCTGAGAGGACTCAGATCTCATCATTTCTTCTTTTACTTATATGAGTGACAAAAAAGCTCCCAGGGTTGGACACCAGCAGTCAGAGCTGATGGCAGCTTGCTGCTCTGGCCACCAGCTGTTCAGGTCTGGTGAAAAGGTCTTTTTAGCTCTTCTTAAGAAAGGAGGTCTTCAGAAACCACAGAATAGATCTGGGTGGAAGAGAGCTCCCAGCTCAGCCAGTCCAACCTCCACCCAGCCCTGCAGGCTCAGCACCAAACCATGTCCCTAAGCCCCAGGGCCACAGCTGCTGGAACACCCCCAGGGATGGGGACTGCAGCACTGCCCTGGGCAGCCTCTGCCAATGGCTGAGAGCCCTTCCAGGGCAGAAACATTTCCTGAGCTGCAGCCTGAGCCTCCCCAGGGGCAGCTTGGAGCCATTGCCTCTGCTCCTGTCCCTTGCCACCATGGAGAATCTTTTAGATCTGTGAAAGAAAGAATCTTTGTAGGATAGCTTCCAGATCTGAAGACAAAATACTTTCAGATCTGCTTAAGAAAAGGGATTTAGAAATCTTTTAAATCTTCTTAAGATCTTTATAGAAGATCAATGAATCATAGAATCCATAAGATTGGAAGAGACCTCAGAGATCATCAAGTCCAACCTACCACCCAACACCTCCTGACAACTAAACCATGGCTCCAAGTGCCACATCCAATCCCCTCTGGAACACCTCCAGGGATGGGGACTCCACCACCTCCCTGGGCAGCACATCCCAATGGCCAATCTCTCTACAGCGTGGCAGAGACACTGAAATAAAGGTCATAGAGGTCATAGAATGATTTGGGTTGGAAAGGAGCTTCAAGACCATCCAGCCCCAACCCCGTGCCGTGGGCAGGGACACCTCCCACCAGCACAGCTTGCTCAAGGTCCCATCTGACCTGGCCTTGAACACCTCCAGGCAGGAGGCAGCCACAGCCTCCCTGGGCAGCCTGTGCCAGAGTCTCACCACCCTCACTGCAAAGAATTTCTTCCTCATCTCCAGTCTCAGTCTCCCTTCTTCCAGCTCAAACCCATTCCCTCTCACCCTGACAAAAGTCCCTCCCCAGCTCTCCTGGAGCCCTTCAGGTACTGGAAGGCTGCTCTGAGGTCTCCCTGCAGCCTTCTATTCTCCAGGCTGAACAGCCCCAACTCTCCCAGCCTGGCCCCACATCATCCTGGTGGAGTCCTCTGGACCCACTCCAACATCTCCATGTCCTGCTTGTTTAGAGCAGGGCTGGAAACAGCTCTGAGTTAGAGCAGAGTTTGTGATCTGATTTTCAGATGGTCATCCTAAAGAGCAGCTACAATTATTGTTTGAGCATCATAATCTGTAGTTAGTAAATCATCTCTGCTGTTCACTGGCAAAGAATCTATGCAGCTTCTTAGGTACTAAATAACCTCTACAGCTAATCAGTAAATAATTTGTGCAGTGTATTGGTTACTAACTCACCTGTAGAGTTTATTAGTAAATAATCCATGGAGTTTATTGCTCAGTGAATAACTTGCACAGCAAATAATCTATGCAGTTTATTACAGAATTACAGGACCACAGTCCACTAGAGGTTGGAAGGGACCCCCAGAGGTCATCCAGTCCAAGCCCCCTGCCAGAGCAGCATCACCCAGGGCAGGCTGCACAGGAAGGCATCCAGGTGGCTTTGGGAAGGCTCCAGAGAAGGAGACTCCACAACCTCTCTGGGCAGCCTGCTCCAGGGCTCTGGCACTGGACAGAAGTTTCTCCTCCTCTTGAGCTGAAACCTTCTCTCTTCAAGTTTGTCTCCACTGCTCCTTGGCTTATTGCTGTGCACCACCCACAAGAGCTTGGCCTCCTCCCCTTGCCCCCCACCCCTCAGCTATTGAGAGACATTGATCAGATCCCTCTCAGCCTTCTCCTCTCCAGACTCAACAGCCCCAGGGCTCTCAGTCTCTCTTCCCAGGGGAGATGCTCAAGTCCCCTAAGCATCCTCCTGGCTCTCCCTTGGCCTCTCCCCAGCAGGTCTCTGTCTCTCTGGAGCTGGGGAGCCCAGCACTGGACACAGTGCTGCAGGTGTGGTCTGAGCAGGGCAGAGCAGAGGGGGAGCAGAACCTCCCCAGCCCTGCTGGCCACACTCTGCTTGCTGCACCCCAGGACCCCATTGGCTCTCCTGGCCACCAGGGCACATTGCTGTCCCTTTAATTAGCAAACAGCCTGTACAGTTCATTGGTAAACAATCTATACAGTTTATTAATGATCTATGCAATTCATTAGGCAGCAAATCATCTGTCCAGTTTATTAATAAATAATCTCTACAATTTATTAGTTAGCAAATCATCTGTCCAGGTTGTTAGTAAATCATCCATACAGTTGATTAGTAAATCATCTGTGCAGTTTATTAGCTAGTAAATAATATGTATAGAATAGGATAGGATAGGATAGGATAGGATAGGATAGGATAGGATAGAATAGAATAGAATAGAATAGAATAGAATAGAATAGAATAGAGTAGAATAGAATAGAATAGAATAGAATAGAATAGAATAGAATAGAATAGACCAGGTTGGAAGAGACCTTCAAGATCATCGAGTCCAACCTATCAACCAATCCAACACCACCTAAACAACTAACCCATGGTACCAAGGGCCTCATCCAGGCTCTTCCTAAACACATCCAGTGACAGGGGACTCCACCACCTCCCTGGGCAGCACATCCCAATGGGCAATCACTCTCTCTGGGAAGAACTTCTTCCTAACATCCAACCTAAACCTGCCCTGGTGCAGCCTGAGACTGTGTCCTCTTGTTCTGCTGCTGGGTGCCTGGGAGAAGAGACCAACCCCCACCTGGCTACAACCTCCCTGCAGGGAGTTGGAGAGAGCAAGAAGGTCTCCCCTGAGCCTCCTCTTCTGCAGGCTAAGCAACCCCAGCTCCCTCAGCCTCTCCTCACAGGGCTGTGCTCCAGACCCCTCCCCAGCTTTCTTGCCCTTCTCTGGACACCTTCCAGCAGCTCAACCTCTTTCCTAACCTGAGGGGCCCAGAACTGGACACAGGACTCAAGGTGTGGCCTAACCAGTGTAGTGTACAGGGGCAGAATGACCTCCCTGCTCCTGCTGGCCACACTCTTCCTGATGCAGGCCAGGATGCCCTTGGCCCTCTTGTCTTCCTGGGCACACTGCAGGCTCATGTTCAGCCTACCATCGACCCACCCCAGGTCCCTCTCTGCCTGGCTGCTCTCAGCCACTCTGCCCCCAGCCTGTAGCACTGCAAGGAGTTGCTGTGGCCAATGTTTACTAGTAAATAATCTTGACTGTTAATTAATTAGTAAATAATCTGTACAGTTAATCAGGAAATCATCTGTCCAGTTTATTAGTTAGTAAACAGTCTGTACAGGTTATTAGTAAATAATATGTCCAGTTTATTAGCTAATAAATAATCTCCAGTGTTTACTTGTAAATAAGGTCTACAGATTATTAGCTAGTAAATAATCTGTCCAGTTAATTAGGAAATCATCTGTGCATCTTATTAGTAAATAATCTGTTCAGGTTATTAGGAAATCATCTGTCCAGGTTATTAGTAAATAATCTGTGCAGTTCATTAGGAAATCATCTGTGCAGTTTATTAGTTAGTAAATAATCTGTTCAGGTTCTTAGGAAATCATCTGCACAGGTCATTTTCAAAAGGTGTTTCCTCCCCTGCTTCTCCTTGTCCCCAGGCCGGGCAGGACCTCCAGCCCAGGGCATCTGCAGGCAGGAGGAGAGCAAATTCAGGAGCTGTTGCTCCACCTCAGCAGGATGTCTCATCCCCCCCACCCCGCAGTAAATTGTTTGGCTGGAGGCTACATCATTCTCCGGGAGCAGCAGGCTGGGAGCGGAGCGAGGCGTGGATCCCTGCCGGTGCAGGAAGCCTCCCCGAGCCCGGCTGAGCCGCAGCATGTTGGGCTGGCCTTTGATGCCGACAGGTTGGGCAGGTTCCTGGGCGCCCCGGGAACCGGTCTGACGAGCCTGTTAATGCCAACAAATTCTGGTATGATTCCATGCTCTCCAGAATGCAGAAACCTGCCCAGCCAGTTAAATGAAAGGCATATTAGGTTATCCATTGCACATTGTATATATCTTAGGTGCAGCAGATCTCCTCTCGGCACTCTCTGCTTGTGGTCCACGGTGGCTTCCTCATCCTACTTACACTTGAGGTTTATAGCTGGAGGGGAAGTCAATAGTAAATATTTATCACCCCGAGCCGGGACAGAGCTTTGCACAATTCAAACAGAAGGGTGAGTGTGGAAAGTCTTTCTTTAACATTAATTTAAGATAAAGCTTAAGCAAAAAGGGACAAAAAAAGGAGGGGTGGGGGGAAAGATCTCTTGATGCTTCATGGTTCTCTCCTTAACGTGGCTGAGTGCTGCCAGGCTCCGTGGCACCTGGGCACAGGATTGTTGTGAGTGCAGCTCAACATCCTCTGTGTCTGCAGGAGCACTGACTGGAAAGACAGCTCAGTGAGCTAAGCACGGGAGGGAGAGAGAGAAACTGCACTGCCACTGGCTTGGTGTTTGGAGCAGGTCACTGCAGCATAGCCTGGTGGGCTTGCACTGAAACATTGCCTGGTGGGCTTGCACTGCAGCATTGCCTGGTGGGCTTGCACTGCAGCATTGCCTGGTGGGTTTGCACTGCAGCATTGCCTGGTGGGCTTGCACTGCAGCATTGCCTGGTGGGTTTGCACTGCAGCATTGCCTGGTGGGCTTGCACTGCAGCATTGCCTGGTGGGCTTGCACTGCAGCATTGCCTGGTGGGCTTGCACTGAAACATTGCCTGGGGATCTTCACTGCAGCATTGCCTGGTGGGCTTGCACTGAAACATTGCCTGGGGATCTTCACTGCAGCATGGCCTGGTGGTCTTGCACTGAAACATTGTCTTTTGGTCTTCACTGCAGCATTGCTTTTTGGTCTTCACTGCAGCATTGCCTGGGGATCTTCATTGCACTATTGCCTTTTGGTCTTTACTGCAGTATAGCTTGGTGGTCTTTCACTGCAGCACTGCCTGGTGGTCTTCACTTCAGTATAGCCTGGTAGTGTTCTCTGCAGTACTGCCTGGTGGTCTTTCACTGCATCATTGTCAGGTGGTCTTCACTGCAGTATTGCCTTTTGGTCTTTCAGTGCAGTATAGCCTGGTGGTCTTGCACTGCAACACTGCCTGGTGGTCTTGCACTGCAGCATTGCCTGGTGGTCTTGCACTGCAGCACTGCCTGGTGGTCTTCTCTTTTCTAGAGTGTTTTTGTAAGCCCTGGCTCACAGCAGCAGTGCTGGAAGCACACAGCAGCAGTGCTGGGAGCACACAGCAGCGGTGCTGGGAGCAGGGCACGGTGCCATCCCAGTGAGATGTGTGCTGTCTGATTCTTGCCAGACTAACTTGTTTTGTTGTTCACTTTTATGGAGTGAGTTAAGTAAACCTAGATTTACAAACTCAGAACTGGCTTCACGGTGAGATAGGAAATGCACTTGTCATTCTTGCTGCTTGCTTCCTAAATGCTACTTAGAAGGCTGCCTGGGTAGGCTGAGTAACGGGGTGGTGGCACCGGCAACAGCTTTCAGGTCCTAAGGATAAGCAGCAGGAAGCCCTCAAAGCTGTGCCTCGCGTCTGCGACTGAATCCATTCAGAGGGTTCTGTGTCAAAGCAGTAAATTAAACAGTGTGAAAACAAAAGCTGTGGAATCTGGTAACTGATTAACCACCGCAGCACAGAAGTACTCGCTGAGCTGAATAGAAAGGAATGAAGACAGGTTTTGTCATGCCTGTTAGGACAAAATAACTCTTTTAACTGAGGCAAATGTGACTCTTCTCACCTGCCTGTCTTTAACTGCCTGGCTGAAAACTGTCACCCAGCTGCTTGCATCTCCCTGCAAACCAGCAATGTGTCTGTCCTGAAGAGAAATTAGTACATGGAGTGCAAAAATAAACGAGGATGATGATAATAATGAATTAATCAGAGTCTGCAGTGGATTTCAACCACTAGACGCAGAGATACCTTGAGAGGATTCTTTCTCTAAGGCTTTGCAGCAGACACAGCGCAGGAAGCTGCAGTGATTGCAGATGTTCACTGCCAGCTGCTTCCAGGCTGCTGCAAACTACCTGAGCGTTGGTGCCCTCCTGTAGAGTGCCACTGAAGAGAAGCTTCTGAGGGGCTTAACAGCTTCAAGGCACAGCAGATTGAAGTGACCTAATCAGCAAAAGTGTATCGGGGGGTGGGGGGGTGGGCGTAAAAAGTTTTTCTCCGTCAAAGTTTTCCTTCCTCAAAGTTTTTCTTCTGCAGAGTTTTTCTTCCTCAGAGTTTTCCTTCCTCAAAGTTTTTCTCCTTCAAAGTTTTCCTTCCCCAAAGTTTTTCTTCCTCAAAGTTTTTCTTCCTCAAAGTTTTTCTCCTTCAAAGTTTTTCTCCCTCAAAGTTTTTCTCCCTCAGTTTTTCTTCCTCAACATTTTTCTCCTTCAAAGTTTTTCCTCCTTCAAAGTTTTCCTTCCTCAAAGTTTTTCTTCCTCAAAGTTTTTCTCCTTCAAAGTTTTATTTCCTCAAAGTTTTCCTTCCTCAAAGATTTTCTTCCTCCAAGCTTTCCTCCTTCGAAGTTTTCCTTCCTCAAAGATTTTCTTCCGCCAAGCTTTCCTCCTTCAAAGTTTTCCTTCCTCAAAGTTTCCCTTCCCCAAAGTTTTTCTCCTTCAAAGTTTTCCTTCCTCAAAGTTTTTCTTTCTCCAAGTTTTCCTCCTTCAAAGTTTTTCTCCTTCAAAGTTTTTATTCCTCAAACTTTTTCTTCCCCAAAGATTTTCTCCTTCAAAGTTTTCCTCCCTCAAAGTTTTCCTTCCTCAAAGTTTTTCTCCTTCAAAGTTTTTTCTCCTTCAAAGTTTTCCTTCCTCAAAGTTTTCCTTACTCAAAATTTTTCTTCCTCAAAAGTTTTCCTTCCTCAAAGTTTTTCTCCTTCAAAGTTTTCCTTCCTCAAAGTTTTTCCTCTTCTCCTTCAAAGAATGCAAAGAAAGAAGGGAAAGTTTTGTACTTCACAGGAGGTAATAATATTAATCAGGAAAAAAAAGATGGGGGAAAGGGTCAATTTTTCTCATCTCTGTTGACTTTGCTATCAAATATGGGAGGAAAAGGAATCAATCATTTTTAAAAGTAGCTAAAAACCCCCAAATAAATAAAATAATAATAAATAATAATAGTAATAGCCTACAGGAAGGCTGGGGAGGGACTGCTCAGGATCTCAGGCAGTGCTAGGACTAGGGGGAATGGAATGAAGCTGGAGGTGGGGAGATTCAGGCTGGAGGGGAGGAGGAAGTTCTTCCCCAGGAGAGTGGTGAAGGCCTGGAATGGGTTGTGCAGGGAGGTGGTTGGGGCCCTGTCCCTGGAGGTGTTTAAGCCAGGCTGGATGAGGCTGTGGCCAGGCTGATGTAGTGTGGGGTGTCCCTGCCCATGGCAGGGGGGTTGGAACTGGCTGATCCTTGTGGTCCCTTCCAACCCTGACTGATACTATGATACTATGAACAATAATAATAACAATAATAATCAAAGAGAAATTAATAAATAAATTATAAATATATAGCTTAAAAATTAAATAGCTCTTAAAAAAGCTTTAAAAAGAAATATATCATTAAAATTAGCTAAAAAAAAAAGGCTTTAAAAAAGTTCTAAATGGCTTTAAAGTAGCTGAGAAAAAATGGCTTAAAAAAGGAATAAATCATTTTAAATGGTTTAAAAATGGCTTTGAAAAGGAATAAATCATTAAAAAAGAAATAGCTAAAAAAAAAAGCTTAAAAAAGGAATAAATCATTGAAAAGTAAATAGCTAAAGAATAGCTTGAAAAAGGAATAAATTGCTTAAAAACCTAAAATAAATACATAGCTCTTAAAAAGAATAAATCATTAAAACTAGCTCAAAAGAGGAATAAATCATTTTTTAAATAGCAAAAGTAGCTTTAAGAGGAATAAATCATTTTTTTAAATAGCTAAAAAATAGTTTAAGAGGAATAAATCATTTCAAAACCTAAAATAAAGAGATGAAAGAAGAATAAATCATTAAAAATAGCTTTAAAATAGCTTTTAAAAGGGAATAAATAGTTAAAGATAAAAAGGGAATAAATCTTTAAAAATAGCTTTAAAAATAGCTTTAAAAAGGGAAGAAATCATTAAAAAATAGCTTAAAAAATAGCTTTTAAAATAGCTTTAAAAAGGGAATAAATCATTAAAAAATGGCTTTAAAACAGCTTGAAATAGGAATAGATAATTTTAAAAGTCTAGAAGAAGTAAGTAGCTTAAAAAAATAATAAATCATTAAAAATAGCTTCAAAATAGCTTAAAGGGGGGAATAAACCTTTAAAAATGGCTTTAAAATATCTTTTAAAATGAATAAATCATTTTTAAAAGCTAAAAAAAATAGTTTTGAAAGGAATAAGTTTTCAAAACTAAAAGAAATGGCTTTAAAAATATCACTAAAACTGGGTTTTAAAAGGAATAAATCATTTAAAATAGCTAAAAGTAGATTTTAGGGGAAGAAATCATTGAAAAGCTAAAATAAACAGGTAGCTTAAAAAGGAAGAAATCATTAAAATAGCTTCAAAATAGCTTAAAAATGGAATAAATCATTAAAAATAGCTTAAAATAGCTTAAAGAGGAAGAAATAACTGAGAAACTAAAATAAATGAACAGCTAAAAGAAAGAAGAAATCATTAAAATAGCTTCAAAATAGCTTTAAAAAAGGAAGAAATCATTAAAATAGCTTCAAAATAGGAATAAATCATTAAAAAACTAAAATAAGAAATCATTAAAGTAGCTTAAAAAAGGAATAAAGCATTAAAAATAGCTTAAAAATAGCTTAAAAAGGAATAAGTCATGAACAATCTAAAATAAGTAAATGGCTAAGAAAGAACAAATCATTGAAATAGCTTCAAAGTAGCTTAAAAAAGGAATAAATTGTTAAAAATAGCTTTAACATAGCTTTTAAAAGGGAATAAATCATTAAAAATAGCTTCAAAAGAGCTTAAAAAGGAAGAAGTCATTAAGAAACTAAAATAGATAAACAGCTAAAAAAAAAGAAATCATCAAAATAGCTTCAAAATAGCTTTTAAAAAGGAATAAATGGTTAAAAATAGCTTCAAAATAGCTTTAAAAGGAAGAAATCATAAAAAATAGCTTAAAAATAGCTTTAAAAAATGAATAAATGATTAAAATAGCTTCAAAATAGCTTTAAAAAAGGAAGACATCATAAAAAATAGCTTTAAAATAGCTTTAAAAAAGGAATAAATGATTAAAATAGCTTCAAAATAGCTTTAAAAAAGGAATAAAACATTAAAAATAGCTTAAAAATAGATTTAAAAGGATGAAATCATTAAGAAACTAAAATAAATAAGCAGCTAAAAAAAGGAAGAAATCATTAAAATAGCTTCAAAATAGCTTTAAAAAAAGGAATAAATCATTACAAATAGCTAAAAAATAGCTTAAAAAGGACTAAATCGTTAAAAATAGCTTCAAAATAGCTTTAAAAGGAGGAAATCATTAAGAAACTAAAATAAATAAGCAGCTAAAAAAAGAAGAAATCATTAAAATAGCTTTAAAATAGCTTTAAAAAAGGAATAATCATTAAAAATAGCTTAATTAAAAAGGAATAAATTATTATAATAGCTTCAAAATAGCTTTAAAAGGAGGAAATCATTAAGAAACTAAAATAAATAAACAGCTAAAAAAGAGAAATCATTAAAAATAGTTAAAAAATAGCTTTAAAAGGAGTAAATCATGAACAATCTAAAATAAGCAAATGGCTAAAAAAACAATAATACATCATAAAAATAGCTTCAAAGTAGCTGCAAAAGGGAATGAATCAGTAAGAAACTACAATAAATAAACAGCTATAAAGAAGAAGCCATTAAAATAGCTTAAAATAGCTTTAAAAAAGGAATAAATCATTGGAAATAGCTTTAAAAAATGAAGAAATCGTTAAAAATAGCTTTAAAATAGCTTTGAAAGGAATAAATCATTAAGAAACTAAAATAAACAGCTAAAAAAAAGAAGAAATCATTAGAATAGACTAGAATAGACTAGACTAGACTAGACTAGACTAGACTAGAATAGAATAGAATAGAATAGAATAGAGTAGAGTAGAGTAGAGTAGAGTAGAGTAGAATAGAATAGAATAGAATAGACCAGACCAGGTTGGAAGAGACCTTCAAGATCATCGTGTCCAACCTATCATTTGACACCACCTAATCAACTAACCCATGGCACCAAGCACCCCATCAAGCCTCCTCCTGAACACCTCCAGTGATGGGGACTCCACCACCTCCCTGGGCAGCACATTCCAATGGGCAATCACTCTCTCTCTGTAGAACTTCTTCCTAACATCCAACCTAAACCTCCCCTGGTGCAGCTTGAGACTGTGTCCTCTTGTTCTGGTGCTGCTTGCCTGGGAGAAGAGACCAACCCCCACCTGGCTACAACCTCCCTTCAGGGAGTTGCAGAGAGCAATGAGGTCTCCCCTGAGCCTCCTCTTCTCCAGGCTAAGCAACCCCAGCTCCCTCAGCCTCTCCTCACAGGGCTGTGCCCCAGACCCCTCCCCAGCTTTCTTGCCCTTCTCTGGACACCTTCCAGCAAGTCAACCTCCTTCCTAACCTGAGGGGCCCAGAACTGGACACAGGACTCGAGGTGAAAGCAAACTTAAAAACAGCTTAAAAAAAAGAATAAATAATTAAAAATAGCTTTAAAATAGCTTAAAAAGGATTAAATCATTACAAATCTAAAATAAGTTAATGGCTAAAAAGAGAATAAATCATTAAAATAGCTTCAAAGTAGCTTCAAAAAAGGAATAAATACTTAAAAATAGCTTAAAAATCGCTTTTAAAGGAATAAATCCTTTTAAATAGCTTTAAAATGGCTTTAAAAAAGGAAGAAATCCTTAAAAATAGCTAAAAAATAGCTTAAAAAGGAAGAAATCATTAAAAATCTAGCATAAGTAAATGGCTAAAAAAGGAATAAATCATTCAAATAGCTTTAAAATAGCTTTAAAAAAGGAATAAATCAGTAAAAATAGCTTTAAAATAGCTTTAAAAAAGGAATAAATGCTTTAAAATAGCTTTAAAATAGCTTTTAAAAAGGAATAAATCATTAAAAATAGCTTCCAAATAGCTTTAAAAAATCAATAAATCCTTTAAAATAGCTTCAAAATAGCTTTCAAAAAGGAATAAATCATTAGAAAGAGCTTCAAAATAGCTTTAGAAAAGGAATAAATCATTAAAAATAGCTAAAAATAGCTTAAAAAGGAATAAATCCTGTCCTCGTAGGAGAGGTGCTCCAGCCCTCTGATCATCCTCGTGGCCCTGGAATACTGCATCCAGTTCTGGGCCTCTCAACTCAAGAAGGACCTCAGGGAACTGCCTGAAAGAGTCCAGTGCAGACCCACAAAGATACTGAAAGGAGTGGAACATCTCCTTTGTGAGGAAAGGCTGAGGGACCTGGGGCTCCTTAGCTTGGAGAAGAGACCAAGAAGTGGCCTCATTAATCTTTATAAATATGTGGAGGTGTAAAGGGCAAGTGTCAGAAGGACAGAGTCAGGCTCTGCTCAGTGATAGCCAATGACAGGGCCCCTCAGTTTAAGAAGGACATCGAAAGACTTGAAGGTGTCCAGAGGAGGGCAACAAGGCTGGGGAGAGGCCTTGAGCACAGCCCTGTGAGGAGAGGCTGAGGGAGCTGGGGTTGCTTAGCCTGCAGAAGAGGAGGCTCAGGGGAGACCTTCTTGCTCTCTGCAACTCCCTGAAGGGAGGTTGGAGCCAGGTGGGGGTTGGTCTCTTCTCCCAGGCAAGCAGCACCAGAACAAGAGGACACAGTCTCAAGCTGTGCCAGGGGAGGTTTAGACTCGAGGTGAGGAGAAAGTTCTTCCCTGAGAGAGTTGTTAGCCATTGGGATGCGCTGCCCAGGGCGGTGGTGGAGTCCCCATCCCTGGAGGTGTTCAAGAGGGGATTGGATGTGGCACTTGGTGCCATGGTCTAGTCATGAGGTCTGTGGTGCCAGGTTGGACTTGCAGATCCTCGAGGTCCTTTCCAACCTTAGTTATACTGGGGGAAAAAAAAATAATCATTTTAAAATGGCTTAAAAAATAGCCTTAAAAAAGGGAAGGCATCCTTACAAATAGCTCAAAGGCCATAAATAGCTTTTCAAAAGGACTAAATCCTTTACAAGTGGCCAAAATAAATAAGCTTTAAATGAAATGAAGAAAGGTTTAAGATTGAAATAAAAGCTTTAGCAATAAAAAAAGAAGAATCCATCCCCAGAAACAAAGAGGGAAGTAGGTGGCCCAGCTGCAGGCTGTGCAAAGGGGCTGCCTGGAGAGCCTCTGCCCTGCCAGGCAGGAGCTTGGTTTTCCACAGGAGAAGAGGAGGCTCAGGGGAGACCTTCTTGCTCTCTCCAACTCCCTGAAGGGAGGTTGGAGCCAGGTGGGGGTTGGTCTCTTCTCCCAGGCAAGCAGCACCAGAACAAGAGGACACAGTCTCAAGCTGTGCCAGGGGAGGTTTAGGCTGGAGGGGAGGAGAAAGTTCTTCCCAGCAAGAGAGATTGGCCATTGGGATGTGCTGCCCAGGGAGGTGGTGGAGTCACCATCACAGGTTTGAAAGCCAAGTGAAAGGCCTCAGCCTTACCAGACTGTGCCTGGCACCTGTCTCCTGACTCTGTGCCTGGTTTGGTTTCTAGGGGGCAGGAAGGTCAGGGGCAAGCCTTTGGGCATTTTTCCTCTCTGAAGGTAAGTAAAACCCCATCCCCCCATGTTTTGTTGTGTTTCTCTTTTGCTTGTTCCCCTGTCCCAGAACCTTCTCATTCACTATGGCACAAGGCAGGTGGGCTTGGTAGAGAGACCACTAAACTTTTCTTTCAGCCCCCTAAAGCTGATAGAAGTATGCACAGCTACTCAGACATTGGAATCATCTCCCAAGGGCAGCAGGGGAGTCCCCTCCATGGGGCAGTTGGAAGGCTCAGCTTGGCAGGGTGCTGGGCCAGCTCCTTTCAGCTCTGCTGTGAGCTGCAGAGGTTGAAGCAGGTGGTCCCTGGGGTCCTTTCCAAGCTGCACTCTGTGACTCTGTGACATTCCTGCTGAGCTGAGAGACATCAGTTGGATAAAAACCATTGCTGCATAGAATTAACACAAGCAGGTGCTGCTGCTCAGAGTCTGAGGACCAGGAGCTCTGAGCTTTGGGTCCTGGTGGATGGCAGGCTGACCATGAGCCAGCAATGTGCTCCTGTGGATAAGAGGGCCAAAGGCATCCTGGGCTGGATTAGAAGGGCTGTGGGCAGTAGGTCAGAGAGGTTCTCCTGCCCCTCTACCCTGCCCTGCTGAGGCCACAGCTGTAATCTTGTGTCCAGTTCTGGGCCACTCAGGTTAAGAAGGACCTCAGGGAGCTGCTTGAGAGAGTCCAGCACAGAGCCACAAAAATCATTAAGGGAGTAGAACATCTTCCTTAGGAGGAGAGCCTGAGGGAGCTGAGGGCTCTGGAGCTTGGAGAGCAGGAGCCTGAGGGTGACCTCCTTGCTGTTGCTAAAGCTGTGCAGGGTGATGCCCAGAGGCTGGAGCCAGGCTCTGCTGGGGGATGCCCAATGCCAGCACAAGGGGCAGTGGTGGAAGCTGAGGCAGAGGAAGTGCCATGGAAACAGGAGGAAGGATTTTTCCCTGTGAGGTGCCAGAGCCCTGGAGCAGGCTGCCCAGGGGGGCTGTGGAGTCTCCCTCTCTGGAGATATTCGAGCCCCACCTGGCTGTGTTCCTGTGTGACCTGCCCTGGGTGATGCTGCTCTGGCAGGGGTTGGACTGGATGAGTTCTGGAGGTCCCTTCCAGCCCCTCACATTCTGTGACTCTGTGACCTGTGCAACAGCATCCCTCAGGTTGCCTCTTTTTCCCTCTTTTCATCAAGGCTCTCTTAAAAGACCTGATGGTTTCAGTTGAATAACTCCTGGCTGTTTGTGACTACAGATGAGGAGCGGTGAAAGCACTTCAAAGAAGAGGGTTTCTTAAAGTGAACAGTGTTACAGGCAGCAGGGAATTTGATCTTGGCTCCATTTCAACAGGGGCTATGCAAGCAGCTGGAGAGAAAGCCAATTCAGCTGGTGGGTCTCCTGGAGAGCCTCAAGGAGGGGCTGATGGAAGGCTGATGGAGGGGGTGATGGAGAGCCTCATGGAGGGGCTGATGGAAGGCTGATGGGGGCCTGATGGAGAGCCTCATGGAGGGGCTGATGGAAGGCTGATGGAGGGGGTGATGGAGAGCCTCAAGGAGGGGCTGATGGAAGGCTGATGGGGGCCTGATGGAGAGCCTCATGGAGGGGCTGATGGAAGGCTGATGGAGGCTCATGGAGAAGCTGATGGAGAGCCTCATGGAGGGGCTCCTCAGTTTTCCCAGAGAAAGAACCTCCCTGTGCCAGGCAGCAGGGCTGTGCTCTGTGTTCAGGCTGGATGTGAGGAGGAGGTTCTTCACCATGAGAGTGGTGAAGCCCTGGAATGGGCTGTCCAGGAAGATGGTTGAGGCCCTGTCCCTGGAGGTGTTTAAGCCCAGGCTGGATGAGGCTCTGGGCAGCCTGATCTAGTGTGGGGTGTCCCTGCCCATGGCAGGGGGGTTGGAACTAGATGACCCTTGTGGTCCCTTCCAACCCCTGACTTATACTATGATACCCTCTCAACTGGCATCAAACCACTCAGGGACTGCCCCTTTCTGAGGTCAAGGCCTCTTCAAGTAGCAGCTGAGCTGTGCCACTTGCTCTTATTTGCTGCAGCTGAAGTCGAGCTCCTTTGATGTCTTTATTGTCAGTGTGAAGTTCATTAAGGGAAGCTGGCAATGGGGAGCTAAGCAGTGTACTTAGCCCAGTGCAGATCTGAGGTGGAGAAGGCTGTGAGCTCACTGACCATCCCTGTGCACTCTCATGTCAGTAGGTAGGCATCTCACTAGTTTGTGTACAGATATCTATCACAGAATCATAGACTGGGTTTGGATGGAAAGGACCTTAAAGGTCACCCAGTCCCAACCCCCTGCCATGGGCAGGGACACCTCCCACCATCCCAGCTTGCTCAAGCCCCCAGCCAGCCTGGCTTTCCACACCTCCAGGCTTGGAGGGTCCACAACTTTTCTGGGCAATCTGCTCCAGTGCCTCACCACCCTCATGGGGAAGAATTGCTTCCTAATGGCCAAGTTCAGTCCAGCTTCTCCCAGTGTGAAGCCATCACCTCTCATGCTGTCACTCCCAGCTGCTGGCTCTTGGTTACCCTTCAGTGGCAATGGCTTCCCTCTTACTGACTGGGTCACTGGCCAGCAAGCCAGCCAGGGACTGGATTTCTACTGTCACAGTACTGCAGTGCTGCCTTTAACTCACACACCCCACACAGCCCTTTCTGGGGTGCATCACTGTTTCTACCATTCTGCTGTGGAAAGCAGCTCTGGGGAAAAGGACCTGGAAGTCCTGGTGCACAACAGGATGACCATGAGCCAGCAATGTGCCCTTGTGGCTAAGGTCAATGGCATCCTGGGGTGCATCAAGAGGAGTGTGGCCAGCAAGTCAAGAGAGGTTCTCCTGTCCCTCTACTGTGCCCTGCTGAGGCCTCACCTGGAGTGCTGGTTCCAGTTTTAGACTCCTCAGCTCAGGAAGGACAAAGAGCTACTGGAGAGAGTCCAGCTCAGGAGAGTGGCCAGCAGGGCCAGGGAGGGGATTCTGCCCCTCTGCTCCACTCTGCTGAGACCACAGCTGCAGCTCTGGGGCCAGTTCTGGAGCCTCTGTGCCAGGAAGGACCTGGAGGGGCTGGAAGGTGTCCAGAGAAGGGCCATGAGGTCAAGAGAGTTTTCCTCTCCCTCTACACTGCACTGCTGAGGCCTCACCTGGAGTGCAGTTCAGGATACCTCTGCTCAAGAAGGACAAAGAACTGCTGGAGGGAGTCCAGCTCAGGGCCACTGAGATGCTGAGGGCACAGGAACAGCTCTCATGGGAGGAGAGGCTGAGAGAGCTGGGGGTGGTTAGCCTGGAGAAGAGGAGGCTGAGGGGGATCTGATCAATGCTTACAAAGATCTGAGGGGTGGGGGTCAGGAGGATGAGGCCAGACTCTCCTCAGTGCCCACTGACAGAGTAGGAGGGAATGGCTGTAAACTTGACCTTAGGAAGCTCCATCTAAACAGGAGGAGGAAATTCTCTACTGTGAGGGAGGCAGAGCCCTGGAGCAGGCTGCCCAGAGAGGTGGTGGATTCCCCATCTCTGGAGCCTTTCAAGACTCACCTGGATGCCTGCTTTAGGTGATGCTGCTCTGGCAGGCAGGTTGGACTGGATGATCTCCAGAGGGCCCTTCCAAGCCCTACTGTGCTGTGCATTCTGTGATTCAGTATTTTTCTGCTATGTTTAATGAGCCAGGGGTCTCTTCAGCAGCTGGTGGCCAAGCATGTGAGGACAGAACCCATCAAATCAAATCAATCTGCAAGGGAGATCAAGGTGAAGTTCAGCTGCTGCTCTTGATCCTTTATCACAGAGGGTTGAGCAGGTAGCACTGCAGCAGTCACTGGATTCACATTGCTGCACAGTTCCATAGCAGAAGTTACTGTCCCAGTTTATTGGGAAATAAAAGCTGTGACATGATTGTTTGCCAGCCTGTGAAGAGAAAGAAAGATCCAGCTTAGGGTGAGGTCCAACTGGCAAGAGGGCTCTTTTACTGCTGCCAGTCAGATCTCTGTATACATTTAAGACATCTGAAGTTTCTCTTCACTCTAAGCAAAATAGAATCATAGGATCAACCAGGTTGGAAATGACCTCACAGATCATCAAGTCCAACCTACTACCCAATCCCTAACACCTCCTGACAACTAAACCAGGGCTCCAAGTGCCACATCCAATCCCCTCTTGAACACCTCCAGGGATGGGGACTCCACCACCTCCCTGGGCAGCACATCCCAATGGCCAACAACTCTCTCTGGGAAGAACTTTCTCCTCACCTCCAGCCTAAACCTCCCCTGGCACAGCTTGAGACTGTGT
The DNA here is from genome assembly GCA_011125475.1 of Melanerpes aurifrons. Classification (NCBI taxonomy): domain Eukaryota; kingdom Metazoa; phylum Chordata; class Aves; order Piciformes; family Picidae; genus Melanerpes; species Melanerpes aurifrons. The sequence goes on along the minus strand of WWNC01000125.1, from coordinate 970,464 downwards.
CCTCTTGTTCTGCTGCTGCTGCCTGGGAGAAGAGACCAACCCCCACCTGGCTACAACCTCCCTTCAGGGAGTTGCAGAGAGCAATGAGGTCTCCCCTGAGCCTCCTCTTCTCCAGGCTAAGCAACCCCAGCTCCCTCAGCCTCTCCTCACAGGGCTGTGCTCCAGACCCCTCCCCAGCTTTCTTGCCCTTCTCTGGACACCTTCAAGTCTCTCAATGTCCTTCTTAAACTGAGGAGCCCAGAGCTGGACACAGGACTCCAGGTGTGGCCTCAGCAGTGCTGAGCACAGGGCACAAGGACTTCCCTGCTCCTGCTGGCCACACTATTATTACTTTCCTACATCACAAACCTTCAAAGGCTTCAAAAGCAGAAGCAAAAGCTGCCAGCCAGCAATAATTAAGAAGTCTGGAGTGTCTGCCACAACCTTTTAAGGCTGCATCTCCCATAGCTAATTTGACTTGTACCATGTCTGCAGTGATACCACAACAGATCAAACTTCTAACCCAACTGATAAGCTGGTGAGCTGCAGAGCCCTGGGTTTGTTGAGTTGAAAACCAAGTGGGCAAACAAGGACATTGCAAAACACTTCAAAATTCAAGGTGCACCAAGAAGTGAAGAAGAGATTTAAAGCCTGCTTAATTCACAGAGCCACAGATTGCTTTGGGTTGGAGGAGATCCTCCAAGGGCATCTTGCCCAACCCCCTGCACTCAGCAGGGACAGCTCCAGCCACAGCAGGCTGCCCAGGGCCACAGCAAGGCTGAGCTTGAATGTCTGCAGGGATGGAGCCTCAACCACCTCCCTGGGCAGCTTGTGCCAGTGTCTCACCACCCTCAGGTGGTGGAGTCCCCATCAGTGGAGGTGTTTAAGAGGAGCCTGGATGAGGTGCCATGGTTTAGTTGATCAGATGGTGTTGGGTGATAGGTTGGACTGGATGATCTTGAAGGTCTTTTCCAACCTGGTTCATTCCATTCCATTCCATTCCATTCCACTCCAATTCCATTCTATTCCATTCTATCCTATCCTATCTTATCCTATTCTGTTCTATTCATGGTGCAGAACTTCCCCCTGATGTCCAACCTAACTCTGCCCTGCTCCAGTTTCACACCATTGCCCTCATCCTATCCCCACAGCCCCTTCTGAACAGCTCCATCCCAGCTCTCCTGGAGCCCCTTCAGGTCCTGGCAGGCTGCTCTAAGGTCTCCCTGGAGCCTTCTCTTCTCCAGGCTGAACACCCCCAGCTCCCTCAGCCTGTCCTTGTAGCAGAGGTGTTCCAGCCCGCTGCTCAGTTTTGTGGCACTCCTCTCCATGGCTCCTCTTCGTGGCTCCATCAGGTCCATGTCTCTCTTGTGCTGAGGGCTTCAGAGCTGGACAGAGTACTCCAGGTGAGGTCTTACCAGAGCAGATAAATACCTGAACACCTGATTTATTTGCATACCACCACTGCTAAACTAGACAGCACGTGTTGGCAGCACTGTGCCTGACAAACTGATCACCTTTGTGGCCTCTGACTGTGCCACCAAGTTGTCTCTGCAAGCACTTCACATGGAATCATGTGAAGACTGAACAGTAACATCAAACAGCTTGGGTTTATTTTCACAGGATCACAGGATGCTAGGGATTGGAAAAGACCTCTGGAGATCTTCATGTCCAGACCCCCAGGACCACAGAATCCAACACAGGTCACACAGGAACACATCCAGGTGGGGCTGGAAAGGCTCCAGAGAAGGAGACTCCACAACCTCTCTGGGCAGCCTGCTCCAGGGCTCTGGGACCCTCACAGTGAAGAAGTTCCTCCTCATGTTGAGGTGGAACCTCCTGTGCTGGAGTTTTCATCCATTGCCCTTGTCCTGTCACAGGGTGCAGCTGAGTAGAGCCTGTCCCTGTCCCCTCCTTCTTGACCCCTCAGACATTTCTAAGCATTTATTAAATCCCCTCTCACTCTTCTCCAGACCAAGCAGCCCCAGGTCTCTCAGCCTCTCCTCAAAGAGTTCATTACAAGGAGAGCTACAGACTGAAAATCAAGGGGGTTACCTCATGGCAGACAGCAGGGCTGGGCTCAATGAATGAAAGCCCCTACTGCAAGAGGGATGTGGAGGTGCTGGGAAGGTGTCCAGAGCAGGGCCAGGAGGATGAGCAGAGGGCTGGAGCTGCTCTGCTGTGAGGACAGACTGAAGGAGTTGGGGCTGTTCAGGCTGGAGAACAGAAGGCTCCCAGGTGACCTCATTGTGGCCTTCCAGGATCTGAAGGGGGCTCCAGGAAGGCTGGGGAGGGACTGCTCAAGATCTCAGGCAGTGCTAGGACTAGGGGGAATGGAATGAAGCTGGAGGTGGGGAGATTGAGGCTGGAGGGGAGGAGGAAGTTCTTCCCCAGGAGAGTGGTGAAGCCCTGGAATGGGTTGTGCAGGGAGGTGGTTGGGGCCCTGTCCCTGGAGGTGTTTAAGCCCAGGCTGGTTGAGGCTCTGGCCAGGCTGATCTAGTGTGGGGTGTCCCTGCCCATGGCAGGGGGGTTGGAACTAGATGATCCTTGTGGTCCCTTCCAACCCTGACTGATACTGTACTGTGATACTAAAGAATATTGACCTGCCCTCTGGGCAAAAAGATCACACTGGTGACAATCTCCAAAGTGCTACTGAAGCTCAGCTGCCTTATGCTGTGCTAACCACATAGATTTCATGGGTTTCACACTCACATAAAACTCTGCTCCAGGCTGTTCTGCTAAGATGATGAAGCCATGAATCTCTTAAGATCAAGGGGGAGGGGGAAGCACTGCAAATGTATCTTCAAGGTGCAAACATTTGGCAGCATGGCCTGAATACTAGCAAGGCCACTTCTGCCACAAGTATATCCTAGGGATCTTCTTTACACCTAAACCAGCAAGAATGTCTTTCAAGTGGGTTCCCCCTGTATGGGCTACATTTGCTCTCACACAGGCTCTCACACCCTGCCTTGTCTTCTGTTCTGTGCTCTGCTTAGCCATGGCACCCACCAAGCCCTGGCTCATCCCCTTGGCCACCTTCAGGCTGCTCCAGGGCAGGGATTGTCTCCTGCAGTCAACACTGGGAGGCCACACCTTGAGTAGTGAAGTCAGTTCTGGGCTTCTCAGCTCAAGGGACATTGAGATGCTGGAAGGTGTCCAGAGAAGGGCAAGGAGGCTGGGGAGGGGTCTGGAGCACAGCCCTGTGAGGAGAGGCTGAGGGAGCTGGGGTTGCTTAGCCTGGAGGAGGACATTACTAGAGGAGCAGGTCCAGAGAAGGGCAACCAAGCTGGGGAAGGGTCTGAAGAAGAGGGCTGGGGAGGAGCAGCTGAGGGAGCTGGGGGTGTTGAGTGTGGAGAAGAGGAGGCTGAGGGAGACCTCCTTGCTCTCTGCAGCTCCCTGAGAGGAGGCTGGAGCCAGGTGAGCATCAGTCTTTTCTCCCTAGAAACACCCAATTAGGATCAGAGAATTTTCTGTCCCCAAGTCACAGAATCATAGAATTGATTGTGTTGGGAAAGCTCTCCAAGAGCCTCCAGTCCAACATCAGCCCAGCCCCACCATGGCCATCAAGTCATGGCCCCAAGGGCCACGGCCACAGCTCTCTGCAACACCTCCAGGGATGGGGACTCCACCACCTCCCTGGGCAGCCTCTGCCAAGCCCTGACCACTCCTGCAGCAAAGAAACTTTTCCTCCTCTCCAACCTAAGCCTCCCCTGGCACAACTCCAGGCCATTTCCTCTCCTTCTACCACCTGAGACTGGGGAGCAGAGCCCAACACTAATGTTGCTGCAGAGAGCAATGAGGTCTCCCTCAGCCTCCTCTTCTCCACACTCAACACCCCCAGCTCCCTCAGCTGCTCCTCCCCGGCCCTCTTCCCCAGACCCTTCCCCAGCTGGGTTGCCCTTCTCTGGCCCTGCTCCGTTAGGATCCTGACAGAGTTGCCAAGCCCTGGAACAGGCTGCCCGGGGCGCTGCTCGAAGCCCCATCCCGGCAGGTCTGCGGGAGCAGCGCAGACGCGGAGCGGAGCGCACAGCCAGCAGCGGACACGGCAGCGCTGGGCTCACGGCGGGACTCGGACTCGACCGCGCTCAGCTGGTCCCTTCCAACCACAGCGAGTGTGTGAAAAGCCAAAGGCCAGGCCAGAGGCGAGCGGCGGGGCGGCCTGGCAGCCCGCACATAGGACCCGGCCATGGCTCTGCCCCCGGCCCTGGCTCGCCCCCGGCCCTGGCTCTGTCCGCGGCAGCCAAACGCCGGCCGCCGGCTCCCAGAGCCCACCCCCAGCGCCCTCACACCCTCACGGCCCCGCTCTCGCGATGGGGGCCCTGAACTCTCGCGATAGCTACGCGGACACCCCCTCACACGCACACGCCGGCCCCCGCGGGGAGGCGGCCGGGCGCCGCCTTTGCCTTTTCCCGCCGTTTCGCGTGGAGCTGCCGGGAGCCAACCAGGTAACGGCGCGCGCGCTCCTTCCTGCCGCCGCCTGGTGACGGCCGCTCGCGGGACGCTGCCGCCCGGCGCCGGGGACGGGACCGAGCCGACCCTCCCCCCCCGGCCCCGCTGGGCTGCGGCGGGGCGCGCTGCAAGCACCGGCCCTCCTCACACCGGGACGCCCCGGGCCGGCGGGGCGGCCCGCGCCGCGCTCGCCCGCTCTCTCCGTTTCGGAGGATCCGGGCGATCTCGGTGCCGCTCGGGGGGACGGAGCGCGGGGGACATGCCCGAGCCCTCCTTTGCCGTCCCGGCTCCTGGGCGTGAGGGCAGCCCGGCGGGGAGCCGCAGCGGCTGAGGCTGCCGCAGGCGCCGGTCATGGCGGGACTCCTCCCGGCGCCCCGGCGAGCGTCACCAGTGAGTGGTGTGTCTGCTGTGGGTGCAGGGCGAAAGGGAAGCGAAAGGGAAAGGGAAAGCGCCGCGGGGCGGCACGGGAGGAGGCCTGCGCGCTGCGGGGCGGCACGGGCTGCGCGCTGCGGGGCGGCACGGGCTGCGCGCTGCGGGGCGAGCCTGCGGAGCGCGGGGAGGCTGCTCCAGTGCCCAGGGGGACAAGGGCATCCTGGCCTGCATCGGAGCAGTGTGGCCAGCAGCAGGGAAGTCCTTGTGCCCTGTGCTCAGCACTGCTGAGGCCACACCTTGAGTCCTGTCTCTAGTTCTGGGCTCCTCAGTTTAGGAAAGATGTTGAGATGCTGGAAGGTGTCCAGAGAAGGGCAAGAAAGCTGGGGAGGGGTCTGGAGCACAGCCCTGTGAGGAGAGGCTGAGCGAGCTGGGGTTGCTTAGCCTGCAGAAGAGGAGGCTCAGGGGAGACCTCATTGCTCTCTCAACTCCCTGAAGGGAGGTTGTAGCCAGGTGGGGGTTGGTCTCTTCTCCCAGGCAAGCAGCAGCAGAACAAGGGGACACAGTCTCAGGCTGCACCAGGGCAGGTTTAGGTTGGATGTTAGGAAGAAGTTCTGCACAGAGAGAGTGATTGGCCATTGGAATGTGCTGCCTGGGAGGTGGTGGAGTCCCCATGCCTGGAGGTATATAGGAGGAGACTTGATGGGGTGCTTGGTGCCATGTTTAGTTGTTTAGGTGGTGTTGGGTGATAGGCTGGACACAATGATCTCAAAGGTCTTTTCCAACCTGGTCTATTCTATTCTATTCTATTCTACTCTATTCTATTCTATTCGTGCTGCTGGGGGTGTGTGGAGGAAGGCAGTTCATGGAAAATAGGAATGTTTAGGTTCTGGGGAAAGGTTAATAAGGAGCAGAGCCCCAGCTGAGAGTGGCCTGGTTCCTGGCTTGCCTACAGCTGTTGGAAGGATAGAGCCTTAAGGGGCAGCCATTCATAGAGTCACAGAATGGGTTGGGTTGGAAGGGACCTCAAGGATCATCCAGTTCCAACCCCCAACACCTTCCACCAGCCCAGGCTGCTCAAGGCCTCCTCCAGCCTGGCATTGAACACCTCCAGGGAGGGGACATCCCCAGCCTCCCTGGGCAGCCTGTGCCAGGGGCTCACTACTCTGAAGAATTTCTTCCTAATCTCCAGTCTCAGTCCCCTCTCTCCCAGCTCAAAGCCGTTGTCACTCTTCCCATCAGTGCAAGCCCTTGTAAAAGGTCCTTCCCCTGCTTCCTTGGAGTCCCCTTCTGGTAGTGGAAATAATAAATAAAAACCTTTATTTATTTATTTAGAATAAACCAAACCAGGTTGGAAGAGACCTTGAACATCATGGTGTCCAACCCATCAACCAATCCAACACCACCTAAACAACTAACCCATGGCACCAAGCACCCCATCATGGGACATGAAGCTCAAAAGAGGGCAGGGTCCTGTGAACAGAGGAGCTGGCATGTGGGCTGCTGGAACATTCCCCTTTCCTCTTCCTGGTTGCAGTGATGAGCAGAGGGCTGGAGCACCTCTCCTGTGAGGACAGACTGAAGGAGTTGGGGCTGTTCAGGCTGCAGAAGAGAAGGCTCCCAGGTGACCTCATTGTGGCCTTCCAGGATCTGCAGGGGGCTCCAGGAAGGCTGGGGAGGGACTGCTCAGGATCTCAGGCAGTGCTAGGACTAGGGGGAATGGAATGAAGCTGGAGGTGGGGAGATTGAGGCTGGAGGGGAGGAGGAAGTTCTTCCCCAGGAGAGTGGTGAAGCCCTGGAATGGGTTGTGCAGGGAGGTGGTTGGGGCCCTGTCCCTGGAGGTGTTTAAGGCCAGGCTGGATGAGGCTGATGTAGTGTGGGGTGTCCCTGCCCATGGCAGGGGGTTGGAACTGGCTGATCCTTGTGGTCCCTTCCAACCCTGACTGATTCTATGCTACCCCAGCCTGAGGACTGACCCAAGCTGTTGTCAAGAGGAAAGGGACTAAGAAAGGTTTTAGGGAGGTGGTATCCCCCCTGGGTGAGCACCAGTCATCCCAGAAGAAGCATGGAGCTAAAGGAGCAGTGGCTTTCTCTCTTTGTGTCTAGAGCTGGGAGTGGGAAAGTGACCTCCTTGCCATGTAGCTGTTTGGTATGTTTTGTATACAGCTTGTGTGCTGGAAAGTGTGTTAGCCTCTGGGCATCACCCTGCTAGCAGCCAGTCCTGCACAGGCCCCTAATAAACCTGCCTGCTCTGTGTGTGAATTGGGCTTGGCACACTGGCTGGAGGAATCCAGCTTGGGGACAGAGCAGGGAGAGGGGCTGGCATTCTGCTTCCTCCCAGCATATGGCTCTCTCCCCTCTTGCAATTGTCTGGACACCCATTCCAGGCATTATGTTCCCTATGGACTAGAAGAACCTTTGGTGGGACAAGAGAGTAAGCTAGGAGCACCTTTTACACCTGTGCAACTGCCCAGGCCTGTCAAAAGTTGTCCTTGAGCACCTGCAGTGACCTTTAGAGGTCCCTTCCAAGCCAGACCATTCTGTGATTCAAAGCACCACATCGTTTTGGGACCCTGATGCAGGTGAAGCTTGGGGAAATGCCTTGCTGGTTTTGCCCCTGTTTGTGTTGTGCTGGTGTGCTAACCATTTGCAGGAGCTCTGAGCAGCTTTGGTGCTTTTATTTAGGTGTCTGTTATAAACTGGAACCCAGGAGGTTCCACCCCAGCATGAGGAAAAACTTCTGTACTGAGAGGGTGCTGAGCCCTGGAGCAGGCTGCCCAGAGAGGCTGTGGAGTCTCCTGCTCTGGAGACCTTCAAGACCTGTCTGGACATGTTCCTGTGTGAGCTGCCCTAGCTGACCCTGCTCTGGCAGGGGGGTTGGACTGGTTGAGCTTCAGAAGTCCCTTCCAACCCCTCACATTCTGTGACTTTGATACTGGATACCCAGTACCAGTGGAATTGCATGGTGCCTTGGCTCCCTGGCAGGTCTGAGCACCATGCTTCCCCTGTAGTTTACCTGAGGGCATCATCTGTGCTAAGAAAGCCTCCAAAGCAAGGCAGGGTGATGGGTGGGGTTGATCAGAGCTGTGTAGGCAGGCTGGATTTGGGGACAAAGCTCTCCCATGTTGGTAGTTCTTCTCCTGAAGTTACTCTCCTTTACCCTCAGGGAGTCAGAATCATCCCAGTGTAGCAGCATGAAGAATAGAACAGAATTAACCAGAATGGAACCTTTGAGATCATCCAGTCCAACCTGTCACCCAGCACCATCTGATCAACTACACCATGGCACCAAGGGCCTCAGCCAGGCTCTTCCTAAACACCTCCAGGGATGGGGACTCCACCACCTCCCTGGGCAGCACATCCCAATGGCCAATCTCTCTTGCTGGGAAGAACTTTCTCCTCACCCCCAGCCTAAACCTCCCCTGGCCCAGCCTGAGACTGGTGGGTGCTGGGTGCCTGGGAGAAGAGCCCAACCCCCACCTGGCTCCAACCTCCCTTCAGGGAGTTGGAGAGCAATGAGGTCTCCCCTGAGCCTCCTCTTCTCCAGGCTAAGCAACCCCAGCTCCCTCAGCCTCTCCTCCCCTGGGGCAACCTAAAGCCATTTCCTGTCACTTGTTCCTAGGGAAAAGAGATCAACTCCCACCTGGCTCCAGCCTCCTTTCAGGGAGTTGGAGAGAGGCAGAAGGTTTCCCCTCAGCCTCCTTTGAGCTACTCCCAGGTGAAAGTGGCAGGGAGAGCTATGAGCAGCCTGTTAGCTGCCTTAACCTCCACTTCCTCTGTTCAGATGTAGTTTGAGGTGTGGGCTTTGGTTAAATTCAGCTTTGCCAGCAGTGTTCTGGCTGCCTCACTTCCTGTTGTTATTCCAAGTGATCAACACTTGCAGGAACTCCCCCAGGCTGAAGTTGCTCACAGCTCTTCAGAGTCTGGTGAAAATCTAGCAGTTAGAACACCCCTGAGGTTCCTTTTTGATGTCATGTGGCATCAGTGCTGGGCCCCATCCTCTTTAACATCTTCATTGATGATCTGGATGAGGGCATTGAGTCAGTCATCAGCAGGTTTGCAGATGACACCAAGCTGGGAGCAGATGTTGGTCAGTTAGAGGCCTGAAGGGCTCTGCAGAGGGACCTTGCCAGGCTGGACAGATGGGCAGAGGCCAACAGGATGGCATTCAACAAGTCCAAGTGCCAGGGGCTGCACTTTGGCCACAGCAACCCCAGGCAGAGCTACAGGCTGGGGGCAGAGTGGCTGAGAGCAGCCAAACAGAGAGGGACCTGGGGGTGCTGATTGACAGCTGCCTGAACATGAGCCAGCAGTGTGCCCAGGGGGCCAAGAAGGCCAAGGGCATCCTGGCCTGCATCAGGAAGAGTGTGGCCAGCAGGAGCAGGGAAGTCCTTGTGCCCTGTGCTCAGCACTGCTGAGGCCACACCTTGACTCCTGTGTCCAGTTCTGGGCTCCTCAGTTTCAGAAGAACATTGAGAGACTTGAAGGTGTCCAGAGAAGGGCAGCAAAGCTGGGGAGGGGTCTGGAGCACAGCCCTGTGAGGAGAGGCTGAGGGAGCTGGGGTTGCTTAGCCTGGAGAAGAGGAGGTTCAGGGGAGACCTTCTTGCTCTCTGCAACTCCCTGAGGGAGGTTGTAGCCAGGTGGGGGTTGGTCTCTTCTCCCAGGCAGCAGCAGCAGAACAAGAGGACACAGTCTCAAGCTGTGCCAGGGGAGGTTTAGGTTGGAGGTGAGGAGAAGTTCTTCCCAGAGAGAGTTGTTAGCCATTGGGATGTGCTGCCCAGGGAGGTGGTGGAGTCCCCATCCCTGGAGGTGTTCCAGAGGGGATTGGATGTGGCACCTGGTGCCATGGTTTAGTCCTGAGGTCTGTGGTGCCAGGTTAGACTCAATGATCCTCGAGGTCTCTTCCAGCCTTGGTGACACTGTGAGACTGTAATTCCTGTTGGGTTGATATGTAAGGAAGTTTTGTCTGAGCATGATTTAGAACAGGAGTGGCCAGCATGGCTGTGGGCAGACTCCAGACTTCAAGGGGGTGAGCTTTCCTTTGCAGAGGGGTGTCCTTTGAATCCCTGTTTATGTAAGGGATGTATATAAACAAATTCATCTGTGACAAAGCCTTTGACAGATGCTTTTGATGCCAGCCAGGGTTTTGGAAGCATGGGGTCCCTTTGGAAGACAGGAATTCTTTACACAGGGAAAGAATAAAGGCTTCTAAACATCTTCCTCTGATTTGAGGTTGCTAGCTGGTGAAGGAGAGGGGAGAAATGGTGTTAGTTTGAAATTACTTAGAGCCAACACTCAGCATCTCCAAACTGCTTCACATCTCTGCTCTGCCCTGGTGAGACCACACCTGGAGTACTGTGTCCTCATTTCAAGAGAGACAGAGATCTGCTGGAGACAGGATGGCTGTGGGGCTTGAACATCTTTCCTGTGAAGAAAGACTGAGAGCCCTGGGGCTGTGCAGTCTGGAGAGGAGAAGGCTGAGGGGGGATCTGATCAACATCTGTAAATACCTGAAGGGTGGGTGTCAAGAAGGGGCCAGGCTCTTCTTATGGTGCCCTCTGATAGGACAAGGAACAACAGGTGCAAGTTGGAACCCAGGAGTTTCCACCTCAACATAAGACACTTTCCTGTGAGGGTGCTGGAGCCCTGGAGCAGCCTGCCCAGAGAGGTTGTGGAGTCTCCTCTGGAGACTTTCCAGCCCCATCTGGTTGTGTTCCTGTGTGACCTGCCCTGGGTGATGCTGCCTTGGCAGTGGGGTTGGCCTCTGTGATCTCTAGAGCTGCCTTCCAACCCCTACCATTCTGTGCTGCTGGGTGATCCATCAGAGTCTAGTAAGAGGTGTCCCTGCCCGTGGCACAGATGATCTTTAAGCTCCCTTTCAACCCAAACCATTCTGTGGCTCCATGATGCCACACTTTCAGGATGGCTGTTGGTATCCAAGTTCAAGCTGCCCAGGACAGGCAGCAGGCCCTGTGGCTGCCAGTTCCCCTCTGAGCTGTTGCTGGTTTGTCATTGCAGGCACACACCTGTCTCCAGGAACTGCTCCATCATGATGTAATTTAAAACCCAAGTGTGAGAGTTGAGCCACTTCTGCCAAGAAGAAGTTGGGAGCAGAGGCAAGGCAAGATGAATGCATCTGGGGCAAGCTGTGGGAGCCCTGGCTCTGCAGAGCCTGCAGGAGATTTCTTCAAGGAGCTGTGGGCCAAGCTGAAGGAGTGTCACGATAAAGAAGTACAAGGTAAGGTGCCCCAGAGGGCTGGCTGCTCCCACAGGGGAGCTTGGAAGCAGAGGGCTGCTGGTTCTGTGTGGAATGGGATAGGGTTTGCATGCCTGGTGTGGAAAGTTGAGCTGGCTGATTCCAGCTGGTCACTGTAGATTGACCACCTGAGCCTGTTGAGCCTGGCTTAGATTTACACTGCCAACAAGCACAAATGGTTCAGTGAAGAAAAAGTCACCTGGGGGCTCTGTTAGCTTGGGAAATGTTTCAGTGTTACTGCCCATGGATTCTGGCTCAAAAAGTTTCCAAACCAGGCAATTCAATTACATTTTTGGGGAGACCTTCTCCTCTCCCTAAACTCTGCCCTGCTGAGGCCACATCTGGGCTATTGTGTCCAGGACTGGACCCCTCAGTTCAAGAAGGACCTCAGGGAGCTGCTTAAAGGAGTCCAGCACAGAGCCACTAAGATGCTGAAGGCAGTGAAACACCTCCCTGCTGAGGGGAGCTGGGGCTCTTCAGCTTGGACCAGAGGAGCTTGAGGGCTGCCCTCATTCTTGGTGATGAAGATGTGAGGGGCAGTGTCAGGAGGATGGAGCCAGGCTCTGCTCAGTGATGCCCAATAGTGGGATGAGGGGCATGGGGGGCAAGCTGGAGCAGAGGAGCTGCCATGTGAACACAAGGAAAAACTTTGTCACTGTGAGGGTGCTGAGCCCTGGAGCAGGCTGCCCAGAGAGGTTGTGGAGTCTCCTCTGGAGACATTCAGGACCCACCTGGATGTGTTCCTGTGTGACCTGCCCTGGGTGATCCTGCTGTGGCAGAGGGGTCGCACTGGATGACCTTTTGAGGTCCCCTCCAGCCCCTAATGTGATTCTGTGATTTTTTTGCCCTTGTCTTAAGTCACTTCAGACACTTGGAAATGTTTATTTCCTCTAACCAGATCCTGTGCTTCTGTGATCTAACTTCTCTGTTTGCTAACCTCTCTGCTCAGCTCTGGGGAGACCCCACCTGGAGTACTGCCTCCAGTTCTGGAGTCCCTATGACAAGAGGGATGTGGAGGTGCTGGAAGGTGTCCAGAGCAGGGCCAGGAGGATGAGCAGAGGGCTGGAGCACCTCTCCTGTGAGGACAGACTGAAGGAGTTGGGGCTGTTCAGGCTGGAGAAGAGAAGGCTCCCAGGTGACCTCATTGTGGCCTTCCAGGATCTGCAGGGGGCTCCAAGAAGGCTGGGGAGGGACTGCTCAGGATCTCAGGCAGTGCTAGGACTAGGGGGAATGGAATGAAGCTGGAGGTGGGGAGATTGAGGCTGGAGGGGAGGAGGAAGTTCTTCCCCAGGAGAGTGGTGAAGCCCTGGAATGGGTTGTGCAGGGAGGTGGTTGGGGCCCTGTCCCTGGAGGTGTTTAAGGCCAGGCTGGATGAGGCTCTGGGCAGGCTGATGTAGTGTGGGGTGTCCCTGCCCATGGCAGGGGGGTTGGAACTGGCTGATCCTTGTGGTCCCTTCCAACCCTGACTGATACTATGATACTAACTTCTCCACCTGCAGTTTGGCAGCTGGAAGGAAGATGCAGCAGGGAGCAGGGGTTTGTTCCATGCCAGGAAGGATCAGTGGGAAACTCTGTCAAAGGGTCAGAGAGACCCTTTCACACTGTGTCCCAAACCACAGCCCCCTGCTTTTCCCTTTCTTTTTCCTGATGAAATCCCTGCTGGGTCTGTTCTGAGTGGGTGTGCTGTCAGCTGCAGAAGCCCTGACAGGATGGGATCTGGCAATCTGTGGCAAGTCTGAACAACAAAAGCAGAGCAAACAAAAACCTCTGGTGCAGGGGTGGGGGGGGGTGGGGGGGGAGTGTTAAGTGACTCTTCCTCTACTTTCTTGGGGGTGTGCAGCACGTGATGTTCAGGTCTGGGTTTTCTTGCTGCCAGTGCAGATCCTCTTTAGCATCCCTGCTGGGTGTGGCCAGAGAATTTTGCCACCAGGCAGCTTTTTTCATGCCTGGCCCTTTGTCAGTGTGTCCCACACTGAGTTAGGTAAAATTAGGTCTTCAGTGATAACATCAAAGGCATGCCTGCAGGAGAGTTAATTTTTTCAGGAGGTGGGGATCCTCTTGTAGAAAATGGCACTGGAAGGTGCTTCAGCAACATCAAACACAGGCTTGCCTGGGCTCTGCTTCTTGCTGAAGTCTATAAATAAGAATTAAAATTGACTCATGAGTTTCCAATCTGCATGTCAGCAAAAAAAAAAAACCCACCCCACTGCATTCAAGGTGGCAGAAGGTGGATTAAGGGAAAGGTAATAGCTGGAGAAGAAGCTTTCTGCATGTGTCATAGCAGCACAGAATGGTGGGGGATGGAAGGGACCTGAAGTCATCTAGTTCCAGCCCCCCTGCCATGGGCAGGGACATAGAGTCATGGAATGGTTAGGGTTGGAGGAGACCTCAAGGCTCAGCCAGTCCCAACCCCCCTGTAATGGGCAGGAACATAGAGTCATAGGTTAAGGTTGGAAGGGATCTTAAGGCTCAGCCAGTTCCAACCCCCCTGCCATGGGCAGGGACACCCCACACTACATCAGCCTGGCCACAGCCTCATCCAGCCTGGCCTTAAACACCTCCAGGGACAGGGCCCCAACCACCTCCCTGCACAACCCATTCCAGGGCTTCACCACTCTCATGGGGAAGAACTTCTTCCTCACCTCCAGCCTGAATCAAGCCTATCTGGAGATCATCAAGCCCAACTCCCCTGACAGAGCAGGATCACCAGAACACATCCAGGAGGGCCTTCAAAGAGACTCCACCACTTCCCTGGGCAGCCTGCTCCTGGGCTCTGCCAGCCTCACAGTAAAGAACTCTCCTAACATCTCTACAATGAAATAGGATTTGAGTCTAGAGCTTTAGACCTGAATTGAGTCATAGAATGGTTAGGGTTGGAAGGGACCTCAAGGCTCAGCCAGTCCCAACCCCCTGCCATGGGCAGGGACACCTCACACTCCAGCAGGTTGCTCACAGCCACATCCAGCCTGGCTGCAAACACCTCCAGGCAGGAGGCTTCCACCACCTCCCTGGGCAACCTCTGCCAGGCTCTCACCACCCTCCTGGGGAACAACTTCTTCCTCACAGCCAATCTCAATCTCCCCACTTCTAATTTTGCTCCATCCCCCCCCAGTCCTATCCCTCCCTGGCACCCTCAGAAGTCCCTCCCCAGCTTTCTTGGAGCCCCCTACATCTGCTAGACCAGCATGCTCAAGGCTCCAGCCAGCTTGGCTTTCAGCACTGTCAGGCTTGAAGCCTCCACAGCTTCTCTGGGCAACCTTTTCCAATGCCTCACCCCCTTCCTGAGGAAGAATTTCTTCCCAAGGGCCAATCTAGACCCAGCTGCTTCATGTGCAATGCTATAATGAGCTTCTACATCTACCATGCACTGAGCACTGGCATGGGGCAATTAGTATTTATCACAGCTCCAGGAGAAGGAGGATTTATGGCACCCATGTAGGTGTATCTGAGGAAGGTGGAGTAGAGGATACATCAAACTTTGACAGCTTGAAATGGCTTTGGTTGACTTTGCAGATTGTCATCTTGTGAGGAGTGTATTTCCCCCCCCATGGGAGCTACCCAACCCCAGCTGCTGCTGCTTCCTTTAGACAGGTCACTTGCACAAGAACCTCCCCAGCTGTGGCCCTCTAGCAGCCAGTTCTCAAGAGAACACCATTTTCTCTCAGTCACTCAAAGAGCTTTCCCTCTCTCTCTGGATTTCTCCCTCTCTCTAGACCTTTCTCTATCATTTAGAGAGCAAACAGCTGCCATTTCTTTGTCAAATCCCCTGTGTGGCAGTGGGTAGGGGGCTCCTACAGCCCATCTCCAAGAGATGTTGGGCATGACTAGTGCCAGCTGACTGTTCATGGGATTCAGAAGTGATCAACAGCTCAGAATGATGATGATGAAAACTATATCTTGGCTTTTACTTCCTGCCTGCAGGCCTTGTGGGGCACTTGCAGTGTGCTCCCAAGCCAGAGAGGGCTTTAGGAATGCTGTTTATGAAGTGCCTAATCTCTGCAGCTCTTCATCCTTGCATGCAGCTCAAAGTGATTACATGGATGTGGGGCCCACCAGCTTGTCTCCTGACTCAATTCAGGTCTAAAGCTCTAGACTCAAATTCTATTGCAGTGTAGAGATGTTAGGAGAGCTCTTTACTGTGAGGCTGGCAGAACCCTGGAGCAGGCTGCCCAGGGAGGTGCTGGAGTCTCCTCTTTGAAGGCCCTGCTGGATGTGTTCTGGTGATCCTGCTCTGTCAGGGGGAGTTGGGCTTGATGGCCCTCAGCTGGGCTTGATCCTTGCATGTAGCTCAAAGTGATTACATGGATGTGGGGCCCACCAGCTTTGTTTCCTGACTCAATTCAGGTCTAAACCTCTAGACTCAAATCCTATTTCAGTGTAGAGATGTTAGGAGAGCTCTTTACTGTGAGGCTGGCAGAGCCCTGGAGCAAGCTGCCCAGGGAGGTGGTGGAGTCTCCTCTGGTGGCTTTGAAGGCCCTCCTGGATGTGTTCCTGTGTCAGCTGCTCTAGGTGATCCTGCTCTGTCAGGGGGAGCTGGGCTTGCTGCCCCTCAGCTGGGCTTGCTGCCCCTCAGCTGGGCTTGCTGCCCCTCAGCTGGGCTTGCTGCCCCTCAGCTGGGCTTGCTGCCCCTCAGCTGGGCTTGCTGCCCCTCAGCTGGGCTTGCTGCCCCTCAGCTGGGCTTGCTGCCCCTCAGCTGGGCTTGATCCTTGCATGTAGCTCAAAATGATTGCAAGGATGTGGGTGGGGCTCACCAGCTTTGTTTCCTGACTCAATTCAGGTCTAAAGCTCTAGGCTCAAATCCTATTTCAGTGTAGAGATGTTAGGAGAGTTCTTTACTGTGAGGCTGGCAGAGCCCTGGAGCAGGCTGCCCAGGGAGGTGGAGGAGTCTCCTCTTTGAAGGCCCTCCTGGATGTGTTCCTGTGTCAGCTGCTTTAGGTGATCCTGCTCTGTCAGGGGGGGTTGGGCTTGATGATCTTCAGAGGTCCTTCCAGCTCCCCCCATTCTGTGATTCTTTGATTCCTTCCCTCTGAAAAGCAGAAAACAGAGCTAGGGAAACAGTCAGAAACACAGAGAGAATTGAGGAAGGCAGTTGGATGGATTGCTTCAGGAAAGGAAGTGACTGGAAGCTCCTCAGAAGTAACTAATTAGAGAAAGCAGGGCTGGAGGGGATCTCAGAAGGCCATCCAGTCCATCTCTACACCCTTGAGGCAGGATTAGGCCTATGTCAGTGCTGACAGAAGCTGCTCCAACCTGTTCTGAGAGCTCCAGCAGCAAAGGTTCTGCAGGCATCCAGGCACTGGAGAATCCCTGGGCAGGGAAGATGTCATAGCCTTTAATTGCAGCATTCCAGGCACAGGGGCTGAGCAAGTGGCAGGCCTCAGAGAGCAGTGTGGGGTGTTTCATTAATCTGCCTAATGACCATTGCCAGACAGCCTCCCTCACCTTCATGGCAGCAGCAGGGCATTTCCCAAAGCACTGCTGAGCTTCAGGTGGGTCAAGATTCACATCATTAGAGGCTTGTGTGGCTTGGGAAGGACCTAAACTTGAGTCCAACATCAGCCCAGCCCCACCATGGCCACCAAACCCTGGCCCCAGGTGCCATGGCCACACAGTTCTGGAACAGCTCCAGGGGTGGGGACTCCACCACCTCCCTGGGCAGCCTCTGCCAAGCCCTGACCACGCTGGCAGCAAAGACATTTTGCCTCCTCTCCAACCTAAGCCTCCCTGGCACAACTTTCAGGACACTTCCTCTCCTGTCACCTGAGCCTAGGGAGCAGAGCCCAACCCCCAGCTCCCTGCAGCCTCCTCTCAGGGAGCTGCAGAGAGCAATGAGGTCTCCCTCAGCCTCCTCTTCTCTAACCCAAGCCCAACCATTCTCTACCCAGGCTGGGGCTAAGCCATGGCCCTCAGCACCACAGCTCTGCCTCTTTGAAACACCTCCAGGGATGGGCATTCAACCACCTCCCTGGGCAGCCTCTGCCAGGCTTGGAGAACCCTTGCAGGAAGAAGTTTCTTCTGATCTCCAACCTAAGCCTCCCCTGGCACAGCTCCAGGCCATTTCCTCTTGTCCTATCACTTGTCACTAGTGTGAAGAGCCCAACCCCCACCTCCCTGCAGCCTCCTCTCAGGGAGCTGCAGAGAGCAATGAGGTCTCCCTCAGCCTCCTCTTCTCCATACTCAACACCCCTAGTTTGTGTGTTCCACAGAAGCACTGAGCTCAGGCTAGCTCTGGGGCAGGAATGCTCACACTGCACTTCCACTTCAGCTTCTGCACTCACTGTGGTGTCAGATAAGGAGATCTGCAAAAGCAAAGCTCTTTGACTGAGGATGCTTAAAGCCTCCCAGTGCTCAGGACAAGGAAAGGAAGAGATTACACTGGAGGTAGTCATTCAATGCTCTTGGATCAATGTAACAAACTGGTTTCCTGCCTCCTTATTACAGTCCTTTGAAGGAGGGCAAAATGCAACCTTTAAGTAGCTGATGTGGCTGCTCCTGAGCTCAGGTGAGAAGGGGAGATTGGGTTACCTGCAGCACAGAGCTGAGCCTTTGGAGTGCTGCCCCTGCCACCTGGGGCTCAGGTTGCCAGTGTTACAATCCTGAAGACCTGCAGAACAGACAACCTGTTCATACAGGAGGTGCATTGTTGTGCAGCTTCATTCCTTCTGCTGGGTGTGGAGCAGCATTAAAGCACACTTTATAGGGGTTCTAATTGCAGATGCCTAATTGCCTTGATGAATAGCAGCTGCTTGAAAGAAAATAAACCTCCTTTATAGGCTGCTCTGCATGATGGAACACAGCATCTCCCAGGTGTTGGCCACTTGGAGGTGAAACAAAGCTTGCTCTATTTCCTAAGGACATGGGTTTTTCAAGTGGTCTCTGGGCATTTTTGCCCCACTGTCTCACTGGCAGCTTGCAGCAGCCTGTGCCATGGCTTCCCTGAGACTCTGGCTGGCCTCACTTCAGGTGCAAGTGGCCTGGAGAGGGACATTCCCCAGCCAGCAGTTTTCTCCTTTCAGACAGTCACAGAGCTCTTTTGGCTGGAAAAGACCTCTCAGCTCATCCAGCCCAACCATGCTCTAACTCCACCAAGCCTGGTGCTAAACCAGGTCTCTCAGCACCACAGTTCTGCCTCTTTAAAACACCTCCAGGGACTGAGATCCAACCAACCCCCTGGGCAGCCTGTGCCAGGCTTGGAGAACCCTTTAGGAGAAGAAGTTGAATAGGATAGGATAGAATAGAATTAACCAGGTTGGAAAAGATCTCAGAGATCATCAAGTCCAACCTATCACCCAGCACCATCTGATCAACTGCACCATGGCACCAAGTGCCTCAGCCAGGCTCTTCTTAAATACCTCCAGGGATGGGGACTCCACCACCTCTCTGGGCAGCACATCCCAATGGCCAATCTCTCTTCCTGGGAAGAACTTTCTCCTCACCTCAAGCCTAAACCTCCCCTGGCACAGCTTGAGACTGTGTCCTCTTGTTCTGGTGCTGCTTGCCTGGGAGAAGAGCCCAACCCCCACCTGGCTACAACCTCCCTTCAGGGAATTGGAGAGAGCAAGAAGGTCTCCCCTGAGCCTCCTCTTCTCCAGGCTAAGCAACCCCAGCTCCCTCAGCCTCTCCTCCCAGGGCTGTGCTCCAGACCCCTCCCCAGCTTTCTTGCCCTTCTCTGGACACCTTCCAGCAGCTCAACCTCTTTCCTAACCTGAGGAGCCCAGAACTGGACGCTGGACTCAAGGTGTGGCCTCAGCAGTGCTGAGTACAGGGCACAAGGACTTCCCTGCTCCTGCTGGCCACACTCTTCCTGATGCAGGCCAGGATGCCCTTGGCCTTCTTGGCCCCCTGCTGGCTCCTGTTCAGGCAGCTGTCAATCAGCACCCCCAGGTCCCTCTCTGCCTGGCAGCTCTCAGCCACTCTGCCCCCAGCCTGTAGCTCTGCCTGGGGTTGCTGTGGCCAAAGTGCAGCCCCTGGCACTTGGACTTGTTGAATGCCATCCTGTTGGCCTCTGCCCATCTGTCCAGCCTGGCAAGGTCCCTCTGCAGAGCCCTTCTGCCCTCTAAATCAGACCAGCTATTGTTTGTTTCCAGGAGCCTGTGGGACCTACTCCAGCAGCCCAGAGCAAACCCTTTCTCCCCAGAGCTGTGACCTTCCCTCTCCCTTTTGCAGCTGTCCCTGACACAAGCAGAGTTGTTTTCTTGTCTCACTCATTCTTTTGAAGCAGAATTCTATAACCTGTGTTTTTCTTCTTTCCACTTTTCAGGCTTACAGCTGAAAATATCTAAGCTGAAAAAGGAAAGATGCTTGTAAGTACTCATCCTAACCCCCTGAGAGACTAAAGGAGTCTCTGAGCCCCTTTAATGAGCCTTGACTCTTCTCACAGCAGCTGAGGATTCATGGCTGTGTAACCTGAACACTGCCTTCCTGCAGCAGGTGACTGTTCTGCTCTGCAGGATCTCTGCAAGGCCTAGCAAGATGCTGACATTTGAATGTGAAACATAATGAGGGAGCCTCTGGAAACTAGAAGTAAAATCTGTGAAAGAGAAGGAAGTGGCAGAGCAGCAGGGCAGCTAGTGTCAGAACTGCAAGTTGTCTTTAGGACATGTTTGCCTGCAGTTTCAGGAGCTGTGCCTTAAGTCAGCTGTCATGGAATCACAGAACTGTCAGGGCTGGAAAGGACCTCAAGGCTCAGCCAGCTCCAACCCCCTGCCATGGGCAGGGACACCTCACACCACAGCAGGTTGCTCACAGCCACATCCAGCCTGGCTGCAAACACCTCCAGGCAGGAGGCTTCCACCACCTCCCTGGGCAGCCTGTGCCAGGCTCTCACCACCCTCCTGGGCAACAACTTCTTCCTCACAGCCAATCTCAATCTCCCCACTTCTAGTTTTGCTCCATCCCCCCCAGTGCTATCCCTCCCTGACACCCTCAAAGTCCCTCCCCAGCTTTCTTGGAGCCCCCTTCAGATCCTGGAAGGCCACAATTAGGTCTCCTTGAAACCTTCTCCTCTCCAGCCTGCACAACCCCAACTCTCTCAGGCTGTCTCCAGAGCACAGTCTCACAGTATCACTAAGGTTGGAAGAGACCTCGAGGATCACTGAGTCCAACCTATAAACACAGACCTCATGACTAAACCATGGCACCAAGTGCCACATCCAATCCCCTCTTGAACACCTCCAGGGATGGGGACTCCACCACCTCCCTGGGCAGCACATCCCAATGATGATCGACTCACTTGGTGAAGAACTTTCTCCTCCCCTCCAGCCTAAACCTCCCCTGGCACAGCTTGAGACTGTGTCCTCTTGTTCTGGTGCTGGTAGCAGAGCAGCTGCAGCCCTCTGCTCCTCCTCCTGGCCCTTCTCTGGACACCTTCCAGCCCCTCCAGATCCTTCCTGGCACAGAGGCTCCAGAGCTGGCCCCAGAGCTGCAGCTGTGGTCTCAGCAGAGTGGAGCAGAGGGGCAGAATCCCCTCCCTGGCCCTGCTGGCCACACTTCTCTTGCTGCAGCCCAGGCTCTGCTTGGCTCTCTGGGCTGCAAGTGCTCCCTGCTGGCTCCTGCTGAGCTTCTCCTCCCCCAGCACCCCCAAGGCCTTTTCTCCAGGGCTGCTCTCCAGCCAGTCCCTGCCCAGCCTGGATCAGTGCCTGGATTGCTCATTCAGTAAGGATTCTGGAGATAACCTTGCTAATTCTTCCATTTTAATACATATATGATTTGCTGCTGATTCTTAGTTCTGTTCATTAGAAGCTGTGCAGTAAAGGACTTGGGGCTGCTGGTGGCTGAGAACCTGGACAGGAGCCAGCAGTGAACAGCTGCAGCTCAGAAGACCAGTGGCAGTGTGGGCAGCAGATGGAGAGAGGGGATTCTGCTCCTCTGCTGAGACTTCACCTGCAGTGCTGTGTCCAGCTTTGGGGACCCCAACATAAGAGAGACATGGACCTGATGGAGCAGGTCCAGAGGAGGCCACCAGGATGATCAGAGGGCTGCAGAACCTCCCCTATGGGGACAGGCTGAGAGAGTTGGGGCTGTTCAGCCTGGAGAAGAGAAGGCTGCAGGGAGACCTCAGAGCAGCCTTCCAGTACCTGAAGGGGCTCCAGGAGAGCTGGGGCTGTTCAGAAGGGCTGTGGGGATAGGATGAGGGCAATGAATGGAATGGAATGGAATGGACCAGGTTGGAAGAGACCTTCAAGATCATCAAGTCCAACCTATCATCCAACACCACTAACCCATGGCACCAAACACTCTACCCAGTCTCCTTCTGAACACCTCCAGGGATGGTGACTCCACCACCTCCCTGGGCAGCACATCCCAATGGCTAACAACTCTCTCTGTGTAGAACTTCCTCCTAACCTCCAGCCTAAACCTTCCCTGACACAGCTTGAGACTATGTCCTCTTGTTCAGTTGATCAGATGGTGCTGGGTGATAGGTTGGGCTTGATCATCTCAAAGGTCTTTTCCACCCTGGTTAATTCTTTTCTATTCCAGCAGCCTTAGCCTGCAATTGCAGCCACAGTTGCTGCTTTTTCAGGATTAACTTTTAATGGTTTGAAGCTGGAAGAGGAGAGATTGAGACTGGAGATTAGGAAGGAATTCTTTCCAGTGTGGGTGGGGAGACACTGGCACAGGCTGCCCAGGGAGGCTGTGGCTGTTCCCTCCCTGGGTGGTGCTGAAGGCCAGGCTGGATGAGGCCTTGAGCAGCCTGGGCTGGTGGGAGGTGTCCCTGCCCATTGCAGGGGGTTGGAGCTGGATGAGGCAAAGGAAGAAGAGAGCTCTGTGCCTACCTAGGGTGCAGGCAGGAGCCCTTGGTTGCCATCTGCCACTGCCAGGCTGGATGAGGCCTTGAGCAGCCTGTGCTGGTGGGAGGTGTCCCTGCCTGTGTCAGGGGGATGGAGCTGGATGAGCTTTAAGGTCCCTTCCAACCCAAACCAATCTGAATTCTTCTCCTCATGCTGCCACTTTTCTTCCTCCTTAACTGCAGGAAGGATTGTTGGATGTCTCTCTTAGTTCCATTTTTCATATTGAGAGACATCTCAGCACCACCTCTCATCTCAGCATCAGCTCATCAAGTGCTGTTCTGCACAGCAGCAGCTCAAGCCACTCTCAGGCCTTTGTCACAGAGCTCCCTGGTGTGCTGATACTTCTTCTTGGGAGGGAGACAAAGGTGGTCTGTCCCTAGGAGCCAGTTCCACCTGCTGGACTCCACCTTTCCTTGTCCTGTAGCACCATCTCCTGTGGTGACCCTGCCTAGCCTGCTGTAACTGCATTGTGCTCTGCTGCACCACAGCACAGTGCCTGTCACTGTCCCCCACAGCATCCTCCTGCAGCAACTGGCAGCTCCTGGCTCACACAGGTGGACACTTGGCTGGGTTAAACACTGGCTGAGGGCCAGGCCCAAAGAGTGGTGAGGAATGGAGACAAAGCCAGCTGGGGGCCAGGCACAAGTGGTGTTCCCCAGGGCTCAGTGCTGGGGGCAGTTCTCTGATTCCTTTATCAATGATCTGGAGGAGGGGATTGAGGCTCCCTCAGTCAGTTTGCAGCTGACACCAAGCTGGGTGGCAGTGTGGAGCTGCTGGAGGGCAGGAAGGCTCTGCAGAGGCACCTGGCCAGGCTGGCTCCAGGGCTGAGCTCAGCTGTGTGAGGTTCAACAAGGCCAAGTGCTGAGTCCTGCACTTGGCTCACAACAGCCCCAGGAGTGCTCCAGGCTTGGGGCAGAGTGGCTGCAAACTGCCCAGCAGGGAAGGAGCTGGGGGTGCTGGTTGGCAGCAGCTGAAGAGGAGCCAGGGGGTGCCCAGGTGGGCAAGAAGGCCACCAGCAGCCTGGCCTGGAGCAGCAATGGTGTGGGCAGCAGGAGCAGGGCAGGGATTGTCCTCCTGTGCTGGGCACTGGGGAGGCCACCCTGGAGTGCTGGGGTCAGTGTTGGCCTCTCACTCTGAGAAGGACATTGAGAGGCTGGAGCAGGGCCAGAAAAGGGCAACCAAGCTGGGGAAGGGTCTGGAGAAGAGGGCTGGGGAGGAGCAGCTGAGGGAGCTGGGGCTGTTGAGTGTGGAGAAGAGGAGGCTGAGGGAGACCTCATTGCTCTCTGCAGCTCCCTGAGAGGAGGCTGCAGGGAGGTGGGGGTTGGGCACTTCACACTAGTGACAAGTGATAGGACAAGGGGAAATGGCCTGGAGTTGTGCCAGGGGAGGCTTAGGTTGGAGATCAGAGAAACTTCTTCCCTGCAAGGGTTCTCCAAGCCTGGCAGAGGCTGCCCAGGGGGGTGGCTGAATGCCCATCCCTGGAGGTGTTTCAGAGGTGCTGAGGGCTATGGTTTAGCCCCAGCCTGGGTAGAGAATGGCTGGGCTTGAGCTTAGAGGTCTTTTCCAGCTGCAGTGATTTCATCACCCTGTGATTACCTTGCTGTCTGCTTTTATAGACCTCCTGGTCTGTAATTATGCCTATGTCTCACTTCCAGGAAAATTGTTTCTCCTCCCTGAGCTGTTGCTAGAAGCTGTCTCTGGTTGTCTCATGCCTGTGGTGCTGCTTCCCTGGATAACTTGTTGGCTTTTATGTCTTCTTTTTAGGGCTCAAATCTCCTCTGAGTTTTTTGCTTTGCTTGTCTTAGTTAAAGATGGACGTTGGATAATCCACAGCAGCACTCTCAGCCTGGGCAGTGCTGTCTGTCTTCATACAGCCCTCCCCTCTGAAGGCTAGAAGGAACTCATAGCATCATAGAATGGTCTGGTTGGAAGGGACCTTAAAGATCATCCAGTTCCAACAGGTCACAGCTTTCTGGAACCCTTCCAGGGATGGGGACTCCACCACCTCCCTGGGCAGCCTCTGCCAAGCCCTGACCACTTTGGCAGCAAAGACATTTTGCCTCTGTATTACAGTATCAGCAAGGTTGGAAGAGACCTCAAAGATCATCAAGTCCAACCTGGCACCACAGATCTCATGACTGAACCATGGCACCAGGTGCCACATCCAATCCCCTCTGGAACACCTCCAGGGATGGGGACTCCACCACCTCCCTGGGCACCACATCCCAATGGCTAACAACTCTCTCTGGGAAGAACTTTCTCCTCCCCTCCAGCCTAAACCTCCCCTGGCACAGCTTGAGACTGTGTCCTCTTGTTCTGCTGCTGGCTACCTGGGAGAAGAGACCAACCCCCACCTGGCTACAACCTCCCTTCAGGGAGTTGCAGAAAGCAAGAAGGTCTCCCCTGAGCCTCCCCTTCTCCAGGCTAAGCAACCCCAGCTCCCTCAGCCTCTCCTCCCAGGGCTGTGCTCCAGACCCCTCCCCAGCTTTCTTGCCCTTCTCTGGACACCTTCAAGTCTCTCAATGTCCTTCTTAAACTGAGGAGCCCAGAACTGGCGACAGGACTCAAGCTGTGGCCTCAGCAGTGCTGAGCACAGGGCACAAGGACTTCCCTGCTCCTGCTGGCCACACTCTTCCTGCTGCAGGCCAGGATGCCCTTGGCCTTCTTGGCCCCCTGGGCACACTGCTGGCTCATGTTCAGGCAGCTGTCAATCAGCACCTCCAGGTCCCTCTCTGTTTGGCAGCTCTCAGCCACTCTGACCCCAGCCTCATCTCCAACCTAAGCCTCCCCTGGCACAACTCCAGGCCATTTCCTCTCCTGTCACCTGAGACTAGGGAGCAGAGCCCAACCCCCACTTCACTGCAGCCTGCTCTCAGGGAGCTGTAGAGAGCAATGAGGTCTCCCTCAGCCTCCTCTTCTCCCCAGTTCCCTCAGCTGCTCCTCTTCAGGGCTGCATAGTCCTGGTTTCAAATTTCCCTCTGTTTGGTGACTGCCTCTGCAAGCTCTGGCAGCAGGGCTGCTGTGCTGGGAGCAGTAAATTTGCAGATGACAGCAAGCTGGGGGCAGGAGTTGATCTGCTGGAGGGTAGAGAGGCTCTGCAGAGGGACCTGGACAGGCTGGACAGATGGGCAGAGGCCAAGGGCAGGAGATTGAACACATCCAAGTGCCAGGTTCTGCACATTGGCCACAGCAACCCCAGGCAGTGCTACAGGCTGGGGGCAGAGTGGCTGAGAGCAGCCAGGCAGAGAGGGACCTGGGGTGCTGATTGACAGCTGCCTGAACATGAGCCAGCAGTGTGCCCAGGGGGCCAAAAAGGCCAAGGGCATCCTGGTCTGCATCAGGAAGAGTGTGGCCAGCAGGAGCAGGGAAGTCCTTGTGCCCCTGTACACTGCACTGGTTAGGCCACCCCTTGAGTCCTGTGTCCAGTTCTGGGCTCCTCAGTTTCAGAAGGACATTGAGAGACTTGAAGGTGTCCAGAGAAGGGCAACAAAGTTGGTGAGGGGCTTGGAACACATTCCTGTGAGGAGAAGCTGAGGGAGCTGGGGTTGCTTAGCCTGGAGAAGAGGAGGCTCAGGGGAGACCTTCTTGCTCTCTCCAACTCCCTGAAGGGAGGTTGGAGCCAGGAGGGGGTTGGGCTCTTCTCCCAGGCAAGCAGCACCAGAACAAGAGGACACAGTCTCAAGCTGTGCCAGGGGAGGTTCAGGTTGGATGTTAGGAAGAAGTTCTACACAGAGAGTGAGATTTGCCATTGGGATGTGCTGCCTGGGGAGGTGGTGGAGTCCCCATCACTGGAGGTGTTCAGGAGGAGACTGGATGGGGTGCTTGGTGCCATGGGTTAGTTGTTTAGGTGGTGCTGGATTGGTTGATGGGTTGGACACGATGATCTTGAAGGTCTCTTCCAACCTGGTTTGGTTTATTCTAAATAGAGGTTTAATACCTAATGTCCAATTTACATCTCCCCTTCTCTAGCTTAAAACCATTGTCCCAGGCCCTTGTGAGGACCTTGTCCATCTTTCCTGTAAGCCCTCAGTGATGGAGGTGATCTGCTCCATCACCTTCCCTGGCACCAAGGTCAGACTGGCAGCTCTGCAGCTCCCTTTTAACCCTTGGGCAAGCTGTGCTGGTGGGAGGTGTCCCTGCCCATGGCAGGGGGCTGGAACTGGATGAGCTTTGAGGTCCCTTCCAACCCATTCCAGGATTGTAAGATTCTCACACTGATTCTAAGAGGATTCTTTCTGCTGTTCTGAAGGCAACCTGGACTGTTAAGAGTTGCTTCCACCTCTTTAAAGCTGACAGGGAGGAGTTAATCTTTCAGATGATAATTCTTGTGTCAGTGATGTGGCTGAGCAGATGCTGAGTGGTTTGATTATTGGTTGTTGGACTGAGTAGCTGCAGTACTCTGACATAGGAGGTCTTGTTCTCCTTGGGGCATCTGCATGCCTGAGGTTTAGTGTTTCAGCCTTGGTAATCAGCTGACAATGAGAGCCTTATTTTGTACCCCCCCACCCCAGAGCTAATGACTTTTAAATGCCAGGTCAGTGGCTCCTCATTATGCAAAGCTACCTCATAGCCAGAAGTGTCTGTTGTGTTTATCAGGTGTGCTGGAGCTCCACCAACAAAGCACCTAGTTCCTGCTGTCATGTTGCTCCCTAGTGTGACATGCTGCAGGCTCTGCTGGAAGCCAGGCAGGACTGGTGTCTGGTAATGGCCTTATTTTTGACTCTGAGATGCTACCTGCAGTCCTGTGTTCAGCCCTGCAGACCCCAACACAAGGAGGACATGGAAGGAAGTGGGTGGAGAAGAGGCCACCAGCATCATCCAAGGGCTGGAGCACCTCCCCTATGGGGACAGTTGGGGTTATCCAGCCTGGAGAAGAGAAGGCTCAAGGGAGACCTCAGAGCAGCCTTCCAGTACCTGGCATCCCCCAGGGAGCAGTGCTGGGCCCTGTGCTCTTTAACATCTTCATTGATGATCTGGATGAGGGGGTCGAGTCAGTCATCAGCAAATGTGCAGATGACACCAAGCTGGGGCAGGAGTTGGTCAGTTAGAGGGCAGAAGGGCTCTGCAGAGGGACCTGGCCAGGCTGGACAGATGGGCAGAGGCCAACAGGATGGCATTCAACAAGTCCAAGTGCCAGGTGCTGCACTTTGGCCACAACAACCCCAGGCAGAGCTACAGGCTGGGGGCAGACTGGCTGAGAGTTGCCAAACAGAGAGGGACCTGGGGGTGCTGATTGACAGCTGCCTGAACATGAGCCAGCAGTGTGCCCAGGGGCCCAAGAGGGCCAAGGGCATCCTGGCCTGCAGCAGGAAGAGTGTGGCCAGCAGGAGCAGGGAAGTCCTTGTGCCCTGTGCTCAGCACTGCTGAGGCCACACCTTGAGTCCAGCGTCCAGTTCTGGGCTCCTCAGGTTAGGAAGGATGTTGAGCTGCTGGAAGGTGTCCAGAGAAGGGCAAGAAAGCTGGGGAGGGGTCTGGAGCACAGCCCTGTGAGGAGAGGCTGAGGGAGCTGGGGTTGCTTAGCCTGGAGAAGAGGAGGCTCAGGGGAGACCTTCTTGCTCTCTCCAACTCCCTGAAGGGAGGTTGGAGCCAGCTGGGGGTTGGTCTCTCTTCTCCCAGGCAGCCAGCACCAGAACAAGAGGACACAGTCTCAAGCTGTGCCAGGGGAGGTTTAGGCTGGAGGTGAGGAGAAAGTTCTTCCCAGAGAGAGTTGTTAGCCATTGGGATGTGCTGCCCAGGGAGGTGGTGGAGTCCCCATCCCTGGAGGTGTTCCAGAGGGGATTGGATGTGGCACTTGGTGCCATGGTTTAGTCCTGAGGTCTGTGGTGCCAGGTTGGACTTGATGATCTTTGAGGTCTCTTCCAGCCTTGGCTATACTGTGAGACTGTGATACTGTGAAGGGGCTCCAGGAGAGCTGGGGAGGGACTTGTGACAAAGGCCTGGCATGACAGGATGAGGGGTGATGGTCTCAGCCTTCAAGAAGCTGCATTTAGATGAGACTTTAAGCAGCAATTCTTCCCCATGAGGGTGGTGAGGCACTGGAGCAGGTTGCCCAGGGAGGCTGTGGAGCCTCCAAGCCTGGAACTGTTGAAAGCCAGGCTGGGTGGGGGCTTGAGCAAGCTGGACCAGCAGGAGATGTCCTTGCCCATGGCAGGAGGTTGGAACTGGATGATCTTTGAGGTCCCTTCCAACCCTCACCACGCTGGGCTTCTGTGCTTTAGGAGCTCCCCTTCACCAGAACCACTTCCTTCATTTGTCTTCAACTGAATGCTTGTGCTGAAGGTCCTCAGAGCTTCCAGGAGCACCACAGAACGATGCCAGGGAGCATTCTCTGCTGACAGTCTAACAGGTTGCATTTCAAGCTGCCACTCATTGGTTTTCTCTCTTTGATTCTAGGGATGCAGAGAGGCTTGAAGAGTTTTATACCAAGAACCAACAGCTCAGAGAACAGCAAAAAGCACTGCATGACACTATCAAGGTTTTAGAAGACAGGTGAGGTGGTGTCTCCTAGCTTGAGTGACCTCTGCTTCTCCCCAGTGCTCATTTGACACTGTTTTGATGAGAGACCTCCCAAAGGCTTTCAGTGGCAGGGTGTAAGCTGCTCCCCTCTCTTTGGTCAATGAAAGTGTAGTGCCTGGTTCTGTAGTGTCCAGCTCTGCAGGCATCTGTGTCAGTGTCACCACT
Source organism: Melanerpes aurifrons (assembly GCA_011125475.1). Lineage (NCBI taxonomy): Eukaryota > Metazoa > Chordata > Aves > Piciformes > Picidae > Melanerpes > Melanerpes aurifrons. Next base: position 941,943 of record WWNC01000125.1, on the reverse strand, counting down.
GCAGGAGTGGCTTGGTCAGGAGTCACAAACTGGTCCTGTTGCAGTGTGGAAACCCTCAGTGCTTGGTGGTGTTCTGCAGAGCTCTTGGAAGCAGCAGCAGTTAGCTGTTGGAGAGAGTCCAGTGGAGGCTGTGAGAGTGATGAAGGGACTTGAACATCTCTCCTGTGAACAAACACTGAGAGCCCTGGGGCTCTTTAGTCTGGAGAAGACTGAGAGTGGATCTTAGGAATGTCTATAAATACCTGAAGGAGGGGTGTAAAGAAGGAGGGGCCAGGCTCTTTTTGGTGATGTCCTGTGGCAGGACAAGGGGCAGTGCACACAAACTGGAACCCAGGAAGTTCCACCTCAACATGAGGAAAATCCTCTTCACAGTGAGGGTGCTTGGAGCCCTGGAACAGGCTGCCCAGAGAGTTTGTGGAGTCTCCTTCTCTGGAGCCTTTCCAAACCCACCTGGATGTGTCCCTATGTGGAAAGCAGCCCTGTGGAGAGAGACCTGGGAGTGCTGGTGGCTAACAAGTTCTGCATGGGACAGCAATGTGCCCTGGGGGCCAAGAAGGCCAATGGGGTCCTGGGGTGCAGCAGAGGAGTGTGGCCAGCAGAGCCAGGGAGGTTCTCCTTCCCCTCTACTCTGCCCTGCTGAGACCTCATTTGAGTACTGTGTTTAGTGCTGGGCTCCCCAGTTCAGGAGGGACAGGGATCTGCTGGAGAGAGTCCAGTAGAGGGCTGTGAGGATGATGAGGGGACTGAGCACTGCCTGGGGAGGAGAGGCTGAGGGACCTGGGGCTGCTTAGTCTGGAGAGGAGAAGACAGAGAGGGGATTTAATCAATGTGTATCAATATCTGAGGGCTGGGGGTCAGGAGGGAGGGGACAAGGACAGGCTCTGCTCAGTTGCACCCTGGGATAGGACAAGTAGCAATGGGTGTAAGCTGCAGCACAGGAGGTTCCAGCTCAGCATGAGGAGGAACTTCTGCACTGTGAGGGTCCCAGAGCCCTGGAGCAGGCTGCCCAGAGAGGTTGTGGAGTTTCCTTCTCTGGAGCCTTCAAGGCCTGTCTGGATGTGTTCCTGTGTGCTCTGAGCTGGATTCTGTGGACCTGCTCTGGCAGGGGGTTGGACTGGTTGATCTCTTTGGGTCCCTTCCAACCCTTAACATCCTATGAGCCTGTGACCTGCCCTGGGTGATGCTGCTCTGGCAGGGGGGTTGGACTGGGTGCTCTCCAGCGGTCCCTTCCAACCCCTCCCATTCCATGATGGTATGGAAAGTGGTGCTGTCGATGTTCAACAGCCCAGCTGAGTGTGGAGCAGTGCTGCCTGTGTGGCAGGCTTTTGTCAGCAGGCTGTTCTGTGCTCCTGTCTGGCTGCAGGCTGAGGGCAGGGCTGTGCGACCGCTGCGCCGTGACTGAGGAGCACATGAGGAAGAAGCAGCAGGAGTTCGAAAGCATCCGGCAGCAGAACCTGAAACTCATCACTGAGCTGAGTGAGTTCCAGCCATGGCTCTGCAGGCAGAGCACCCTCTTTTGTGAGCTAGCTCTTCAGCACTTCCTGGAGCCTGCTGTCATTTGGTGTGGTGTGGGCAGTAAGCACAAGAAGTCCATTCACAGTATCACGGAATCACAGAGCTGTCAGGGCTGGAAGGGACCTCAAGGCTCAGCCAGTCCCAACCCCCTGCCATGGGCAGGGACACCTCACACCACAGCAGGTTGCTCACAGCCACCTCCAGCCTGGCTGCAAACACCTCCAGGCAGGAGGCTTCCACCACCTCCCTGGGCAACCTGTGCCAGGCTCTCACCACCCTCCTGGGCAACAACTTCTTCCTCACAGCCAATCTCAATCTCCCCACTTCTAGTTTTGCTCCATCCCCCCCAGTCCTATCCCTCCCTGACACCCTCAAAAGTCCCTCCCCAGCTTTCTTGAAGCCCCCTGCAGATCCTGGAAGGCCACAATGAGGTCTCCTGGGAGCCTTCTCCTCTCCAGCCTGCACAACCCCAACTCTCTCAGGCTGTCTCCAGAGCAGAGCAGCTGCAGCCCTCTGCTCCTCCTCCTGGCTCTTCTCTGGACACCTTCCAGCCCCTCCAGATCCTTCCTGGCACAGAGGCTCCAGAGCTGGCCCCAGAGCTCCAGCTGTGGTCTCAGCAGAGTGGAGCAGAGGGGCAGAATCCCCTCCCTGGCCCTGCTGGCCACACTTCTCTTGCTGCAGCCCAGGCTCTGCTTGGCTCTCTGGGCAATGGTGCCAGAGTGGTTTGTGGGTGCTCTACAAAAACAAACCCCTCCCACCCTCCAAAGTGCCTCCCCAGCAATTCCTTCATCTTTCTGGATGGAGATGGCCAGAGGTGATGAGTGCCTGTGCAGAAGTAATGTCATGCTCCAGTCATGGTGACACTTTGGTCTTCTCCAACACCTCATTTTATAGCCTTTTTAATGTCTAGCTTGAGAATTCATTGTGCTGAGCCCCAGAGAGGGGGTGTGGGGGTTCCATCTGAGAGCTGATTGCTCCCTTCAGGGACCTGCCAGGGTGAGATAGAGTTTGGTGCTGACATCTCTACAGTGATTCCCTTTTCCTCTCCTGACTCTTTATTTTTTCCCCTATAAATTGCAGTGAATGAAAAAAACAACCTGCAGGATGAAAACAAGAAAATAACTGAGCAGTTCCAGCAGTTACAGAAGGAGTTGGAGTAAGTCTTGATGGGCTTTGTTTTTCTGGCCCTCCTACCCCCATCTCTCAAGAGCTTTAAAGGCATTCAGGATGCCTAAGCACTGGAACAGGCTGAGGCCTGGAGGAGTTCATTGGTTTGCTGTTTCTTTTGATTTCATAGAGTCAGGGAAATCCAGGATGGTTTGGGTCTCAAGGGATCTCCAAAACCACCTAGTCCTAACCCCCTGCCGTGGGCAGGGACACCTCCCTCTAGACCAGGTGCTCAAGGCCTCATCCAGCCTGGCCTTGAACACCTCCAGGGAGGAGGCAGCCACAGCCTCCCTGGGCAACCTGTGCCAGTGTCTCCCCACCCTCATCTCAAGCACTTCTTCCTAATCTCCATTCTCAGTCTCCCCTCTCCCAGCTCAAAGCCATTCCCCCTCCTCCTGTCACTCCCAGCCCTTGTCCCCAGTCCCTCCCCAGCTCTCTTGGAGCCCTTCAGGCACTGGAAGGCTGCTTTAAATTCCCCACGAAGCCTTCCCTTCTCTTCTCCAGGCTGAACAGCCCTAATTCTCTGAGCCTGTCCTCACAGCAGAGGGGTTGCAGCCCCCTGATCACCTTTGTGGCCCTCCTCTGGACCCACTCCCCGAGGTGCATGTCCTCGCACCGGGGGCCGCAGGGCTGGCTGCGGTGCTGCCGCTGAGGTCTCAGCGGCGCAGAGCGGCAGAGTCTCCTCTCTCCACCGGCCGCTTTCGACGCCACGGGGCCGCCCTGCCTGCTGCCCCGAGAGCTCTTCATCCTGCCGCTGGGGGCTGACCCTCTGCTTTGGTGTCCAGGGAGCGGAAGCGGCAGGCGGCGGAGCCGGAGGCCGACGTCATCCCGGATTCGCCGGTGCTGAGCTGCTCGGCGGCCGGCCGCATGCGGAGGAGGAAGGAGAGCAGGCACATCCGCTACGCCGAGCACAGCCCCCCGCGCCCGGCGCTGTGCCACCGCGCCGCCGGTGAGGGCACTGCCGGGGGCGCTCTGCTTCTCCTGTCTCTGGGTAAATGACACAGCAGCCAGCAGGCAGTCAGGAAGGGCAGCTCCTGCCTGGCCAGCCTGACCTCCTTCCATGCCCAGGTGACTGCCTGGTGGATGTGGGGCAGGCTGTGGACGTGGTCTGTGCACAGACCTATGCTCTTGCTCTGCAAACAAAGCCACAGGGGCTGTGGAGGGAATGAATTTGGGTCAGAATCAGAGAAGGAATCAGAGAATCAGGGAATCACAGAATCAGAGAATCACAGAATATCAGAGAATCAGGGAATCACAGAATCAGAGGATCACAGTATCAGAGAATCAGGGAATCACAGAATCAGAGGATCACAGTATCAGAGGATCAGGGAATCACAGAATCAGAGGATCACAGTATCAGAGGATCAGGGAATCACAGAGGATCACAGTATCAGAGAATCAGGGAATCACAGAATAAGAGAATCAGAATCACAGAATCAGAGGATCACAGAATCAGAGGATCAGAGGATCAGAGAATCAGAATCACAGAATCATGGAATCAGAACCACAGAATCACAGAACCACAGAATGCTCTGGGTTGGAAGGAACCCCCAAAGACCATCCAGTCCCAAGCCCCAACTTCTACTTCTCTTCAGGCAAGATCATGGAACAGTCATCCGGAGTGCAGTCACACAGCACCTCACAGGATGGCCAAGGGATCAGGCCCAGCCAGCATGGGATTTAGGAAGGGCAGGTCCTGCCTGACCAACCTGACCTCCTTCTATGCTCAGGTGGCTGCCTGGTGGATGTGGGGCAGGCTGTGGATGTGGTCTGCCTGGACTTCAGCAAGGCCTTTGACACTGTCCCCCACAGCAAACTGCTGGCCAAGCTGTCAGCCCCTGGCTGGGACAGCAGCTCTCTGAGCTGGGTTAGGAACTGGCTGGAGGCTGAGCCCAGAGAGTGGTGGTGAATGGTGCCACAGCCAGCTGGCAGCCAGGCACCAGTGGTGTGCCCCAGGGATCAGTGCTGGGCCCTGTGCTCTTTGACATCTTCATTGATGACCTGGATGAGGGCATTGAGTCCATCAGCAGTACATTTGCAGATGACACCAAGCTGGGGGCAGGAGTTGATCTGTTAGAAGGTAGGAGAGCTCTGCAGAGGGACCTTGCCAGGCTGGACAGATGGGCAGAGGCCAAGGGCAGGAGATTGAACATATCCAAGTGCCAGGATCTACACATTGGCCACAGCAACCCCATGCAGAACTACAGGCTGGGGTCAGAGTGGCTGAGAGCAGCCAGGCAGAGAGGGACCTGGGGGTAGTGGGTGACAGCAGCTGAACAGGAGAACTGCTCCAGCCCTTGGATCATCCTTGTGGGCCTCTGAGGACCATGAGTCAGGGGAGAAACACCTTTACCAATAAGTAGTTTATCAGCATGCTCAGAGCTTATCTCAGCTGACTCTTCTTGCTCCACATCCAGATGCAAATACAACAGTTTCTAGCCCCTGTCTCTCCTCTAGCTGCAACCAAATTGAAATAAACCCAAAGAGTTAGGGCTTGACTTGTGCATAACAACTCTGGCACACAGCTTTGTCACCACCTCGTGGAGAGGGACACAAAGGTTCTGCCACCCTCAGCAATGATTCTGTAGTTGATCTACCTGAAGTGGGAGATACTTAATCCTAGCAGCTACACAAGCTGTCTTTTTCTGCTGCTGGTACTTTTGGGTTGTGTCTAAGCCCAGAAGTGTTGTCTGCATTTTGATCTCCAAGCTTTGTTCTGTCAGGTCAGACCAATGCATGCAGGCCTGGTTCATAGAGCCATGGAACTGTGTTGGTTGGAAGAGACATCCAAGATCATGAACTCCAGCCACCAGCTAAAGACCAATATGGCCATTGAAGCATGTCCTGAAGTGCCCTCTCCACACAACCATGGCCTGAAATTGTGCCAGGGGAGGGTCAGGTTGGAGATGAGGGAAAATGTCTTTGGTGCAAGAGTGGTCAGGGCTTGGCAGAGGCTGCCCAGGGAGGTGGTGGAGTCCCCAGTCCTGGAGGTGTTGCAGAGAGCTGTGGCCATGGCACCTGGGGCCATGGTTTGGTGGCCATGGTGGGGTTGGGTTGCTGTTGGACTGGAGGCTCTTGGAGAGCTTTTCCCACCCAAACAACTCTGTGCTTCTGTAATAATTTGGCATAGTGATACCTTGGAACAAAACAATCAGATGTGCTTAGATCCCTGGGTCTGGAGGCACATCCAAACTCACATTCAGGTGCTTCAAGGTCAAGGTCATGACTTGTATCTACACAAAGCTACCACAACAATCTGCTTCACCTCACCCTGTGGAAATGTTTCTCCATCTTCTCCTAGAGTTTGGGAAACTTCCTCTGTTTTCCACACAAGTGAGCAGCCAGCATGGAGAAGAGATCCTGGTGGCAGACACCTGTGACCCACAGCTGTCCCCTGTACCAAGTAAGTGTGTGGATGCATTTAGCTCTGATCCCATTCAGAATAAGGCAAGAATCTGAGGGTTCCTCAGCAGCTGAGCTCAGCTCTTTCACCAGAGGAGCCAGAGAAAGGATCTGCTCTTCAAGCACAGAACTGCTGCTGCAGTGCTGCCTTGTACTGCCTGGCTGTGTGCCTTACCTAGTGGCACAGCCTCAGGGCTTGGAGTCAAGAAGTGGATGGGAGCTCAGTGCAGCTCCCACTGCAGATACCTTCTTCTTCAGGCTGCTTATTCAAGTGTCCTAAGTCTGATGTTCCAAGTGTACAGGAGAGAAAATGTTCTGAGAATTGCTCTCTGCCAGGAGTGTGTGACATGGAGAATGAAACACAACCTTTCAGCTCACCCAGCCCAACCATTCTCTAACTCCACCAAGGCTGGGGCTAAACTCTGCCACTCAGCACCACATCTCTGCCTCTTGGAAGTACCTCCAGGGATGGGCAGATGGGCATTCAACCACCCCCCTGGACAGCCTGTGCCAGGCTTGGAGAGCCCTTTCAGGGAAGAAGTTTCTTCTGATATCCAAACTAAGCCTCCCCTGGCACAACTCCAGGCCATTTCCTCTTGTCCTATCACTTGTCACTAGTGTGAAGAGCCCAACCCCCACCTCCCTGCAGCCTCCTCTCAGGGAGCTGCAGAGAGCAATGAGGTCTCCCTCAGCCTCCTCTGCTCCACACTCAACACCCCCAGCTCCCTCAGCTGCTCCTCCCCAGCCCTCTTCTCCAGACCCTTCCCCACCTTGGTTGCCCTTTTCTGGACCTGCTCCAGCCTCTCAATGTCCTTCTGGGAGTGAGGGACCCAAAGCTGAACCCAGCACTCAAGCTGTGGCCTCCCCAGTGCCCAGCACAGGAGGACAATCCCTGCCCTGCTCCTGCTGCCCACACCATTGCTGCTCCAGGCCAGGCTGCTGGTGGCCTTCTTGCCCACCTGGGCACCCCTGGCTCCTCTTCAGCTGCTGCCAACCAGCACCCCCAGCTCCTTCTCTGCTGGGCAGTTTGCAGCCACTCTGCCCCAAGCCTGGAGCATTCCTGGGGCAGTTGTGAGCCAAGTGCAGGACTCAGCACTTGGCCTTGTTGAACCTCACAGAGCTGAGCTCAGCCCTGGAGCCAGCCTGGCCAGGTCCCTCTGCAGAGCCTTCCTGACCCTCCAGCAGCTCCACACTGCCACCCAGCTTGGTGTCAGCTGCAGACTGATTGAGGGAGCCTCAATCACCTCATGCAAATCTTTGACCTTCCCATTAAAGAGAACTCACCCCAGTGCTGAACTCTGGAGAGTACCACTTGTGAGTGGAAGTCCTGCTGTCATTGATTGCCTTTTCTGCAGCTGTTGCAGGTCTTGGACTCTGAAGTGCTTCTCCAGAAACAGTTCTTTGAGGAGAAGCCTCCTGTGTTCCTGATCTGTTTCTGTGAGGCAATTGACTGAATGACTGCAAGAATCAGCCTCATGCAAGTCAGAGTTGTGGTGTTTGTAGCTCTTGTGCTTCCCAATCATGCTGCCTTGTCCTAGTTTCATGAACTGAGGAGTGTCAAAGCCCTGGCAGAAGAGAAGCTCATCTGTTCCTGTTGCTTGTGAGAGCACAGGAAGAATAATTGCAGGTGTCCCCCAGGAAATACTCAGGAGAAGCATTTGACACACTCCCAGGGCTCTGTCTGCTTCTCTCAGACTCTTCATGCCCTGCACTGGGGGTTTGCAAAGCAGTGACTCATCTTTGCATTTGGATTTTGGGGAGCTGTGTACAAGGTGGAAGTGTGTTTCTGTGGGGTGATCCAGCACTTGGCTCTTCATCAGCAGTTCCTCTTTAGCCTCCCTGCTTCACTTACCTCTTCCAGAGATAGATTTTGTCATTGAGCATGGCTGCAACTCACTCCATAATTGTCAAGTGTCTTTTATGATCTTCGTGGAGCCACAGAGTGATTAGGGTTGGGAGAGACCTCTGAAGATCATCAAGTCCCAGCCCCTCTGCCAGAGCAGCATCCCCTAGGGCAGGTCACACAGGAACACATCCAGATGGGGCTGGAAAGGCTCCAGAGAAGGAGACTCCACAACCTCTCAGGGCAGCCTGCTCCAGGCTCCAGCACCCTCACAGCAAAGAAGTTTTTCCCCATGTTGAGGTGGAAATTCCTGGCATCCAGTTCATATCCTTTGCTCTCCTCTCCCCTCCCTTCTCCTCTCCTCTCCTCTCCCTTCTCCTCTCCTCTCCCTTCTCCTCTCCTCTCCTCTCCCTTCTCCTCTCCTCTCCTCTCCCTTCTCCTCTCCTCTCCTCTCCCTTCTCCTCTCCTCTCCTCTCCCTTCTCCTCTCTCTCTCTCTCCCTCTCCCTCCTCTCCTCTCTCCTCCCTCTCTCCTCCTCTCCTCTCTCCTCTCCTCTCCCTTCTCCTCTCCTCTCCCTTCTCCTCTCCTCTCCCTTCTCCTCTCCTCTCCTCTCCCTTCTCCTCTCCTCTTTTATATCCCTGTCCCTCTTGACCTAGGGAGCCCAGAACTGGACACAATACTCCAGTTGTAGCCTCACCAAGGCAGAGTAGGAGAAACACCTCCCTTGACCTGCTGACCACACTTCCCAGTTCTGTGTTTGTGCCCCCTGTGTGAGTGCAGTGAGATGCCCTACTGTGCATGCAACTGATGGTGAGCTTCTTTCTCCTCCTAAAGGTAAACCCCAGGTGGGAGGCTATCCTCTTCCAAAGCCAGCATTTAACCTGGCTGCAGTTGTGGCAGAAACAATTGGACTTGGTGTTCAAGAGGAATCTGTAAGTACCAGCCCCAGATTTCTGGCACAGTTTGGTGCCAGTTGTTCTGGAGGAGAGGACTTTGCTTCTTTGCATTCATACTGTGCAGAGGTCACCCAAGCTGCAGGCAGCTCCCCTGGGTTTGCTTTTGCTTGCTCAGTACAGACTTGCTGTAGCAAGAAGAGAGGCAACTGTGCTGACCTGCCTGGGCTTGGGGAGGGGGCAGGGGCACAGTCCCTGCAGTGTGAACTGCTCTCAGCTGTGACTCAGACAGCAGCCTGAATCCTTGGCTCTGTCAGGTGCAGAAGTTGGTGCAGTAATGGAGTCTGAGATCCCAAAAGAGATGATGTGGTGATGAGACTGGTGCCCCAGGTGAGAGGGGTTTGGTTGGTCACTGCAGTGAGACTGAGTGCATGCAAGCACTGCTCTGTGTGCATTGCAGTGATGAACACTTCCCACTCCCAGAAGATTTCTTCACAGCTGCTGGCCAGGATGTCATCTGCCTTTTCACTCCTGGTGTTTTTCAGTGGTCTGAATGGGTTGGTTGGAATGGGTCTTCAAGTACTGATCTGCAAGCCCAGCCTGTTTCTGATTTGCAATGCTAATGGCTTCTCACTCTTCCTTTCTTGGTTTTCCTTCACCGCTTCCAAGGAGCCCCAAAACATGCTGAGCCCTCCTCACACCAATACTGCCCTGAGCCAGGCCCCAGAGAGCATGCAGGCTGAAGACTCAAGAAAGCATCCAGCTTCTGACTCAAGAAATGATGACAGCAATGTAGGGTGTGTGCTTCCACTTGGTGGTAATGATGCTCTTCTAAGCAAACTTAGCTGCAGCTGTGCTTTTAGGAGAGGTTCAATCCTTGCAGCACTTTGCTTTGAAGGTACAGGCATGAGAATAAAGATGTTCATGTCACAGTCTCACAGTATAACTAAGGTTGGAAAGGACCTCGAGGATCATCGAGTCCAACCTGGCACCACAGACCTCGTGGCTAAACCATGGCACCAAGTGCCACATCCAATCCCCTCTGGAACACCTCCAGGGATGGGGACTCCACCACCTCCCTGGGCAGCACATCCCAGTGGCTAACAACTCTCTCTGGGAAGAACTTTCTCCTCACCTCGAGTCTAAACCTCCCCTGGCACAGCTTGAGACTGTGTCCTCTTGTTCTGCTGCTGCTTGCCTGGGAGAAGAGACCAACCCCTTCCAGGCTACAACCTCCCTTCAGGTAGTTGTAGAGAGTAATGAGGTCACCCCTGAGCCTCCTCTTCTGCAGGCTAAGCAACCCCAGCTCCCTCAGCCTCTCCTCCCAGGGCTGTGCTCCAGACCCCTCCCCAGCTTTCTTGCCCTTCTCTGGACACCTTCAAGTCTCTCAATGTCCTTCTTAAACTGAGGAGCCCAGAACTGGACACAGGACTCAAGGTGTGGCCTCAGCAGTGCAGAGCACAGGGCACAAGGACTTCCCAGCTCCTGCTGGCCACACTATTCCTAATGCAGGCCAGGATGCCCTTGGCCTTCTTGGCCCCCTGGGCACACTGCAGGCTCATGTTCATCCTACCATCAACCAGCACCCCCAGGTCCCTCTCTGCCTGGCTGCTCTCAGCCACTCTGCCCCCAGCCTGGAGCTCTGCCTGGGGTTGCTGTGGCCAAAGTGCAGCCCCTGGCACTTGGACTTGTTGAATGCCATCCTGTTGGCCTCTGCCCATCTGTCCAGCCTGGCAAGGTCCCTCTGCAGAGCCCTTCTGCCCTCTAACTAACATCTGCTCCTCCAGGTCTCAGTCATAGAGTCACAGAGTGGTGTAGGGGTTGGAAGGCACCTCCAGAGACCAGGGAGTCCATCCCTCCTGCCAAAGCAGGCCCCACAGGAACACAGCCAGGCAGCTTTGGAAAGTCTCCAGAGGAGGAGACTCCACAACCCCTCTGGGCAGCCTGCTCCAGGACCCTCCCAGTAGAGAGGCTTCTCCTCATGTTGAGGTGGAACCTTCTGGGTTCCATCCATTGATCCTTGCCCTATCACTGGGCACCACTGAAGAGAGCCTGGCCCCTCCCCTTGCCCCCCACCCCTCAGCTATTGATAGCCATTGATCAGCTCCCCTCTCAGCCTTCTCCTCTCCAGGCTCAACAGCCCCAGGGCTCTCAGCCTTGTCTTCACAGCAGAGATGTTCAAGTCCCCCTAATCATCCTCACAGCCTCTGTTGGACTCTCCCCAGTAGAGTAAACAGCAGTGGAAGCAAGCAAAGTGATAGAGCACAAAACTGGGGGGCTCACACTTCTGGTTTGGGCTTTCTATGTAGACAGTCCCTCCTTCACTGCCTTCTTGTTATGGTGAGGCATCTTCTGAGGCCCACAGACCTCAGAAGATGCCTCACCATAACAAGAGCCTGGAGCTGGGGTAGGCAAACAGTCACAAAGCTTTTCTGCTGATCAGATGTCTGACCAGTGTGACCCTTCCCACCCTCCTCAGGAGTGCACCCTCAGCAGGTTTGCTGCTGACACCAAGCTGTGTGCTGCAGCAGACAGCTGGAGGGAAGGGATCCATCCAGAGGGACCTGGACAGGCTGCAGAGCTGGGCACAAGCCAACCTCAGGAGGTTCAACAAGACCAAGGGCAGGGTCCTGCAGCTGGGTGGAGGCAACCCCAGGTACAAATGCAGGCTGGGCAGGGACTGGCTGGAAAGCAGCCCTGAGGAGAGAGCCTTGGGGGTGCTGGGGGAGGAGAAGCTCCCCAGGAGCTCTCAGTCACTTTGCAGCCCACAAAGCCAAGCAGCCTGGGCTGCAGCAGGAGAAGTGTGGCCAGCAGGGCAAGGGAGGTGATTCTCCCCCTCTGCTCAGCTCTGGGCAGACCCCACCTGGAGTCCTGCCTCCAGTTCTGCAGCCCCTATGACAAGAGGGATCTGGAGGTGCTGGAAGGTGTCCAGAGCAGGGCCAGGAGGATGAGCAGAGGGCTGGAGCACCTCTCCTGTGAGGACAGACTGAAGGAGTTGGGGCTGTTCAGTCTGCAGAAGAGAAGGCTCCCAGGTGACCTCATTGTGGCCTTCCAGGATCTGCAGGGGGCTCCAAGAAGGCTGGGGAGGGACTGCTCAGGATCTCAGGCAGTGCTAGGACTAGGGGGAATGGAATGAAGCTGGAGGTGGGGAGATTGAGGCTGGAGGGGAGGAGGAAGTTCTTCCCCAGGAGAGTGGTGAAGCCCTGGAATGGGTTGTGCAGGGAGGTGGTTGAGGCCCTGTCCCTGGAGGTGTTTAAGCCCAGGCTGGATGAGGCTGTGGCCAGCCTGATGTAGTGTGGGGTGTCCCTGCCCATGGCAGGGGGGTTGGAACTGGATGATCCTTGTGGTCCCTTCCAACCCTGACTGATTCTATGGTACTGTGATACTTGGAGCCATGGTTTAGTTGTCAGGAGGTGTTGGGTGACAGGTTGGACTTGATGATCTCTGAGGTCCTTTCCAACCTCACTGACTGTGTGTGTGTGATTGTGTGGTGGTGCTGAGGTCTGTACAAGACTGCAAAGGGAGTCCTTTGGTAGAGGGGATTCCAGGGTAGGCTTCATTCTGTGCTTGGCTCTCAGGTGTGTGTGGAAGGGAATTTCACAGCACACTCCCAGGAAGGCTCAGGTCTGTGTGCTGTTTGCCTTTGGCAGCTCAAAGTGCAGCAGCCCCCAGGCTTCCCTTCTCTTCTGCCCTCTGCTTTCAGCTGATAGCAGCAGCCAGCTTTCCAGCAGCTTGCTGCTAGCAAACTGATCCTTTTTGTGCATCCCTTCCTCTCCTCCCTGCTCCTTGTGTAAACATCTCCCCTCTCCTTGTCTCCAGCCTTCCAGATGCAGCTCAGAGCCCCCCACCACGTGCTGACTGGGATCCCCGGGTAGCCTCTCCGGTCTTCGGAGCTCCTAGCAGCGTGAAGACCAGCTCCAGTACCAGCCGTGCCCCTTGTGTTGGAGACTCAGGACTGAAGCCTAACCTCAAACCCAGCCTTTTCAACAATCCTTCCTCTTCCAGAGCTCTTAAAAGTAGACCAAAATCTGAAGATGTTGCTTTTGTTGCACCCCTGCACCTGGGAGCAGAAATCAACTCCGTTATGGGCCAGGCCGCTCTCTGCAGGCAAATGCTCGCGGGCAGCTCTTGTGCAGCCAAACCCGAGGTGAGCAAGAGCCATTTCCTGCTTGGGCAGCAGAAGCAGCTAGAAGGCAGGTGTGCTAAGAGAAAGCAAGCTGAAGAAGAGCCTGCAGGGAGCTGTGAGCAGGCGTCCTTCAACAAGGAGAAGCGGGGGCCCTGCGGCGAGCACGCGGCCGAGAAGCCTCTGGACCTCTCCGATCGCTTCTCCGGAGCTCGCTGTCACGAGAGGAGGCAGGGAGCTGAGGAGGCCTGTAAGAACAGACTGAAGCAGGTGACTCTGCATGACATTTTTTCACAGCTAGGGAAGCCTGTCCCCGGAGGTCCTTCGCCCAATGCCAACAGTGAGAGCTGTTTGTTTGGCAGAGGCTTGCAAGAGGAGCCCTACCCGCGGGAGGCCACGCGGGGAAAGGCCTTCCCAGAGAAGAAAAGCCAGGGCCAGATGAAAGAAGAAGTTCTTCCTTTCAAAGTCAGCCCACTGCCAAGTTCTGCAGAGACAGAGCATCTCTTTGATGACTTGAAGGTGTGCTCTCCTGACCTGTTTGCTCCCCTTCTCCTTTGGATTGTTCTCCTTCGGTTTGGGGCTGTGCGGTCCGGAGAACAGAAGGCTCCGAGGTGACCTCACTGTGGCCTTCCAGGATCTGAAGGGGGCTCCAAGAAGGCTGGGGAGGGACTGCTCAGGATCTCAGGCAGTGCTAGGAAAGCCAATCAGCTCCTGGGCTGCAGCAGGAGAAGTGTGGCCAGCAGGGCAAGGGAGGTGATTCTCCCCCTCTGCTCAGCTCTGGGCAGACCCCACCTGGAGTCCTGCCTCCAGTTCTGGAGCCCCTATGACAAGAGGGATGTGGAGGTGCTGGAAGGTGTCCAGAGCAGGGCCAGGAGGATGAGCAGAGGGCTGGAGCAGCTCTGCTGTGAGGACAGACTGAAGGAGTTGGGGCTGTTCAGTCTGGAGAGGAGAAGGTTCCCAGGTGACCTCATTGTAGCCTTCCAGGATCTGAAGGGGGCTCCAGGAAGGCTGGGGAGGGACTGCTCAGGATCTCAGGCAGTGCTAGGACTAGGGGGAATGGAATGAAGCTGGAGGTGGGGAGATTGAGGCTGGAGGGAGGAGGAAGTTCTTCCCCAGGAGAGTGGTGAAGCCCTGGAATGGGTTGTCCAGGGAGATGGTTGGGGCCCTGTCCCTGGAGGTGTTTAAGCCCAGGCTGGCTGAGGCTGTGGCCAGGCTGATGTAGTGTGGGGTGTCCCTGCCCATGGCAGGGGGGTTGGAACTGGATGATCCTTGTGGTCCCTTCCAACCCTGACTGATACTATGAACAGTAAACTTGCAATGTGTTGTTAGGTTGCCAGTGGCCATGCACCACACAGAAAGAAAGCAAGGCCAGGACATGGAGAGTCTGAACCAGCATCTGTACTTCAACCAAACCCTTGTAGACTATCCAAAAATAAAGCCCTGCAGAGTGACCAAGGTAACCTGAGGAAAATGATCCTTTTCTTGCCCCCCCTGCTCCCCCAGCCTGTGCCATGATTCCACAGAGCTCTTCACACCTCCTTTTCCCCACTTCAGTCACTTCCTCTGCTCTGCTGCCCACTCAGTCTCAGTCCTCTCAGAACTTCTCTACTCAGAGCCTGCTCTTGGTGACCCCCTTTTGGACTTGGTGATCTCCAGAGGTCCCCACTGCCCCCTTACCACTCTGGGATTCTCAGGGTCACCCACTGTCTTTGCCCTCTTCTCCTCTTGGCAGTCCTTTGCCATATTCAATAAACCTGTGCCTGGCATCCAGCAGTGAACTGCCCAGGCTGGGAGTCTGCTGCTTCTTTGTGTGGCATTGCTGTTTCCTGCATGTGAGTACCACCCTGGACAGCTCAGGACGTTTGAGTCTGGCTCTGTCAACAGCTTGAAAGCTGTGCTTCAGTCTCAGTAACCACTCCTGGGAGTCTTTCATGATTCCTGAGGATCTCTGAAGGAAAGTTGTGCCTTTGCTTGTAATGAACAGGTGCTGCCAAATGCTCTGCCTCAAGCTGTATCTTATCAGAGAACCACAGACTTGTTTTGCTTGGAAGAGCCTTCTAAGATCACTGACTCCTATCAGCAACCCAACCCCACCATGGCCACCAAACCCTGGCCCCAAGGGCCATGGCCACAGCTCTCTGCAACACCTCCAGGGATGGGGACTCCACCACCTCCCTGGGCAGCCCCTGCCAAGCCCTGACCACTCTGGCAGCACAGACATTTTTCTTCATCTCCAACCTGATTAATCCTATCCTATCCTATCCTATCCTATCCTATCCTATCCTATCCTATCCTATCCTATCCTATCCTATCCTATCCTATCCTATCCTATCCTACTCTACTCTATTCTACTCTATTCTATTCTACTCTATTCTATTCTATTCTCTCTATTCCCTCCCCTGGCACAACTCCAGGCCATTTCCTCTCCTTCTATCACCTGAGACCAGGGAGCAGAGCCCAACCCCCAGCTCCCTGCAGCCTCCTCTCAGGGAGCTGCAGAGAGCAATGAGGTCTCCCTCAGCCTCCTCTGCTCCACACTCAACACCCCCAGCTCCCTCAGCTGCTCCTCCCCAGCCCTCTTCTCCAGACCCTTCCCCACCTTGGTTGCCCTTCTCTGGCCCTGCTTTACCCTCTCAATGTCCTTCTTGCAGTGGGGGCCCCAAAACTGAGCCCAGCACTCAAGCTGTGGCCTCCCCAGCCTCCTCATAAAAGCATAGGCTGGTCTGGGTTGGGACCTCTGAAGGTCTCCTAGTCCAACCCTATCTTCTTCCCATTTAAGTTGTCCAAGTCTGAAAACTGCCTTTTGAAGCTGGGGTTGCAGCATCACTGCTTCCCTAGCCCTCAGCTGAGCTGCCACACTGCATGCTTCACTTTGAAATGCTTGCCTTAGAAGCTGAAGCAGAAAAAACCTCTGTTTGGTGTGGCCATGTAGCTTGGAATCTCCACCTCAACATCACAGATCCATCAGGAGCCACCTCTGGAGCAATGGACAGACACTTTTGTGCTCCTTTCTATCCTGCCACCTGGTGTGTGTGTTCCTCCCCACCTAAAGTCTCCAATAGGATTTGGTTTGCAGTACAGGCAGTTTACCTGCCCAGAGTATTTTGCCTCTTCCCTACACCAACCATACCACAAGGAGCAGCTTGCTGCCTGGGGGTGACAAACACTTGGAGACCTCTTTCTGACTCTTCAGGCAAGATGTGATCCACACCAGCTCAGCTTGTGGGTTGAGAATAATCAGCCCTGCCCCCAAAGATAAACTGGGGAAGGGAAAACTGCCTTAAACTTGAGACAGTTGGCTGAATTTGATTCTGATTGTCTTGTCCTTCCCAGATTCTCTGCACTCAGAGCTGAAAGAGAAGCCTTTAGAGAACTTCCAGTGGAGCTTAGACCCAGGAGCTGACTTCTCACAGTACAAAATGGATGTGACAGTAATTGACACAAAGGTAAAGGTGGAGAGCAATGCTGCATGGCCTGTGGGGCTGACAGAAGCCTCCAAAAGTACTCTCAGGAGCTTGATTCTGGGCAGACCAAAGCCACTGTCTAACACAAATCCAAATTCAGCTCATTTGAGCCCAGCTTGAAACCCTCCCCTGTCCAGCCTGAAACCTTCCCCTGTCCAGCCTGAAACCTTCCCCTGCCCAGCCTGAAACCTTCCCCTGCCCAGCCTGAAACCCTCCCCTGCCCAGCCTGAAACCTTCCCCTGCCCAACCTGAAACCTTCCTCTGCCCAGCCTCAAACCCTCCCCTGCCCAGCCTCAAACCTTCCCCTGCCCAGCCTGAAACCTCCCCTGCCCAGCCTCAAACCTTCCCCTGCCCAGCCTGAAACCTTCCCCTGCCCAGCCTCAAACCTTCCCCTGCCCAGCCTCAAACCCTCCCCTGCCCAGCCTCAAACCTCCCCCTGCCCAGCCTCAAACCTTCCCCTGCCCAGCCTGAAACCTCCCCTGCCCAACCTGAAACCTCCCCCTGCCCAGCCTCAAACCTTCCCCTGCCCAGCCTCAAACCTTCCCCTGCCCAGCCTGAAACCTTCCCCTGCCCAGCCTCAAACCTTCCCCTGCCCAGCCTCAAACCTTCCCCTGCCCAGCCTCAAACCCTCCCCTGCCCAGCCTCAAACCTCCCCCTGCCCAGCCTCAAACCTTCCCCTGCCCAGCCTCAAACCTTCCCCTGCCCAGCCTGAAACCTTCCCCTGTCCAGCCTCAAACCTTCCCCTGCCCAACCTGAAACCTTCCTCTGCCCAGCCTCAAACCCTCCCCTGCCCAGCCTCAAACCTTCCCCTGCCCAGCCTGAAACCTTCCCCTGTCCAGCCTCAAACCTTCCCCTGCCCAGCCTGAAACCTCCCCCTGCCCAGCCTCAAACCCTCCCCTGCCCAGCCTCAAACCTTCCCCTGCCCAGCCTGAAACCTTCCCCTGCCCAGCCTCAAACCTTCCCCTGCCCAGCCTCAAACCTTCCCCTGCCCAGCCTGAAACCTTCCTCTGCCCAACCTGAAACCTCCCCCTGCCCAGCCTGAAACCTTCCCCTGCCCAACCTGAAACCTTCCTCTGCCCAGCCTCAAACCCTCCCCTGCCCAGCCTCAAACCTTCCCCTGCCCAGCCTGAAACCTTCCCCTGCCCAGTCTGAAACCTTCCCCTGCCCAGTCTGAAACCTCCCCCTGCCCAGCCTGAAACCTCCCCCTGCCCAGCCTGAAACCTTCCCCTGCCCAGCCTGAAACCTTCCCCTGCCCAGTCTGAAACCTTCCCCTGCCCAGCCTCAAACCTTCCCCTGCCCAGCCTGAAACCTTCCCCTGCCCAGCCTCAAACCTTCCCCTGCCCAGCCTCAAACCTTCCCCTGCCCAGCCTCAAACCCTCCCCTGCCCAGCCTCAAACCTTCCCCTGCCCAGCCTGAAACCTTCCCCTGCCCAGTCTGAAACCTCCCCCTGCCCAGCCTGAAACCTCCCCCTGCCCAGCCTGAAACCTCCCCCTGCCCAGCCTGAAACCTCCCCCTGCCCAGCCTGAAACCTCCCCCTGCCCAGTCTGAAACCTTCCCCTGCCCAGCCTGAAACCTTCCCCTGCCCAGCCTGAAACCTTCCCCTGCCCAGCCTGAAACCTTCCCCTGCCCAGCCTGAAACCTTCCCCTGCCCAGCCTCAAACCTTCCCCTGCCCAGCCTCAAACCTTCCCCTGCCCAGCCTCAAACCTTCCCCTGCCCAGCCTCAAACCTTCCCCTGCCCAGCCTCAAACCCTCCCCTGCCCAGTCTGAAACCTTCCCCTGCCCAGCCTGAAACCTTCCCCTGCCCAGTCTGAAACCTTCCCCTGCCCAGCCTGAAACCTTCCCCTGCCCAGCCTCAAACCTTCCCCTGCCCAGCCTCAAACCTTCCCCTGCCCAGCCTCAAACCTTCCCCTGCCCAGCCTCAAACCTTCCCCTGCCCAGCCTCAAACCTTCCCCTGCCCAGCCTGAAACCTTCCCCTGCCCAGCCTCAAACCTTCCCCTGTCCAGCCTGAAACCTCCCCCTGCCCAACCTGAAACCTTCCCCTGCCCAGTCTGAAACCTCCCCCTGCCCAGCCTCAAACCTTCCCCTGCCCAGTCTGAAACCTCCCCCTGCCCAGCCTCAAACCTTCCCCTGCCCAGCCTCAAACCTTCCCCTGCCCAGTCTGAAACCTTCCCCTGCCCAGCCTGAAACCTTCCCCTGCCCAGCCTGAAACCTTCCCCTGCCCAGCCTCAAACCTTCCCCTGCCCAGTCTGAAACCTTCCCCTGCCCAGTCTGAAACCTTCCCCTGCCCAGCCTCAAACTTTCCCCTGCCCAGCCTGAAACCTTCCCCTGCCCAGCCTCAAACCTTCCCCTGTCCAGCCTGAAACCTTCCTCTGCCCAGCCTCAAACCCTCCCCTGCCCAGCCTCAAACCTCCCCCTGCCCAGCCTGAAACCTCCCCCTGCCCAGCCTGAAACCTTCCCCTGCCCAGCCTCAAACCTTCCTCTGCCCAGCCTCAAACCCTCCCCTGCCCAGCCTCAAACCTCCCCCTGCCCAGCCTGAAACCTTCCCCTGCCCAGCCTCAAACCTTCCCCTGCCCAGCCTGAAACCTTCCCCTGCCCAGCCTCAAACCTTCCCCTGCCCAGCCTCAAACCTTCCCCTGCCCAGCCTGAAACCTTCCCCTGTCCAGCCTGAAACCTTCCCCTGCCCAGCCTGAAACCTTCCCCTGCCCAGCCTCAAACCTTCCCCTGTCCAGCCTGAAACCTCCCCCTGCCCAGCCTCAAACCTTCCCCTGCCCAGCCTCAAACCTTCCCCTGCCCAGCCTCAAACCTCCCCCTGCCCAGCCTGAAACCTTCCCCTGCCCAGCCTCAAACCTTCCCCTGCCCAGCCTCAAACCCTCCCCTGCCCAGCCTCAAACCCTCCCCCGGCCCAGCCTCAAACCTTCCCCTGCCCAGCCTCAAACCTCCCCCTGCCCAGCCTCAAACCTTCCCCTGCCCAGCCTCAAACCTCCCCTGCCCAGCCTGAAACCTTCCCCTGCCCAGCCTGAAACCTTCCCCTGCCCAGCCTCAAACCTTCCCCTGCCCAGCCTCAAACCCTCCCCTGCCCAGCCTCAAACCCTCCCCCTGCCCAGCCTCAAACCTTCCCCTGCCCAGCCTCAAACCTTCCCCTGCCCAGCCTCAAACCTTCCCCTGCCCAGCCTGAAGCCTTCCCCTGCCCACTTACCCTTGAGCACTTGAGGCAGTGTGGCAGTGCCACATCTGGGAGCAGTTTGGTGTTCATTTTAAGACACAGTGTTGCAAATCTCCTGATTTTTCCTCTCCCCCCTGTCTCCTGCTGTTCTGTTCAGCTTATCACACATGGAGCTCATGGCTGTCTTTATCTGGGAGGGGTCCAGGCTACTTTTTAGGGTCTTTGGGAGTTTGCACAGCTTCACAGATGCCATTGGCTTGGAGGGGACCCTCCAAGGGCATCCTGTCCAGCCCCCCTGCACTCAGCAGGGACACCTCCAGCCAGAGCAGGCATCTCAGTCGGGGCCACAGCAATCCTGACCTTGAAACTCTCCAGGGCTGGAGCCTCAACCCCATCCCTGGGCAGCCTGTGCCAGTGTCTCACCTCCCACTGTGCAGAACTTCCTCCTGGTGTCCAACCCAACTCTGCCTTGCTCCAGTTCCAAACCATTGCCCTCATCCTCTCCCCACAGCCCCTTCTGAACAGCCCCTCCCCAGGCTGCCTGGAGGTGCCCTCAGGACAGGACAGACCTTCAGCCATGGCAGTGCAGCTCTAAGGTCTTGCAGTGCAGCTGCACTTTTCCTGCAGCCTGTTTGGTTTGTCACCCTTAGAGGCTGCCTCAGTTCCACCACTCTGCCATTTCTGTGTGGCTTCCTGGGCTTCCTGTCTTTGGCAAGGCAGCTTTTGCTTGTCAGGTGATGGCATGCAGCAGATCAGTGCTGTACATGGAATCCCAGGGCTGGAAGGGCCCTCAAGGGTCAGCCAGCTCCAACCCCCCCTGCCATGGGCAAGGACACTTCAATTTCCTTACATTTGGATTTCAAAGCCTAGATTTGATAGCTTCACAGAATCACAGAGCAGGTTTGGGTGGCAAAGCCCTTTCAGCTCATCCAGTCCCACCAGGTTCTTGCTCTGCCCAGGCTGGGGCTAAACCATGGCCCTCAGCACCACATCTCTGTCACTTTTCATCACCTCCAGGGCTGGGGATTCCAACCACCTCCTGGGGAGCCTCTGCCAGGCTTGGAGAGCCCTTGGAGGGAAGAAATTTCTTCTGATCTCCAACCTAAACCTCCCCTGGCACAATTCCAGTCCAGTTCCTCTTCTAGCACCTGAGCCTAGGGGCAGAGCCCAACCCCCACCTCCCTGCAGCCTCCTCTCTGGGATCACCCAGTGCAACATCCACCCAGCCCCACCATGGTCACCAAACCCTGGCCCCAAGGGCCATGGCCACAGCTCTCTGGAACACCTCCAGGGATGGGGACTCCACCACCTCCCTGGGCAGCCTCTGCCAAGCCCTGACCACTCTTGCAGCAAGGACATTTTGCCTCCTCTCCAACCCAACCCTCCCCTGGCACAACTCCAGGCCATTTCCTCTCCTTCCATCACCTGAAACCTGGGAGCAGAGCCCAACCCCCAGCTCACTGCAGCCTCCTCTCAGGGAGCTGCAGGGAGCAATGAGGTCTCCCTCAGCCTCCTCTTCTCCACACTCAACACCCCCAGCTCCCTCAGCTGCTCCTCCCCAGCCCTCTTCTCCAGCCCCTTTCCCCAGCTTGGTTGCCCTTCTCTGGCCCTGCTCCAGCCTCTCAGTGTCCTTCTGGGAGTCATGACTCCATATCATGGCTGAAAAGAGCCACTCACAGCAGATGTCAGTGAGTGCTGTGAGAGTGTTTCAGGTGCCCAGCAGAGGCCCCACAGCAGCTGCTGCTCAGTGCAGTTGTGATGTTTGCTCTTGTTTTGGCTGCAGGGTGGCTCCAGCCCCGAGGCAGAGGGGAGGTGGATCTGGATTACACCTATGTCCATGAGAGTGTGCTCTGCAAACTGAAACCCCCAGAGCCAAGCCAGGACAGCAGCCCAGGTAAGACTTGGAGCTGGGTTTTTGTCTCTCCTTTGGTTTGCTGTTTCTCTGTGGAGAAGGAGGGAAGAGTAAAGGGCTAATGTTGTATCCCCTCTCTATGAGCAAGCAGGGGGAAATGGTTTGCAGTAAAACAAGGATCAGATGACTGCCTGGGGGCTGTGGGGCAGGCTGTGGATGTGGTCTGCCTGGACTGCAGCAAGGCCTTTGACACCTCCCCCACAGCAAACTGCTGGCCAAGCTGTCAGCCCCTGGCTCTCTGAGCTGGGTTAGGAAGTGGCTGGAGGCTGAGCCCAGAGAGTGGTGGTGAATGGTGCCACAGCCAGCTGGCAGCCAGGCACCAGTGGTGTGCCCCAGGGATCAGTGCTGGGCCCTGTGCTCTTTAACATCTTCACTGATGATCTGGATGAGGGCATTGAGTCCATCAGCAGGAAATTTGCAGATGACACCAAGCTGGGGGCAGATGTTGGTCAGTTAGAGGACAGAAGGGCTCTGCAGAGGGACCTTGCCAGGCTGGACAGATGGGCAGAGGCCAACAGGATGGCATTCAACAAGTCCAAGTGCCAGGGGCTGCACTTTGGCCACAACAACCCCAGGCAGAGCTACAGGCTGGGGGCAGAGTGGCTGAGAGCAGCCAGGCAGAGAGGGACCTGGGGGTGCTGATTGACAGCTGCCTGAACATGAGGCAGCAGGGGGCCAAGAAGGCCAAGGGCATCCTGGCCTGCACCAGGAAGAGTGTGGCCAGCAGGAGCAGGGAAGTCCTTGTGCCCTGTGCTCAGCACTGCTGAGGCCACCCCTTGAGTGACCTCTCTCAGTGGGGCTTGGCCTTTGTTAAGCTTCTGCAACCTGCTGGCATTTCTGCAGCTCCCCTCCTACCCCCAGCAAGTGTTCCCTTCTGCTTGGCTAGCTGCAGAACTGCAGGAACAGAGCTGTCATGCCTCCAGTGCCCAGCTTCAGGGTCATGAGGTGGTAGCAATGGGATCAAGGGTGAAAAATCACCAAGCATTGGCTGCCTTGCAGCTGGCAGGGAAGCTGCAGCAGGGGGAATCAATGCCTGGCTGCTGCTGAGCTCAGCAGCCCTGCAGCAGGCAGGAACTGGTAGTCCTTTGGATACAGATTCAAGCAAAACACCCTTGGGGGTTGGCTTTCCTTGCCTGCTTTGGATGCTCATTGTGCTTTCTGCCACAGGAGGAGAGACAAAAATGAATGACAGCCTCACAGAGATGTTTGACAGGACAGCCCATGAGGATTATGAGTCCTGCCTGCCAGGAGAGAGCCCTTCAGGGTGTGAGGAGAAGGAAGCTCTCCCTGATGAAGAGCAGGAGAAGGGAGTCCCAGCAGCAAGCAGGAGACTGAAGAGTGGTATGGCATTTGTTTTGTCAGGGGGTCACAGGGTCACTGAGGGTGGGGGAGACCTTTAAGATCCTGAGGCCAGCCCTGACCCTGCTGCCATGGCTGCTGGGCACTGCCACTGCCTTGTGAGCCCTGCTCCCACCCTGGGCTGTTTTGTCACTGCCTTGTGAGCCCTGCTCCCACCCTGGGCTGTTTTGGCACTGCCTTGTGAGCCCTGCTCCCACCCTGGGCTGTTTTGGCACTGCCTTGTGAGCCCTGCTCCCACCCATCCTGTTTTGGCACTGCCTTGTGAGCCCTGCTTCCACCCTGGGCTGTTTTGGCACTGCCTTGTGAGCCCTGCTCCCACCCCCCTGTTTTGGCACTGCCTGGGGGCTGTTTTGGCACTGCCTTGTGAGCCCTGCTCCCACCCATCCTGTTTTGGCACTGCCTTGTGAGCCCTGCTCCCACCCTGGGCTGTTTTGGCACTGCCTTGTGAGCCCTGCTTCCACCCACCCTGTTTTGGCACTGCCTTGTGAGCCCTGCTCCCACCCTGGGCTGTTTTGGCACTGCCTTGTGAGTCCTGCTCCCATCCTGGGCTGTTTGGCACTGCCTTGTGAGCCCTGCTCCCACCCTCCTGTTTGGCACTGCCTTGTGAGCCCTGCTCCCACCCATCCTGTTTTGGCACTGCCTTGTGAGCCCTGCTCCCACCCACCCTGGGCTACTTTTCCTACCTGTCTGACTCTGTTGCTTCAGCCTGAATGTGGAGCTCTGTGTTTCTCCACAGCTGGCTAAGCCCTAGCTTGGGAGCTGTTCCTCCAGGCACTCTGTTCTCCTCCCCTGATGGTGTTTTGTGCTTTGCATGGTTGCTTACAGAGCAGGAGGACAGACAAGACAAAGCCAAGCAGAAAGCTTTTGTGGAGCCCTACTTCAAAAGTGATGAAAGGTAATTCCCTTTGTCCTGCCCAGGCACTTTAGGCCTCTCTGTGCCCTCCCCACAGGGCACTTGTGCTGCACACACTTCAGGTGGCTGAAGAAGCACAGCTAAAGGATTCAGAGATTGCTACTCATGGAATGGGTTGGGTTAGGGACCTTGAGGATCATCCAGCTCCAACCCTAGCCATGGGCAGGGACACCTCCCACCAGCCCAGGCTGCTCAAGGCCTCATCCAGCCTGGCCTTGAACACCTCCAGGCAGGAGGCAGCCACAGCCTCCCTGGGCAGCCTGTGCCAGAGTCTCACCACCCTCACTGCAAACAGTGTCTTCCTCATCCCCACTCTCAGTCTCCCCTCTCCCAGCTCAAAGCTGTTATCCCTCACCCTGTCACTCCCAGCCTTTGTCCAAAGTCCCTCCCCAGCTCTCCTGGAGCCCTTCAGGTACTGCAAGGCTGCTCTGAGGTCTCCCTGCAGCCTTCCCTTCTCCAGGCTGAACAGCCCCAGCTCCTGCAGACTGATACTCATTATAGTATCATAGAACCAGTCAGGGTTGGAAGGGACCACAAGGATCATCTAGTTCCAACCCCCCTGCCATGGGCAGGGACACCCCACACTAGATCAGGCTGCCCAGAGCCTCAGCCAGCCTGGGCTTAAACACCTCCAGGGACAGCACTGGCAGTCTCAGTCATTAAGGACAACACACAGCCCTTCACTGAATGTTTGTTAGCTTACTGTTCACTGCAGCACATGTCTTGTTTGCAGAGGAAAACTTGTTGAGTGTTTGGTGAGCAGATCAGTTGGAATCAGCCTGCTCTGTTCTGTTCTTGAAGCCCACCTGGGCTTCACCTTGCAGAGGTCAGTGCAGGCACAGCTCTGTCTGGGACAACAGAAAGATCTTGCAGCAGATTCCCATTGGGCCCATTTTGATCTGCTCATTACATCCACACAAGGAAAATCCAGAGAGAGAGGCATGGAATTGTTTTGGATTGGAAAAGCCTTCTAAGACCATCAGTTCCAACCATCAGCCCAGCCCCACCATGGCCACCAAACCCTGGCCCCAAGGGCCATGGCCACAGCTCTCTGGAACACCTCCAGGCATGGGGACTCCACCACCTCCCTGGGCAGCCTCTGCCAAGCCCTGACCACTCCTGCAGCAAAGACATTTTGCCTCATCTCCAACCTAAGCCTCCCCTGGCACAACTCCAGGCCATTTCCTCTCCTCTGTCACCTGAGCCTAGGGAGCAGAGCCCAACCCCCACCTCCCTGCAGCCTCCTCTCAGGGAGCTGCAGAGAGCAATGAGGTCTCCCTCAGCCTCCTCTTCTCCACACCCAACACCCCCAGCTCCCTCAGCTGCTCCTCCCCAGCCTCTTCTCCAGAGCCTTCCTTAGAGAGGTTAACACTGTGGGCAGTGGTCAATCTCCTTCTTGCAGTGAGAGGCCCAAAGCTGACCCCAGGACTCAAGCTGTGGCCTCCCCAGTGCCCAGCACAGGAGGACAATCCCTGCCCTGCTCCTGCTGCCCACACCACTGCTGCTCCAGGCCAGGCTGCTGGTGGCCTTCTTGCCCACCCTGGCTCCTCTTCAGGCTGGCTGCCTGCTGTTCCTGCCTCGTGAGTTCCACCTCCAGTGCCTGAGTGTCCCATCTGCTCCACATCTCTGCAGCAGTCCTTCCCTGGCTCTAAAGCTGCCCAACCTTCCCAGCTCCCTGCTGTGGGAGTGTCCCTGTGCTTGTTCTCCTGCCCCAGCCTCAGCCCCTGCTGGGGACAGCCACAGCCCTTCTCTGGACCTGCTCCAGCACCTCACTGTCCTGCTTGCAGTGAGGCCCCAGCCCTGCCCCCAGCAGTCACTGCCAGCTGTGGTTGTGGAGCAGAGCAGGTTGCAGGCAGGCACTGCTGGAGCTGTTGGTTGCCCAGCTGGGCCTTGCCGAGCTCTCCGACGCAGCCTGCTCGAGTTCTGCAGCCATGGCCTGGAGTTTTGGCTTCCTTGATGCTCTCCTTCGTTGCATCCTAAGAAGTGGCCATTGCCCAGCAGGGAGAGGAGGTCAGTGGCAGCATCCTGTGAGGGGCTGTGTGTCTTGCAGGAGGAACCCTGTGCTGGACTTCCCTCACATCGAGGTCGTTCGGAAGAAGGAGGAGAGGAGGAAGCTGCCTGGCCACACCTGCAAGGAGTGTGAGAATGTGAGTACTGCCTGGGCCTCTGCTGGCTCTGCCCTCTAACCCCAGCTCCCAGCCTCTGCTGAAATGTACAGCTCCTGGCATCACTCAGTGCTGTGTCCTCTTGTACCTGCACAGAAGTCAGGCTGAGGGGGCTGGGGGTGTTCAGCCTGGAGAGGAGAAGGCTGCAGGCAGACCTCAGAGCAGCCTCCCAGTAGAGGCTACAGGAAGGCTGCAGAGAGACTGTTTGCAAAAGCCTGCAGGGACAGGAGCAGGGGCAATGGCTTCAAACTAGAGCAGAGCAGATTGAGATTGGCTGTGAGGAACAAGTTCTGCTCCAGGGAGGTGGTGGAACCCTGCAACAGGTTGCCCAGGGAGGTGGCTGAGGCTCCATCCCAGCAGATATACAAAGTCAGGTTTGTCACAGTCTCACAGAATCACCAAGGTTGGAAGAGACCTCAAAGATCACCAAGTCCAACCTGGCACAACAGACCCCATGACTAAACCGTGGCACCAAGTGCCACATCCAATCCCCTCTGGAACACCTCCAGGGATGGGGACTCCACCACCTCCCTGGGCAGCACATCCCAATGCTAACAACTCTCTCAGTGAAGAGCTTTCTCCTCACCTCCAGCCTAAACCTCCCCTGGCACAGCTTGAGACTGTGTCCTCTTGTTCTGCTTCTGGGTGCCTGGGAGAAGAGCCCAACCCCCTCCTGGCTACAACCTCCCTTCAGGGAGTTGGAGAGAGCAATGAGGTCTCCCCTGAGCCTCCTCTTCTGCAGGCTAAGCAACCCCAGCTCCCTCAGCCTCTCCTCCCAGGGCTGTGCTCCAGACCCCTCCCCAGCTTTCTTGCCCTTCTCTGGACACCTTCCAGCAGCTCAACATCTTTCCTAACCTGAGGAGCCCAGAACTGGACACAGGACTCAAGGTGTGGCCTCAGCAGTGCTGAGCACAGGGCACAAGGACTTCCCTGCTCCTGCTGGCCACACTCTTCCTGATGCAGGCCAGGATGCCCTTGGCCTTTTTGGCCCCCTGGGCACACTGCTGGCTCCTGTTCAGGCAGCTGTCAATCAGCACCCCCAGGTCCCTCTCTGCCTGGCTGCTCTCAGTCACTCTGCCCCCAGAAGGGTCAGAGCCTTCTATCCCAGACCATTCTGTGTTTGTGCTGTGTGCTCAGGGTGTCTGTGTTTGCTGACCTGGGTTTGTTTCCCCCCTCTCAGTATTATGCAGACATTCCAGGAGAGGAGAGAGAGAAGAAGCTGGCCTCCTGCTCCCGGCACAGGTTCCGCTACATCCCCCCCAACAGCCCGGACAACTTCTGGGAGGTTGGATTTCCTTCCACCCAGACCTGTGAGGAGAGAGGTTTGTGCACAGGGAGCCTGCCTCAGCTCTCTGCAGGGCTGAGTTCTCTGAATGGTTATTTCCTCTTCCCTTTTTATTTTCTTCTCTCTTTATTTTTCTCCCTCCCTCCTTCTCCTCCTCCCTCCTGTTCTTCCTCCTTTTCTCCCTCCCTCCTTTTCTCCTTTTTTCTCCCTCCCTCTTTTCTCCCTCCTTTTCTCCCTCCTTTTCTCCCTCCCTGCCTTTCTCCCTCCCTTTTCTCCCTCCCTCCTCCCTCCTTTTCTTCCCCCTCCTTTTTCTCCTCCTCCTTTTCTCCCTCCCTCCCTTTCCCTCCCTCCCTTTTCTCCCTCCCTCCTTTTCTCCCTCCCTCCTTTTCTCCCTCCTTTTCTTCTCCTTTCTCCCTCTCTCCTTTTCTCCCTCCTTTTCCCCCTCCCTCCTTTTCTCCCTCCCTCCTTTTCTCCCTCCTTTTCATCCTCTTTTTCTCCCTCCCTCCTTTTCTCCCTCC
This sequence comes from Melanerpes aurifrons, assembly GCA_011125475.1. NCBI lineage: Eukaryota > Metazoa > Chordata > Aves > Piciformes > Picidae > Melanerpes > Melanerpes aurifrons. Next base: position 914,220 of record WWNC01000125.1, on the reverse strand, counting down.
TTTTCTCCCTCCCTCCTTTTCTCCCTCCTTTTCTCCCTCCTTTTCTCCCTCCCTGCCTTTCTCCCTCCCTCCTTTTCTCCCTCTCTCCTTTTCTTCCCCCCTCCTTTTCTTCCTTTTCTCCTCCTTTTTCTCCCTCCCTCCTTTTCCCTCCCTCCCTCCCTTTCTCCCTCCTTTTCTCCCTCCCTCCTTTTCTCCCTCCTTTTCTTCCTCTCTTTCTCCCTCCCTCCTTTTCTCCCTCCTTTTCATCCTCTTTTTCTCCCTCCCTCCTTTTCTCCCTCCCTCCTTTTCTCCCTCTTTCTCCTCCTCCCTCCTTCTCCTCCTCCCTCCTTCTCCTCCAAACCTCTTTCTTTCCTTGGGAATTATTCCCTGAGGCTCACTCCAGGCCATGGAGCAGCATTTCTCACCCTCTCTTCTTGAGTTCTGGTTGCATATCAGCTGCACCTCAAATACTGGGTTCAGTTTTGAGCCTCTCACTCCAGAAAGGACATTGAGAGGCTGGAGCAGGGCCAGAGAAGCGCAACCAAGGTGGGGAAGGGTCTGGAGAAGAGGGCTGGGGAGGAGCAGCTGAGGGAGCTGGGGGTGTTGAGTGTGGAGAAGAGGAGGCTGAGGGAGACCTCATTGCTCTCTGCTGCTCCCTGAGAGGAGGCTGCAGGGAGCTGGGGGCTGGGCTCTGCTCCCCAGTCTCAGGTGCTAGAAGGAGAGGAATGGCCTGGAGTTGTGCCAGGGGAGGCTTAGGTTGGAGAGGACTGAAAATGTCTTTGCTGCAGGAGTGGTCAGGGCTTGGCAGAGGCTGCCCAGGGAGGTGGTGGAGTCCCCATGCCTGGAGGTGTTGCAGAGAGCTAAGGGCAGAAATGATTGGCATTTTTGCAGTACCTAAGTAAATCCTCAGCTGCCTTTGAGCAAAAGTCAGCATTTTAGGAGGCAAAGGTAGAGACTCTGCTTCCTAATCCTCCAACCTACACCTCCCTGCTGTGTCTTGAAGCCCTGTCCTCTACCACTTGTTACTAGGGAGAGCCCCCACTGGGCTCCAGCCTCCTCTCAGGGAGAGGAGCAATGAGGTTTCCCTCAGCCTCCTCCACACTGCACACCCCCAGCTCCCTCAGCTGGCTGTGTTCCCATGCAGAGCAACTGCAGCTGCCCCTCTCAAGCAGTGAGATGCAAAGGAGTGTTTGCTGCTCCTTCCTGCTGTCCTGAGCCACTTGTAGTTTGTTGGTTAAGACCTGAGTGGCCCAGGCAGCACTCCCAGCTCTGCAGCAGGGTTTGGCTGCTTGAGCTGCAGCAGGTGTTGGTGCTGAGAAACAGGAGGGGCTTGGTACAGGCCAGCTGCTGCCCCTGCCTGCTGCTGCTCAGCTGCACCTGCAGCACTTGCTTTGGGTCAGGTCTGCAGGAGAAGAGGCAGTGAAAGGACAGTGAATTGTGTTTGGAAGTAGGTGAACAACCCACAGCTTGCAGCCCTCCCCTCAGCACTGTCTGTACTGCACTGCCCTGCAGCCTCCTCAGGGGTGGGTAGTGGCACCAGTGCTGCTCAACATCTTTGTTGTGCCAAGGACAGTAGGATCAGGGCACCCTCAGCCAGCCTGCCAGGGGCACCCAGCTCTCTGGTGTGGTCAGCATGCTGGAGGGGAGGGATTCATCCAGAGGGACCTGAACAGGCTGCTGAGCTGGGCCCAAGCCAGCCTCATGCAGTTCAACAAAGCCAAGTGCAAGGTCCTGCAGCTGGGTCAGGGCAGTGCCAAGCACTGATCCTGGGCTGGGGGGAGAATGGACAGAGAGCAGTGCTGAGGAGAAGGGCTTGGGGGTGCTGGGGGAGGAGAAGCTCAACAGGAGCCAGCACCAGGCCCTTGCAGCCCAGTCTTAGTTATGTCCTGGGCTGCTCCCCAGCAGTGTGGGCTGCAGGGAGGGGATTTCTGCCCTCTGCTCTGCTGAGACCCCACTTGCAGTCCTGTGTCCAGCTCTGGAACACAAGGACTTAGAACTGTGGGAGCAGGCCCAGAGGAGGCCATGAAGGTGATCAGAGGCTGCAGAGCCTCCCCTGTGGGGACAGGCTGAGAGAGCTGGGGGTGTTCAGCCTGGAGAAGAGAAGACTCTGGGGAAGGCCTTAAAGAAGCCTTTGAAGGGGGCACAGGAGAGCTGGAGAGGGACTTCTGACAAAGGCTGGGAGTGCCAGGACAAGGGGGGATGGCTTCAGGCTGGATGCAGCTGGGCTGAGATATTAGGAGGAAATCCTTCCCCAGCAGTGTGGTGACACTGGAACAGGTTGCCTAGAGAAGCTGTGGAGACTCCAAGCCTGGAAGTGTGGAAAGCAAGGTTGGATGAGGCCTTGAGCAGCCTGAGCTGGTGGGAGGTGTCCTGCCCATGGCAGGGGGTAGGAACTGGATGAGCTTTAAGGTCCCTTCCAACCCAAACCATTGTAGGATTCAATACAAGACAGCAGCCAAGTTACTGCACTCTGGCATCTCTCTCTTGGTGTCCAGTGAGAGCCACTTGCCACAGAAGGCAGACAGGAGATCACAGTCTCACAGTCTCACAGTATCACTTAGGTTGGAAAGGAGCTCAAGGATCATTGAGTCCAACCTATCAACACAGACCTCATGACTAAACCATGGCACCAAGTGCCACATCCAATCCCCTCTGGAACACCTCCAGGGATGGGGACTCCACCACCTCCCTGGGCAGCACATCCCAATGGCTAACAACTCTCTCAGGGAAGAACTTTCTCCTCACCTCCAAACCTCCCCTGGCAAACCTCCCCTGGCACAGCCACCTTTTAGACTGTGTCCTCTTGTTCTCCCAGGCTAAACACAAACCATGCAGACAGCAGCCAGGCTGCTGCCCCTTGTCCTCTGGCAGAAGAGACCAACCCCCTGTACCTGGCTAGGGCAGGACTCTCCCTTCAGGGGCTCCAGTTGCAGCAGGGAGTTGCAGAGAGCAATGAGGTCTCCCCTGAGTCTCCTCCAGGCTAAGCAACCCCAGCTCCCTCAGCCTCTCCTCACAGGGCTGTGCTCCAGACCCCTCCCCAGCTTTCTTGCCCTTCTCTGGACGCCTTCCAGCCTCTCAACATCTTTCCTAACCTGAGGAGCCCAGAACTGGACACAGGACTCAAGGTGTGGCCTCAGCAGTGCTGAGCACAGGGCACAAGGACTTCCCTGCTCCTGCTGGCCACACTCTTCCTGCTGCAGGCCAGGATGCCCTTGGCCTTCTTGGCCCCCTGGGCACACTGCTGCCTCCTGTTCAGGCAGCTGTCAATCAGCACCCCCAGGTCCCTCTCTCTTTGGCAGCTCTCAGCCACTCTGCCCCCAGCCTGTAGCTCTGCCTGGGGTTGCTGTGGCCAAAGTGCAGCCCCTGGCACTGGGACTTGTTGAATGCCATCCCATTGGGAGACCCACTGGAGATGGCCAGTTGTGTTCTGGGGGTGAGCAGAAAGTGGCAGGGGGGCTTTGTGCCTGGTTCCTCACCTCAGCACCGTCCCTTGCAGGCTACATCAAGGAGGATGTTGGTCCCTGTCACCGGCCCAAGCGGCGCCAGCCCTACGCCGTCATGTTCTCTCCTAAAGCCAAGGAGCAGAAGACATAAAGGCTGGGCCAGGGGGGCCCAGCAGCCTGAAGAGTCTCTGTCCTGGCCTTAGCTATTTATAGTGAACATCACCTTGGCCTGAGGAGCTGTGTTTTCCACACTGCTGGCTAAAATCCTCCCCATCCAACATGCTCAGTCCTTTGCTGACCTGATGGTCTCCCAGGAGCCGAACTCCACAGCAGGGTTTTGCTTCCTCTGGTGGTGAGAGGATCACCTGGGGCTCACTTTGGCACCTGCCACACAAAGGACTCCTTCTGTTAGTTGGGTTTATTTTTCCATCAGCAGCCAAAATTCCAGCCAGTCCTGGCCAAACTTTGTGCCCCCTGGTTGAGAGTCCCTGGACTGGGTTGTGCTTGCCAGGCCAGAGGGGGCAGAGCTGCAGATTCTGGTAGGTGCTTTCCTTGGGCACTGGAGTTCTTGTAGAGCCTTCCTGCTTGGGCACCAAGGGTTCTGTCTACTTGTGAATAAAGCTCTGTTGGAGAGGGGCCAGCCCTGCCTCTCCTGGGCTGGAGATGTGAAAACCAAGGCTGTCCAAGTGTCCTTCTTGCATCTTGGTGTGAAATGGATGGCAGCTCAGTGGTGCACAGCAGAAGAGGCCATTCCCAGGGGGAGTTCCAGCCTTGATTTGGCTGGTTGGGTGTTTGTGTCTCCTTGATTGATACACAGGTGAGCATTTTCAACTGCTGCACTGGGAGGAGGGGGACTCACTTGAGGCATCCAGAGGGATCTTGACAGGCTTGGGAAGTGGGGCACTGCAGATAGGGGAGGAGAGAGGAGGGGAGAGGAGAGGAGAGGAGAGGGAGAGGGAGAGGAGAGGAGAGGAGAGGAGGAGGAGGGAGGGAGGAGAGGAGAGGAGAGGAGAGGAGAGGAGGGAGAGGAGAGGGAGAGGAGAGGGAGGAGAGGAGAGGAGGGAGGAGGAGGGAGAGGGAGAGGAGGGAGAGGGGGAGGGGGAGGGAGGGGAGGGAGGGGGGGGGGGAGGGGAGGAGAACTGAATTAACCAGGTTGAGATCATCAAGTCCAACCTCTCACCCAGCACCATCTGATCAACTCAACCATGGCACCAAGTGCCACATCCAATCCCCTCTTGAACACCTCCAGGGATGGGGACTCCACCACCTCCCTGGGCAGCACATCCCAATGGTCAATCTCTCTTGCTGGGAAGAACTTTCTCCTCACCTCCAGCCTAAACCTCCCCTGGCACAGCTTGAGACTGTGTCCTCTTGTTCTGGTGCTGCTTGCCTGGCAGAAGAGACCAATCCCCACCTGGCTCCAACCTCCCTTCAGGGAGTTGGAGGAGCAATGAGGTCTCCCCTGAGCCTCCTCTTCTCCAGGCTGGTTCAGCAAGTCACAGTGCAAGGGCCTGCATCTGGATCAGGCCAGTCCCAGGCACAAATCCAGGCTGGGTGCAGAGTGGGCTGAGAGCAGCCCTGAAGAAAGAGCCTTGGGGCTGGGTGCTGAGCAGCTCCCCAGGAGCCAGCAGTGCCTCCTGCAGCCCTCAGGCAGCTGGGTGCTGGGCTGCAGCCAGAGCAGGGTGGGCAGCAGGGCAGCAGAGGGGATTCTGCCCCTGGGCTCTGCTCTGCTCAGACCTCACCTCCAATCCTGCCTCCAGCTCTGGTGTCCCCAGCATGGGAAGGACACAGAGCTGCTGGAGTGAGTGCAGAGGAGGCCAAAGATGCTCCAAGGGCTGGAGCAGCTCTGCTGTGAGCACAGGCTGAGGCAGCTGGGGCAGAGGAGAAGGCTCCAGGGGGACCTCAGAGCTGCCTGCTAGGACCTGAAGCTATCCTGCAGGAAGGCTGCAGAGAGACTTCTCCTGAGGGATTCTGGAGACAGGCCAAGGGGAAATGGTTTGAAGGTGAGGCAGAGGAGGATCAGACTGGAGCTGAGGAAGAAGTTCTGCCTGAGGCTGGTGAATGTCCCCTCCCAGGTTGCCCAGGGAGGCTGTGGATGTCCCCTCTCTGGAGGTGCTCCAGGCCAGGCTGGGTGAGGCCTTGGGCAAGCTGTGCTGGTGGGAGGTGTCCCTGCCCATGGCAGGGGGTGGAACTGGATGGTCTGTCAGGCCCCTTGCAACCCAACCCAATGATTCTGTGGATCAGGACAGCCTGAACAGTCTGCACTTTTAAAGGCAACCCATTCTCAGGGCCTCTGGGCCTCTGAAGGTGTCAAAGCCTGACACTTCTAACAGCCTGCAGCAGAGCCAGCCTGCCAAGGTGTCAAAGGAGTCCTCCCCTCGGTTATCCCCCTCTGAGTCACAGCAGCCAGCACAGCAGGAGGAGCTGGCTGCATTTCACCAGAGCCTGTTTGCTTCAGCCTGTCCCATGAGTGCTCAGAGAAAGGGTGGAGGGCAAGGTAGAAAGTTGGTTGAAGAGTTCTCTGTGCAGGTGGAACTGAAGCAGAGAAAAGAAGGGGAGAGTTTGAAAGCAGAAGGTAAGCTTCCATCTGAAAAGGAGACAGAGAGGAAGGGGTGAGAGAAATAGCAATAAATCAATCATCAGAGTCTGAGCTGAGGCATGCTGATGTGAATGGCTGAGCTTAGTGAAGCTCCCTCACCAGGAAGCAGAGCTGGGATAATGTGCAGCTCCTTGCCAGCCTGGCCCACCCAGCTGGGCTCACCCTGTCACCCAGAGCAGCCTCTGCAGAGTGCACCTCTGTGCTCAGCAGCCCAGCCACGGCAGTGGACCCAAAGGGATGCTCTGTGTGCACACACAGCCTGCCCTGCCAAAGTCACATGGAAGGGGGGGCTGAAACATCCCTGCCACTGCACCTGAGCACAAACCTGACTGGGAGAGTCAGAGACAAGAATCACAGATCCCAGAGTGCAGGCTGGAAGGGACCCCAGGGACCACCTGCTCCAACCTCTGCAGCTGACAGCAGAGCTGAAAGGAGCTGGCCCAGCCCCCTGCCAAGCTGAGCCTTCCAACTGCCCCATGGAGGGGACTCCCCTGCTGCCCTTGGGAGATGATTCCAGTCTCTGACTGCTCTCAGGGGCAAACATTTTCTCCTGCAGCCCCATGGGAATGTCCCCAGCAGTGCCTTGTCCCCATCCCCCCTTGTCTTTCCCATGGGGCTCCTTGGACACAGGGAGTCTCCATCCTCCTGGCAGCCTCCCTTTAGCTGCTGCTCCATGGTGATGAGGTCTGCCCTGAGCCTTCTCTTCTGCAGGCTGAGCACACTCAGCTCTCAGCCTTGCCTCACACAGCAGGGCTGCCAGGCCTCTCAGCACTCTCGTGGCCTTCTCTGGACACTTTCCAGCCTGCCCACATCTGTTCTGTACAGCAGGGACCAAACCTGCAGGCAGTGCTGCCCAGCACTGGGCAGAGTGGGATGATGACTTCTTTACCTGTGCTGCTGATGCTCAGCATCCTGTTGGCTTGCTCTGCTGCTGCAGCACACTGCACTCAAGCTGGGCTGCTTGTCCACCGAGACCCCTAGGTCCCTGTGCACAGGGCTGCTCTCCAGCCAGGTGGCTGCCAGCCTGGTGTCATGAGGCATGGCAAGCAGTACACCTGAAGGGTCGCCGAGCAGGGAGCAGCAGCTTGAGCTGCGAGCAGGGAGGAGCGGTGGTGGCCGTGAGGATGCTGCTGCTCCACTAGAGGACAGCAAGGAACTACTGTTGCGCCGGGGGCTGGCTGGGAGCTGCGGTGCCCTTCCCCTCCCCGATGTGTTTCTGGCTTCGGCTCCCTGGGCAGGTTTGGATCTCCCGCCTGGCTGTGCCAGCGCCAGAGAAAACATTGCCGTCCGGAGCAGCAGGCTGCAGCTGCACAAGGCAGAGATCGATTGCAAACTGATCTGGGAGCAAGAGCACAAAGCCTGCAAGGTCCCTTCCAAACAGGAGGAGTGATTCCTACAGAAGGCAGAGAATCTCTGCTCAGCTCTGGGGAGACCCCACCTGGAGTCCTGCCTCCAGTTCTGGAGCCCCCATTGCAAGAGGGATCTGGAGGTGCTGGAAGGTGTCCAGAGCAGGGCCAGGAGGATGAGCAGAGGGCTGGAGCACCTCTCCTGTGAGGACAGACTGAAGGAGTTGGGGCTGTTCAGGCTGGAGAAGAGAAGGCTCCCAGGTGACCTCATTGTGGCCTTCCAGGACCTGAAGGGGGCTCCAAGAAGGCTGGGGAGGGACTGCTCAGGATCTCAGGCAGTGCTAGGACTAGGAGGAATGGAATGAAGCTGGAGGTGGGGAGATTGAGGCTGGAGGGGAGGAGGAAGTTCTTCCCCAGGAGAGTGGTGAAGCCCTGGAATGGGTTGTGCAGGGAGGTGGTTGGGGCCCTGTCCCTGGAGGTGTTTAAGCCCAGGCTGGCCGAGGCTCTGGCCAGGCTGATGTAGTGTGGGGTGTCCCTGCCCATGGCAGGGGGGTTGGAACTGGATGATCCTTGTGGTCCCTTCCCACCCTGACTGATACTATGATACTATGATAAGCAAGGAGCTGCTGCAGTGGGAAGGGAGCCATAGGAGCACTGAGTCCAACCTCCAGTCCAAGGCCACCATGGCCATTAAACTGTGTCCCCCAGCGCCATGTCTGCACTGTTCTGGAGCTAAGGCTGGTGACCAGCACCTCCCTGGGCAACCTCCCAGCAAGTCTGAGCCAACAGCAGAAGCCTGAGGCAGTTGTGTACCAAAAGCTGGCTGAGGTTGAGAAGTGTCAGCAGTCCAGTTCCCAGCTTCTGTTTGCAGGGATTCCCAGGTGCAGGCTCTGGCTGCAGCTTGCTGAGGCTTAGAGCAAACCCGTGTGGAAGGGGTTTTGCCCAAAGAATCATAGAATCAGAAGAGGGTTTGGGTTGGGAGGGACTTTAAAGCTCACCCAGCCCCCTGCCATGGGCAGGGACACCTCCCACCAGCACAGCTTGCTCAAGGCCTCATCCAGCCTGGCCTGGGGCACCTCCAGGGAGGAGGCAGCCACAGCCTCCCTGGGCAGCCTGTGCCAATGTCTCACCACCCTCACTGCAAAGAATTCCTCTCCACTCTCAGTGTCTCCTCTCCCAGCTCAAAGCCACTGTCCCTCCTCCTGGCACTCCCAGCCCTTGTCACAAGTCCCTCCCCAGCTCCTGTGTAGCTCTCTCAGGTACTGGCAGGCTGCTCTAGGATCTGCACACACCACCTGATATGGGAGGGACTTCTGTCCAGGCCTTGCAGTCAGTGGAAATGTCTGCTCTGCTCAGACCTCAGCTGCAATGCTGCATCGAGCTCTGGGGCCCCCAGCACAAGAGAGACATGGACCTGATGGAGTGAGGCCAAGAGGATGATCAGAGGCTGCAGAACCTCCCCTGTGGGGCCAGGCTGGGAGAGTTGGGGCTGTTCAGCCTGGAGAAGGGAAGGCTGCAGGGAGACCTCAGAGCAGCCTTCTGGAGAGGTGCAGGAGAGCTGGGATGGAGCTGTTCAGAAGGGACTATGGGGAGAGGATGAGTGCAATGGTTTGGAACTGGAGCAGGGCAGAGTTAGGTTGGACACCAGGAGGAAGTTCTGCACAGTGAGAGGTGAGACACTGGCACAGGCTGCCCAGGGAGGTGGCTGAGCTCCAGCCCTGCAGACATTCAAGCTCAGACTCAATGTGGCCCTGGGCAGCCTGCTCTGGCTGGAGGTGTCCCTGCTGAGTGCAGGGGGCTGGACAGGATGCCCTTGGAGGGTCCCCTCCAAGCCAGTGCCATCTGTGAAGCTGTGAAGCTCTCTGCCTCAGAATTCCTCTTGCTCTTCAGTCCATGCTTTGCTTGCAAGCTTGGAGCACAGTTTGTCAACACATGGCCAAGGGATGTGCTGCAGATGATCAAAGGGTGCTGGCTGCTGTCAGCTCTTCCCTAGCTCAGCAGGGCTTGGGTTGCTGTGCCTTGGGAGAAGGCTTTGCTGCAGAGGTACAGAGTGCAGCAGCCTGGAAATGGTCAGAGCTGTAAGTACAGAGCAGCTCCCTGCCCTGCAGGGCACTGGCAGGTGAGAGGTTTCCTGGCACAGTTCTCTCCTGTCTCCCACTCTGTTTAATCTGTTTCTCCACAGCTCCCTGCAGGGAGGTTGGAGTGAGGAGGGGACAGCCTCTGCTCCTTGGCAGCAAGGGACAGGAGCAGAGGCAATGGCTCCAAGCTGCCCCAGGGGAGGCTCAGGCTGGAGCTCAGGAAATGTTTCTGCCCTGGAAGGGATCTCAGCCATTGGCAGAGGCTGCCCAGGGCAGTGCTGGAGTCCCCATCCCTGGGGGTGTTCCAGCAGCTGTGGCCCTGGGGCTTAGGGACATGGTTTGGTGCTGAGCCTGCAGTGCTGGGTGGAGGTTGGACTGGCTGAGCTGGGAGCTCTCTTCCACCCAGATCTGTTCTGTGGTTCTGTGAGTCTTGAAAGAATCACAGAATGCTTTTATTTGGCAAAGTCCTTTCAGCTCACCCAGCCCAACCAGTCTCCAGCTCTGCCAAGGCTGGGGCTGAGCCATGGCCCCCAGCACCACAGCTCTGCCTCTCTGAAACACCTCCAGGCACGGGGATGCAAACACCTCCCTGGGCAGCCTGTGCCAGGCTTGCAGAACCCTTTCAGGGCATAAGTTTCTTCTGATGTTCCAACCTCACCCTCCCCTGGGGCAGCCTGAGGCCATTTCCTCTCTCACTTGTTCCTAGGGAGAAGAGACTAACCCCCACCTGGCTCCAGCCTCCTTTCAGGACACTTTAAGGATGCACACATGGGCAGACATCGTGATACTGTGATACTGTGTCCTGAGAAGGGCAAGAAAGCTGGGGAGGGGTCTGGAGCACAGCCCTGGGAGGAGAGGCTGAGGGAGCTGGGGTTGCTTAGCCTGGAGAAGAGGAGGCTCAGGGGAGACCTTCTTGCTCTCTCCAGCTCCCTGAAGGGAGGTTGTAGCCAGGTGGGGGTTGGTCTCTTCTGCCAGGCACCCAGCACCAGAACAAGAGGACACAGTCTCAAGCTGTGCCAGGGGAGGTTCAGGCTGGAGGTGAGGAGAAAGTTCTTCCCTGAGAGAGTTGTTAGCCATTGGGATGTGCTGGCCAGGGAGGTGGTGGAGTCCCCATCCCTGGAGGTGTTCAAGAGGGGATTGGATGTGGCACTTGGTGCCATGGTCTAGCCATGAGGTGTTGGCTGACAGGTCGGACTGGATGAGCTTTGAGGTCTTTTGAGGTGATTCTGTGGTTCTGTGGTGGTTCTACCCTAGGCACAGTGCTTGAGCCCTGTGCTTGGCCCTCACAGCAGGGCCACAGGGACTGCCAGCTGTGGGAGGAGCTCCTGCCTCATGGTCACTGTGAAGGGAGGCTCTTGGAGCCTGCAGACAAGGACAGTGGCTGAACTCAGCCTAGGCCTGGCAGGGGTGAGAGATAACTGCTCAGCAGGAACTGTGAGAAGGACATTTGAGGACTGCTTCTCCTTGGGTGCTCCTTATCTGCATTCCAGCTGCAGCCATGGACAAGGCTAATCAGAGCCACTGATAGCTAAGGCTCCTCTGCAGCATCTTGCTAGGAAAATAGTTGGAGCTTAAGGTCAACACAGAGGAGAGGTTCTCATGACAGCTGGGAAAGCTGATGGAAGCTAAAAGCATGTCTGACAGGATGGCTTGGGTTGGGAAAGCTCCCCAAGCTCACCCAGTCCAACATCCACCCAGCCCCACCATGGCCACCAGACCCTGGCCCCAAGAGCCATGGCCACAGCTCTCTGGAACAGAGGAAAACTTGTTGAGTGTTTGGTGAGCAGATCAGTTGGAATCAGCCTGCTCTGTTCTGTTCTTGAAGCCCACCTGGGCTTCACCTTGCAGAGGTCAGTGCAGGCACAACTCTGTCTGGGACAACAGAAAGATCTTGCAGCAGATTCCCATTGGGCCCATTTTGATCTGCTCATTACATCCACACAAGGAAAATCCAGAGAGAGAGGCATGGAATTGTTTTGGATTGGAAAAGCCTTCTAAGACCATCAGTTCCAACCATCAGCCCAGCCCCACCATGGCCACCAAACCCTGGCCCCAAGGGCCATGGCCACAGCTCTCTGGAACACCTCCAGGCATGGGGACTCCACCACCTCCCTGGGCAGCCTCTGCCAAGCCCTGAACACTCCTGCAGCAAAGACATTTTCAGTCCTCTCCAACCTAAGCCTCCCCTGGCTCAACTCCAGGCCATTTCCTCTCCTCTGTCACCTGAGCCTAGGGAGCAGAGCCCAACCCCCACCTCCCTGCAGCCTCCTCTCAGGGAGCTGCAGAGAGCAATGAGGTCTCCCTCAGCCTCCTCTTCTCCACACTCAACACCCCCAGCTCCCTCAGCTGCTCCTCCCCAGCCCTCTTCTCCAGACCCTTCCCCACCTTGGTTGCCCTTCTCTGGACCTGCTCCAGCCTCTCAATGTCCTCCTTGGAGTGAGAGCCCAACACTGACCCCAGCACTCAAGCTGTGGCCTCCCCAGTGCCCAGCACAGGAGGACAATCCCTGCCCTGCTCCTGCTGCCCACACCATTGCTGCTCCAGGCCAGGCTGCTGGTGGCCTTCTTGCCCACCTGGGCACCCCCTGGCTCCTCTTCAGCTGCTGCCAACCAGCAGCCCCAGCTCCTTCCCTGCTGGGCACTTTGCAGCCACTCTGCCCCAAGCCTGGAGCACTCCTGGGGTTGTTGTGACCCAAGTGCAGGACTCAGCACTTGGCCTTGTTGAATCTCACAGAGCTGAGCTCAGCCCTGGAGCCAGCCTGGCCAGGTCCCTCTGCAGAGCCTTCCTGCCCTCCAGCAGCTCCACACTGCCACCCAGCTTGGTGTCAGCTGCTTACAGGCAAGGGAATCTGTGCCTGCACCCAGAGGGACACTGTGGTCCTCAGGGGCTCATGTGCCCTCCAGTTGCCCCCAGCCTCTGGAGCCCCTGGCTGCTGTCTGCATGGTTTCTGTTTAGCCTGGAGAAGAGGAGGCTCAGGGGAGACCTCATTGCCCTCTACAACTACCTGAAAGGTGGCTGTAGCCGGGAGGGGATTGGTCTCTTCTCCCAGGCAGGCAGCACCAGAACAAGAGGACACAGTCTCAAGCTGTGCCAGGGGAGGTTTAGACTGAGGTGAGGAGAAAGTTCTTCCCTGAGAGAGTTGTTGGCCATTGGGATGTGCTGCCCAGGGAGGTGGTGGAGTCCCCATCCCTGGAGGTGTTCCAGAGGGGATTGGATGTGGCACTTGGTGCCATGGTTTAGTCATGAGGTCTGTGGTGCCAGGTTGGACTGGATGATCTTGGAGGTCTCTTCCAACCTTGGTGATACTGTGAGACTGTGATACTGTGATTTCCCTCCCTGGTCAGACAGAGGGCTGGAGCTGTGCTCTGGGGCTGTGCACAGGCTGTGAAGCAGAAGTGTGGCCAGCAGGGCAAGGGAGGTGATTCTCCCCCTCTGCTCAGCTCTGGCCAGACCCCACCTGGAGTCCTGCCTCCAGTTCTGGAGCCCCTATGACAAGAGGGATGTGGAGGTGCTGGAAGGTGTCCAGAGCAGGGCCAGGAGGATGAGCAGAGGGCTGGAGCACCTCTGCTGTGAGGACAGACTGAAGGAGTTGGGGCTGTTCAGGCTGGAGAAGAGAAGGCTCCCAGGTGACCTCCTTGTGGCCTTCCAGGATCTGAAGGGGGCTCCAAGAAGGCTGGGGAGGGACTGCTCAGGATCTCAGGCAGTGCTAGGACTAGGGGGAATGGAATGAAGCTGGAGGTGGGGAGATTGAGGCTGGAGGGGAGGAGGAAGTTCTTCCCCAGGAGAGTGGTGAAGCCCTGGAATGGGTTGTGCAGGGAGGTGGTTGAGGCCCTGTCCCTGGAGGTGTTTAAGCCCAGGCTGGATGAGGCTCTGGGCAGGCTGATGTAGTGTGGGGTGTCCCTGCCCATGGCAGGGGGGTTGGAACTGGATGATCCTTGTGGTCCCTTCCAACCCTGACTGATACTATGATGCTATGATACTATGATAAGGTCCTGCTCAGCCTGGCTAAGGCTGTGCTCAGCTGCTGGCAGTGCCCAACAAAAAGGCTTCATGAAGGCCAGAGCTGAGTGCCCATGGCCAGGCCAGAGGCTGCTCTCAGATGAGCTGTGGACTCTCAGAGTCTCCAAGGGAAGGGTTCCCTTGGACAAGGAAGGGCTGTGGTCACAGCAGGTCCCCAGGCCTGCTGGGGGCTGCTCAGGGACCTGCCCAGGGGTGGCTGCTGCCCTGGGGCCTCTCTCTCAGCCCCCAGGCAAAACAAACACCAGAGAGAGAAGCTGAGGAGGCTGCTGCAGAGGCTGCTGCAGAGGCTGCTGCAGCTTCTGCCCTGGGGTTCCCCCAGAGCAGGACCATGGCTCCAGGGTGGCCCTGCCTGTGGCTGTCCTTGGCCCCTGCTGGGAGGGATCAGCCAGCTTCAAGCACAGGGCCACCAGCAGCATGCCCTGGGGCTGCAGGTCCCTGCCACTATCACTTACCAGGAACTTTCCACTCAGTGAGACACCACAGGAGGTGTCAGTGATAAAAGCCAACCTGAGCACATTAATAAGTCATTGAGCCCAGCACCTCCTGAAGGGCCACCCCAGAGCTGCAGCACTCACCTCAGCTCCTCCAGCCCCTGCACTGGTGGCCTCCCACAGCTCATCCCAGAGTGCCAGCATGGAAGGGACCCCAAGGACCACCTGCTCCAACCTTTTAAAGTGATAGAACCACAGAACTGTCCCAACCCCCCTGCCATGGGCAGGGACACCTCACACCACAGCAGGTTGCTCACAGCCACCTCCAGCCTGGCTGCAAACACCTCCAGGCAGGAGGCTTCCACCACCTCCCTGGGCAGCCTGTGCCAGGCTCTCACCACCCTCCTGGGCAACAACTTCTTCCTCACAGCCAATCTCAATCTCCCCACTTCTAGTTTTGCTCCATCCCCCCCAGTCCCATCCCTCCCTCACACCCTCAAAAGTCCCTCCCCAGCTGTCTTGCAGCCCCCTGCAGATCCTGCAAGGCCACAATGAGGTCTCCTTGGAGCCTTCTCCTCTCCAGCCTGCACAACCCCAACTCTCTCAGGCTGTCTCCAGCCCTCTGCTCCTCCTCCTGGCCCTTCTCTGGACACCTTCCAGCCCCTCCAGAGCCTTCCTGGCACAGAGGCTCCAGAGCTGGCCCCAGAGCTGCAGCTGTGGTCTCAGCAGAGTGGAGCAGAGGGGCAGAATCCCCTCCCTGGCCCTGCTGGCCACACTTCTCTTGCTGCAGCCCAGGCTCTGCTTGGCTCTCTGGGCTGCAAGTGCTCACTGCTGGCTCCTGCTGCCCCCAGCACCACCAAGGCCCCTGAGTGCTCATCCCCTGAGCTGGAGCTGCTCAAATGTGCCTGGGTTTTAGCTCCTTAGCTCAAGCTCTTCTGCCTGTGAGTGATCTGAAGGAGCCAGAGCTTAACCTGTAGTTCTTTGCCAGCAGGTGATGGAGCAGCGGGCTGGAAGCCAGGGGGAAGCTGGGACTCACAGCTCAAGGTGAGATTTGAAGCTGGGGGGAATAGAGCTGTGTGGAGTCAGGTGTGCTGGACAGCAAAGGCACAGATGGAAATGAAACCTCAGGTGTGGTCCCATCATGTCCCATCTGCTTGGATGAGGCCAGGACTATCAGTTCTGCAGTGGAAAGAAAGGAAACAGGGAGGTCAGAGTGGTATCCTCCACTCCTGATCCTACTCTGCCTGTAGGCACTGCTCAGCTGCCTCCTCCGCCTCTGTTCTCAGGGCTGCTGTGTTAGAGGCCTGAAGGGCTCTGCAGAGGGACCTCACTGGCTGGACAGATGGGCAAAGGCCAACAGGATGGCATTCAACAAGTGCCAGGGGCTGCACTTTGGTACAGGCTGGGGGCAGAGTGGCTGAGAGCTGCCAAAGAGAGAGGGCCCTGGGGGTGCTGATTGACAGCTGCCTGAACAGGAGCCAGCAGTGTGCCCAGGGGGCCAAGAAGGCCAAGGGCATCCTGGCCTGCATCAGGAAGAGTGTGGCCAGCAGGAGCAGGGAAGTCCTTGTGCCCTGTGCTCAGCACTGCTGAGGCCACACCTGGAGTCCTGTGTCCAGTTCTGGGCTCCTCAGTTTCCATTGAGAGACTTGAAGGTGTCCAGAGAAGGGCAAGAAAGCTGGGGAGGGGTCTGGAGCAGGAGAGGCTGAGGGAGCTGGGGTTGCTTAGCCTGGAGAAGAGGAGGCTCAGGGGAGACCTCATTGCTCTCTGCAACTCCCTGAAGGGAGGCTGTAGCCAGGTGGGGGTTGGTCTCTTCTGCCAGGCAAGCAGCAGCAGAACAAGAGGACACAGTCTCAAGCTGTGCCAGGGGAGGTTTAGGCTGGAGGTGAGGAGAAAGCTCTTCATTGAGAGAGTTGTTAGCCATTGGGATGTGCTGCCCAGGGAGGTGGTGGAGTGCCCTCCAGCTCTCTGCTGCACCACACAGCTTGGTGCCATCAGGAAAACTGCTGAGGCTGCACTCAGTGCCACTCTCCATGGCACCAACAAAGATGTTAACCAAGCCTGGTCCCAGTCCTGAGCCCTGAGGGACTCCACTTGTCCCTGGCCTCCCCTTGGCCATGGGCCATTGCCACCACCCTTTGCTGATGAAGCTGGACCCAGCTGATTTGCTCCAGGAACACCTCCTGGAAGTCAAATCTCTGCTTATTTAGGGAGCATCCCCATGCAAAGGTGAGGTCTGCTCCCAGGAGGGAGGCTTAGAAAACCAAACACAGCCAGAGGAGCAACATCTGTGCTGGGAAGCTGCTGTCCTCTCCTGGGCCTGCTCAGCCTGTGAGCAAGAGGGGAAGAGGAGGGCAGATGGAAGCAGGCAGAGTGTGCCTGGGTGGCTCTTTTCATGCCTGCACAGCTCTGCAGAGCAGTGAGAATCCCAGTGTTGGGATTTGGGCTGCAGTTCAAAGCATAGAATCATGGAATTGGCTGGGCTGGAAGGGACCTCAAAGCTCAGCCAGTCCCAACCCCTGCCCTGGGCAGGGACACCTCCCACCAGCCCAGCCTGCTCAAGCCCCCCCAGACAACCTGGATGGCAACACCTCCAGGCTTGGAGCCTTCACAGCTTCCCTGGGCAGCCTGCTCCAGTGCCTCAGGGCCCCCATGGGCAAGAACTGCTTCCTGATGGTCAGTCTCAAGCCAGCTTCTGCCACTCTGAAGCCATCACCTCCCATCCTTCCCTCCAGGCCTTTGTCAGAAGTCCCTCCCCAGCTCTCCTGCTGACCACCCTCTGAGCTCTTGGCCATCCCTTGGGCCTCTCTCTGCTCTTCCCTCCATCACCAGATGACCTTTCTAGGTGCTGGGGTTTGCAGCTTTTCTCCCAGGGGTGCTGAGCCCTTGGGGCACAGAGAGAGGGCTTCAGGGCTGCTGCTTGCTCATAGCCAAAGCTAGAGGCTGCAGCAGGGCAAAGGAGTTTGGATGAGATCTCTCAGGGATGCTCTTGGCTACAGGGGAGAGAGAAAAGTGTTATAATTCACCTCATAATTGCTCTTCCAAATGCAGAGAGCAGCAGAGGAGGCTCCTGCAGAGCCCACAGCCTCCCTGGAGCCTTACCACAGGAAAGCTGGAGGAGTGCCCAGGTCCCACTCATCTCCCTGTACCCTGCCACCCTCTTTGTCCTGGGAAGGTGTCCCAGGAGCTGTGCTGGTGGGAGCTGGGGCCAGGATCTGTGTGTGTGTTAGTTATGGCCTCACTGAGGATGCTGATGGCCAGGCCTGCAGCTGCCAGCAAGGACAGGAAGCATTCATGGAGCTCACATTGCCCCCCTTGAGCCCTAGAACCAGCACTGCTGCTCCTCATGGTCACAGCTGATCATAGGATCACAGTATCACAGTATCAGTCAAGGTGGGAAGGGACCACAAGGATCATCCAGTTCCAACCCCCCTGCCATGGGCAGGGACACCCCACACTACATCAGCCTGGCCAGAGCCTCATCCAGCCTGGCCTTAAACACCTCCAGGGACAGGGCCCCAACCACCTCCCTGCACAACCCATTCCAGGGCTTCACCACTCTCCTGGGGAAGAACTTCCTCCTCCCCTCCAGCCTCAATCTCCCCACCTCCAGCTTCATTCCATTCCCCCTAGTCCTAGCACTGCCTGAGATCCTGAGCAGTCCCTCCCCAGCCTTCTTGGAGCCCCCTTCAGATCCTGGAAGGCCACAAGGAGGTCACCTGGGAGCCTTCTCTTCTCCAGCCTGAACAGCCCCAACTCCTTCAGTCTGTCCTCACAGGAGAGGTGCTCCAGCCCTCTGCTCATCCTCCTGGCCCTTAATAACCATCTGCACTTCTCAGGAGGGGATTCTGCCCCTCTGCTCTGCTCTGCTCAGCCCCCACCTGCAGCACTGCCTCCAGCTCTGGGGCCCCCAGCACAAGGAGGACCTGGAGCTGCTGGAGAGGCTCCAGAGGAGGCCACAGAGATGATCAGAGGGTTGGAGAACCTCCCCTGTGGGGACAGGATGAGGGAGTTGGGGCTGTTCAGCCTGGAGAAGAGAAGGCTCTGGGGAGACCTCAGAGCAGCCTTGCAGTACCTGAAGGGCTCCAGGAGAGCTGGGGAGGGACTTTGGACAAAGGCTTCTTAGAGACAGGACAAAGGGCAATGGCTTTGATGTGGAAGAGAAGAGATTGAGACTGGAGAGGAGGAAGAAATTCCTTGCAGTGAGGGTGGTGAGACTCTGGCACAGGCTGCCCAGGGAGGCTGTGGCTGCCTCCTGCCTGGAGGTGTTCAATGCCAGGCTGGATGAGGCCTTGAGCAAGCTGTGCTGGTGGGAGGTGTCCCTGCCCATGGCAGGGGGTTGGAGCTGGATGAGCTTTAAGGTCCCTTCCAACCCCATGCAGTGTCTCTGATTCCATGACAATGATGATTCACACCTTGGTGTCCCTGGCACCAGCTTGGTTGGAACTGGATGGTCTGTAAGGTCCCTTCCAACCCAAACCCTTCAGTGGTTGCATGAAGCCCACTGGAGCCCCCCCAGAGTGCCAGCTGCCATGCAGCAGTGAGAGCCAGCTGGGGCAGAGCAAAACCTCCAGCAGCTCTTCTAGCAACAACCCAAACCCCCACACCCCCAAAGCCTTGCACAAAGCAGCCCCAGGCCAGCCCAGCCCAGCCCAGGGACACAGCCAAGAGGCAAACCAAACAATGTCCCAGCAGAGCTCAGCTGGCTGAGCAAACAGAGAGCCCAGGGCTGCACAGAGCAGGGCAGCTGGGTTATGAAACCAGATTCCAGCCACAAAAGGAAGCTTACAGACCTCTGCAGTGATCAGAGGCAGAAGGGAAAGGTGGCTCTGGGTGTCAGGCCACGCTCCCTCCCCACACACACAGAGGTTACTCAATCAATATTTGTCCTGGAGTCACACAGGGTGGAAAAGTTTGCAAGTGAGTGGTCAGCAGAATTTGCTGCTCATTCATGGGCATGTGTTTGTGCACCCAGCAGCAGCTCAGCTGCAGGATCCCAGCAGGAAAACCTTGGGCTTAGGCACTCTGTGGTGGTCAGACAGTGCAGACCTGGGAGAAGACACCACAGGCATTAGACACTGGAGATAGAGGAGGCTCTGGGGAGACCTGAGAGCAGCCTGCCAGGGGGAGGAGAGGAGAGGAGAGGAGAGGAGGAGAGGAGGGAGAGGAGAGGAGAGGAGAGGAGAGAGAGGAGAGAGAGGAGAGGAGAGAGAGGAGAGGAGAGGAGAGGAGAGGAGAGGAGAGGAGAGGAGAGGAGAGGAGAGGAGAGGAGAGGAGGAGAGGAGAGGAGAGGAGAGAGAGAGGAGAGGAGAGGAGAGGAGAGGAATTGAATTAACCAGGTTGGAAAAGTCCTCAGAGATCATCAAGCCCAACCCATCAGCCAGCACCATCTGATCAACTCAACCATGGCACCAAGGGCCTCAGCCAGGCTCTTCCTAAACACCTCCAGGGATGGGGACTCCACCACCTCCCTGGGCAGCACATCCCAATGGCCAATCTCTCTTGCTGGGAAGAACTTTCTCCTCACCTCCAGCCTAAACCTCCCCTGGCACAGCTTGAGACTGTGTCCTCTTGTTCTGCTGCTGCTTGCCTGGCAGAAGAGACCAACCCCCATCTGGCTACAACCTCCCTTCAGGGAGTTGGAGAGAGCAAGAAGGTCTCCCCTGAGCCTCCTCTTCTCCAGGCTAAGCAACCCCAGCTCCCTCAGCCTCTCCTCACAGGGCTGTGTTCCAGACCCCTCCCCAGCTTTCTTGCCCTTCTCTGGACACCTTCCAGCAGCTCAACCTCTTTCCTAACCTGAGGAGCCCAGAACTGGACACAGGACTCAAGGTGTGGCCTCAGCAGTGCTGAGCACAGGGCACAAGGACTTCCCTGCTCCTGCTGGCCACACTCTTCCTGATGCAGGCCAGGATGCCCTTGGCCTTCTTGACCCCTTGGGCACACTGCTGGCTCATGTTCAGCTGCTGTCAATCAGCACCCCCAGGTCCCTCTCTGTTTGGCAGCTCTCAACCACTCTGCCCCTGGCCTGTAGCACTGCCTGGGGTTGCTGTGGCCAATGTGCTACAGGAAGGCTGCAGAGAGACTGTTCCCAAAGGCCTGCAGGGACAGGAACAGAGGCAAATGCTTCAAACCAGAGCAGAGCAGATTGAGATTGGCTGTGAGGAGCAAGTTCTGCACCAGGAGGCTGCTGGAACACTGCAGCAGGTTGCCCAGGGAGGTGGCTGAGGCTCCTTCCCTGGAGATACTCCAGGTGAGGCTGGACAGGGCTGCAGTGGAGGATGTCCCTGCTGAGTGCAGGGCTTGGTCTGGGTGAGCCTTGGGGGTCCCTCCCAGCCCCCTCTGTGATTCTGTGGTTCTTGACTGCACTATTTGGGGCCCTGCATTTTGATGACACTTAAGCACTGCCTGCTGAGTGCACTCCCAGCAGGATGGGGACCCTCCCCCTGGGACTATAGGGAGGGAGATTGTTTGAGCCTCCAAGCTGTGGCTCTATCAGGACAAAGAATCCAGCTCAGGCTCCAGCAGCACAGCTCTGCCCACAGAGTCCCTCCCCCAGCAGAAGGGGTGGGATCCACTCCTGCTGAGCTGCTGCTCAGGGCTTTATTTGGGGTCCCAGCAGTAAGAGTGGAGATGTCATCCCCTGCTGAGCAGTGAGCTGCTCCCCCCTGCCTTCCTCAAATCGATGACCTCAGGTTGAAGATATTGCAGCCCTGAAGCCCCCTGGGGCTCTGCCCCCTCTGTGACCTCACCACAGCAAACTGTTTGCTGCAGACCAGGAGCTTGTGATGCAATTTCCACCCCCTCCAAGTGAAGGTTAAAGGGAATTCGACCATCAGGGCCCCAGCCCTGGACCTGAGCCCCTTAAAGCACAACCAAACCAGAGCAAACCCAGGACAAACCCCAAACTGCTGCCCAGGGGCTGCCCAGGGACTTCCAGGCACAGCACAGGCAGGGCACAGCACAGCAGCCAGCTCACCCCAGGCTGCCATGCACTGATGGGTGGCACTCAGGGAGAGAGCAGCCAGGGGGGCAGAGCATCTCTGAGTGCTTAGAGCAGTGCTTTGGTGTGACCTGAGTGCTCTCTCCAGCACTGCTGAAGGGCTAACTGCAGCTGCACAGGGAAAGCTTGGGAGAGGAGAGCTCCAATCAGCAGCAGAGATGTGCAGAAAGAAGGCAAACAGAGGCTGAGGAAGGCAAACAGAGGCAGAGGAGGCTGCTGGAGGGCAGAAACTTTCAGAGAGAAGTTTATTTGAACAGCCCCTCTGGAAATTCACAGGGAACAGCTCCATCAGCACTGGGCAGTAAGGGTAAGGGCAGAGAGCACAGCTCACAGGATGTCAGGGGTTCGATGGGACCCCAGGAGATCATTGAGTCCAACCCCCTGCCAGAGCAGGAGCATAGAACCCAGCTCAGGTCACACAGAACACATCCAGACAGGGCTGGAAAGGCTCCAGAGCAGGAGACTCCACAACCTCTCTGGGCAGCCTGCTCCAGGGCTCTGGGACCCTCACAGTGCAGAAGTTCCTCCTCATGGTGAGGTGGAACCTCCTGTGCTGGAGTTTATATCCATTGCCCCTTGCCCTATCCCAGGGTGCAACTGAGCAGAGCCTGTCCCTGCCCCCTCCCTCCTGACCCCCAGCCCTCAGCTATTGATAGGCATTGATCAGATCCCCTCTAAGTCATCTCCTCTCCACACTAACCACCCCCAGGGCTCTCAGCCTCTCCTCCCCAGGCAGTGCTGCAGTCCCTTCAGCATCCTTGCAGCCCTCCACTGGACTCTCCCCAGCACATCCCTGGCCCTCCTGAGCTGGGGAGCCCGGACCTGGATGCAGTACTCCAGGTGAGGTCTCCCCAGGGCAGAGCAGAGGGGGAGGAGAACCTCCCTGGCTCTGCTGGCCACACTCCTCTGCTGCACCCCAGGACCCCATTGGCCTTCTTGGCCCCCAGGGCACATTGCTGTCCCATGCAGAATTTGCCTTCCTCTGGCTGGCCTGGCAAAGCCCCTGGCAGAGCCCTGTGCCCCAGCACAGCTCAAACACCACGTCCTGCCCCACACCTGCCTCCTTCCTGGCAGGAGGGGAAAGCCTCTGGGTCGTTGCCCCTGGGTTGAAGGCGGCTTTGATGTGAGCAGCTGCTGAGGGCAGCCGCAGGGCTTCCACAGGAGGTGCTGCAGGAGGGCAGAGGGATGAGCCAGGAGCACTGCCCAGGGCAGGGACCACATCCAGGGCCAGGCCAAAGGCTGTGAGTCTGTGTTGGAGCACCAGGGAAGGCAGCCAGGGCTGTACCAGCAGAGACAAGGTATCACAGTCTCACTAAGGCTGGAAGAGACCTTCAGGATCATCCAGTCCAACCTGGCACCACAGACCTCAGGACTAAACCATGGCACCAAGTGCCACATCTAATCCCCTCTGGAACACCTCCAGGGATGGGGACTCCACCACCTCCCTGGGCAGCACATCCCAATGGCTAACAACTCTCTCAATGAAGAGCTTTCTCCTCACCTCCAGCCTAAACCTCCCCTGGCACAGCTTGAGACTGTGTCCTCTTGTTCTGCTTCTGGGTGCCTGGCAGAAGAGACCAACCCCCACCTGGCTACAGCCTCCCTTCAGGGAGTTGCAGAGAGCAAGAAGGTCTCCCCTGAGCCTCCTCTTCTCCAGGCTAAGCAACCCCAGCTCCCTCAGCCTCTCCTCACAGGGCTGTGCTCCAGACCCCTCCCCAGCTTTCTTGCCCTTCTCTGGACACCTTCAAGTCTCTCAATGTCCTTCTGAAACTGAGGAGCCCAGAACTGGACACAGGACTCAAGGTGTGGCCTCAGCAGTGCTGAGCACAGGGCACAAGGACTTCCCTGCTCCTGCTGGCCACACTCTTCCTCATGCAGGCCAGGATGCCCTTGGCCTTCTTGGCCCCCTGGGCACACTGCTGGCTCCTGTTCAGGCAGCTGTCAATCAGCACCCCCAGGTCCCTCTCTGTTTGGCAGCTCTCAGCCACTCTGCCCCCAGCCTGTAGCTCTGCCTGGGGTTGCTGTGGCCAAAGTGCAGCCCCTGGCACTTGTTGAATGCCATCCTGTTGGCCTTTGCCCATCTGTCCAGCCAGTCGAGGTCCCTCTGCAGAGCCCTTCAGGCCTCTAACACAGCAGCCCTGAGAACAGAGGCAGAGGAGGCAGCTGAGCAGTGCCTACAGGCAGAGTAGGATCAGGAGTGGAGGATACCACTCTGACCTCCCTGTTTCCTTTCTTTCCACTGCAGAACTGATAGTCCTGGCCTCATCCAAGCAGATGGGACATGATGGGACCACACCTGAGGTTTCATTTCCATCTGTGCCTTTGCTGTCCAGCACACCTGAGTCCACACAGCTCTATTCCCCCCAGCTTCAAATCTCACCTTGAGCTGTGAGTCCCAGCTTCCCCCTGGCTTCCAGCCTGCTGCTCCATCACCTGCTGGCAAAGAACTACAGGTTAAGCTCTGGCTCCTTCAGATCACTCACAGGCAGAAGAGCTTCGAGCTAAAACTAAAACCCAGGCACATTTGAGCAGCTCCAGCTCAGGGGATGAGCACTCAGGGGCCTTGGTGGTGCTGGGGGAGGAGAAGCTCAGCAGGAGCCAGCAGGGAGCACTTGCAGCCCAGAGAGCCAAGCAGAGCCTGGGCTGCAGCAAGAGAAGTGTGGCCAGCAGGGCCAGGGAGGGGATTCTGCCCCTCTGCTCCACTCTGCTGAGACCACAGCTGCAGCTCTGGGGCCAGCTCTGGAGCCCCTGTACCAGGAAGGATCTGGAGGGGCTGGAAGGTGTCCAGAGCAGGGCCAGGAGGATGAGCAGAGGGCTGGAGCTGCTCTGCTCTGGAGACAGCCTGAGAGAGTTGGGGTTGTGCAGGCTGGAGAGGAGAAGGCTCCCAGGAGACCTCATTGTGGCCTTCCAGGATCTGCAGGGGGCTCCAAGAAAGCTGGGGAGGGACTTTTGAGGGTGTCAGGGAGGGATAGGAGTGGGGGGATGGAGCAAAACTAGAAGTGGGGAGATTGAGATTGGCTGTGAGGAAGAAGTTGTTCCCTCCCCTCCAAGGCATATCTGAGTGAGCTTGGGAGCTCCAGGCTGTCCAGTGCAAGCATTGCTCCTGCTGCAAGGCAACACTCAGCTCATAGAGAACACTGCAGGAGGGAATCACAGAATTATTTGGGTTGGCAAAGCCCTTTCAGCTCAGCCAGTCCAAACATTCTCTACCTCTGCCAAGGCTGGGGCTAAGTCATGGCCCCCAGCACCACAGCTCTGCCTCTGTGAAGGGATGGGGATTCAGCCACCCCCCTGGGCAGCCTGTGCCAGGCTTGGAGAACCCTTTCAGGGAAGAAGTTTCTTCTCATCTCCAACCTAAGCCTCCCCTGGGGCAACCTGAGGCCATTTCCTCTTGTCCTGTTCCTAGAGAGAAGAGACCAACCCTAACTTGGCTCCAGCCTCCTCTCAGGGAGCTGTAGAGAGCTCAGCCTCCTTTCCTCCAAGACTGAACACCCCCAGCTCCCTCAGCTGCTCCTCACAACCTTTCAGTTGGAAAAGTCCTCTGGGATCACCCAGTCCAACATCAACCCAGCCCCACCATGGCCACCAAACCCTGGCCCCAGGTGCCATGGCCACAGATCTCTGCAACACCTCCAGGCATGGGGACTCCACCACCCCCCTGGGCAGCCTCTGCCAAGCCCTGACCACTCCTGCAGCAAAGACATTTTGCCTCATCCCCAACATAAGCCTCCCCTGGCACAACTCCAGGCCATTTCCTCTCCTTCCATCACCTGAGCCTAGGGAGCAGAGCCCAACCCCCACCTCACTGCAGCCTCCTCTCAGGGAGCTGCAGAGAGCAAGGAGGTCTCCCTCAGCCTCCTCTGCTCCACACTCAACACCCCCAGCTCCCTCAGCTGCTCCTCCCCAGCCCTCTTCTCCAGAGCCTTCCCTAGGGAGGTGAACACTGTGGGCAGTAACAACCACCATGACCACAGGGAGGCTGCAGCCAGGCTCTTGCTGCTGAGGACCCAGCCCCTGCTGAAGGTTTGGATGTGGCTGATTGCATCTTGCCTCATTGGCAGAGTAGAAAAGAGCTCACTTTGAACATGAGGGAAGGCAAGCAGGGCACTGCAGAGCTCTTGATGTCACAGTATCACAGGATCACCCATTTGGAGCAGATTTGATCTCTCCTGGATTGTGCAGGGGTGGATGTGACAAGTTCTGGTTGCTTGGGCTGGCCCTGAGCTGCTGGCTTCCACCCCCCACTACCCCAAGCATGTGATGAGACCCCCCCCAGCCAGCCACATGGCATCACAGGAGATGTGGAAGGGCTCTCAGCCATTGGCAGAGGATGCCCAGGGCAGGGCTGCAGTCCCCATCCCTGGGGGTGTTCCAGCAGCTGTGGCCCTGGTGCTGGGGGACATGGTTTGGTGCTGAACCTGCAGGGCTGGGTGGAGGTTGGACTGGATGAGCTTGGAGGTTCCAAGCTGCCCCAGGGGAGGCTCAGGCTGGAGCTCAGGGAATGTTTCTGCCCTGGAAGGGATCTCAGCCATTGGCAGAGGCTGCCCAGGGCAGTGCTGCAGTCCCCATCCCTGGGGGTGTTCCAGCAGCTGTGGCCCTGGGGCTTAGGGACATGGTTTGGTGCTGAGCCTGCAGGGCTGGGTGGAGGTTGGACTGGCTGAGCTGGGAGCTCTCTTCCACCCAGATCTGTTCTGTGGTTCTGTGCAGCTCAGAGGGTTTTGAAGAGAGGAAGCTGCTTGCCAGCATCCTCCCACCCAGCTCACAGCTGAAGCTGGCCCTGCCCTCCCCTGCCACCAAGGTCAGCACCATTCCACCTTCCTTCTCAGCAGCTCAGCTCTTCTCCCAGCTTTTCTGGCTGCCCTTGGGCAGAAGCAGAGCCCCTGGCTGGGGTTTATTGTGCTGGCAATGACAGTGGCAAGCATTCAGCTGGGAGCATGGCTTGGAGCAGCCAGGCAGCAGCCCTGCCCCATCCCAGAGTCAAGGAGAAGTGGCTGCAGACACACTAGGTGCCTGAGCTGACAGCACAAGGGTGCCAGCACAGGTTGGACTTCTCCCCTCTGGCTGCCTGCTTTCCGCACCAGCTAGAGGCTGCTCCCTGAGGAGCTCCCACAGCAAAAAGGGCTCCAAAGTCTTCCATGGGATCCCAGGCTCAGGGAGCACCACACTGCACACAGACTGGAGACCACCACTGAGCTGCAGGCACAAGCCCAGCTCCTGCCACCAAAACCTTTCCCATTCAGCTCCCTCCTGCCCCTTGGAGTCACACTCCTTAGATTTGCCATTTTGACACTGTCCCCCACAGCAAACTGCTGGCCAAGCTGTCAGCCCCTGGCTGGGACAGCAGCTCTCTGAGCTGGGTTAGGAACTGGCTGGAGGCTGAGTCCAGAGAGTGGTGGTGAATGGTGCCACAGCCAGCTGGCAGCCAGGCACCAGTGGTGTGCCCCAGGGATCAGTGCTGGGCCCTGTGCTCTTTAACATCTTCATTGATGATCTGGATGAGGGCATTGAGTCAGTCATCAGCAAATGTGCAGATGACAGCAAGCTGGGGGCAGGAGTTGATCTGTTAGAGGGCAGAAGGGCTCTGCAGAGGGACCTTGCCAGGCTGGACAGATGGGCAGAGGCCAACAGGATGGCATTCAACAAGTCCAAGTGCCAGGGGCTGCACTTTGGCCACAGCAACCCCAGGCAGAGCTACAGGCTGGGGGCAGAGTGGCTGAGAGCTGCCAAACAGAGAGGGACCTGGGGGTGCTGATTGACAGCTGCCTGAACAGGAGCCAGCAGTGTGCCCAGGGGGCCAAGAAGGCCAATGGCATCCTGGCCTGCAGCAGGAAGAGTGTGGCCAGCAGGAGCAGGGAAGTCCTTGTGCCCTGTGCTCAGCACTGCTGAGGCCACACCTTGAGTCCTGTGTCCAGTTCTGGGCTCCTCAGTTTCAGAAGGACATTGAGAGACTTGAAGGTGTCCAGAGAAGGGCAAGAAAGCTGGGGAGGGGTCTGGAGCACAGCCCTGTGAGGAGAGGCTGAGGGAGCTGGGGTTGCTTAGCCTGGAGAAGGGAGGCTCAGGGGAGACCTCATTGCTCTCTACAACTCCCTGAAGGGAGGCTGTAGCCAGGAAACCTGCAGTCTGTTGTAAAAGGACCCTGGAGGGGTTCAAAATGCACAGCAGCTGTGATGAGGATGGATGCCCTCACAGGCTGCCCTCTGGCACCTTGCTGCTCAGGCACTCTGAGCTGGAGGCCAAGCTGCCTCCACAGGCTGCAGAACAGCAGGAATCACAACTGCCACTCCATCCAAACCTCAGGAAAGCCCTTTCCAGAGACCAGGTGCTCTGCTCTGCTGTGCTCACAAGGTGCTTTTGATTGACCCCAGGGCTGCAGGAGGTTAGCAGGCAGGCAGCAGGAGGTTTGCAGGCAGGCAGCAGGAGGTTTGCAGGCAGGCAGCAGGAGATTTGCAGGGTGGCTGCAGGAGGTTTGCAGGCAGGCAGCAGGAGGTTAGCAGGCAGGCAGCAGGAGGTTAGCAGGCAGGCAGCAGGAGGTTTGCAGGCAGGCTGCAGGAGGTTAGCAGGCAGGCAGCAGGAGGTTAGCAGGCAGGCAGCAGGAGGTTTGCAGGCAGGCAGCAGGAGGTTAGCAGGCAGGCAGCAGGAGGTTAGCAGGCAGGCAGCAGGAGGTTTGCAGGGAGGCAGCAGGAGGTTTGCAGGCAGGCTGCAGGAGGTTAGCAGGCAGGCAGCAGGAGGTTTGCAGGGAGGCAGCAGGAGGTTAGCAGGCAGACAGCAGGAGGTTTGCAGGCAGACAGCAGGAGGTTAGCAGGCAGACAGCAGGAGATTAGCAGGCAGGCAGCAGGAGGTTAGCAGGCAGGCTGCAGGAGGTTTGCAGGGAGGCAGCAGGAGGTTTGCAGGGAGGCAGCAGGAGGTTTGCAGGCAGACAGCAGGAGGTTAGCAGGCAGGCAGCAGGAGGTTAGCAGGCAGACAGCAGGAGGTTTGCAGGCAGACAGCAGGAGGTTAGCAGGGAGGCAGCAGGAGGTTTGCAGGCAGACAGCAGGAGGTTAGCAGGGAGGCAGCAGGAGGTTTGCAGGCAGACAGCAGGAGGTTAGCAGGCAGGCAGCAGGAGGTTTGCAGGCAGACAGCAGGAGGTTTGCAGGCAGGCAGCAGGAGGTTAGCAGGGAGGCAGCAGGAGGTTTGCAGGCAGACAGCAGGAGGTTAGCAGGCAGACAGCAGGAGGTTTGCAGGCAGACAGCAGGAGGTTTGCAGGGAGGCAGCAGGAGGTTTGCAGGGAGGCAGCACGTTTCTCCATCCTTCTGTTCCATGAGGACAAAGGCAAAGGACAGAAACCATTCTGCTGGACAGAAGTGCAGCAGATGAAGCACAAACAGAGCCCAGGGCTGTTTGCTGAGCAAGTGCCACGGTTCTTGTTTGTCGGGGAGGGAGGAGCTCCGTGTCCCTGCTCCCGTTTGATCCCTGCAGGAGGAGCCAGCCCCAGCCCCGTTCCAGCCTCAGCCCCGGCCCCGCCACCTTCCTTCCTTGGTCTTGGCTGTCCTGCAGGCTCGGAGGCAGGGGAGAGCAGTTCAGCATCACTCGCAGAGGAGAGCTCCTGCTGCCCTGTGGGTCCGTAAGGGCTCTGACAGCACAGGGAGTACACAGCACACAAACACCACCGGCAGCACTGAAACCCCCCAGGGCAGCTACGTCGGATGGGGACCTTCAGAAACGGAAGGAGGAATTCGTGCTGGATGTGCAAGCCCTCGGCCCCTGCCCTCTGCACGCATCAGACCTGGGGATCAGATCTCTTCTTCCTGCAGCTCCTTCCCTCTCCAGGCCCAGACAGGCTGCTGCCTCCTCCACTGCACTTGGGTGCTCTGCCCCCACGCTCCAGCCCTGCTCCCATGTGCTCCAAAGCATAGAAGCATAGAATCCTGGCACGGGGTTGGGTTGGAGGGACCTCAAAGATCATCCAGCTCCAACCCTCCTGCCATGGGCAGGGACACCTCCCTCCAGCTCAGGTTGCTCAAGACCTCCTCCAGCCTGGCCTTGAACACCTCCAGGGAGGAGGCAGCCACAGCCTCCCTGGGCAGCCTGTGCCAGAGTCTCACCACCCTCACTGCAAAGAATTTCTTCCCAATTCAGTTTGAGTCTGCCCACTTCCAGCTCAAAGCCATCATCCCTCATCCTGTCACTCCCAGCCCTTGTCCAAGTCCCTCCCCAGCTCTCCTGGAGCCCTTCAGGTACTGCAAGGCTGCTCTGAGGTCTCCCCAGAGCCTTCTCTTCTCCAGGCTGAACAACCCCAACTCTCTCAGCCTGGCACCACAGGGGAGGTTCTCCAACCCTCTCATTATCTTGGTGGCCTCCTCTGGAGCCTCTCCAGCAGCTGCAGGTCCTTCTTGTGCTGGGGGCCCCAGAGCTGGAGGCAGTGCTGCAGGTGGGGGCTGAGCAGAGCAGAGCAGAGGGGCAGAATCCCCTCCCTGTGCTGCTGCTCTCCCTGCTCTGGCTGCAGCTCAGCACTCAGCTGGCTCTGGGCTGCCAGGGACCAGTGCTGGCTCCTGGGGACTTTGTCACCAGCTGACACCCCCAAGGCCTCCTCCAGACTGCTCTCCAGCCTCTCCCAGCCTGGAGCTGTGCTTGGGAACATCTCTCCCAGTGCTCTTCTGTGTCTGGAGACTCTGCCCATGCTCAGCCCACCCAGCAGATGCTGAAGGCTGAAGTTTGGTTCACAAAGACAAACCTTCCCTGGCAGCTGGAGCTGCTGGCAGGAGCAAGCCCCTAGCTAGCCCAGCAAACTGTGATTCAAAGGCTCAACAGAGGCCAGAGGTGGGAGGGAGGGCAACCCTCTCCTGCTTCCCCAGCCCCAGCTCAGAGACAGGCCAGCTTCTCAGCTGCTGTGTGCTGCAGGGGGGCTGGGGCCTCCCCAAGGGAAGGGCACACACATTTCTCACCTGGAGGAGGCAACCTGCTTGAGTTGGGTCTTGCCCTTGGGCCTGGTGTAACCATTTGGACCAAAGCTTTACAAGAACAGTTTGGCCTGAGCTGGAGCTAGCAGCTTGGCTTTGGCCATGGGAGATGCTGAGTGTCCTTCCTGCCCAGCAGCTGCTGCCAGCAACCTCACCTAAAGGCACTGCAAGGTGGAGGAACTGTAGGGGTTCCAGGTCTGGCTCTCCTCACTCCTGCAGGAGACAAATGCCTACCAGCTTGGCTCTGCTGCCCATGGGTGCACTGCAGTGCCCAGCAGCTCCTACTGAAGCTCTGAGGCAGCCTCCCAGGCACACACCATGCAGGCACCCACAGCAGCTGGCAGGCTGGCTGCTCTGCTCACCCACACCTCAGCTGCCCTGCAGGGACCCTGTGCCACCCATGCTGAGGGCACCTGCTCCTGCATCCCCTGCCCCACACTCACAGGGTCACAGAATCAGCCAGGTTGGAAGAGACCTCTAATGGGACATGGGTTGGAGTCAATCCAGCTGACCAATGTGATTGAGTATTGTTCCTTTATTGTTCCAGAATGGTGCCAGTACAGCACAGTGAAGCAAAGCAAAGAAGAAGGGAAAGGAAAGGCAGAAGTGCCTAGCAAGGGAACTTCTACCACTTACATGAACTCAGAGAGCCTCCTTGGCATGGCTTCATTGGTTCCCTAGGAGTGACCACACATCCAGTTCCAACCAAGCTGCTGCCAGGGACACCAAGGTGTGAATCATCATTGTCATGGAATCAGAGACACTGCATGGGGTTGGAAGGGACCTCAAAGTTCATCCAGCTCCAACCCCCTGCCATGGGCAGGGACACCTCCCACCAGCACAGCTTGCTCAAGGCCTCATCCAGCCTGGCCTGGAACACCTCCAGGCAGGAGGCAGCCACAGCCTCCCTGGGCAGCCTGTGCCAGAGTCTCACCACCCTCACTGCAAACAATTTCTTCCTCATCTCCAGTCTCAATCTCTCCTCTCCCAGCTCAAAGCCATTGTCCCCCATCCTGTCACTCCCAGCCCTTGTCCAAAGTCCCTCCCCAGCTCTCCTGGAGACCTTCAGGTACTGGAAGGCTGCTCTGAGGTCTCCCTGGAGCCTTCTCTTCTCCAGGCTGAACAGCCCAAACTCTCTCAGCCTCTCCCCACAGGGGAGGTTCTCCAACCCTCTGATCATCTCTGGTGGCCTCCTCTGGAGCCTCTCCAGCAGCTCCAGGTCCTTCTTGTGCTGGGGACCCCAGAGCTGGAGGCAGTGCTGCAGGTGGGGGCTGAGCAGAGCAGAGCAGAGAGGCAGAATCCCCTCCTGAGAAGTGCAGATGGTTATTAAGGGCCAGGAGGATGAGCAGAGGGCTGGAGCACCTCTCCTGTGAGGACAGACTGAAGGAGTTGGGGCTGTTCAGGCTGGAGAAGAGGGCTCCCAGGTGACCTCATTGTGGCCTTCCTGTATCTGAAGGGGGCTCCAAGAAGGCTGGGGAGGGACTGCTCAGGATCTCAGGCAGTGATAGGACTAGGGGGAATGGAAGGAAGCTGGAGGTGGGGAGATTGAGGCTGGAGGGGAGGAGGAAGTTCTTCCCCAGGAGAGTGGTGAAGCCCTGGCATGGGTTGTGCAGGGAGGTGGTTGAGGCCCTGTCCCTGGAGGTGTTTAAGCCCAGGCTGGATGAGGCTCTGGCCAGGCTGATGTAGTGTGGGGTGTCCCTGCCCATGGCAGGGGTTGGAACTGGCTGATCCTTGTGGTCCCTCCCAACCCTGACTGACACTGTGATACTATGATCCCATGGCACTGTTATAGATCATTGGCCAACTGCTAATGACACACCAGGCTGTTGATGCAGGGGCATGTCCTGCTGTCCCAGGATAACTCTCTGTGTTTGTAGCTGCCAGTGTCCTGCTTTAGTTCCATGCTGCAGGCACAGCACTGCTTTGCTACACTGCTGGCTGGCTCTGCACTGCTGCTGAGCATGGCCCTACCACCATGCCAGGTTCTAGGCCTGCACTGCCAGATTGCTCACACTGCTCCTCGCTGGCATTGCCACAGACCTCCAAGATCATCAAGCCAACCAATCACCCAACCCTAACTAATCAACCAGACCATGGCACCCAGTGCCTCATCCAGGCTCTTCTTAAACACCCCCAGGGATGCCAACCCCACCACCTCCCTGGGCAGCACATCCCAATGGCCAATCTCTCTCTCTGTGAAGAACTTCTTCCTCACCTCCAGCCTAAACCTCCCCTGGCACCTTGCATCTGGGTAGGGCTTCTTACTCCTCTGGCATTTCTGAGGGGAAGCAGCCACAGGCTGTGTTTTCCTCTGGAGCTCTGGAGCTTGCTATGGCAACTGAATCCTGGAGCACATAATGGAATGGAATGGAATGGAATGGAATGGAATGGAATGGAATGGAATGGAATAGAATAGAATTAACCAGGTTGGAAAAGACCTTTGAGATCATCCAGTCCAACCTCTCCCCAGCACCATCTGATCAACTAAACCATGGCACCAAGGGCCTCAGCCAGGCTCTTCCTAAACACCTCCAGGGATGGGGACTCCACCACCTCCCTGGGCAGCACATCCCAAGGGCCAATCTCTCTGGCTGGGAAGAATTTCTTCCTCACATCCAGCCTGAACCTCCCCTGGCACAGCTTGAGACTGTGTCCTCTTGTTCTGGTGCTGCTTGCCTGGGAGAAGAGCCCAACCCCCACCTGGCTACAACCTCCCTTCAGGGAGTTGGAGAGAGCAAGAAGGTCTCCCCTGAGCCTCCTCTTCTCCAGGCTAAGCAACCTGGCTGCTAAAGATCACCTGTCTGCTGCTGGCAGCCCCAGAGGAGCCTGTCAGAGTTACAAGAGATCATTGCAGTTACTCTTCCCTGCCCTAGCTGCCTTGGTCCTGCAGCCCCAGCAAGTGTCAGTGAGGAGGAGGAGCTTGGTTTTGTGCCTAGAGCAGGCAGACACTCAGGAGCTGGGCTGTGAGTCAGGAGTGGTTATGCCCTCAGTACAATTCACATCTTGCTCTAACTCCAGTTCCAGGTGAAGGTTTGGATTCACCTGCAGCAGCATTTTCAGGCTTGCCTTGGCAGCGAGCTGTGCAGGAGCCCAGCCTTGGCTGGAGGTCTGTGGCCTTGCAGGTTGGCTCTTCACATCCTGCCTTGCAGCAGGGCTGTCCTCATGCTGGGCAAAGCAAACCCAAGACAACAGGAGGCTTCCACACGTGGATTAACTCCCCTCTGAAGGCAGCTATGCAGAGGCATCCACAGGCTCACAGGATCCCAGGATGTTAGGGGTTGGAAAGGACCTCTGGAGATCACTGAGCCCAGCCCCCTGCCAGAGCAGCACCATAGGATCCAGCACAGGTCACACAGGAACACATCCAGATAGGGCTGGAAAGGCTCCAGAGCAGGAAACTCCACAACCTCTCTGGGCAGCCTGCTCCAGGGCTCTGGGACAGTGCAGAAGTTCCTCCTCATGTTGAGGTGGAACCTCCTGTGCTGGAGTTTATATCCATTGCTCCTCATCCTATCCCAGAGTGCAACTGAGCATCCTGACCCCCAGCCCTCAGCTATTGATAGGCATTGATCAGATCCCTCTCTGTCTTCTCCTATCCAGACTAAACAGCCCCAGGTCCCTCAGCCTCTCCTCCCCAGGCAGTGCTGCAGTCCCTTCAGCATCCTTGCAGCCCTCCCTTGGACTCTCTCCAGCAGATCCCTGTCCCTCCTGAGCTGGGGAGCCCAGACCTGGATGCAGTACTCCAGGTGAGGTCTCCCCAGGGCAGAGCAGAGGGGGAGGAGAACTCAGACTGCTGGATTGCTGATCTCTGATTTTGGCACAGCCTCCCTCCTGCCCCTCCAGGCTCCCTAAAGCCAGCTCTCCCCTCCTTGGCTCCCCACAGCTCACATTGTCTCCAGGCACACACATCTGAGGAGCCTCCCTTCCAGCTCTTGGTGCACTGGGTGAGAAAGCCACTGTGCTCTCCCACTCCTATAGCCACTTGGCACCCAGTAGCCTGCCCCAGCCTGTGCCCTCTGCAGTTCAAACACCTGAGTGGAGCTGCTTGGTTGGAAGAGAACCTGGAGGGGGAAAATGACTGAGAAAACACTCAGCAAAGGAAGCTTCCAGAGGATGTCTCTCTGGTTTTCCTTTCAGCTTTGCTATTTCCTCCCCTCAACCACCAGCTCCTCATCACACACACACAAAGTTTCTACTGGCAAAGTCAATCTGTTGGACATTTTCACATCTCCTCCAGCAGGCAGGGCTGCAGAACACTTGGAATCATCTAGAGCTTTGCTAAGCACAGATCAAAAGGACATAAGAAGCTGGGGGGGAAAGAAACCAATCCCAAAGCAAACACCAAACCAGCATTTGCCTGAGGCTGTGCACAGTCATTTGCATTTGCTCCTGAAGGCATAAATTGGTCTACAGCACCTGGGATTTCTAACATGCCAATTATCTTTGTACTGTGGTACCCCACTCATGAGCAAAAATAGCTTCACTTCACACTGAGAACAGTCAGGCTGTTCTTCTGCAGCACCCAGGGCATCAGCAGCACAGGTAAAGAAGCCATTGTCCCACTCTGCCCAGTGCTGGGCAGCACTGCCTGCAGGTTTGGTCCCTGCTGTACAGAACAGATGTGGGCAGGCTGGAAAGTGTCCAGAAAAGGCCAGGAGAGTGCTGAGAGGCCTGGCAGCCCTGCTGTGTGAGGCAAGGCTGAGAGCTGAGTGTGTTCAGCCTGCAGAAGAGAAGGCTCAGGGCAGACCTCATCACCATGGAGCAGCAGCTAAAGGGAGGCTGCCAGGAGGATGGAGACTCCCTGTGTCCAAGGAGCCCCATGGGAAAGACAAGGGGGGATGGGGCCAAGGCACTGCTGGGGACATTCCCATGGCACTGCAGGAGAAAATGTTTGCCCCTGAGAGCAGTCAGAGAATGGAATCATCTCCCAAGGGCAGCAGGGGAGTCCCCTCCATGGGGCAGTTGGAAGGCTCAGCTTGGCAGGGGGCTGGGCCAGCTCCTTTCAGCTCTGCTGTCAGCTGCAGAGGTTGGAGCAGGTGCTCCCTGGGGTCCCTTCCAGCCTGCACTCTGGGATCTGTGATTCTTGTCTCTGACTCTCCCAGTCAGGTTTGTGCTCAGGTGCAGTGGCAGGGATGTTTCAGCCCCCCCTTCCATGTGACTTTGGCAGGGCAGGCTGTGTGTGCACACAGAGCATCCCTTTGGGTCCACTGCCGTGGCTGGGCTGCTGAGCACAGAGGTGCACTCTGCAGAGGCTGCTCTGGGTGACAGGGTGAGCTCAGCTGGGTGGGCCAGGCTGGCAAGGAGCTGCACATTATCCCAGCTCTGCTTCCTGGTGAGGGAGCTTCACTAAGCTCAGCCATTCACATCAGCATGCCTCAGCTCAGAGAGAGCACTGCAAAAAGCAGGTGCCCAAGAAGCATCTGCATGCAGGTGTGCACAAGGGAGGGGAGGCAAATGCCTGCCTCTGGGACAGCTCCCAGAGGAGCTCTAGAGCTGAGGTCATGGCTCTTGTTCACAGGATCAAAGATCACAGGATGTTAGGGGTTGGTTATGTCCTCAGGACATCATCCAGTCCAACCCCCTGCCAGAGCAGGAGCATAGAACCCAGCTCAGGTCACACAGGAACACATCCAGACAGGGCTGCAAAGGTTCCAGAGCAGGAGACTCCACAACCTCTCTGGGCAGCCTGCTCCAGAGCTCTGTGAGCCTCACAGTGCAGAAGTTCCTCCTCATGCTGAGCTGGAACCTCCTGTGCTGCAGCTTACATCCATTGCCTCTTGTCCTATTCCAGGGTGCAACTGAGCAGAGCCTGTCCCTGCCCCCTCCCTCCTGACCCCCAGCCCTCAGCTATTGATAGGCATTGATCAGATCCCCTCTAAGTCATCTCCTCTCCACACTAAACACCCCCAGGGCTCTCAGCCTCTCCTCCCCAGGCAGTGCTGCAGTCCCTTCAGCAGCCTTGCAGCCCTCCCTTGGACTCTCCCCAGCACATCCCTGGCCCTCCTGAGCTGGGGAGCCCAGACCTGGATGCAATATTCCAGGTGAGGTCTCCCCAGGGCAGAGCAGAGGGGGAGGAGAACCTCCCTGGCTCTGCTGGCCACACTCCTCTGCTGCACCCCAGGACCCCATTGGCCTTCTTGGCCCCCAGGGCACATTGCTGTCCCATGCAGAATTTGCCTTCCTCTGGCTGGCCTGGCAAAGCCCCTGGCAGAGCCCTGTGCCCCAGCACAGCTCAAACACCACGTCCTGCCCCACACCTGCCTCCTTCCTGGCAGGAGGGGAAAGCCTCTGGGTCGCTTGTTAGCCACCAGCACTCCCAGGTCCCTCTCCCCAGGGCTGCTCTCCAGCAGATCCCCTCCCAGTTGTGCTGCTGCAGTTTATTCTTCCTCCCCAGCTGCAGGACTCTGCACTTGTCCTTGTTGGACCTCATTTGGTTCCTCTCTGCCCAGCTCTCAATCTCTCCAAGCCTCTCAATGGCCTCACAGCCTTCAGGCTTATCAGCAAAGCCTCCCCAGGCTGCCATTGTCAGCAACCTTGCTGAGCAGGCTCTGTCCCCTCATCAATGTCACTGATGAAGATGTTGAACACTCTTTAAAACAGTGCTTCCAACAGGGACTGATTCCTCCCCAGCAGCAGTTCTGGGAAGGAAGTGCACAGCTCTGCACTCACACAATGTCCCAGGTTAGCCCCAATGCTGCACTCCCACCTGGCATTTCAGTGCTGCTTCTTCCCCAGGCCTGTGTGGCATGAACAGATGGACTTGGAGAATGAGTCCTGTGTCCAGTTCTGGGCTCCTCAGGTTAGGAAAGAGGATGAGAGGCTGGAAGGAGTCCAGAGAAGGGCAGCAAAGCTGGGGAGGGGTCTGGAGCACAGCCCTGTGAGGAGAGGCTGAGGGAGCTGGGGTTGCTTAGCCTGCAGAAGAGGAGGCTCAGGGGAGACCTTCTTGCTCTCTGCAACTCCCTGAAGGGAGGTTGGAGCCAGGTGGGGGTTGGTCTCTTCTCCCAGGCAAGCAGCAGCAGAACAAGAGGACACAGTCTCAAGCTGTGCCAGGGGAGGTTTAGGCTGGAGGTGAGGAGAAAGTTCTTCCCAGAGAGAGTTGTTGGCCATTGGGATGTGCTGCCCAGGGAGGTGGTGGAGTCCCCATCCCTGGAGGTGTTCCAGAGGGGATTGGATGTGGCACTTGGTTTAGCTGATCAGATGGTGTTGGGTGATAGGTTGGACTCAATGATCTCTGAGGTCTTTTCCAACCTGGTTAATTCTAATTCTATTCTATTCTATTCTATTCTATTCTATTCTATTCTATTCTATTCTATTCTATTCTATTCTATTCTATTCCATTCCACTCCATTCCATTCCACTCCATTCCATTCCACTCCATTCCATTCCATTCCATTCTAATGTGCTCCAGGATTCAGTTGCCATAGCAAGCTCCTGAGCTTCAGAGGAAAACACAGCCTGTGGCTGCTTCCCCTCAGAAATGCCAGAGGAGTAAGAAGCCCTACCCAGATGCAGGGTGGAAGGCCTGGGTTTCATGACCCATCTGCCTGCCATGCAGTAGTCCTTGGCTGAGAGGTCAGCACCCAGTGAATGTCCCGTCAGCCTACAGATCAGTGACATCTCTCTGTGGCCCAGGGGAACTCCTCCAGGAGTCCTGAATTCTTTCAAAAGCAGTGCTGACTCAAAAGGAGCTCAGAGCTCCTCCAGGGCAGCCAGGGGCATTGTTACCCCAGCACCAGGCATCCACCTCACTGGTTGTCACTGGAGGGATGGAGCCTCTGGTCAGAACTGGGCATTGCTTGCCCCATCACAGAATCACAGAACTGTCAGGGCTGGAAGGGACCTCAAGGCTCAGCCAGTCCCAACCCCCTGCCATGGGCAGGGACACCTCACACCACAGCAGGTTGCTCACAGCCACATCCAGCCTGGCTGCAAACACCCCCAGGCAGGAGGCTTCCACCACCTCCCTGGGCAGCCTGTGCCAGGCTCTCACCACCCTCATGGGCAACAACTTCTTCCTCACAACCAATCTCAATCTCCCCACTTCTAGTTTTGCTCCATCCCCCCCAGTCCTATCCCTCCCTGACACCCTCAAAAGTCCCTCCCCAGCTTTCTTGGAGCCCCCTGCAGATCCTGGAAGGCCACAATGAGGTCTCCTGGGAGCCTTCTCCTCTCCAGCCTGCACAACCCCAACTCTCTCAGGCTGTCTGCAGAGCAGAGCAGCTCCAGCCCTCTGCTCCTCCTCCTGGCCTTTCTCTGGACACCTTCCAGCCCCTCCAGATCCTTCCTGGCACAGAGGCTCCAGAGCTGGCCCCAGAGCTGCAGCTGTGGTCTCAGCAGAGTGGAGCAGAGGGGCAGAATCCCCTCCCTGGCCCTGCTGGCCACACTTCTCTTGCTGCAGCCCAGGCTCTGCTTGGCTCTCTGGGCTGCAAGTGCTCACTGCTGGCTCCTGTTGAGCTTCTCCTCCCCCAGCACCCCCAAGGCCTTTTCTCCAGGGCTGCTCTCCAGCCAGTCCCTGCCCAGCCTGTACCAGTGTTTGGGATTGCCCTGCCCCAGCTGCAGGACCTTGCCCTTGATGTTGTTGAGCCTCATGAGATTTTCCTGTGCCCAGCTCTGCAGCCTGTCCAGGTCCCTTTGGATGGATCCTTCCCTCCAGCTGTCTGCTGCACCACACAGCTTGGTGCTGAGGCAGCAAACTTCCATCACAGGGAAGTGGCAGGCATGCAAGTCCTCCACCTTCTTCTCTTGAAACAGAAGTTTGAAGGACAGTTTGGAGCCACTGAGCATCCTCTCAGCAGGAGAGAGATGCCAGCTGGGCTCTTCCCTGGGGAGGCAAGTCTATCTGGGCAGCTCACTGCTGGTCCAAGTGATCCATCCATGGCGTGCCACAGGCACACAAGTGCCCTCTGTTAGGGAGGACAGCATCACTGTCAGCCCCAAGAGAACAGTCTGAAATGGGAGTGCCCACCTCAGAACAGCACTCAGCTCCCTAAGAAAGTGGCATCTGGGAGACTTCTCTTTCCTCCATCATTCCCTTGCTGACTGTAGGGGCAGCTCAGGATGCACAAGGAACACATCTCAGGGACGTGGCCCTCTAAAGTTCAGCTTTTGTGGCACCCAGAGCCAAACCTTCAGAACCAACAAAAGCCACAGAGCTCAATTCTGAAGTCACTGAATGCTCCAAGGGGCAGTGCTGAGATGCATTCATCGATGATGTGGATGAAAGGAAGGAGCATGTCCTCTACTGTGCCCTGGTGAGGCCCCACCTGCAGTACTGGGTCCAGTTCTGGACATCCCAGCTCAAGAAGGACAAAGAACTGCTGAAGAGAGCCCAGCAGAGAGCCACTGAGATGCTGAGGGCACTGGAACAGCTCTCACATGGGAGGAGAGGCTGAGAGAGTTGGGGGTGGTTAGCCTGGAGAAGAGGAGGCTGAGGGGGATCTGATCAATGCTTACAAAGATCTGAGGGGTGGGGGTCAGGAGGATGAGGCCAGACTCTTGTCATTGTCCAGTGACAGGACAAGAGGCAATGAACATGAGCTGAGCACAAGAAGGTCCATCTAAACCTGAGAAGGAACTTCTTTGACAGTGGCAAAGCTCTGGAGCAGGCTGCCCAGAGAGGTAGTGGAGTCTCCATCTCTGGAGACTTTCAAGGTCTGCTTGGATAATTTCCTGTCTGAGCTGCTTTAGGTGATCCTGCTGTGGCAGAGGGCTTGCACTCAATGATGTCCAGCGGTCCCTTCCAACCCCTGCCATGCTGTGATTCAGTGAGAGGAACACAAACCTGAGTCCACAGCTTCCTCCAAAAAGAGGATTAGTTCCTCTCTCTGATCCATGGGGCAAGCAATGTGCCCTGGGGGCCAAGAAGGCCAATGGGGTCCTGGGGTGCAGCAGAGGAGTGTGGCCAGCAGAGCCAGGGAGGTTCTCCTCCCCCTCTGCTCTGCCCTGGGGAGACCTCGCCTGGAATATTGCATCCAGGTCTGGGCTCCCCAGCTCAGGAGGGCCAGGGATGTGCTGGGGAAGAGTCCAAGGGAGGGCTGCAAGGCTGCTGAAGGGACTGCAGCACTGCCTGGGGAGGAGAGGCTGAGAGCCCTGGGGGTGCTTAGTGTGGAGAGGAGAAGACTGAGAGGGATCTGATCAATGTCTATCAATACAAGGTGCCTCAGTTGGTAGTGCATCAGACCCTTCATGGGTAGGTCGTGAGTTCAAGCCTGCAGTGGGCAGCAGTGTCCTCCCTACTCCAGTCATGAGGTCTGTGGTGACAGGTTGGACTCGGTGATCTTTGAGGTCTCTTCCAACCTTAGTGATAATATCTGAGGGCTGGGGACCAGGAGGCAGGGGACAGGGACAGGCTCTGCGCAGTTGTATACCCTGTGATGGGACAAGGTGCAATGGATGTAAGCTGCAGCACAGGAGGTTCCACCTCAACTTCTTGACTGTGAGGGTCCCAGAGCCCTGGAGCAGGCTGCCCAGAGAGGTTGTGGAGTCTCCTTTCCCTGGAGCCTTTCCAGCCCTGTCTAGATGTGTTCCTGTGTGACCTGTGCGACCTGTGCTGGATTCTCTGCTCCTGCTCTGGCAGGGGGTTGGACTGGATGATCTCTGGAGGTCCCTTCCAACCCCTGACATCCTGTGACCTGTGATCAATCATTATTCATTTCAATTCAGTTATTTTCCCAATCAAATCCTCAAGCTTTTGATAAAATCTCAGGGGACACTGCAGCTTTTGTGACAGTTTGGGGTGGCTGGCAAATCATCTGGCAGCCATAACTGGCAGGGAGTGAAGTCACTGCAAGGCTTTGTGAGGCAGGCCCCCAGCGCTATCTCGCAGCAGCCATATGTTGTGCTGCGAGGATCTATCTGTTACCCAACCCTTACATAAGCTGTTGATGGAATTATCATCACAGGACATGAACACTTGTAGCACGGTTGAGTGGATTGAAATAAAGTGAGGAAGGAATAACTGAAGGAGCTCTAGGCTGAGGCGGGACCTGGCAGCTTGCCCTCCCCGAGCTGCAGCCGCAGGACGGAGCGTGCAGACCTGCAGTCAGCTGCACAGCAGCCGCCGCGCCGGGCACGCCAGGGGACAGAGCTGGGCTTGGGCTGCAGGCAGGGGGGGAAAGCAAATACCTGCACCTTCCCTCCTGCAGGGCAGAGGGGAGGGCTGGGGAAGGGCTGAAGAGAAGGGTTGGGAGGAGGCTGAAGGGAAAGGTTGGGAGGGGGTTCAAGGGAACGGTTGGGAGGGGGCTGAAGGGAATGGTTGGGAGAGGACTGAAGTGAAGGGTTGGGGAAGGGGTTGAGGGGAAGGATTGGGGAAAGGGTTGAAGGAAAGGGTTGGGGAAAGGATTGGGAGGGGTTTGAAGGGAAGGGTTGGGGAAAGGGTTGAGGGAAAGGGTTGGGGAAAGGGTTGGGAGGGGTTTGAAGGGAAGGGTTGGAGAAGGGGTTGAAGGGAAAGTTTGGGGAGGGTGTAGAAGGAAAGGATTGGGAATGGGGCCGAGGGAAGGGCTGGGGTTGCTTCAGGGAACTCATGCAATGTGTCCCAAGCACACCTGACGCTGCGCAGGCCACCGGTGCCAGGCGGGGCACAGCCGGTCCGCCGCAGCGGGACACACGCCTTCGGCTGCCGGGCACATCCCCGGGGGCTGCCCGGCCACACCTCCGCCCTCCCGGAGCCACGGCCAGCCCCGGGGCTCTGGCACCCGGGAAATACAAACGAGGCAGCGCCGGAGCCGCTTGCGAGGGCCCAGCTGCAGCCCGGGGCCCCTCCAGCAGCCGCGGCGATCCGAGCCGCAGCCCCCGAGCAGGGTGCAGCCGGTGCCAGGCTCCGAGAGCCATGTGCCGCGTACTACGGGCACAGACTCCACCTTCCCCGGCTCCCGCCCGCCCCCACGCATCCAGGAAGGGAAAAGGAGGAGGAGGAGGAGGAGGAGGGAAGAGGAGGAGGAGGAGGGGGGGAAGGGGGTGAAAGGGGAGGAAAAAAAAAAAAAAAAAGAAGAAGAAGAAGAGCGAGAGAGGTTGAAAGGAGGGAGCTCGCCGAGACCCACCCTTCTCCCTCCTCCTCCTCCTCCTCCCGCTGCGGGCTCTGGCCGGGCTTTTGTTTTCCTGCAGCTCCCCGCTGCCCACACGTGATTGCTGTGTTTTCGCGCATCGGCGGCGCGGCTGCACCTATAAATAGGGAGCGGGCGGGCGGCGGCGGCCCGGGGCACCCCCGTAGCACCCCCATGCGCCCCGGCCGCCCGACGGAACCCATGCCCCGCCGCCCGCCCGCCTAAAGGGCAGGCAGCGCCAGGCAGCGCCCGGGCAGCCGGGAGGGGAAACGGCGGCGGGCGGGCGGCGGGGGGTGCGAGCCGGCCGACAATGGCGGCGACCGCCACGGCCGCCAGCCCCGGCAGTCCCGCCGCCGCTGCCCTGCCGCAGCCGGAGCCCTGCCCCAGGAAGGGGCCGGCGCCGGGCCCGCCGCCGCCGCCGCCGGCGCGCAGCGATCCCCGGCGCAGGCAGGCCGCGCTCTCCTTCCTCACCAGCATCTCCCTCGACGGGCGGCCCCTGCCGCCGGGCAACGACGGCCCCGCCGCCAGGCCCCGCCAGGCCCCGCCGCCGCCGCGGCTGGGCAGCCCCCCGGCGGCGCCCGCCGAGCCCCCCCGGGCCCAGGAGGAGGAGGAAGAGGAGGAGGAGGAGGACGCTTTCGCCGCGGTGCAGGTGCCGGCCGCCGCCTTCCTGGGCTCGGCGGCGGCGGGCAGCCGCGGTCGCCTCAACTCCTTCACGGCCGGGGTGCTGCCGGCGGCTTTCGGCCGCACCAGCCCCCAGGGCACCGCCGTGGTCGGCGGAGAGCTGGGGCAGCCCTGCTCCGCCGCCGCCTTCGAGCTGCAGCGGTCCCGGTAAGCCTGCGCGGCGGGGCGGGGGAGCGCGGGGCGCGGAGGTGATGCGCGCTGGGACGGCTTCGCCGCTCGGCGGGCAGCCGTGGGCAGGCCCCGGCGGCCGCGGGCTGGGAGCGCCGGGGGCTGGGACAGCCGGGGGCGCGGAGCCGCCCTCCGCCGGGCGGCCGTCCTGGGGCGCAGCCGTGGCGGCGGGGCTGCCGGCGTTCCCGGGGCGGCAGCGGCTGGAAGCTTGGCTCTGCCGATCCGGGCAGGCTGCACTGCCGCCCGTCCCCCGCGCCGCTGTCCCCCGGAGCGGCTGTCACCGCTTGCCGTGCCGCGCTGGCGGGCTTCGAGGCAGCAGGCAGGGAGCCAGCCCAGAGCCAAGCGCTCTGTAGCCCACAAAGGGCAGGGCAATCTTTGCGCCCGTGCCCACCCGTGCGGTGTCGGCACAGCGTCCCTCTGTGCCCCTGAAGATTCACTTCCATCCACAAGCACAAACGCTCCGTGTGCCTCGGTGCTGCTCCTTGCCTCCAGCTCCTCGTTTGCCTGTTAATAGGTTCATCTCAAAAGAGTAATCTCGGCAGCTTGAGGAGCTGAGACTTTTGGCTGCAGAAGGTGCAGGCATGTAAAAATATGCGAGTGCGTGCGGGTTAATTTCTCGGCGGGTGCGGAATCATCTTCTTTCCCTTCTTCCCCAACGTAACTGGGCTGTCCCGGGCTGGGGCTGGGGGAAGTGGCCGGGCAGAAGCCGGAGGAAATGTCTGCTCTCCCCAAGCCCTCGCTGCTCGCCACTCCCACATTCCCCATTTGCCACACTCCCTTCGTGCTTCTCCCTCGGACAAGTAGGTAGCCTTTGAGTCCCGTGCTGTTGCGAGGGTTTGTAAGGGTAATTGGGCATGGAGCAGTGTAGAAGAGAGCCCTTTCAAAACCCCCTGGCTTGGGGAAACTGGAGGTACTCCGGGAGAAAGTGTCTTAGCTGCGTGCCCTGTTGTTGTTTGGGGTTTGATTCTTCCATCTGGACTCTGTTGGTGGCCTTTTTGGAGCCCCTTTTCAGGTACTGTGCTAGGAGCCCCACGTTCCCAAGTCCAGTGCCAGCTGGTGGGTTACAGAGTGGTAGGGGTTGAAAGAGATGTCTGAAGATCCTCTAGTCTAGGCACCATCCCTCTCCCAGTCTGGCTCTCTCAGTTTCCTGCAGTGCCAACCCTCTCGTTGTGCCATGGATCACCAGCGCAGCAACAAGACACACAGAGGCTTCTTGTGCATTTTAGGCTGTGCTATGGCTCTGCAGGCTGCTGCCTGTGGTTTTGCAGGTGAAGACTTCACCTTCACACCATGGTCTGGGACTCTCTTGAACTTTTTGCTCGGTGGTGGTGATGCACTTGGCAGGATCCTCTTAGTCTTCAAAAGGCTGGGGACTCCTTGGCCTCCCAGTGAGTGAGTTTGTTATTTATGCAGGATTATTGTGGCCTTCCAGGATCTGCAGGGGGCTCCAAGAAAGCTGGGGAGGGACTTCTGAGGGTGTCAGGTAAGGATAGGACTGGGGGGGATGGAGCAAAACTAGAAGTGGGGAGATTGAGATTGGCTGTGAGGAAGAAGTTGTTGCCCATGAGGGTGGTGAGAGCCTGGCCCAGGTTGCCCAGGGAGGTGGTGGAAGCCTCCTGCCTGGAGGTGTTTGCAGCCAGGCTGGATGTGGCTGTGAGCAACCTGCTGGAGTGTGAGGTGTCCCTGCCCATGGCAGGGGGTTGGGGCTGGCTGATCCTTGAGGTCCCTTCCAGCCCTGACAGCTCTGTGATTCCTACACTACCAAAACCCCTCCTTGTTTTCCCTTGCTTGCACACCTTG
This sequence comes from Melanerpes aurifrons, assembly GCA_011125475.1. Lineage (NCBI taxonomy): Eukaryota > Metazoa > Chordata > Aves > Piciformes > Picidae > Melanerpes > Melanerpes aurifrons. The sequence continues at coordinate 869,701 of WWNC01000125.1, read as the reverse complement.
GTCCTGTGCTTAGTCCTGGATGCTAAAGATCTCACCTGTGTCACTGCTTCCTCTGTCATCCCTTGCCCCTACTTGCCATTCCCTGAGTTTTTCCTGCCACAACCAATACTTCTTGTCTCTTCCTACGTGAGAGCTCTGTGGAGTTTCAGAGGGAGCAGTAATTACTGGTTTTGTTTAAAACCTAGAAATCCAGCATCCTGCAAGCTCTGCTGTGCTGCTGGCACCCAGACAGCCTGGCTGCACAGCCTGAGTCCATGGCGAGGGGAATCAACTCAGGCACCCTGGTCAGGCTGCTCCTCCAGTCCTCTAACAGCCCTGCTTTGTGCTGGGTGCTTTCTCCTGGTGGAAGACATCAGACAGGGTTTTCTCACTTGCTTTTTTGTCTTCTTGAGAGCTCAGTTCAGCTGTGGCTCAGTACTCCACTGCCCCACCAAGTGTGAAGCTGTCTCCTGGCCTTTGCTCACGGCTGGTGCTGGTGCTGGGTTATGCCCTGGGCTTCACTGACTGCCCCGGGCAGACTTTGGCCTGCCTTCCACAGATCTGTTTCTGTCCTCTTAAGGTAGCTATTGATAAACATTGGGAACAGACAGCTGCAGGCCACAGTGCTTGCTCCTCCCTTCCCTCAGTGAAAAGACATGGTAGGGGCTCCAGTTGCTGGGTTCATCTCTTGGCTTCACAAAAGGTAAATGGAGGCATGCACTGGGCTGGTGCAAGCCCAGGGATGAGGGTTTGAGCAGACCTGCTGGAGAGGAAGGAGCCAAATGACCAAGCACATGGAAGTTTTGAAGGCACTTTATGTGCTGCTGGAAATAATGCTGCCTCTTTCTAAGCAGCCACCTCTCAGCTGCCACTTGCTCAGTCTGGAGAAGAGAAGGCTCCCAGGTGACCTTCTTGTGGCCTTCCAGGATCTGCAGGGGGCTCCAAGAAAGCTGGGGAGGGACTTTTGAGGCTGTCAGGGAGTGATAGGACTGGGGGGGATGGAGCAAAACTAGAAGTGGGGAGATTGAGATTGGCTGTGAGGAAGAAGTTGTTGCCCATGAGGGTGGTGAGAGCCTGGCCCAGGTTGCCCAGGGAGGTGGTGGAAGCCTCCTGCCTGGAGGTGTTTGCAGCCAGGCTGGATGTGGCTGTGAGCAACCTGCTGTGGTGTGAGGTGTCCCTGTCCATGGCAGGGTTGACAATCAGGTTGACCATCCTGTGATTCTATGTCCTTGGTGCAGTGGGGTGGGAGGCACAGTAACTGCCCAGAGTCAAGTAATAGCTGGCCTGAAGGAGGATGTGGAGAAACAAAGAGGTAAATCAGAGATGGTTTTGGTAGCTGTCATAGGATCACAGAACTGTCAGGGCTGGAAGGGACCTCAAGGCTCAGCCAGCTCCAACCCCGCTGCCATGGGCAGGGACACCTCACACCACAGCGGGTCCCTCAGAGCCAACCTTCTGCTCTCCTTGCATCAGGCTTGAGGTTGAGCTGGGTGTAGCCTTTGACAGCCTGCAGCCCTCTATGCTGGGACACCTGAGCTCTTGTAACCAGAAACCATTTCCTATGACAGTGTCAGGCAGGACAGGCTGCCTTGTGGGGCTGCTTTCATTTAGTGCTCAGGGAGGAAAACACTGTGGTGCACATGTAATCAGAGTTCCCTGGCTTTTCTGTTTGTGTTAGCAGTTGGGAGAGTTGTGTGCTGGTTTATGTTTAACAAGGTTATCATTAATGTGGTTTGGGTTTGTGCTCCCTGTGTGTTCACCAGAAACAAGCGGTGCAAAGAGAGGGAGAAACCCAGGCAAGGGGCTGGAGCTGGGAGCTGTGGGGAAGCTGCTGTGTAATTACATGTTTATGGAAAAAAATCCCTCTTCTTCAGATGTCAGCTTGTTGATGCCAGAGGCTCCTGTCTAGTGCAAAAGGAATTTGTCTCAGTTTAGTGGTGGCTGAGGAGCAGTGGTCAGGCTCTGCCAGCTCTTCCTTCATGTCCAAAGCTTTGCCTTAAATTAGCTCGGTGCAGCAGAGTAGGATGAGCTTAAAATCAGTGCAGTGCCTGCAGGTGACACAGTCCTCAGTGCTTGGAATCATAGAACAGCTCAGGTTGGAAGCACCTCAAAGATCATCTGTCCCATCCCCCCCTGCCCTGGGCAGGGATGCCTCTCAGCTGGACTTGGTTGCTCAAGGCCTCATCCAACCTGACCTTGATGAGCCTGTGACCAGCAGTGTTCTCCAGGGGCTGGTGGTTAGAGCTGGGAGGGCATCACAGCATCATACATTCATGAATGGGTTGGAAGGAACCTTAAAGATCTCATCTAGGTCAAATCCCCTGCCATGGGCAGGGACATCTCCCACCAGCCCAGGTTGCTCAAGGCCTCATCCAGCCTGGCCTCGAACACCTCCAGGGAGGAGGCAGCCACAGCCTCCCTGGGCAGCCTGTTCCAGAGCCTCACCACCCTCACACTGAGGAACTTCTTCCTCAGCTCCACTCTAACCCTGCTCTGCCTCAGCTTCAGACCATTCCCCCTTGGCCTGTCTCCAGCCACCCTCAGGGGAAGTTCCGCTGCGGCCTGCCTTCAGGCATTGCAAGGCAGCTCTGAGGTCCCCCTGGAGTCTTCTCTTCTCCAGGCTGAGCAGCCCTGCTGTTATGTGTGGCTGGATTCCTTGTTGCCATAGTTTTCTGGGGAAGATGATTCCTGTTTCCATGTCTGAGGTTTCCTGGTGCAGTGTGCTGGGTGGCTGCCCCTCAGTGCAGGCTTCCTCCTGCTGCCTTTTCTCTGGCTTGGCTGGGGTTTGTTTCTTGCTAAGAAAGCAAATCACTGATTGGATTTGGAGTCTAAACATTGCTTACAGTTGCATTTTGTCTGTGTTGCTGTGTCAGACTTGAAGGCAGATGGGCAGGAGGATTCCTTCTGGGAGCAGCTGGTGCTGGGAAGGAAGCAGAGAGAGGAATATCTGCTGAATAATTACCTGGGGGGGAGGCAAACTCAGAAGGACGTGGAGGTTAGTGTGGCCCAAAGAGATTTGTCTTGGGTGTTTATTGACCTCCAAGTCACATCTAATTTCCTGAGTGATTCTGGAATGGATGTATGATTAGTAAAGCTTGTGAAGATTCAATCTGCTTCTCCCCATTAGAAAATGCAGAGCTGCCACAGCCTCAGTATGCGTCTGAGGAGGAGCGGAGGGCTGGAGCTGCTCTGCTCTGGAGACAGCCTGAGAGAGTTGGGGTTGTGCAGGCTGGAGAGGAGAAGGCTCCCAGGAGACCCAATTGTGGCCTTCCAGGATCTGCAGGGGGCTCCAAGAAAGCTGGGGAGGGACTTTTGAGGGTGTCAGGGAGGGATAGGACTGGGGGGGATGGAGCAAAACTAGAAGTGGGGAGATTGAGATTGGCTGTGAGGAAGAAGCTGTTCCCCAGGAGGGTGGTGAGAGCCTGGCAGAGGTTGCCCAGGGAGGTGGTGGAAGCCTCCTGCCTGGAGGTGTTTGCAGCCAGGCTGGATGTGGCTGTGAGCAACCTGCTGTGGTGTGAGGTGTCCCTGGCCATGGCAGGGGGTTGGGACTGGCTGATCCTTGAGGTCCCTTCCAGCCCTGACAGTTCTGTGATGCTATGATTCTGGAGAGACACAGCTAAGGGGGATACTGGAATTCTTAGCTTGCCAGGCTTTTGTACTGCTCACAAAGTGCTATGGGTTGTTAGTGGTGGAGGAAGCCTCCAGGGTGTTGTTGAGGAGCTGAGTCCCACTGGTTAGTTCCATGGTGGATGGCTGAGAGGTCAGAGCCTGGCCCTCCACAGCCTCGGGTGGGCAGGCAGGGCAGGTTCAGCCCACCACAGGAGATTCTTCCAACACTTAGAGATGAAAGAGTCATCTCTCAGAAGCAAGTGTCTTACAGGCAGAGCCCTGAATGAGCAGCAGAACAAAGAGCTGGGGGCACCTTCCACCCTGTGGGGTCATCCCGGCATCAGGAGTTGCCTTGTGAGCTGCTGGGAGTGCCTGGGACCTTTTGTGTGGGCTGGGGACTCTGCTATTCACGGAGCCTAAAGCCCTCCAGGCAGCCCGAGGGTCGGAGTGATGTGTACAAGGGCAGCATGAAAGCAGCGATTTAATGGTCTGAGGAGTGAATGGAAGGGCACAGGCTGGGCTGAGGCTTTGCAGCCAGGGGGGACCTTGTACACCCCTGATGGGTGCTCTCTTTTAACAAGGGGATGCTCACTGACTCCAGCTGTCACTTCAGGAGGCTAGGTGGCCTTCCTGTGCCACCTCAGAGAGGGGACAATGCCAGAGCAGTGTTCAGGCTCAATCAAGGCTGTTGCACCAGCATCCTGCCTCACCCCTTGGGGCATTTTCAGTGCTGCAGACCCTGTGTGAGTCCTTTGCTCCTCAGGAAAGGGCTTTCAGTCTCCGTGCACACAGCTCTGTGCAAGCTCCTCCAGGAGCCCTGTGAGGCACAGGGAGTGCACCCATGTCCTTCAGCATGAGCTTTCTGAGCTGTGCACATGCCAGGCATGGCTAAGCCCCATGCTCATGGAATCACAGAACTGTCAGGGCTGGAAGGGACCTCAAGGCTCAGCCAGTCCCAACCTCCTGCCATGGCCAGGGACACCTCACACCACAGCAGGTTGCTCACAGCCACCTCCAGCCTGGCTGCAGACACCTCCAGGCAGGAGGCTTCCACCACCTCCCTGGGCAACCTGTGCCAGGCTCTCACCACCCTCATGGGCAACAACTTCTTCCTCACAGCCAATCTCAATCTCCCCACTTCTAGTTTTGCTCCATCCCCCCCAGTCCTATCACTCCCTGACAGCCTCAAAAGTCCCTCCCCAGCTTTCTTGCAGCCCCCTGCAGATCCTGGAAGGCCACAATGAGGTCTCCTGGGAGCCTTCTCCTCTCCAGCCTGCACAACCCCAACTCTCTCAGGCTGTCTCCAGAGCAGAGCAGCTCCAGCCCTCTGCTCCTCCTCCTGGCCCTTCTCTGAACAACTTCCAGCCCCTCCAGATGCTTTTTCCAATAGACCTGGGCATAGATCCAGTTCCAACAGACCTGGGGACAGACCATGCTGGCCAGCATCCATCACAGTGGTCTCTGCTGGCCTTTGCCCTTGCCCAGGGCCCAGGTTTGAGCCTCTGTTGCTTCCTTGTGGAAACATAGTCATCTTCCAGGTGATAGCTGAAGTAGAACAATGGTTCAGAAGTCAGTACAGTGATGGAAGTGTTTCAGGCCAGGCTGGATGAAGCCTTGAGCAACCTGGGCTGGTGGGAAGTGTCCCTGCCCAAGGCAGGGGGTTGGAACTGGATGATCTTCCAGGTCCCTTCCAACCCAGCCCATTCTATGAATCTCTGAAGGCAAATGAACTCTCCCAACTCACAGCTGAGTTAGGTGACCTCAGCAGTGTGCTGGAATTCCCTGAGTTTGTTCCTGAAGCAGCAATTCTCTGCACTTCTGTGACCAGAGCTGGGGAGAGCCACATTCAAGCACTCCTCAGTATTGGCAGGGCTGCAGTCTCCATCTCTGCTGAGGCCTCTCCCTTGGGGTGCTGGCAGTGCCCCTGCCCAGGACTTGAGGGCTGGAGCTGGAGGAGAGCTGGGGCTGGAGCTGGAGGAGGGAGAGTGGAACTGGAGGAGAGCTGGGGCTGGAGGAGAGCTGAGGCTGGAGGAGAGCTGAGGCTGGAGGAGAGTTGGGGCTGGAGCTGGAGGAGGGAGAGTGGAGCTGGAGGAGGGAGAGTGGAACTGGAGGAGAGCTGGGGCTGGAGGAGAGCTGAGGCTGGAGGAGAGCTGGGGCTGGAAGAGAGTTGGGGCTGGAGCTGGAGGAGGGAGAGTGGAGCTGGAGGAGGGAGAGTGGAACTGGAGGAGAGCTGGGGCTGGAGGAGAGCTGGGGTTGGAGCTGTTGTTTTAGCACATTTTAAGGCCTTGTTCTGGTGCCGAGTATACATCTCTGGCAGGTAGAAACCGTAATATTCATCAGACAAGGTGAAAACCCCCCTCTGCTGTCAGTTTTGAAGAGGAGCTGGGACAGAATGTGGCACTCAGGACTGCTGGGGAATGAATTTGATCAGGCAGGGAGCTGCCTCGCAGAGCTCTGCAGGTTTGGAGCGAGGCGCCCGGGCACACGGCAGAAGCTGTTTGTCTTGGCTGCCTTTGCTGCCCACCAGCTCAAAGCTTCCTGGGTCCAGCTCTGCCTCAGGAAGTCCTGTGGTTAGGGTGCTGAGGTGCTGAGCTGGTGCTGAGGGACCCCTCAGGAGAGTGGAGGAGCAGCAGTGTCAGCAGGTCTGTGCCTGTGGGCACTGCTGTGCTGTTGCTCAGGTTTGCCTCTCGCCTGGCACCAGCAAAGCTCCTGAGCAGGCAGCCAGCCCAGCCCTGTGCCCCAGCAGCCTGCTGCACAGCCTGGGGATGAGAGTGCTGCTGCAAGAGCCTGGAGAGCACAGAATCATGGGATGGGCTGGGTTGGAAGGGACCCAGCCCCCTGCCATGGGCAGGGACACCTCCCACCAGCACAGCTTGCTCAAGGCCTCATCCAGCCTGGCCTGGAACACCTCCAGGGAGGAGGCAGCCACAGCCTCCCTGGGCAACCTGTGCCAGAGTCTCACCACCCTCACTGCAAACAATTTCTTCCCAATCCAGTCTAAATATGCCCTCTCCCAGCTCAAAGCCATCATCCCTCATCCTGGCACTCCCAGCCCTTCTCTAAAGTCCCTCCCCAGCTCTCCTGGAGCCCTTCAGGTACTGGAAGGCTGCTCTGAGGTCTCCCCAGAGTCTTCTCTTCTCCAGGCTGAACAGCCCCAACTCTCTCAGCCTGTCCCCACAGGGGAGGTTCTGCAGCCTCTGATCATCTCTGTGGCCTCCTCTGGAGCCTCTCCAGCAGCTCCAGGTCCTTCTTGTGCTGGGGACCCCAGAGCTGGAGGCAGTGCTGCAGGTGGGGGCTGAGCAGAGCAGAGCAGAGGGGCAGAATCCCCTCCCTGTGCTGCTGCTCTCCCTGCCCTGGCTGCAGCTCAGCACTCAGCTGGCTCTGGGCTGCCAGGAACCAGTGCTGGCTCCTGGGGAGTTTGTCACCAACTGGCACCCCCAAGGCCTTCTCCTCCAGCTTGCTCTTGAGCCATTCTCCACTCAGCCTGGAACTGTGCTTGGGATTGCCCCAGCCCAGGTTCAGGACCTTGCCCTTGGCCTTGTTGCCCTTCATGAGGTTGGCCTGGGCTCACCTCTGCAGCCTTCTGAAATCCCTCTGGATGGATTCCTTCCCTGCAGCATGTCAAATGATGAGGATCAGTAGCCTCCAGCCCTGAGGCCCATCACAGAAGCACAGTTTGATGCTAGGCAGATGAGATAATGACAGACCACAGCTGACTGGCAGCTCTGGGCTAGGAAGGATGCTTTAGCCTGGAGTGATCATGACTTGGGGAACTCTTCTGCTGGGGGATGTCTTAGCTTGCAAAGGCTCAGAGCAGCTAAAACACCAGCAGGAGATCTCCAAGTGTGCTGTCTGAAAGGAAAACCCCAACCTTCTAGCTGTTCTGGGCCTTCCTCATTGCAAAGGAGTGAACAGGCAGGCTGGCCAGAGACTCTGCAGGGTGGGGAATGTGGCAGGAAGTAAAGGCAAGAAGCAGAACCAAGTCCAAGAACCAAGATTTGTTCATTTTGCACCAAAAAAAAGAGAGAAATGTTTCTCCCCCTGCTTTCAGCTGCTCCTGGCCTCTCAGGCAGGATCTCCACTGCACAAACACAAAGGCTCAGCTTCATAATGGAACCTGAGAAGGCAGGCCCAGGGTTGGACATGTTGGGACTTCACCTGTGATCTGGATGAGGGAGTTGGGTTCAACCTCTCTGAGTTTGCTGATGACAGCGACTTGGGTGGCACTGTTGAACTGCTGGAGGGCAGGAAGGCTCTGCAGAGGGACCTGGCCAGGCTGGCTCCAGGGCTGAGCTCAGCTCTGTGAGGTTCAACAAGGCCAAGTGCTGAGTCCTGCACTTGGCTCACAACAACCCCAGGAGTGCTCCAGGCTTGGGGCAGAGTGGCTGCAACTGCCCAGCAGGGAAGGAGCTGGGGGTGCTGGTTGGCAGCAGCTGAAGAGGAGCCAGGGGGTGCCCAGGTGGGCAAGAAGGCCACCAGCAGCCTGGCCTGGAGCAGCAATGGTGTGGGCAGCAGGAGCAGGGCAGGGATTGTCCTCCTGTGCTGGGCACTGGGGAGGCCACAGCTTGAGTCCTGGGGTCAGTGTTGGGTCTCTCACACCAAGGACATAGAGGGATTGGAGCAGGCCCAGAGAAAGGCAACCAAGCTGGGGAGGGTCTGGAGAAGAGGGCTGGGGAGGAGCAGCTGAGGGAGCTGGGGGTGTTGAGTGTGGAGAAGAGGAGGCTGAGGGAGACCTCATTGCTCTCTGCAGCTCCCTGAGAGGAGGCTGCAGGGAGGTGGGGGTTGGGCTCTGCTCCCCAGTCTCAGGTGATGGAAGGAGAGGAAATGGCCTGGAGTTGTGCCAGGGGAGGGTTGGGTTGGAGAGGAGGAAAACTTTCTGTGCTGGAAGAGTGGTCAGGGCTTGGCAGAGGCTGCCCAGGGAGGTGGTGGAGTCCCCATGCCTGGAGGTGTTCCAGAGAGCTGCAGCCATGGCACCTGGGGCCAGGGTTTGGTGGCCATGGTGGGGTTGGGTGATGTTGGACTGGGTGACCTTGGAGAGCTTTCCCAACCCAAACAAATCTCTGACTCTCTCACTTCACTTGTTGACACCTCAGTAGCCACCAGCTCACCCTGTGGGAAGCATGGAAGCCAGGTTGTGTTTGAGCCATGCCAGTACTGACAGAAGTCCCCTCCAGCTGTACCCTGGTCCCTGCAAGGCTGTCCTTGCTGACAGGCACTCACTGCTGACACCCAGAACTGCTACCTGGGGCTCTCAGGAGCTGCCAGGCTTAGCAGTGCAGCAGGTGCAGCAGAGACACAGAGCTGGCTGCTTTCATCAGCCAGCTCCAACCCATCCCTTGCCAGCCTGCTGCAAGGAGGAGGATTCCTAAAACGTGGGGAGGAGATCCTTTGGCACCTGGGGAGCTGCTCTCTGCTGGCCTGCAGTTTGCACATCACCTGCTGAGAAATGTGAGGAGTGGTGCTGGGTTCCATCAGAAGGGCCCAGCTGGGAGGGGAGGCTGAGGAGCTGGGCACATCCATCAGAAGGTGTCAGCAGTGGCTGGGCAGACCATGGTGTGCCAGTGGGGAGCTGTGAGAGCTCTCAGGGTTTGCTTTGCAGGCTGCAAAGTTGCAGGCTCAGAGCAGCACATGCTGAAGGAACTGGGAAGCTCTCTGACAGGGGCTGCTAACTGCTTGGCTGGCAGGAATGATGACTGGAAGAAAGCAAATGTCATTCCAGTGTTCAGAAAAGGCAAGGAGGAGGAGCCAGGCCACTACAGACCAGTCAGCCTGACCTCCATCCCTGGAATAAACCTTTATTTAGAATAAACCAAACCAGGTTGGAAGAGACCTTCAAGATCATCATGTCCCACCCATCAACCAATCCAGCACCACCTAAACAACTAACCCATGGCACCAAGCACCCCATCCAGTCTCCTCCTGAGCACCTCCAGTGATGGTGACTCCACCACCTCCCTGGGCAGCACATTCCAGTGGCCAATCTCTCTCTCTCTGTAGAACTTCTTCCTCACCTCCAGCCTAAACCTCCCCTGGCACAGCTTGAGACTGTGTCCTCTTGTTCTGCTGCTGCTTGCCTGGCAGAAGAGACCAACCCCCACCTGGCTCCAACCTCCCTTCAGGGAGTTGGAGAGAGCAATGAGGTCTCCCCTGAGCCTCCTCTTCTGCAGGCTAAGCAACCCCAGCTCCCTCAGCCTCTCCTCACAGGGCTGTGCTCCAGACCCCTCCCCACCTTTCTTGCCCTTCTCTGGACTCATTCCAGCAAGTCAACCTCCTTCCCAGAACTGGACACAGGACTCCAGGTGTGGCCTAACCAGTGCAGTGTACAGGGGCAGAATGACCTCCCTGCTCCTGCTGGCCACACTCTTCCTGATGCAGGCCAGGATGCCCTTGGCCCTCTTGGCTGCCTGGGCACACTGCTGGCTCATGTTCAGCCTACCATCGACCAGCACCCCCAGGTCCCTCTCTGCCTGGCTGCTCTCCAGCCACTGGATGATGGAGCAGCTCATCCTGGAGGTCATCTCTAACCACATGGAAGACAAGAAGGTTATAAGGAGTAGTCAACATCAATTTACCAAGGGGAGATCCTGTCTGGCTAATCTGATGGCCTCCTATGAAGCCATGACCAGAAGGGTAGACAAGGGAAGAGCAGTGGATGTCACATACCTTGACTACAGTGAGGCTTTTGACACTTGGAGCCATGGTTCAGTTTTCAGGAGGTGTTAGGTAATAAGTAATAGGTTGGACTTGATGATCTCTGAGGTCTTTTCCAACCTGGTTGATTCTGTGATACTGTGAATGCTGAATGTGTTTGCTGTTCCCTGCATGGGCTTCAGAGCCAGCACTGCTCTTACTGCATTTCAGAGTTGGGTTTGGGTGGTTTGGTTTGGTTTTCCTCCATTTCAGAGCTGGGTTTGGGTGGTTTGGTTTTCCTCCATTTCAGAGCTGGGTTTGGGTGGTTTGGTTTGGTTTTTCTCCATTTCAGAGCTGGGTTTGGGTGGTTTGGTTTGGTTTTCCTGCATTTCAGAGCTGGGTTTGGGTGGTTTGGTTTGGTTTTCCTCCATTTCAGAGCTGGGTTTGGGTGGTTTGGTTTGGTTTTCCTGCATTTCAGAGCTGGGTTTGGGTGGTTTGGTTTGGTTTGAGCTGGGTTTGGGTGGTTTGGTTTTCCTCCATTTCAGAGCTGGGTTTGGGTGGTTTGGTTTTCCTGCATTTCAGAGCTGGGTTTGGGTGGTTTGGTTTGGTTTTCCTCCATTTCAGAGCTGGGTTTGGGTGGTTTGGTTTGGTTTTCCTGCATTTCAGAGCTGGGTTTGGGTGGTTTGGTTTGGTTTTCTCCATTTCAGAGCTGGGTTTGGGTGGTTTGGTTTGGTTTTCCTCCATTTCAGAGCTGGGTTTGGGTGGTTTGGTTTTCCTCCATTTCAGAGCTGGGTTTGGGTGGTTTGGTTTGGTTTTCCTAAAGAAGGTTTGTGGGGAAAGCAGAAGTGAATGAGAAGTGAAGGAAAGGTTTCCTTCCTGTCCAGAAGCTGTGCTTGTTCCGAATCCTTTCACCCTGTGTGTGGCTATAAAGGACAAGCTCATCTTCCTTGCAAGCAGTTGGCTGTTCCTCTGTGTTGTTATTGAATCATGGAATGGGTTGGGTTGGAAGGGACCTTCAAGACCCTCCAGCTCCAACCCCCTGCCGTGGGCAGGGACACCTCCCACCAGCCCATAGCCATTTGCAGTTCCTGTGCCTAGGCTGTAGTTTGCCTGTCAGCAGAGCTCCATTTGCTTCCATCCCAATCTGAGCTGGGCTGGCAGTTTTGTTTTGGGAGTGGTTCCTCCAAATGAGTTGGGGAGGGTAATTTCAACTCATCACAGGATCTTAAAGCTCATCCAGTTCCAGCCCCCTGCCATGGGCAGGGACACCTCCCACCAGCACAGCTTGCTCAAGGCCTCATCCAGCCTGGCCTTGAATACCCCAGGCAGGAGCCAGCCACAGCCTCCCTGGGCAGCCTGTGCCACAGTCTCACCACCCTCACTGCAAAGAATTTCTTCCTCATCTCCAGTCTCAATCTCCTCTTTTCCAGCTGAAAGCCATTGTCCCTCATCCTCTCACTCTCAGTCCTTATAAGAAGTCACTCCCCAGCTGTCCTGGAGCCCCTTCAGTTACTGGAAGCTGCTCTGAGATCTCCCTGCAGCTTTTATCTTCTCCAGGCTGAACAGCCCCAAATCTCTCAGCCTGTCCTCACAGGGGAGGTTCTGCAGCCTCTGATCATCTCTGTGGCCTCCTCTGGAGCCTCTCCAGCAGCTCCAGGTCCTTCTTGTGCTGGGGGCCCCAGAGCTGGAGGCAGTGCTTCAGGTGGGCTCACCAGAGCAGAGTCCCTGCTCACCTCCCTCCTGCTGCTGCTGCTCACACTTCTTTTGCTGCACCCTAGCACATGGTTGGTTCTGGGCTGCCAGTGACCCTTGCTGGCTCCTGGGGAATTTGTCACCAACTGGCACCCCCAAGGCCTTCATCTCCAGCCTGCTCTCAAGCCACCCCTCACCCAGCCTGGATTTGTGCTTGGGATTGCATTTTGGTGCTGCTACAGATGGAACCATATTACCCAGGCAAATATGATTAGGTTTTCAAATCCCCATGCTGCCAAAGCAAATCAAGACACAGACACATCAGTTTGTGGGCAGAGACATTCAGAAGCAGCAGAGCTTTTCCTGCTGAGAAGACAAGAACAGGTCCCCTGATTTTGTGTAGCAGGAACAATCACTGAGGTGACACCATGGTGGCTTTGCTGATGGTGCCAGGCTGGGGTGGGGGTGACTGACAGCCTTGAGGCTGTGCTGCCTTCCAAAGGCAGCAGGACAGGCTGGCAGCTGGGTTGCACAGAGGTTAACACACCACAAGTGAAGGGGTGAGAGAGCCTGAGCTGAGCTGTGTCCCTGGCCAGCAGGAGGGCTGTGTGCTGGCACAGGGGCATGGCTTCTCATTCCCTGGTGATGAAAGGCTCAGATGCCATTGTCACTGCTTCTGGAGAGGTGTCTCACAGCACTGGAGCCTCACTGCTGCTGGCAGAGAAGCAGATGGTAACCCCAGCATGGTGCTGTGCCCTTGGAAGGGTGCAAGCAGCACAGCTTCACCAAACCACTTGAGGGAGGGCTGCTGAATTATAGTTCCTTGGGTGCACGGTGCTGGAGGAGGGGAGAGCAGGAAGGACCTCCCCACCCTGAGGGATGACCATTGTGTCTCCTTGAGGGGTGTCTGGGGTCAACCAATGCCTCCAGCAGATGCAGGGATGGAGAAAGGGGAGCCAGGGGGTGAATGGGTGTCAGAGAGTGACAGGACTGGGGAGGATGGAGCAAAACTAGAAGTGGGGAGATTGAGATTGGATGTGAGGAAGAAGTTGTTCCCCATGAGGGTGGTGAGAGCCTGGCAGAGGTTGCCCAGGGAGGTGGTGGAAGCCTCCTGCCTGGAGGTGTTTGCAGCCAGGCTGGATGTGGCTGTGAGCAACCTGCTGTAGTGTGAGGTGTCCCTGCCCATGGCAGGGGTTTGGGACTGGCTGAGCCTTGAGGTCCCTTCCAGCCCTGACAGCTCTGTGATTCTATGAGTGTCACATAAGACCCTCTGCCTTCAGACCTCCTGGGATCCCTTATGTGCCCTTGTGTGTACACACATAGAGTTCAAGCAGCTCTGGCTGCTGCTTGTTCACTCTGGCTGGTGCTGGGGACCCCACTGCAGTCAGCTCCTCTGAAGGATGTGCCATAAAGCAGAAGCTAGATGTCAGCTGTGGTCTGGATCACAGAGAGTGGCTTGAGTTGGAAGAGACCTGTTAGAGTTTGAAGGGGGAGCTTCAGCCTGGTCCCTGCAAAGACTGAGAGTGAAGTAAATGACCACTGGATGTGAAAGGAGAATCATGCTAAGGCCTGTAGAGTTCATTGGCTTGCTCATGGGATGCAGAGCACAGGCAGAAGCAGTTCTTTCTCTTTCTCTTCTTCTGCCCCTTCTGCTTGCAACTTCTCTCCCTCGCCCCTGCAGCCTTGCCAGGGATCTCTGTTTTGACTGCTGTGTGAGGTAATGGGGAGGAAGGAGGGAGGGAGGAAGGAGTTGAACAGGTCCCCTGGATCCATCCAGGGGGGTCTGAGGAGTCTCTGTGTTGTTGATAAACTGCAGACACATTTCTCTCTTGCACAGCTGGTGTGTGTTCAGCACATGCTCAGGACATCTAGTGTGCATTTTGCACAGATCCAGCTTCTTAGCAAGCACTTGGCTGTTCCTCTGTGTTATAGAACCATGGAATGGGTTGGGTTGGAAGGGACCTTCAGGACCCTCCAGTTCCAACCCCCTGCCGTGGGCAGGGACACCTCCCACCAGCCCATAGCCATTTGCAGTTCCTGTGCCTAGGCTGTAGTTTGCCTGTCAGCAGAGCTCCATTTGCTTCCATCCCAAACTGAGCTGGGCTGGCAGTTTTGTTTTGGGGGTGGTTCCTCCAAATGTGTTGGGGAGGGTAATTTCAACTCATCACAGGACCCTAAAGTTATCATCTGGTTCCAGCCCCCTGCCATGGGCAGGGACACCTCCACCAGCACAGCTTGCTCAAGGCCTCATCCAGCCTGGTCTGCAACACCTCCAGGGAGAAATCCACAGCCTCCCAGGGCAGACTGTGCCAGAGTCTCACCACCCTCCCTGCAAACAGTTTCTTCCTCATGGCTAATCTAAATCTATCTTGCTCTAGTGCAAAACCTCAGAGCTTCAAACTTTCTGGTTTGAAATGTGTCTTAGAAAGACCTTACTCATGTGTGGGCTGGTTTTACTCACCAGCACTGTTCCTTGAGGTTTGTCTGTCCTATCAGAGATTCATAGAATATCAGGTTGGAAGGGACCTCAAGGATCATCTGGTCTGGATCATCAGGGTAGGAATATAGAATCACAGAATCAAACAGGGTGGAAAAGACCTCAGAGATCAAGTCCAGCCTATTACCTAATCCCTAACACCTCCTGACAACTAAACCATGGCTCCAAGTGCCACATCCAAGCCTTTTTTGAACACCTCCAGGGGCAGGGAGGGCATCAAGTCCAACTTGCGATCCAGCACCATCTAATCAACTAACCCATGGCACTGAGTGCCTCATCCAGGCTCTTCCTAAACACCTCCAGGGATGGGGACTCCACCACCTCCCTGGGCAGCACATCCCAAGGGCCAACAACTCTCTCAGTGAAGAACTTTCTCCTCACCTCCAGCCTAAACCTCCCCTGGCACAGCTTGAGACTGTGTCCTCTTGTTCTGGTGCTGCTTTCCTGGCAGAAGAGACCAACCCCCACCTGGCTCCAACCTCCCTTCAGGTAGTTGGAGAGAGCAATGAGGTCTCCCCTGAGCCTCCTCTTCTCCAGGCTAAGCAACCCCAGCTCCCTCAGCCTCTCCTCACAGGGCTGTGCTCCAGACCCCTCCCCAGCTTTCTTGCCCTTCTCTGGACACCTTCCAGCAGCTCAACCTCTTTCCTAACCTGAAGAGCCCAGAACTGGACACAGGACTCCAGGTGTGGCCTCAGCAGTGCTGAGCACAGGGCACAAGGACTTCCCTGCTCCTGCTGGCCACACTCTTCCTGCTGCAGGCCAGGATGCCCTTGGCCTTCTTGGCCCCCTGGGCACACTGCTGGCTCCTGTTCAGGCAGCTGTCAATCAGCACCCCCAGGTCCCTCTCTGCCTGGCTGCTCTCAGCCACTCTGCCCCCAGCCTGTAGCTCTGCCTGGGGTTGCTGTGGCCAAAGTGCAACCCCCACCTGGCTCCAACCTCCCTGCAGGGAGTTGCAGAGAGCAAGAAGGTCTCCCCTGAGCCTCCTCTTCTCCAGGCT
Organism: Melanerpes aurifrons; assembly: GCA_011125475.1. Taxonomy (NCBI): domain Eukaryota; kingdom Metazoa; phylum Chordata; class Aves; order Piciformes; family Picidae; genus Melanerpes; species Melanerpes aurifrons. Next base: position 854,297 of record WWNC01000125.1, on the reverse strand, counting down.
AAGCAACCCCAGCTCCCTCAGCCTCTCCTCACAGGGCTGTGCTCCAGACCCCTCCCCAGCTTTGTTGCCCTTCTCTGGACTGCTGCAGCTTCTGCACTTGCAAGGGTAGCTACAGATCCAACAGCAAAGGACGTTCATTTCCTCTTCTTTTTGTCAGTTGAGGTTACAATCAGCTACACCCAGGCAAATCAGGGTGACAGAAGGCTTGCCCACATGTCAGTGGGGTGTGGTGGACTTGTACAGCAAGGAGTGAAGTCCTGCTCAGGTGACAGCAAGCTGCATGAAGGCAAAGGCTCCATCTGGGTAGCTGGGCTGTGAGCAGAGTGGAGCAGGCAATGGTAGCTGCCAGCAGGCTTCCTAGTTCTGTAGTGAGGTGAATGAGACCATTTGGGCCTGTCACAGAGGGGGGTGTTGGGAGAGAGGGAGAGAGGAAAAGCAGCTTTCAGGTGCCACAGTGCAGAGCATGGCTGGGTGGCTTGGGCAGGAGAGAGGTGGAGGTGCTGCAGCAGGTTGTGTAAGGAGGCAAGGGGCACTCCTGTCTGCTAGTCATTGTGCTGAAAGCATGGCCCTCAAAACTGAGGTGTGATTGTGTTTTCTGACCTGGGGTTCACATGACCTCCCCTTTCTCAACCCACTGTGTGTCTTAACCTCCTTAGTTTTATGAGGCTGTGCTCCTAATTACAGCAGCTCTGGGGCTGCTGTTCCATTGATGGTGTTTGGTTTTGTAGAACAGCATCCTCTAGCATGACCTAATCACAGAGCTGTCAGGGCTGGAAGGGACCCCAAGGCTCAGCCAGTTCCAACCCCCCTGCCATGGGCAGGGACACCTCACACCACAGCAGGTTGCTCACAGCCACCTCCAGCCTGGCTGCAAACACCTCCAGGCAGGAGGCTTCCACCACCTCCCTGGGCAGCCTGGACCAGGCTCTCACCACCCTCATGGGCAACAACTTCTTCCTCACAGCCAATCTCAATCTCCCCACTTCAAGTTTTGCTCCATCCCCCCCAGTCCTATCCCTCCCTGACACCCTCGAAAGTCCCTCCCCAGCTTTCTTGGAGCCCCCTGCAGATCCTGCAAGGCCACAATGAGGTCTCCTGGGAGCCTTCTCTTCTCCAGGCTGAGCAAGTGGCAGCTGAGAGGTGGCTGCTTAGAAGGAGGCAGCATTATTTCCAGCAGCACACAAAGTGCCACTGTCCAGGTCCCTCCATCATGACCTTTGAGGATTTATTTGCAAAATCTCTCTTTTTCCATCTGCCTGCCTGGCCTCCAGATCCAATGCTCTGCTGGTTGAGGGGGCACTCCAGGTACAGCAGAGCTCAGCAGCAGCAGGTGTCTGCATGCTTTAAAGGACAGACTCCATTGCCCAAGGGGTTTTGTGTTGCTGGTGTTTGTTTTAAAGGGATGATTGTAAACACCAAGCTCCAGTTTGTTCATTACCTTCCTTAGTGATGCAAGGCTCTTTGAGCTGGAGGAATCATAGTATCAGTCAGGGTGGGAAGGGACCACAAGGATCATCCAGTTCCAACCCCCCTGCCATGGGCAGGGACACCCCACACTAGATCAGGCTGCCCAGAGCCTCATCCAGCCTGGCCTTAAACACCTCCAGGGACAGGGTCTCAACCACCTCCCTGCACAACCCATTCCAGGGCTTCACCACTCTCCTGGGGAAGAACTTCCTCCTCCCCTCCAGCCTCAATCTCCCCACCTCCAGCTTCATTCCTTTCCCCCTAGTCCTAGCACTGCCTGAGATCCTGAGCAGTCCCTCCCCAGCCTTCTTGGAGCCCCCTTCAGATCCTGGAAGGCCACAATGAGGTCACCTGGGAGCCTTCTCTTCTGCAGCCTGAACAGCCCCAACTCCTTCAGTCTGTCCTCACAGGAGAGGTGCTCCAGCCCTCTGCTCATCCTCCTGGCCCTGCTCTGGACACCTTCCAGCCCCTCCACATCCCTCTTCCAATAGGGGCTCCAGAACTGGAGGCAGGACTGCAGGTGGGGTCTGGCCAGAGCTGAGCAGAGGGGGAGGATCACCTCCCTTGCCCTGCTGGCCACACTTCTCCTGCTGCAGCCCAGGCTCTGGTTGGCTTTCTGGGCTGCAAGTGCACACTGAGAGCTCCTGGGGAGCTTCTCCTCCCCCAGCACCCCCAAGGCTCTCTCCTCAGGGCTGCTTTCCAGCCAGTCCCTGCCCAGCCTGCATTTGTGGCTGGGGTGTAGCAGGGAGCAGAGCTGGAGTGTTAAAATGCACTTCAAAGGGGAAAAAGGCAATGGGCATGAATTTGCCCTCCAGCAGGCACTTCCCAGCTGGGGTTTTACATGGCTGCCCTCATGGCTCTGTCTGAAGGCTGCATGGATGGTGGGAATGGAAATGGGGATTTGCTTGCATGGAGTTGTTGTGATGGGATGAGAAGCAATGGCTTGAAGCTTGAGGTGGGGAGATTGAGGCTGGGTGTTAGGAAGCAATTCTTTGCAGTGAGGGTGGTGAGACTCTGGCACAGGCTGCCCAGGGAGGCTGTGGCTGCCTCCTCCCTGGAGGTGTTCCAGGCCAGGCTGAATGAGGCCTTGAGCAAGCTGTGCTGGTGGGAGGTGTCCCTGCCCATGGCAGGGGGTTGGAGCTGGATGAGCTTTGAGGTTCCTTCAAACCCATTCATGAATGTATGATTCTGTGATGCCCTCCCAGCTCTAACCACCAGCCCCTGTAGAACACTGCTGGTCACAGGCTCATGAACTTGCTCCCTGCTCTCACCCTGGAGGTGTTCAAGGCCAGGTTGGATGTGGGGCTTTGATCAGCCTGGGCTGGTGGGAGGTGTCCCTGCCTGTGGCAGGGGGCTGGAACTGGATGGGCTTTAAGGTTCCTTCAAAGCCAACCCATGCTGTGACTCTGTGAGTGTCAAAGGCTTGGTCAGCTCCTCCTGTGATGTGCCCTTGCCCTGCTGAGGGGCAATGCTCAGCCTCACTGGGCTGCAAGCTTTCTTGTTTAGCATGAGCTGCTCAAACACCCTGTGTGCTGAAACAGAATCACAGAACCTTAGAGGTTGAAAGGGACCTCCAGAGATCATCCAGTCCAACCCCCCTGCCGGAGCAGCATCACCCAGGGTAGTGCACACAGGAATGCACAGAGGTCTGCACAGGAATGCTAAGCAAGGACCACTGGCACTATGAATTGGTTAAACCTGGAGCCCTTGGGAGAGAATTAGGCCTTCTCCATCCAGAAGGGCTGTGTTTGTGTCAGCAAACAGTGAGACCCATCAGGAGCAGGCCAGGAGAGCAGGAGCTTGCTGCTGAGGACCAGATGTTCAAACCAGCTCCAGCCTGGACCTGTGGACTGGATACCCAGCAGCAGTTGGAGGCTGGGCACTGTGCTGCTTCAGTGTGTCAGAGGGGAATCACAGAATCACCAAGGTTGGAAGAGACCTCAAAGATCATCAAGTCCAACCTGGCACCACAGACCTCATGACTAACCCATGGCACCAAGTGCCACATCCAATCCCCTCTTGAACACCTCCAGGGATGGGGACTCCACCACCTCCCTGGGCAGCACATCCCAAGGGCCAACAACTCTCTTCAGGAAGAACTTTCTCCTCACCTCCAGCCTAAACCTCCCTTGGCACAGCTTGAGACTGTGTCCTCTTGTTCTGGTGCTGGGTGCCTGGGAGAAGAGACCAACCCCCACCTGGCTCCAACCTCCCTGCAGGGAGTTGCAGAGAGCAAGAAGGTCTCCCCTGAGCCTCCTCTTCTCCAGGCTAAGCAACCCCAGCTCCCTCAGCCTCTCCTCCCAGGGCTGTGCTCCAGACCCCTCCCCAGCTTTCTTGCCCTTCTCTGGACACCTTCAAGTCTCTCAATGTCCTTCTGAAACTGAGGAGCCCAGAACTGGGCACAGGAGTCAATCCTTGCTGTCAGTGGGCATGGGCTGAAGACTTGCTTCAACAGCTTGCTCCTGAGCCAGTCCCACAGTGGAGTTATGCCCACAGAATCCCAGCTCCCTGTTGTGGCACAAAGGGATTCAGGCTGAGCCAGTTCAAACTGCTCACTCTCTTCTACACTGTGGATTCAGCTGCCTTTCCCCTAGCCATTTGTTCATTGGGATGTGCTGCCCAGGGAGGTGGTGGAGTCCCCATCCCTGGAGGTGTTCAAGAGGGGATTGGATGTGGCACTTGGTGCCATGGTCTAGTCATGAGGTCTGTGTTGATAGGTTGGACTTGATGATCCTTGAGGTCTCTTCCAACCTTAGTTATACTGTGAGACTGTGATACTGCTCATTTCCCCTGGATTCACTGCCTGCCTTCCCTTGTGCCACTGAGGCCTTTACAAAGATTTTGGAGGGAAATTGTTTTGTTTGGGTTTTCTCTCTCTCTTTTTTTCCCCCTTTGAAGCAGACCACTGGGCCTTTCTGTTTGAGCTTTCTTTTGGCTTTCTAAATCAATCTCCATGGCATAATCAGGTAGATTCTGTGGCTGTGGATTGTTTAAGTGACTGTTACTTTAGCAGGCAGCTTTTCCTGTCTGTTTAGTGGAAAAGATGAAACAGGAAACCCAAGGTTTCCAAACTCTGCCTCACATGGTGGTGGCAGTTGTGAGCTGGATCAGCACCAAGGCCTGATCACAGAGCTGTCAGGGCTGGAAGGGACCTCAAGGCTCAGCCAGTCTCAACCCCCTGCCATGGGCAGGGACACCTCACACCACAGCAGGTTGCTCACAGCCACCTCCAGCCTGGCTGCAAACACCTCCAGGCAGGAGGCTTCCACCACCTCCCTGGGCAGCCTGTGCCAGGCTCTCACCACCCTCCTGGGCAACAACTTCTTCCTCACAGCCAATCTCAATCTCCCCACTTCTAGTTTTGCTCCATCCCCCCCAGTCCTATCCCTCCCTGACACCCTCAAAAGTCCCTCCCCAGCTTTCTTGGAGCCCCCTGCAGATCCTGGAAGGCCACAATGAGGTCTCCTGGGAGCCTTCTCCTCTCCAGCCTGCACAACCCAACTCTCTCAGGCTGTCTGCAGAGCAGAGCAGCTGCAGCCCTCTGCTCCTCCTCCTGGCCCTTCTCTGGACCTGTTCATACTCAGCAAGGTTTTGCCCTTGCCCTGTGCTGGTTTTAGATGTGAGCATGCAGCAGCTGAGGCTGTAGTGGTTTCTGGGTGTGGGGTCTGTGCAGCAGGGTCTGTTTGTTTAACTGAAAGAAAGTAAAAGAAAACACTTTATACTAAGTACAGCCAATGTCAATTCTCAGTGGGAGCAAGAAGGCAGCATTTGGGCTGTTACTTCCATGTATGTCCAGAGAAAGGCCACCAGAATGATCTGGCAGCCCTGCTGTGTGAAGCAAGGCTGAGAGCTGAGTGTGCTCAGCCTGCAGAAGAGAAGGCTCAGGGCAGACCTCATCACCATGGAACAGCAGCTAAAGGGAGGCTGCCAGGAGGATGGAGACTCCCTGTGTCCAAGGAGCCCCATGGGAAAGACAAGGGGGGATGGGGACAGGGTCCCTTCAAGGCATGGCATGCCTCTTGTGATTAGATGCAAAATCAGTTCAGATATGGGCAAAAACAAACAGATAAAGGGGAAGGAATTAGGGAAGAAAATATTCAGTTCTAGGGCCTCTTGCTCTTTAACTCTTGTGGATAAGAAAGAGAAGTTGTGGTGTGCAAGCAGGTAGAAAAGGACTCAATCATGTCCATCCAAGGAAGGACACAGAGCTGCTGGAGTGAGTCCAGAGGAGGCCACAAGGATGCTCCAAGGGCTGGAGCAGCTCTGCTGGGAGCACAGGCTGAGGGAGCTGGGGGGATCCAGCCTGGAGAGGAGAAGGCTCCAAGGAGGAGACCTCAGAGCTGCCTTCCAATAGCTGAAGGGATCCTGCAGGAAGGCTGCAGAGGAACTTTTCCTAAGGGTGTCTGGAGACAGGCCAAGGGGGAATGGTTTGAAGCTGAGGAAGAGCAGGGTTAGAGTGGAGCTGAGGAAGAAGCTCTTCAGTAAGCCAACCATGTGCTAGGGTGCAGCAAAAGAAGTGTGAGCAGCAGAACGATAGGAGGTGAGCAGGGACTCTGCTCTGGTGACCCCACCTGCAGCACTGCCTCCAGCTCTGGGGCCCCCAGCACAAGAAGGACCTGGGGCTGTTGGAAAGGGTCCAGAGGAGGTCACCAAGATGATCAGAGGCTGCAGAACCTCCCCTGTGGGGACAGGCTGAGAGAGTTGGGGCTGTTCAGCCTGGAGAAGAAAAGGCTGCAGGGGGACCTTAGAGCAGCCTGACAGTAGCTGAAGGGCTCCAGGAGAGCTGGGGAGAGAGAGACTTCTTATAAGGGCTGAGAGTGACAGGATGAAGGACAGTGGCTTTGAGCTGGAAGAGGGGAGATTGAGATTGGAGATAGAAATTCTTGACAGTGAGGGTGGTGAGACACTGGCACAGGCTGCCCAGGGAGGCTGTGGCTGGCTCCTGCCTGGGATGTTCAAGGCCAGGCTGGATGAGGCTTTGGGCAACCTGGCCTAGTTGAGAGGTGTCCCTGAGCATGGCAGGGAGATTGATGCAGCTGATCTCTGAGGTCCCTTCCAAGCTAAGCCATTCTATGATGTGATTCTCTGATTAAAGAACCTTGTTCCCATATGGGGAGTCTTGTCTCCAGGGCTCTCTTGTCCCTGTGTTGATGTGTGATTGGCAAGCTGTAAGGTCCCAAACCCAAGATTCTGCTTCCTGAGCTGCTGCTTACAGCCAGGAGAAGGAGAGAGTTTTACTACACAATGAGATGTTTTGAGGAGGAATGTTGTTTGTGGAGTTGCCTGCCTCATAACCCTTCTAGTTTTGGTGGCAGCTCTGTGGTCTGTGCCCTGTTGGCTTGATGTGTGCCATAAAGTGATGCAAGTGGTGCAGGTAGGACTTGAACTTGCCTTGAACTCCCCAGTGGAGGATTGTCAGTGCTGTGTGTACATAATCCCATTAAGCAACAGTGTTGTTCAAAATCCCCCTCTTGCTTTTTATTCCCTTCCCCTCTTTCCAGTCACAACAAAGCTCCTAAGCCTGTGCTGAAGCTCTGTGACACGTTTTTCAATGGGCCTTTGGCCCTGCTTTGGAGTGCTTTAATGCAAGGAGCTTTACCAGGAAACAAGAATCCCTTTCTTCTCAGGCTGTGTTTGTTCAGCTTGGGGCTGGGATGCTGAATGTGCAGCCAGACAGACAAGTCAGGTGATGTGAGATGTGTGGTAGGAGGTTGGCCTTTGTGTGGAGCCACAGAATGGCAGGGGGTGGGGGGGACCTCCAGGTCCAACCCCAGTGCAATTACAGTCTCACAGTCTCACAGTATCACCAAGGTTGGAAGAGACCTCAAAGATCAAGTCCAAGCTGTCGCCACAGACCTCATGACTAAACCATGGCTCCAAGTGCCACATCCAATCCCCTCTTGAACACCTCCAGGGATGGGGACTCCACCACCTCCCTGGGCAGCACATCCCAATGGCTAACAACTCTCTCTGGGAAGAACTTTCTCCTCACCTCCAGCCTAAACTTCCCCCTTGACTGAGACTGTGTCCTCTTGTTCTGCTGCTGCTTGCCTGGCAGAAGAGACCAACCCCCACCTGGCTACAACCTCCCTTCAGGGAGTTGCAGAGAGCAATGAGGTCTCCCCTGAGCCTCCTCTTCTGCAGGCTAAGCAACCCCAGCTCCCTCAGCCTCTCCTCACAGGGCTGTGCTCCAGACCCCTCCCCAGCTTTCTTGCCCTTCTCTGGACACCTTCAAGTCTCTCAATGTCCTTCTGAAACTGAGGAGCCCAGAACTGGACACAGGACTCAAGGTGTGGCCTCAGCAGTGCTGAGCACAGGGCACAAGGACTTCCCTGCTCCTGCTGGCCACACTCTTCCTGCTGCAGGCCAGGATGCCCTTGGCCTTCTTGGCTGCCTGGGCACACTGCTGGCTCCTGTTTAGGCAGCTGTCAATCAACACCCCCAGGTCCCTCTCTCTTTGGCAGCTCTCAGCCACTCTGCCCCCAGCCTGTAGCTCTGCCTGGGGTTGTTGTGGCCAAAGTGCAGCCCCTGGCACTTGGACTTGTTGAATGCCATCCTGTTGGCCTCTGCCCACCTGTCCAGCCTGGCAAGGTCCCTCTGCAGAGCCCTTCTGCCCTCTACCTGACCAACATCTGCTCCCAGCTTGGTGTCATCTGCAAATTTGATGCTGACTGACTCAATGCCCTCATCCAGATCATCAATGAAGATGTTATTGGACAGCCTGAGCCATCACTTTCACCTGATATAGCTGCTGGTTTAAACTGGTCCACAAGGCTGACCCTGCTCTCACTGAACCCCTTCATGCTATTCATCTTTGAGAAACAGCTTTTCAGCTTGAGTGGAGCAGGAGAGCCTGAGCCACTGCATCTCTTTTCAGGGACTCCAACATTTCCTGTGCTGTCTGCATGCTCAAGTGCCTTCAGCAGGGCTCAGTAATCATGTGTGAAGTGTAGCATATGATGCACATCACACTCTTGGCCTGGGGAAATGGAGAAGCAAACAACAGACAGTGTGAGCCATGGCTTGCTGGGGGTTGAGATTCTTAGCAGCAGGCTTTAAGCTTTCCAGTGTGGTTTCCCACAGTGGCTGAAAGCAGTAGCAGCATTCTTGTGCCTCCAGCATGAGAGGGACCTGGGGCTGCTGGAGAGGGTCCAGAGGACACCAGGATGATCAGAGGATGCAGAACCTCCCCTGTGGGGACAGGCTGGGAGAGTTGGAGCTGTTCAGCCTGGGGAAGAGAAGGCTCTGAGGAGACCTCAGAGCAGCCTCCCAGTACCTGAAGGGCTCCAGGAGAGCTGGGGAGGGACTTGGACAAAGGCTGGGAGTGCCAGGGTGAGGACAATGGCTTTGAGCTGGGAGAGGAGAGATTGAGACTGGAGAGGAGGAAGAAATTGTTTGCAGTGAGGGTGGTGAGACTCTGGCACAGGCTGCCCAGGGAGGTTGGGGATGCTCCCTGGAGGTGTTCACGGCCAGGCTGGATGAGGCCCTGAGTAACCACATCTGGTTGAGAGGTGTCCCCAGGGGCCTCTGGCAGGGGTTTGGAACTGAATGACCTTTAAGGTCCCTTCCAACCCAAACCATTCTGTGAGTCTATGAATTTGTAAATCCCATGAAGTGTCCTGTGTCATCTCTCTAGCAGAGGAGATGACTCCAGTGCCATCAGCCTCAAGGCCTTGCAATGTATGAGAGAGGCTGTTCAAAGTCCATGGGCCTGATGGGATGAGGTGGGGAGGGAGGCTCAGTCTGATCTCCTTGTACCCTGTCGTTGTGACAGAGTTCCCAACTTTGAAGATCAAAAGAAGATTTTCAGAGATGCAGCCTTAAAGACCTACACAGCAGAAAGCAAAGTGAAAGCCTTTAGGGATTCACAGGAGCTCAGGGGTTTGCCACATGTTTTCAGCTCTGTGTTTGTCACTCAGATGGAAGTGGCAGAGCCACAGCTCCCCTGTGCCTTCTGCTGGTGGGCACTCAGCAATGGACACTGGAGGCACAGCATGCCCACAGAGTCCTGGCACACAGAATCACCAAGGCTGGAAGAGAGCTCAAAGATCACCAAGTCCAACCTGGCACCACAGACCTCATGACTAAACCATGGCACCAAGTGCCACATCCAATCCCCTCTTGAACACCTCCAGGGATGGGGACTCCACCACCTCCCTGGGCAGCACATCCCAATGGCTAACAACTCTCTCAGGGAAGAACTTTCTCCTCACCTCCAGCCTAAACCTCCCTTGGCACAGCTTGAGACTGTGTCCTCTTGTTCTGGTGCTGGGTGCCTGGGAGAGGAGACCAACCCCCACCTGGCTACAACCTCCCTTCAGGGAGCTGTAGGGAGCAAGAAGGTCTCCCCTGAGCCTCCTCCTCTCCAGGCTAAGCAACCCCAGCTCCCTCAGCCTCTCCTCACAGGGTTTGTGCTCAATGCCTCTCCCCAGCCTCGTTGCCCTTCTCTGGACACAAGGCTCCCAGGGAGCTGCTGGATGCCCCCATGGGGGTGGGGGCAGTTGACTCCATCACAGCATTGCTTTTCAGTATTCCTGAGGTTGGAAGGGACCTCAAAGATCACTGAGTCCAACCTGTCAGCACAGACCTCATGACTGGAGTAGGGAGGACACTGCTGCCCACTGCAGGCTTGAGCTGACAACCTTCCTGTGAAGGGTCTGATGCGCTACCAACTGAGCCACCTGAGGGGGTCTGCCTTGGCACTGCTGGGCATGGGGAGATGCAGCTCCTGAGGCAGATGTGGGTACAGTGCAGATGGGCTGGGGCAGCTTGGGTGCTGCCTGGTGATTTGCCTCTGCTCTGATGTCTCCATAACAGGAGCCAAGGCAGGGTAGATGTGGAAGTGGAGAGCAAGACAGCACCCCCTGACAGCCATCAGTGTGGTTCCTGAGCTTACTGGAGGAGATGTAGAGAAATGCAAGAGGAACCACACATCCTTCTGAGTGTGTAACAGGATTCTCACATCCTCACCCCTCCAGTGGCATTTCTGGGAAGGTTCTGGGTATGGGGACCTCCTTTTGTCTTTATTTCAGACATTTGTGATGCTGATCTCAGTCAGGAGAAGCACAGAATAGATCTGGTTGGAAGAGAGCTCCCAGCTCAGCCAGTCCAACCTCCACCCAGCCCTGCAGGCTCAGCACCAAACCATGTCCCTGAGCCCCAGGGCCACAGCTGCTGGAACACCCCCAGGGATGGGGACTGCAGCACTGCCCTGGGTGGCCTGTTCCTGCTTGAGAGAAGAGACCAACCCCCACCTGGCTCCAACCTCCCTTCAGGGAGTTGCAGAGAGCAATGAGGTCTCCCCTGAGCCTCCTCTTCTGCAGGCTAAGCAACCCCAGCTCCCTCAGCCTCTCCTCACAGGGCTGTGCTCCAGACCCCTCCCCAGCTTTCTTGCCCTTCTCTGGACACCTTCAAGTGTCTCAATGTGCTTCTTAAACTAAGCAGTGCCCTGGGCAGCCTCTTCCAATGGCTGAGATCCCTTCCAGGGCAGAAATCTTTCCTGAGCTCCAGCCTGAGCCTCCCCTTGGGCAGCTTGGAGCCATTGCCTCTGCTTCTGTCCCAAGGAGCAGAGGCTGTCCCCTCCTCCCTTCAGAGAGCTGTAGAAAGCAGTGAGGTCTCCCTCAGCCTCCTCTTCTCCAGCCTGAACACCCCCAGCTCCCTGCCTCCTCTTCTCTAGAACTTTTGATCTTACACTCTTACTGTGTTTTTTTCTGCTGGGCTGTTGCCTGCTGCTTTGAAAAGGCCTTTGCTCCATGGGCATGACCTGCTGGCACTGCTGCCTGCCTCCACTATCCCAGCTGGCTGCCATGGGGCCTGCTGAATGCCCAGCAGGTCGTTCCCCTGCCAGGGCAGGAGCTGTCATCCCCTCTTGGGCTCAGGTGCTGACATGCAGCTGGGAGCTCGTCCCAGGCTGCCTGCTCTGCACACACACAGCTTTCCCAAGGGTGTTTTGTGGTCCCAGCAGGGGCTGCACCTGCAAGCAGCTCACCACCAGCTCCTGCTGAAACTTGCCCCAGCAGCAGCCACTGGCCTGGGTCAGAGGCTGGCTGCTGCCTGTAATCCTCTCTTTGGGAGGTGAAGCCAGCCATGGAGTATCTAATTGCAGTACCTCTGTCTGGGTGACTTAATGAGTTTGGACACCAGCAGAATTAGTGGCAGTAAAGAGCAGAGTTCCTTGAAAAGCAAGATCTGGCTGGAGGTGTCCCTGCTGACTGCAGGGGGGGTGGGCAAGAGGAGCTCTGAAGGTCCCTCCCAGCCTGATGGGGTCTGTGACACTGCAGGGCTGTCACAGTGCATGCTGCAGGACACAGAGCTCTGCCTTCTGTCTGTGGCTCTGACTTGCCAGAATGTCTCTGTGGTTGCTGTAGTCTGTGAGCTGCAATAGCATCATGGCTGCTGCTGGATGCTCATGGGACTGGGGCACAGCAGGGTCTGCCCAGGCCCTGTGGAGCTGGCTGGCTTTAAGGGCTGTGGTAGCTGGGGAGGTTGGTGTGGCTGAGCTTCCTTTCAGCTTCACAGCATCACAATGGCTCAGGTCGGAAGGGACCTCAGAGATCAGCTGCTTCAATCTCTCTGCCGTGGGCAGGGATGCCTCTCAACTAGCCCAGGTGGCTCAAGGCCTCATCCAGCCTGGCCTTGAGCACCCCCAGGCAGGAGGCATCCACAACATCCCTGGGCAGCCTGTGCCAGAGCCTTAGCTCCCTCTGTGAGGAGCTTCTTCCTCAGCTCCACTCTAACCCTGCTCTGCCTCAGCTTCAAACCATTCCCCCATGGCCTGTCTCTAGACACCCCATGAAAAGTCTGCAGCCTTCCTGCAGGATCCCTTCAGGTCCTGGCAGGCAGCTCTGAGGTCCCCCTGGAGCCTTCTCCTCTGCAGGCTGCACAGCCCCAGCTCCCCAGCCTGTGCTCCCAGCAGAGCTGCTCCAGCCCTTGGATCAGCCTTGTGGCCCTGCTCTGCACTCACCACATGTGATGCTCACATGGAGTACAGAGCTGGAGGCTCTCAGGGCTCTGTCCTGGAGAGGAAGTGGTGTTTGTGTTGTCTCAGGAAGCTGCCATTTCCTTGATGTAAAGATGTGGCTCTTGGCTCTTCTCCTTTTACAACAGCAGAGATCATTTGGCATTCCCTGTGTGACACATCTGACAGCCTGAGGTGCTCAGGAAACTGGCATCCTTTAGCCTAACAACTTGTGGGTTTGGGGGGTGTGAAGCAATAGAATCAGACAATTCATAGAGTTGTTTTGGTTAGGAAAGCCTTCTAGGACCACCCAGTCCAACATCAACCCAGCCCCCACCATGGCCACCAAGCCCTGGGCCCAAGTGCCATGGCCACAGCTCTCTGGAACACCTCCAGGGGTGGAGGAGAAAGGTGCCACACCAAGTGCCATGGTGGGGCTGGGTTGATGGTTGCACTGCTCCCTAGTAACAAGTGACAGGGTGAGAGGAAAAGGCCTCAAGTTGCATCAAGGGAGGTTTGGGTTGGCCATGAGGATAAAAATTTCTTCCCTGAAAGGGTTCTCAAACATGGCAGAGGCTGCCTGGGAGAAGAGCCCAACCCCCACCTGGCTACAGCCTCCCTTCAGGGAGTTGGAGAGAGCAAGAAGGTCTCCCCTGAGCCTCCTCTTCTCCAGGCTAAGCAACCCCAGCTCCCTCAGCCTCTCCTCACAGGGCTGTGCTCCAGACCCCTCCCCAGCTTTCTTGCCCTTCTCTGGACACCTTCCAGCAGCTCAACCTCTTTCCTAACCTGAGGAGCCCAGAACTGGACACAGGACTCAAGGTGTGGCCTCAGCAGTGCTGAGCACAGGGCACAAGGACTTCCCTGCTCCTGCTGGCCACACTCTTCCTGCTGCAGGCCAGGATGCCCTTGGCCTTCTTGTCCCCCTGGGCACACTGCTGGCTCATGTTCAGCTCCTGTCAAATTGCCTTGGTTAGCAGAGATCTCCAAGCTCACCCAGTCCAACATCAGCCCAGCACCACCATGGCAACTAAACCCAGGCCCCAAGGGCCATGGTCACACCTTTCTGGAACACCTCCAGGCATGGGGACTCCACCACCTCCCTGGGCAGCCTCTGCCAAGCCCTGACCACTTTTGCACCAAAGAAATTTTTCTTAATCTCCAACCCAAGCCTCCCCTGGCACAATTTCAGGTCATTTCCTCTCCTATCACCTGAGACTGGGGAGCAGAGCCCAACCCCCAGCTCACTGCAGCCTCCTCTCAGGGAGCTGCAGAGAGCAATGAGGTCTCTCTCAGCCTCCTCCACACTCAACACCCCCAGCTCCCTCAGCTGCTTCTCCAGAGCATTCCCCAGCTTGGTTGCCCTTCTCTGTATCCAGTCCAGCCCCTGATCCTATGGAGAAGAGACCAACCCCCACTTCACTGCAACCTGCTTTCAGGTTGGCAGTCTACAAGGTCCAGAAGGAGGATCCAGGGAACTAGGGACTGAGGGTCTGACCTTGGTGCCAGGGAAGGTCATGGAGCAGCTCATCCTGAGTGCCATTGTGCAGCATGTGCTGGGCACCCAGGGGATCAGGGCCTGTCAGCATGGGCTCATGAAGGGCAGGACCTGTCTGACCAACCTGATCTCCTCCTATGGCAGTGACCTGCTCAGTGGATGAGGGGAAGGCTGGGCAACAAAACTGCTGAGGGTCTGGAGAACAGATCTTATGAGGAGGGTCTGAGGGAGCTGGGGTGCTCAGGCTGGAGAGGAGGAAGCTGAGGGAGACCTCCTTGCTCTCTGCAGCTCCCTGAAGGGAGATTGGAGTGAGGAGGGGACAGCCTCTGCTCCTTGGCAGCAAGGGACAGGAGCAGAGGCAATGGCTCCAAGCTGCCCCAGGGGAGGCTCAGGCTGGAGCTCAGGAAATGTTTCTGCCCTGGAAGGGATCTCAGCCATTGGCAGAGGCTGCCCAGGGCAGTGCTGCAGTCCCCATCCCTGGGGGTGTTCCAGCAGCTGTGGCCCTGGGGCTCTGGGACATGGTTTGGTGCTGAGCCTGCAGGGCTGGGTGGAGGTTGGACTGGCTGAGCTGGGGGCTCTCTTCCACCCAGATCTATTCTGTGGCTGTGTGATTGGGTCACAGCATTGCTGCACAAGGGTTTGGCCAAGGGCTTGGTGTTCAGGCACTGTTCTGCAGTGTTTTATTCACCCCAAGCAGCCCTTGCTTCAACAGCTCATCTGCTGACCTTGGGTTGAGTGCTGTTTGCAGAGAGAGAGCTCTGGCTGGACACAGGGCACCTGCTGCAGCGGTGACTGAGGATGAGAGCCATTCTGAGAGGTCATTGTGCAAGTGCCTGGAAGCCACTGTTTAGTGCTGGTCCATTTGACAGCAGATTAGGTCCTGGAGCAGCTTTGCTGCAGCTTGGGAAATGAGGAGAGAGAAAAACAGCCCTCTGATTAAAACTTGGGCTGCTTGAAAGCTCCTCAGAGATGAAAGATGTGTAAATGCAGAGGCAGGGGAGAAGTGAAGCAGTCTGGCTGTGCACAGCTCTGGAATGTAAAGGGAATAATGGATTGAAGCACTGTGCAAGCTCATTGCTCCCAGCTGCCCTGCCTCCACATTCAGTAAACCAGCTGAGTGTGCTGGGAATAAGCTGCCTGAAGAGCTGCCCTTAATGAAGCAGTGCTGTGACACTCTGGATTGAGCAGTGCAGTGGCCATGCAGTGGTTCTGCATGTGCCAGTGCCAGCCTGCAAGACCAGCAGGCTTGGGTTTAGATCTATGAATCATAGTATCACACTATCAGTGAGGGTTGGAAGGGACCACAAGGATCATCCAGTTCCAACCCCCTGCCATGGGCAGGGACACCCCACACTACATCAGCCTGGCCACAGCCTCATCCAGCCTGGGCTTAAACACCTCCAGGGACAGGGCCTCGACCACCTCCCTGCACAACCCATTCCAGGGCTTCACCACTCTCCTGGGGAAGAACTTCCTCCTCCCCTCCAGCCTCAATCTCCCCACCTCCAGCTTCATTCCATTCCCCCTAGTCCTAGCACTGCCTGAGATCCTGAGCAGTCCCTCCCCAGCCTTCTTGGAGCCCCCTGCAGATCCTGGAAGGCCACAATGAGGTCACCTGGGAGCCTTCTCTTCTCCAGCCTGAACAGCCCCAACTGCTTCAGTCTGTCCTCACAGGAGAGGTGCTCCAGCCCTCTGCTCATCCTCCTGGCCCTGCTCTGGACACCTTCCAGTACCTCCAGATCCCTCTTGTCATAGGGGCTCCAGAACTGGAGGCAGGACTCCAGCTGGGGTCTGGCCAGAGCTGAGCAGAGGGGGAGAATCCCCTCCCTTGCCCTGCTGGCCACACTTCTCCTGCTGCAGCCCAGGCTCTGGTTGGCTTTCTGGGCTGCAAGTGCACACTGAGAGCTCCTGGTGAGCTTCTCCTCCCCCAGCACCCCCAAGGCTCTCTCCTCAGGGCTGCTTTCCATTGCTCTCTGCAGCTCCCTGAGAGGAGGCTGCAGTGAGCTGGGGGTTGGGCTCTGCTCCCCAGTCTCAGGGGATAGAAGGAGTCTCAGGAAATGGCCTGGAGTTGTGCCAGGGGAGGCTTAGGTTGGAGATGAGAGAGAATTTGTTTGCTGCAGGAGTGGTCAGGGCTTGGCAGAGGCTGCCCAGGGAGGTGGTGGAGTCCCCATGCCTGGAGGTGTTCCAGAGAGCTGTGGCCATGGCCCTTGGGGCCAGGGTTTGGTGGCCATGGTGGGGCTGAGGTGAGCTTGGAGGTCTCTCCCAATAGAAACAATTCCATTAAATGCAGTACTGCTTTACAGCTTGGGCAGGGTAAATGTCAGGCAGCTAACACACACTGCAATGCAACTGCCCTTAATGACACAGTTAATGATCCTTCATTAACAATGGTAATTCCTCCCAGTTCATGGAAAGCCTTAGAAAACTTCCTCCCAGTTTAAGCAGCACATCCTAGGCACACCAAACCTACCCCTGTCTCCTCACACCCCCACACACAGGAGAAAGCACCTTGGTTCTGGGACTGCTCTTGAGAGCAGCCTGCAGGAGAAGGCCTTGAGGGTGTCAGCGGGTGACAAACTCCCCAGGAGCCAGCACTGGTCCCTGGCAGCCCAGAGCCAGCTGAGTGCTGAGCTGCAGCCAGAGCAGGGAGAGCAACAGCACAGGGAGGGGATTCTGCCCCTCTGCTCTGCTCTGCTCAGCCCCCACCTGCAGCACTGCCTCCAGCTCTGGGGCCCCCAGCACAAGAAGGACCTGGAGCTGCTGGAGAGGCTCCAGAGGAGGCCACAGAGATGATCAGAGGCTGCAGAACCTCCCCTGTGGGAAAGGGCTGAGAGTTGGGGCTGTGCAGCCTGGAGAAGAGAAGGTTCTGGGGAGACCTCAGAGCAATGAGGTCTCCCTCAGCCTCCTCTGCTCCACACTCAACACTCCCAGCTCCCTCAGCTGCTCCTCCCTAGCCCTTTTCCCCAGACCCTTCCCCAGCTTGGTTGCCCTTCTCTGGACCTGCTCCAGCCTCTCAATGTCCTTCTGGGAGTGAGAGGCCAAAACTGAACCCAGCACTCCAGCTGTGGCCTCACCAGTGCTGACTCTAGAGGGACAATCCCTGCCCTGCTCCTGCTGCCCACACCATTGCTGCTCCAGGCCAGGCTGCTGGTGGCTTCTTGCCCACCTGGGCACGCTGCTGGCTTCCCTACTCCCCTCACTAGGCAATGGAGTCAAGCAGCATGATTGCTCTCTGCCTCCCCTCTCCCTCCATGCCTGCACTGCCAGTGGGCACAGCACCTTCCTGTCAGTGGGCACTGGGATGATAGGTGGTGGAAGAGGGTCAGGTCATTTCCTTCTCCCTCTGCTGAGGTGCCTTGCTCAACTCAGCAGGCTGTGACTGGCATGCCCCCAGCCTGAGGCTGCTCCCCCCTGTCCATCAAAAAGGTTTACTGCTTTCAGAAAGCAGTTTGCCCTGTTCAGAATGCTCAGCCTGGGTAATCCTCAGGGAGGAAGAGCAGCTGCACACTGAGGGTGCTGGTACAGCTTACCACAGGCACTCATGCACTGGTCATGGCTTAGAGGATGGCAGTGAGCAGGCTGGACCTCTGCAAGGAACCCTCACAAGCCCTGTGAGGAGAGGCTGAGGGAGCTGGGGTTGCTTAGCCTGAAGAAGAGGAGGCTCAGAGGAGGCCTTCTTGCTCTCTCCAACTCCCTGCAGGGAGGTTGTAGCCAGGTGGGGGTTGGGCTCTTCTCCCAGGCAAGCAGCACCAGAACAAGAGGACACAGTCTCAAGCTGTGCCAGGGGAGGTTTAGGCTGGAGGTGAGGAGAAAGTTCTTCCCAGCAAGAGAGATTGGCCCTTGGGATGTGCTGCCCAGGGAGGTGGTGGAGTCCCCACCCCTGGAGGTGTTTAGGAAGAGCCTGGATGAGGCTCTCAGTGCCATGGTCTGGTTGGTTAGATGGGCTTGGGTGATCAGTTGGACTTGATGATCTCTGAGGTCTCTTCCAGCCTGGCTGATGCTGTGAGTCTGTGACTCTCCCCCCTGCCAGGAAGCAGCTGCTTCAGGGACACTGCTGGTGCTGGGAGCCATGTGCTGTGTGGCTGCAGCATGTGCTCACAGCTCAGGTGTGGTGCTGCAGCAGTGTCCAAGCTGTGCAGGGGCTTGCCAGCAAGCCTCCCACTTGTTTTGCCAACAGGGAGCACCCAGCTCTCACCCTAAGGGACTCTCCCCTGCCTCGGCACACGCAGCCTCCATCCAGGCTGGGGAGATCAGTGCCTGCCCAGGAAGCACCACAAGCAGCAAGCTTCTCCTGCTCTCCTCTCTGCCTCAACCACCTCTTCTGAGGGCACCACCCTGAGTCACCCAGGGGACACAGCCTGCCCTGGCAGCCCACAAACAGCTGAGTGGGAGACCCCAAAGGGGTCCTATTGCTGCTGGGGGTGGGGAAACCCCACACAAAACCCAACTCCATGAAACCCTGGGCAGCCTGAAGTGATGTGCAGTTGGACTGGGTGATCACTGCAGGGCCCTTCCTCTTCTCCCTCCCTCCCCTCCCTCCCTCCCTCCCTCCCCCCCCTCCCTCCCTCCCTCCCCTCCCCTCCCTCCCTCCCTCCCTCCCCCCCTCCCCTCCCTCCCTCCCCCTCCTCCTCTCCCTCCCCTCCCCTCCCCTCCCTCCCTCTCCCTCCCTCCTCTCCTCTCCCTCTCCTCTCCTCTCCTCTCCTCTCTCCCTCTCCTCTCTCTCCTCTCCTCTCCCTCTCCTCTCCTCTCCCTCCCTCTCCTCTCTCCTCTCCTCTCCTCTCCCTCTCCTCTCCTCTCCTCTCCTCTCCTCTCTCCTCTCCTCTCCTCTCCTCTCCTCTCCTCCTCTCCTCTCCTCTCCTCTCCTCTCCCTCTCCTCTCCTCTATCAGAAGTGAGGAAAGCTGCCAAAGCACTGTGCCAGAGTAGGACTAGTGATAATTTCTCTTATGGAAGCAGCCCAGAGCATCTCCAAGTGACAAATGTGGCCAAGAGAAGTGCAGTTCAGAGGGCTGCTTTAAGACCAGCAGTGTCAGGGGGCAGCCCCAGCCCCACTTTCACTCCCATCCTGCCTCGGCTCCCCTGGGGCAGGGCTGCATTCACCAGCCCCAGGCCGTGCCAGGAGAGCCAGAGGCAGCAGCTCAGGCAGCTGCAGGAGCAGGCAACCCTCTGGAAGCACACTGAGTGCTGCCCCAAGCAGCTGCAGGGATGGTTCCTGGCATGCTCAGCCTCTCCCCAGCACACCAGCTGTGTGCTGCATTCCCATTAGGCGATGGAGAAGTTGGCTGACCTACCCCCAGCACCACAGTGCCCCACTTCAAATGCCTCTTGAGCCCTTGACCTGATCTAATCTACTCTGCACATAAGCAAACAAAGAGATAAAGGCATCATTAATCACCCACTTGCAAGGCACCTTCTGCTGGAGATGATTCATGGAGGACAGGCTCACACCTTAGCCTTGCAGGGAGCCTGCAGCAGCTGAGTTGCCCAACTCCTACCACAAACAAATTGTTACCAGATGTGGGGCTGCCTGTGGTGGTGAGTTTACACAACCCTGTGCCCTGCTCCAGCAGAGCCTGAGCACAGAGAGGGGGGCAAGGAGGCTGCAGATGGACAGGGAAGTCCCAGGAGGGACACTGGTAGCACATCTTCCTCCTCCACTTCTGAGGGATGGCTTCCACGACCCCAAAGCTAATGATGGCTCTCTCCCTTGTCAAGAGGCTGCCAGAAGCTTTACTACCAAAGCACTTAGAAGGGTGCAAGACACCACTCAACATGGCCAAAGTCAAAGCCTGAGGTGCAGGTCTCCAAGTGTTTGGGAAGGGCAGGAGCAAGGACAGGAGCAGGCAGGGTGAGCTTGCAGCACAGGAGGCAAATCACAGCCTGGGCTGCATCCAAAGCAGCATTGCAGGAGATCCAGAGAGGTGATTCTGCCACTTGGCTCTGCTCTGGGGAGACCTCACCTGCAGTGCTGTGTGCAGGGCTGGAGCCCTCAACACAGGAAGGACCTGGAGCTGATGGAGAGGGTGCAGAGGAGGCCATGAAAATGCTCAGGGGTTGGAGCAGCTCTGCTATGAGGCCAGGCTGAGGGAGCTGGGGGTGTTCAGCCTGGAGAGGAGAAGGCTCCAGGGAGACCTAACAGCAGCCTGCCAGTATCTGAAGGGGCTACAGGAAGGCTGCAGAGAGACTGTTCCCAAAGGCCTGCAGGGACAGGAGCAGGGGCAAAGGCTTCAAAGTAGAGCAGAGCAGATTGAGATTGGCTGTGAGGAACAAGTTCTGCACCAGGAGGCTGCTGGAACACTGCAGCAGGCTGCCCAGGGAGGTGGTTGAGGCTCCATGCCTGGAGATATTCAAGGAGAGGCTGGACAGATCTCTGGGCAACTTGCTCCAGTGGAGGATGTCCCTGCTGAGTGCAGGGGCTTGGACTGGCTGAGCTTTGGAGCTCCCTTCCAACCCAACCCATTCCATGATTCTAAATGGCAGCACGAGACCTGAGGAGCACTTGGCATGGGGAGCTGAGCTGAGGCAGTGCTTGGACCTCTCAAAGCTGAGGTGCAACACAGCTGGGGCCAAATGATTTCCAGCAGTGTCATGGTTAAAGCTGCAGCTGTGCCAAGTACAGCCCTAGACAGAGCAACAGACCTCTGGATGGCCAATGCTGTGTCTGTGGATGCAAGACCTTCAAAAGCTTCCTCAGCTGAGACTCTTTCTTGGGGACATTTTCTTGTTGGTGTTTTGTTTGTCTCTATCCAAGCACTCTGCAGATGGCTTTAGGAAGAAAAGCAACTAAGCCAATGTAGAAATGGCTGAAATTGTGCCAGGGGAGGCTTAGGTAGGAGGTGAGGGAAAATGTCTTTGCTGCAGGAGTGGTCAGGGCTTGGCAGAGGCTGCCCAGGGAGGTGGTGGAGTCCCCATCCCTGGAGGTGTTCCAGAGAGCTGTGGCCATGGCCCTTGGGGCCAGGGTTTGGAGGCCATGGTGGGGTTGGGTTGTTGTTGGACTGGGTGAGCTTGGAGAGCTTTGCCAACCAAGACAATTTGACAGCATCTGAACAGGAGCCAGCAGTGTGCCCAGGCAGCCAAGAAGGCCAAGGGCATCCTGGCCTGCATCAGGAAGAGTGTGGCCAGCAGGAGCAGGGAAGTCCTTGTGCCCTGTGCTCAGCACTGCTGAGGCCACACCTTGAGGCCTGTGTCCAGTTCTGGGCTCCTCAGGTTAGGAAAGAGGTTGAGCTGCTGGAAGGTGTCCAGAGAAGGGCAAGAAAGCTGGGGAGGGGTCTGGAGCACAGCCCTGTGAGGAGAGGCTGAGGGAGCTGGGGTTGCTTAGCCTGGAGAAGAGGAGGCTCAGGGGAGACCTCATTGCTCTCTGCAACTCCCTGCAGGGAGGTTGTAGCCAGGTGGGGGTTGGTCTCTTCTCCCAGGCAAGCAGCAGTAGAACAAGAGGACACAGTCTCAAGCTGTGCCAGGGGAGGTTTAGACTGGAGGTGAGGAGAAAGTTCTTCCCAGCAAGAGAGATTGGCCATTGGGATGTGCTGCCCAGGGAGGTGGTGGAGTCTCCATCCCTGGAGGTGTTTAGGAAGAGCCTGGCTGAGGCCCTTGGTGCCATGGTTGAGTTGATCAGATGGTGCTGGGTGAGATGTTGGACTTGACACAACCATGGCACCTGGGGCCATGCTGGTGTTGGGTTGATGACAGCACTCAGTGATCTCAGAGGGCTTTTCTGTGACATTTGCTACCCAAGGCTCTGCCAATCTGCATGGAGCAAATCAATCCCAGCCCCCTTGGCAGCAGGTGTGAGGATCAGCCCCACCTGGCAATAAGCTCACAAAGGCTTTCTGGTTTCCTGGTCTCCTTCTTGTCTCTTCTCAAAAGTGCTGCACTTCCACTGGCAGCCTTGAGAGACAAGGAGACAGAGAAGACTTCTTCTGGAGTTGTGCCACTGCCTAACCCTCCATCAGCCAGCAGCATTTTCCTGATAACATAACCCAAGGAACTCTGTCATCTGACTCTGGCAATGCTAAAGCTCTGCAATCAACTGCAATGAGCTTGCAGCTCATTAGCCATGAATTCAGTTGGTGAAAGGTTACAAGGAACCAAGGACAATTTTTTTCCAGAGCATCTCTAGGCAGTGTTCCCAGGAGGTGATCTGGAGAGCAGCCCTGGGCAGAGGGACCTGGGAGTGCTGGTGGCTAACAAGTTCTGCATGGGGCAGCAATGTGCCCTGGGGGCCAAGAAGGCCAATGGGGTCCTGGGGTGCAGCAGAGGAGTGTGGCCAGCAGAGCCAGGGAGGTTCTCCTCCCCCTCTGCTCTGCCCTGGGGAGATCTCACCTAGAGTACTGCATCCAGGTCTGGGCTCCCCTGTTCAGGAGGGACAGGGATAGTATCATAGTATCATAGTTATCAGTCAGGGTTGGAAGGGACCACAAGGATCATCTAGTTCCATGAGCAGGGACACCCCACACTAGATCAGCCTGGCCACAGCCTCATCCAGCCTGGCCTTAAACACCTCCAGGAACAGGGCCTCAACCACCTCCCTGGACAACCCATTCCAGGGCTTCACCACTCTCATGGGGAAGAACTTCCTCCTCCCCTCCAGCCTGAATCTGCTGGAGAGTCCAAGGGAGGGCTCCAAGGATGCTGAAGGGACTGCAGCACTGCCTGGGGAGGAAAGGCTGAGAGCCCTGGGGAAAGGCTGCAGCACAGGAGGTTCCAGCTCAACATGAGGAGGAACTTCTTCACTGTGAGGGTCCCAGGGCCCTGGAGCAGGCTGCCCAGAGAGGTTGTGGAGTCTCCTGCTCTGGAGCCTTTCCAGCCCTGTCTGGATGTGTTCCTGTGTGACCTGTGCTGGGTTCTATGCTCCTGCTCTGGCAGGGGGCTTGGACTGGATGATCTCCAGAGGTCCCTTCCAAGCCGTAACATCCTGTGAGCTGTGATCAGCTCTCATCTCCTAGCCAAGGAACTCATCTTGCTCTCTTCTGGAAGTCACCTGCCTGTGTCCCCATAACCCCCCAAAGTGTTGCCTCACAAACTGCACCAAGAGGCCTCCTCCTGCCAGGGGAGCACACTGCAGCCCCCTGCTCACATGGTGTACTCGAGGATGCTTTGATGGAACAGCAGGGGAGAGAGATCTAGGAGGGCTAAATCAGCCAGAGCCAGGCTGTGGCTCAGGACTGCTCCAAGCTCCCTCCCCTGGGATGCTGCCTGCTGCTCAACCCACCCCAGGTGAGCTGAGACACACTGGGGGGATGCAGAGGAGTTAGGTGACACAGAAAGTAATTCAGTTTGCACCAGGAGGGCTTTACCTTTGCTTAGTTACCTGCAAGCTCTTTGTTTAACTGCCAGCCTGGCACAGCATCTTGGTGTGAGCACTGACTGGGACTTTGTTTAACTGCTGGTTCAAAGAACCAGGCTTGGAGAGGTATTGCAGCAGGGCTTCAGCTCCCAGCTGCTTGCTGCTTCCCAGGACAAAACCAACAAAATCACCTCAAGGCCCAGGATTTCTCAGTTAGCTCCACTGAGGTGATGCCCTGAGGTGTGAATCACAGCATGGGAGGGGTGGGAAGGGAGCTCCAGAGGTCATCCAGCCCAACCCCCCTGCCACAGCAGGGTCAAGCCAGGGCAGGGCACACAGAACACATCCAGGTGGGGTTGGAATCCTCCAGAGCAGGAGATTCCACAGCCTCTCTGGGCAGCCTGCTCCAGGGCTCAGCACCCTCACAGAGACAAAGTTTTCCCTCCTGTTCCCCTGGCACCTCCTCTACTCCAGCTTGCCCCCAGTGCCCCTTGTGCTGTCCTTAGCCATCCCTGAGCAGAGCCTGGCTCCAGCCCTGCACAACTTTATCCCCAGCAATGAGGGCAGCCCTCAGCTCCTCTGCTCCAAGCTCAGAGCCCCAGAGCTCCCTCAGCCTTTCAGGAGCTGCTGTTCCTGTCCAGCTGGTGCAGTTCCCCCTTTGTCCTTGCCCTGATGGCTGCAGCATGCTAGGACAGAGGGTGGGTTTGGGGGGAGTTTAGTTTGGGTTTTTTGAGGGGGTTTGTCAAAATCTTGGGAAGATACTAAGAAGAAACTCTCTGCAGTGAGGCTGGTGAGACACTGAACAGGGAGCTTGTGGCTGCCCCTTCCCTGGAGGTGTTGAAGGCCAGGCTGGATGAGGCCTTGAGCAGCCTGGGCTGGTGGGAGGTGTCCCTGCCCATGGCAGGGGGTTGGAGCTGGATGACTTTTAAGGCACTGCTGAGGCCACACCTTGAGTCCTGTCTCCAGTTCTGGGCTCCTCAGTTTAAGAAGGACATTGAGAGACTTGAAGGTGTCCAGAGAAGGGCAAGAAAGCTGGGGAGGGGTCTGGAGCACAGCCCTGTGAGGAGAGGCTGAAGGAGCTGGGGTTGCTTAGCCTGGAGAAGAGGAGGCTCAGGGGAGACCTCATTGCTCTCTCCAACTCCCTGAAGGGAGGTTGGAGCCAGCTGGGGGTTGGTCTCTTCTGCCAGGCACCCAGCACCAGAACAAGAGGACACAGTCTCAAGCTGTGCCAGGGGAGGTTTAGGCTGGAGGTGAGGAGAAAGTTCTTCCCAGCAAGAGAGATTGGCCCTTGGGATGTGCTGCCCAGGGAGGTGCTGGAGTCCCCATCCCTGGAGGTGTTCCAGAGGGGATTGGATGTGGCACTTGGTGCCATGGTTTAGTCATGAGGTCTGTGGTGCCAGGTTGGACTTGGTGAGCTTTGAGGTCTCTTCCAGCCTTGGTGATTCTGTGATTCTGTGTGTCCCTTCCAACCCAACCCATTCTATGGAGCTGTTCCCTGTGTGTGTTCTCTATGCACTTGCAGCCTCCTGCATGCTGTGCCACAGACCTGCTGGGCACTGGGACACCTGCAGACAAGGCTGAGCTCCCTGAGCCCCCCAGCCTGCAGCAGGCAGGTGGAACAGGACAGCTCATTAGCCAACCTCAGTTTCACTCCTCAAGAACCACACAGAGAGTTTGCTCCTTTACTGCAGGCATCGTCTTGCACCAAACCATCTGCAGATAAGAAAGCTAAGTTCCCTTCCTGAAGAGCAGCAGGCATGTAGATACCAGAGATGAAAGAGCCTCAGGAATGAGCTGCAACACTTCCCAGCCCCTGGAGCATGGCCATGAGGACCCTATACCAATCTCTAACTGCATTATCCAGCCACAAGCTGTGCAGAGTCTGCTGGTGTGGGACCAGGGAGCACAAGGCCCTTAAGAGCTGCCTGCTCCCTTCAGCCCCAAGGAGACAAGGATCAGCTGGAGCTCACACAATTAATAGCACTGCTGCCAGCCCTCCCAGCAGAGATTGCCTCCTTTCAGAGCTCATTTGGGGTCTTTAGGGGCCGTTGTTATTAGTGCATCTGTTCTGCTGTAAACACAATTCTCATGCAAAGCTCCATTCATCATGCTGATCAGGAAGCACTCTGCACCAGCCCTCCAGCTCGGGAGCACTCCCAGGCAGGCAAGGGAATGTCCCAGCCCTGCCTAGCCGGGGCCATGCTCATCACCAGCAGGATTTCTGCTGCTTTCCACCTGAGCCCGTGGCAATATTCTGAGCAGGCACCAGGCTCCTGCTGACCTCTGAGCCTGAGGCAGGTCCTGCTTGAGGCACATCATTGAGAGCAGCCTGGAGGAGAAGGCCTTGGGGGTGTCAGCTGGTGACAAACTCCCCAGGAGCCAGCACTGGTCCCTGGCAGCCCAGAGCCAGCTGAGTGCTGAGCTGCAGCCAGAGCAGGGAGAGCAGCAGCACAGGGAGGGGATTCTGCCCCTCTGCTCTGCTCTGCTCAGCCCCCACCTGCAGCACTGCCTCCAGCTCTGGGGCCCCCAGCACAAGAAGGACCTGCAGCTGCTGGAGAGGCTCCAGAGGAGGCCACAGAGATGATCAGAGGGCTGCAGAACCTCCCCTGTGGGGAGAGGCTGAGAGAGTTGGGGCTGTTCAGCCTGGAGAAGAGAAGGCTCTGGGGAGACCTCAGAGCAGCCTTGCAGTACCTGAAGGGCTCCAGGAGAGCTGGGAAGAGACTTTAGAGAAGGTCTGGGAGTGACAGGATGAGGGACAGTGGATTGAAGCTGGAAGAAGAAGGTTTAGACTGGACATGAGCAAGAAGTTGCTTGCAGTGAGGGTGGTGAGACACTGGCACAGGGATGCCTCCTGCCTGGAGGTGTTCAGGGCCAGGCTGGATGAGGCCTTGAGCAAGCTGGGCTGGTGGGAGGTGTCCCTGCCCATGGCAGGGGGTTGGCACTGGGTGAGCTCTGAGGTCCCTTCCAACCAAACCATTCTGTGGTTCTATGATCCTATGCTACCTTACACTGCTTGGTTATCTCAGTGGATTTTACATTCTCCTGTAATTTTCTGCTCCTTACTCCATTCCAAGACTGAGCAAATGCCTTGTAAGTGTCCAGGCACATGGAGCTGCTGCAGAGGGAGCAGGAGGCAAACTGCATTCAGTGTGATCATGACCCTTTAACAGCTCCAGAAACCACATCCAAGTCACAGCCAGGTCCATGCCAGACATCACTTCAGAGATGCCAGCTCCCCCTGCACTGAACTTTGTGTAAGATGGGTATGAGGCTTTAAAAAGCCAACTCCATCCAGACTTCTCAGACTCTGGTGCTTTGCCTGCAGAGCAGCCCACAGCTGGAGGCTTGATGTGCAGGGAAACTCTCCTGGTGGACAACATCCCCTCCAGAGGGACTTCAATCAAATGGACAGATGGGCAGAGTCCAAGGGCAGGAGACTGAACACATCCAAGTGCCAGGTGCTGCACTTTGGCCACAACAACCCCAGGCAGTGCTACAGGCTGGGGGCAGAGTGGCTGAGAGCAGCCAGGCAGAGAGGGACCTGGAGGTGCTGATTGACAGCTGCCTGAACAGGAGCCAGCAGTGTGCCCAGGGGGCCAAGAAGGCCAAGGGCATCCTGGCCTGCAGCAGGAAGAGTGTGGCCAGCAGGAGCAGGGAAGTCCTTGTGCCCTGTGCTCAGCACTGCTGAGGCCACCCCTTGAGTCCTGTGTCCAGTTCTGGGCCCCTCAGGTTAGGAAAGAGGTTGAGATGCTTGAAGGTGTTCAGAGAAGGGCAAGAAAGCTGGGGAGGGGTCTGGAGCACAGCCCTGTGAGGAGAGGCTGAGGGAGCTGGGGTTGCTTAGCCTGGAGAAGAGGAGGCTCAGGGGAGACCTCATTGCTCTCTGCAACTCCCTGAACGGAGGTTGGAGCCAGGTGGGGGTTGGTCTCTTCTCCCAGGCACCCAGCAGCAGAACAAGAGGACACAGTCTCAAGCTGTGCCAGGGGAGGTTTAGGCTGGAGGTGAGGAGAAAGTTCTTCCCAGCAAGAGAGATTGGCCCTGGGGATGTGCTGGCCAGGGAGGTGGTGGAGTCCCCATCCCTGGAGGTGTTCAAGAGGGGATTGGATGTGGCACTTGGTGCCGTGGTTTAGTTGTCAGGAGGTGTTGGGTGACAGGTTGGACTTGATCATCTCTGAGGTCTTTTCCAGCCTTATTGATTCTCTGATTCAGAGAGCAGGCAGCTCAGAGAACAGGCAGCTAAAACAGAGGGGGGCTGGGGGGGCTTAGGCTGGACTCCTTTGAGCTCAACATCTCTGTCTCAGCTCAGAGGGAGATGTTCAACAGTTCTGTGGCCAGCACTGACCAGTTGCAGCCTGTGGGTGCCCAGCAGCACAGCTCCAACACGTTTGATGCTCTTCTGCTTGCTGCAAAGGGAAGCAAGCCACACAGTGGCAGCAAAAGGAGAGCCTCAGGAGTTTCCTTTATCAGCTCAAACATTGCTTTTTGGTGTTTGAAGACCTGCCTGGCAGGCAAGAAGGGACTTGGCAGGGTGCTCCAAGGTTGCTGGAATCACACTGCTGCAGCAAAGAGTGGTAGAGGAGGAGGAGGAGAGTGATTCCTGATGGCATCAGGCAGCAAATGCTGCTGATCAATGTGTGATGAAGGGCTGGAAATGGTTTGGTTTAAACAAGCAAGAAGTTCATCAGTCTGGGGCAGTCCCCACAGACTGGAACAGGGGAAACATCACCCCCATCTGCAAAAAGGGTAAGAAAGGAACCAGGGAACTCCAGGCCAGGCAGTCTCACCTCTGTGCCTGGAAAGATCATGGAGCAGATCCTCCTGGAGGCACTGCTGGCTCAGAAGAATAGTGAAGAGGTGATTGGGAACAGTCAGCATGGCTTCACCAAGGGCAAATCCTGCCTGACCAACCTGGTGACCTTCTCTGAGCAGGTGACAACATCAAGAGCTGAGGGGAGAGCAACTGATGTTGTTTGGCTGGGCCTGAGCAAAGCCTTCCACACTGCCCCACACCACATCCTGGTCTCCAGGCTGGTGACACATGGGTGTGATGGGTGACCACTGGATGGATAAAGAACTGGCTTGATGGCTGCACCCACAGAGTGGCTGTCCATGGCTCCATGGCCCAGGGGAGGCCAGGGACAAGCAGAGTCCCTCAGGGATCAGCCCTGGCACCAGGCTTGTTCAACATCCCTGTGGGTGCCATGGACAGTGGCACTGAGTGCAGCCTCAGCAGGTTTGCTGCTGACACCAAGCTGTGTGGGGCAGCAGACAGCTGGAGGGAAGGGATCCATCCAGAGGGACCTGGACAGGCTGCAGAGCTGGGCACAAGCCAACCTCAGGAGGTTCAACAAGAGCAAGGGCAGGGTCCTGCAGCTGGGTGGAGGCAATCCCAGGCACAAATGCAGGCTGGGCAGGGACTGGCTGGAAAGCAGCCCTGAGGAGAGAGCCTTGGGGGTGCTGGGGGAGGAGAAGCTCCCCAGGAGCTCTCAGTCTGCACTTGCAGCCCAGAAAGCCAAGCAGAGCCTGGGCTGCAGCAGGAGAAGTGTGGCCAGCAGGGCAAGGGAGGTGATTCTCCCCCTCTGCTCAGCTCTGAGGAGACCCCAGCTGGAGTCCTGCCTCCAGGTCTGGAGCCCCTATGACAAGAGGGATGTGGAGGGGCTGGAAGGTGTCCAGAGCAGGGCCAGGAGGATGAGCAGAGGGCTGGAGCACCTCTCCTGTGAGGACAGACTGAAGGAGTTGGGGCTGTTCAGTCTGGAGAGGAGAAGGCTCCCAGGTGACCTCCTTGTGGCCTTCCAGGATCTGAAGGGGGCTCCAAGAAAGCTGGGGAGGGACTTCTGAGGGTGTCAGGGAGTGATAGGACTTGGGGGGGGGATGGAGCAAAACTAGAAGAGGGGAGATTGAGATTGGCTGTGAGGAAGAAGTTGTTCCCCAGGAGGGTGGTGAGAGCCTGGCACAGGTTGCCCAGGGAGGTGGTGGAAGCCTCCTGCCTGGAGGTGTTTGCAGCCAGGCTGGAGGTGGCTGTGAGCAACCTGCTGTAGTGTGAGGTGTCCCTGCCCATGGCAGGAGGCTTGGAACTGGCTGAGCCTTGAGGTCCCTTCCAGCCCTGACAGCTCTGTGGTGCTATGATTGATCCAGTTTGGAAAGCCAGCCCTTTCAGAGGTGGTGCAGCCAAGCCCTACCCTGCCTGAGGAGAGCAGGGTGATAAAATGGATTTAAATATTAAACAGCAGTTGAGGCCATTCATTCTTGATGAAGCCCATGACAAACTGGTTCTGCTGCTATGCCCTGGAACAGCCTTTGAAATGCTTTGCTTTCCCCAAATTGATTTTCCCCCTGAGCCTGTGGCACTGGATGTGCCTTGGCTCACAGCAGGTAGGTTCATTAGTTGGCACTGCTGATGTAACATCCAGCTGTGGAGAGCTCATAAAATACTGGTATTTAGGTCATCTTAATTAGCCCTCAAAATAAAGATTTAAGATGAAGTAGAATAATTGCATGGGCTTGAGGGTGGCTGAGCTTCTGCAGGGGAAGGAGGATGCAGAGCCCAGGCACTGTGAGCACAGTTCAGCAGAGCTGCTGCTGATCTCACAGAATCACCAAGGCTGGAAGAGACCTCAAAGATCACCCAGTCCAACCTGGCACCACAGACCTCATGACTGAACCATGGCTCCAAGTGCCACATCCAATCCCCTCTGGAACACCTCCAGGGACGGGGGTTCTACCACCTCCCTGGGCAGCACATCCCAATGGCTAACAACTCTTGCTGGGAAGAACTTCTCCTCACCTCCAGCCTAAATCTCCCCTGGCACAGCTTGAGACTGTGTCCTCTTGTTCTGCTGCTGGTTGCTAGAGGGAAGAGCCCAATCTCTGCCTGTCTACAACCTCCCTTCAGGGAGTTGGAGAGAGCAAGAAGGTCTCCCCTGAGCCTCCTCTTCTCCAGGCTAAGCAACCCCAGCTCCCTCAGCCTCTCCTCACAGGGCTGTGCTCCAGACCCCTCCCCAGCTTTCTTGCCCTTCTCTGGACACCTTCAAGTCTCTCAATGTCCTTCTGAAACTGAGGAGCCCAGAACTGGACACAGGACTCAAGGTGTGGCCTCAGCAGTGCTGAGCACAGGGCACAAGGACTTCCCTGCTCCTGCTGGCCACACTCTTCCTGCTGCAGGCCAGGATGCCCTTGGCCCTCTTGGCTGCCTGGGCACACTGCTGGCTCATGTTTAGGCAGCTGTCAATCAGCACCCCCAGGACCCTCTCTGTTTGGCAGCTCTCAGCCACTCTGCCCCCGGCCTGTAGCTCTGCCTGGGGTTGCTGTGGCCAAAGTGCAGCCCCTGGCACTTGGACTTGTTGAATGCCATCCTCTTGGCCTCTGCCCATCTGTCCAGCCTGGCAAGGTCCCTCTGCAGAGCCCTTCTGCCCTCTAACTGACCAACATCTGCTCCAACTTGGTGTCATCTGCAAACTTGCTGATGCCTGACTCAATCCCCTCATGCAGCTCATCAATCAAGATATTGAACAGGCTGGGGCCCAGCACTGCTCCCTGGGGCACACCACTGGTGCCTGGCTGCCAGCTGGCTGTGGCACCATTCACCACCACTCTCTGGGCTCGGCCTCCAGCCAGTTCCTAACCCAGCTCAGAGAGCTGCTGTCCACTCTTGTCAGTGGTGCCCAGTGACAGGACAGGAGGTAATGGACTTAGACTTGACCTTAGGAAGTTCCATCTAAACATGAGGAAGAATTCCTTTACTCTGAGGGTGGCAGAGGCCTGGAGCAGGCTGCCCAGATGGAGGCTGCATCTCTGGAGACTTTCAAGGCCCACCTGGGTGGGTTCCTGCGTGCCCTACCCTAGGTAATGCTGCTGTGGCAGAGGGCTTGGACTGGGTGATCTTCAGAGGTCTCTTCCAGCCCCTGCCATGCTGTGATCCTGTGATGGGAAGCCAGGGGACCCTCAAGAGTCAGCAGGCAGCTGGGTGCCCAGCACTTAAATCTGCTCTGGGGCTGGTGAAGTGCAGCTGGCTGTATTTCTGCCAGCCAACACATCTGCCTCAAGAACAGATGCAGAAGCAGGATCTTCAGACTCCCCTCTGGCAAGGCACTGGTGGTTAGCTGGTGCCTGGCTGGGGGTGAGGAGGGTTGCAGTGGGGGCTGGAGGTGTTGCAGAAGTGCCTTAAGGCACTGAGCAGGCATCCAGGGCAGTGCTGGGTGAGCAGCCTGAAGAAGGTGGTGAGGTTGTGCTGTTGTTTCTCTCTCTTTGACCAACCCCACACAGCTGTGCCTGTGGTGTTGTGGTGCACAGCATGGGAGGCTGCCACCCTTTAAGGGTGTTAACAAGCTAATGACCTACAAAGAGATGTTCAAAAAGCTGCAGCCATCATCTGCTGCATCTGTGCCACAGGGAGCTCAAGCTCTGGTTTCAGCTTGAAGCAAAGGTTTACAGACCAATGCAACTGAGCACGGAGGAGGAGCTCATCCTGCTCTGAGGATGCCCAGAGAGCTTGTAGAGTCTCCTCTAGAGACTTTCAAACCCCACCTGGATATGTTCCTGTGTGACCTGCCCTGGGTGATGCTGCTGTGTCTGAGGGGTTGGACTGGATGAGCTGTGGAGGTCCCTTCCAGCCCCTGTGGTTCTGTGAATTTCTCCCTGTAAGAGCATCTCTTGGCCTCTGACTGTGGGTGAAGGGAGGGAGCACAGTGGGCACAGAGCCAGGGACTTCTGACAGGGGCTTGTAGTGACAGGGCAAGGGGCAATGGCTTTGAGCTGGGAGAGGGGAGGTTGAGACTGGAGAGGAGGAAGAAATTCTTTGGAGTGAGGGTGGGGAGAGACTGGAGCAGGCTGCCCAGGGAGGCTGTGGATGCTCCCAAGGCCAGGCTGGATGAGGCCTTGAGCAAGCTGTGCTGGTGGGAGGTGTCCGTGCCCATGGCAGGGGCTGGAACTGGATGAGCTTGAAGGTCTCTTCCAACCCAAACCACTGCAGCAATCTGTGATTCCATCACAGTGTCACCAAGGTTGGAAGAGACCTCAGAGATCACCGAGTCCAACCTGGCACCACAGACCTCATGACTAAACCATGGCACCAAGTGCCACATCCAATCCCCTCTGGAACACCTCCAGGGATGGGGACTCCGCCACCTCCCTGGCCAGCACATCCCAATGGCCAACAACTCTCTCTGGGAAGAACTTTCTCCTCACCTCCAGCCTAAACCTCCCCTGGCACAGCTTGAGACTGTGTCCTCTTGTTCTGCTGCTGCTTGCCTGGGAGAAGAGACCAACCCCCACCTGGCTACAACCTCCCTTCAGGGAGTTGGAGAGAGCAAGAAGGTCTCCCCTGAGCCTCCTCTTCTGCAGGCTAAGCAACCCCAGCTCCCTCAGCCTCTCCTCACAGGGCTGTGCTCAAGGCCTCTCCCTGGCAGGCTGCCCAGGGAGGCTGTGGATGCTCCCAAGGCCAGGCTGGATGAGGCCTTGAGCAAGCTGTGCTGGTGGGAGGTGTCCCTGCCCATGGCAGGGGGTTGGAGCTGGATGAGCTTTGAGATCCCTTCCAACCCAACCCACTGCATCAATCTGTGGTTCAGTTTGGCCTCCCCTTTGTTGTGTGTGTCAAACCCAGCACACCCTGGAATGAGGACTGGTTTTTCCTTAGCATTTTGAAGTTGTTTCCTATCTTGAACCAGATCTAACATTCGAGTTCAGACAAAGCCTGAGGGGATTTAGGCTTGCAGATTTTCCTAAGAGGATTAAGCTTCATACTTAGTTGCTCTGGAAATTGCTGGAGCTGCTTTTGATCACAGAATGTTAGAGGCTGGAAGGGACCTCTGGAGATCATCCAGCCCAACCCCCCTGCCACAGCAGGGTCAAGCCAGGGCAGGGCACACTGAACACATCCAGGTGGGGTTGGAATCCTCCAGAGCAGGAGACTCCACAGCCTCTCTGGGCAGCCTGCTCCAGGGCTCAGCACCCTCACAGAGACAAAGTTTTCCCTCCTGTTCCCCTGGCACCTCCTCTGCTCCAGCTTGCCCCCAGTGCCCCTTGTGCTGTGCTTGGCCATCCCTGAGCAGAGCCTGGCTCCAGCCCTGCACATCTCTACTCAGCCCTGGTGAGACCCCACCTGGAGTCCTGCCTCCAGTTCTGGAGCCCCTATGACAAGAGGGATCTGGAGGTGCTGGAAGGTGTCCAGAGCAGGGCCAGGAGGATGAGCAGAGGGCTGGAGCACCTCTCCTGTGAGGACAGACTGAAGGAGTTGGGGCTGTTCAGGCTGGAGAAGAGAAGGCTCCCAGGTGACCTCATTGTGGCCTTCCAGGATCTGAAGGGGGCTCCAAGAAGGCTGGGGAGGGACTGCTCAGGATCTCAGGCAGTGCTAGGACTAGGAGGAATGGAATGAAGCTGGAGGTGGGGAGATTGAGGCTGGAGGTGAGGAGGAAGTTCTTCCCCAGGAGAGTGGTGAAGCCCTGGAATGGGTTGTGCAGGGAGGTGGTTGGGGCCCTGTCCCTGGAGGTGTTTAAGGCCAGGCTGGCTGAGGCTGTGGCCAGGCTGATGTAGTGTGGGGTGTCCCTGCCCATGGCAGGGGGGTTGGAACTGGATGATCCTTGTGGTCCCTTCCAACCCTGACTGATACTATGATACTTGATAATGGAATGGAATGGAATGGAATGGAATGGAATGGAATGGAATTAACCAGGTTGGAAAAGACCTTTGAGATCACCAAGTCCAACCTCTCCCCCAACACCATCTAATCAACTAAACCATGGCTCCAAGTGCCTCATCCAGGCTCTTCCTAAAACACCTCCAGGGATGGGGACTCCACCACCTCCCTGGGCAGCACATCCCAATGGCCAATCTCTCTTGCTGGGAAGAATTTCTTCCTCACATCCAGCCTGAACCTCCCCTGGCACAGCTTGAGACTGTGTCCTCTTGTTCTGCTGCTGCCTGCCTGGGAGAAGAGCCCAACCCCCACCTGGCTACAACCTCCCTTCAGGGATTTGTAGAGGGCAATGAGGTCTCCCCTGAGCCTCCTCTTCTCCAGGCTAAGCAACCCCAGCTCCCTCAGCCTCTCCTCACAGGGCTGTGCTCCAGACCCCTCCCCAGCTTTGTTGCCCTTCATGTTAGAAGCCTCTTCCAGCTGATTCTCTGCTGGTTCTGTGTGTGGCCCAGCTGGCAGAGAGCAGTCTGTGAGCTTTGCTGGGCAGCAGCTCTGGGGCCCTGCTGACCTCTGCTGTTGTGCTCTCCGCAGGCGCCGGCTGATCTCCCAGCGCTCTTCCCTGGAGACTCTGGAGGACATTGAGGAGAATGCCCCTCTGAGGAGGTGAGTCCAGCTGCCCTCTCTCTGCTTCCCTGTGCCCAGGGCCCCTGCACAGGCAGGCCTGCTGCCCTTGCCCAGGTGGGAAAGGATCCCAGTGGGACTGCTGTTAAGGTGACCCCACAGTGGGTAAACTCTTGGTGTGGAGCCTCAGCCACCCTGCCAGCTGCTAGGGGACGTCAGCAACACATTCCCTGCCCTCAGGTTGTTGAGTAAAGAGTCAATATTGAAATAAAATGCCAGGGAATGAAGAGCCAGGTTTGAGGAGCAGAGTTTAGGTGGCACTAGGAGGAGGGAGGAGCCTCTGATGGGTGAAGTGCCTTCAAAGGGTAGGTGCAGCTGGTTTCATGCAGCCAGCTTGTGCAGGCTGCTCTTAGTTGTGGTCTCAGGACTGATGGGTTTCCACTCTTTCTCTCTCAGCTCATGCAGTCTTGCTTTGGAAACCAGTGTTGGGAGCCAGGTTTGGTAACCAGGCTCCAGGGAGACCTTAGAGCTGCATTTCGATAGCTCAAATAGCTACAGGCAGGCTGGGGAGGGGCTGTTCAGAAGGGGCTGTGGGGAGAGGATGAAGGCAATGGTGTGAAACTGGAGCAGGGCAGAGTTGGGTTGGGCAGCAGGAGGAAGTTCTGCACAGATGAGGGTGGTGAGATGCTGGCACAGGCTGCCCAGGGAGGTGGTTGAGACTCCAGCCCTGGAAATATTAAACATCAGAGTTGCTGTGGCCCTGGGCAGCCTGCTCTGGCTGGAGGAGTCCCTGCTGAGTGCTGGGGGCTTGGACAAGATGACCTCTGAGGGTCCCTTCCAACCCAGTGCAATCTGTGAAGCTTTGAATCTGTGGCTGTCCTTCTGTGGTGGCTGGTGGGTTTGTGGCTGCCACCTCACTGATGAGCCTGCCCCCAGCCTAGGCAGAGCAGCAGCTTCAGGGTGATTGTATTTCTGCATCCAGATGGCCACAGCACCTTTATGGCCAACAGTAATTAGTCACTGGGCAGTCCTCTGTGGTGGTGGAAAATGGAGCAACTGCTTAAGAGCTTAGGGATGGGCTGACCAGGAGGCTGACCAGTGTGGGCTCTGCTTCCAGGTCCTGCTTGGCAGGGCAGCAGCTTCATTCTGGGAAGCTCCTTCTCTTAGGGCTGAAGCCCAGCTGGGTTACATGTTGGGTAGTGATGGGACCAGGGGGAATGGATCCAAGCTAGAGGAGGGGAGATTCAGGTTGGATGTTAGGAAGAAGGTTCTGAGGAGACCTTCTTGTGGCCTTCCAGGATCTGCAGGGGGCTACAAGAAAGCTGGGGAGGGACTTCTGAGGATGCCAGGGAGTGATAGGACTGGGGGGGATGGAGCAAAACTAGAAGTGGGCAGATTGAGATTGGCTGTGAGGAAGAAGTTGTTGCCCATGAGGGTGGTGAGAGCCTGGCACAGGTTGCCCAGGGAGGTAGTGGAAGCCTCCTGCCTGGAGACCACATGAGTACTACACCATGGCTCTCAGCAGGAGCCAGCAGTGAGCACTTGCAGCCCAGAGAGCCAAGCAGAGCCTGGGCTGCAGCAAGAGAAGTGTGGCCAGCAGGGCCAGGGAGGGGATTCTGCCCCTCTGCTCCACTCTGCTGAGACCACAGCTGCAGCTCTGGGGCCAGTTCTGGAGCCTCTGTGCCAGGAAGGATCTGGAGGGGCTGGAAGGTGTCCAGAGAAGGGCCAGGAGGAGGAGCAGAGGGCTGGAGCTGCTCTGCTCTGGAGACAGCCTGAGAGAGTTGGGGTTGTGCAGGCTGGAGAGGAGAAGGCTCCCAGGAGACCTCATTGTGGCCTTGCAGGAGCTGCAGGGGGCTCCAAGAAAGCTGGGGAGGGACTTCTGAGGGTGTCAGGGAGGGATAGGACTGGGGGGGATGGAGCAAAACTAGAAATGGGGAGACTGAGATTGGCTGTGAGGAAGAAGTTGTTCCCCAGGAGGGTGGTGAGAGCCTGGCACAGGTTGCCCAGGGAGGTGGTGGAAGCCTCCTGCCTGGAGGTGTTTGCAGCCAGGCTGGATGTGGCTGTGAGCAACCTGCTGTAGTGTGAGGTGTCTCTGCCCATGGCAGGGGGCTGGCACTGGCTGAGCCTTGAGGTCCCTTCCAGCCCTGACAGCTCTGTGATTCTGTGCTGTGCAGCCTGCAGCCTTGCTTAGCCACATGCAGGCTGCCTGCCTGCCCCTACCTTGGAGCAGAGGCTGCACCCACTGGACTCTTACCAAGCCCTGATGATTGCTGAGCTCCCTGCTGAGTGCTCCCCAGAGTGTTATGCAGGGTGCCCCTACCTGATTCAAACATCCATCACTGGCAGAGGGCACAAAGCCTGGCTTCCCAGGCAGGCTTCTCCCTTGCTGATCTGCAGAACTGATGAGAGAAGCTCTCTCTTGGTGGGCCCTTCCCATGAGGAAGCTAATGAGGCTAATTTCAGCCAGAGGGGCAGGGAGTCTCAAGGATGTCACTGACAGGAGGCAAGCAGAATCATTTTAAATTTGTCCTTTTTTCCTTTGAGCTTTCCAGACTCATTGTCCTGCATTCTGACTCTGACCCCTGGGTGACTTGAACCTTGTCTGATCTCTCCTTCCTGCCTATGTGCAGCCCTCAGGGATCAGTGCTGGGCCCAATCCTGTTCAATATCTTTGTTGATGATCTGGAGGAGGGGATTGAGTCCACCATTAGTAATTTTGCAGACAACACCATGCTGGGGGCAGGAGTTGATCTGTTAGAGGGTAGAAGGGCTCTGCAGAGGGACCTTGCCAGGCTGAACAGATGGGCAGAGGCCAACAGGATGACATTCAACAAGTCCAAGTGCCAGGGGCTGCACTTTGGCCACAACAACCCCATGCAGAGCTGCAGGCTGGGGGCAGAGTGGCTGAGAGCTGCCAAAGAGAGAGGGACCTGGGGGTGCTGATTGACAGCTGCCTGAACATGAGGCAGCAGTGTGCCCAGGGGGCCAAGAAGGCCAAGGGCATCCTGGCCTGCAGCAGGAAGAGTGTGGCCAGCAGGAGCAGGGAAGTCCTTGTGCCCTGTGCTCAGCACTGCTGAGGCCACACCTTGAGTCCTGTGTCCAGTTCTGGGCTCCTCAGGTTAGGAAAGAGGTTGAGCTGCTGGAAGGTGTCCAGAGAAGGGCAAGAAAGCTGGGGAGGGGTCTGGAGCACAGCCCTGTGAGGAGAGGCTGAGGGAGCTGGGGTTGCTTAGCCTGGAGAAGAGGAGGCTCAGGGGAGACCTTCTTGCTCTCTCCAACTCCCTGAGGGAGGTTGTAGCCAGGTGGGGGTTGGGCTCTTCTCCCAGGGAAGCAGCAGCAGCAGAAGAGGACACAGTCTCAAGCTGTGCCAGGGGAGGTTTAGGCTGGAGGTGAGGAGAAAGTTCTTCCCTGAGAGAGTTGTTAGCCACTGGGATGTGCTGCCCAGGGAGGTGGTGGAGTCCCCATCCCTGGAGGTGTTCAGAGGGGACTGGATGTGGCACTTGGAGCCATGGTTTAGTTTTCAGGAGGTGTTGGGTGGTAGGTTGGACTTCATGACTTCTGAGGTCTTTCCCAGCTCATTGATTCTGTGATCCTTGGCCATCCAGCAGGGCACTGAGCACTCTCGGTGTTGTTCTGCCTGTGCTGTGTGTTGCAGGTGTCGAACACTCTCAGGATCACCCAGACCAAAGAGCTTCAAGAAGGTTCACTTCATCAAGAGCATGCGGCAGCACGACACGCGCGGCGGCAGGTACGGAGCGCTCGGCGGGGCGCGGCGCCGGGGCAGGGCCAGCAGCCCCCTGCAGGACTGCAGCCTACCCCTCCCACCTACTCTGCTGGCTTCAAATCCCACCCCCCAACATTAACCTTGCCAGGCCAGCTCAGCTGGAAGCAAGGCCTTTGACACCATCCCCCACAGCAAACTCCTGGCCAAGCTGTCAGCCCCTGGCTGGGACAGCAGCTCTCTGAGCTGGGTTAGGAACTGGCTGGAGGCTGAGCCCAGAGAGTGGTGGTGAATGGTGCCACAGCCAGCTGGCAGCCAGGCACCAGTGGTGTGCCCCAGGGATCAGTGCTGGGCCCTGTGCTCTTTAACATCTTCACTGATGATCTGGATGAGGGCATTGAGTCCATCAGCAGTACATTTGCAGATGACACCAAGCTGGGGGCAGGAGTTGATCTGCTGGAGGGCAGAGAGGCTCTGCAGAGGGACCTGGACAGGCTGGACAGATGGGCAGAGGCCAAGGGCAGGAGATTGAACACATCCAAGTGCCAGATTCTGCACTTTGGCCACAGCAACCCCAGGCAGTGCTACAGGCTGGGGTCAGAGTGGCTGAGAGCAGCCAGGCAGAGAGGGACCTGGGGGTGCTGGTTGATGGTAGGGTGAACATGAGCCTGCAGTGTGCCCAGGCAGCCAAGAGGGCCAATGGCATCCTGGCCTGCATCAGGAGCAGTGTGGCCAGCAGGAGCAGGGAGGTCACTCTGCCCCTGTACACTGCACTGCTGAGGCCACACCTTGAGTCCTGTGTCCAGTTCTGGGCTCCTCAGGTTAGGAAGGAGGTTGAGCTGCTGGAAGGTGTCCAGAGAAGGGCAAGAAAGCTGCAGAGGGGTTTGGAGCACAGCCCTGTGAGGAGAGGCTGAGGGAGCTGGGGTTGCTTAGCCTGGAGAAGAGGAGGCTCAGGGGAGACCTTCTTGCTCTCTCCAACTCCCTGAAGGGAGGTTGGAGCCAGGTGGGGGTTGGTCTCTTCTCCCAGGCAAGCAGCACCAGAACAAGAGGACACAGTCTCAGGCTGTGCCAGGGGAGGTTTAGGCTGGATCTTAGGAAGAAGTTCTACACAGAGAGAGAGATTGCCCATTGGAATGGGCTGCCTGGGGAGGTTCTGGAGTCCTCATCCCTGGAGGTGTTCAGGAGGAGACTTGCTGGGGTGCTTGGTGCCATGGGTTAGTTGTTTAGGTGGTGTTGGATTGGTTGATAGGTTGGACTCGATGATTTCGAAGGTCTCTTCCAACCTGCTTTATTCTGTGTATTCTAATTAACAAACTGCACCAGAGCCTTCCCTGCTCAGAGACCAGGAGAAGCTACCAGCTCCCAGCCTCTCCTTCCCTGCCCACCCAGCCCCCACCTGGCCAAAGAAAGGAGAGAGAGAGAGAGAGAGCAGAGGAAGCTGCTGTTAGATTTAACCAAAACAATGCAGCCCAGGTCACACAGAGTCACCAAGGTTGGAAGAGACCTCAAAGCTCATCCAGTCCAACCTGGCACCACAGACCTCATGACTAGACCATGGCACCAAGTGCCACATCCAATCCCCTCTTGAACACCTCCAGGGATGGGGACTCCACCACCTCCCTGGGCAGCACATCCCAATGGCTAACAACTCTCTCTGGGAAGAACTTTCTCCTCACCTTCAGAGCAAGGAAACAAGAAGAGAAGAGACAAGCAGAAGGCATTGTTTTGGTACAAGCAGTCCTGTGGCAGATCTCTCTCCAGTGGGATGGTTCAGCATGATCTTTGTTTTCCTTCTCCCCCCCAGCAGTGATTTATTTCCTTTTTGCTGCTTTTCTGCTCAAGATCTGTGCAACAAATTGAGAGGCATAGCCCTAAGGCCCCACACCTACCCCTGGCACAGATGTGGCAAGGGCCCTGGAAATAGGCTGGCAAGGTGCAGCCTGCTCATTCCTTCCTCCAGTCAAGGTGGGTGACCTCAGGGGAGGCTCTCCCCCTCTACTCTGCCCTGGTGAGGCCACATCTGGAATACTGTGTCCAGTTCATAGTAGTATCATAGTATCAGTCAGGGTTGGAAGGGACCACAAGGATCATCCAGTTCCAACTCCCCTGCCATGGGCAGGGACACCCCACACTACATCAGCCTGCCCAGAGTCTCATCCAGCCTGGGCTTAAACACCTCCAGGGACAGGGCCCCAACCACCTCCCTGCACAACCCATTCCAGGGCTTCACCACTCTCCTGGGGAAGAACTTCCTCCTCCCCTCCAGCCTCAATCTCCCCACCTCCAGCTTCATTCCATTCCCCCTAGTCCTAGCACTGCCTGAGATCCTGAGCAGTCCCTCCCCAGCCTTCTTGGAGCCCCCTTCAGATCCTGGAAGGCCACAATGAGGTCACCTGGGAGCCTTCTCCTCTCCAGCCTGAACAGCCACAACTCCTTCAGTCTGTCCTCACAGGAGAGGTGCTCCAGCCCTCTGCTCCTCCTCCTGGCCCTGCTCTGGACACCTTCCAGCACCTCCACATCCCTCTTGTCATAGGGGCTCCAGAACTGGAGGCAGGACTCCAGGTGGGGTCTCCCCAGAGCTGAGCAGAGGGGGAGAATCACCTCCCTTGCCCTGCTGGCCACACTTCTCCTGCTGCAGCCCAGGCTCTGGTTGGCTTTCTGGGCTGCAAGTGCACACTGAGAGCTCCTGGTGAGCTTCTCCTCCCCCAGCACCCCCAAGGCTCTCTCCTCAGGGCTGCTTTCCAGCCAGTCCCTGCCCAGCCT
Source organism: Melanerpes aurifrons (assembly GCA_011125475.1). NCBI lineage: Eukaryota > Metazoa > Chordata > Aves > Piciformes > Picidae > Melanerpes > Melanerpes aurifrons. The sequence continues at coordinate 813,371 of WWNC01000125.1, read as the reverse complement.
GCATTTGTACCTGGGGTTGCCTCCACCCAGCTGCAGGACCCTGCCCTTGCTCTTGTTGAACCTCCTGAGGTTGGCTTGTGCCCAGCTCTGCAGCCTGTCCAGGTCCCTCTGGATGGATCCCTTCCCTCCAGCTGTCTGCTGCAGCACACAGCTTGGTGTCAGCAGCAAACCTGCTGAGGGTGCACTCAGTGCCACTGTCCATGGCACCCACAGGGATGTTGAACAAGCCTGGTCCCAGGGCTGATCCCTGAGGGACTCTGCTTGTCCCTGGCCTCCCCTGGGCCATGGAGTCATGGACAGCCACTCTGTGGGTGCAGCCATCAAGCCAGTTCCTTATCCATGTAGTGGTCACCCATCACACCCATGTGTCACCATCCTGGAGACCAGGATGTGGTGTGGGACAGTGTGGAAGGCTTTGCTCAGGCCCAGCCAGATGACATCAGTTGCTCTCCCCTCAGCTATTGATGTTGTCACCTGTTCTGGGCTCCCTGGTTCCAGAGGGAAAGGGACTTGCTCTAGAGGGTAGAACAAAGGGCTACAAAGGTGCTGAGCGCACTGGCACAGCTGTGGTGAGGAAAGCCTGAGAGAATTGGGGCTTTTTAGCCTGGAAAAGAGTAGTCTGAGGGGGATCTCATCCATGCTGATCAGTACTTCAAGGGTGGGGGTCGGGAGGATGGGACCAGGCTTTGCTCAGTGGTGCCCAGTGACAGGACAAGAGGCATGAGGCACAAACTTGACCATCAGAAGTTCCACCTAAAGATGAAGAGGAACCTCTTTGGTGTGAGAGTGCTGGAGCCCTGGAGCAGGCTGCCCAGAGAGGAGGTGGTGGAGTCTCCATCTCTGGAGACATTCCAGCCTCAGCTGGACATGTTCCTGTGTCACCTTCTGTAGGTGACCCTGTCAGGGGTCCAGGGGGTTGGTGATGATCCAACCCCTCCCATTCTGTGATTCTGTGCAGTCCAAGTCACCAGAAGGTTTAACCCATGGGTTTGTAATGCAAATAACAGGAGCTAAATGGAAAGCAGCTGGAGTAGAGCAGGCATCACCTGGCTGCATTACTTCAAGGGCAGTGCCAGGTGCTCCATGTGAGGAGGGCACCCAGCTGAACCTGCCTGGAGCACCTTTAGCAGTGCTTGAGTGACATTTCCACATCAGCTCCTGGGTGTAAGGGTAGGCATCAAGCCAGCTGGCTTGTCAGGGCTGCCTGTGGCTTGCTGGACAAAGCCCCTCCAGGAGACAGCTCCAGGGAAAGGTCTGAAGGTTATTTTGAGTCTTGACAAGATCAGTGATAGCTGTGACAGGTCCCAGGTCACACCCTTGTGTCCTCCTGGGTGCAAAGTGCTGCTTGGTGAGTGGGCAGCTGGGGGTGGTCATGGCAAGGTGAGGAGTGGGACCTTTGCTTTGTGGGCAGCCACAGGCAGAGGGGCTCCTGGGGGCTGTGTGTGGGGAGTGCAGCTGGGGGCTGAGGCAATGTGTAAAGAGGGGAACCTGGAGAGCAGGGCTTGGAATGGTCTTGCTGCAAAGGCCTGGTGCCTGCCTTGGTGTTCCTATCAGCACAGCAGGTTCCTCATGGCATTGTCATCCAGCTCAGCCATGAAGCCAGCTCCTCCCTGCTTACAAAGCAGACACCTGCCCTCTCTTGTTTGGCCCCAAGGCCATTTCCCCACATGTCTCATGGTTCTCCTGGAATCACAGGATGGTTTAGGGTAGAAGGGACCTTAAAGCTGAGCCAGTTCCAACCTCCCTGCCATGGGCAGGGACACCTCACACTACAGCAGGTTGCTCAAGGCCTCATCAAGCTATTCCAGGTTGGAGCCTCCACAGCTTCTCTGGGCAGCCTGTTCCAGAGCCTCACCACCCTCATGGGCCAAAATTGCTTCCTAATGGCCAATCTAAATCCAGCTGCTTCCAGTCTGAAGCCATCCCTCCTCATTCTGTCACTCCAGACCTTGTCACAAGTCCCTCCCCAGCTCTCCTGGAGCCCCTTCAGGTACTGTAAGGCTGCTCTGAGGTCTCTCTGGAGCCTTCTCCAGCTCAGCCCTTCACATCCTGGAGGGTACTGAGATTCTTGTCATTCCAAATAGGAATGGGTTTTGAACAGGCAACTGGAACTCAGCCATCCCACTGTGAGCTGAGCCTTGCACATACCTGCTGTGGTACACCTGCCATGGGCAAGAGCCAGGTAGAAACCACAGGCATTCAACAAGTCCAAGTGCCAGGGGCTGCACTTTGGCCACAGCAACCCCAGGCAGAGCTACAGGCTGGGGGCAGAGTGGCTGAGAGCAGCCAGGCAGAGAGGGACCTGGGGGTGCTGATTGACAGCTGCCTGAACAGGAGCCAGCAGTGTGCCCAGGGGGCCAAGAAGGCCAAGGGCATCCTGGCCTGCAGCAGGAAGAGTGTGGCCAGCAGGAGCAGGGAAGTCCTTGTGCCCTGTGCTCAGCACTGCTGAGGCCACACCTTGAGTCCTGTGTCCAGTTCTGGGCTCCTCAGTTCAAGAAGGACATTGAGAGACTTGAAGGTGTCCAGAGAAGGGCAAGAAAGCTGGGGAGGGGTCTGGAGCACAGCCCTGGGAGGAGAGGCTGAGGGAGCTGGGGTTGCTTAGCCTGGAGAAGAGGAGGCTCAGGGGAGACCTCATTGCTCTCTGCAACTCCCTGCAGGGAGGTTGTAGCCAGGTGGGGGTTGGTCTCTTCTCCCAGGCAAGCAGCACCAGAACAAGAGGACACAGTCTGAAGCTGTGCCAGGGGAAGTTTAGGCTGGAGATGAGGAGAAAGTTCTTCCCAGAGAGAGTTGTTAGCCATTGGGATGTGCTGCCCAGGGAGGTGGTGGAGTCCCCATCCCTGGAGGTGTTCAAGAGGGGATTGGATGTGGCACTTGGAGCCATGGTTTAGTCATGAGGTCTGTGGTGCCAGGTTGGACTTGGTGATCTCTGAGGTCTCTTCCAGCCTTGGTGATCCTGTGATTTCCTCTCAGTTTGTCTATCATTGTGGTGGGGACACAGCTCCCTTCAGCTCCTTCCTGTGTGGGTGTGCAGGATGCAGGTGCTGAGTGAGGCTGGAGCTGGGCCCTCTCCCAACCCCCTGACTTTCCACTGCACTCAAGGCACACAACTCTGGAAGCCTCTTCAGATAATGGTGGTGGAGTGGTGAATTCGGTATCTGTGCTTCAGGGTAGCTGCTGCTGCTCTCTGCAGTTGTTTCACTGGCTTGGGACCAGCTCCCACTGCTGCAAGCTGCAGTGTGGGTAGAGCTCAGGGCTCCTCCCTCTGATGCCAACCTATAAAGTGACAGAGAATCATAGAGTTGGGAAAGCCCTCCAAGGTCATGGAGTCCAACCAGCAGCCCTACACCACCATGGCCCTTAAATCATGTCCTAAAGTGCCATGGCCACAGCTCTCTGCAACACCTCCAGGGATGGGGACTCCACCACCTCCCTGGGCAGCCTCTGCCAAGCCCTGACCACTCTTGCACCAAAGACATTTTGCCTCCTCTCCAACCTAAGCCTCCCCTTTGAGCTCACCCAGTCCAACCACTCCCTACCTCTACCAAGGCTGGGGCTAAGCCATGGCCCTCAGCACCACAGCTCTGCCTCTTTGTAACACCTCCAGGGGTGGGGATTAAACCTCCTCCCTGGGCAGCCTGTGCCAGTGCTTCAGAGCCCTTTCAAGGACAAGTTTCTTCTAATATCCAACCCCCCCTGGCACAACTCCAGGCCATTTCCTCTCCTTCTATCACATAGGGAGCAGAGCCCAACCCCCACCTCCCTGCAGCCTCCTCTCAGGGAGCTGCAGAGAGCAATGAGGTCTCCCTCAGCCTCCTCTTCTCCACACTCAACACCCCCAGCTCCCTCAGCTGCTCCTCCCCAGCCCTCTTCTCCAGACCCTTCCCCAGCTTAGTTCCCTTCTCTGGACACCTCCAGCCCCTCAATGTCTTTCTTATAGGACATGTCCTGTGGCTCTGAGAGCTCTTCCCCTCAGGTACAGGGGCACCCTGGGCTTGGTGACAGTGCTCAGGGTCCAGCCTTTGGCAGTGCAGCAGCTAGGCAGGCCCAGCTGTGGTTCAAATGAGAGCTCAGCTGTTTAGCACAGATGGAAACCAGCCCTGCACACAGCCCTTATCAGCTAGTCCTTGTCAGGCTGTCTCTTGATGCTTCTGTGCACTGGTTCAACTGGTTTCTTTGGCTCTGTGGGACATGGCTGATGAAAGGAGCTGGAAAAATTACCTTTCCTAGGCTGTGTTGTCAGAGCAGGCTTGTACATTAACACAGAGCCAATGTCCCCATGGAAAGACAGAGCAAGGCACAGAAAGGAGCACAGGCAGCACAGGCACACTGCCTCCAGTTCTGGAGCCCCTATGCCAAGAGGGATCTGGAGGTGCTGGAAGGTGTCCAGAGCAGGGCCAGGAGGATGAGCAGAGGGCTGGAGCAACTCTCCTGTGAGGACAGACTGAAGGAGTTGGGGCTGTTCAGTCTGGAGGAGAGAAGGCTCCCAGGTGACCTCATTGTGGCCTTCCAGGATCTGAAGGGGGCTCCAGGAAGGCTGGGGAGGGACTGCTCAGGATCTCAGGCAGTGCTAGGACTAGGGGGAATGGAATGAAGCTGGAGGTGGGGAGATTGAGGCTGGAGGGGAGGAGGAAGTTCTTCCCCAGGAGAGTGGTGAAGGCCTGGAATGGGTTGTGCAGGGAGGTGGTTGGGGCCCTGTCCCTGGAGGTGTTTAAGGCCAGGCTGGCTGAGGCTGTGGCCAGGCTGATGTAGTGTGGGGTGTCCCTGCCCATGGCAGGGGGTTGGAACTGGCTGATCCTTGTGGTCCCTTCCAACCCTGACTGATACTGTGATACTATGATACTAGCCACCAGGCTGTGGTTTCATCCCCTTCCTCAGCAGCTTTATTGGTAGCACCTTCCATGAGCTGGGCAGTGGGGGAGTGCCTGTTGAGCAGGAACAGGCCACTTCAAACAGCAACCTGAGCCAGCTGAGCAAACAGGTGGTGGTGAGCATGGGACAGGAGCTTCTCAGGATTCATCCTCACAGCAGATACCCAAACAGGAAGCAGTGCTCCTCTGCCATGCCATTGCTTTGTTACTGCTCAGAACTCACCCCAGGCCAAGAACCATCCACAGACTGTGGGAGGTCCCTTTGGCTGCCCTTCTCCATGTCCTGTGTGAGGCTGACCATTCACAGCCTCCTCAGAGCTCAAAGGGAAACTCAGCCCCAGCTTGAGCTTTGCAGTACCACAGGATCACCAAGGCTGGAAGAGACCTCAGAGATCATCAAGTCCAACCTGGCACCACAGACCTCATGACTAAGCCATGGCACCAAGTGCCACATCCAATCCCCTCTGGAACACCTCCAGGGATGGGGACTCCACCACCTCCCTGGGCAGCACATCCCAATGGCCAACGACTCTCTCAGGGAAGAACTTTCTCCTCACCTCCAGCCTAAACCTCCCCTGGCACAGCTTGAGACTGTGTCCTCTTCTTCTGGTGCTGCTTGCCTGGGAGAAGAGACCAACCCCCACCTGGCTACAACCTCCCTTCAGGGAGTTGGAGAGAGCAATGAGGTCTCCCCTGAGCCTCCTCTTCTGCAGGCTAAGCAACCCCAGCTCCCTCAGCCTCTCCTCACAGGGCTGTGCTCCAGACCCCTCCCCAGCTTTCTTGCCCTCCTCTGGACACCTTCCAGCAGCTCAACCTCTTTCCTAACCTGAGGAGCCCAGAACTGGACACAGGACTCAAGGTGTGGCCTCAGCAGTGCTGAGCACAGGGCACAAGGACTTCCCTGCTCCTGCTGGCCACACTCTTCCTGCTGCAGGCCAGGATGCCCTTGGCCTTCTTGGCCCCCTGGGCACACTGCTGGCTCATGTTTAGGTGGCTGTCATGTGCTCCTGCTCCTGGTGAGAGCCCTGTGAGCTTAGGAAGTTTTGCAGCTTGCCAGCAGCTCATTGAAGGCGCTGGAAGATGAACTTACAGAGCCTCAGACAGCTGCACATTGTCAGAGCTCTCCTGCAGGACAATACTTGCTCTGAGCTGTCATTTTATTCCTTCCCTATTTCTCTTCCAGTCCAGCTCCTAAGGCTGTTCTGCCCCAGCTCATTTTATCCCTTCCCTACTTCCCTACTTCCAGTCCAGCTCCTAAGGCTGTTCTGCCCCAGCTCATTTTATCCCTTCCCTACTTCCAGTTGAGCTCCTAAGGCTGTTCTGCCCCAGCTCATTTTATCCCTTCCCTACCTCCAGTCCAACTCCTAAGGCTGTTCTGCCCCAGCTCATTTTATCCCTTCCCTACTTCCAGTTGAACTCCTAAGGCTGTTCTGCCCCAGCTCATTTTATTCCAGTCCAGCTCCTAAGGCTGTTCTGCCCCAGCTCATTTTATCCCTTCCCTACTTCCAGTCCAGCTCCTAAGGCTGTTCTGCCCCAGCTCATTTTATCCCTTCCCTACTTCCAGTCCAGCTCCTAAGGCTGTTCTGCCCCAGCTCATTTTATCCCTTCCCTACTTCCAGTCCAGCTCCTAAGGCTGTTCTGCACCACCCCATGCCAGCAGCTCTGCAGATGAGGCTTTGTGCATCCTGGGAGTGGATGGAGGCTGTGGAATCCTCTCCTCCTCTGCCTGGGAGATCCTTGTGTCCCCTTTTTCATGGGAAGAGAGGCTACCCTTGGCTCCCAAGGGAAAGCTACATGAGAGAAGTAGAGGTAGAGGCTGGGTGCTGCTTTTTGTTTCCTCTCCAGCCTGCTCCCTTCCATGCTCACAGCAAGTTGTGTGTGGTAGCATCCCTCTCTTGCCTCTGCTTGTGGGCAAGGAAGGCCCTGCTTGTTTTCCTTTCAATCTGAGGAGCTGGGGTGTGTTGTTTCAGGGAGCTGCAGGGCCCTGGTGGAAGAGCTCTCATTTCCTGAAGCTACCAGAAGCAGGGGGGGCAGGGGAGGGGAAAGGGGGAAGACAATTAGTGGGCAGGGTGGTTTTCCCCGTTCAAAGATGCTTTCTGATGTCAGCCTTGCAAGCTGTGCCAAGCCTCATACAGCAGCAAACAAGGCTCCCAGGGAACAAGGAAGCTGTTGTGAGGAGCAACCATTCAGCAGTAAGCAGTGGCAAGCACAAAATGAATCATAGGCCAGGCTTGGCTGGCTGGGGAGGGCTTGGGCTTGGGCTTGGGGTTTGGGGTTTTTTGTTCTGCTTGCAGATTGCTTTTCTCAGATGGGAAAACAAAATTGTCCTCCCTGCTCTGTAATTTGCAGCTGCACCATGAGGGCAGGAGCTTGAGAGCTGGGCTGGGGGTGAGGAGGGTTGGAGCTCTCAGGCAAAGAGATGAAATCCTGCTTGCTGTCTGCTGCAGGAGAGAGAACTTCCTAATGCTGGGGGCATGCTTGTGGTTGGAAAGCCTCTTCCAAGCACCACCTTGCTCTTAAACCTGCATTTCACAGGATCAGCAAGGCTGGAAGAGACCTCAAAGATCATTGAGTCCAACCTGGCACCACAGATCTCATGGCTAGACCAGGGCACCAAGTGCCACATCCAATCCCCTCTGGAACACCTCCAGGGATGGGGACTCCACCACCTCCCTGGGCAGCACATCCCAATGGCCAACGACTCTCTCAGGGAAGAACTTTCTCCTCACCTCCAGCCTAAACCTCCCCTGGCACAGCTTGAGACTGTGTCCTCTTGTTCTGGTGCTGCCTGCCTGGGAGAAGAGACCAACCCCCACCTGGCTCCAACCTCCCTTCAGGGAGTTGCAGAGAGCAAGAAGGTCTCCCCTGAGCCTCTTTCTCCAGGCTAAGCAACCCCAGCTCCCTCAGCCTCTCCTCCCAGGGCTGTGCTCCAGACCCCTCCCCAGCTTTCTTGCCCTTCTCTGGACACCTTCCAGCAGCTCAACATCTTTCCTAACCTGAGGAGCCCAGAACTGGACACAGGACTCAAGGTGTGGCCTCAGCAGTGCTGAGCACAGGGCACAAGGACTTCCCTGCTCCTGCTGGCCACACTCTTCCTGCTGCAGGCCAGGATGCCCTTGGCCTTCTTGGCTGCCTGGGCACACTGCTGGCTCCTGTTCAGGCAGCTGTCAATCAGCACCCCCAGGGCCCTCTCTGTTTGGCAGCTCTCAGCCACTCTGCCCCCAGCCTGTAGCTCTGCCTGGGGTTGCTGTGGCCAAAGTGCAGCCCCTGGCACTTGGACTTGTTGAATGCCATCCTGTTGGCCTCTGCCCATCTGTCCAGCCTGGCAAGGTCCCTCTGCAGAGCCCTTCTGCCCTCTGACTGACCAACATCTGCTCCCAGCTTGGTGTCATCTGCAAATTTCTGATGACTGACTCAATGCCCTCATCCAGATCATCAATGAAGATATTCAAGAGGGTTTGAAGCAAGCAGACAGGGTTGCTGCAGCAGAATGACCCAGGGGAGGGAAAGTTGATCACTCTGCATTTCTCCAGGCATTTTCCAGGCAGCAGCTCTCTTGGGGAGCTAAGCTTTGTCCAAGAATGATGACTGAGCTGGTCCCTTAAGGAAGTGGTGCTCTAATAACAGTCTAACTGCTGTGAGATTTATTGGTGCATGTGGTGGTGCAGACAGGAGAGAGCAGAGCATCAGCCTGCAGAAGAGGAGGCTCTGGGGAGACCTAAGAGCAGCCTGCAGTACCTGGGGGATGGAGAGAGACTGTTGGCAAAGGCCTGCAGGGACAGGAGCAGGGGCAATGGCTTCAAACTGGAGCAGAGCAGATTGAGATTGGCTGTGAGGAAGGAGTTCTTCACAATGAGAGTGGTGGAAGTCTGGAAGGGGTTGCCCAGGGAGGTGGTTGAAGCCCCATCCCTGGAGATAGGATCTTCAGGCTCTCTTCCATCCTTAGTGATGCTGTGATACTGTGATGATGCTGTGATACCTGTGATCCTGTGATCCTGTGATGATCCTGTGATCCTGTGATGCTGTGATCCTGTGATGCTGTGATGATCCTGTGATCCTGTGATCCTGTGATGCTGTGATCCTGTGATGCTGTGATGATCCTGTGATCCTGTGAAGGGGAGATGCCTCTGGAGGAGATTTGCCCACATCCAATTGCAATTCCCATGGTCTCAGTGGACCAGGAGGGCTTGGGCTCATCTCAAGGCAACACAGTCAGGCTTCACCCAAGGCTTGGCATGCCAGTGAAGGAGGGGGGACCCAAGCAGCTGTTTCAGAGCCTGGAGAAGAGGAGGCTCAGGGGTGACCTTATCATTCTCTACAACTACCTGCAGGGAGGTTGTAGCCAGGTTAGGGTTGGTCTCTTCTCCCAGGCAAGCAACACCAGAACAAGAGGACACAGTCTCAAGCTGTGCCAGGAGAGGTTTAGGTTGGATGTTAGGAAGAAATTCTACACAGAGAGACTGATTGGCCATTGGGATGTGCTGCCCAGGGAGGTGGTGGAGTCCCCATCCCTGGAGGTGTTCAGGAGGAGACTTGATGGGGTGCTTGGTGCCATGGGTTAGTTGTTTAGGTGGTGTTGGATTGGTTGATGGGTTGGACAGGATGATCTTGAAGGTCTCTTCCAACCTGGTCTGGTTTATTCTAAATAAAGGTTTATCTCAGGAGAAGAGCAGGGGTGAGCAGCCACAGTGAAGGACACCAGGGTTGCTCTGAGATCCTGGCTGAGGGCTGACCCCACCTGGAGCTTGCTTCTGCAGCCAGCCATGGGGTGCAGTAGCAGAGAGAGAGAGAAGGTTTAGGGTTTGAACTTGGCCCTGGGGGCTGTCTGGTGGCAGCTGCAAGGACAGCTTGAATGAGACCAGAGAAAGGCAAGGAGGCTGGGGAGGGGTCTGGAGCACAGCCCTGGGAGGAGAGGCTGAGGGAGCTGGGGTTGCTTAGCCTGCAGAAGAGGAGGCTCAGGGGAGACCTTCTTGCTCTCTCCAACTCCCTGCAGGGAGGTTGGAGCCAGGTGGGGGTTGGTCTCTTCTGCCAGGCAAGCAGCAGCAGAACAAGAGGACACAGTCTCAAGCTGTGCCAGGGGAGGTTTAGGCTGGAGGTGAGGAAGAAATTCTTCCCAGCAAGAGAGATTGACCATTGGGATGTGCTGCCCAGGGAGGTGGTGGAGTCCCCATCCCTGGAGGTGTTCAAGAGGGGACTGGATGTGGCACTTGGTGCCATGGTTGAGTTGATCAGATGGTGCTGGGTGAGAGGTTGGACTTGATGATCTCAAAGGTCTTTTCCAACCTGGTTAATTCTATTCTATTCTAGTCTAGTCTAGTCTAGTCTAGTCTATTCTGTATCTCTCTGTAGTCCAAGTCCAAGGTCCTTGAGTTGGGCCAGTCCCAGGCACAAATCCAGGCTGGGTGCAGAGTGGGCTGAGAGCAGCTCTGAAGAAAGAGCCTTGGGGGTGCTGAGCAGCTCCCCAGGAGCCAGCAGTGCCTCCTGCAGCCCTCAGGCAGCTGTGTGCTGGGCTGCAGCCAGAGCAGGGTGGGCAGCAGGGCAGCAGAGGGGATTCTGCCCCTGGGCTCTGCTCTGCTCAGACCTCACCTCCAATCCTGCCTCCAGCTCTGGTGTCCCCAGCATGGGAAGGACACAGAGCTGCTGGAGTGAGTGCAGAGGAGGCCAAAGATGCTCCAAGGGCTGGAGCAGCTCTGCTGTGAGCACAGGCTGAGGCAGCTGGGGCAGAGGAGAAGGCTCCAGGGGGACCTCAGAGCTGCCTGCCAGGACCTGAAGGGATCCTGCAGAAAGGCTGCAGAGAGACTTTTCCTGAGGGTGTCTGGAGCCAGGCCAAGGGGGAATGGTTTGAAGCTGAGGCAGAGCAGGGTTAGAGTGGAGCTGAGGAAGGAGCTCTCCAGTACCAGGGTGCTGAGCCTCTGGCACAGGCTGCCCAGGGAGGCTGTGGCTGCCTCCTGCCTGGGGGTGTTCAAAGCCAGGCTGGATGAGGTCTAGTTGAGAGGCATTCCTGCCCTGGCAGGGCCATTGGGGTAGCTGATCCCCAAGGTCCCTTCCCACTGCAGCCTTTCTCTGCCTCTGTGGTGCTGCATCCTGGGCAAGCTTCTCCTGGCCTCTCACCAGGCTGTGTCTGCTGGAGCTGTAACAGCACAGCTCTGGGCAGGCCATGCACTTTGATGGGAAGCAAGTCTTGGCCTCCAGGTGGTTTTGGTGTCACAGCTTGATGGCTGAAGCTGTGGCTGTGAACCAGGTAGGTTGCTCTGGGTGGCTTGAGTGAATGCCACAGAGTGGCTTGGCAGATGAGGCAGAGGTTTGGAGACTGAGATACAAGGAGCTTGCTGGAAGGGAGGCCTGGGTTCAGGGGGGCCTGGGTTCAGGGGGCCTGGGTTCAGGGGGGCCTGGGTTCAGGGGGGCCTGGGTTCAGGGGTCCTGGGTTCAGGGGGCCTGGGTTCAGGGGCCTGGGTTCAGGGGGCCTGGGTTCAGGGGGCCTGGGTTCAGGGGGGCCTGGGTTCAGGGGGCCTGGGTTCAGGGAGTCTTGGGTTCAGGGGGTCCTGGGTTCAGGGGGGCCTGGGTTCAGAGGTCCTGGGTTCAGGGAGGTCTGGGTTCAGGGGGCCTGGGCTCAGGGGGGCCTGGGTTCAGGGGGACCTGGGTTCAGGGAGGTCTGGGTTCAGGGGGCCTGGGATCAGGGGGCCTGGGTTCAGGGGGACCTGGGTTCAGGGAGGTCTGGGATCAGGGGGCCTGGGATCAGGGGGCCCTGTGTTCAGGGGGGCCTGTGCAGGCAGGTGGTCTGCAGGCAGCTCTTGAGCTGCTTGCCTGCAAGGAGTGGAGGCAAATAGTGCTTACAGGAGGTGCTCAGCCCTGACAGCTGCTGACTGCAGGTGCAGTGCTGGAGGAGAGGGAGCAGTGGGGTCACTCAGGCTGCAGGGTCAGTGCAGCATCAGGACCAAGACTGTTGATGTGATTGCTGAGTGCTGGGGGGGCCTCAGGGCTGGACACTGATCTTAAAGGTAGGGCTGAAAGCTGGGATGGTTCTGTCTGCCACCTGGGGCAGCTGCTGAGGCCAGGGCTGCTGCCCAGAGGCCAGGAAGGGCAATGAGGAGGAGCTGGAGAGGACTCCAGGAGGAACCTGGACAAGTGGAAGGATCTGGAAGCAAATGATGCTGAATGCAAAGGTCAGCTCCCACCCATGCCCCAGGCTGTGACAGGAGCAGGCAGCTGAAACCCAAGGGGCAGCTTGGGGGGAGCAGAAGGTCAGGGCAGCAGCTGGAGCTTCACATCCAATAGATGCAGAATTCAGCTCAAGGACAGAGTGGTAGCATGGCCAGGGGGGGTTGGTGGTGTCTCTTACAGAGGGGGTTGGTGTCACAGGGGGTGTTGGTGTCTCACAGGTAGATGTTGGTGTCACAGGGGGGTGTTGGTGTCACAGGGGGGGTTGGTGTCTGTCACCTGGGTTGCTGCTGGCTTTGTCCCATTCCAGTCCCTCTGCTGAGCCTTCATCCCAGCTCCCTGCCCCTCTGCTGAGCCTTCATCCCAGCTCCCTGCCCCTCTGCTGAGCCTTCATCCCAGCTCTCTGCCCCTCTGCTGAGCCCCCAGCCCAGCTCTCTGCCCCTCTGCTGAGCCTTCATCCCAGCTCCCTGCCCCTCTGCTGAGCCCCCAGCCCAGCTCCCTGCCCCTCTGCTGAGTCCCCAGCCCAGCTCCCTGCCCCTCTGTTGAGCCTTCATCCCAGCTCCCTGCCCCTCTGCTGAGCCTTCATCCCAGCTCCCTGCCCAGCCTTCATCCCAGCTCTCTGCCCCTCTGCTGAGCCTCCCCAGCTCCCTGCCCCTCTGCTGAGCCCCCAGCCCAGCTCCCTGCCCCTCTGAGTCCCCAGCCCAGCCCCTGCCCCTCTGCTGAGCCTTCATCCCAGCTCCCTGCCCCTCTGCTGAGCCTTCATCCCAGCTCCCTGCCCCTCTGCTGAGCCCCCAGCCCAGCTCCCTGCCCCTCTGTTGAGCCTTCATCCCAGCTCCCTGCCCCTCTGCTGAGCCCCCAGCCCAGCTCCCTGCCCCTCTGTTGAGCCTTCATCCCATCTCCCTGCCCCTCTGCTGAGCCCCCAGCCCAGCTCCCTGCCCCTCTGTTGAGCCTTCATCCCAGCTCCCTGCCCCTCTGTTGAGCCTTCATCCCAGCTCCCTGCCCCTCTGCTGAGCCCCCAGCCCAGCTCCCTGCCCCTCTGCTGAGCCCCCAGCCCAGCTCCCTGCCCCTCTGCTGAGCCCCCAGCCCAGCTCCCTGCCCCTCTGTTGAGCCTTCATCCCAGCTCCCTGCCCCTCTGCTGAGCCTTCATCCCAGCTCCCTGCCCCTCTGCTGAGCCCCCAGCCCAGCTCCCTGCCCCTCTGCTGAGCCAGCCCAGCTCCCTCCCCTCTGTTGAGCCCCATCCCAGCTCCCTGCCCCTCTGCTGAGCCTTCATCCCAGCTCCTCCCCTCTGCTGAGCTGCCCAGCTCCCTGCCCCTCTGCTGAGCCCCCAGCCCACCTCCCTGCCCCTCTGCTGAGCCTTCCCCAGCTCCCTGCCCCTCTGCTGAGCCCCCAGCCCAGCTCCCTGCCCCTCTGCTGAGCCCCCAGCCCAGCTCCCTGCCCCTCTACTGAGCCTTCATCCCAGCTCCCTGCCCCTCTACTGAGCCCCCAGCCCACCTCCCTGCCCCTCTGCTGGACTCCTCTCCCTTGGGCTCCTTTCTCTCCAAATCCACCTGCCCTGGGTTTCCAGGTAGTCTTCCTAGGAGGGCCCTGAGGGGCTGGGGCAGCCCTGCTCACCCCCAGTGCCAGGTGTGGCAGAGGCTTGGGCACCTCTGTGCAGCTGAGCAGGCCAGCACCCCGCTGCTGAGGGGACAGCAGGGGGGGAGCAGCCCCCGGGGGCCGAGGCTCCGTGGGGACAAGCTCCTCCTGGGTGCCCTCTGTTGCTGTGCTGCTTGTGCTGGGATTTTGCCATCTGAGTCCTTGATTGCCTCTGTTTCTCTTTTGTGTTGCAGAATAGTGCTGATCAGCAGCAGGAGATCCTTCTGCAGCATATTCTCAGTGCTGCCATACCGGGACTGCACCCAGGTCGGGTAGGTATCCTTCATCCCCCTGCCTTGCAGCCTGCCTGGGCCTGCCTGCCCAGCTGCCCCTGGACCCCAGCATGCTGTGACATGCCTGCCCTGACAAGGCAGAGATGCCCTCAGATGCTTGGTTCCCTTCTGGAGCATTGCCAGGTTAAAAGCTGCAGCTCTGAGCCTGTAGGCTGTGTGCTGGCTGAGCTGCAGAGGATGTTCTGGAGTGGTGCTCTGGGTTTGCTGCTGCCTCTCTACTCCAGACAGCACAGCTGGGGTCAGCTCAGGGCAGGGCTGGCTCTGGGCTGGCAGCTCACAGTGCCACCTCCTGTGCTGCTTTTCAACCCCCAGCACCCCCAAGACCTGCTCAGCTAATACCCTATCCTATCCTATCCTATCCTATCCTATCCTATCCTATCCTATCCTGTCCTATCCTACCCTACCCTACCCTATTCCCTTCTATTCTCCTATCCCTATCCTATCCCTATCCTATCCTATCCTATCCTATCCTATCCCATCCCATCCCATCCTATCCCTCCCCTACCCTATTCCTACCCTATTCTCCCTATCCTATCCCATCCCATCCTCTATCCTATCCTATCCCCCATCCTATCCTATCCCTATCCCTCCCCATCCTATCCTATCCTATCCTATCCTATCCTATCCTACCCTACCCTACCCTACCCTACCCTATTCTATTCTATTCTACCCTATCCTACCCTATCCTATCCTACCCTATCCTATCCCATCCTATCCTATCCACCACACCTGCAGGCAGCACACCTCCATACACACAGCTGCTGAGCTGCTCTAGGCCCTCAGAGGGGATTTGTGCCATGGTAGCCCAAAGCCTGCAGCTGTTTGCAGGCAGCTGCCACTTCTCTGGGCAACATGGGCCAGGAGCTCTCCAGCCTCTGCAAAGAAGTCTTCTTTCTGTCCAGTCTGAATCTCCCTCTTCTAGCTTAAAACCTTCACCCCTTGTCCTGTCACAACAGGCCCTGACAAACTCTGTCCCCAGCTTTCTGATCAGCCCCTGGAAGGTCTCCCTGGGGCCTTCTCCAGGCTGCACAACCCCAACTCTCTCAGCCTGGCCTCACAGCAGAGGCCTTCCAGCCCTCCCAGAAGGTCTTTTCCAACCTGGTTTATTCTATCCTCTCTCAGGTCCTACCCTACCTATCCTATCCTATCCTATCCCATCCTATCCCATCCCATCCTACCCTGGCCTCACAGCAGAGGCCTTCCAGCCCTCCCAGAAGGTCTTTTCCAACCTGGTTTATTCTATCCTATCCTACCCTATCCTATCCTATCCTATCCTATCCTATCCTATCCTACCCTACCCTATCCTATTCTATCCTGTCCTATCCTATCCCATTCTACCCTATCCCATCCTATCCCATCCTATCCTATCCACTGCAACAGTTCCACATCCTTCTTGTGTTGGAGGCTCCAGAGTTGCACCAAGTAGAGCAGAGCAGAGGGCAGAATCCCCTTGCTGCCCCTGCTGCCCACACTGCTGGGGGTCAGCCCAGGGCTCTGGGCTGGCTCTGGGCTGGCAGCTCACAGTGCCACCTCCTGTGCTGCTTTTCACCCCTCAGCACCCCCAAGGCCTGCTCAGCAGGGCTGCCCTCAGTCACATCATCACCCAGCATGGACTGCTTCCAAGCAGTGCTTGGCCTGGCAGGACATGGTGGCCTGCAGGAGGGCTCTGCACAGCCTTGCAGCCAGCTGAGAGCAGCCCAGATCTTGGTAGGATTTGCAGAAGAGGCAGTGGCCATGTGTCTCTGGCACTGCTGGAGGGGCTGTGCTGCCTCTGCCCCCAGGAAAAGAGGTAGTGCAGTTAGTTGGGTTTGTAGTGCTGTGGTTGAAGGGCTTTGGTCCTTTGGCATGCAGCACTGCATCAACAGCCACAGGAGCATGAGCCAGGGGGTGCCCAGGTGGGCAAGAAGGCCACCAGCAGCCTGGCCTGGAGCAGCAATGGTGTGGGCAGCAGGAGCAGGGCAGGGATTGTCCTCCTGGGCTGGGCACTGGGGAGGCCACAGCTTGAGTGCTGGGGTCAGCTTTGGGCCTCTCACTCCCAGAAGGACATTGAGAGGCTGGAGCAGGTCCAGAGAAGGGCAACCAAGGTGGGGAAGGGTCTGGAGAAGAGGGCTGGGGAGGAGCAGCTGAGGGAGCTGGGGGTGTTGAGTGTGGAGAAGAGGAGGCTGAGGGAGACCTCATTGCTCTCTGCAGCTCCCTGAGAGGAGGCTGCAGGGAGGTGGGGGTTGGGCTCTGCTCCCCAGGTTCAGGTTATAGAAGGAGAGGAAATGGCCTGGAGTTGTGCCAGGGGAGTTTTAGGTTGGACATTAGAAGAAACTTCTTCCTTGAAAGGGTTCTGCAAGCCTGGCCCAGGCTGCCCAGGGAGGTGTTTGCATCCCCATGCCTGGAGGTGTTTCAGAGAGGCAGAGCTGTGGTGCAGAGGGCCATGGCTTAGCCCCAGCCTTGGCAGAGTTAAATGGTGGTTGGACTTAATGACCTCAAAGACCTTTTCCAACACTAGCAGCTCTGTCTGGGTTTAGCCAGCAATGGGGAAACTGAAATCATCAAATCCTAGAATGGGTTGGGTGGGAAGGGACCTCAAGGACCATCCAGCTCCAACCCCCTGCCATGGGCAGGGACACCTCCCACCAGCACAGCTTGCTCAAGGCCTCATCCAGCCTGGCCTGGAACACCTCCAGGCAGGAGGCAGCCACAGCCTCCCTGGGCAGCCTGTGCCAGAGTCTCACCACCCTCACTCTGAAGGATTACTTCTTCATCTCCACTCTTAATCTCTCCTCTCTCAGCTCAAAGCCATTGCTCCTTGTCCTGCCTTACAAAAGTCCCTCCCCAGCTCTCCTGGAGCTCTTCAGGTACTGGAAGGCTGCTCTAAGGTGTCCTCAGAGCCTTCTGTTCTCCAGGCTGAACTCCAACTCTCTCAGCCTGTCCCCACAGGGGAGGTTTCTGCAGCCTTCTGCCCACCTTGGTGGCCTCCTCTGGGCCCTCTCCAGCAGGTCCCTGCTTTGTTTTCCACCACCCATTTCCCTGCTTCTCCCAAAGGGGACACCAAACAAAGCCACCTGCAGTGTGGCTTAGCAGAAAGACAGATAAATCAGGGGTGCTTCTATCTTCCCCACAACAAACCCAATCACCTCCTGTACAAGTTGTCTGGAGCCACCACTGCTCCTTTTTGAGAGCTGCTCTCTACCCTTAGCTGAAATTAAGCAATGAACCTCCTTCCCTGGAGCCTTTCCAGCCCTGTCTGGATGTGTTCCTGTGTGACCTGTGCTGGATTCTATGCTCCTGCTCTGGCAGGGGGGGTTGCATTTGAGGATCTCTGGAGGTGCCTTCCAACCCCTAACACCCTGTGAGCTGTGAGCCTGTGAAAGGTCAACAGTTTACATGTGGAACTTGGACAAAAGATCTGACCTGCTGGCACCTGGATGTGTCTGGGGAGAGGGAGAGGCTGCTGCCCCATTAGAGTCATCTTTCCAGGGGGTTTTCTGCCTCCTCTCCCTGCAAATTGCTGCTGGAGCTGTTGTTGCAGCACCACTAATGGCAATTAGGAGCTGAAAGCTCTTGATCAATTAAAGCAGGCAGTGGCAGGCAGCAGGAGATGTGTTGCTGGGCTGGCTGGCAGCAGGAGATGTGTTGCTGGGCTGGCTGGCAGCATGGCCTTTCCAGAGCTGTCATTGTCCTAGTCACAGAGTGCTCTGGGTTGGAAGGGACTCCAAAGCTCACCCAGTCCAAGTCCTGCACTCAGCAGGGACATCCTCCACCAGATCAGGTTGCCCAGAGCCCTGTCCAGCCTCACCTTGAATAGCTCCAGGGATGGAGCCTCAACCACCTCCCTGGGCATCCTGCTGCAGAACTTGCTCCTCACATCCAATCTCAATCTGCTCTGCTTTCAAACCTCTGCCCTTGCTCCTGTCCCTGCAGGCCTTTGCAAACAGTCTCTCTGCAGCCTTCCTGTAGCCCCCTTCAGGTCCTGGCAGGCTGCTGTTAGGTCTCCCTGGAGCCTTCTCCTCTCCAGGCTGAACACCCCCAGCTCCCTCAGCCTGGCCTCATAGCAGAGCTGCTCCAACCCCTGAGCATTTTTATGTCCCTCCTCTGCACCCTCTCCATCAGCTCCAGGTCCTTCCTGTGTTGAGGGCTCCAGCCCTGCACACAGCACTGCAGGTGAGGTCTCCCCAGAGCAGAGCAGAGGGGCAGGATCCCTCTCTCCATCTCTGCCCACCCTGCTTTGGATGCAGCCCAGGCTGCCCTTGGCCTTCTGTGCTGCAGGCTCACCCTGCCTGCTCCTGGCCAGCTTCTCCCCCACCAGCACCCCCAAGTCCTTCTCAGGGCTGTCTCTATCCCCTCCTCCCCCAGCCTGTGCTGATAGTGAGGATTGTTCCAGCCCAGGAGCAGGACCTGCCCTTGCTCTTGTTGAGCCTCATGAGGTTCACCTGGGCACCAGCTCTGCAGCCTGTCCAGGTCCCTCTGGATGCCCTCCTGTCCCTCTGGCCCCTGGACAGCACCACTCAGCTTGGTGCCATTGCACAGTGCTGATGGTGCCTGGAGCCCTCTGGCTGTAGCAGTGATAAAGATATCAACCAGTGCAGGTCCCAGCCCCTGAGGGACACCACTGTCCCTGCTCTGCATCTGGGCTTCAAGCCATGGGGCACTGCCCTCTGGGTGTGAGCACCCAGCCAGTTCCTTGTGCACTGTGTCTTTACAAACAGAGGGGAGAAGCAGAAGGTATTTACAGTGCCAGGTGAGGCCAGTGGCTTGTCTTGATGTCTCCAGCACTGCCTTTGCCTCTGGAGTCAATCTCAACAGTCACTGAGTCACTCAGCATAAAGCAGAGGCACAGAAGGCTTACATCTCCAGCTGACAGCAATCAGATTCCTTTTGGCAAGCAGCAGCAGGCTTGCTCATGGATCCAGGCAGCTGCTTAATAATTGATGGGCTCCTAAATTATTGACAGGTTAAAGTGTTGAGCTTTTGCTGTCATTTAAAGAGCAGGTGCCCAGCAGGAGCCTTGGGGGGGGCTCTGCAGACCACATCAAAGCACAGCATTTAGTTCATTAGAGAAATGTTAGCACTGCCACAGGCAGCAGCATCTGATTTCCAGCCCCTTCATCCTGGCCTGGCTGATAAAATGCATGGGCAGCCTGATCTGGGGAGGATGTCCCTGCAGACTGCAGAGGGGGTTAGACTGGATGAGCTTTGGAGGTCCCTTCTATAGTATCATAGAATCAACCAGGTTGGGAAAGGCCTCAGAGGCCAACCTATTGCTTCTGGCTGGCCTGCAGATAAGCTAACCTGCTGCTCAGAGAATCAGAGAATCAATAAGGTTGGAAGAGACCTCAGAGATCAGCAAGCCCAACCTGGCACCCAACACCTCCTGACAACTAAACCCTGGCTCCAAGTGCCACATCCAATCCCCTCTTGAACACCTCCAGGGATGGGGACTCCACCACCTCCCTGGGCAGCACATCCCAGTGGCCAATCTCTCTATGAAGAATTTCTTCCTAGCATCCAGCCTAAACCTCCCCTGGCACAGCTTGAGACTGTGTCCTCTTGTTCTGCTGCTGCTTGCCTGGTAGAAGAGACCAACCCCCACCTGGCTACAACCTCCCTTCAGGGAGTTGGAGAGAGCAAGAAGGTCTCTCCTGAGCCTCCTCTTCTGCAGGCTAAGCAACCCCAGCTCCCTCAGCCTCTCCTCACAGGGCTGTGCTCCAGACCCCTCCCCAGCTTTCTTGCCCTCCTCTGGACACCTTTCAGCAGCTCAACATCTTTCCTAACCTGAGGAGCTCAGAACTGGACACAGGACTCCAGGTGTGGCCTCAGCAGTGCTGAGCACAGGGCACAAGGACTTCCCTGCTCCTGCTGGCCACACTCTTCCTGCTGCAGGCCAGGATGCCCTTGGCCTTCTTGGCCCCCTGGGCACACTGCTGGCTCCTGTTCAGGTGCTGTCACCCATGTCCCTTTCTGCCTGGCTGCTCTCAGCCACTCTGGCCCAGACCATTCTCTGATTCTCTGATTGTCTGATTCTCTGCTCCTCTGAGTCTCTGATTCTGTGGCAAGGTTTCCTCTTCTGATTCTTTCCTACCTGCTCACCATCACCATCCCAGCAAAACTTTGCCCTTCTAAGGCACCTGGCACTCCTCCCAGAAAAAACCTGAGGTCTCTGTCAGGTGGAGAAACTCTTCCTGCAGCCATGGAGAGTTCAGGCAGTGTGGTTAGTTTGGAGTGGAGCTGAGGACACTGCTCAGCTCACTGGCATAGGTGGAACACACCTGCAGCTTGGCATTAAATCAGGGTAACTCCCCAGACTTGGGCAGAAACTGGGATCCAGGTCTTTTGCCTGCTAAGGAGATGCCATCCCTGACCTCCTCATTTCCTTAAGGCTTCCCTGATCAACTAAAGGAAGAAAGTCCCCAGGGCTGTTTTGCTTTGCAGTGTCCAACTTGAATCAGATGTTAGGAGCAGGTTCTTGCATGTGTTCTGCACCAGGAGGCTGCTGGAACACTGCAGCAGGTTGCCCACGGAGGTGGTTGAGGCTCCATCCCTGGAGATACTCAAGGAGAGGCTGGACAGGGCTCTGGGCAACCTGATCTAGCTGGAGATGTCACTACTGAGTGCAGGGGCTTGGACTGGATGAGCTTTGGAGCTCCCTTCCAACCCAGTCTGTGATTCTGTGAAGGCTTTGTCACAAAGCACTGTTGGCAAAGAGAACAGAGCAGTGAGCAGTGAGGAAGAGGGGGAAGGAAGCTGTCTGCACTTGAGAGCCTCTTCATGAAGGAGCAGCTTTCCTGCTCTGTGTTTTTAAGCCCTGGCTCTTGCTTTGTGCTGTCCCTGAGCCCCATCAGTCAGCTCAGGAACCTCAGCATGCTGAAAGCTCGAGGGTTTCATTCTCTGAACTGCCTGCACTCCACCTTCCTGCCCTGCATGGCACACTGAGATGGAGCCACAGCAGGGCACATGGCCTGAAGCACCTGGTGGCAGGGGCTGTGGAATCAGAGAATCACAGAGCTGTCAGGGTTGGAGGGGACCTCAAGGCTCAGCCAGCTCCAACCCCCTGCCATGGGCAGGGACACCTCACACCACAGCAGGTTGCTCACAGCCCCATCCAGCCTGGCTGCAAACACCTCCAGGCAGGAGGCTTCCACCACCTCCCTGGGCAACCTGGGCCAGGCTCTCACCACCCTCCTGGGCAACAACTTCTTCCTCACATCCAGTCTCAATCTCCCCACTTCCAGTTTCGCTCCATCCCCCCCAGTCCTATCACTCCCTGACACCCTCAGAAGTCCCTCCCCAGCTTTCTTGGAGCCCCCTGCAGATCCTGGAAGGCCACAAGGAGGTCTCCTGGGAGCCTTCTCCTCTCCAGCCTGCACAACCCCAACTCTCTCAGGCTGTCTGCAGAGCAGAGCAGCTCCAGCCCTCTGCTCCTCCTCCTGGCCCTTCTCTGGACACCTTCCAGTATAGATGATGGAGATTGGAGTCAATCCAGCTGACCAATGTGATCGAGTATTGTTCCTTTATTGTTCCAGTGTTGCAGGCCTATGGTGTGAGTATAGCACAGTAAAGTAAAGCATAGAAGAAGAAGGGAAAGGAAAGGCAGAAGTGCCTAGCAAGGGAACTTCTACAACTTATATAAACTCAGAGAGCCTCCTTGGCATGGCTTCATTGGTTCCCTAGGAGTGACCACACATGGTAGTGATAGGACTAGGGGGGATGGAATGAAGCTGGAGGTGGGGAGATTGAGGCTGGAGGGGAGGAGGAAGTTCTTCCCCAGGAGAGTGGTGAAGCCCTGGAATGGGTTGTGCAGGGAGGTGGTTGGGGCCCTGTCCCTGGAGGTGTTTAAGGCCAGGCTGGATGAGGCTCTGGGCAGGCTGATGTAGTGTGGGGTGTCCCTGCCCATGGCAGGGGTTGGAACTGGCTGATCCTTGTGGTCCCTTCCCACCTTGACTGACACTGTGATACTATGATCCCATGGCACTGTTATAGATCATTGGCCAACTGCTGACGACACACCAGGCTGTTGATGCAGGGGCATGTCCTGCTGTCCCAGGATAACTCTCTGTGTTTATAGCTGCCAGTTCCATGCTGCAGGCACAGCACTGCTTTGCTACACTGCTGGCTGGCTCTGCACTGCTGCTGAGCATGGCCCTACCACCATGCCAGGCTCTAGGCCTGCACTGCTGGATTGCTCACACTGCTCCTCGCTGGCATTGCCACATTCCAGCCCCTCCAGAGCCTTCCTGGCACAGAGGCTCCAGAGCTGGCCCCAGAGCTGCAGCTGTGGTCTCAGCAGAGTGGAGCAGAGGGGCAGAATCCCCTCCCTGGCCCTGCTGGCCACACTTCTCTTGCTGCAGCCCAGGCTCTGCTTGGCTCTCTGGGCTGCAAGTGCTCCCTGCTGGCTCCTGCTGAGAGCCATAGTTTAGTAGTCATGAGGTCTTGGGTGACAGGTTGGACTTGATGATCCTTGAGGTCACTACCTTATTGATTCTATGAGGGGAATTCCCTCCTGGCCCTGCTGGCTGTGCTGGTTCCTCCTCTCTTGCAAGGGGGCTGTGCAGAATCCATCTCCCTCTCACACTCAGCTGGGATCTGTTTACATTTGTGCTGCTTTTCTGCTCAGGCTCTGTGACAAATCTTTAAAGCCATAGCCTAAAACTTCCACATTAGGCTTGAGGCTGCTGCCTTATGTCAGCACTGGGTGGCTGCAGGTGGCCAAGGGCTGTGTGCTGAGAGCTGTTTGTCCTCTGGTTTCTGTCTCCCAGGGACATGAAGCTGGAGGGAGGTCGGCAGTGCCACCCTGCTGGAGTGTGCCTGAAGGAGATGATTGGCCTGGAAGGTGTGGAGCTTGGAGCAGATGGGAAGGTGAGGATGCTTCACTTCCTGCTCCCTTAGGGGGACAAAAATGCTGCACTGATCACCAACAAAACCAGAAGGTCTCCCATGCAGAGGCAGCCAGCAGTTAGAGCACAGTGTGTGCAAAGCAGTTCAGCAGACGTTCAGGACTGCCCAAGCTCTCAGTGCAAACACCTCTGGCTCCTTGCCTCTGGCAACATCTGAGCCTGGAAAGCAGCACTGAGTCACACAGCCTGGCCCTGGCAGCAGGCAGCACTGCAGACACTGCTGTCAGTGGCTTGGGAGTAATGTCTGGGGAGAGCTGTAAGCTGGGGTTCTGTTTGCTCTCACCTTTCTTTAATGAACTCAGTCTGGCTGAGCAGCACATGGTTCCAAAGGGCAGAGAGACAGCACTGTGCTTCTGACCTCCATGCTTCTGACCAGTGTGCAGTGTGCTCCTGACCAGTCTGCAGCCTGCCTCTGCCCTGTGTGCCTCTCACCAGTCTGCTTCTGACCTGTGAGCCTCTGACCAGTCTGCCTCTGACCTGTGTGTCTCTGACCTGTGTGCCTGACCTGTGTGCCTCTGACCTGTGTGCCTCTGACCAGTGTGCATCTGACCAGTCTGCCTCTGACCAGTGTGCCTGAGACCTGTGTGCCTCTGACCTGTGTGCCTCTGACCAGTCTGCCTCTGACCTGTGTGCCTGAGACCTGTGTGCCTCTGACCAGTCTGCCTCTGACCAGTGTGCCTGAGACCTGTGTGCCTCTGACCTGTGTGCCTCTGACCAGTCTGCCTCTGACCAGTGTGCCTGAGACCTGTGTGCCTCTGACCTGTGTGCCTCTGACCAGTCTGCCTCTGACCTGTGTGCCTGAGACCTGTGTGCCTCTGACCAGTCTGCCTCTGACCAGTCTGCCTCTGACCAGTGTGCATCTGACCAGTCTGCCTCTGACCAGTGTGCCTCTGACCTGTGTGCCTCTGACCTGTGTGCCTGACCTGTGTGCCTCTGACCAGTCTGCCTCTGCTCTGTGTGCCTCTGACCTGTGTGCATCTGACCAGTCTGCCTCTGACCTGTGTGCCTGAGACCTGTGTGCCTCTGACCTGTGTGCTTCTGACCAGTCTGCCTCTGCTCTGTGTGCCTCTGACCAGTCTGCCTCTGACCTGTGTGTCTCTGACCTGTGTGCCTCTGACCTGTGTGTCTCTGACCTGTGTGCCTCTGACCTGTGTGCCTCTGACCAGTCTGCCTCTGACCTGTGTGCCTCTGACCAGTCTGCCTCTGACCTGTGTGCCTCTGACCAGTGTGCCTCTGACCTGTGTGCCTCTGACCAGTCTGCCTCTGACCTGTGTGCCTGAGACCTGTGTGCCTCTGACCTGTGTGCCTCTGACCAGTCTGCCTCTGACCAGTGTGCCTGAGACCTCTGTGCCTCTGACCTGTGTGCTTCTGACCAGTCTGCCTCTGACCTGTGTGCCTCTGACCAGTCTGCCTCTGCTCTGTGTGCCTGAGACCTGTGTGCCTCTGACCTGTGTGCCTCTGACCAGTCTGCCTCTGACCAGTGTGCCTGAGACCTCTGTGCCTCTGACCTGTGTGCTTCTGACCAGTCTGCTTCTGACCTGTCTGCCTCTGACCAGTCTGCCTCTGACCTGTGTGCCTCTGACCAGTCTGCTTCTGACCTGTCTGCCTCTGACCAGTCTGCCTCTGACCTGTGTGCCTCTGACCTGTGTGCTTCTGACCAGTCTGCTTCTGACATGTGTGCCTCTGACCAGTCTGCCTCTGCTCTGTGTGCCTCTGACCTGTGTGCTTCTGACCAGTCTGCCTCTGACCTGTGTGCCTCTGACCAGTCTGCTTCTGACCTGTCTGCCTCTGACCAGTCTGCCTCTGCTCTGTGTGCCTCTGACCTGTGTGCCTCTCACCAGTCTGCCTCTGACCTGTGTGCCTCTGACCAGTCTGCCTCTGACCTGTGTGCCTCTGACCTGTGTGCTTCTGACCAGTCTGCTTCTGACATGTGTGCCTCTGACCAGTCTGCCTCTGCTCTGTGTGCCTCTGACCTGTGTGCCTCTGACCAGTCTGCCTCTGACCTGTGTGCCTCTGACCTGTGTGCTTCTGACCAGTCTGCCTCTGACCTGTGTGCCTCTGACCAGTCTGCCTCTGACCAGTCTGCCTCTGACCTGTGTGCCTCTGACCAGTCTGCTTCTGACCTGTCTGCCTCTGACCAGTCTGCCTCTGACCTGTGTGCCTCTGACCTGTGTGCTTCTGACCAGTCTGCCTCTGACCAGTCTGCCTCTGACCAGTGTGCCTGAGACCTCTGTGCCTCTGACCTGTGTGCTTCTGACCAGTCTGCTTCTGACCTGTCTGCCTCTGACCAGTCTGCCTCTGACCTGTGTGCCTCTGACCTGTGTGCTTCTGACCAGTCTGCTTCTGACCTGTGTGCCTCTGACCAGTCTGCCTCTGACCAGTCTGCCTCTGACCTGTGTGCCTCTGACCTGTGTGCTTCTGACCAGTCTGCTTCTGACATGTGTGCCTCTGACCTGTGTGCCTCTGACCAGTCTGCCTCTGCTCTGTGTGCCTCTGACCTGTGTGCCTCTGACCAGTCTGCCTCTGCTCTGTGTGCCTCTGACCTGTGTGCCTCTGACCAGTCTGCCTCTGACCTGTGTGCCTCTGACCTGTGTGCTTCTGACCAGTCTGCCTCTGCTCTGTGTGCCTCTGACCTGTGTGCCTCTGACCAGTCTGCCTCTGACCTGTGTGCCTCTGACCTGTGTGCCTCTGACCTGTCTGCCTCTGCTCTGTGTGCCTCTCACCAGTCTGCCTCTGACCTGTGTGCCTCTGACCAGTCTGCCTCTGACCTGTGTGCCTGAGACCTGTGTGCCTCTGACCTGTGTGCCTCTGACCAGTCTGCCTCTGACCAGTCTGCTTCTGGCCAGTCTGCTTCTGACCTGTGTGCCTCTGACCAGTCTGCTTCTGACCTGTGTGCCTCTGACCTGTGTGCCTCTGACCTGTGTGTCTCTCACCAGTCTGCCTCTGACCTGTGTGCCTCTGACCAGTCTGCCTCTGACCTGTGTGCCTCTCACCAGTCTGCCTCTGACCTGTGTGCCTCTGACCAGTCTGCCTCTGCTCTGTGTGCCTCTGACCTGTGTGCCTGAGACCAGTCTGCCTCTGACCTGTGTGCCTCTGACCTGTGTGCTTCTGACCAGTCTGCCTCTGCTCTGTGTGCCTCTGACCAGTCTGCCTCTGACCTGTGTGTCTCTGACCTGTGTGCCTCTGACCTGTGTGCCTCTGACCAGTCTGCCTCTGACCTGTGTGCCTCTGACCAGTCTGCCTCTGACCTGTGTGCCTGAGACCTGTGTGCCTCTGACCTGTGTGCTTCTGACCAGTCTGCTTCTGACCTGTGTGCCTCTGACCAGTCTGCCTCTGCTCTGTGTGCCTCTGACCTGTGTGCTTCTGACATGTGTGCCTCTGACCTGTCTGCCTCTGACCAGTCTGCCTCTGACCTGTGTGCCTCTGACCAGTCTGCCTCTGACCTGTGTGCCTGAGACCTGTGTGCCTCTGACCTGTGTGCCTCTGACCAGTCTGCCTCTGACCAGTCTGCTTCTGGCCAGTCTGCTTCTGACCTGTGTGCCTCTGACCAGTCTGCCTCTGACCTGTGTGCCTCTGACCTGTGTGCCTCTGACCAGTCTGCTTCTGACCTGTGTGCCTGAGACCTGTGTGCCTCTGACCTGTGTGCCTCTGACCAGTCTGCCTCTGACCAGTCTGCCTCTGACCAGTCTGCTTCTGACCTGTCTGCCTCTGACCAGTCTGCCTCTGACCTGTGTGCCTGAGACCTGTGTGCCTCTGACCTGTGTGCCTCTGACCAGTCTGCCTCTGACCAGTCTGCCTCTGACCAGTCTGCTTCTGACCTGTCTGCCTCTGACCAGTCTGCCTCTGACCTGTGTGCCTCTGACCTGTGTGCCTCTGACCAGTCTGCCTCTGCTCTGTGTGCCTGAGACCTGTGTGCCTCTGACCTGTGTGCTTCTGACCAGTCTGCTTCTGACATGTGTGCCTCTGACCAGTCTGCCTCTGCTCTGTGTGCTTCTGACCAGTCTGCCTCTGACCTGTGTGCCTCTGACCAGTCTGCTTCTGACCTGTCTGCCTCTGACCAGTCTGCCTCTGACCTGTGTGCCTCTGACCTGTGTGCTTCTGACCAGTCTGCCTCTGCTCTGTGTGCCTCTCACCAGTCTGCCTCTGACCTGTGTGCCTCTGACCTGTCTGCCTCTGACCAGTCTGCCTCTGACCTGTGTGCCTCTGACCTGTGTGCTTCTGACCAGTCTGCTTCTGACATGTGTGCCTCTGACCAGTCTGCCTCTGCTCTGTGTGCCTCTGACCTGTGTGCCTCTGACCAGTCTGCCTCTGCTCTGTGTGCCTCTGACCTGTGTGCCTCTGACCAGTCTGCCTCTGACCTGTGTGCCTCTGACCTGTGTGCTTCTGACCAGTCTGCCTCTGCTCTGTGTGCCTCTGACCTGTGTGCTTCTGACCAGTCTGCCTCTGACCTGTGTGCCTCTGACCTGTGTGCTTCTGACCAGTCTGCCTCTGCTCTGTGTGCCTCTCACCAGTCTGCCTCTGACCTGTGTGCCTCTGACCAGTCTGCCTCTGCTCTGTGTGCCTCTGACCTGTGTGCCTCTGACCAGTCTGCCTCTGACCTGTGTGCCTCTGACCAGTCTGCCTCTGACCTGTGTGCCTCTGACCTGTGTGCTTCTGACCAGTCTGCCTCTGACCTGTGTGCCTCTGACCTGTGTGCTTCTGACCAGTCTGCCTCTGACCTGTGTGCCTCTGACCAGTCTGCCTCTGACCTGTGTGCCTGAGACCTCTGTGCCTCTGACCTGTGTGCTTCTGACCAGTCTGCTTCTGACATGTGTGCCTCTGACCAGTCTGCCTCTGCTCTGCGTGCCTGAGACCTCTGTGCCTCTGACCTGTGTGCTTCTGACCAGTCTGCTTCTGACCTGTGTGCCTCTGACCAGTCTGCCTCTGCTCTGTGTGCCTCTGACCTGTGTGCTTCTGACCAGTCTGCCTCTGACCTGTGTGCCTCTGACCAGTCTGCTTCTGACCTGTCTGCCTCTGACCAGTCTGCCTCTGACCTGTGTGCCTCTGACCTGTGTGCTTCTGACCAGTCTGCTTCTGACATGTGTGCCTCTGACCTGTGTGCCTCTGACCAGTCTGCCTCTGACCTGTGTGCCTCTGACCTGTGTGCCTCTGACCAGTCTGCTTCTGACCTGTGTGCCTCTCACCAGTCTGCCTCTGCTCTGTGTGCCTCTGACCTGTGTGCCTCTGACCAGTCTGCCTCTGCTCTGTGTGCCTCTGACCTGTGTGCCTCTGACCAGTCTGCCTCTGACCTGTGTGCCTCTGACCTGTGTGCCTCTGACCAGTCTGCCTCTGCTCTGTGTGCCTCTCACCAGTCTGCCTCTGACCTGTGTGCCTCTGACCAGTCTGCCTCTGCTCTGTGTGCCTCTGACCTGTGTGCCTCTGACCAGTCTGCCTCTGCTCTGTGTGCCTCTGCTCTGTGTGCCTCTGACCAGTCTGCCTCTGCTCTGTGTGCCTCTGACCTGTGTGCTTCTGACCAGTCTGCCTCTGACCTGTGTGCCTCTGACCTGTGTGCTTCTGACCAGTCTGCCTCTGCTCTGTGTGCCTCTCACCAGTCTGCCTCTGACCTGTGTGCCTCTGACCAGTCTGCCTCTGCTCTGTGTGCCTCTGACCTGTGTGCCTCTGACCAGTCTGCCTCTGACCTGTGTGCCTCTGACCTGTGTGTCTCTGACCAGTCTGCCTCTGCTCTGTGTGCCTCTCACCAGTCTGCCTCTGACCTGTGTGCCTCTGACCAGTCTGCCTCTGCTCTGTGTGCCTCTGACCTGTGTGCCTGAGACCAGTCTGCCTCTGACCTGTGTGCCTCTGACCTGTGTGCTTCTGACCAGTCTGCCTCTGCTCTGTGTGCCTCTGACCTGTGTGCCTCTGACCAGTCTGCCTCTGACCTGTGTGCCTCTGACCTGTGTGCTTCTGACCAGTCTGCCTCTGCTCTGTGTGCCTCTCACCAGTCTGCCTCTGACCTGTGTGCCTCTGACCAGTCTGCCTCTGCTCTGTGTGCCTCTGACCTGTGTGCCTGAGACCAGTCTGCCTCTGACCTGTGTGCCTCTGACCTGTGTGCCTGAGACCAGTCTGCCTCTGACCAGTCTGCCTCTGACCTGTGTGCCTCTGACCTGTGTGCTTCTGACCAGTCTGCCTCTGCTCTGTGTGCCTCTGACCAGTCTGCCTCTGACCTGTGTGTCTCTGACCTGTGTGCCTCTGACCTGTGTGCCTCTGACCAGTCTGCCTCTGACCTGTGTGCCTGAGACCTGTGTGCCTCTGACCTGTGTGCTTCTGACCAGTCTGCTTCTGACCTGTGTGCTTCTGACCAGTCTGCCTCTGCTCTGTGTGCCTCTGACCTGTGTGCTTCTGACCAGTCTGCTTCTGACCTGTGTGCCTCTGACCTGTGTGCCTCTGACCAGTCTGCCTCTGACCTGTGTGCCTGAGACCTGTGTGCCTCTGACCTGTGTGCCTCTGACCAGTCTGCCTCTGACCAGTCTGCTTCTGGCCAGTCTGCTTCTGACCTGTGTGCCTCTGACCAGTCTGCCTCTGACCTGTGTGCCTCTGACCTGTGTGCCTCTGACCAGTCTGCCTCTCACCTGTGTGCCTCTGACCAGTCTGCCTCTGACCTGTGTGCCTGAGACCTGTGTGCCTCTGACCTGTGTGCCTCTGACCAGTCTGCCTCTGACCAGTCTGCTTCTGGCCAGTCTGCTTCTGACCTGTGTGCCTCTGACCAGTCTGCTTCTGACCTGTGTGCCTCTGACCTGTGTGCCTCTGACCTGTGTGTCTCTCACCAGTCTGCCTCTGACCTGTGTGCCTCTGACCAGTCTGCCTCTGACCTGTGTGCCTCTCACCAGTCTGCCTCTGACCTGTGTGCCTCTGACCAGTCTGCCTCTGCTCTGTGTGCCTCTGACCTGTGTGCCTGAGACCAGTCTGCCTCTGACCTGTGTGCTTCTGACCAGTCTGCCTCTGCTCTGTGTGCCTCTGACCAGTCTGCCTCTGACCTGTGTGTCTCTGACCTGTGTGCCTCTGACCTGTGTGCCTCTGACCAGTCTGCTTCTGACCTGTGTGCCTGAGACCTGTGTGCCTCTGACCTGTGTGATTCTGACCAGTCTGCTTCTGACCTGTGTGCCTCTGACCAGTCTGCCTCTGCTCTGTGTGCCTCTGACCTGTGTGCTTCTGACCAGTCTGCTTCTGACCTGTCTGCCTCTGACCAGTCTGCCTCTCACCTGTGTGCCTCTGACCAGTCTGCCTCTGACCTGTGTGCCTCTGACCAGTCTGCCTCTGACCTGTGTGCCTGAGACCTGTGTGCCTCTGACCTGTGTGCCTCTGACCAGTCTGCCTCTGACCTGTGTGCCTGAGACCTGTGTGCCTCTGACCTGTGTGCCTCTGACCAGTCTGCCTCTGACCTGTGTGCCTCTGACCTGTGTGCCTCTGACCAGTCTGCTTCTGACCTGTCTGCCTCTGACCAGTCTGCCTCTGACCTGTGTGCCTCTGACCTGTGTGCTTCTGACCAGTCTGCTTCTGACATGTGTGCCTCTGACCAGTCTGCCTCTGCTCTGTGTGCCTCTGACCAGTCTGCCTCTGACCTGTGTGCCTCTCACCAGTCTGCCTCTGACCTGTGTGCCTCTGACCAGTCTGCCTCTGCTCTGTGTGCCTCTGACCTGTGTGCCTGAGACCAGTCTGCCTCTGACCTGTGTGCTTCTGACCAGTCTGCCTCTGCTCTGTGTGCCTCTGACCAGTCTGCCTCTGACCTGTGTGTCTCTGACCTGTGTGCCTCTGACCTGTGTGCCTCTGACCAGTCTGCTTCTGACCTGTGTGCCTGAGACCTGTGTGCCTCTGACCTGTGTGATTCTGACCAGTCTGCTTCTGACCTGTGTGCCTCTGACCAGTCTGCCTCTGCTCTGTGTGCCTCTGACCTGTGTGCTTCTGACCAGTCTGCTTCTGACCTGTCTGCCTCTGACCAGTCTGCCTCTCACCTGTGTGCCTCTGACCAGTCTGCCTCTGACCTGTGTGCCTCTGACCAGTCTGCCTCTGACCTGTGTGCCTGAGACCTGTGTGCCTCTGACCTGTGTGCCTCTGACCAGTCTGCCTCTGACCTGTGTGCCTGAGACCTGTGTGCCTCTGACCTGTGTGCCTCTGACCAGTCTGCCTCTGACCTGTGTGCCTCTGACCTGTGTGCCTCTGACCAGTCTGCTTCTGACCTGTCTGCCTCTGACCAGTCTGCCTCTGACCTGTGTGCCTCTGACCTGTGTGCTTCTGACCAGTCTGCTTCTGACATGTGTGCCTCTGACCAGTCTGCCTCTGCTCTGTGTGCCTCTGACCTGTGTGCCTCTGACCAGTCTGCCTCTGCTCTGTGTGCCTCTGACCTGTGTGCCTCTGACCAGTCTGCCTCTGACCTGTGTGCCTCTGACCTGTGTGCTTCTGACCAGTCTGCCTCTGCTCTGTGTGCCTCTCACCAGTCTGCCTCTGACCTGTGTGCCTCTGACCAGTCTGCCTCTGCTCTGTGTGCCTCTGACCTGTGTGCCTCTGACCAGTCTGCCTCTGACCTGTGTGCCTCTGACCTGTGTGCTTCTGACCAGTCTGCCTCTGACCTGTGTGCCTCTGACCTGTGTGCTTCTGACCAGTCTGCCTCTGACCTGTGTGCCTCTGACCAGTCTGCCTCTGACCTGTGTGCCTGAGACCTCTGTGCCTCTGACCTGTGTGCTTCTGACCAGTCTGCTTCTGACATGTGTGCCTCTGACCAGTCTGCCTCTGCTCTGTGTGCCTGAGACCTCTGTGCCTCTGACCTGTGTGCTTCTGACCAGTCTGCTTCTGACCTGTGTGCCTCTGACCAGTCTGCCTCTGCTCTGTGTGCCTCTGACCTGTGTGCTTCTGACCAGTCTGCTTCTGACCTGTCTGCCTCTGACCAGTCTGCCTCTGACCTGTGTGCCTCTGACCTGTGTGCTTCTGACCAGTCTGCTTCTGACATGTGTGCCTCTGACCTGTGTGCCTCTGACCAGTCTGCCTCTGCTCTGTGTGCCTCTGACCTGTGTGCCTCTGACCAGTCTGCCTCTGCTCTGTGTGCCTCTGACCTGTGTGCCTCTGACCAGTCTGCCTCTGACCTGTGTGCCTCTGACCTGTGTGCTTCTGACCAGTCTGCCTCTGCTCTGTGTGCCTCTGACCTGTGTGCCTCTGACCAGTCTGCCTCTGACCTGTGTGCCTCTGACCTGTGTGCTTCTGACCAGTCTGCCTCTGACCTGTGTGCCTCTGACCAGTCTGCCTCTGCTCTGTGTGCCTCTGACCTATGTGCCTCTGACCAGTCTGCCTCTGCTCTGTGTGCCTCTGCTCTGTGTGCCTCTGACCAGTCTGCCTCTGACCTGTGTGCCTCTGACCTGTGTGCTTCTGACCAGTCTGCCTCTGCTCTGTGTGCCTCTGACCTGTGTGCTTCTGACCAGTCTGCCTCTGACCTGTGTGCCTCTGACCTGTGTGCTTCTGACCAGTCTGCCTCTGCTCTGTGTGCCTCTGACCTGTGTGCTTCTGACCAGTCTGCCTCTGACCTGTGTGCCTCTGACCTGTGTGCTTCTGACCAGTCTGCCTCTGCTCTGTGTGCCTCTGACCTGTGTGCCTGAGACCAGTCTGCCTCTGACCTGTGTGCCTCTGACCTGTGTGTCTCTGACCAGTCTGCCTCTGCTCTGTGTGCCTCTCACCAGTCTGCCTCTGACCTGTGTGCCTCTGACCAGTCTGCCTCTGCTCTGTGTGCCTCTGACCTGTGTGCCTGAGACCAGTCTGCCTCTGACCTGTGTGCCTCTGACCTGTGTGCCTCTGACCTGTGTGTCTCTGCTCTGTGTGCCTCTGACCTGTGTGCCTGAGACCAGTCTGCCTCTGCTCTGTGTGCCTCTGACCAGTCTGCCTCTGACCTGTGTGTCTCTGACCTGTGTGCCTCTGACCTGTGTGCCTCTGACCAGTCTGCCTCTGACCTGTGTGCCTCTGACCAGTCTGCCTCTGACCTGTGTGCCTGAGACCTGTGTGCCTCTGACCTGTGTGCTTCTGACCAGTCTGCTTCTGACCTCTGTGCCTCTGACCTGTGTGCTTCTGACCAGTCTGCTTCTGACCTGTGTGCTTCTGACCAGTCTGCCTCTGCTCTGTGTGCCTCTGACCTGTGTGCTTCTGACCAGTCTGCTTCTGACCTGTCTGCCTCTGACCAGTCTGCCTCTCACCTGTGTGCCTCTGACCAGTCTGCCTCTGACCTGTGTGCCTCTGACCAGTCTGCCTCTGACCTGTGTGCCTGAGACCTGTGTGCCTCTGACCTGTGTGCCTCTGACCAGTCTGCCTCTGACCAGTCTGCTTCTGGCCAGTCTGCTTCTGACCTGTGTGCCTCTGACCTGTGTGCCTCTCACCTGTGTGCCTCTGACCAGTCTGCCTCTGACCTGTGTGCCTCTGACCAGTCTGCCTCTGACCTGTGTGCCTGAGACCTGTGTGCCTCTGACCTGTGTGCCTCTGACCAGTCTGCCTCTGACCAGTCTGCCTCTGACCTGTGTGCCTCTGACCTGTGTGCCTCTGACCAGTCTGCTTCTGACCTGTGTGCCTCTGACCAGTCTGCCTCTCACCTGTGTGCCTCTGACCAGTCTGCCTCTGACCTGTGTGCCTCTGACCAGTCTGCCTCTGACCTGTGTGCCTGAGACCTGTGTGCCTCTGACCTGTGTGCCTCTGACCAGTCTGCCTCTGACCAGTCTGCTTCTGGCCAGTCTGCTTCTGACCTGTGTGCCTCTGACCAGTCTGCCTCTGACCTGTGTGCCTCTGACCAGTCTGCCTCTGACCTGTGTGCCTGAGACCTGTGTGCCTCTGACCTGTGTGCCTCTGACCAGTCTGCCTCTGACCAGTCTGCTTCTGGCCAGTCTGCTTCTGACCTGTGTGCCTCTGACCAGTCTGCTTCTGACCTGTGTGCCTCTGACCTGTGTGCATCTCACCTGTGTCTCTCTGACCTGTGTGCCTCTGACCAGTCTGCCTCTGACCTGTGTGACTCTGACCTGTGTGCCTCTGACCTGTGTGCATCTCACCTGTGTCTCTCTGACCTGTGTGCCTCTGACCAGTCTGCTTCTGACCTGTGTGCCTCTGACCTGTGTGCCTCTGACCAGTCTGCTTCTGACATGTGTGCCTCTGACCAGTCTGCCTCTGCTCTGTGTGCCTCTGACCTGTGTGCCTCTGACCTGTCTGCCTCTGACCAGTGTGCTTCTGACCTGTGTGCCTCTGACCAGTCTGCCTCTGCTCTGTGTGCCTCTGACCTGTCTGCCTCTGACCAGTCTGCTTCTGACCTGAGAGCCTCTGACCTGTGTGCCTCTGACCAGTCTGCCTCTGACCAGTCTGCCTCTGACCTGTGTGCCTCTGACCTGTGTGCCTCTGACCTGTCTGCCTCTGACCTGTGTGCCTCTGACCAGTCTGCCTCTGACCAGTCTGCCTCTGACCTGTGTGCCTCTGACCAGTCTGCCTCTGACCAGTCTGCCTCTGACCAGTCTGCCTCTGACCTGTGTGCCTCTGACCAGTCTGCCTCTGACCTGTGTGCCTCTGACCTGTCTGCCTCTGACCAGTCTGCCTCTGACCTGTGTGCCTCTGACCAGACTGCTTCTGACCTGTGTGCCTCTGACCTGTGTGCCTCTGACCAGTCTGCCTCTGACCTGTGTGCCTCTGACCTGTGTGCCTCTGACCAGTCTGCCTCTGACCTGTGTGCCTCTGACCAGTCTGCCTCTGACCAGTCTGCCTCTGACCTGTGTGCCTCTGCACTGTGTGCCTCTGACCTGTGTGCCTCTGACCAGTCTGCCTCTGACCTGTGTGCCTCTGCACTGTGTGCCTCTGACCTGTGTGCCTCTGACCATTCTACTTCTGACCTGTGTGCATCTGACCTGTGTGCCTCTGACCAGTCTGCTTCTGACCTGTGTCTCTCTGACCTGTGTGCCTCTGACCAGTCTGCCTCTGACCTGTGTGCCTCTGACCTGTGTGCCTCTGACCTGTCTGCCTCTGACCTGTGTGCATCTGACCTGTGTGCCTCTGACCTGTGTGCCTCTGACCAGTCTGCTTCTGACCTGTGTGCCTCTGACCAGTCTGCCTCTGACCTGTGTGCATCTGACCTGTGTGCCTCTGACCTGTGTGCCTCTGACCAGTCTGCTTCTGACATGTGTGCCTCTGACCAGTCTGCCTCTGACCAGTCTGCTTCTGACCTGTGTGCCTCTGACCAGTCTGCCTCTGACCTGTGTGCCTCTGACCTCTGTGCCTCTGACCAGTCTGCTTCTGACCTGTGTGCCTCTGACCAGTCTGCTTCTGACCTGAGAGCCTCTGCTCTGTGTGCCTCTGCTCTGTGTGTCTCTGACCTGTGTGCCTCTGACCAGTCTGCCTCTGACAGTCTGCCTCTGACCTGTGTGCCTCTGACCAGTCTGCTTCTGACCTGAGAGCCTCTGCTCTGTGTGTCTCTGCTCTGTGTGCCTCTGACCTGTGTGCCTCTGACCTGTGTGCAGATGCTTCTGGCTCCATAAAGCTTATGCAGTCTCCTCCTGAGCTGACCTACTGACCAGCCCCTGCCCAGCCTGACAGCTGAATGTGACCCCTCAGCAGGGTTGGTAACCCCAGCAACTGGGCTGCTGTGCACCTGCCTTTGGCTTCAAGAAGAGTTACTGAGTGCCCTAAATAGAATAACACAACCTCTGACTCTGTGCCAGGGTGGTGCTGAGGGGAGCTCTGTGCCAGGGTGGTGCTGAGGGTGACTCTGTGCCAGGGTGGTGCTGAGGGTGACTCTGTGCCAGGGTGGTGCTGAGGGGAGCTCTGTGCCAGGGTGGTGCTGAGGGTGACTCTGTGCCAGGGTGGTGCTGAGGGGAGCTTTGTGCCAGGGTGGTGCTGAGAGGAGCTCTGTGCCAGGGTGGTGTTGAGGGGAGCTCTGTGCCAGGGTGGTGCTGAGGGTGACTCTGGCTGGTGCTGAGGGTGACTCTGTGCCAGGGTGGTGCTGAGGGGAGCTCTGTGCCAGGGTGGTGCTGAGGGTGACTCTGTGCCATGCTGGTGCTGAGGGTGACTCTGTGCCAGGGTGGTGCTGAGGGGAGCTCTGTGCCAGGGTGGTGCTGAGGGTGACTCTGTGCCAGGGTGGTGCTGAGGGGAGCTCTGTGCCAGGGTGGTGCTGAGAGGAGCTCTGTGCCAGGGTGGTGCTGAGGGGAGCTCTGTGCCAGGGTGGTGCTGAGGGTGACTCTGTGCCATGCTGGTGCTGAGGGTGACTCTGTGCCAGGGTGGTGCTGAGGGGAGCTCTGTGCCAGGGTGGTGCTGAGGGTGACTGAGAGGGGAGCTTTGTGCCAGGGTGGTGCTGAGAGGAGCTCTGTGCCAGGGTGGTGCTCTCTGTGCCAGGGTGGTGCTGAGGGGAGCTTTGTGCCAGGGTGGTGCTGAGGGAGCTCTGTGCCAGGGTGGTGCTGAGGGTGACTCTGTGCCAGGGTGGTGCTGAGGGGAGCTCTGTTCCAGGGTGGTGCTGAGGGTGACTCTGTGCCAGGGTGGTGCTGAGGGGAGCTTTGTGCCAGGGTGGTGCTGAGAGGAGCTCTGTGCCAGGGTGGTGCTGAGGGGAGCTCTGTGCCAGGGTGGTGCTGAGAGGAGCTCTGTGCCAGGGTGGTGTTGAGGGTGACTCTGTGCCAGGGTGGTGCTGAGGGGAGCTTTGTGCCAGGGTGGTGCTGAGAGGAGCTCTGTGCCAGGGTGGTGTTGAGGGGAGCTCTGTGCCAGGGTGGTGCTGAGGGGAGCTCTGTTCCAGGGTGGTGCTGAGGGTGACTCTGTGCCATGCTGGTGCTGAGGGTGACTCTGTGCCAGGGTGGTGCTGAGGGGAGCTCTGTGCCAGGGTGGTGCTGAGGGTGACTCTGTGGGTGGTGCTGAGGGTGAGCTCTGTGCCAGGGGTGGTGCTGAGGGGAGGGTGGTGCTGAGGAGCTCTGTGCCAGGGTGGTGCTGAGGGTGACTCTGTGCCAGGGTGGTGCTGAGGGGAGCTCTGTGCCAGGGGGTCTGAGGGTGGTGCTGAGGGTGACTCTGTGCCAGGGTGGTGCTGAGGGAGCTTTGTGCCAGGGTGGTGCTCTGTGCCAGGGTGGTGCTGAGGGAGCTCTGTGCCAGGGTGGTGCTGAGGGAGCTCTGTGCCAGGGTGGTGCTGAGCTGAGGAGCTCTGTGCCAGGGTGCTCTGTGCCAGGGTGGTGCTGAGGGTGACTCTGTGCCAGGGTGGTGCTGAGGGGAGCTCTGTGCCAGGGTGGTGCTGAGGGAGCTCTGTTCCAGGGTGGTGCTGTGGGTGACTCTGTGCCAGGGTGGTGCCAGGGTGGTGCTGAGGGTGACTCCAGGGTGGTGCTGAGGGGAGCTCTGTGCCAGGGTGCTGAGGGTGAGCTCTGTGCCAGGGTGGTGCTGAGGGTGACTCTGTGCCAGGGTGGTGCTGAGGGGAGCTCTGTGCCAGGGTGGTGCTGAGGGTGACTCTGTGCCATGCTGGTGCTGAGGGTGACTCTGCTGGTGCTGTGCCAGGGTGGTGCTGAGGGTGACTCTGTGCCATGCTGGTGCTGAGGGGAGCTCTGTGCCAGGGTGGTGCTGAGGGTGACTCTGTGCCAGGGTGGTGCTGAGGGGAGCTCTGTGCCAGGGTGGTGCTGAGGGTGACTCTGTGCCAGGGTGGTGCTGAGGGGAGCTCTGTGCCAGGGTGGTGCTGAGGGTGACTCTGTGCCAGGGTGGTGCTGAGGGAGCTCTGTGCCAGCTCTGTGCCAGGGTGGTGCTGAGGGTGACTGTTCCAGGGTGTGCCCAGGGTGGTGCTGAGGGGAGCTTTGTGCCAGGGTGGTGCTGAGGGGAGCTCTGTGCCAGGGTGGTGCTGAGGGTGACTCTGTGCCAGGGTGGTGCTGAGGGGAGCTCTGTGCCAGGGTGGTGCTGAGGGGAGCTCTGTGTTTCAGTTCTGTGTGGAGAGGGAAAGTCAAATCCATTCTGAACTCTTCCATGGGAGAGGTTTCTGCTGCTGAGGCCACACCTTGAGTCCTGTGTCCAGTTCTGGGCTCTTCAGGTTAGGAAGGAGGTTGAGCTGCTGGAAGGTGTCCAGAGAAGGGCAAGAAAGCTGGGGAGGGGTCTGGAGCACAGCCCTGGGAGGAGAGGCTGAGGGAGCTGGGGTTGCTTAGCCTGGAGAAGAGGAGGCTCAGGGGAGACCTTTGCTCTCTCCAACTCCCTGAAGGGAGGTTGGAGCAAGGTGGAGGTTGGTCTCTTCTCCCAGGCAGGCAGCACCAGAACAAGAGGACACAGTCTCAAGCTGTGCCAGGGGAGGTTTAGGCTGGAGGTGAGGAGAAAGTTCTTCTCTGAGAGAGTTGTTATCCATTGGGATGTGCTGCCCAGGGAGGTGGTGGAGTCCCCATCCCTGGAGGTGTTCCAGAGGGGATTGGATGTGGCACTTGGAGCCATGGTTTGGCTGTCTGGAGGTGTTGGGTGTTAGGTCATGGGTTGGATCTCATACTCTCTGAGGCCTTTTCCAGCCTCCTTAGTCTCTGGGTCTGTGATTCTATGCTCAGGCTGCTTGTGCCTGAACACTCTGAAGACTTTCCTCTGATCTCCTCTCTGCTCTCTTCATGCCCTGACAGGAGACACAGCTGCTTCTGCTCGGCCTTGGCTGCATGGTTTTGGTGCAGTCTGGCAGCTCCTTTTCCCCTGCTGCTTTCTGCCTGTTGGGCAGGGCCTGGGGGGCAGAGGGGCAGGGTCCTTGCTCTCTGCAGCAGGGGGTTCTGTGCTGGTTGGTGCCCCAGCCCCCGGCGATGCTGCAGCTCTCCATTGCAGTCCATGGCAGGGGGAGGTTTGCCTCTGAACAGCGCTGCCCTTCGCCTCCAGCCGAGCTGGGCTGGCAGTCTCGCTGCTGGGGGAGGGGGCTTGCAGCCCAGCTGCCTCTGCCTGTTCTGCCTCTCTCTGCAGACTGTCTCTTACACCCAGTTCCTGTTCCCCACCAACGCTCTGGGCGCCCGGCGCAACACCATCGACTCCACCTCCTCCTTCGCCCAGTTCCGCACCGCCAGCCACCGCAGCCTCTCCCTGGCCAGGGCCAGCAGCACCCAGGGCAGCATTGATGCAGGTAACTCCC
Source organism: Melanerpes aurifrons (assembly GCA_011125475.1). Taxonomy (NCBI): domain Eukaryota; kingdom Metazoa; phylum Chordata; class Aves; order Piciformes; family Picidae; genus Melanerpes; species Melanerpes aurifrons. Next base: position 774,463 of record WWNC01000125.1, on the reverse strand, counting down.
CAAGCAGCGTGGCTCTGACACCCCCCACCCCTCTGGGAGCCTGAGCTCTCCTCACTGGCACTGCCTTCACAGTCCTGTGCCCCCAGGGAGCTGCATCAGCCCTGACTTGCAGAGGCTGTTTGCCTGCAGCTCCTCAGCTGCTCTCCAGGAGTAGCTGAGCCTCCTCCCTGCAGGTAGGTGTGGGCAAGGAGAGTTGCTTTCTCTTTGCTCTCTGGTTTGCTCTGGACTCCTGGCTGCACACTTCTGCACCCAGAGCAGCACAGGGAGGGGATTCTGCCCCTCTGCTCTGCTCTGCTCAGCCCCCACCTGCAGCACTGCCTCCAGCTCTGGGGCCCCCAGCACAAGAAGGACCTGGAGCTGCTGGAGAGGCTCCAGAGGAGGCCATGAAGATGAACAGAGGTTACAGAGCCTCCCCTGTGGGGACAGGCTGAGAGAGTTGGGGCTGCTCAGCCTGGAGAAGAGAAGGCTCTGGGGAGACCTCAGAGCAGCCTTGCAGCACCTTAAGGGCTCCAGGAGAGCTGGGGAGGGACTTTGGACAAGGGCTGGGAGTGAAAGGATAAGAGGCCATGGCCCTTGGGGCCAGGGTTTGGTGGCCATGGTGGGGCTGGGCTGATGGTTGGAACTGATGGTCTTAGAAGGCTTTTCCAATCCAAAACAATTCCATGCCTCTCTCTCTGGATTTTCCTTGTGTGGATGTAATGAGCAGATCAAAATGGGCCCAATGGGAATCTGCTGCAAGATCTTTCTGTTGTCCCAGACAGAGCTGTGCCTGCACTGACCTCTGCAAGGTGAAGCCCAGGTGGGCTTCAAGAACAGAACAGAGCAGGCTGATTCCAACTGATCTGCTCACCAAACACTCAACAAGTTTTCCTCTGCAAACAAGACATGTGCTGCAGTGAACAATAAGCTAACAAATACTCAATGAAGTGTGTTGTTCTTAATGACTGAGACTGGCAGTGATGAGTCTCAGTCTGCAGGAGCTGGGGCTGTTCAGCCTGGAGAAGGGAAGGCTCTGGGGAGACCTCAGAGCAGCCTTCCAGTACCTGAAGGGCTCCAGGAGAGCTGGGGAGGGACTTTGGACAAGGGCTGGGAGTGCCAGGATAAGAGGCAACAGATTGAAGGTGACAGAGGGGAGATTTAGGCAGCAGATTAGGAAGAAATTCTTTCCAGTGAGGGTTGGGATGATTCTGAAGCAGCAGCTTCAGTACTGTGCCAGCACCAACTCCACAGCTCCTAGGAACTGTGTTGGTCCTCTTCAAATCCTGCTTCACTTTGTGGTGCTTCATGGGAGAGGCTGCAGACTCTGCTGCAGTGTGAACAGAGGGAGGTTTGATACTCTTGGGTGCCCTGGTGACAGGCAGTTACTGTGCAGGGTGGGCAGATAGCTTCTTTGGCCTCTTTTGATTGCTTAACTTAAGCAAAGCTGAATGAAGGCCATGTCCTGAGCTGCACCCAGAGCAGCAGAGGGAGGGGATTCTGCCCCTCTGCTCTGCTCAGAGCCCACCTGCAGCACTGCCTCCAGCTCTGGGGCCCCCAGCACAAGAAGGACCTGGAGCTGCCTGAGAGGCTCCAGAGGAGGCCACCAAGGTGATCAGAGGCTGCAGAACCTCCCCTGTGGGGACAGGCTGAGAGAGTTGGGGCTGTTCAGCCTGGAGAAGGGATGGCTGCAGGGTAACCCTAGAGCATCCTTCCAGGACCTGAAGGGGCTCCAGGAGAGCTGGGGAGGGACTTTGGACAAGGGCTGGGAGTGACAGGATGAGGGGGAATGGATTGAAAGTGGCAGAGGGGGAAGAAATTCTTCACAGTGAGGGTGGTGAGACACTGGCACAGGCTGCCCAGGGAGGCTGTGGCTGCCTCCTGCCTGGAGGTGTTCAAGGCCAGGCTGGATGAGACCTTGAGCAAGCTGTGCTGGTGTGAGGTGTCCCTGCCCATGGCAGGGGGCTGGAGCTGGATGAGCTTTGTGGTCCCTGCCAACCCCAGCCCATTCTCTGGATCTGTGGGTAAGATCTAGTCTCAGGCTGTGGGTGGGTCAGAGCTCACTCCCTGTTTGGCAGAGCTGGCTGCTGGGTGATGGAAAGTTCACAAGGCTGCTGGTGGTGCTGGCAGCCCCTGATGGCCCTTGGCATGCCTCCTGCTGTCACCAGCATTGTTTCTTCCCCCTGCTCATCACTGCCTCCCTTCCTTTGCTGTGGAAACTCTGCAGTGGCAGCACAGTAGTCAGGCTGCAGGGGCAGCTCACACTGCTGACCTCTCTGAGGCTGCAGAGGGGCTGTGTTGACAGCAGCAGGCACCAAGCCCAAGCACTATATGCTGGAAATATTGCCTCATCTTAAATCAAACAAATCAAAACATCTGCAGAGACCAGATGGAAGCTTCTTGCCAGGAGGAAGGTCATTCCTAGCCTTCTGCAGTGCTCCAGGCCCTGAATTCACTTGTGGCAGGTAGCTGAGGGGCTGCAGGCCCTCTGTGGCTGTGCAGATTGTGTTTGTGGTGAGATAGGGAAATACTCAGGGTTAGAGTTTGGGGCACCTGGGAGCAGCCTTCTGCTGTCTGCAGGCAGCTACAGGAGAGCTGCAGAGGGACTTCTGACAGAGGCCTGGAGTGACAGGACAGGAGGTGATGGCTTCAAGCTGGAAGAAGCTGGATTTAGATCATAGAATCATAGAATCAATAAGGTTGGAAGAGACCTCAAGGATCATCAAGTCCAACCTGTCACCCAACACCTCCTGACAACTAAACCATGGCTCCAAGTGCCACATCCAGTCCCCTCTTGAACACCTCCAGGGATGGGGACTCCACCACCTCCCTGGGCAGCACATCCCAGTGGCTGATCTCTCTTGCTGGGAAGAACTTCTTCCTCACCTCCAGCCTAAAGCAGCAGAGATCAAGGGCCTTCAAAACCCACCTTTGCAGCTGGGGGGTTGTGTCTGGGTGCTGAAGCCATGGGCTGGCTTCCTTCTTCCCTGAGCATGGCAGGGGTGACAGCAGGGCTGGGCTCCAGTGTCCAGCAGCCACCCCTGTGGGCAAAGGGCTGCTCAAGTACTTTCTCCTCACCTCCAGCCTAAACCTCCCCTGACACAGCTTGAGACTGTGTCCTCTTGTTCTGCTGCTGGGTGCCTGGGAGAAGAGACCAACCCCCACCTGGCTACAACCTCCCTGCAGGTGGATGAGACATTAGGAAGCAATTCTTGCCCATGAGGGTGGTGAGGCACTGGAAGAGGTTGCCCAGAGAAGCTGTGGAGGCTCCCAGCCTGGAATCCTTTCCATGTAAACATAAGGATAAATTTTGTCACCGTGAGGGTGACAGAGCCCTGGAGCAGGATGCCCAGAGAGGTTGTGGAGTCTCCTGCTCTGGGAGTTCTGGGGCCCTCAGTTCAAGAAGGACCTCAGGGAAGTGCTTGAGAGAGTCAGCTCAGAGCCACAGAGCTGCTGCAGGCAGTGGAACATCTCCCTGTGAGCACAGGCTGAGGGAGCTGGGGCTGGGAGCAGAGGAGCTGAGGGCTGCCCTCATTGCTGGGGATAAAATTGTGCAGGGCTGGAGCCAGGCTCTGCTCAGGGATGGCCAAGCACAGCACAAGGGGCACTGGGGGCAAGCTGGAGCAGAGGAGCTGCCAGGGGAACAGGAGGGGAAACTTTGTCCCTGTGAGGGTGCTGAGCCCTGGAGCAGGCTGCCCAGAGAGGCTGTGGAGTCTCCTGCTCTGGAGGCTTTCCAGCCCCACCTGGATGTGTTCCTGTGTGAGCTGCCCTAGGTGCTCCTGCTCTGGCAGGGGGGTTGGAATCAATGATCTTTCAAGGTCCCTTCCAACCCCTGTGTTCAAAACCAGGTTGGATGAGGCCTTGAGCAAGCTGGGCTGGTGGGAGGTGTCCCTGCCCACGGCAGGGGGGTGGAGCTGGATGATATTTGAGCTCCCTTCCAACCACAGTATCACAGTCTCACAGGATCACCAAGGTTGGAAGAGACCTCAGAGATCATCAAGTCCAACCTGGCACCACAGACCCCATGACTAAACCATGGCACCAAGTGCCACATCCAATCCCCTCTTGAACACCTCCAGGGATGGGGACTCCACCACCTCCCTGGGCAGCACATCCCAATGGCTAACAACTCTCTCTGGGAAGAACTTTCTCCTCACCTCCAGCCTAAACCTCCCCTGGCACAGCTTGAGACTGTGTCCTCTTGTTCTGCTGCTGCTTGCCTGGCAGAAGAGACCAACCCCCACCTGGCTCCAACCTCCCTTCAGGGAGTTGGAGAGAGCAATGAGGTCTCCCCTGAGCCTCCTCTTCTCCAGGCTAAGCAACCCCAGCTCCCTCAGCCTCTCCTCACAGGGCTGTGCTCCAGACCCCTCCCCAGCCTCCTTGCCCTTACCCAAACCATTCCATGGCTTTCTGATTATCTGTGAACACATTTGCCCCTCCTGTTCAGTGCAGAGGTTTCTTGATGTCACCAGCTCCTGCCTTCTATTTCCCCTTGTTTTCTAGGTAGTGACCTGGGAGACTTTGTTGAGTACGACCCCAACCTTTTAGATGATCCCCAGTGGCCATGTGGCAAACACAAGAGGGTTTTGATCTTCCCTTCATACATGGTGAGTGATGTGCAGAGTGCAGTGTGGCACAGGCAGCACTGGGGTGGCAGCCTTTGGAAGGCCAAGGTTACACTGGGCTGTGTATGAAGAAGATCATTCATTACTGTTAACTATTCTCACTGTTGCTGTCTTTAGTCTGCTAACAAAGAGCTGCTGGGGAATGCTTTGTTCTGACTGACAGCCGTGTGGCTGGGCATGTAACAACAGCCTGGTGGAGGTATTGCCCAAGTGGAGGCTTTTATTCACTGCTGTCTTTCATCCCTGCTGCAGATGAAAGGCCTCTCAGAACAATGCCTTCATTCTCTTGCATCCAGGGGAAAATTTATACTTCCTCTAATTGGCATCTATTAAAAACCAGGAGGATGCTCATTAGGGCTCCTCTGAAGTCACAAAGCTGCATTGTCCTCTGATGCTTATCACTCAGCCCTTGGAAAAGCCCTTGGGTGTCTGGTGGAGCCTTTGTTTCCCAGGTCTTTGTTTCCCCATGGCCTAGTCCTTCCCTTCCTTGCACAATTGCAAGCACAGCCTCTGTGCTTTTCACTCTAGCCATACAAACACATCACTGCTCCTCCTTCTGACCTCTGACTCCCTGGCTCCTGTGCTGGGAGGCTTCTATTCTATTCTATTCTATTCTATTCTATTCTATTCTATTCTATTCTATTCTATTCTGGAGCCTTTCTGCAGCTGTACTCTGCCTGGAGGCTTTGCAGGACTGCTGCAAGGTGGCTCTGAGTTAGGCACCCAGAGGAGGAGCAGGCAGCAGGGAAAAGTTGGGTTGGGATGGGATAGTTTGGTATGGTTTGATTTGATTTGGTTTAGTTTGATTTGACTTGGTTTGGTTTGATTTGGCTTGGGTTTATTTGATTTGGTTTAGTTTGATTTGGTTTGGTTTAATTTGATTGTATTTGGTTTAGTTTGATTTGGTTTGGTTTGATTTGATTTGGTTTAGTTTGATTTGGTTTGGTTTAGTTTGGTTTAATTTGATTTGATTTGGTTTGGTTTAGTTTGGTTTGATTTGATTTGGTATGATTTGGTTTGGTTTAATTTGATTGTATTTGGTTTACTTTGATTTGGTTTGGTTTGATTTGGTTTGGTTTGATTTGATTTGGTTTGGTTTGATTTGATTTTATTTGGTATGGTTTGGCTTGGTTTAATTTGATTTTATTTGGTTTACTTTGATTTGGTTTGGTTTGATTTTGTTTAGTTTGATTTGGTTTAGTTTGATTTGGTTTGGTTTGATTTGATTTGGTTTAGTTTGATTTGATTTGGTTTGGTATGGTTTGGCTTGGTTTAATTTGATTTGATTTGGTTTGGTTTGATTTGGTTTGGTATGGTTTGGTTTGTTATGGTTTGGTTTGGTTTGTTTGGTTTGGTATGGTTTGGCTTGGTTTAATTTGATTTGATTTGGTTTGGTTTGATTTGGTTTGGTATGGTTTGGTTTGATTTGGTTTGGTTTGATTTGGTTTGGTATGGTTTGGTTTGTTATGGTTTGGTTTGGTTTGGTTTAGTTTGTTATGGTTTGGTTGTTATCTAAAGTGGTGACTTAGTCCTCTTCTCTACATACAAGGGTCTGGAGAAGAGGGCTGGGGAGGAGCAGCTGAGGGAGCTGGGGGTGTTGAGTGTGGAGAAGAGGAGGCTGAGGGAGACCTCATTGCTCTCTGCAGCTCCCTGAGAGGAGGCTGCAGGGAGGTGGGGGTTGGGCTCTGCTCCCTAGGCTCAGGGGATAGAAGGAGAGGAAATGACCTGGAGTTGTGCCAGGGGAGGGTTGGTTGGAGAGGAGGCAAAATGTCTTTGCTGCAGGAGTGGTCAGGGCTTGGCAGAGGCTGCCCAGGGGGGTGGTGGAGTCCCCATGCCTGAAGGTGTTCCAGAGAGCTGTGGCCATGGCCCTTGGGGCCATGGTTTGGTGGCCATGGTGGGGCTGAGTTGAGGTTGGACTGGGTGATCTCAGAGGGCCAGCACAAACAGTTCAGTGGTTCTGTGCCTTCAAACCTTGAGGTCTAAAGTGTTCTCCCTTAGCTTGGGAGAGAAGCTGCTGTTTAAGACACTGCTGCTGTATGCTGAGGTGCAGTCCCTGCAGTTTCTTTTCTGCCCCCCAGCCCTGGCTTTTATTTGATTGAGATGCTCTTGGATGCTCCTACTTCACAAGAAATGGGTGTGAAGTGTTTCATGTAGGTTGGAAAGCTTCTCTCCTGGCTGGCAGGAGTGTCCTGACTGTGGCAGAGGGAGACTTCACTGAGCTCTGAGGCTGTGCTTGTGCTAAGCCTGCAAATGAGAGCTTTGGTCTGTCCCCTGCTTGCTCTCAGCCACTTTGGCTTTTGGAGTGGGCAAGGTAGTTCTTGGCTGCCAGCCCACAAAGTGTCAGCCTTCCATAGCAGCTCCATCTGGGTGGGGAAATACTTGTTAGGTTTTGATTTGCCTGTTGTGATGGGCAGGGAGCTGCCTGCCCTCAGAGACCTTGCGGAGCAGCAGCCAAAGTGAGCTCAGCTTTAGCAGCCACTGCTGGGCTCCTGCCCTTCCTCAGGCTGCAGATGTGCACCAGGCACTCTGGGTCCTCCAGGACCACCTCAGACCTTTTCAGCTTGGTGTTGAGATGCACATGGTTGGGTGAGTCAAAACAGGGCAGCCATGGTAGTGGCCAACAAGTCCAATGATATCCTGGGGTGTATTGGAAGGCAGGTGGTTACTAGGTCAGAGAGGTTCTCCTCCCCCTCTACTCTGCCCTGCTGAGGCCACATCTGGAATATCTCCAGTTCTGGGACCCTCAGGTCAAGAAGGACCTCAGGGAACTGCTTGAGAGAGTCCAGCACAGAGGCACAGAGCTGCTGCAGGCAGTGGAACATCTCCCTGTGAGCACAGCTGAGGGAGCTGGGCCTTGGAGCTTGGAGCAGAGGAGCCTGAGGGCTGCCCTCATTGCTAGGGATGAAGATGTGCAGGGCTGGAGCCAGGCTCTGCTCAGGGATGGCTAAGGACAGCACAAGGGGCACTGGGGGCAAGCTGGAGCAGAGGAGGTGCCAAGGGAACTTTGTCTCTGTGAGGGTGCTGAGCCCTGGAGCAGGCTGCCCAGAGAGGTTGTGGAGTCTCCTGCTCTGGAGGCTTTCCAACCCCACCTGGATGTGTTCTGTGAGCCCTGCCCTGGGTGATGCTGCTTTGGCAGGGGGGTTGGGCTGGATGATCTCCAAAGGTGCCTTCCAAGCCCTGATGTTCTGTGACAGCACATTGCATGGGAGGTGTCCACCCAAGAGTGAGTGCTTGATGCCCTCTTCACCTCATGCTGCTTAACCACAGCTTTTGGAGGTCCATAACTCCAAAAAAAAGAGGAGCCATCTGGGGATTTCCAGCTTGACCAGAGGTGTGGCAAGACATTTGGAAAGTGAGAAATGGTCTCCAAGGGCAAGGAAGGAAAGGTTGTGCCAGAGTGTGCTGGGAGCTTGCAGGTTGAAGAGGATAAGTAAGGAAGGTTTGTGCCTTCCTTGGGCTGCCCAGAGAGGTGCTGGAGTCTCCATCTCTGGAGGCACTCCAGCCCCACCTGGATGTGTTCCTGTGTGACCTTCTCCAGCTGACCCTGCCTCGGCAGGGGGGTTGGATTCAGGGGTCTGCAGAGGTCTCTTCCAAGCCCAGCCCTGCCCTGGTTGTGGCACTGTGTGCATCAGACTGGGCAGGGCAGGTGTAGGGGCACACTGGCTCTGCAGGAAACTGCACTGGCACCCATGTTAGACCTGCCTGGCTCAGCTGGCATCCCCCCTCCCTGCAGCTCACAGCAGTGGGGACAGGACCATTATGGGCTGTAATTGCAAGGCCTTTTCTTTGCCAAGTACAAAACTGACCTCTGCTGCAATGAAAGCAAATCACCAGTGACAGACCTGGGGGCTTCTGTGGCTGTGCCCAGCCACCCTGGCAGTGACAGCCCCCTGCCTGCCAAAGGAGCCCTGTCTAGAGCTGCTGTGCACAGGCTGGAGCCGGTCTCTGGGGCTGAGCAGAGCGCAGCTGTAATTAACAGCTGTAATTAACTGCCTCTTGTGAGCGCCAGAGCAGCTCTGATGTCAGTGCTGAACGTTCTGGTTTGTGTGGAGGGCTGCAGCTTGTAATTAAAGTCGGGTTCCTTGGCCAGCATTCAGCAGGGATGCTTGGCAGCTGCAGGCCTGGGGATGCTCCTCCCTGCACTGCCCCTCCCGGGTGGCAGAGCAATGAATGCTCTCACTGGAGGTGTGTGGCAGGAATGGGCCCACGGGGGTGTGGGACACAGCTGCAGGCATGGATGTGCCTCCTGGCAGCCTGGCTCCTGCTCTGCAGGGCAGGGTTTCTCCACTGGTCAAACTGCACAACTGTAAGACACACACAAGTTTTGGGTTGCAAAAGCCCTTTCAGCTCACCCAGCCCAACCATCCTCCTACCTCTGCCAAGGCTGGGGCTGAGCCATGGGCCTCAGCACCACAGCTCTGCCTCTCTGAAACACCTCCAGGCATGGGGATGCAAACACCTCCCTGGGCAGCCTGTGCCAGGCTTGCAGAACCTCAGCTATGTTGAGATCTGTGTGAATGCTGCACCAGTAAACACCACAGACTTGATCACACAGCCACAGAACAGATCTGGGTGGAAGAGAGCTCCCAGCTCAGCCAGTCCAACCTCCACCCAGCCCTGCAGGCTCAGCACCAAACCATGTCCCTATGCCCCAGGGCCACAGCTGCTGGAACACCCCCAGGGATGGGGACTCCAGCACTGCCCTGGGCAGCCTCTGCCAATGGCTGAGATCCCTTCCAGGGCAGAAACATTTCCTGAGCTCCAGCCTGAGCCTCCCCTGGGGCAGCTTGGAGCCATTGCCTCTGCTCCTGTCCCTTGGCACCAAGGAGCAGAGGCTGTCCCCTCCTCACTCCAACCTCCCTTCAGGGAGCTGCAGAGAGCAGTGAGGTCTCCCTCAGCCTCCTCTTCTCCAGCCTCAACACCCCCAGCTCCCTCAGCCCCTTCTCACAGGACATGTGCTCCAGGCCCTATCTTGAGGCATAAGATGGACAGAATGTGAGCTCCAGCTTGGATTTTACTGCCAATAACAAGCAGCTGGCCCTCAACAAGCACTTTCTCCACCCCTGTGGGAGCCTGAGCTCTCCTCACTGGCACTGCCTTCACAGTCCTGTGCCCCAGGGAGCTGCATCAGCCCTGACTTGCAGAGGCTGTTTGCCTGCAGCTCCTCAGCTGCTCTCCAGGAGTAGCTGAGCCTCCTCCCTGCAGGTAGGTGTGGGCAAGGAGAGTTGCTTTCTCTTTGCTCTCTGGTTTGCTCTGGACTCCTGGCTGCACACTTCCCTGGCTGCACATTTCCCTGGCCCATTCCTGCAAGGAGCCTGCTTGGGATGATTCTGAAGCAGCAGCTTCAGTACTGTGCCAGCACCAACTCCACAGCTCCTAGGAACTGTGTTGGTCCTCTTTAAATCCTGCTTCACTTTGTGGTGCTTCATGGGAGAGGCTGCAGACTCTGCTGCAGTGTGAACAGAGGGAGGTCCCAAAATGTCCTGCTGGGGGCAGGGGGGAGGGAAGCATCATGTCCTGGGTGACAGGTGTCTTCCTAGCTGATGCTGCCAAAACAGCAATTCCTGCAGATTCCTAAACCCCTCTGGAATGGGAGCTTGCTCTGCCAGGCAGAGCACTCCTTCCTCTTCTAGAGCCTCCTGGCTGGAGGTTAGGAGGAAGTTCTACACAGAGAGAGTGATTGGCCACTGGGATGTGCTGCCCAGGGAGGTGGTGGAGTCACCATCACTGGAGGTGTTCAGGAGGAGACTTGATGGGGTGCTTGGTGCCATGGGTTAGTTGATTAGGTGGTGTTGGATGATGGGTTGGATGCAATGATCTTGAAGGTCTCTTCCAACCTGGTCTATTCTATTTTACTCTTATTCTATTCTATTCTATTCTATTCTACTCCTATTCTATTCTATGTTCCTGGTGACCACTGCACCTCCAGGTTCAGCACTGCCTCCCTGAGCTCCTCCAGCAGAGTCAAACCCCTGCCATGCAGAGCCAGGCAGCTCCCTGAACAGGCCTGAGGCTGACCTTGCCCTCCTGCCTGTCAGGAGCACAGAGACACAGGAGCCTGTGGGCTGCCTGCTCTGCACTGCAGCCAGAGCAGGAAGGGCCAGCTGATGGAATCATGGAGTCCTTCTGGGGGGAAGGCACCTTGCAGACCACCAAGTCCAACCCTTCACCCAGCACTGCCAGCTCACCACTAAGCCACAGCACCAGCTTTGCAATCCCTCTAGGGATGGGGGCTCCACCAGTGCCCTGGGCAGCCTGTCCCAGGGCATGACAGCCCCCAAGGGACCATGTTCCTCAGGTCCATGTTCCTCAGGTCCATGTTCCTCAGGTCCATAGAATCACAGAACTGTCAGGGCTGGAAGGGACCTCAAGGCTCAGCCAGCTGCAGCCCCCCTACCTTGGGCAGGGACACCTCACACCACAGCAGGTTGCTCACAGCCACATCCAGCCTGGCTGCAAACACCTCCAGCCAGGAGGCTTCCACCACCTCCCTGGGCAACCTGTGCCAGGCTCTCACCACCCTCCTGGGCAACAACTTCTTCCTCACAGCCAATCTCAATCTCCCCATTTCTAGTTTTGCTCCATCCTCCCCAGTCCTATCCCTCCCTGACACCCTCAAAAGTCCCTCCCCAGCTTTCTTGGAGCCCCTGCAGATCCTGGAAGGCCACAATGAGGTCTCCTGGGAGCCTGCACAGCCCCAGCTCTCTCAGTCTGTCCTCATAGCAGAGCAGCTCCAGCCCTCTGCTCCTCCTCATGGCTCTTCTCTGGACATCCACTGCACCCTCCATGTTCCTCATGTCAGCAGCACCTTGACTTGGAGTCACCCCCCTCTGGTACCATCCCTGCAGCAGGCACCTGCCTGTGCCCAAGGGATGCTCTTGGAACCTGCTTTGGGTGCTGAGGTGCAGTGCCTGGGTGGTGTCCCCACCAGCTGCCATCTCCCCAGCACTAATCAGAAGCAGGTCACACAGGCCTGCAGTGCCTCTCCAGCCAGCTGGCTGGCAGCCTGCCCTTGCCAGGGCTGCTGCAGGGCACAGCCAGCCTGCATTATTAAAGCTCAGCTCTCCAGTGTGGCTTCCAGCTGCTCCCTGCCCTGCCCCTGCAGCCTGCCAGCAGCCCTGCATGATGACACAGCACCTTCTGGCCCTGCTCTGCCCTGCAGCAGGAGCAGCAAGGTCAGGAGCACTGTGCTGCAGTGTCCCTCAGTGCCATCACCCTGCTCTGCAGGCCACTTCCTGAGCTGGAAATTCACCATCTCCAAACTGACCTTTTGCCCTTTTTTTCCCCCCTTCTTCTTTCTTTTTTCCTATCTTTTCCTTTTTTTCCTTTTTTTCCTTTTTTTCCCTTTTTTCCTTCTTTTTTTCTTTTTCTTTTTTTTTCCTTTTTTCCATCATTTTTCTTTTTCTTTCATTTTTTCTTTTTCCTTTTTTGTTCTCCTTTTTTCCTTCTTTTCCCCCTTTTTTCCTTCTTTTTTCTTTTTCTTTCCTTTTTCCTTTTTTCCCTTTTCTGTTCTCATTTTTTTCTTTTTTTGCCTTCATTTTTCTTTTTCTTTCATTTTTCTTTTTTTTTGTTCTCCTTTTTCCCTTTTTCCCCCTTTTTTCCTTCTTTTTTCATTCTTTCCTTTTTTCTTTTTTCCTTATTTTCATTTTTTTGTTCTCCTTTTTTTCTTTTTATTTCCTTTTTTCTTTTTTCCTTTTTCCTTTTTCCTTCCTTTTTTTCTTTTTTCCTTTTTTCCTTTTTTCCTATTTTGTTCTCCTATTTTCCTTCTTTTTCCCTTTTTTCTTTCATTTTTTTGTTTCAATTTTTCTTTTTTCCTTTTTTTTTTTTTTCCCTTTTTTGTTCTCCTTTTTTCCTTCTTTTTCCCTTTTTTCCTTCTTTTTTCTTTCTTCTTTTTTCCTTTTTTTGTTCTCCTTTTTTCCTTCTTTTTTCCTTTTCTTTACTTTTTTCTTTTTTCCTTTTCTCCTATTTTGTTCTTTTTTTCCTTCTTTTTTCCTTCATTTTTCTTTTTCTTTCCTTTTTTCTTTTTTCCTTTTTCCTTTCCTTCTTTTTTTTTTTTTTCCTTTTTTCCTATTTTTCTCCTTTTTTCCTTCTTTTCTCCTTTTTCCTTAATTTTTTTCTTTCCTTTTTCTTTTTTCCTTTTTTCTTTTTTTGTTCTCATTTTTTCCTTTTTTTAATTTTTCTTTCCTTTTTTCTTTTTTCCTTTTTTTCCTTTTTTGCTCTCCTTTTTCCTTCTTTTCCCCTTTTTCCTTCTTTTTTTTTTACTTTTCCTTTTTTTCCTTCTTTCCTTCTTTTTTCTTTTTCTTTCCTTTTTTCTTTTTTTCCTTTTTTCCCTTTTTTCCTTCTTTTTGTCCTTCTTCTTTTTTTTCTTTTTTCCTTCTTTTTACCTTTTTCTTTTTTTCTTCCTTCTCTTTCCTTTTATTTTCTTCCCCTCCCCCTCTTTTTTCCCCCCTCTTTTTTCCTTTCCCTTTTTTGTTTCTCCTTTTCCTCTCTTTTCTCAGCTGCTGACCTTCTCCTGCAGAGCCTCGGGGGGCAGAGGATCACAGTGGGGGCAAAGGGTTGTGTTTGAAGCCTGATGCTGCATTTGGCTGAGAACCCCAAAGAGCACATCTTTGATAACAGTGACACAGGGAATCAATTAAGGTTGATTTGAGTGTGTTAACCATGTCAAAGAAACTGGCAGCCTTCCAGGGGCTGCAATTCAGAGAGGCACTTTTGAGATTATTTGCTTGGTGAACTCCTGAATCTTTCAGGCTCAAATCCCTGAACAGGAATAACTCTGAACAAGAGGCAACTTCTGCTGCCTTTGCCTGCACTGTTGAGGCTGTTTTAGTGTCAAGAAGGAAGCTCTCACCTTTTCCACCGCTGCTCCAGCAGGATTGGCTGAGTTTAGAGCCAGCTGAAGATGAGCCGGGGGTGGCCAGCAGGAGCAGGGCAGGGACTGTGCCCTGTACTGGGCACTGCTGAGGCCACAGCTTGAGTGCTAGGTTCAGTTTTGGGCCTCTCACTCCAAGGAGGACATTGAGAGGCTGGAGCAGGTCCAGAGAAGGGCAACCAGGCTGGGGAAGGGTCTGGAGAGCAGGGCTGGGGAGGAGCCCCAGCTGTGATGTGACAGGGTTGCTAAGGTGCCTGGTTAGAAACAGATAAAGGAGGGGTGCTGGTAAGGTTCTGGTGCCCCCAGCAAAAGACATGGAGAGGCTCCAGAGGAGGCCACCAAGATGATCAGAGGCTGCAGAACCTCCCCTATGGGGACAGGCTGAGAGAGTTGGGGCTGTTCAGCCTGGAGAAGAGGAGGCTCCAGGGAGACCTCAGAGCAGCCTTCCAGTACCTGAAGGGCTCCAGGAGAGCTGGGGAGGGACTTTGGCCAAGGGCTGGGAGTGACAGGATGAGGATACAATGGCTTTGAGCTGGGAGAGGAGAGATTGAGACTGGAGATGAGGAAGAAATTCTTTGCAGTGTGGGTGGTGAGACTCTGGCAGAGTTTGCCCTCTCTGCTGGGCAGGGTCCCACAGACACATGTCTGCAGGTCCCAGCTGAGCAGCCACTGCTCAGAGCCAGCTGGGAAAAACAAAAGCAAGGGGGGGTGGGAATAAAAATGTGGCCCAGTTCCTGTTCTGGAGAATAAGGGCAGGTAGCTGAGCTCTCCAGCATGGCTCTGCCAGGACGAGCCAGTGTGCTCCGTCAGCCCTGCTGCTGCTGGAGGGATCCAGGCAGCACACAGCAGCTTGCAGCTGGATTTCATTCTGCTGTCTTACAGCTGCTGGTGTCTGGCAGGAAGCAGCAGTGTTGGGGGCTGGGGGGGAGGAGATTCTTATCAACAGGTTAAAATTGACAAAGCCCCAAGGTGCCAGACAGCTCCACCCCCTGCCCATGGCCACTGTCAAGCCATCTGCTGCTTCTCAAGCCTCTGAGTGCTTTAAGGAGAAGGATTTGAAAAGAGCTTTTCTCCTTCTAAGGATCTGCCTCAGTTCTGGCAAATCTCCCCGGGGCTGGAGGTGAAACAGAGGCTGGCTGCAGAAGGGAGACGTTCCAGCCCCACCTGGATGTGTTCCTGTGTGACCTGTGCTGGATTCTATGGTCCTGCTCTGGCAGGGGGGTTGGACTCAGTGATCTCCAGAGGTCCCTTCCAGCCCCTGACATCCTCTGCTCTGTGCTCCTGTGGTCACCTCAAACCCCAGGCCTCTCCTTCTGAGGGAGCAGTCACCAGTGCTTGCCTTAATGCAGACTGAATTCTCCTCTCTGCTGCAAGCCCTGGCACCAGCTGGCTCCTGTCTGGTGTCTGTGGAGGATTGAGGGCTGCTGTTAGTCACAGACCCAAAGAGTGACTCTCTCCTGGCCCTGTGTTCCAGACCACAGTCATAGACTACGTGAAGCCATCAGATCTCAAGAAGGACATGAATGAGACCTTCAAGGAGAAGTTCCCTCACATCAAGCTCACCCTCAGTAAAATAAGAAGGTATGTTGGCAAGCTGGGGAAGGCTGCAGCGTGGCACAGCTGCCTCCCCTTGCAGTGCAGTTGCTCTTGTGCAAGGGGGGTGGGGGAGGGCACAGCACTGAGGGATCTTGCAGGAGCAGTGGCCAGCAGAGGTGCAGGTTGCTTGGAGGAGGGGACTGAGTACAGAGGACCAGGGGCAAACAGACATGGGCAAGCACCTGCTGGGCAGGGGTCAGGTGTGGCATCTAATGGGGTGGGAATGTGAGCTGGGCATGCAGTGTGCTGAAAGAGCCAGAGCAAGGACACCCCCCTGGCACTCACTGTGAAGAGGCTGAGGAAAGAGGCATGCTGGCCTTGGTGCCTTGGCACAGCCAGGGACAGAACAAGTGGTCAGCAGCAGGGCTGCAGTGTTGGATCACTGCTCCCAGAGCAGCACAGAGCTTCCCTGGAGCAGTGAGCAGGCCAAGGGCTGCGGTGCCAGAAGGATGCTGAGCCCCCTTGCCGTGCAGCCAGGCAGTGCTGCAGTGCATGGGAAGCCTGCCCAGCCCAGGCTGCAGGCATCAGGGGGGTTGAGGCTGCTGTTAGCACATCAGCTCTCTGCAGCTGAAGGCTTCTGCTGGAACAGAGCTGCTAAACATGTCAGAGCTCTTCAGCTGCTTGGGAGCCTGACAGCTACCTGCTGGGGGGAGCCTGGGGGGCCACAACCTGCCTGTGAAATGTGTCCCCAGGACACAGCGCAGAGACAGCTGCCCAGGAAGGTGCAGGTCCCTTGTCCCCTGTGTCTGATGAGGCAGAATGCCTGGCAGGGGCTGGCAGGGTGAGGCCAGGCAGGGTTCAGAGCACAGCTCACAGCCTCCTTCTCTGCTCACTCTCCTCAGCCTGAAGAGGGAGATGCGGAAGCTGGCGCAAGAGGAGTGCGGCTTCGAGGAGCCCACGGTGGCCATGGCCTTTGTCTACTTTGAGAAGCTGGCCCTCAAGGGGAAGCTGAACAAGCAGAACAGAAAGCTTTGTGCTGGAGCCTGTGTCCTCTTAGCAGCCAAAATTGGCAGTGACCTCAGAAAGCACGAAGTCAAGCATCTGATAGATGTACGTATGTATGCACGGGCCTGCAGCTGCCCCTGCAGCTGCCCCCTGCTGCACCAGCTGCAGCTGGCCCCCTGCATCAATGTCCCCCTGCACCAGCTGTCCCTGCACCAGCTGGCCCCCTGCATCAATGTCCCCCTGCACCAACTGGCCCCCTGCATCAATGTCCCCCTGCACCAGCTGGCCCTGCACCAGCTGGCCGCCTGCATCAGTGTCCCCCTGCACCAGCTGGCCGCCTGCATCAGTGTCCCCCTGCACCAGCTGGCCCCCTGCACCAGCTGCCTCTGTACCAGCTGTCCCTGCACCAGCTGCAGCTGCCCCTCTGCTGCACCAGCTGCAGCTGGCCCCCTGCACCAGCTGGCCCCCTGCACCAGCTGGCCCTGCACCAGCTGGCCGCCTGCATCAGTGTCCCCCTGCACCAGCTGGCCCCCTGCACCAGCTGCCTCTGTACCAGCTGTCCCTGCACCAGCTGCAGCTGCCCCTCTGCTGCACCAGCTGGCCCCCTGCACCAGCTGGCCCCCTGCACCAGCTGTCCCTGCACCAGCTGGCCCCCTGCACCAGCTGGCCCTGCACCAGCTCCCCCTGCATCAGTGGCCCCCTGCACCAGCTGGCCCCCTGCACCAGCTGGCCCTGCACCAGCTCCCCCTGCATCAGTGGCCCCCTGCACCAGCTGGCCCTGCACCAGCTCCCCCTGCACCAGCTGGCCCCCTGCACCAGCTGTCCCTGCATCAGTGGCCCCCTGCACCATCTGGCCCTGCACCAGCTGGCCCTGCACCAGCTCCCCCTGCATCA
Organism: Melanerpes aurifrons; assembly: GCA_011125475.1. NCBI lineage: Eukaryota > Metazoa > Chordata > Aves > Piciformes > Picidae > Melanerpes > Melanerpes aurifrons. Next base: position 757,555 of record WWNC01000125.1, on the reverse strand, counting down.
GTGGCCCCCTGCACCAGCTGGCCCTGCACCAGCTGGCCCTGCACCAGCTCCCCCTGCATCAGTGGCCCCCTGCACCAGCTGGCCCTGCACCAGCTCCCCCTGCATCAGCGGCCCCCTGCACCAGCTGGCCCTGCACCAGCTCCCCCTGCATCAGTGGCCCCCTGCACCAGCTGGCCCCCTGCACCAGCTGGCCCTGCACCAGCTCCCCCTGCATCGCTGGCCCCCTGCACCAGCTGGCCCTGCACCAGCTCCCCCTGCATCAGTGGCCCCCTGCATCAGTGGCCCCCTGCACCAGCTGGCCCTGCACCAGCTCCCCCTGCATCAGTGGCCCCCTGCACCAGCTGGCCCTGCACCAGCTGGCCCTGCACCAGCTCCCCCTGCATCAGTGGCCCCCTGCATCAGTGGCCCCCTGCACCAGCTGGCCCTGCACCAGCTCCCCCTGCACCAGCTCCCCCTGCACCAGCTGGCCCTGCACCAGCTCCCCCTGCATCAGTGGCCCCCTGCACCAGCTGGCCCTGCACCAGCTGGCCCTGCACCAGCTCCCCCTGCATCAGCAGCCCCCTGCACCAGCTCCCCCTGCACCAGCTCCCCCTGCATCAGTGGCCCCCTGCACCAGCTGGCCCCCTGCACCAGCTGGCCCTGCACAGCTGCCTCTGTACCAGCTGCCCCCCTGCACCAGCTGCCCCCTGCACCAGCTGCCAGGGTCTGTGTGCTGCCTCAGCCTGCTACTGGCTGCCCACACTCCTCCAGGTTGCCAGCTGGAGGCCATTGTTGGTTGCACCCCTGTGTGGTGATCAATGGGAAGCTTGGTTGGAGGGATCAAAGACCCTGGTGTCAGATGCTGTGTGGTCTGGGAGGTCCCTGGGCTCCCTCCTGTCAATGCAGCTCCCAAGTTAATGCTCAGGAAATCCATTTTGCTGTCCCTGCTTTCAAGAGTGTCAACAGTCAGTACACTGGCACAGGCTGCCCAGGGAGGCTGTGGCTGCCTCCTCCCTGGAGGTGTTCAAGGCCAGGCTGGATGAGGCCTTGAGCAAGCTGTGCTGGTGGGAGGTGTCCCTGCCTATGGCAGGGGGTGGGAGCTGGATGAGCTTTGAGGTCCCTTCCAGCCCAACCCATTCATGAATGTATGATTCCCTGATGCCCTCCCAGCTCTAACCACCAGCCCCTGTAGAATACTGCTGGTCACAGTCTCATGACCTTGCTCCCTATTTCCTCCCAGGGGTGTTCAAGGCCAGGCAGGATGAGGCCTTGAGCAGCTGTGTCCAGCTGAGAGGTGTCCCTGCCCATGGCAGGGGGCTTGGAGCTGTTCCATGAATAAGGACAGGATCCTCTCTGGGAGGTAAATGCAGATGTTAGCTTCAGGAGGGGTCTGAGAGACTACCAGGTTTGTGTTCCCTTCAGTTGAGCTCTGAGGCCAGGAAGCCTAACCAAGTGTTCCCACTGGAGCCCCTCTCCCCAGCTGGTGTTCTGCAGAGTGAGGTCTCCCACCCACTCCATAGGGAAGGGGCCACAGGGGAGGGTCACTGCACAGCCCTTTGCAAGCACCAAGATGCCAACCTGGCTGACTGCCACAGAAGGTGAGGCAGGCAGCCTTAGCTTGGCCACAGCCAGCTGCCTCAGCTCAAGGGACACAGGGGCTTGGCTGGGGGCAGAGCTGGGCTCATGCCCTTGTGCCACAGTGCCAGGGATGAGCCAACACTGAGTGTGTCAGAAAGCCCTCTGAGGAGCCAGAAAAACCCCAGTGGGAGTTGGGGCTTCTCTTGACACCCTGAAACACTGCACCATCTTTAAGAGACTGTGACCTCTTCAGCAGGCCCAGTGAGTGGAGAAGCAGCAAGCCGGGGAGAGGCTGAGAAGAGGCTGAGGGGCAGAAGCACCTCTGAGCAGCTGGAGACAGGCAGCCAAATCCAGGGAAAACAGCAGAGCAGCTGGCAGGGCTCCTAAGGGACAGCAGGAAGCCAGCTGTGAAACCCTTCACATCCCTCCTGAGGCTGGTGGGCTCCATGGCTCACTGCTCCTGGGGGTGCTGCCTCTGAGGTACTGAGATCAAATGTGCCTGGTTGCAGCAGAAACAATCCCCCCAGCAGGGTGCTGGAAGGGGAAGTGGGGATGTCAGGTAGGGCAGGGAAGCTGTGGGCAGTTAGCCAGAGGATGAGATGGGAGTGCAGAGGGGAGCTCAGTGTTTGCATCACGCCAGCAGCTCCCTCCTCCTGTGTGGGGACCACTGTGATCCTCCATCTGCTGGAGGTGAGGTGAGAGCACAGCAGGAGCAGCACAGCAGGAGCAGCACAGCAGGGTGAGCTTTGTAAGCTCAGCTTCACAGGAAAGGATCTTAGCAACATGGACTCACAGAATGGGTTGGGTTGGAAGGGACCTCAAGGATCAGCCAGTTCCAACCCCCCACCATGGGCAGGGACACCTCCCACCAGCACAGCTTGCTCAAGGTCCTGTCCAACCTGGCCTGGAACACCTCCAGGCAGGAGGCAGCCACAGCCTCCCTGGGCAGCCTGTGCCAATGTCTCACCACCCTCACTGTGAAGAATTTCTTCCTCATCTCCATCCTCAATCTCCCCTCTTCCACCTTCAATCCATTGTCCCTCATCCTGTCACTCCCAGCCCTTGTCCAAAGTCCCTCTCCAGCTCTCCTGGAGCCCCTCAGGTACTGGAAAGCTGCTCTAAGATGTCCCCAGAGCCTTCTCTTCTCCAGGCTGAACAGCCCCAACTCTCTCAGCCTGTCACCACAGGGGAGGTTCTGCAGCCTCTGGTCATCTCTGTGGCCTCCTCTGGAATCTCTCCAGCAGCTCCAGATCCTTCTTGTGCTGAGGGCCCCAGAGCTGGAGGCAGTGCTGCAGGTGGGGGCTGAGCAGAGCAGAGCAGAGCAGAGCAGAGCAGAGGGGCAGAATCCCCTCCCTGTGCTGCTGCTCTCCCTGCTCTGGCTGCAGCTCAGCACTCAGCCTGGAACACCTCCAGGCAGGAGGCAGCCACAGCCTCCCTGGGCAGCCTGTGCCAGAGTCTCACCACCCTCACTGCAAAGAATTTCTTCCTCATCCTCAGTCTCAGTCTGCCCTCTGCCACCTTCAATCCATTGTCCCTCACCCTGTCACTCCCAGCCCCTGTCACAAGCCCCTCCCCAGCTCCCTGCAGCCCCTCCAGGCCCCGCAGTGAGCAGACCTGGTTGCTCCTGCTCCCATTCCCTGCTGCCGCAGCGGCGGGCAGGGCAGGGCGGGGGTTTTAGTGCCAGCAGCAGGCATGCTGTGAATTGTGCCAGCTGGGAGGGCAAACGCTGGTGCCCAGGGACTGCCTCTGTGTCATTTGCTGCCTTGGTTGCAGAAACTGGAAGAGAAGTTCCGGCTGAACAGGAGGGAGCTGATCGCCTTCGAGTTCCCGGTGCTGGTGGCCTTGGAGTTCGCCCTGCACCTCCCGGAGCACGAGGTGATGCCGCACTACAGACGCCTGGTGCAGAACTCCTAGCGCTGGCTGCCCTGCAGGGAAGGGCTCCTGACTGTTCCCACCTGGCTCTCTGCAGCCACCCTTACTACTGGAAATGCAAAAGCAGCCTCCCCACGCTTCCCCCTGCTGCCCACCGGGCTCTGCCCAGCGCCGGGCAGGGGGCGCCTCGGCCTGGGCGGCGTCCGAGGGCTGGTGGTGAGCGGGTCCTGCGCTGCGGCTGGGTGGTGACTGACCCCCCTGCCTGTGGGGAGCTCCAGCTGGAAAGGTGGGCAAGGATCTGAAGGGCAGGCTCCGGGTGACCACCCCCTGCCCTTCTTCCTCATCGTCACCCACCCCCTGGCGGCGGCCCGCCGGCCGGAGCGCATTCGCCTGCAGCTCTTTCCGCAGACCCGCTGCGGCTTCCCAGAGGACCTCTCCCCGCCAGAGAAACCCGCAGAAAGCTTTCCAAGAGGACATCTTCACTGTGTCCAACAGAATGTGCCAATCTATTTTTGTATCAGCAACTGAAAGTGCACTTTTTGCCGTGGGGTGGTGTGTGTGTGTGCCTGTCCGTGGGCGTGCGTGTGTGTGTGCGACACCAAACTGATCCCAGCCCAGCTAGGTGGCTTCAGCTCTTGCCAAGTGGTGAAGACCAAGGTGTCCTGCCCTGTTTACTCCCTGGCAAAATGGTCATTGGGATGGTTTGGGGGGGATCATCTTCAGGCTGGAGGGGAGGAGGAAGTTCTTCCCCAGGAGAGTGGTGAAGCCCTGGAATGGGTTGTGCAGGGAGGTGGTTGGGGCCCTGTCCCTGGAGGTGTTTAAGGCCAGGCTGGATGAGGCTGTGGCCAGCCTGATGTAGTGTGGGGTGTCCCTGCCCATGGCAGGGGGGTTGGAACTAGATGATCCTTGTGGTCCCTTCCAGCCCTGACTGATTCTATGATACTATGATGCTTGGCTTGGTTTGGTTTGGTTGGATCACTCTCTGCCGCCGAGAGGGTTCCACCGCTGCGAGAGAGAGGAGGACCAGCAGCTTGACCTTGAGTCATCTCTGTGACAGAGCTGAAAGCATCAGGCTGAGCTTTTGGGTTTTCCCCTCCCTCCCCCTCCCTCCCATGTCCTGGTTTTCCCCCAACCCCTTGTGTTCAGCCACTTTTCCCTCTGTGGAGATGGTTAGCCTTGCACTCTGTAGTGGTGTGATTTCCGTGCTCTATGTTAGAGTGCATCCTAAGCACAGGTACTGTGCTCTATTTAAAACAGTGTTTTATCCACATGAAATGGAAGCAGAACATTAAAGAGCAGGGCTCAGCAGTGCAGCAGGTGTCCTGAGGCCCCCAGCAGCTTGGGCAGCAGCTGCCCTTCCAAGCTTTGGGGGTTTTGAACCGGAGTTGGTTGTGCAAAGCCTGGGGCGAGTGCCCGCTGGAGCCGAGGGTCCGCTGCCTGGAGGCGCTGGAGGGCTGCAGTAGAAGGGATTGCAGCTCCCCTGGGGCTTGGCTGGAGGGTTTCATCCAGGCTCCTGGGTGCTGCTCACACCCCAGGCTAGCACCATGCTCATGGATGTGGTGTGAGATGAGTGGCCAGGCGCTGGGGTGGGTTCCCCAGGGAGGTGGTGGAGTCCCCATCCCTGGAGGTGTTCAGGAGACCTGGGGCCATGGCACTTGGGGCCAGGGTTTAGTGGCCATGGTGGGGTTGGGTGGATGTTGGACTCAAGGTCTTGCCCAACAGAAACAATTCTATGACAGCCCTGTCCAGTCTTCTCCTGTGCTGGTTCACTTAGCAAGCCTTGAGATCCCCCAGACAGGTCCAGTCCAGCACTTGGAGCTGCAGGATGTGTCTGAAAAAGAATGAAGAGCAATCTCCAGCATGAGCTGGCAGCTGGAGCCTCCCTGCCCTGCTGGAGCCTCCCTGCTCTGCTGGAGCCTCACTGCCCAGCTGGAGCCTCACTGCCCAGCTGGAGCCTCACTGCCCTGCTGGAGCCTCCCTGCTCAGCTGGAGCCTCCCTGCCCTGCTGGAGCCTCCCTGCCCAGCTGGAGCTTCACTGCCCTGCTGGAGCCTCCCTGCCCTGCTGGAGCCTCCCTGCCCAGCTGGAGCCTCCCTGCCCTGCTGGAGCCTCACTGCCCTGCTGGAGCCTCCCTGCCCTGCTGGAGCCTCCCTGCCCTGCTGGAGCCTCACTGCTCAGCTGGAGCCTCACTGCCCTGCTGGAGCCTCCCTACCCTGCTGGAGCCTCCCTGCCCAGCTGGAGCCTCCCTGCCCAGCTGGAGCCTCACTGCCCTGCTGGAGCCTCCCTACCCTACTGGAGCCTCCCTGCTCAGCTGGAGCCTCCCTGCCCTGCTGCAGCCTCACTGCTCAGCTGGAGCTTCCCTGCCCAGCTGGAGCTTCACTGCCCTGCTGGAGCCTCCCTGCTCAGCTGGAGCCTCCCTGCCCTGCTGGAGCCTCCCTGCCCTGCTGGAGCCTCCCTGCCCTGCTGGAGCCTCCCTGCTCTGCTGGAGCCTCCCTGCCCTGCTGGAGCCTCCCTACCCTACTGGAGCCTCCCTGCCCTGCTGGAGCCTCCCTGCCCTGCTGGAGCCTCACTGCCCTGCTGGAGCCTCCCTGCCCTGCTGGAGCCTCCCTACCCTACTGGAGCCTCCCTGCCCTGCTGGAGCCTCCCTACCCTACTGGAGCCTCCCTGCTCTGCTGGAGCCTCCCTGCTCAGCTGGAGCCTCCCTGCCCTGCTGGAGCCTCCCTGCCCTGCTGGAGCCTCCCTGCTCTGCTGGAGCCTCCCTGCCCTGCTGGAGCCTCCCTGCCCTACTGGAGCCTCCCTGCTCTGCTGGAGCCTCCCTGCTCAGCTGGAGCCTCCCTGCCCTGCTGGAGCCTCACTGCCCTGCTGGAGCCTCCCTGCCCTGCTGGAGCCTCCCTGCTCAGCTGGAGCCTCCCTGCCCTGCTGGAGCCTCCCTACCCTACTGGAGCCTCCCTGCTCTGCTGGAGCCTCCCTGCCCTGCTGCAGCCTCACTGCTCAGCTGGAGCCTCCCTGCCCAGCTGGAGCTTCACTGCCCTGCTGGAGCCTCCCTGCCCTGCTGCAGCCTCCTGCTCAGCTAGAGCCTCCCTGCCCAGCTGGAGCTTCACTGCCCTGCTAGAGCCTCCCTGCCCTGCTAGAGCTTCCCTGCCCTGCTGGAGCCTCACTGCTCAGCTAGAGCCTCCCTGCCCAGCTGGAGCCTCCCTGCCCTGCTGGAGCCTCCCTGCTCAGCTGGAGCCTCCCTGCCCTGCTGGAGCCTCCCTGCCCTGCTGGAGCCTCCCTGCCCTGCTGCAGCCTCACTGCTCAGCTAGAGCCTCCCTGCTCAGCTGGAGCCTCCCTGCCCTGCTGGAGCCTCCCTGCCCTGCTGCAGCCTCACTGCCCTGCTGGAGCCTCCCTGCCCTGCTGGAGCCTCCCTGCCCTGCTGCAGCCTCACTGCTCAGCTAGAGCCTCCCTGCTCAGCTGAGCCTCCCTGCCCAGCTGGAGCCTCCCTGCTCAGCTGGAACCTCCCTGCTCAGCTGGAGAGTGTTGCTCAGGGGGTTGCACAGGGCTGGGACAGCCCAGGGGATGCAGGCTGCTGCTGCTTTCCCTGGCTCTCCCTGCAGTCAGTTTCACCATTTCCTTTGGCCAGGCCACAAGCATCCAGCTGCTTTACCAGCTTTGAGTCCTTCAGCTTCTAGCCTGCAGGGTGCCTGCCTGGGGCTGCTTCCCAGGAGCTGGCAGGGCTCCACAGGTCAGGGCAGCCAGGGCTGTGTCTGATGCTGATGCTCTCCCTCCATTTTCAGGGGGAGGGCTCCTCTGCTAGCTTACAGTTCCAGTTACTACTGACCTGCTCCTGGTGTAGATACATTCCAGCAGGGTTGGAGTGGAGAGGCTCAGGACAGCAGAGTGCACTTCCCTCCACACTGCCATGCCCCATGCTGCTGGAACCCCCCCAGCCCCAGCCAGCTGCTGAGCCCGGGGAGAGCGGCCCTCACCAGTGCTCCTCATCCTCCCAGCCCCACGCAGCCAAGCCTGGGGTCCTGCCAGGTTTTTCAGCCCCAAGCAGGCTGTGGCTTTGCTAGGAGGGCTTCCAGCCTTGGCTGCATCCCTGTCCACCCAAATCCTGCGGGAGCAGTAGAGCTTCACTTCTGATCGCAGAGAGCTCAGTGACCACTCGAGGCCGAGGGAAGCTTTTGCCTTTCCCTGGAGGCCTCTGCCCCTTGCCTTGGACTCTGGTTTTCCTTTAGCATTGCTCTCTAGTACTGCAGGGAAGGAGCAAGTGGTGATGGGAAGCTGCAGGGGTGACAGCCTCACAGGAGCCTTGAGAGACACTCTCCTGTCACATCCTCTGTGCTGCTCCCCAGCCCCAGTTTGCACAGAGCCCTGGGAGGAAATCTGACTTCTGCTTCTCATGCTTGCTCTTCTTGTGGGTCGTTCCTGGGGGGTGGGGCAGGGTCCCAGAGTGATGCTCAGTCCCAGATTGAAGGGGGGAAGCAAACACTTGAGGGGGGATGATGCTGCAACCCTTCACTTGGGAAGGTCTCTAAAGCCATAACGAAGCCAGGTCTCCGAGCACAGCGCGCGGCCAGCACAGCTGGGGGCAGGGGTTGCTCCCCCTCTGCTCCCCAACCCTGGGGGAATTCAGGCTGAAGGGGTAGGGGAAATCTGTACCAAACCAACCCCCCAGGGTGGTTGCTTCCCTTGGTCTCTCCCCTGGTAAATGAATGTTGTTGATTCACAATGATTTGGGGGTTTAGGCTCAACTCTCGCTAGTTTGGGGAAGGAAATCCATTCCATTCTCACTCGTTCTGTCTGGAAGCTCTCTCCTGCACACTCTACCAGGCAGAGGGTTTGCCTTTTCTATTCAAAACTGAAAACCACAAATAAAAGGGTTCAAAAGAAATAAAGAAATCCATGGACAAACTCAGCTCCTTCTGCGTGGGCACCAGCGGAGCCTCTGCCCTCTCCTCTCTCTCTCTCTGTGTGCCAAGGGGCTCTGGCTGGCTGCACAGCTGGGCAAGGGGGGATGCAGTGCCACAGGCTGGGGGCAGAGAGGCTGAGAGCAGCCAGGCAGAGAGGGACCTGGGGGGGGACTGGGTGACAGCAGCTGAACAGGAGGGAGGACATCCAGAGGGACCTGGACAGGCTGGAGAGGTGGGCACAAGCCAACCTCAGGAGGTTCAACAAGACCAAGGGCAGGGTCCTGCAGCTGGGTGGAGGCAACCCCAGGCACAAACCCAGGCTGGTCAGGGACTGGCTGGAAAGCAGCCCTGAGGAGAGAGCCTTGGGGGTGCTGGGGGAGGAGAAGCTCCCCAGGAGCTCTCAGTGTGCACTTGCAGCCCAGAAAGCCAACCAGAGCCTGGGCTGCAGCAGGAGAAGTGTGGCCAGCAGGGCAAGGGAGGTGATTCTCCCCCTCTGCTCAGCTCTGGGGAGACCCCACCTGGAGTCCTGCCTCCAGTTCTGGAGCCCCTATGGCAAGAGGGATCTGGAGGTGCTGGAAGGTGTCCAGAGCAGGGCCAGGAGGATGAGCAGAGGGCTGGAGCACCTCTCCTGTGAGGACAGACTGAAGGAGTTGGGGCTGTTCAGGCTGGAGAAGAGAAGGCTCCCAGGTGACCTCCTTGTGGCCTTCCAGGATCTGAAGGGGGCTCCAGGAAGGCTGGGGAGGGACTGCTCAGGATCTGAGGGAGTGCTAGGACTAGGGGGAATGGAATGAAGCTGGAGGTGGGGAGATTGAGGCTGGAGGGGAGGAGGAAGTTCTTCCCCAGGAGAGTGGTGAAGGCCTGGAATGGGTTGTCCAGGGAGGTGGTTGGGGCCCTGTCCCTGGAGGTGTTTAAGGCCAGGCTGGCTGAGGCTGTGGGCAGCCTGATGTAGTGTGGGGTGTCCCTGCCCATGGCAGGGGGGTTGGAACTGGATGATCCTTGTGGTCCCTTCCAGCCCTGACTGATACTGTGATACTATGAGCCAGCAGTGTGCCCAGGTGGCCAAGAAGGCCAAGGGCATCCTGGCCTGCATCAGGAAGAGTGTGGCCAGCAGGAGCAGGGAAGTCCTTGTGCCCTGTGCTCAGCACTGCTGAGGCCACACCTGGAGTCCTGTCTCCAGTTCTGGGCTCCTCAGGTTAGGAAAGATGTTGAGCTGCTGGAAGGTGTCCAGAGAAGGGCAAGAGAGCTGGGGAGGGGTCTGGAGCACAGCCCTGGGAGGAGAGGCTGAGGGAGCTGGGGTTGCTTAGCCTGCAGAAGAGGCTCAGGGGAGACCTTCTTGCTCTCTCCTGCTCCCTGAAGGGAGGTTGTGGCCAGGTGGGGGTTGGGTTCTTCTGCCAGGCAGCCAGCAGCAGAACAAGAGGACACAGTCTCAAGCTGTGCCAGGGGAGGTTTAGGCTGGAGGTGAGGAGAAAGTTCTTCCTAGCAAGAGAGATTGGCCATTGGGATGTGCTGCCCAGGGAGGTGGTGGAGTCCCCATCCCTGGAGGTGTTTAGGAAGAGCCTGGATGAGGCACTTGGTGCCATGGTTGAGTTGATCAGATGGTGCTGGGTGATGGGTTGGGCTTGATGATCTCAAAGGTCTTTTCCAACCTGGTTAATTCTACTCTAACAAGGATCAAAGTGGAGAGTCCTACACCTGGGGAGGAGCAACAGCAGGCACCAGGGCACTCAGCAGGGACACCTCCAGCTGGAGCAGGCTGCCCAGGCACACATCAGGTCTGATCTTAAATGTCTCCAACCAGCTCCCTGGGCTGCCTGCTCCAGCTTCTCACCACTCTCACTGTGCAGAACTTCCTCCTGGTGTCCAACCTAACTCTGCCCTGCTCCAGTTTCAAACCACTGTCCTCACCCTATCCCCACAGCCCTTCTGAACAGTCCCTCCCCAGCCTGTGGGTCCCCATCAGATACTGAAATGCAGCTCTAAGGTCTGCAGCCAGCAGAGGCACATCTGCCTTCAGTTTGCATCCATTGCCCTTGTCCTATCCCAGGACACCACTGTAAAGAGCCTAACCCTTTCATCTGTTTATAAACATTGTCCAGAGTCCCTCCCCAGCTCTCCTGGAGCCCCTTCAGGCACTGGAAGGCTGCTCTGAGGTCTCCCTGCAGCCTTCTCCAGGCTGAACAGCCCCAACTCTCCCATCCTGTCCCCACAGGGGAGGTTCTGCAGCCCTCACATCCTCTCCATGGCCTTCTCTGGACCCACTGAGCAGCTCCAGGTCTCTCTTGTGCTGGTGGCCCCAGAGCTAGACCCAGCAGCCCAGGCTGTGGGGACACAATCGTTAGCTGGGTCTGCACAGAGCCCAGGAGGCACAGACACACAGCCAAGTATTTTGCCAAGCACTTTCCCACTCCTGCCCACAGGCAGGCACTTAACTGGCTGCCCTCTGGGGCTGCCTGGGGATAGTCAGCAGTGTCCTAACACACAGAGCCCCCAGCCTGAGCCTTCCCTGGAAGCAGTGAGGAGCAGTTTGCAGGAGCTGCTGGCACCTTCCCACCCTGCTGAAGGATTCTGGCACCAGGCTCCACGTGAACAAATGCAATAGAAGCTGGAAGTTGTTTAGGAAGGTGAGAGCCACAGCACCACCACCACCACCACCCAGGCTGCAGCCCCTCCTGAGCTGCACCTTGGGGGTGGGAGGCAGAGCTGCACCTCATTTGTTCATCTGCTGCTGTAAAGCTTGTAGTGAAAGGGGGTGGAGAGGGCCAGAGGAGAGAAAACCTTCAGCTGCAGTCAAAGCAAGCTGCAGGCAAGCAAAAAGGCTGCTCTGAAATCCTTGCTCCTTCCCCCCCACCCCAGCCTGAGCCTCCCTTGGAAGCAGTGAGGAGCAGTTTGAAGGAGCTGCTGGCACCTTCCCACCACCAGGAAGGCTTTTGGCACCAAGCTCCACATGAGAAAAAGAGCAAAAACAGGTAACAGTTGCTTCCCAAGGCTGGGCTGGTGGTGTGCTGAGCAGCTGTGCCAGCAGCAGCTGTGCCAGCAGCAGCTCTGTGAGCAGAGGCTGAGAGCCCTGGGGCTGCTGAGCCTGGGGAACAGCAGCCCCAGAGGGGATCTTGCAAAGCTTATCAAGAGCTAAAGGGTGAGGCACAGACTCTTCTCAGTGGTGCCCAGTGCCAGGGCAAGGGGCACAAACCCTGACAGCCAGGGACTCCCAGCCTCAAGGAGCTGCTGGTCCAGAGCAGCCCAGGGAAGAGCTTTTCAGTCACTAAAAGGAGCCCCTTGCCCAGACCACAGCAGCAAAGAGCAGGCCTGAGAGGCAGCAGAGAAGCAGAGCTTAGAGTGGGAAAGAGCAGGAGCCATGTGCCAGGCAAATGGCCTGGGCACCTGGAATTCAACAAGACCAAATGCCAGAGGGCTGCACTTTGGCCACAGCAACCCCAGGCAGAGCTACAGGCTGGGGGCAGAGTGGCTGAGAGCTGCCAAACAGAGAGGGACCTGGGGGTGCTGATTGACAGCTGCCTGAACATGAGGCAGCAGTGTGCCCAGGGGGCAAGAAGGCCAAGGGCATCCTGGCCTGCATCAAGAAGAGTGTGGCCAGCAGGAGCAGGGAAGTCCTTGTGCCCTGTGCTCAGCACTGCTGAGGCCACACCTGGAGTCCTGTCTCCAGTTCTGGGCTCCTCAGTTTCAGAAGGACATTGAGAGACTTGAAGGTGTCCAGAGAAGGGCAAGAAAGCTGGGGAGGGGTCTGGAGCACAGCCCTGGGAGGAGAGGCTGAGGGAGCTGGGGTTGCTTAGCCTGGAGAAGAGGAGGCTCAGGGGAGACCTCATTGCCCTCTACAACTACCTGAAGGGAGGTTGGAGCCAGGTGGGGGTTGGTCTCTTCTCCCAGGCATGCAGCACCAGAAGAAGAGGACACAGTCTCAAGCTGTGCCAGGGGAGGTTTAGGCTGGAGGTGAGGAGAAAGTTCTTCCCAGAGAGAGTTGTTAGCCATTGGGATGTGCTGCCCAGGGAGGTGGTGGAGTCCCCATCCCTGGAGGTGTTCCAGAGGGGATTGGATGTGGCACTTGGTGCCATGGTTTAGTCATGAGGTCTGTGGTGCCAGGTTGGACTTGATCATCTTTGAGACCTCTTCCAACCTTGGTGATTCTGTGAGACTGTGAATGCAGGGCAGGGAGGAGCAAGGAGCTGCTGCAGCAAAGGCTTCCTGCCCTTAGCACTGCTCAGTGGTAGCTGCTGCTGGTGGTGAGGCACTGAGCTGCCCGGGGAGCTGCTGGAGTCCCCATCCCTGGAGGGGTTCAAAACCAAGTGGCTGTGACTTCAGGACATGGCTTAGTTGCCATGGTGGTGGTGGGTTGATGGTTGGACTTAAGGTCCTGAAGGCCTTCTCCAATCAAAACAATTCTATGATTCCCTCCTGGAAGTTAATTTGCCCTTCCTGCACACTCCTGGCCTGGGGTGCACCCATTGCCATCAGAGAGTCATAGGACAGCTTGAGGAGGAAAGGACCTCAAAGCTCATCCAGCTCCAACCCCCTGCCATGGGCAGGGACACCTCCCACCAGCACAGCTTGCTCAAGGCCTCATCCAGCCTGGCCTGGAACACCTCCAGGGAGGAGGCAGCCACAGCCTCCCTGGGCAGCCTGTGCCAGAGTCTCACCACCCACACTGCAAGGAATTTCTTCCTCACCTCCAGTCTCAATCTCCTCTCTCCCAGCTCAAAGCCATTGTCCCTCACCCTGTCACTCCCAGCCCTTGTCAAAAGTCCCTCCCCAGCTTTCTTGTAATCCCCTTCAGATCCTGCAAGGCTGCTCTGAGGTCTCCTTCTTCCTCACAGCCAATCTCAATCTCCCCACTTCTAGTTTTGCTCCATCCCCCCCAGTCCTATCCCTCCCTGACAACCTCAGAAGTCCCTCCCCAGCTTTCTTGGAGCCCCCTTCAGACACTGTAAAGCCACAATTAGGTCCCCTTGGAGCCTTTTCTTCTCCAGCCTGCACAACCCCAGCTCCCTCAGTCTGTCCTCGCAGCAGAGCAGCTCCAGCCCTCTGCTCCTCCTTGTGGCCCTTCTCTGGACACCTTCCAGCACCTCCAGATCCTTCCTGGCACAGAGGCTCCAGAGCTGGCCCCAGAGCTGCAGCTGTGGTCTCAGCAGAGTGGAGCAGAGGGGCAGAATCCCCTCCCTGGCCCTGCTGGCCACACTTCTCTTGCTGCAGCCCAGGCTCTGCTTGGCTCTCTGGGCTGCAAGTGCTCCTGCTGGCTCCTGCTGAGCTTCTCCTCCCCCAGCACCCTCAAGGCCTTTTCTCCAGGGCTGCTCTCAAGACCATGGTGTGAAAGACAGAAAATAGCTTCCCCTTTCCCTACAAATTGCCTCTTGTGCTTTGCACTCTTCTTGTCTCTGAAAACACAGCCCCAGGCCACCATCCTGGTTCCAAGTCCTCTTTGAAACCCAGTTCTAAAGGAGCACAGGCAGTGGAACCCAGCTGAGGTGAATGTGCAACCTCTTGCTGCCAGCCCCTGGGGCTCCAGCAGCTCGGGGGGGAAGCACAGAAGAGGTTTGTAGAGCTGAGGAAGCCTGGGTCTGTGGTCATGTTCTGCACTTATGGTCCTGAACCACATCTTCTAAAAGGGGTGCAGATGGAATCTCCCCAGCAGACACTCAGGGTGCTCCATCCAGGGGAGGCCATGAAAATGCTCAGGGGTTGGAGCAGCTCTGCTATGAGGCCAGGCTGAGGGAGCTGGGGGTGTTCAGCCTGGAGAGGAGAAGGCTCCAGGGAGACCTAACAGCAGCCTGCCAGGACCTGAAGGGGCTACAGGAAGGAAGCAGAGAGACTGTTTGCAAAGGCCTGCAGGGACAGGACCAGAGGCAATGGCTTCAAACTAGAGCAGAGCAGATTGAGATTGGCTGTGAGGAGCAAGTTCTGCATCAGGAGGCTGCTGGAACACTGCAGCAGGCTGCCCAGGGAGGTGGTTGAGGCTCCATCCCTGGAAATATTCCAGGAGAGGCTGGACAGGGCTCTGGGCAACCTGATGCAGTGGAGGATGCCCCTGCTGAGTGCAGGGCTTGGACTGGCTGAGCTTTGGAGCTCCCTTCCAACCCAGAGCACTCTGTGATTCTGTGATTCCCTGCTCCCTCCCTGGAGGTGTTCAAGGCCAGGCTGGATGAGGCCTTGAGCAGCCTGTGCTGGTGGGAGGTGTCCCTGCCCATAGCAGGGGGTTGGAACTGGATGAGCTTTGGGGTCCCTTCCAGCCCAACCCATTCTGTGCTTCCCTCTCCCTGAGCCTCCTGCCACTTTCTCAGCCCTAGTGCTGCACACAGAAGCAGGCAGGGGAGGCCTTGGTCTCACCTCAGCCATGTCCCAGACCTCTGAGAAACTAAGGAGAGGATCCCTTGGAGGTCAGCACACAGAGTGTCCTATCACAGACACTCAGAAGGCTCTGAACTTGCTGCTGGTGTGGAGGATTTCAGCTCCTCAGCCCTGTGTCCTTGCAGACCCCCATGGCTGCCTGCTTCCCCTGCCCAGCCACGGCTCTGCTGTGGGTCAGCGGCTGGCAGCCCTGTGGGGCTTGTCTGCAGCCATGGTGCTGCCACCAGCAATTAAACCCAGCAGATGGTTTTCTTCCTGGCCCCCTGCAGCTGGAATCTGAAACTTTCCCCTTTGCTGTCCATGGCCAGCACCAGCAGAGCCTGAGCAGAGGCCAGCTTTCCATTCGTGCCCCCAGCAGGCTTCGGAACCAAACCAGCTGCAGGCTGGAGCCCGCGGCTCCGGATGCGCCCCGGCAGGGAGGCAGGCAGCCAAGCCAGCTCCCAGCACCTCTCTGCCTCCCCTGGGGTGACCAAAGGGCAACCTGCAGGGGAGTAAAGGCACAGAGACACCTGAGCAGCAGCTGCCAAGCAAGAAACACCAGCCAAGGACTCAAGCAAACAGGATCTGAGAGCTGCTCATCGGTGATGCAGCGAGGCTGGGGGCCCCCAGCGGGCTTGCAGAGGATGCCAAGCTCCTGCCAAGCTCCTTCCTGCACTGGAGACAGAGCTCTGCCAGCTAGGAAGGACTTCAGGAGGCAGGAGGTGATTGCCTCCCACCCACAGGCGTGGGACAGCCTGAGGAAGGTGTCTGGGGTTCAGGCCTCCGCTTAGGGCTGCTCACAAGGGCATGGTGCTGCAGCCACAGGCAGGGGGGGATGAGGTGGGGACACAGCATGGGCTGGGCCTTGGCCCCAGCTCAGGTGGTGCCAACTCACTCACACTCTGTGGGATGAGAGCAGCCAAGAAGCAAAAGGGGTTTGATCATCTCTGCTCCTTCACAGAGCCTGCCTCTGTCCCCAGTCACCTCTCACTGTGAAGGGTCTCCAGCTGCTGGTAGAGAGAAGCAAAGGGCAAGAAGGAAACCTCTCCTTCATGCCTGTATGTGCTGGAAGCAGAGAGAGTTGGGGCTGTTCAGTCTGGAGAGGAGAAGGCTCTGAGGAGACCTAATTGTGGCCTTCCAGGATCTGAAGAGGGAGAGCAAAGATGTGGGCAGCAGGTCCAGGGAGGCTCTCCTGCCCCTCCACTCTGCTCTGGTGGGGCCACGTCTGCAATACTGAGTCCACCTCTGGGCTCCCCAGCTCAAGGGAGACAGGGAACTGCTGGAGAGGGCACAGCAAAGATGCTGAAGGCAGTGGAGCAGCTCTCTTGTGAGGAGAGCCTGAGGCAACTGGGGCTTTGGGGTCTGGAGAAGAGCAGCCTGAGGGGAGATCTCATCAAGGTGTCAGGAGGATGGGACCAGGCTTTGTTCAGGGGTGCCCAGGGACAGACAAGGGGCAGCAGGCACAAACCTGAACATGAAAAGTTCCATCTAGACATGAGGAGGAACTTCTCTGATGTAAGGCTGCTGGAGCCCTGGAGCAGGCTGCCCTGAGAGGTGCTGGAGCCTCCATCTCTGCAGACATCCCAAACCCACCTGGATGTGCTCCCGGGTGGCTTGCCCTGGGTCACCCTGCCTTGGCAGGGGGGTTGGCCTGGGTGATCTCCAGAGGTCCCCTCCCAGCCCTCCCATGCTCTGATTCCACAGCCACATTGCTTTGTTAAAAACAACTTTAAAGGCCTTTCCTGCTGCTGGGTTCTGTGGTGCCTCAGCTCCAGCACTGAAACAGCACTGAAAGCCTGGCTCAGATTCCTCCCAAGGCAAAGCACTGAAAGCCTGGCTCAGATTCCCTCCCAAGGCAAAGCACTGAAAGCCTGGCTCAGATTCCTCCCAAGGCAAAGCACTGAAAGCCTGGCTCAGATTCCTCCCAAGGCAAAGCACTGAAAGCCTGGCTCAGATTCCTCCCAAGGCAAAGCAGTGAACCACCACTCAAAGCCTGGCTCAGATTCCCTCCCAAGGCAAATCCCAACAGCTGCCCTGCAGGATGCAGTGACAGGATTGCTTCAGTGGTGGGTATCAGGTTCACCTGGGAACATCTTCTGCTGGGAGCTATTGACAGCAGCCAACTCCAGAGGACAGTTTGGAAACAGCATCTCTGCTGCCTGCCTTTTAGCAACCTACTTGTGGCCAACACGCAGCAGCTGCACTGCTTCAGCCTGCCAGGGCCTGAAGGGGCTACAGGAAGGCTGCTTGCAAAGGCCTGCAGGGACAGGAGCAGGGCAAATGGCTTCAAAGTAGAGCAGAGCAGATTGAGATTGGATGTGAAGAACAAGTTCTGCACCAGGGGCACTGCTGGTGGAACAGTTCTGCACTTACTGGCACAGACATTAAGAGGAAGTGTCAGTTTGTGTTAGCCTGGTAAGCTGTTTGGGTTGAATCTGTCAGCATCTGCCTTAGCCACACAGCCTCACAAGTGGTCCATGGTTATAAGGACTCTCCTGAGCCTTCTCTCCTCAAGGCAGAGCTGGCTTAGTCCAGCCTGGAGAGTGCTGAGAGGCCTGGCAGCCCTGCTGTGTGAGGCAAGGCTGAGAGCTGAGTGTGTTCAGCCTGCAGAAGAGAAGGCTCAGGGCAGACCTCATCACCATGGAGCAGCAGCTAAAGGGAGGCTGCCAGGAGGATGGAGACTCCCTGTGTCCAAGGAGCCCCATGGGAAAGACAAGGGGGGATGGGGCCAAGGCACTGCTGGGGACATTCCCATGGGACTGCAGGAGAAAATGTTTGCCCCTGAGAGCAGTCAGAGAGTGGAATCACCTCCCAAGGGCAGCAGGGGAGTCCCCTCCATGGGGCAGTTGGAAGGCTCAGCTTGGCAGGGGGCTGGGCCAGCTCCTTTCAGCTCTGCTGTGAGCTGCAGAGGTTGGAGCAGGTGGTCCCTGGGGTCCCTTCCAGCCTGCACTCTGTGTTGCCACAGCACAGGAGTGGCTGAGTGCCTTAAACACCTTCAAGCCCTGCACCAATCCCCTGTGTGTGGCAGAGGTTCAGGCAGACAGTGGGTGTCTGGGGAGCAGCTGGCATCACTCCTGCCCAGGCTGTGCTCTGCAGCTCTGTGTGGCTGGAGATGGAGAGGCTGCCACTGCCTGCTGCCTGTGTGTGCCTGCCCCTGGCTGCACAGAGTGTGGAGCAGCTCATGGAGCTGTGAACCATTTGCCAGCTCTCTGCCAGGGCTTAGCTTGCTCTGGGGGTTCCTTGGGGTTGTTCAGCCTGGAGAAGGCTGAGAAGAGAAGGCTCTGAGGAGACTTAATAGCAGCCTGCCAGTACCTGAAGGGGCTCCAGGAGGGCTGCAGAGAGACTGTTTGGGGGTGCTGGTGGAAGAGCAGCTGGCCAGGAGCAGGCAGGGTGAGCTTGCAGCACAGGAGGCAAATCACAGCCTGGGCTGCATCCAAAGCAGTGCTGCCAGCAGAGCCAGAGAGCTGATTCTGCCACTTGGCTCTGCTCTGGGGAGACCTCACCTGCAGTGCTGTGAGCAGGGCTGGAGCCCTCAGGACCTGGAGCTGATGGAGAGGGTGCAGAGGAGGCCCTGAAAATGCTCAGGGGGTTGGAGCAGCTTTGCTATGAGGTCAGGCTGAGGGAGGTGGGAGAAAGCTGAGAAGAGAAGGCTCCAGGGAGACTTAATAGCAACCTGCCAGGACCTGATGGGGCTACAGGAAGGCTGCAGAGAGACTGTTTGCAAAGGCCTGCAGGGACAGCACCAGGGGCAATGGCTTCAAAGTACAGCAGAGCAGATTGAGATTGGCTGTGAGGAGCAAGTTCTGCATCAGGAGGCTGCTGGAACACTGCAGCAGGTTGCCCAGGGAGGTGGCTGAGGCTCCATCCCTGGAGATATTGAAGGTGAGGCTGGGCAGGGCTCTGGGCAACCTGCTCCAGTGGAGGATGTCCCTGCTGAGTGCAGGGCTTGGACTGGGTGAGCTTTGGAGCTCCCTTCCAACCCAGAGCACTCTGTGATTCTGTGATCTATGATTTGCTGGCAATTTGCTCCATGCAGAGGCTCTCTCTCAGCTGCCTGAGCCATGCCTCTACAGCAGGTGAGAGAAGCCTTGCCCTGAACTGCTTATTGTGGGAAGCATGGCAAATAAAGGTGCAAGCAAGGTAAGATGGAAAAGGTCCTGTGTGACTCAGGACCATCTCTGTCAGAGGTCTGATCAAACCCAGCAGGTGTGGAAATGCCATGGTGGGACAGCCCCCAGGGCCCTGCTGCCTCTCAGCATGACCACCCCCCACCCCCATCCCCATTTCTATCTCCAGTTCCACCTGGAGCAGGAACTGCAGAGCCCTCAGACAGAAAGATCCCTAAATGAAATGAAGGCTACTGAGACAACCAGAGGCTCTTCCACCAGCTGAGCTACAGAGCTTTGCAGTCAGGCATGAACTGCTGGCCCCAGTACCTGCAGGGGGCTACAAGAGAGCTGGGGAGGGATTTCAGAAGGGCTTGTGGAGACAGGACAAGGGGCAATGGACTGAGCCTGGGAGAGGGCAGAGAGAGACTGGAGAGGAGGAAGAAATTCTTTGCAGTGAGGGTGGTGAGACTCTGGCACAGGCTGCCCAGGGAGGTTGTGGATGCTCCCAAGGCCAGGCTGGATGAGGCCCTGAGCAAGCTGGGCTGGTGGGAGGTGTCCCTGCCCATGGCAGGGGGTGGAGCTGGATGAGCTTTGAGGTCCTTTCCAACCAGTCCATGCTCCTGTGAATCTGACTCACTGCCCCTCTGCAAGGCTAAGGAGCTGCTCCTTCCTCAGGGCTGTGTGGCTCACTCCCCTTTGCTGCCTGGGGAGGGGTCAGTGAGGCACAAGTGCTGCACCCTCTCATGCTCCTCCTCTCGCTCGCTGAGCACAGCTGGGCACTGCTCTTGCAAGAGACATTCCGAGTTTGAACTCCTGAGGTGTCCAGCTTCGAAGGTGCTGACAGCAGCCCCTTTGCAGGGTGCTTTCTGCCTCCCAGGGCTCCACCTTCTGAGGCAGGGCTGCTGCTTCCTCAGGAAAGGAGCAGCTTTGCTCTGCCCCATGGCCCCATCCAGTCCCCTCTGCCAGAGGCCAGGCTGTGCCTGTGCTCCCCACCTGTCCCCTCTGCTCTCATCCCCTCCCTGCCTGGGGCTGTGCTGCCAGCCTGGGCCCTCTCTGTGTCTCTTCACCCCAGGGTGCTGGTGGGAGTGCAGCCTTCCCCTGGGCCGTGCTGGGGAGCCAAGGTCTCCCCATGGGTGCCCTCCCACAGCTCCCCTTCAGATTTGTGTGGCAGCCCTGCTCTCAGTGCCAGCCCAGATGCCAGCTGAGGGCTGCCCAGCTGCAGCCCACCCTCTGCAGGCTGACATCCCCATCCTGGCCTGACAAAGGCCCCCCTTGGTCCAGCAGCCCCCCAGAGGGCTGTGTCTCCCCCACCTCTCCCCCTGCAGCAGGGCTCCCTGCCTGCCAGCAGCACTTGAGCAGCCCTTTGCCCACAGGGGTGGCTGCTGGACACTGGAGCCCAGCCCTGCTGTCACCTCTGCCATGCTCAGGGAGGAAGGAAGCCAGCCCATGGCTTCAGCACCCAGACACAAACCCCAGCTGCAAAGGTGGGTTTTGAAGGCCCTTGATCTCTCCTCTCCTCCTCTCCTCTCCTCTCCTCTCCTCTCTCCTCTCCTCTCCTCTCCTCTCCTCTCCTCTCCTCTCCTCTCCTCTCCCTCTCCTCTCTCCTCTCCTCTCCCTCCTCTCCTCCTCTCCCTCTCCTCTCCCTCTCCTCTCCTCTCCTCTCCCTCTCCTCTCCTCTCCTCTCCTCTCCTCCCTCTCCTCTCCCTCCTCTCCTCCTCCCTCTCCTCCTCTCTCCTCCTCCTCCCTCCCTCCTCCCCTCCCTCTCCCTCCCTCCCTCCTCCTCCTCCCTCCCTCCTCTCCTCTCCTCTCCCTCCCTCTCCTCCTCTCCTCTCCCTCTCCTCCCTCTCCCTCTCCTCTCTCCTCCTCTCCTCTCCTCTCCTCCTCCTCTCCTCTCCTCTCCTCTCCTCTCCTCCTTCCTCTCCTCCTCCTTCCCTTCCCTTCCCCTTCCCCTTCCCCTTCCAAGTCTTCAGCAGGATTTAGGAGCCCTGTGCTGGTTCACAGGAGTCATCCCCACCTGAGGCAGGCCTGGTTGCTTCAGAGGCTGCTTTTTCTTCCCAGCCATGTATGACAGGGGAGCCCAACCCCAGCTCCAGCTCTGCTTCCTGGGGCTGTGTGTGTGGCCACCAGTGCTGCCCTGCAGTCCTGCATCTGCCAGAAGCTGTTGGGGACATGGGAGCAGGCTGCAGCAGGGCACAAAGAGGAGAGCAGAAGCAGAGAGCTGGGTGCTGCTTCCCATGCACAAGGGCAGAGCAGCAGCTGGTGGACAGAGATGTGACTTCAGCAGCTGCAGAGGCTGAATTCCCCCCGAGGCCAGCAGTGCAGTGCCTGCTGCAGCCAAACTGCCTTCCCACAGCTGCCCTGAGCATGCCCTTGGCAGGTGAAATGCTGCAGCACCCCCAGCTGCTGGGCTGGCCACTGGCTCGCTGCTGGGACCCCAGCAAGGAAACAAATGTGTGCTCTGGGGCTGGCTACACTGCTCTGAACAGCACAGACAGCAGAGAGAAGGGGAAAACAATCCAGACTGCAGGCTAGCCCTGAAGTGATGCAAGAGCAGAGGGACAGGATGAGCTTTTCCCACAGCACAGGTTCCAGCTCCATTGCAAAACCTCAGCTGGCACACAGGGACTCCCCCAGGAGGTCTCCCAGGGCCAGCAGGCACTTCACACTCAGCAGGAAGGTGACACAATCAGGATCCTTCCATACTGCCTGGCAGAGAGCTGTGTGGGGAGAGCCAGGTGAGAGCCAGGTGAGAGCTGCAGCCCTCCCTGCCAGCACTGCCTCAGCTTACAGACTGCAAGGCCACAGGAGGCTGTGGCTCACTGGGCAGGAGCAGAGGCTCAGCTCCCCAGGACAGGGTGCCCAGGGGGCCAAGAAGGCCAAGGGCATCCTGGCCTGCAGCAGGAAGAGTGTGGCCAGCAGGAGCAGGGAAGTCCTTGTGCCCTGTGCTCAGCACTGCTGAGGCCACACCTGAGTCCTGTCTCCAGTTCTGGGCTCCTGAGGTTAGGAAAGATGTTGAGGTGCTGGAAGGTGTCCAGAGAAGGGCAAGAAAGCTGGGGAGGGGTCTGGAGCACAGCCCTGGGAGGAGAGGCTGAGGGAGCTGGGGTTGCTTAGCCTGGAGAAGAGGCTCAGGGGAGACCTTCTTGCTCTCTGCAACTCCCTGAAGGGAGGTTGGAGCCAGGTGGGGGTTGGTCTCTTCTCCCAGGCAGGCAGCACCAGAACAAGAGGACACAGTCTGAAGCTGTGCCAGGGGAGGTTTAGGCTGGAGGTGAGGGGAAAATTCTTCCCTGAGAGAGTTGTTAGCCATTGGGATGTGCTGCCCAGGGAGGTGGTGGAGTCCCCATCCCTGGAGGTGTCCCAGAGGGGATTGGATGTGGCACTTGGTGCCATGGTTTAGTCATGAGGTCTGTGGTGCCAGGTTGGACTTGGTGATCCTTGAGGTCTCTTCCAGCCTTGGTGATTCTGTGAGACTGTGAATGCAGGGCAGGGAGGAGCAAGTTGCTGCTGCAGCAAAGGCTTCCTGCCCTTAGCACTGCTCAGTGGTAGCTGCTGCTGGTGGTGAGGCACTGAGCTGCCCAGGGAGCTGCTGGAGTCCCCATCCCTGGAGGTGTTTGTCTCTTCTCCCAGGCACCCAACACCAGAACAAGAGGACACAGTCTCAAGCTGTGCCAGGGGAGGTGCAGACTGGATGTTAGGAAGAAATTCTTCATTGAGAGAGAGATTGGCCATTGGGATGTGCTGCCCAGGGAGGTGGTGGAGTCCCCATCCCTGGAGGTGTTTAGGAAGAGCCTGGCTGAGGCCTTGGTGCCATGCTCTGGTTGATTAGTTAGGGTTGGGTGATGGTTTGGACTTGATGATCTCTGAGGTCTCTTCCAACCTGGTTGATTCTGTGGTGCTGTGCCATGGGGCTCAGGCTGGGGTCTGGACTAGTGCTCAGGGTCAGGCCTGTGTTTGTGCCATGCTTGTCCCTCCCTGTCCTTTCTTCCCACCCCTGAGCTCTACCACCTGGCAAAACACTGGCACAGTGCAGGGTCAGGCCAGGTCATGACCCCAGCACACAAGGACAGGAAGCCCTCTGCCCTTAGCTGGGCTAAGCTTAGGCACAGGCCAGGCCAGAGGACTTCCCTGGATTCTCTTTTGTAAACCACAGCTGCTTTTTTTGCCCTTTTCCTGAACCAAGTGATCTTCACCCCAAGCTCTGCAGTCACAGAGACTGCCTGGGATCCCTCTCTGTCAAACCAGGCTGCTTGAGCTGGGGTTAGAATGGAGCCAGACTTCAAACCCCAGCTGCTGCAGGAAGCAGATGGAGGCAGATGTGCCTCTGCTGGCTGCAGACCTCAGAGCTGCATTTCAGTATCTGCAGGGGACCCACAGGCTGGGGAGGGACAGTTCAGAAGGGGCTGTGGGGATAGGGTGAGGGCAATGGTTTGAAGCTGGAGCAGGGCAGGGTCAGGTTGGGCAGCAGGAGGAAGTTGTGATGGTGAACTCTCACAGTGAGAGGTGAGACACTGGCACAGGCTGCCCAGGGATGTGGCTGAGGCTCCATCCCTGCAGACATTCAAGCTCAGACTTGCTGTGGCCCTGGGCAGCCTGCTCTGGCTGGAGGTGTCCCTGCTGAGTGCAGGGGGTTGGACAAGATGCCCTTGGAGGGTCCCTTCCAGCCCAGTGCAATCTCTAGGAGCCACATGTCTTGTCCAGAGCTGTCACCTGCTTTCCATCTGCTGAGGGAGAAGCAGATGGACCAGAGGGTCCTGCAGTCACACTAACACAGCAAGGGGTTCAAGAAGAGTCTCCCCTGTGAGGGCTTCCCCCTCCTTCCACTGCCTGTGACATTATCTAATGTCACTTGAGACAAGTCCCTCACCTCTGTGTAGATTTGGGATCAAGCTCCTTTCACCATGTAGATCATCCCCACAGCATCACCAGCTCCTAAGTGAATACTACACTGAGCTGGGCTGCAGCAAGAGAAGTGTGGCCAGCAGGGCCAGGGAGGGGATTCTGCCCCTCTGCTCCACTCTGCTGAGACCACAGCTGCAGCTCTGGGGCCAGCTCTGGAGCCTCTGTGCCAGGAAGGATCTGGAGGGGCTGGAAGGTGTCCAGAGAAGGGCCAGGAGGAGGAGCAGAGGGCTGGAGCTGCTCTGCTCTGGAGACAGCCTGAGGGAGTTGGGGTTGTGCAGGATGGAGAGGAGAAGGCTCCCAGGAGACCTCATTGTGGCCTTCCAGGATCTGCAGGGGGCTCCAAGAAAGCTGGGGAGGGACTTTTGAGGGTGTCAGGGAGGGATAGGACTGGGGGGGATGGATCAAAACTGAAGTGGGGAGATTGAGATTGGCTGTGAGGAAGAAGTTGTTGCCCAGGAGGGTGGTGAGAGCCTGGCAGAGGTTGCCCAGGGAGGTGGTGGCAGCCTCCTGCCTGGAGGTGTTTGCAGCCAGGCTGGATGGTGGCTGTGAGCAACCTGCTGTGGTGTGAGGTGTCCCTGCCCATGGCAGGGGGTTGGAGCTGGCTGAGCCTTGAGGTCCCTTCACCCAGGAGCTCCTCAGTGGTCTGTAGCAGCCATGAGGCAACCAGGAATGCAATGATTTGAGGGCCTCTGGAGCTGAATTGCCTTCCACTCTCCATGACACTCATGCAAGGTTCAGAATCTCTGCTGCCCCTTGCAGTACTGTGACAAAGCACTGCAGGGCAGGTGCCCTCCACCCCCTCCAGCTGCCAGAAGCCTGCAGAGTTCAGGAGACATGAGAGCAGGGAGAGGAAGGCAGCCCAGGAGGAGCAGTCAGTGCAGATCTTGAGGTTTATTGCTGATGGCCCTGCCCTGCACAGCTGCCCACCTGCCCTGCTGCCAGGAGGGGATTATCCTCAGGAGCCCCACAGCCTCACAGCCCCTGTGCCAGCTCGGGTGCTGTGACTGCAGCCCTCTGTGTGGCAGCCTGCTGCTTGCAGAGCACTTGGAGACCAAACTCCACCCTGCCTGATCCTGAATTCCTGGCAGGATCTGGGCTCTGACATTCTTTGGTACGACCTGCTGGCAGCTGGGGGCACCCAGAGGGGCATGCTGCTTTTCCTGAGCTCAGCACAACCCTGTGCAAGAAGCTGCTGCTGCTGCTGCTGAGAGGTTCTCACAGAGCCACCAGCATGAGCCAGTGCAGTTTCCCCTCTGCCACATCCCCCCCTGTGCTCTGAGGCAAAGGCTCCCACCCAACCTGTCAGCCCCCCGCTTGCCAGCACCATTAATAGCATTGGGTTTGCCCTCTTGATGAAGTCCAGGAGGTCTCTTCCCTCCTGTGTGGTTGCACTTCTTCATTCCTGCTGCCCTGGTGTCTTGCTCAGGCAGTGCCCAGGCTGCAAGGCAGCTGTGTGCCAGCTGGTGGGAGCTGCTTCCTCTTTAGGTGCCTGTCCTCTCAGTGTACACCAGCAAAGCTTCTCCCACTCCACTCATCACAAGGCTGCAAACAAAAGCAGGTCACAGAGTTAGCACCAGGCAGGACACAGAGGGCAGCATGGAGAGAGAGCTGTTTTCCTGCCTGAAGACATCTCAGCCCAGAGGCAGCAGCCCAGGGGATCTGATCCTTTGTCTGGCTAAGAAAAGGCTGGAAGCAGAAAGGTTTTGTTGCCCTGCCCTGCCTGGGGCTGGTGGCACTCACGTGGAAACAGAGGCAGCCATGCAGCTGGAGAGGCTGCACCTGGTTACAGGAAGAGCTGCACACAGGAGGAGAGCAAGGCAAGAGGCTCTGAACCTCATTAGCCTCACAGAATGGCAGGGGCTGGCAGAGACCCCTGGAGTCCAACCCCCCTGCCAAGGCAGGGTGACCCAGGGCAGGTCACCCAGGAGCACATCCAGGTGGGTTTGGGATGTCTCCAGAGATGGAGGCTCCAGCACCTCTCAGGGCAGCCTGCTCCAGGGCTCCAGCAGCCTTAAATCAGAGAAGTTCCTCCTCATGTCTAGATGGAACTTGTTCAACTTTGTGCCTGCTGCCCCTTGTCTGTCACTGGGCACCACTGAACATAGCCTGGTCCCATCCCCCTGACCCCCACCCTTGAAGTATTGATCAGCACTGATCAGATCCCCCTTGGTCTCTGCTCCTCTCCAGACTACAAAGCCCAAATTCTCTCAGCCCTTCCTCACCACAGCAGTGAGAAGGTTCATGATTCCCCCTTCCAGTTGCTGTTGGTGTTCCACCCTGAGAAGCTGCCACCTGACCCAGTCAGGAGGGGATGGCAAGCCTAGGGTTTGGGTCAGATGTGGATGGGAGGATGTCCCTGAGCCAGCAATGTGCTCCTGTGGCCAAGAAGGCCAAGGGCAGCCTGGGCTGGACTAGAAGGGCTGTGGGCAGCAGGTCAGAGAGGTTCTCCTGCCCCTCTACCCTGCCCTGGGGAGGCCACAGCTGGAATCTTGTGTCCAGTTCTGGGCCCCTCAGGTCAAGAAGGACTTCAGGGAACTGCTTGAGAGAGTCCAGCACAGAGCCACAGAGCTGCTGCAGGCAGTGGAAGATCTTCCTCCTGAGGAGAGCCTGAGGGAGCTGAGGGCTCTGCAGCTTGGAGAGGAGGAGCCTGAGGGTGACCTCACTGCTGTTGCTAAAGCTGTGCAGGGTGATGCCCAGAGGCTGGAGCCAGGCTCTGCTGGGGGATGCCCAATGCCAGCACAAGGGGCAGTGGTGGAAGCTGAGGCAGAGGAAGTGCCATGGGAACAGGAGGAAGGATTTTTCCCCTGTGAGGTGCCAGAGCCCTGGAGCAGGCTGCCCAGGGGGGTTGTGGAGTCTCCCTCTCTGGAGATATTCAACCCCCACCTGGCTGTGTTCCTGTGTGCCCTGCCCTGGGTGATGCTGCTCTGGCAGGGGGTTGGACTGGGTGAGCTTTGGAGTCCCTCCCAGCCCCTCACACTCTGTGACTCTGTGAAGGAGAATTCTGCTGTGGGGAGATGCCTGTGGTGCACTGAGGCCAGCAGAAACCTCCTTGTTTGCTTCCCTTTCTGAGGGCCTTGATGCTCCCTGAGGTCTCTTCCAACCTGGCTGATTCTATGCCACTGAAGCTGCTGGGAGAACCTTCCCCAGCCAGAGCTGCCCCTGTGCCCCAGTGCTGCTCACAGCACCATGCTGCCACTGAGGCTCCCCTCCAAGGCTCAGGCTGGAGGCAGGACTCCAAGCCAAGCCTTCCACACTAAGCCATGGACTGAAATGAAGCTGTCAGCCCACTCCATCCCTGCAGCAGCCTCCCAACCCTCCAGTCTGCTCTGCTGCCTACCACAGCTGACAGCAAGAGGGGAGGAGACCAACTCCTCTCCCCTGCTCTGCCAGTGCACAGCTAAGTGTGCTGACCTTTCATCTTGGCCTCGTGGCTTGGGGAGCTTATGAAACAGCAAAGCTCCTTAATGACCTTCATAAACAAAAGGAACTTGTGTTGAGTGCATGCCTAAGAGGGTTGGGGTTGGGGTTTTTTTCCCTTCCTTCCAGCCTGCAAAGCTGGAGGCTCCTGGAGGCTCCCTGGGCTTTAAGAGCATTAAGTTCATTTAGCCCTGAAGACCACAGAGCTGCCCTTGTTCCTCAGGGGAACTAACATTGCATAACAGCACAGAGTCCTCCAGCCACACAGGGACCTGCCCTAGAAAGTGGAGGCTGCAGAAGGGCTGCAGACAGCCCTACAGACACAGTGGCTCTGGGTGTGGAATCACCAGCCAGGAGCAAAGGGCTGGTGCAAGCTCTTCAAAGAGAGACAATGGAGACACTGAGGGGCTGGAGGGGGTCCAGGGAAGGGCAACAGAGCTGGGGAAGGGTCTGGAGAAGAGGGCTGGGGAGGAGCAGCTGAGGGACTGTGGAGAAGAGGAGGCTGAGGGAGACCTCATTGCTCTCTGCAGCTCCCTGAGAGGAGGCTGGAGCCAGGTGGGGGTTGGGCTCTGCTCCCTAGTCTCAGGTGATAGAAAGAGAGGGAATGGACTCAAGATGCACCAGGGGAGGCTTAGGTTGGAGATGAGGCAAAATGTCTTTGCTGCAGGAGTGGTCAGGGCTTAGCAGAGGCTGCCCAGGGAGGTGATGGAGTCCCCATGCCTGGAGGTGTTCCAGAGAGCTGTGGCCATGGCTCTTGGGGCCAGGGTTTGGTGGCCATGGTGGGGTTGGGTTGATTTGGACTGGGTGGTCTCAGAGGGTTTCTCCAACCCAAACCATTCCGTGATTCTATTTGCCTGTGGCACTCATTCCCCCAGCTGTAAACCATCCTGAGTGAAGTGTGGTGGAGCTCAACACCCACAGTGTCCATGCTGTCCCACAGCAGCAGAGACACTCTGCTGGGTACTGCATCCAGCAGTGCACAGCTGCTCCTCCTGAGATGAAAGATGCTGCTGCATGAGCAGGGGGCTGGAGCTCTGGGGCCAGTTCTGGAGCCCCTGTGCCAGGAAGGATCTGGAGGGGCTGGAAGGTTGTTCAGAGAAGGGCCAGGAGGAGGAGCAGAGGGCTGGAGCTGCTCTGCTCTGGAGACAGCCTGAGAGAGTTGGGGTTGTGCAGGCTGGAGAGGAGAAGGCTCCCAGGAGACCTCATTGTGGCCTTCCAGGATCTGCAGGGGGCTACAGGAAAGCTGGGGAGGGACTTGTGAGGGTGTCACGGAGGGATAGGACTGGGGGGATGGAGCAAAACTAGAAGTGGGGAGATTGAGATTGGCTGTGAGGAAGAAGTTGTTGCCCAGGAGGGTGGTGAGAGCCTGGCACAGGCTGCCCAGGGAGGTGGTGGAAGCCTCCTGCCTGGAGGTGTTTGCAGCCAGGCTGGAGGTGGCTGTGAGCAAGCTGCTGTGGTGTGAGGTGTCCCTGCCCATGGCAGGGGGTTGGGACTGGCTGAGCCTTGAGGTTCCTTCCAGCCCTGACAGTTCTGTGGCTCTGTGAACCTGACCTGCACAAAGCATTTCCACAGGCACCACTGCATGGCAGAGCCTGGTTTGCTGCTCAGAAGCCAGGCCCTGGAGGCACTTACCAAGCAATGGTTAGGACATTGGCAGTCATGACAAAGAAGAAGGGTGATAAGGCAGCAGTGAGGACCTGTGAATTGAAAGGAAAACAACAGAACACTTTGTGAACTTGGGATGCCACAAATGGAGCCTGAAATGCTTCTGCTGGGATCAAAGTTATGCCTCTGCAGTCACACTTTGTCCTCTGCTCTTTGGGTTTTTTTCTTAACCATTAGATGCAGTCAATGTATGGTCAAAGGACCTGGGGGTGTTGATTGATAGCAGCTGAAGAGGAGCCAGGGGGTGCCCAGGTGGGCAAGAAGGCCACCAGCAGCCTGGGCTGGAGCAGCAGTGGTGTGGGCAGCAGGAGCAGGGCAGGGATTGTCCTCCTGGGCTGGGCACTGGGGAGGCCACAGCTTGAGTGCTGGGGTCAGCTTTGGGCTCTCACTCCAAGAAGGACATTGAGAGGCTGGAGCAGGTCCAGAGAAGGGCAACAGAGCTGGGGAAGGGTCTGGAGAAGAGTGCTGGGGAGGAGCAGCTGAGGGAGCTGGGGGTGTTGAGTGTGGAGAAGAGGAGGCTGAGGGAGACCTCATTGCTCTCTGCAGCTCCCTGAGAGGAGGCTGGAGCCAGGTCAGGGGTTGGGCTCTTCTGGCCTGGAATTGTGCCAGGGGAAGTTTAGGTTGGGTATTAAGAACAACTTCTTCCCTAAAAGGGCTCTGAAGCACTGGCCCAGGCTGCCCAGAGAGGTGGTAGAATCCCCATCCCTGGAGGGGTTTCAAAGATACAAAGATGTGGTGCTGAGGACCATGGCCTAGCCCCAGCCCTGGCAGTGTTGGGTTAAGGGCTGGACTTGATCTGTCCCAGCCTAAATGATTCTGTGGCAGCAGGAACCCAATGAGTCAATGCTAATCAGTGAGACCTTGCTGCACACAGAGCTGTCAGGGCTGGAAGGGAGCTCAAGGCTCAGCCAGCCCCAACCCCCTGCCATGGGCAGGGACACCTCACACCACAGCAGGTTGCTCACAGCCACATCCAGCCTGGCTGCAAACACCTCCAGGCAGGAGGCTTCCACCACCTCCCTGGGCAACCTGTGCCACTGTCTCCTGCTGTAAGCACAGAGATAGGCACTGTGAGCTCCTCTGGCCAGGGGGAAGCAGGCCAGAAGCAGCAGCAGCAGACACAACAGACTGGGACAGAAGAGCTGTGCAGCCAGCTTGGGGCAGCAACCTGCCTGTGGCGGCCTGCAGGGAAGGCAAAGGAAGAGATGCTGCTGGTTAGGCTGGGAGGCCAGTGGGGGAAACAGCAGGCTGGCCACAGCTCACAGCTCAGCTGGCACTGCCACACAACTCAGGATGCAGCAGAGGCAGGGCAGGAACCAGAGCAGAGGGTCCCTGGGTCACACAGCCCAGCTGGCCTGGCAACCTCCTAGCTTGTTGGCTGGGGAGAGCTGTCAGATGCTGGGCTGGGGGGGCTGGGACTGGATGCTCCCTTCCAACCCTAACAGCTCTGTGATTCCAAAAGCCTCCTCCTGAGAATGAGAGCTTGGAATGGCTTTGTGGGTGCAGAGAAGGCAAAAAGCCCCCAAGCAATAGGGTGTGGGGTGAGGAAAGCCAACTCCACCAAGCTGCTGCTCCACATCTCATCACATTGAAAACCACCTGAACATGAGCCAGCAGTGTGCCCAGGGGGCCAAGAAGGCCAAGGGCATCCTGGCCTACACCAGGAAGAGTGTGGCCAGCAGGAGCAGGGAAGTCCTTGTGCCCTGTGCTCAGCACTGCTGAGGCCACACCTTGAGTCCTGTGTCCAATTCTGGGCTCCTCAGGTTAGGAAGGATGTTGAGCTGCTGGAAGGTGTCCAGAGAAGGGCAAGAAAGCTGGGGAGGGGTCTGGAGCACAGCCCTGTGAGGAGAGGCTGAGGGAGCTGGGGTTGCTTAGCCTGCAGAAGAGGAGGCTCAGGGGAGACCTTCTTGCTCTCTGCAACTCCCTGAAGGGAGGTTGTAGCCAGGTGGGGGTTGGTCTCTTCTCCCAGGCAAGCAGCAGCAGAACAAGAGGACACAGTCTCAAGCTGTGCCAGGGGAGGTTTAGGCTGGAGGTGAGGAGAAAGTTCTTCCCAGAGGGAGTTGTTGGCCATTGGGATGTGCTGCCCAGGGAGGTGGTGGAGTCCCCATCCCTGGAGGTGTTCAAGAGGGGATTGGATGTGGCACTTGGAGCCATGGTTTAGTAGCCATGAGGTGTTGGGTGACAGCTTGGACTTGATGATCTTTGAGGTCTCTTCCAACCTTGGTGATACTGTGAGACTGTGATCCTGTGACACTGTGATACACCAAGGTGTCCTGGGCAGAGGGGCACAGCATCCTTGGCTAGCACTGCTCCCACAGCCAGCTGGATCCCAGCACACAGCTCCCTGCCTCAGCAGCCCTGCAGCTCCCACAGCTGCAGCCTGCACTCTGAGCCCTTCTGTTGCCAGAGGGCTAATGTAAAATGGAAAGAGTTCAGGGAGCAGAGCCAGGAGATGGAGGGCCTGATGTGCAGTCAGCAGCCAGGATGAGCAATGCCTGTGGGAAAGGAAGGCTTGGGAGTGATTTACAAATAACTTGGGAAACACAAGCACTGAGGAATGGAAGGAACTGCTTAGGATAATGCAGGATTGCCCAAGGAAAAAGATGAAATTAAGGAGCAAAACATTTAAACAATTATCAGCTCAGATTGCCTAAGCACTGTTTGCCTAGCTGGCTCCCAGGGGAGACAGCACAGCCTTCATTCCATCATCTGTGACTTGTTAAGACACCACCAGCCCCGTGGCAGGGAGGCAGATGGCACCTGGGAGCAGTGGCTGCAGCCCAGCCTGCACTGGCAGGGTCCTGAACCTGCCCCAGGAGTCAGCAGGGCAGGGGCACAGAAGCAGCCAGTGAGGAAGAGAGGATGGGCATCAGTTCATAGTATCATAGTATCATAGTATCATAGTATCAGTCAGGGTTGGAAGGGACCACAAGGATCATCTAGTTCCAACCCCCCTGCCATGGGCAGGGACACCTCCCACCAGCCCAGCTTGCTCAAGGCCTCATCCAGCCTGGCCTGGAACACCTCCAGGGAGGAGGCAGCCACAGCCTCCCTGGGCAGCCTGTGCCAGTGTCTCACCACCTTCCTACTGAAGAATTTCTTCCTAAGATTCAGTCTAAGCCCAATCTCCCTCAGCCTCAAACCATTCCTTGGTTTTATTCTGGAGAGGAGAGGAGAGGAGAAGGGAGAGGAGAGGAGAAGGGAGAGGAGAGGAGAAGGGAGAGGAGAGGAGAAGGGAGAGGAGAGGAGAAGGGAGAGGAGAGGAGAAGGGAGAGGAGAAGGGAGAGGAGAGGAGAAGGGAGAGGAGAGGAGAAGGGAGAGGAGAGGAGAGAAGGGAGAGGAGAGGAGAGGAGAAGGGAGAGGAGAGGAGAGAAGGGAGAGGAGAGGAGAAGGGAGAGGAGAGGAGAAGGGAGAGGAGAAGGGAGAGGAGAGGAGAAGGGAGAGAGGGAGAAGGAGAGGAGAGGAGAGGAGAGGGAGGAGAGGAGAGGAGAGGAGAGGAGAGAGAGGAGAGGAGAGGAGAGGAGAGGAGAGGAGAGGAGAGGGAGAGGAGAGGAGAGGGAGGGAGAGGAGAAGGGAGAGGAGAGGAGAAGGGGAGAGGAGGAGAGGAGAAGGGAGAGGAGAAGGAGAGGAGAGGAGGGGAGAGGAGAGGAGGGAGAGGAGAGGAGAAGGGAGGAGAGAGAGAAGGGAGAGGGAGAGAGGGAGAGGAGAAGGGAGAGAGGAGAGAGAGGGGAGAGGAGAGGAGAAGGGAGAGGAGAGGAGAAGGGAGAGGAGAGGAGAGGGAGAGGAGAGAGAGGAGAGGAGAGGGAGAGGGAGAGGAGAGAGAGAGAGGAGAGGAGAGGAGAGGAGAGGAGAGAGGAGAGGAGAGGAGAGGAGAGGAGAGGAGAGGAGAAGGGAGGAGAGGAGAAGGGAGAGGGAGGAGAGGGAGAGAGGGAGAGGAGAGGAGAAGGGAGAGGAGAGGAGAGGAGAGGAGAGGAGAGGAGAGGAGAGGAGAGGGAGAGGAGAGGAGAGGAGAGGAGAGGAGAGAGGAGAGGAGAGGAGAGGAGAAGGGAGAGGAGAGGAGAAGGGAGAGGAGAGGAGAGGAGAGGAGAGGAGAGGAGAGGAGAGGAGAGGAGAGGAGAGGAGAAGGAGAGGAGAGGAGAGGGAGGAGAGGAGAGGAGAGGAGAGGAGAGGAGAGGAGAGGAGAGGAGAGGAGAGGAGAGGAGAGGAGAGGAGAGGAGAGGAGAGGAGGAGAGGAGAGAGGAGAGGAGAGGAGAGGAGAGGAGAGGAGAGGAGAGGAGAGGAGAGGAGAGGAGAATCACAGTCACAGAAACACGGAACCACTGAAACACAGAATCAGAGTCACAGAGTCACAGAGGCACAGAATGTGAGGGGCTGGAAGGGACCTCCAAAGCTCATCCAGCCCAAGCCCCCTGCCAGAGCAGGGTCACCCAGGGCAGGCCACAACAGTCCTCTGTTCCAGGGAGCCAGTTCCAAGGCAATTGTCCTTTAAGCACATTTCAGCACTTCCCAAGGTGTTTTCATTCCCTTGTAGGGCTATGAAGACCCCACCTCCACTGAGGCTCAGAATGGCCTTGCAAACCCCAAGCCCACAGCAGCTAAGTGCAGCAATCTCTCTTTCCTCCCTCTAAAGGTCACAGTTGTCCTCCAAAGCATGCAGATGCCTGGGGAAAAGGAACCAGCTTGCAAGACAAAAGAAAGCAACTAAAAGGGCAAGGTGCAGCTCATGATTTCCAAATAGGTTCTGGTGCTCAACTTTTAAACCTAGGAGGTGGAAAGGAAGGAAGAAAAATGTCCTGAGTGGAACCAGGAGGTGTGGATGAAAGGTGGCCAAGGCTGTGACACACAGAGACCAGCTCTACCAAATGGTACAGACTGGGTGGCTGAACCCCAGGGACCTGAGAGACAGGAATAGCTCCAGGGGTGCTGAGTCCTGCACTTGGATCACAACACTTGGCTTAGGTTGGAAGGGACCTCACAGATCACCTACTGCAACCTTCTTGCCATCAGCAGGGAAATCTCTCAACTAGATTCAGCTGCCCAAGGCCTCATCCAGCCTGGCCTGGAACACCCCCAGGGAGGGGACTGCCACAACCTCCCTGGGCAGCCTGTGCCAGAGTCTCACCACCCTCACTGCAAGCAATTTCTTCCTCATCTCCACTCTCAATCTCCCCTCTGCCAGCTTCAATCCATTGTCCCTCACCCTGTCACTCCCAGCCCTTGTCCAAAGCCCCTCCTCAGCTCTCCTGGAGCCCCTGCAGGTACTGGAAGGCTGCTCTAAGGTCACCCCAGAGCCTTCTCTTCTCCAGGCTGAACAGCCCCAAATCTCTCAGCCTGTCCTCACAGGGGAGGTTCTGCAGCCTCTGATCATCTCTGTGGCCTCCTCTGGAGCCTCTCCAGCAGCTCCAGGTCCTTCTTGTGCTGGGGGCCCCAGAGCTGGAGGCAGTGCTGCAGGTGGGGGCTGAGCAGAACAGAGCAGAGGGGCAGAATCCCCTCCCTGTGCTGCTGCTCTCCCTGCTCTGGCTGCAGCTCAGCACTCAGCTGGCTCTGGGCTGCCAGGGACCAGTGCTGGCTCAGAGCTCTCTGAAGCTGGTGCCTGCAGTGCCTCCTCCACCAGTCCTGAAAGCCAATTCCCAAATGCAGAGCAGCTGCTTTCCTGTGCCTCCTCTCTGCCTCTGCAAGGCTGATTCTGTGTGCTGGCTTTGTCCCTGTTGTGCACCAAGTCCTTCCCCAGGTCAGGCTCTCTGCTGTGTGAGTCCCAGGCTGTGTGGCAGCAGTTCAGTGATGTTTGTCATTTTCCTTGTTGCTGGTAACTGAACCTGATAAGGAGCAGACTCTGGCTTGTGGAATAGACTCCCTTGCCCTGGGATCCTGAAGGAGGGCACTGTGCTGTCCCCCAGAGCAGCTGGTTAGATGGGAATGCTGATGGAAGCAGTGTGTGGGATGCTGTGTGACATCTGAGCCTGCCTCTGCTTCCCACACAGCTGGCAAGGCCTCAGGCCTTCACCCTTCTTTGTGAGGACCTGAATCAGGGGATCAGAGAAGGGCAAGAAAGCTGGGGAGGGGTCTGGAGCACAGCCCTGTGAGGAGAGGCTGAGGGAGCTGGGGTTGCTTAGCCTGGAGAAGAGGAGGCTCAGGGGAGACCTCATTGCTCTCTGCAATTCCCTGAAGGGAGGTTGGAGCCAGCTGGGGGTTGGTCTCTTCTCCCAGGCAAGCAGCACCAGAAGAAGAGGACACAGTCTCAAGCTGTGCCAGGGGAGGTTCAGGCTGGAGGGGAGGAAGAAATTCTTCCCAGCCAGAGAGATTGGCCCTGGGGATGTGCTGCCCAGGGAGGTGGTGGAGTCACCACCCCTGGAGGTGTTTAGGAGGAGACTTGATAGGGTGCTTGGTGCCATGGGTTAGTTGATCAGATGGTGCTGGGTGATAGGTTGGACTTGATGATCTCTGAGGTCTCTTCCAACCTGGTCTCTTCTCTCCTCTCCTTCTCTTCTCCTCTCTTCTCTTCTCTTCTCTTCTCTTCTCTTCTCTTCTCTTCTCTTCTCTTCTCTTCTCTTCTCTTCTCTTCTCTTCTCTTCTCTTCTCTTCTCTTCTCTTCTCTTCTCTTCTCTTCTCTTCTCTTCTCTTCTCTTCTCTTCTCTTCTCTTGTATCTATACTAACCAAGACAAAGCTTGGACCCCCTGTATGCCCCACTTGATACTCTGGAGCCCCAGATGCCCCTGCTTTGCCAGCCTGTGGTGTAGCAGCACCCAAAGCTCAGCCTTTCAGCCAGGCATTCACCACTGAGCACACACATACTCCTTGTGAGTAGTGACAGGGTGAAGGGCAATGGACTTAACCTGGGAGAGGGTAGATTGAGACTGGAGATTGGGGCAATCCCAAGCACTGATACAGGCTGGGCAGGGACTGGCTGGAGAGCAGCCCTGGAGAAAAGGCCTTGGGGGTGCTGGGGGAGGAGAAGCTCAACAGGAGCCAGCAGGGAGCACTTGAAGCCCAGAGAGCCAAGCAGAGCCTGGGCTGCAGCAAGAGAAGTGTGGCCAGCAGGGCCAGGGAGGGGATTCTGCCCCTCTGCTCCACTCTGCTGAGACCACAGCTGCAGCTCTGGGGCCAGCTCTGGAGCCTCTGTGCCAGGAAGGATCTGGAGGGGCTGGAAGGTGTCCAGAGAAGGGCCAGGAGGAGGAGCAGAGGGCTGGAGCTGCTCTGCTCTGGAGACAGCCTGAGAGAGTTGAGGTTGTGCAGGCTGGAGAGGAGAAGGCTCCCAGGAGACCTCATTGTGGCCTTGCAGGATCTGCAGGGGGCTCCAAGAAAGCTGGGGAGGGACTTTTGAGGGTGTTAGGGAGGGATAGGACTGGAGGGGATGGAGCAAAACTAGAAGTGGGGAGATTGAGATTGGCTGTGAGGAAGAAGTTGTTGCCCAGGAGGGTGGTGAGAGCCTGGCACAGGTTGCCCAGGGAGGTGGTGGAAGCCTCCTGCCTGGAGGTGTTTGCAGCCAGGCTGGATGTGGCTGTGAGCAACCTGCTGTGGTGTGAGGTGTCCCTGCCCATGGCAGGGGTCTGGGACTGGCTGAGCCTTGAGGTCCCTTCCAGCCCTGACAGCTCTGTGATTCTGTGATCCAATGACCTTAGAGGAAGCCTGTGAAGCAGCAGAAGCTGGCTGTGGATTTGGTGCCCCCAGGCTCTCCAGGCTGCTCACAACATGAGGCTGATACAGCCCAGTGCAGCCATGACTCTGATTTAATCTTCCTACCTGGAATGGACAGCTCTGGGTGGGGGGACTGAGTCCAGGCATGACCATGGCCACACTTGTACACACCACACACAAATGTGCTTCCTCTGAAGCTGCTGCAAAGCTCAATGTCATGGCTCTTGCTGCAAGGGATCACAGAACCCTGCACAAAAGCTTTCCTCAGGTGGCCTGCACAGAGCCAAGCCTTGTAACCTCACTTGCCCAAGCTGCCAGCCCCCCTGTCCTCACAGGCCCCTCTCTCTGTGCCAGAGGCAGTGTGTTGGAAGGGCTCCTCAAGTTCCCTCACTGCTCAGAGTAAATCACTCTCTTTATCACCAGGTCATCTCCTCCAAACAGCAGGAGAAAAGCTTCTGATGCAAGTAACCTTTGTTTCTCATCCTGCTGCTGGAATTCAAGCAAGGCCAAGCTTTTTATAGACACAGTATTTGCTTTGTCCCTCCTTTGTTTCTGTTTCTGCATGTTTTCTACCCAGCTGCTAAGATAATCATCAAAAACCACCAGGGAAAGGGATCAGCTGGTGCCACTGGAAACAGGTCCAGCACAAGAATCCAGAGCTACCCAGAAGGCAAAAGTGACAGCAGGGCCACGAGGAAGAGCAGAGGGCTGGAGCTGCTCTGCTCTGGAGACAGCCTGAGAGAGTTGGGGTTGTGCAGGCTGGAGAGGAGAAGGCTCCCAGGAGACCTCATTGTGGCCTTCCAGGATCTGCAGGGGGCTACAGGAAAGCTGGGGAGGGACTTTTGAGGGTGTCAGGGAGGGATAGGACTGGGGGGGATGGAGCAAAACTAGAAGTGGGGAGATTGAGATTGGCTGTGAGGAAGAAGTTGTTGCCCAGGAGGGTGGTGAGAGCCTGGCCCAGGTTGCCCAGGGAGGTGGTGGAAGCCTCCTGCCTGGAGGTGTTTGCAGCCAGGCTGGATGTGGCTGTGAGCAACCTGCTGTAGTGTGAGGTGTCCCTGGCCATGCCCAGGGGCAGGATGATCCTTGAGGTCCCTTCCAACCCTGACAATTCTGTGATCCTATGAACCTCAATGGCACAGGCTGCCTAGGGAGGCTGTGGATGTCCCCTCCCTGGAGGTGTTCCAGGCCAGGCTGGATGAGGCCTTGAGCAAGCTGTGCTGGTGGGAGGTGTCCCTGCCCATGGCAGGGGGTTGGAACTGGATGGTGTTTAAGGTCCCTTCCACCCCAAACCATTCAGTGACTCTAAGACATTCCCATCTCCTGGTCAGACTCCTGTGTGGCTGGGTCAGAGCTGTGTGGCTCAGGGAGCTGCTCTGTCACTGTTGCCATGGTGCCACAGTTGCCATGGTGCCAGCATCACCAGGCTGTCCTTTAAGTACCAGCACGTGTCTGGAGAGGTTACAGCATTCTCCCCTTCAGAGACCTGAGCAAACCCAGCAATGAGCAGTGTGCTCCTCAGGATGCTGGTATGGCCAAGCTCTTGCTGCCTGCTGCCTCCAGGGCCTGATAGGCTCCAGTTCAGCCTGTCAGGGAGGGAGGACCCTCAGGGCACAGCTGTAAGGGTCATGCAGCAGCCAGGCTGGACTTAGCTTTAAACAATGAGCTAACTACTCCAGGTCCCTCTGATGACATCCCTGCTGATCAGCACCCCCAGGTGCTTTCCTGCTGGGCAGCTTCCAGCCACTCTGCCCCAAGCCTGGAGCACTCCTGGGGTTGTTGTGAGCCAAGTACAGAGACAAGGACAATCAAGATATAGCCTGGGCAGGGACTGGCTTGAGAGCAGCCCTGAACAAAAGGCCTTGGGGGTGCTGGGGGATGAGAAGCTCAACAGGAGCCAGCAGGGAGCACTTGAAGCCCAGAGAGCCAAGCAGAGCCTGGGCTGCAGCAAGAGAAGTGTGGCCAGCAGGGCCAGGGAGGGGATTCTGCCCCTCTGCTCCACTCTGCTGAGACCACAGCTGCAGCTCTGGGGCCAGCTCTGGAGCCTCTGTGCCAGGAAGGCTCTGGAGGCGCTGGAAGGTGTCCAGAGAAGGGCCAGGAGGAGGAGCAGAGGGCTGGAGCTGCTCTGCTCTGCAGAAAGCCTGAGGGAGTTGGGGTTGTGCAGGCTGGAGAGGAGAAGGCTCCAGGGAGACCTCAGAGCAGCCTTGCAGGATCTGAAGGGGCTGCAGGAGCAGTGGGGAGAGACTTGTGACAAGGGCTGGGAGTGACAGGGTGAGGACAATGGCTTTGAGCTGGGAGAGGGGAGACAGAGACTGGAGATGAGGAGGAAATTCTTTGCAGTGAGGGTGGTGAGACTCTGGCACAGGCTGCTCAGGGAGGCTGTGGCTGCCTCCTCCTTGGAGGTGTTCAAGGCCAGGCTGGATGAGGCCTTGAGCAACCTGGGCTGGTGGGAGGCGTCCCTGCCCATGGCAGGGAGTTGGAACTGGATGAGCTTTGAGGTCCTTTCCTCCTCAAGCTGTCCTATGTGAGGACCTGAATCAGGGGATCAGAGAAGGGCAAGAAAGTTGGGGAGGGGTCTGGAGCACAGCCCTGTGAGGAGAGGCTGAGGGAGCTGGGGTTGCTTAGCCTGGAGAAGAGGAGGCTCAGGGGAGACCTTCTTGCTCTCTGCAACTCCCTGAAGGGAGGTTGGAGCCAGGTGGGGGTTGGTCTCTTCTCCCAGGCAAGCAGCACCAGAACAAGAGGACACAGTCTCAAGCTGTGCCAGGGGAGGTTTAGGCTGGAGGTGAGGAGAAAGTTCTTCACTGAGAGGGTCGTTCACCATTGGAATGTGCTGCCCAGGGAGGTGGTGGAGTCCCCATCCCTGGAGGTGTTCAAGAGGGGATTGGATGTGGCACTTGGTGCCATGGTTTAGTCATGAGGTCTGTGGTGCCAGGCTGGACTTGGTGATCTTTGAGGTCTCTTCCACCCTTGG
This sequence comes from Melanerpes aurifrons, assembly GCA_011125475.1. NCBI lineage: Eukaryota > Metazoa > Chordata > Aves > Piciformes > Picidae > Melanerpes > Melanerpes aurifrons. The sequence goes on along the minus strand of WWNC01000125.1, from coordinate 718,212 downwards.
TGACACTGTGAGACTGTGCTGTTGGACTGGGTGATCTTGGAGGGCTTTCTCTGCTTGTGTGCAGCACTCTCCTGTTGTCACAGTCCCCAGACACACCTGCAGTTCTCATGCTCCTTGTCAGCCTTGGGAGATGTCTATCACTTTTCTGCCATGACTAACTCAGGACTCCCTGGAGGACTTCATTAGCACCAGAAATAGCAAAGGAAGCTTTGGGATGTCTCACCAGGAGGCTCTGAATGATCTGTTAGCAAAAATAGCAACTTTCCATCAGCCTCTCTCCCACATGACACTTGGGGATTTCTGTGCCTGCACAGAGTCTATTTCCTATTGTATCTCCCTCCTCCTGGCTCCTCTGGGAAACCCAAAGCCACAAACAAACAGCTCCCAGCCCAGGGAAGGAAATCTCCCTGCTGACCCCCTTCTGTAGGGCCCAGCAATCAAAACAGAGCCACAGCCTCGGCATTGCCCTTCCCTGGTGTGTTTGTGCTGCTTTGGTGGTGAGGTCATGGAAAGAAATCCACACTATTGCTGTTATTAGTATTATCATCATAATTATTACCCTTATTGGTATCACCATTGTAATCATTATCATTATTAACATCATTATTATCATTGCCATTATCATAATTGTCATTATTATCATTATTGTCATTATTATTATTGTTATAATCATTATTATCTTTATTATAACTATTATTAGCATTATTATCCTCATTATTAGCATTATTATCACTATTATCACTATTATCATTATAATTGTAATAATTTTCATTATTATTATTATAATTATCACTATTATTATTATCTTTATTATCATTATAATCATTACTATCTTTATTAGAACTATTATTACAATTATTATCATCATTATTATTATCACTATTATTACTATTAATATCATTATTATCATTATTATCACTATTATTAACACAGTATCACAGTATAACTAAGGTTGGAAGAGACCTCAAAGACCATCAAGTCCAAGCTGCCATCCAACACCTCATGGCTACTAAACCATGGCACCAAGTGCCACATCCAATCCCCTCTTGAACGCCTCCAGGGATGGGGACTCCACCACCTCCCTGGGCAGCACATCCCAAAGGCTAACAACTCTCTCAGGGAAGAATTTTCCCCTCACCTCCAGCCTAAACTTCCCCTGGCACAGCTTCAGACTGTGTCCTCTTGTTCTGCTGCTGCTTGCCTGGGAGAAGAGACCAACCCCCACCTGGCTCCAACCTCCCTTCAGGGAGTTGGAGAGAGCAAGAAGGTCTCCCCTGAGCCTCCTCTTCTCCAGGCTAAGCAACCCCAGCTCCCTCAGCCTCTCCTCACAGGGCTGTGCTCCAGACCCCTCCCCAGCTTTCTTGCCCTTCTCTGGACACCTTCCAGCAGCTCAACATCTTTCCCAACCTGAGGAGCCCAGAACTGGACACAGGACTCAAGGTGTGGGCTCAGCAGTGCTGAGCACAGGGCACAAGGACTTCCCTGCTCCTGCTGGCCACACTCTTCCTGATGCAGGCCAGGATGCCCTTGGCCTTCTTGGCCCCCTGGGCACACTGCTGGCTCCTGTTCAGCTGCTGTCACCCAGCACCCCCAGGTCCCTTTCTGCCTGGCTGCTCTCAGCCACTCTGCCCCCAGCCTGTAGCTCTGCCTGGGGTTGTCCCCTGGTGTTTGGGGCTGCTCCAAAGCCCCCTTCCCCCACCTCCATCAGCAGAGGTTTGATGGGGCAGACAAAGGCACAGGATTACCTTCCCCTGCCGCGGGGGGCAGGTGAAAGCCTCCATTCTTCCCACCGGGATCTGGAGCCCCTCACATGGCTTCACCCCTGGGGGTTGGAGCTGTGACTGGGGGGAGTCTTCATGGCCAGGATAGATTGGCACTGGACACATGGTCTAGGAAAGGCTTCAACAGTGACCAGAAAGCAGTCTGTGCTCTCATTTTAGCTCTCATTTTGCTCTCATTTTTGCTCCCATTTTGGTTCTCTTTTTGGTTCTCATTTTGGAACTCATTTTGGCTCTCTTTTTGCTCTAATTTTGGCTCTCTTTTTGCTCCCATTTTGCTTTCATTTTTGCTCTCATTTTGGCTCTCATTTTGCTCTCATTTTGTTCTCATTTTGGTTCTCATTTTAGTCTCGTTTTGGCTCTCATTTTGCTCCCATTTTGGCTCTCTTTTTGCTCCCATTTTGCTTTCATTTTTGCTCTCATTTTGGCTCTCATTTTGCTCTCATTTTGGTTCCCATTTTAGTCTCATTTTGGCTCTCACTTTTGCTCTCATTTTGGTTCTTTTGCTTTCATTTTGCTCTCATTTTTGCTCATTTTGGTTCTCACTTTAGTCTCATTTTGGTCTCATATTTATTCTCATTTTGGCTCTCTTTTTGCTCTCATTTTGCTCTCATTCTGGCTCTCATTTTGCTCCCATTTTGGCTCTCATTTTGGTTCTCATTTTGCTCTCATTTTGGCTCTCATTTTGCTCTCATATTTATTCTCATTTTGGCTCTCTTTTTGCTCTCATTCTGGCTCTCATTTTGCTCTCATTTTGGTTCTCATTTTAGTCTCATTTTGGCTCCCATTTTTGCTCTCATGTTGGTTCTCATTTTGCTCTCATTTTGGCTCCCATTTGGCTCTCATTTTGGGCTCTTGCCAGTAACTCTTCCTAACAAGCTGCCTCAAGAGGTTCCTCCTGGAAACAAACTGAAGTCCCTGCTGCAGGTTTCCTGGGCTAACACTAAATGGGACATGGGAATTTGAAGCCATAAGTAACCAGTAGTTTAACATAGGATCCTAGAATGGGTTAGGCTGGAAGGGACCTCAAAGCTCATCCAGTTCCAACCTCCTGCCATGGGCAGGGACACCTCCCACCAGCCCAGCTTGCTCAAGGCCCCAGACAACTTGACTGTCAACTATTCCAGGCTTGGAGCCTCCACAGCTTCTCTGGGCAACCTGTTCCAGTGCCTCACCACCCTCATGGGAAGAATTGCTTCCTAATGGCCAAGTCCAGTCCAGCTTCTCCCAGTTAGAAGCCATCCTCCTGGCTTCTTCTTGCTGCTGAAGACAAGTTTTGAAACACAGCTTCTCCCTTCTGTTCATGACTTAAATTATTGCTGCTGTTGGAGACCCTAACAGGTTTCAGCAGCAGCTGAAGATTGGCAGCTTTAACCCAAACAGACTCCCTGACAGCCCTGTCAGACCTCATTAGCATCCTCACCAGATGCTTCTGTCTGTGTGTGTGAGCATTTCCAGTTGTCTTTCCCAGCACATGACCCATGGTAACAGCAGAGCCTTCAAATTACAGAGTCTCAGTCTGCACTGAGTTGCAAGGGACCCTCAGAGGTCATCTTGTCCACCCCCTGCACTCAGCAGGGACACCTCCAGCCAGAGCAGGCTGCCCAGGGCCACATCAAGCCTGACCTTGAATGTCTCCAGGGATGGAGCCTCAACCACCTCCCTGGGCAGCCTGTGCCAGTGTCTCACCTCCCACTGTGCAGAACTTCCTCCTGGTGTCCAACCTAGCTCTGCCCTGCTCCAGTTTCAAACCACTGCCCTCATCCTATCCCTTAAACAAGGAATCTGAGCTCAGCCTCCAATCCTTGCTCCTCTGGGGATGAAATCCATGCAAGGCTCTGCTGAAGCCTTCCCTATTTCTTGGGCTTGGTTTGATTCACAGATCCCTCTGGTGACTCTTTGGCACTGCTCACACATCTCACAGAGCTGAGTGACACAGGCAGAGAGGATCTGCTTCCACAGCAGAAGTGGGGAGAGCATTTGTCACTCTAAATAGCACAGATAGATATCACAGAGGATGACAGCACAGCTGAAACCTGCACAGGAAGCCAGGCTCTGGCAACAGAGCTGTCAGAAATCATTGCAAGGAAGAACTGAAAGGCCTTCAGATGTTGATCAAGCTGCTGCAGCCAGAAGGAAGGATCATAAAAACAAGCTCCAGCCCAGCCCCAGCTTTTAACTGAATGAAAATGAGAAGGCAGGGAGGCCAAGTCTGTGGGCTGCACAAGGAATGTCTCCTTGGACCTGCAAAGCAGGCCTGAGGAGAGCTCATGGTTCCTTCACTGGTCTGTCAGCACCTAGCACGAGATTAAGTGCTTGGTGGCAAAGATCTCAGCCCCAGGCCATCAGTCCCACAGGTACAAAGCATCTGAATGGCAAACACATGTCCTGACTCCCTGGCAGCACTGCCTGAGGACTGCAGCCTTCTCCTTTCTTGGCTCAGACGCAAGACAAACAGATCCTGGCCTCCAGGGCTGCTCCCTTCCAAGTGCTGGTGAAAATCCCAGTCAGGCTGAGAGATGAGGAGGATGATGCAGAGCACTACTCAACCCAGGAGGAATGCTCATGTGGGAATGCAAAGCTGTTGTTGTGGCCAGAGGGTTGGGCTTTATTTTTTCCCCTGGATCTCATTCTGCAAGTCCTGCTTCAAACACTCTCTATTTTAGTCTTCATCCACATTCACTTCCTTCCTGTTTTCCCCCCTGCCTTTTACAGAAGGGAGTCACACCCATGGATGTCACAGGTTTCTACACTGCTTTTCTGGGCTTGGGATGACTTTAGCCACACTAATCAAGAGCTGGCTGAACATGAGCCACTGTGTGCCAACGTGGCCACGAAGGCCACCAGCATGACGGCCAACAGGAGCAGGGCAGGGATTGTCTCCTGGACTCAGCACTGGGGAGGCCACAGCTTGAGTGCTGGGTTCAGCTTTGGGTCTCTCACTCCAAGAAGGACATTGAGAGGCTGGAGCAGGTCCAGAGAAGGGCAACCAAGCTGGGGAAGGGTCTGGGGAAGAGGGCTGGGGAGGAGCAGCTGAGGGAGCTGGGGGTGTTGAGTGTGGAGAAGAGGAGGCTGAGGGAGACCTCATTGCTCTCTGCAGCTCCCTGAGAGGAGGCTGGACCTAGGCTGGTCTCTTCTCCCTAGCCTCAGGTGCCAGGAGAGGAAATGTCCTCAAATTGTGCCAGGGAAGGTTAAGGTTGGAGATGAGAAGAAATTTCTTCCCTGAAAAGGTTCTCCAAGCCTGGCAGAGGCTGCCCAGGGAGGGTGGTTGAATGCCCATCCTTGGAGGTGTTTAACAGAGGCAGAACTGTGGTGCTGAGGGCCATGGTTTAGCCCCAGCCTTGGCAGCCTTGATGATCTGAAAGGTCTGTTCCAACCAAAACAATTCTGTGAGCCCTCCCTCCCTGCCAGGCAATGTGGGGCTGGATCACAGTGTAGCTTCCAGTATCTGAAGGGGCCTACAGGAAGGCTGGGGAAGGACTGCTCAGGATCTCAGGCAGTGCTAGGACTAGGGGGAATGGAATGAAGCTGGAGGTGGGGAGATTGAGGCTGGAGGGGAGGAGGAAGTTCTTCCCCATGAGAGTGGTGAAGCCCTGGAATGGGTTGTCCAGGGAGGTGGTTGGGGCCCTGTCCCTGAAGGTGTTTAAGCCCAGGCTGGATGAGGCTCTGGCCAGGCTGATCTAGTGTGGGGTGTCCCTGCCCATGGCAGGGGGGTTGGAACTGGATGATCCTTGTGGCCCCTTCCAACCCTGACTGATACTGTGATGATACTATGATACTATACTATGATAATGCTCCCCAACACCCACAGGAAGGACCATCAGGGATCAGGGTAGGTAAGACTCCTCCTAACCACCCCACACATCAATTTAGAGCTCCTTAGAGTTACAAGAGAGCTTTTAAGGACTTTCAGGAGGTGGGGGATCAATCCCTACTGCTGCAGGCAAGCTGCAGCCCACTTCTTGCTTTCTGCCTATCCAGGCTCTCTTTTGATCCCTGCTCTAACCCTGCTCAGCACCAACAGTGTTTAACACCAGCAGTGCTAAGCTAAGAGTGGAACACTCTGGGTGTTGCTGAATTTTTCAGCCATTCACTGACTTCTAACCCCAAACCAGCTGTGCTCAGCACTGCTTAGGCTACACCTTGAGTCCTGTGTCCTGCTCTGGGCTCCTCAGGTTAGGAAAGAGGTTGAGATGCTGGAAGGTGTCCAGAGAAGGGCAAGAAAGCTGGGGAGGGGTCTGGAGCACAGCCCTGTGAGGAGAGGCTGAGGGAGCTGGGGTTGCTTAGCCTGCAGAAGAGGAGGCTCAGGGGAGACCTTCTTGCTCTCTCCAACTCCCTGAAGGGAGATTGTAGCCAGGTGGGGGTTGGTCTCTTCTCCCAGGCACCCAGCACCCACCAGTCTCAGGCTGTGCCAGGGGAGCTTTAGTCTGGAGGTGAGCAGAAAGTTCTCCCCAGCAAGAGAGACTGGCCATGGGGATGTGCTGCCCAAGGAGGTGATGGAGTCCCCATCCCTGGAGGTGTTTAGGAAGAGCCTGGCTGAGGCACTTGGTGCCATGGTTGAGTTGATCAGATGGTGCTGGGTGACAGGTTGGACTTGATGATCTCCAAGGCCTTTTCCAAGCTGTACACTAAGAGGTGCTGTGCAGGGATGGTTTTGCAGCCACTGCAAATGGCAGCTGCCCAGCTTTGGGGCAGGACATGGCCACACAAGGCCACAAAGCTGAGGAGTGCCTGGGGGGTGATAGGTTGGATTTGATGATCTCAAAGGTCTTTTCCCACCTGGTTAATTCTATTCCACCTGGAGCAGCAGCTCCTCCCTGCTTCTCATGCTGCCTCAGGTGGGTATGACTGAGCCCCCAAATCATCCTTATGGCAAGCTTTAAAGCTCACTAGTGAAAGCCATTGGGAAGCCTGCTGGGTTTGTGAGTGTTGCAGACAGACCTCATGTCCTTGTGACCATTCCCCTCTTTCAACTCACTCATTTGAGCACTGGGTTAGAGACTACAGCAGGGAAAGGACTCATCTGCTCTGCTAACCTTCCTGAGCCAGATAATGAAACCATGGCCATCAACAAACAGAGGCCTGGAGGCTGAAGAAGAGATTAACTTATCACAGGGACACAGGGACAGATCTTTGGTTGCTCTAAGGGCAGAACATTTCACAGTCAGGAGTGGCCTAGACCAAACTTTGTTTAACTCCTGCCTAGATTTGGCCAGAGCCCAACAGATCTAGAAACTCTTGAACTTTGGGAAAGCTTTGATCCACTCCAGACTTCATGGCTCTGATCCACTTCAGCTGGGAAGGACCCAAGGCAGCTGGGAAGGACCCAAGGCAGCTGGGAAAGGCCAAAATCTGCTTCAAATGTATTTCCCAACCCATGTTTGTCTGCATTTCTTTTCAGATAGGTCATAAACAGCACACACAGAACAATTCCTCCTCACCCACAACATCCAGCAGCAGAGCCAGCTACTGCCATCCCCAACCCAGAGTGGTCAAAAAGAATCACAGAGTCACAGAGTGTGAGGGGCTGGAAGGGACCTCCAGAGCTCATCCAGTCCCACCCCCTGCCAGAGCAGCATCACCCAGGGCAGGGCACACAGGAACACATCCAGGTGGGGTTTGAATATCTCCAGAGAGGGAGACTCCACAACCTCCCTGGGCAGCCTGCTCCAGGGCTCTGGCACCTCACAGGGGAAAATCCTTCCTCCTGTTTCCATGGCACTTCCTCTGCCTCAGCTTCCACCACTGCCCCTTGTGCTGGCATTGGGCATCCCCCAGCAGAGCCTGGCTCCAGCCTCTGGGCATCACCCTGCACAGCTTTAGCAACAGCAAGGAGCTCACCCTCAGGCTCCTGCTCTCCAAGCTCCAGAGCCCTCAGCTCCCTCAGGCTCTCCTCAGGAGGAAGATCTTCCACTGCCTGCAGCAGCTCTGTGGCTCTCAAGAAGTTCCCTGAAGTCCTTCTTGACCTGAGTGTCCCAGAGCTGGACACAAGATTCCAGCTGTGGCCTCCCCAGGGCAGGGTAGAGGGGCAGGAGAACCTCTCTGACCTGCTGCCCACAGCCCTTCTAATCCAGCCCAGGCTGCCCTTGGCCTTTTTGGCCACAGGAGCACATTGCTGCTCAGGGGCATCCTTCCCTCCACATCTGATTTCCTCAGTGCCCAAACCCTAGGCTTGCCATCCCCTCCTGACTGGGTCAGGTGGCAGCTTCTCAGGGTGGAACACCAACAGCAACTGGAAGGGGGAATCATGAACCTTCTCACTGCTGTGGTGAGGAAGGGCTGAGAGAATTTGGGCTTTGTAGTCACAGCCCTTCTAATCCAGCCCAGGATGACCTTGGCCTTCTTGGTCACAGGAGCACATTGCTGGCTCAAGGGCAACCTCCCATCCACCAGAACCTCCAGGTCCTTTTCCCCTTCACTGTTCTCCAGCAGCTCAGGCCCCAGCCTATCCTGCTCCATGAGGTTGTTCTTTCCCAGGTGCAAGACTCTCCCTTTGGTCCTGCTGAACTTCATTCAATTTCTCCCTGCCCAACTCTCAGCCTGTCCAAGCCTCACTGACTGGCAGCACAACCTCCCAGTGTGTCAGAAGAGAACAAAAGTCAAAGAGCAAGCTCTAGAACAGATGGCAAGGAGAAAGCTGAGGCAGTAAAACTGCACAGACTGAATGGCAGAGTTTCATTGGCAGAGGCTGCCCAGGGAGGTGGTGGAGTCCCCATCCCTGGAGGTGTTCCAGAAACCTCTGGCCATGGCACTTGGGGAGATGGTTCAGTGGCCATGGTGGGGCTGGGCTGATGGTTGGACTTCTCCAATTGAAACAATTCCATCATTCTATGAATGTTTGGAAGGAATTCAAGCTGGTGAGAAGCTCTGTGACTTGGAGGTGTGGAATAGCTTGCAAAGCATGCAACAAGCAAGACCACTCCCTTCAAGTAGGGGTGCAAGGAGCTGTATCTGGGCCAAGCCAGTCCCAGGCACAAATCCAGGCTTGGTGCAGAGTGGGGTGAGAGCAGCCCTGAAGAAAGAGCCTTGGGGGTGCTGGGTGCTGAGCAGCTCCCCAGGAGCCAGCAGTGCCTCCTGCAGCCCTCAGGCAGCTGTGTGCTGGGCTGCAGCCAGAGCAGGGTGGGCAGCAGGGCAGCAGAGGGGATTCTGCCCCTGGGCTCTGCTCTGCTCAGACCTCACCTCCAATCCTGCCTCCAGCTCTGGTGTCCCCAGCATGGGAAGGACACAGAGCTGCTGGAGTGAGTGCAGAGGAGGCCAAAGATGCTCCAAGGGCTGGAGCAGCTCTGCTGTGAGCACAGGCTGAGGGAGCTGGGGCTGTGCAGCCTGCAGAGGAGAAGGCTCCAGGGGGACCTCAGAGCTGCCTGCCAGGACCTGAAGGGATCCTGCAGGAAGGCTGCAGAGAGACTTCTCCTGAGGGTGTCTGGAGACAGGCCAAGGGAAAATGGATTGAAGCTGTAGGGTTAGACTGGATCTTAGAAAGATCTTCAGTATCAGGGTGGTGAGACACTGGCACAGGTTGCCCAGGGAGGCTGTGGCTGCCTCCCTCCTGGAGGTGTCCAAGGCCAGGCTGGATGAGGCCTTGAGCAGTCTGGGCTGGTGGGAGGTGTCCCTGCCCATGGCAGGGATGGTTGGAGCAGCTGATCTCTACAGCTCCTTCCAACCTAAGCCATTCTATGACTTTTGTTATCCCCAGAGAAGCCACAGACTCCTCTGACTGCAGTTCCTAGGCAGGTGCTGCACTATGGCAGTGCACTGCTGGCTGTTGCTGTGGTGCAGCTTTGTTCACCTCTGCAGGGAGGCTGTGGTCACAAACCACACAGGAAGGTTGTGGTTTTCAGACAACACAACTCCAAGTGATGACACCCAGCAGAGCCTGACCAGCAAAAAGGAGGCTGAGAAGCTCTTCTGGTTGCATTTGATGACAAATCAAGTACAGCCAGGCCCTGGATCCACAGATCACAGGATAGCCTCAGCAGGAATGGCCCTCAGGAGGTCACTGAGTTCTGCAGGGGTTTCATAGATTCATGGAATGGTTTGGCTTTGAAGGGACCTTAAAGATCATCCAGTTTCAACCCCCCTGCCATGGGCAGGGACACTTCCCACCAGCCCAGCTTGCTCAAGGCCTCATCCTTGAGCATCTTCAGGGAGGGAGCATCCACAGCCTCCCTGGGCAACCTGTGCCAGTGTCTCACCATCCTTATACTGAAGAACTTCTTCCTAATCTCCAGTCTCAGTCTCCTCTCCCAGCTCAAGCCACTGTCCCTCAGCCTGTCACTCCCAGCCCTTGTCAAAAGTCCCTCCCCAGCTTTCCTGGAGGACCTTCAGATACTGCAATGTTGCTCTAAGGTCTCCCCAGATCCTTCTCTTCTCCAGGCTGAACTCCAACTCTCTCAGCCTGTCCCCATAGGGGAGGTTCTGCAGCCTTCTGATCATCTTTGTGATGTCCTCTGGACCTGCTCCAGCAGCTCCATGTTTGTCTCATTGGGTGTTGAAAACCTTCACAGCAGCTGCCCAGCCTCCCTGGGCAACCTCTGCCTCTGCCTGACTTGTCCTCAGGGTGAAAAGGTTTTTCCTCATCCCCAGTGTGCAGCTCTCTTGTTTCACCCTCTGCTTGTAACCTCACCCCTGCCACCCAGCCCTTCACACACCACTGAGAATAGCCTGGACCTGTCTTGATCATTTCCCCACAGCTACTGGGTGGCTGCTGTTTGTTGGGTGCTCCCAAAGCTGTCTCTCTTCCAGGTTGAACAAGCCTGGTCCAGCAGCTGCTCCTCACAAGTATCACAGTACCACAGTCTCACAGTATAACTAAGGTTGGAAGAGACCTCAAGGATCATCCAGTCCAACCTGGCACCACAGACCTCATGACTAAACCATGGCACCAAGTGCCACATCCAATCCCCTCTGGAACACCTCCAGGGATGGGGACTCCACCATCTCCCTGGGCAGCACATCCCAATGGCTAACAACTCTCTCTGGGAAGAACTTTCTCCTCACCTCCAGCCTAAACCTCCCCTGGCACAGCTTGAGACTGTGTCCTCTTGTTCTGGTGCTGCTTGCCTGGGAGAAGAGACCAACCCCCACCTGGCTCCAACCTCCCTTCAGGGAGTTGCAGAGAGCAATGAGGTCTCCCCTGAGCCTCCTCTTCTCCAGGCTAAGCAAGCCCAGCTCCCTCAGCCTCTCCTCCCAGGGCTGTGCTCCAGACCCCTCCCCAGCTTTCTTGCCCTTCTCTGGACACCTTCCAGCAGCTCAACATCTTTCCTAACCTGAGGAGCCCAAAACTGGAGACAGGACTCAAGGTGTGGCCTCAGCAGTGCTGAGCACAGGGCACAAGGACTTCCCTGCTCCTGCTGGCCACACTCTTCCTGATGCAGGCCAGGATGCCCTTGGCCCCCTGGGCACACTGCTGGCTCCTATTCAGGCAGCTGTCAATCAGCACCCTCAGGTCCCTCTCTGCCTGGCAGCTCTCAGCCACTCTGACCCCAGCCTGTAGCTCTGCCTGGGGTTGCTGTGGCCAAAGTGCAGCCCCTGGCACTTGGACTTGTTGAATGCCATCCTGTTGGCCTCTGCCCATCTGTGCAGCCTGGCAAGGTCCCTCTGCAGAGCCCTTCTGCCCTCTGACTGACCAACATCTGCTCCCAACTCGGTGTCATCTGCAAACTTGCTGATGACTGACTCAATGCCCTCACCCAGATCAGCCAGCTGGCTGTGGCACCATTCACCACCACTCTCTGGGCTCAGCCTCCAGCCAGTTCCTAACCCAGCTCAGAGTGTAGTGGTCCAAGCCACGAGCTGACAGCTTAGACAGCAGTTTGCTGTGGGAAAGTGCTCCAGCACCATCACTTGGCAGCCCTCTGCCAAGCTGCCTCCCCATTATCAGTGTCCTCCCTCTACTGAGGAGCCTCAGGGTCCTCTTCAGACAAGTGCTGCCTGGAGGGGCATGATGCCCTCTGTGAATTCACTGTGTGCTCCTCTCAGCACCACCCAGCACACTCCTGCCCTTCACAGCTGCCAGGGCACACTGCTGCCTCCTGCTCAGCTTCCTGTCCACCAAACTCACCAGGTCCTCTTCCACAGAGCTGTTTCCCAGCCACCCAGTCCCCAGCTGTACTCTTGCCAGGGTCTCTTCCTCCCCAGGTTCAGGGCTGGATTTCTGCTGGCCCATGCCTCCAGCCTGTCCAGGGGCCTCTGGAAGGCAACCTTGCCCCTTGGCATTCCAGACTGGTCCTCCCAGTGTGGTGTCCTTTGCAAACACCACCTCTGAGCCTTCTACAAAGATGTCACACAGGATGGGTCCCAAGACAGAGCTCTGTGCCAGAGCTCTGTGCTACTCCAGTTGTCACAAGGCTCCCAGTCAGAGCAGGAGTCATTAACCTCCACCTTCTGAGTCTGATCATCCAACCATTGATCTTTGTGTCTATCTACTTGTCTGCCCACTCAGGCTCTAAGTTTAGTAGGGGATGCCTTCAGAACCTTGCTGGTGTCAAAGCAAATGTCATCCCTGCCTTGCCCTGCACTGGTAACTGGGAGTTCTGGCACTCAGCTTTAGGGGACTGCTCTTAACTCCTGGCTCTGGGAAGGCACACTGGAAACAACAGCTGGAGCACACTCCCAGGAGGAGAGTTCTTCCCCAAAACACCTTTGGAAAGCATAGATTTGTCCTGCTGGGACTCAGCAGGCCACATTCTTGGCTGCAATCACCAGCCCAGCCCTGTTACATTCAGGCTGTATGCAGCAGTCAGAGACTCACAGGGGTAGGGGATGGAAGGGACCTCCAAAGCTCATCCAGTCCAACCCCCTGCCAGAGCAGGGTCACCCAGGGCAGGGCACACAGGAACACATCCAGGTGGGGTTGGAAAGTCTCCAGAGAAGGAGACTCCACAGCCTCTCTGGGCAGCCTGCTCCAGGGCTCTGGCACCCTCCCTGTATTGGGTTCCAGATTGTAGCTGTTGCTCCCTGTCCTATCACACCACTGAAAGGAGCCTGGCCTCTTCTTCACACCCACCCCTCAGCTATTGATAGACATTGATCAGATCCCTCTCAGCCTCCTCCAGACTAAACAGCCCCAGGGCTCTCAGCCTTTCCTCATAGCAGAGATGTTGCAGTCCCTTCAGCATCCTCGTAGCCTCTGTTGGACTCTCTCCAGCAGTTCCCTGTCCATGAACTTGGGAGCTCAGAACTGGACACAATACTCCAGATGTGGTCTCACCCAGGGGAGAGCAGAGTGGGAGGAGAATCTCCCTAGAACTGCTGGAGACAATCCTCCTATGCACCCCAGAGGCACCTCAGCCAACCTTCCTGGTTTGCTCTGCACCTGGTATTTGTTGCCTAGACTACATCCAGGTGGCACAGCCAGACCCTAGGAGGGTCAAATAGGACCAGCAAGGAAAAGCAGGTGGATGCAGAAATTCCTCAGCTCTCCTGGGAGAAGCACAGCTCCACCATGCTCCTGTGGCAGCCTTTCCCCTCTTACCCCACAGCAAACTCCTGGCCAAGCTGTCAGCCCCTGGCTGGGACAGCAGCTCTCTGAGCTGGGTTAGGAACTGGCTGGAGGCTGAGCCCAGAGAGTGGTGGTGAATGGTGCCACAGCCAGCTGGCAGCCAGGCACCAGTGGTGTGCCCCAGGGAGCAGTGCTGGGTCCTGTGCCCTTTAACATCTTCATTGATGATCTGGATGAGGGCATTCAGTCCATCAGCAGTGAATTTGCAGCTGACACCAAGCTGGGGGCAGGAGTTGATCTGCTGGAGGGCAGAGAGGCTCTGCAGAGGGACCTTGACAGGCTGGAGAGATGGGCAGAGGCCAAGGGCAAGAGATTGAACACATCCAAGTGCCAGGTTCTGCACTTTGGCCACAGCAACCCCAGGCAGTGCTACAGGCTGGGGTCAGAGTGGCTGAGAGCAGCCAGGCAGAGAGGGACCTGGGGGTGCTGGTCGATGGTAGGCTGAACATGAGCCTGCAGTGTGCCCAGGGGGCCAGGAAGGCCAATGGCATCCTGGCCTGCATCAGGAAGAGTGTGGCCAGCAGGAGCAGGGAGGTCATTCTGCCCCTGTGCTCAGCACTGCTGAGGCCACACCTTGAGTCCTGTGTCCAGTTCTGGGCTCCTCAGGTTAGGAAAGAGGTTGAGCTGCTGGAAGGTGTCCAGAGAAGGGCAAGAAAGCTGGGGAGGGGTCTGGAGCACAGCCCTGTGAGGAGAGGCTGAGGGAGCTGGGGTTGCTTAGCCTGGAGAAGAGGAGGCTCAGGGGAGACCTCATTGCTCTCTGCAACTCCCTGAAGGGAGGTTGTGGCCAGGTGGGGGTTGGTCTCTTCTCCCAGGCACCCAGCACCAGAACAAGAGGACACAGTTTCAGGCTGTGCCAGGGGAGGTTTAGGCTGGATGTTAGGAAGAAGTTCTACACAGAGAGAGTGATTGGCCATTGGGATGAGCTGCCCAGGGAGGTGGTGGAGTCCCCATCCCTGGAGGTGTTCAGGAGGAGACTTGATGGGGTGCTTGGTGCCATGGGTTAGTTGTTTAGGTGGTGTTGGATTGGTTGATGGGTTGGACACAATGATCTTGAAGGTCTCTTCCAACCTGGTTGTTTATTATTGTTGATATTATTATTATTATTATTATTATTATTATTACCTTGGCAAGGAAACTCCATGCTGCATATTGCCCTGAGGTTGTGCTGCTTTTGAGCTTCACTGTGTGCAACATCAGAAAGAATCCCAGCAGTCCACTGCAAGGCATGGAGAAAGCTTGTTAACAAAGCACCTGAACTGCAACTAAGCAACCTCTTGACAAGCATCCTGGGGGGGTGTCCTAATGCAGACCTGCAGCATTAATCCCCTCTGGAGAAAGAAAAGTTGGGCAGACAGAGAGCTTGCATCACCTCCAGACATCAGAGGCTTTGTTCAGGCAGTGACTAAAGGCTGAGGAAAGTCAGGCTGCTGCTCTTCAGGCTGCTCCCTAATCACAGTCTCACAGTATAACGAAGGTTGGAAAGGACCTCAAGGATCATCAAGTCCAACCTATCAACACAGACCCCATGACTAAACCATGGCACCAAGTGCCACATCCAATCCCCTCTGGAACACCTCCAGGGATGGGGACTCCACCACCTCCCTGGGCAGCACATCCCAATGACGAGTGACTCGCTTGGTGAAGAACTTTCTCCTCACCTCGAGTCTAAACCTCCCCTGGCACAGCTTGAGACTGTGTCCTCTTGTTCTGCTGCTGCTTGCCTGGGAGAAGAGACCAACCCCCACCTGGCTACAACCTCCCTTCAGGGAGTTGGAGAGAGCAAGAAGGTCTCCCCTGAGCCTCCTCTTCTCCAGGCTAAGCAACCCCAGCTCCCTCAGCCTCTCCTCCCAGGGCTGTGCTCCAGACCCCTCCCCAGCTTTCTTGCCCTTCTCTGGACACCTTCCAGCAGCTCAACATCTTTCCTAACCTGAGGAGCCCAGAACTGGACACAGGACTCAAGGGGTGGCCTCACCAGTGCAGTGTACAGGGGCAGAATGACCTCCCTGCTCCTGCTGGCCACACTCTTCCTGATGCAGGCCAGGATGCCATTGGCCCTCTTGGCTGCCTGGGCACACTGCAGGCTCATGTTCAGCCTACCATCAACCAGCACCCCCAGGTTCCTCTCTGCCTGGCTGCTCTCAGCCACTCTGACCCCAGCCTGTAGCTCTGCCTGGGGTTGTTGTGGCCAATGTGCAGAACCTGGCACTTGGATGTGTTCAATCTCCTGCCCTTGGCCTCTGCCCATCTGTCCAGCCTGGCCAGGTCCCTCTGCAGAGCCTCTCTGCCCTCCAGCAGATCAACTCCTGCCCCCAGCTTGGTGTCATCTGCAAATGTACTGCTGATGGACTCAATGCCCTCATCCAGATCATCAATAAAGATGTTGAAGAGCACAGGGCCCAGCACTGCTCCCTGGGGCACACCACTGGTGCCTGGCTGCCAGCTGGCTGTGGCACCATTCACCACCACTCTCTGGGCTCAGCCTCCAGCCAGTTCCTAACCCAGCTCAGAGAGCTGCTGTCCCAGCCAGGGGCTGACAGCTTGGCCAGCAGTTTGCTGTGAGGGATGGTGTCAAAGGCCTTGCTGAGGTCCAGGCAGACCACATCCACAGCCTGCCCCACATCCACCAGGCAGTGTGACCTACTTGCCATGGAACAACTTACTCATTAACCCCTACCTGCAAGCTGCTGGTGGTGTGGCTCCCCCACCCTTTTGTGCCAAAGAAATACATTATTTAGGCTGGGGGGGTTTGGTTATTTGGGGTTTTGGGGGGGGATTTTTCTGGTGGTTTTGTTGTTGTTGTTGTTGCTTTGGTTGTGGGTTTTTATCAGGGAAACTACTTCACACTGATATTTTATCCCTGCTTTTCATGGAAAAGCCAGAGACAGAAGTAAGAAAAATCCCTAGCAGTCAGGAAAGATTTTTTGCCAGCAGTTGGCATGATTCATTCATTGTTATTATTATTTGCCTCTGAAATAAAGGCTGGGGGGGGGGAGGGAAAGACAGGAATCCATTTTTCTGAGATAATGAAGACCTCAGGGTTGACCATGAGCCAGCAATGTGCTCCTGTGGCCAAGAAGGCCAAGGGCAGCCTGGGCTGCATTAGAAGGGCTGTGGGCAGTAGGTCAGAGAGGTTCTCCTGCCCCTCTACCCTGCCCTGGAATCTTGTGTCCAGTTCTGGGCCTTTCAGGTCAGGAAGGACCTCAGGGAACTGCTTGAGAGAGTCCAGCACAGAGCCACAAAGATGCTGCAGGCAGTGGAAGATCTTCCTCCTGAGGAGAGCCTGAGGGAGCTGAGGGCTCTGGAGCTTGGAGAGGAGGAGCCTGAGGGTGAGCTCCTTGCTGTTGCTAAAGCTGTGCAGGGTGATGCCCAGAGGCTGGAGCCAGGCTCTGCTGGGGGATGCCCAATGCCAGCACAAGGGGCAGTGGTGGAAGCTGAGGCAGAGGAAGTGCCATGGAAACAGGAGGAAGGATTTTTCCCCTGTGAGGTGCCAGAGCCCTGGAGCAGGCTGCCCAGGGGGGTTGTGGAGTCTCCCTCTCTGGAGATATTCAACCCCCACCTGGCTGTGTTCCTGTGTGACCTGCCCTGGGTGATGCTGCTCTGGCAGGGGTTTGGACTGGGCGATCTCTGGAGGTCCCTTCCAGCCCCTCACACTCTGTGATTCTCTGGGAATCATATTTACATTATCCTGTGAGGACTGCTCCACTGGTCAGTGAACTTTTGCTACTCCAGCTAAAGGAATGCTTGGTAAAGCTTTTCCCTTTCATCCCCCAAGAGCATTCTGCCAAATAACAAGCTGTACAGGCAACTAAATCCAAGCACACTCAGACACTGCTGAAGACTAATACCTCATAATCACTGCAAACAGCAGGTTTTACAAGGCCTTAATCCCACTTGAGAAGCATTTAAGAGAGGGTATTTTTCCAGGAGCTTTGCTACCTTAGCTAAAAATCCTTCTCCTGGTGCCTTGGGAGCTCTCCTGAGCAGAATGCACTCACCCCAATGAACACACATCCTCCCAGGACAAGGGGCAATGGATGGAAACCCCAGCACAGGAGGTTCCACCTCAGCACCAGGAGGAACTTCTGCACTGTGAGGGTCCCAGAGCTCTGGAGCAGGCTGCCCAGAGAGGTTGTGGAGTCTCCTTCTCTGAAGCCTTTCCAGCCCTGTCTGGATGTGTTCCTGTGTGACCTGTGCTGGGTTCTATGCTCCTGCTCTGGCAGAGGGGTTGGACTTGATGATCTCCAGAGGTCCCTTCCAGCCCCTAACATCCTGTTAGCCTGTCCCAGCACCTCTAAACCTCAGGCCATCAGGTACATGGCCACAGAGAGAGAGAGCCAGCAAACCTCTGCAGTTTCACTGGCTTATGCCAGCAGACACCACAGCCACTAAGGTTTTGCATGCCCCCAGATTTGCAGCTAAGAGTCAAGGCTGGGGGTCAGGGGGCTCTCTTATTCTGCAAACATCCCCACATCCTCCTCTGGAGAGGTTACCTGGCACAGCAGCTGCCATGAAACCTGTAGAAGTACAGGAATGGAAAGTCCAAGGCACTGAAGAGATCACCTGGGGGACAAAGCAATATACTCAGTGGAACATAGAGGGGGGGAAATTAGCCACTGTGAGAGGCAGGGGAACAGCAATTAGATGAACATTTAACATTCCCTGGAGCCTTTACAGCTGGCTGCTCTCTCATTCATGATGCTTTCCCATTTCTGCTGTGTTTAATGATTTCCCTCTGACCTTGCTTCCAGCCAGAGCCTGCCTGTGGCTGACCCCCTCCCTCGAGGTGTTCACAGCCAGCCTGGAAAAGCAGAGCTGAGGAGGAGTTTGTTCCAAGGGCTTGCAGTGAGAGGATGAGGGGGGAAGGCTCTAAACTGGAAGAGGCTGGATTTAGATGAGGAGTTAGGCAGCAGTTCTTCCTCAGGAGGGTGGTGAGGCCCTGGAAGAGGCTGCCCAGAGAAGCTGTAGAGGCTCCAAGCCTGGAGGTGCTCAAAGCCAGGTTGGATGAGGCCTTGAGCAAGCTGGGCTGGTGGGAGGTGTCCCTGCCCAAGGCAGGGGGGTGGAACTGGATGAGCTTTAAGGTCCCTTCCAACCCAAACCATTCCATGACTCTACAGAAGGGGAAAGGACTCCACCAGAATATTCTTTGCTAGTGTTCAGAAGATCCTCCTGAAGCAACAGCTGCCAGAGGACAGATGTGCATCACATCCACTTCTTTTACTGCCAAGCTCATGACAGCTCCTCCTGAGGCAACAGGAAACACAGGCAGATGTTGTCTGCTTCCCCTCTGGCTTTTGAACTCTGTCACACAGTGCTGGTGGAGAGGTTTAAGCAGATCCAAGCAGAGCTCTCAAGCACTTCCTTTCCAGGAACCTGGGCCCTGGGTGTTCTTGGGAGTAACAACTCCCAGCAGCTCTCTGGCCTTCAGGCTCTGCAGATTTGGAGGAAGCTAAGCTCCATCTTTCACTGCTTGAACTGCAGGCCTGTGCCTGTCTGAGTGGGGCAATGCTACACAGGCAATATGCACCAGCAGGCAGAAGGCAGAGAGAGCATCTGCTGAAATGCTCCTTCCTGGGCTTCTCTGCCTGGGGAGGACTGGTGAAAGCCACAGACCACCACTCTTATCCTTCTAACCATCAAAACGTGAATGTGATAGCAGTATCAGCCACCATCAAATACTCCATTTCTCCAGGTTTAGCCTTTAGTTACTTCAAATGTTGCCATGGGCTCAAGCCCTGGGATCTCCTTTATGCAAGCAGCCAAACACAGAGTCATAGAAACAGAGAATTGTCAGGGCTGGAAGGGACCTCAAGGCTCAGCCAGTTCCCAACCCCCTGCCATGGGCAGGGACAGCTCACACCACAGCAGCTTGCTCACAGCCACATCCAGCCTGGCTGCAAACACCTCCAGGCAGGAGGCTTCCACCACCTCCCTGGGCAACCTGTGCCAGGCTCTCACCACCCTCATGGCCAACAACTTCTTCCTAAGGTCTAATCTAAATCTCCCCTTCTCTAGCTTGGATCCATCCCCCCCAGTCCTATCCCTCCCTAACACCCTCAAAAGTCCCTCCCCAGCTTTCTTGGAGCCCCCTGCAGATCCTGGAAGGCCACAATGAGGTCTCCTGGGAGCCTCCTCCTCTCCAGACTGCACAACTCCAACTCCCTGAGCCTGTCCTCATAGCAGAGCAGCTCCAGCCCTCTGCTCCTCCTCCTGGCCCTCAAAATCTCTGCACAGCACTGAGGGCAAAGCAGAGAAGGAAACTCAGTTCTGTGTGGACTGCTGGGACACTGCTCTGAAGTGGGAGCACTTCTGTACCATGTTCCACCTCAAAAGCTGCTCTTTGCTGTCTGTCCCATGCTGCTTTGCCAAGGTGTTAGCAAATCCCATGCCAATCACACCATATTCCACACCCTTCTGTCCTCTTCCTACAGGACAGCTTCTCACTGGGCATACCCCTGTTGAATGCCAGGGGTAAAACCCTACAGCAGGGTTTGACCTCTATAACCAGGCATGGAAAGGAAAGGGAAGCTAGGAAAGGAACAACTCAATCCACTTTACCTGCTGGATGGGATGCAGAGGCCAACAGCACCACACTGAAAAGGGAAAAAGAAGGTTAGTAGTGTGGCAGAGAATGCATCAGATGGCCTGAAGGCCAGGAACTGACAGCTGGGGGTTTGATGCTCTCAGGGTGAACCTTCCCCCAGGGAAGTAGCAGAGCTGAGGGGAAAGCATCTGCTTGAACAACCAAAAGAAGCTGCTTGGGCAGGACACTCTGGAGACACCTCATACAACCTCTCACCTGAAACAGATCTGTCACTGAGGGGCTGGAGCAGGCCCAGGGAAGGACACCAAAGCTGGGGAAGGATCATTGTGCCCTGTGCTCAGCACTGCTGAGGCCACACCTTGAGTCCTGTGTCCAGTTCTGGGCCCCTCAGTTCAAGAAGGACATTGAGAGACTTGAAGGTGTCCAGAGAAGGGCAAGAAAGCTGGGGAGGGGTCTGGAGCACAGCCCTGTGAGGAGAGGCTGAGGGAGCTGGGCTTGCTTAGCCTGGAGAAGAGGAGGCTCAGGGGAGACCTCATTGCTCTCTGCAACTCCCTGAAGGGAGGTTGGAGCCAGGTGGGGGTTGGTCTCTTCTCCCAGGCACCCAGCACCAGAACAAGAGGACACAGTGTCAAGCTGTGCCAGGGGAGGTTTAGGCTGGAGGTGAGGAGAAAGTTCTTCCCTGAGAGAGTTGTTAGCCATTGGGATGTGCTGCCCAGGGAGGTGGTGGAGTCCCCATCCCTGGAGGTGTTCCAGAGGGGATTGGATGTGGCACTTGGTGCCATGGTTTAGTCCTGAGGTCTGTGGTGCCAGGTTGGACTCGATGACCTTTGAGGTCTCTTCCAGCCTTGGTGATTCTGTGTGCCAGGACTCTGTGGGCATGCTGTGCCTCCAGTGTCCATTGCTGAGTGCCCACCAGCAGAAGGCACAGGGGAGCTGTGGCTCTGCCACTTCCATCTGAGTGACAAACACAGAGCTGAAAACATGTGGCAAACCCCTGAGCTCCTGTGAATCCCTAAAGGCTTTCACTTTGCTTTCTGCTGTGTAGGTCTTTAAGGCTGCATCTCTGAAAATCTTCTTTTGACCTTCAAAGCTGGGAACTCTGTCACAAAGACAGGGTCTGTGGTGCCAGGTTGGACTCAATGATCTTTGAGGTCTCTTCCAGCCTTGGTGATTCTGTGATACTGTGAAGAAGCATTCCTCAAGGGGACAGTTAGACAACTGTGGTACTGTGAGGCTGCAGTGAGGTGGGGGCTGGGCTCTGCTCCCTAGTCTCAGGTGACAGGAGAGGAAATGGCCTGGAGTTGTGCCAGGGGAGATGAGGCAAAATGTCTTTGCTGCAAGAGTGGTCAGGGCTGGGCAGAGACTGCCCAGGGAGGTGGTGGAGTCCCCATCCCTGGAGGTGTTCCAGAACCCTGTGGCCATGGCACCTGGGGCCAGGGTTTGGTGGCCATGGTGGGGCTGGGTTGCTGTTGGACTGATGATCTTGGAGAGCTTTTCCAGCTGACTCAGTTCTCTGGTTCTGTTGTGTTCCCATACAACTTCAGCTACCATTCCAAGGAGAGAGGTCAACCTGTAGAGGATGTGGAGCACCTAGCTAAGCCTCTCTCTGTCTTACCTGAAACAAAGCCTGACAGAAGTCTCCTGGAAGCCAAGCAGAGCCAATGTGCTGACTTCCATGGCTCTCTGAGGGCAGGCCTGAGCTCTGGGGCTCTTCTGAACAAGAAAGCCCAGGTGAGCCTGGGCAGTGACTCAGGCTCTTCTGCTAACTACCACATAACAAAACCACTTTTATCTCCCCAGATCAGGCAAACCATTGCAAGTCTGAACGGCTCAGTGCCACCCAGGGCTCTGCAGGCTGTTTGCTCTGGGTGCTCTGTAAGCACTGCCTCCCCTGCTGGCAATTCCCTACAAGTTCTGGTCTCTGCAGCGGGCTGCTGCCAGGGAGTTACCCTGTACATATTGTTTCTGGGAGTGACAGACCACTGCTGCACAGGGTGATGGGAAAGAAAATCCTGATGAACACCTCCTTCCCTCCCCAGGTGCATATTGGCATCTCCATCCACAACCACAGCCAACAAACCCAAGGCACTCAGCTTAGCTCTCTTCTTTCTTCCAGTGAGTGTCCTGCTGAAGAAACACTGCACAGGACTGGGAGCTGGGGGTTCTCTAAGCCAGCCAGGGCTGGAACTGAGAACATACATCAGAGATTCATGGAATGCCTTGGGTTGGAAGAGACCATCCAGCTCCAACCCCCTGCCATGGGCAAGGACACCTCCCACCAGCACAGCTTGCTCAAGGCCTCATCCAGCCTGGCCTTGAACCCCTCCAGGCAGAAGGCACCCACAGCCTTCCTGGGAAAGCTGTTCCAGTGTCTCACCTCCCTTATTTGGATTAAGTTCTTCCTAATGGCTCATCTGAATCCAACTCCTTCCAGTTTGAAGCCATCATCCTAGCACTCCAAGCACTTGTAAAAAGTCCCTCCCCAGCTCTCCTGGAGCCCCTTCAGGTACTGGCAGGCTGCTCTGAGGCCTCCCCAGAGCCTGCTCTTCTCCAGGCTGAACAGCCCCAGTTCTCTTAGCCTGTCCTCATAGGGAGGTGCTTCAGACTCCTCTAGACCCTCTTGGTTGCCTCCTCTGGGTCCTCTTTGTTGCCTCCTCTGGGTCCTCTTGGTTGCCTCCTCTGGAGCCTCTTGGTTGCCTCCTCTGGAGCCTCTTGGTTGCCTCCTCTGGGTCCTCTTGGTTGCCACCTCTGGAGCCTCTTGGTTGCCACCTCTGGAGCCTCTTGGTTGCCACCTCTGGACCCTCTTGGTTGCCTCCTCTGGAGCCTCTTGGTTGCCACCTCTGGAGCCTCTTGGTTGCCACCTCTGGGTCCTCTTGGTTGCCTCCTCTGGAGCCTCTTGGTTGCCTCCTCTGGAGCCTCTTGGTTGCCTCCTCTGGGTCCTCTTGGTTGCCACCTCTGGAGCCTCTTGGTTGCCTCCTCTGGGTCCTCTTGGTTGCCTCCTCTGGAGCCTCTTGGTTGCCTCCTCTGGAGCCTCTTGGTTGCCACCTCTGGAGCCTCTTGGTTGCCTCCTCTGGAGCCTCTTGGTTGCCACCTCTGGAGCCTCTTGGTTGCCTCCTCTGGAGCCTCTTGGTTGCCTCCTCTGGAGCCTCTTGGTTGCCTCCTCTGGAGCCTCTTGGTTGCCTCCTCTGGGTCCTCTTGGTTGCCACCTCTGGAGCCTCTTGGTTGCCACCTCTGGAGCCTCTTGGTTGCCACCTCTGGACCCTCTTGGTTGCCTCCTCTGGAGCCTCTTGGTTGCCACCTCTGGAGCCTCTTGGTTGCCACCTCTGGGTCCTCTTTGTTGCCTCCTCTGGAGCCTCTTGGTTGCCTCCTCTGGGTCCTCTTGGTTGCCACCTCTGGAGCCTCTTGGTTGCCTCCTCTGGGTCCTCTTGGTTGCCTCCTCTGGAGCCTCTTGGTTGCCTCCTCTGGAGCCTCTTGGTTGCCACCTCTGGAGCCTCTTGGTTGCCTCCTCTGGAGCCTCTTGGTTGCCTCCTCTGGAGCCTCTTGGTTGCCTCCTCTGGAGCCTCTTGGTGGCCTCCTCTGGAGCCTCTCCAGCAGCTCCAGGTCCTTCTTGTGCTGGGGGCCCCAGAGCTGGAGGCAGTGCTGCAGGTGGGGGCTGAGCAGAGCAGAGCAGAGGGGCAGAATCCCCTCCCTGTGCTGCTGCTCTCCCTGCTCTGCCTGCAGCCCAGGGCATGGTTGGCCTTCACAAACCCAGCTGTGATGTATCAAAGGCTTATTACCTGCATGCATAGTTGAGGTACTGTTGGTCCAGGTCACTGGGAGAGGAGGGAAAGAGAAAAAGGTTTCTTTTTAGTACTGCAGCTCTTTGTTGTCAGGGATCAGCCCAGCAAGCAGCACTGTGGTACCACCTAATGCTAGGGACTGCCTTGCACCATGCTCTCAGTAGCCAACAGTGGCATGATAGGATCATTATATACACCCATAACCTGTGAACGTGATCACATTGCCATGGGGTCAGTCAGCATGCTCACCTGCACCTCATGTGCACAATGCTCCTGCTGGGACTGGCAGGGGGAGGCTCATTGAAAGGGAAGAATCACAGACCCATGGAATGCTCTGGGTTGGAAGGGAGCTCCAAAGCTCAGCCAGTCCAAGCCCCTGCACTCAGCAGGGACATCCTCCACTGGAGCAGGTTGCCCAGAGCCCTGCCCAGTCTCACCTTCAATATCTCCAGGCATGGAGCCTCAGTCACCTCCCTGGGCAACCTGCTGCAGTGTTCCAGCAGCCTCCTGGTGCAGAACTTGCTCCTCACAGCCAATCTCAATCTACTCTGCTCTACTTTGAAGCCATTGCCCCTGCTCCTGTCCCTGCAGGCCTTTGCAAACAGTCTCTCTGCTGCCTTCCTGTAGCCCCTTCAGGTCCTGGCAGGTTGCTATTAAGTCTCCTTGGAGCCTTCTCTTCTCAGCTTTCTCCCACCTCCCTCAGCCTGACCTCATGGCAGAGCTGCTCCAACCCCCTGAGCATTTTCAGGGCCTCCTCTGCACTCTCTCCATCAGCTCCAGGTCCTGAGGGCTCCAGCCCTGCTCACAGCACTGCAGGTGAGGTCTCCCCAGAGCAGAGCCAAGTGGCAGAATCACCTCTCTGGCTCTGCTGGCAGCACTGCTTTGGATGCAGCCCAGGCTGTGATTTGCCTCCTGTGCTGCAAGCTCACCCTGCCTGCTCCTGGCCAGCTGCTCTTCCACCAGCACCCCCAAACAGTCTCTCTGCAGCCCTCCTGGAGCCCCTTCAGGTCCTGGCAGGCTGCTATTAAGTCTCCTCAGAGCCTTCTCTTCTCAGCCTTCTCCAGGCTGAACAACCCCAAGGAACCCCCAGAGCAAGCTAAGCCCTGGCAGAGAGCTGGCAAATGGTTCACAGCTCCATGAGCTGCTCCACACTCTGTGCAGCCAGGGGCAGGCACACACAGGCAGCAGGCAGTGGCAGCCTCTCCATCTCCAGCCACACAGAGCTGCAGAGCACAGCCTGGGCAGGAGTGATGCCAGCTGCTCCCCAGACACCCACTGTCTGCCTGAACCTCTGCCACACACAGGGGATTGGTGCAGGGCTTGAAGGTGTTTAAGGCACTCAGCCACTCCTGTGCTGTGGCAACACAGAGTGCAGGCTGGAAGGGACCCCAGGGACCACCTGCTCCAACCTCTGCAGCTGACAGCAGAGCTGAAAGGAGCTGGCCCAGCCCCCTGCCAAGCTGAGCCTTCCAACTGCCCCATGGAGGGGACTCCCCTGCTGCCCTTGGGAGATGATTCCACTCTCTGACTGCTCTCAGGGGCAAACATTTTCTCCTGCAGTCCCATGGGAATGTCCCCAGCAGTGCCTTGTCCCCATCCCCCCTTGTCTTTCCCATGGGGCTCCTTGGACACAGGGAGTCTCCATCCTCCTGGCAGCCTCCCTTTAGCTGCTGCTCCATGGTGATGAGGTCTGCCCTGAGCCTTCTCTTCTGCAGGCTGAACACACTCAGCTCTCAGCCTTGCCTCACACAGCAGGGCTGCCAGGCCTCTCAGCACTCTCCAGGCTGGACTAAGCCAGCTCTGCCTTGAGAAGAGAAGGCTCAGGGGTGAAGAGAAGGCTCAGGAGAGTCCATGGACCACTTGTGAGGCTGTGTGGCTAAGGCAGATGCTGACAGATTCAACCCAAACAGCTTACCAGGCTAACACAAACTGACACTTCCTCTTAATGTCTGTGCCAGTAAGTGCAGAACTGAGTCATCCTCCTTTGCTAATACAGTTTGAAACTAGCTCAGTGTTTGAGCAGGCAGTGTAACTATCCATACCCACACACCAGTGTGATCTGCACTCAGGCCCTTCTTGCAAGAGGAGTTCTTAGTGCTGCACCCCAGAACCACAGCATCACAGAATCACCCAGGTTGGAAGAGACCTCCAAGATCACCAAGTCCAACCAATCACCCAACCCTAACCAATCAACCACACCATGGCATCAAGAGCCTCAGGCAGGCTCTTCCTAAACACCTCCAGGCATGGTGACTCCACCATCTCCCTGGGCAGCACATCCCAATGGGCAATCTCTCTGGGAAGAACTTCTTGCCAAGATTAAGCCTAAACCTCCCCTGGCACAGCTTGAGACTGTGTCCTCTTGTTCTGCTGCTGGGTGCCTGGGAGAAGAGACCAACCCCCAGCTGGCTCCAACCTCCCTGCAGGGAGTTGCAGAGAGCAAGAAGGTCTCCCCTGAGCCTCCTCTTCTCCAGGCTAAGCAACCCCAGCTCCCTCAGCCTCTCCTCCCAGGGCTGTGCTCCAGACCCCTCCCCAGCTTTCTTGCCCTTCTCTGGACACCTTCCAGCAGCTCAACATCTTTCCTAGCCTGAGGAGCCCAGAACTGGACACAGGACTCAAGGTGTGGCCAAGGGTGGCTCAGCTCACACTGGTAACACAGAGCTCCCTACAGCCCCCTGACTGCTCCAGTGCCTCTACCCCTCTTTGCCAGCAAGCTCTTTGGAAGAACCTGGAGATTTCTTACCTTAAAGAGCTGGGCTTCCATAACTTGTGAAACACTTTGTAAGCCCCTGGAATGGAGAGCAGAAGTGTCACTGCCCCAGCAGGCAAGCACAAGGACAAACCACAGCTCCCTTGGACATGCTACCAGCAGAGGAGGAACCTCTCTGCATTACAGCTCAGAACATGGCACAAAGGACACCTCAGATGTCAGCAAAGCAAACCTATCCCTTCAAACCCATGGCTTTCACTGTCACACTCTGTGCTTCTGCCAGTCCTGCTGAAGAATCACAGAATCAATAAGGTTGGAAGAGACCTCAGAGATCATCAAGCCCAAGCTGCCACCCAACACCTCCTGACTACTAAGCCATGGCTCCAAGTGCCACATCCAAGCCCCTCTTGAACACCTCCAGGAACAGGTAGAAAAGGACCTGAAGGTGCTTCTTCACAGCTGGCTAAGCATGAGCCAGGGGGTGCCCAGGTGGGCAAGAAGGCCACCAGCAGCCTGGCCTGGAGCAGCAATGGTGTGGGCAGCAGGAGCAAGGCAGGGATTGTCCTCCTGTGCTGGGCACTGGGGAGGCCACAGCTTGAGTGCTGGGGTCAGTTTTGGGTCTCTCACTCCAAGAAGGACCTTGAGAGGCTGGAGCAGGTCCAGAGAAGGGCAACCAAGGTGGGGAAGGGTCTGGAGAAGAGGGCTGGGGAGGAGCAGCTGAGGGAGCTGGGGGTGTTGAGTGTGGAGAAGAGGAGGCTGAGGGAGACCTCATTGCTCTCTGCAGCTCCCTGAGAGGAGGCTGCAGGGAGGTGGGGGTTGGGCTCTGCTCCCTAGGCTCAGGTGATGGAAGGAGAGGAAATGGCCTGGAGTTGTGCCAGGGGAGGCTTAGGTTGGAGAGGAGGCAAAATGTCTTTGCTGCAGGAGTGGTCAGGCCTTGGCAGAGGCTGCCCAGGGAGGTGGTGGAGTCCCCATCCCTGGAGGTGTTCCAGAGAGCTGTGGCCATGGCTCTTGGGGCCAGGGTTTGGTGGCCATGGTGGGGCTGGGTTGAGGTTGGACTGGGTGAGCTTGGAGAGCTTTCCCAACCTGAACAGTTCCATGATTCTAAGTTACTTCCTCTCTTGGCCTTTCCTGCAGCATCCTTACTCTGTCACTTGATAGGAAATCTAATTACCCAAACTGGGGAATCTAATTACACAACCCCCCACCAGCCCTGCCTCCCACTGCCTCTCCAACCCAAGAGGAATGGAAGGAAGCTTTCTTTTGAGCACAAGCATTGTGTTGGTTGCTCAAGCAGGCAGAAGAGGTCTCTTGAAGACACCCTCAGCAGCTTTCCACCCCTGGGGCCTAGCTCTGCTTTACAATTGAGCCCTCTTGACTTGGAGAAAGCAATTACAGCACTCACGGGGGGAAGCAAGGCTGGGCAGTACAAACCCCTCAGCTGGTTGTTGTCTCTGAAGGAGCCAATGTTTACCACATCTGATTTCCTCAAGGGAGCAGAAAAGGCAAATGTTATTGCTTATTTGGATGCTACCAACATTTTCCAAAGGGATGTCTAGACACAAATCAACAGAAACACCTAACCTCTGCCCTGGAAGTGCTGTGGTATGAACAGACACACACACAGAGGCAAGGAGGGAAGGAATCATCTCTAATTTCAGACAAGACTTAACACATGGATGAGTCACTCACAGGAGAGGAGAAGGGAGAGGAGAGGAGAAGGGAGAGGAGAGGAGAAGGGAGAGGAGAGGAGAAGGGAGAGGAGAGGAGAAGGGAGAGGAGAGGAGAAGGGAGAGGAGAGGAGAGGGAGAGGAGAGGAGAAGGGAGAGGAGGAGAGGGGAGAGGGGAGAGGAGAAGGGAGAGGAGAGGAGAAGGGAGAGGGAGAGGAGAGGAGAAGGGAGAGGAGAGGGAGAAGGGAGAGGAGAGGAGAAGGGAGAGGAGAGGAGAAGGGAGAGGAGAGGAGAAGGGAGAGGAGAGGAGAGGAGAGGAGAGGAGAGGAGAGGAGAGGAGAGGAGAGGGAGGAGAGAGGAGAGGAGAGGAGAGGAGAGGAGAGGAGAGGAGAGGAGAGGAGAGGAGAGGAGAGAGGGAGGGAGGAGAGGAGAGGAGAGAAATTTAATTAACCAGGTTGGAAAAGTCCTCAGAGATCATCCAGTCCAACCTATCACCCAGCACCATCTGATCAACTCAACCATGGCACCAAGTGCCTCAGCCAGGCTCTTCCTAAACACCTCCAGGGAGGGATGGGGGCTCCACCACCTCCCTGGGCAGCACATCCCAAGGGCCAATCTCTCTTGCTGGGAAGAACTTTCTCCTCACCTCCAGCCTAAACCTCCCCTGGCACAGCTTGAGACTGTGTCCTCTTGTTCTGCTGCTGCTTGCTAGAGAGAAGAGACCAACCCCCTCCTGGCTACAACCTCCCTGCAGGGAGCTGCAGAGAGCAAGAAGGTCTCCCCTGAGCCTCCTCTTCTCCAGGCTAAGCAACCCCAGCTCCCTCAGCCTCTCCTCACAGGGCTGTGCTCCAGACCCCTCCCCAGCTTTCTTGCCCT
Source organism: Melanerpes aurifrons (assembly GCA_011125475.1). Lineage (NCBI taxonomy): Eukaryota > Metazoa > Chordata > Aves > Piciformes > Picidae > Melanerpes > Melanerpes aurifrons. The sequence continues at coordinate 689,361 of WWNC01000125.1, read as the reverse complement.
TCTCTGGACACCTTCCAGCAGCTCAACATCTTTCCTGACCTGAGGAGCCCAGAACTGGACACAGGACTCCAGGTGTGGCCTCAGCAGTGCTGAAGGCTACAGGACAGCTCAGAACCAAACACCAATCCCTTCTTAGCCACTCCAGAAGGACACACATCTCCTAGTTCAATGTTGCTGCTCCTGTGTTATTCAGGTTTGCTGGGGCTGGTTTTTGAGGATCCCAGGCTGCATCCAAAGCAGCATGGCCAGCAGGTCAAGAGAGGGCATTCTGCCCCTCTGCTCTGCCCTGCTCTGCTGAGACCTCACCTGCTGTGCTGGGGCCACTCATGGGGCCCTCAATGCAAGAGAGATGTAGGTCTGATGGAGAGGCTCCAGAGGAGGCTACAAAGATGATCTGAGGGTTGGAGAACCTCTGCTGTGGGGACAGGCTGAGAGAGTTGGGGCTGTGCAGCCTGGAGAAGACAAGGCTGCAGGAGACCTCAGAGCTGCATTTCAGTATCTGCAGGGGACCCACAGGCTGGGGAGGGACAGTTCAGAAGGGGCTGTGGGGGTAGGGTGAGGGCAATGGTTTGAAGCTGGAGCAGGGCAGGGTCAGGTTGGGCAGCAGGAGGAAGTTGTGATGGTGAACTCTCACAGTGAGAGGTGAGACACTGGCACAGGCTGCCCAGGGATGTGGCTGAGACTCCATCCCTACAGACATTCAAGCTCAGACTTGCTGTGGCCCTGGGCAGCCTGCTCTGGCTGGAGGTGTTCCTGCTGTGTGCAGGGGGTTGGACAAGATGCCCTTGGAGGGTCCCTTCCAGCCCAGTGCAATCTCTAGGAGCCACATGTCTTGTCCAGAGCTGTCACCTGCTTTCCATCTGCTGAGGGAGAAGCAGATGGACCAGAGGGTCCTGCAGTCACACTAACACAGCAAGGGGTTCAAGAAGAGTCTCCCCTGTGAGGGCTTCCCCCTCCTTCCACTGCCTGTGACATTATCTAATGTCACTTGAGACAAGTCCCTCACCTCTGTGTAGATTTGGGATCAAGCTCCTTTCACCATGTAGATCATCAGGAGGAAGTTCTGCACAGTGGGAGGTGAGACACTGGCACAGGCTGCCCAGGGAGGTGGCTGAGCTCCATCCCTGCAGACATTCAAGCTCAGCCTTGCTGTGGCCCTGGGCAGCCTGCTCTGGCTGGAGCTGTCCCTGCTGAGTGCAGGGGGGTTGGGCAAGATGCCCTTGGAGGGTCCCTTCCTAACTCAATGCCATCTGTGAAGCTGTAAACTATGATTTATCCAAGTTGCTCTTTAGCCTGCAAAAGAGGGCAGGAAGCCTGAGAGGTCATGCAAGCCCTTGTGAACCTTTTTTAGGATGCATGGGGTTGCACAACCCCTCCTTAGCATTTCCACATCCTTCCTCTGGGACCACATTCCAAGGTCATTTACAATAGTTTTTGACATGTTTTAATCAAAGCAGTGTTTGCACTAAGGCTCCAGCTACAAGTTCTTGCTTGCTTGCTTGCATGGTTCTTCTCCCCTCAGAAGGAAGTGACTCCTGGGAGGCAGCCATCCCAGGCTCCCAGAAGAGCTCAGGGCTGACTGAAATTCTAGGTACATAGAGCCATGGAATGGGTTGGGTTGGAAGGGACCTCCAAAGGGCATCCAGTCCAACCCCATCCTGCAATCAGCAGGGACATCCCCCACTAGATCAGGTTGCCCAGAGCCCTGTCCAGCCTCACCTTGAATAGCTCCAGGGATGGGACCTCAACCAGGCTTCTTGCATGAGGAAGAGTGTGGCCAGCAGGAGCAGGGAGCTCATCCTGCCCTGTGCTCAGCACTGCTGAGGCCACACCTTGAGTCCTGTGTCCAGTTCTGGGCTCCTCAGTTTCAGAAGGACATTGAGAGACTTGAAGGTGTCCAGAGAAGGGCAAGAAAGCTGGGGAGGGGTCTGGAGCACAGCCCTGGGAGGAGAGGCTGAGGGAGCTGGGGTTGCTTAGCCTGCAGAAGAGGAGGCTCAGGGGAGACCTTCTTGCTCTCTACAGTTACCTGAAGGGAGGTTGTAGCCAGGTGGGGGTTGGGCTCTTCTCTCTAGCAACCAGCACCAGAACAAAGGGACACAGTCTCAAGCTGTGCCAGGGGAGGTTTAGGCTGGAGGTGAGGAGAAAGTTCTTCCCTGAGAGAGTTGTTGCCCATTGGGATGTGCTGCCCAGGGAGGTGGTGGAGTCCCCATCCCTGGAGGTGTTCCAGAGGGGATTGGATGTGGCACTTGGAGCCATGGTTTAGTCATGAGGTCTGTGGTGATAGGTTGGACCTGGTGATCTTTGAGGCCTCTTCCAGCCTTGGTGATTCTGTGAACCACCTCCCTGGGCAACCTGTTGCGGTGTTCCAGCAGCATCCTGGTGCAAGCAGTCCCTCTGCAGCTCTTCTTGTAGCCCCTTCAGGTACTGGAAGGCTGCTGTAAGGTCTCCCCAGAGCCTTCTCTTCTGCAGGCTGAACAGCCCCAACTCTCTCAGCCTGTCCCTGTAGCAGAGGTTCTGCAGCCCTCTGATCATCTTGGTGGCCTCCTCTGGACCCTTTCCATCAGGTTCATGTCCCTCTCATGTTGGGGGTCCCATGCAGTGCAGGTGAGGTCTCCCCAATGCAGAGCAGATGGACAAGATCTCCCCTCTCCATCTCTGGCCACACTTGCTCTGATGCAGCCCAGGCTGTCACTGGCCTTCTGGGCTGCAAGTGCCCACTGCTGGCTCCTCTCCAGCTCCTCACCCACCAGCACCCCCAAGTCCTTCTCTGCAGGGCTGCTCTGGCTCTCATCATCCCCCAGCCTGGGTTGCTATTGAGGACAGCCCCAGCCTAGGTGCAGCTCCTTGCATTTTGCCTTATTGAGCCTCATGAGGTTCTCCCAAGCTCACCTCTCCAGCCTGTCCAGGTCCCTCTGGATGCCATCAGTTTTGTCACCCACTGCTGGCTGAGAGCAGTATCTGCTTTGTTCAGCTTTCAATGTACAATCTGTAGCAGGACTGCACTTCACCTTTGCTAAGCTTCATTCTTTCTTACATCAAGAGCCTTAAATATCATCATAAGGCTGATTGGCTTGCCCAGCACATTTAACTCTTCCCAGTTCTATTTCCAAGGAGAAAATGACTTACCCACACAGATCAAGTGAATCAGGGCCCAGAAATAACCATTTGGATCAAACTGAAACAAAGAACATCCACATAAATAACTGCACACTCCTGTAGGCACCCCCAAGGCTGCTCCCCTGCAGTGAGCCTCTCCAAGCAAGGACAGGCAGTGGGAGCTGTGTCACAGACAAAGAGCAGACAGCTGCAGAAGCCTACAAGGACTAAAGCCTTTCCTGTCCTGTTTAGAGACAGGGCCTGTGCCAGTCCCCCAGGTTTTCAGCTGGTTTGGGTGAGAAGCTTTCATAGCTTCAAAGAAAGGTTGGAGTTAGAAGAGACCTTAAAGCTCATCCAGCTCCAACCCCCTGCCATGGGCAGGGACATCTCCACCAGCCCAGGCTGTAAGTTAATTTGCCCTTCCTACACACTGCTGGCCTGGGGTGCACCCATTGCCACCACAGAGCCATAGGGCAGCTTGAGGAGGAAGGGACCTCAAAGCTCATCCAGCTCCAACCCCCTGCCATGGGCAAGGACACCTCCCACCAGCACAGCTTGCTCAAGGCCTCATCCAGCCTGGCATTGAACACCTCCAGGGAGGAGGCAGCCACAGCCTCCCTGGGCAGCCTGTGCCAGTGTCTCACCACCCTCACTGCAAAGAATCCCTTCCTCATCTCCAGTCTCAATGTCTCCTCTCTCCCAGCTCAAAGCCATTGTCCCTCATCCTGTCACTCCCAGCCCTTGTCACAAGTCCCTCCCCAGCTCTCCTGGAGCCCCTTCAGGTACTGGAAGGCTGCTCTGAGGTCTCCCTGCAGCCTTCTCTTCTCCAGGCTGAACAGCCCCAACTCTCCCAGCCTGTCCCCACAGGGGAGGTTCTCCAGCCCCTTGTTCATCCCCAGGTGACCTGTTCTAAGCCCTGTCAGAAGTTAAACTGTGGTTCCCTCAGCCACCCCCTTCAGCAAGCAGCTCTGTGTCTGCCCTGCTCAGAGGTTTCACCACCCTGCACACACAGTGCGCAGCATGACCCCAACTCAGGCCCCATGTACAGCACCTTGGCAGGAAGCCTGCCCTGACTTACAGGTGAAAGCTGCACCCCTCACATGCTCAGAGGCTGTCACACACCAAGCTCTGAGCAGAGCTGCTTGGCAGAGAGCTCACCTGTGTGTCACAGCAGGGAAGGCACACCGCTGCTGCCAGCAGGAGCAGCACGCTGCGGAGAAGAGAGACAAACAAGCCTGTCACTGCCTTTGTCCCCTCAGCACAGCACAGCCAATTCCACTCAAGTTTCCCACTGCCACTTCCCCTCTTTCACTCTCATTCCCTGTTTCCCAGGTAATCTCTGCCACCAGAACTGAGTGCCCTGTCATGCACTGCTGACGGCTCGTGCACGGCGAGGCTGCATGTGAGGGGAGGCAGCACAGAACACCCCAGCAGGCAGCACCAGCAGGGCCTTGGTAAGGAATATTGTTCTTCACTTGCCATCTGACCTCTGAAGGCTGCTTCAGAAAGCCCAAACCAACCCATTTCTGGCTGTGAATCCACAGGCTCACAGCTCACAGGATGTCAGGGGTTGGAAGGGACCTCTGGAGATCATCCAGTCCAACTCCCTGCCAGAGCAGGAGCAGAGAATCCAGCACAGGTCACACAGGAACACATCCAGACAGGGCTGCAAAGGCTCCAGGGAAGGAGACTCCACAACCTCTCTGGGCAGCCTGCTCCAGGGCTCTGGGACCCTCACAGTCAAGAAGTTCCTCCTCATGTTGAGGTGGAACCTCCTGTGCTGGAGTTTCCATCCATTGCTCCTTGTCCTATCCCAGGGAGCAACTGAGCAGAGCCTGTCCCTGTCCCCTCCCTCCTGACCCCCCAGCCCTCAGATATTGATAAACATTGATTAAATCCCTTCTCAGTCTTCTTTTCTGCTACCTGAAAGTTCCTTCCTAAGGTGAATTGCCTACTGCACCCCTGCCTGCAGAGGTGACTCCACCATGGGCTCTGCTGTGACTCCAGAGCACAGAGCGGTGCTGCACTAGGAACAGCCTCAGGCCAGCACCAGGCCTTAAGTCCAGTGGCTTGGACTGAATAAATCCTTCACCTGTGGCTGAGGCTGCACTGAACACACTGCAGGCTAACAAACATTTGCTTTTGCAGTTCATTTTCCTGCTCTCTAGGGAGGAAAAGAAAAGGCAGAACACAAAGATGCTCAAACAGCCTGGCTAAGAATCCAGCGTGACAACAAGGCCACAGCAAGGCAGAGAGTGGAAACCACAGGGAGAAAGGAGGAGGAGGAGGAGGAGGAGGATGCCTCTTAAGCACTCTAAATAATAACCAAACATTATCCACTCTAAGTAAGGCTAAAACATTACAGGATGTGGAGGACAGCAAATTCCTCAAGGAGGGGAAGAATGAAACTCTGCATACAGGACTGACTGCCTTCTGCTTGTCCCTTGCTATCTCCTTTGGGAAGCCCAACCAACCAGGGCCAAGGGGGGGTGGTAGGTTGTGGAGCTCAGCATGAATGACCCCAGCAGAAGTGGGTCCCACAAACCCTCTCTTTCTTAGGAAAGGCAGGTTTAGCTTCATGGAATCCTGGAATGGGGAGGGTTGGAGTGGACCTTAAACATCATCTAACCCCCTGCCATGGGCAGGGACACCTCCCACCAGCACAGCTTGCTCAAGGCCTCATCCAGCCTGGCCTTGGACACCTCCAGGCAGGAGGCAGCCACAGCCTCCCTGGGCAGCCTGTGCCAGTGTCTCCCCACCCTCACTGCAAAGAATTTCTTCCTCACCTCCAGTCTCAATCTCCCTTCCTCCAGCTTCAATCCATCACCCTACATCCTGGCACTCCCAGCCCTTGTCACAAGTCCCTCCCCAGCTCTCCTGGAGCCCCTTCAGGTCCTGGAAGGTTGCTCTGAGGTCTCCCCAGAGCCTTCACTTCTCCAGGTTGAACAGCCCCAACTCTCCCAGCCTGCCTGAGTGTTCAATATTCCTCCTGTGCAGAAAAGAGGAATTAATTACTTCATCTCATCACAAACAGATGTATTTTTGTCCTTTCACTCTTTGCCTGCCTCCTCTCCCTCCAGAACTGGGAGCCTCCCTGGGCAACCTGTGCCAGTGTCTCACCACCCTCACTGGAAAGAATTTCTTCCTCATCTCCAGCCTCAATCTCCCCTCCTCAAGCTTCAATCCACTGCCCCTCATCCTGCCACTTCTCCCACATGAATTCCCTTGCTGCTGAAGGTTTACCCACTGGAACTTCAACCCTGATGGCTATCTCCTTTCCAAAACCACCCTCACAGCTCTGCTTTGTTCTTCAGGGAGATTGCCCTGCTGGCTTTTTTGGATTGATTTGGAGGGGAGGGGGGGGTTGTTTGATTATTTATTGAATAAGGAGAAAACTGTGAATCCATTCAAGCCATTGTTAACGCCAAGGAAAGGAAATGCAACATAAAGCCATGGAATTGCTGCTGTGCTGCAACCTCAGCTCACTGCCCAGGGGAACGTGCCTCTCATTCTGCATTGTTTTTTGCTGTGCCACTTGTCTGAAGCAACCAAGAGGCTGGAGCCAAAACAAGCCTGAGGCTGAGTGTGTAGCAGTTTGAAGGGCTTACCTACAGACTTTCAGGTGAGAGGTCTGCTGCTGAAAAAGAAGCAGGAGACAAAAAGGAAATCATCAACATTGGAACATAAAGATACTTAAACATAAGCTAAACCTAAGCCCAGTGCTCTACTTAAACATAAAATAAGCCTAAGCACAGTGCTCTTACTTAAACCTAAGCTAAACCTAAGCTCAGTGCTCTTACTTAAACCTAAACTAAACCTAAACCCAGTGCTCTTACTTAAACCTAAGATAAACCTAAGCTCAGTGCTCTTAAACCTAAGACCAGTGCTCTTACTTAAACTTAAGCTAAACCTAAGCTCAGTGCTCTTACTTAAACCTAAACTAAACCTAAGCCCAGTGATCTTACTTAAACCTAAGCTAAACCTAAGCCCAGTGCTCTTACTTAAACCTAAGCTAAACCTAAACCCATTGCTCTTGCTTAAACCTAAACTAAACCTAAGTCCAGTGCTCTTACTTAAACCTAAGATAAACCTAAGCTCAGTGCTCTTAAACCTAAGCCCAGTGCTCTTACTTAAACTTAAGCTAAACCTAAGCCCAGTGCTCTTACTTAAACTTAAGCTAAACCTAAGCTCAGTGCTCTTACTTAAACCTAAACTAAACCTAAGCCCAGTGATCTTACTTAAACCTAAGCTAAACCTAAGCCCAGTGATCTTACTTAAACCTAAGCTAAACCTAAGCCCAGTGCTCTTATTTAAACCTAAGATAAACCTAAGCCCAGTGCTCTTACTTAAACCTAAGCTAAACCTAAGCCCAGTGCTCTTACTTAAACCTAAGCTAAACCTAAGCCCAGTGCTCTTACTTAAACCTAAGCTAAACCTAAGCCCAGTGCTCTTACTTAAACCTAAGCTAAACCTAAGCCCAGTGCTCTTACTTAAACCTAAGCTAAACCTAAGCCCAGTGCTCTAATTTAAACCTAAGCTAAACCTAAGCCCAGTGCTCTTACTTAAACCTAAGCTAAACCTAAGCCCAGTGCTCTTACTTAAACCTAAGCTAAACCTCAGCCCAGTGCTCTTACTTAAACCTAAGCTAAACCCAAGCCCAGTGCTCTTATTTAAACCTAAGCTAAACCTCAGCCCAGTGCTCTTACTTAAACCTAAGCTAAACCTCAGCCCAGTGCTCTCCCCTTCTGAGAACAGGGAAGTGCCTGCAGCTGCCCTTGCTGCAATCAAAATCCACTGAGCAGCACTCACTCAGCTGCTGGAGCCCTGCTTAGCAAATCTCATCTGAATGAATGAACCAGGACCAAAGGTTAACCTCCTGCAACCAGCTTGGAAGGGTCAGGTTACTTACCAACAGGTAAACCTAAACCCAGACACTCACAGGTGGCATTGCACTGGAAGGGACCCTCCAAGGGCATCTTGCCCAACCCCCCTGCACTCAGCAGGGACACCTCCAGCCAGAGCAGGCTGCCCAGGGCCACAGCAAGGCTGAGCTTGAATGTCTGCAGGGATGGAGCTCAGCCACCTCCCTGGGCAGCCTGTGCCAGTGTCTCACCTCCCACTGTGCAGAACTTCCTCCTGATGTCCAACCTAACTCTGCCCTGCTCCAGTTTCAAACCATTGCCCTCATCCTATCCCCACAGCCCCTTCTGAACAGTCCCTCCCCAGCCTGCCTGTGGGTCCCCTGCAGGTATTGAAATGCAGCTCTAAGATCTCCCTGCAGCCTTCTCTTCTCCAGGCTGCACAGCCCCAACTCTCTCAGCCTGTCCCCACAGCAGAGTTTCTGTAGCCCTCAGATCATCTTTGTAGCCTCCTCTGGACCCTCTCTATCAGGTCCATGTGTCTCATGCTTTGGGGTGCCATAGCTGGACACAGCACAGCAGGTGAGGTCTCAGCAGAGCAGGGCAGAGCAGAGGGGCAGGATCCTTTCTCTCCATCTCTGGCCACACTGCTTTGGCTGCAGCCCAGGCTGCCCTTGGCCTTTTGTGCTGCCAGTGCCCACTGCTGGCTCCTCTCCAGCTCCTCACCCACCAGCACCCCCAGCTCCTCTGCAGGGCTGCTCTGGCTTTCATCATCCACCAGCCTGGATTGATATCGAGGACAGACACAACCTTTACAGCTGCTCCTCAGACTTGAACTGTATCAAAACTACCTATTGTATGTACCCAAATGCTGGGTACCCAAATTTAGGTACTACCCCAGCCAAATCAGCTTTGGCCCAAACTCATTTGAGTTTCCCAATCCTTTGGTCCAAAATCTGTCACAGAATCATACAATCACAGATTGGTTTGGGTTGGAGGGGACTTTTGAAGGCCATTTAGTCCAAGCCACCTGCAGTCAGCAGCTAGAGCAGGCTGCTCAGAGCCCCAAGCAACCTGACCTGGAGTGGCTGCAGGGATGGAGCTTCTCCCACCTCTCTGGGCAAGCTGGGACAGGCTCTCCCCATCCTCAGTGTAAAACATGGCTTCCTTCTATCTACCCTGGATGTCTCTCTTTTAGTTCAGACCATCACCCTTTGCCCTGTCACAACAGACCCTGCTCAAACTCTGTCCCCAGCTTTCATAGAATAGAATAAGGTTGGAAAAGACCTCAGAGATCATCAAGTCCAAGCTGTCACCCAACACCCCATGGCTACTAAACCATGGCACCAAGTGCCACATCCAATCCCCTCTTGAACACCTCCAGCGATGGGGACTCCACCACCTCCCTGGGCAGCACATCCCAATGGTGAACGACTCTCTCTGGGAAGAACTTTCTCCTCACCTCCAGCCTAACCCTCCCCTGGCACAGCTGGAGACTGTGTCCTCTTGTTCTGCTGCTGCTTGCCTGGGAGAAGAGACCAACCCCCACCTGGCTACAACCTCCCTTCAGGTAGTTGCAGAGAGCAATGAGGTCTCCCCTGAGCCTCCTCTTCTCCAGGCTAAACAATGCCCTTTAATTCCCTTCGAGTACTTTTCCCTTTAAGTACTGAAACTCCAGGACTCCCTGGAGCCTTCTCTTCTCCAGAAGCCTCCCAGCAAGACTTGTGTTTGCATGATCCTTGTCCACAGTGCTTTTGTTTTCCAGGGAGGAGACATAAACATGTGAGCTGAATGGAAACTATGAAAGCCTGTGACAGGGGCAGGAATCAGAGGACAATGCCTCAGGGCCACGCCATGGTACACACTGCAATGTCCTTTAACCATAACCTCCTCACTCTGCTGGGAGCAGCAAACTTGGGGCTGTTTATTTGTCTTCTGTACACACAAGAGATGAAAGGAATGAAAGATTCCTTCCATAGCAAGCCACTGCTGGGGCTCTGCTGGAATGACTTTGTGATGAATGACTTCCCAATGCTGCCCCACAGCAGCTCCCTGGGCAGTCAGAAAAGCACGGGCACAATGGTGTTGGGATGCTGGGGTTCATCTCCTCTCCTCTCCTCTCCTCTCCTCTCCTCTCCTCTCTCTCCTCTCCTCTCCTCTCCTCTCCTCTCCTCTCCTCTCCTCTCCTCTCCTCTCCTCTCCTGAGAAGAAGGATTCCCAGGGCACTTGGGGAGAAACAATCCCAGCTCTTCCCACAGGGAGAGGCATTTACTCTCCTGACTGTGACAGGTCTTGGGGCAGGTTTGTACACAGGTCTGTAGAATAGGTTGAGTTGGAAGGGACCTTAAAGCTCATCCAGTTCCAACCCCCTCCCACCAGCACAGCTTGCTCAAGGCCTCATCCAGCCTGAACACCTCCAGGGAGCAGGGCAGCCACAGCCTCCCTGGGCAGCCTGTGCCAGAGTCTCACCACCCTCACTGTAGAGAGTGCTGGGGTCAGTTTTGGGTCTCTCACTCCAAGAAGGACATTGAGAGGCTGGAGCAGGTCCAGGGAAGGGCAACCAAGCTGGGGAAGGGTCTGGAGAAGAGGACTGGGGAGGAGCAGCTGAGGGAGCTGGGGCTGTTGAGTGTGGAGAAGAGGAGGCTGAGGGAGACCTCATTGCTCTCTGCAGCTCCCTGAGAGGAGGCTGCAGGGAGGTGGGGGTTGGGCTCTGCTCCCTAGGCTCAGGGGATAGAAGGAAAGGAAATGGCTTGGAATTGTGCCAGGGGAGGCTTAGGTTGGAGAGGAGGAAAAGTTTCTTTGCTGCAGAAGTGGTCAGGGCTTGGCAGAGGCTGCCCAGGGAGGTGGTGGAGTCCCCATGCCTGGAGGTGTTGCAGAGAGCTGTGGGGCCAGGGTTTGGTGGCCATGGTGGGGTTATGTTGCCGTTGGACTGGGTGGTCTCAGAGGGCTTTCCCAACCCAAACAATTGTGTGACTGCATGAAAAGAAGCCAGGTGTCTGTCAGATCCCAGGAGGCCCCTTGAATGCATCCCCTAAGGGCTCAGTTACCTCTTTCTGCAGCAGCCTCTGGAGCCCGCAGGTTAGAGCTTCTGCTGCGCCGTGCAGGGTGAGGAACACCGGGATGGGCTGCAAGGGGAGAGAGCAAAAACACCCACATCAACCCACAGCACTCACACACATGGGGCAAGGGGCACTCCTCTTGGGACTGCTGTCCCCCATGCTTGTGATTGGGGGTTTTACTGGGGGATGGGGGGGGGGTGTCTTTTAAAGCTGCAAAGCCAGGCCACAACTGAAAGGGACTTTGATCCACTCCAGTCATAGTATCATAGTATCACAGTATCAGTCAGGGTTGGAAGGGACCACAAGGATCAGCCAGTTCCAACCCCCCTGCCATGGGCAGGGACACCCCACACTACATCAGCCTGGCCACAGCCTCAGCCAGCCTGGCCTTAAACACCTCCAGGGACAGGGCCCCAACCACCTCCCTGGACAACCCATTCCAGGTCTTCACCACTCTCACCACTCCTCCCCTCCAGCCTCAATCTCCTCACCTCCAGCTTTATTCCATTCCCCCTAGTCCTATCACTGCCTGAGATCCTGAGCAGTCCTGAGAAATCAGCAGCTCATGGTGCAGGGACCCTGCTTATTTAGAATAAACCAAACCAGGTTGGAAGAGACCTTCAAGATCATCGTGTCCAACCTATCAACCAATCCAACACCATCTAAACAACTAACCCATGGCACCAAGCACCCCATCCAGTCTCCTCCAGAACACCTCCAGGGATGGGGACTCCACCACCTCCCCAGGCAGCACATCCCAATGGGCAATCACTCTCTCTGTGTAGAACTTCTTCCTAACATCCAACCTGAACCTCCCCTGGCGCAGCCTGAGACTGTGTCCTCTTGTTCTGGTGCTGCCTGCCTGGGAGAAGAGACCAACCTCTGCCTGTCTACAACCTCCCTGCAGGGAGTTGCAGAGAGCAAGAAGGTCTCCCCTGAGCCTCCTCTTCTCCAGGCTAAGCAACCCCAGCTCCCTCAGCCTCTCCTCCCAGGGCTGTGCTCCAGACCCCTCCCCAGCTTTCTTGCCCTTCTCTGGACACCTTCCAGCAGCTCAACCTCCTTCCTAACCTCAGGAGCCCAGAACTGGACACAGGACTCCAGGTGTGGCCTCAGCAGTGCTGAGCACAGGGCACAAGGACTTCCCTGCTCCTGCTGGCCACACTCTTCCTGCTGCAGGCCAGGATGCCCTTGGCCCTCTTGGCTGCCTGGGCACACTGCTTGCTGCTTCCCCCACTCCCAAGTGCCCAATCAGTTTGGACACAGCTGCCTCAGTGAGCTTAGCTCCAGGTTTCTGCTTCTAGGGTTGCCTCACTGCAGCCTCCAGAGCCAACAGCTCTCCCTAAGTGTTCCCATCTACAGGTACAAACAAACCACAGCGTGCCTCCTAGCAACAGAACCCTGGGCAGGATGAGCTGAGGTGATTGCTATCAGGCACTGCTAGGGAGAGCTGCCTGAAATTAGGGGAGCAGTGTGATAGCTCCTACAGGAGTGATGTTGAAATCACACCCACTGAGGTATCTGGACCCCATCCCAACATGAAATCATCCAGAACCAAACCCCAGTGCTAACAGCAAAGAATCAAACACCCACTGCCCCCAGGCAAGCCCAGCCAGGATTAGTGGTGCATAAACACTTCCTCCAGATCAGATCCCTGGTCCCTCAGACAGCTGAAACAGCAGCAGGTCTCTGCTCTGATTAAGATAATCGACAGACTTGAGGCTAAAGGGCAGTTTTAGGAAGCAGCATTTCCCCTCCTGTGGGCAGTCCTTAAGCCACACATCAAGGAATGAGTTAAATGCCTCAGTGATCAGCAGCACATCTCTCTTCAGTGGAACTTTGCCTGCAGGTCTCTGGCTTCCCTGGGCTTTTCCTGGTGGATAACCATCACTAATTAAACATCTCAGTGACAGCTTGGGTGGATCCATAAAGACAAGTTGCACCAAGGGAACTTTTAACACCTCTAAATTAGCCAGCAAAGGAGGGGGGGGAGGAAAAGTCACACAAACACCAGGGGCATGGGTTTGGCAGCCCCAGCTTCACTGGCTCTTGCAGGGGGGTTCCATGGATGGAGCATTCAGTGGGTACAGAACTGGCTTGAGGGCTGCACCCAAAGGGTGGCTGGCAATGGTCCATGGCCAAGGGGAGGCCAGTGATGAGTGGAGTCCCTCAGGGATCAGTCCTGGGACCAGGCTTGCTCAACATCCCTGTGGGTGCCATGGACAGTGGCACTGAGTGCACCCTCAGCAGGTTTGCTGCTGACACCAAGCTGTGTGCTGCAGCAGACAGCTGGAGGGAAGGGATCCATCCAGAGGGACCTGGACAGGCTGCAGAGCTGGGCACAAGCCAACCTCAGGAGGTTCAACAAGACCAAGGGCAGGGTCCTGCAGCTGGGTCAGGGCAATCCCAGGCACAAATCCAGGCTAGGCAGGGACTGGCTTGAGAGCAGCCTTGGAGGCCTTGGGGGTGCTGGGGAGGAGAAGCTCAGCAGGAGCCAGCAGTGAGCACTTGCAGCCCAGAGAGCCAAGCAGAGCCTGGGCTGCAGCAAGAGAAGTGTGGCCAGCAGGGCCAGGGAGGGGATTCTGCCCCTCTGCTCCACTCTGCTGAGACCACAGCTGCAGCTCTGGGGCCAGTTCTGGAGCCTCTGTGCCAGGAAGGATCTGGAGGGGCTGGAAGGTGTCCAGAGAAGGGCCAGGAGGAGGAGCAGAGGGCTGCAGCTGCTCTGCTCTGGAGACAGCCTGAGAGAGTTGGGGTTGTACAGGCTGGAGAGGAGAAGGCTCCCAGGAGACCTCATTGTGGCCTTGCAGGATCTGCAGGGGGCTCCAAGAAAGCTGGGGAGGGACTTTTGAGGGTGTCAGGGAGGGATAGGACTGGGGGGGATGGAGCAAAACTAGAAGTGGGGAGATTGAGATTGGCTGTGAGGAAGAAGTTGTTGCCCAGGAGGGTGGTGAGAGCCTGGCACAGGTTGCCCAGGGAGGTGGTGGCAGCCTCCTGCCTGGAGGTGTTTGCAGCCAGGCTGGATGTGGCTGTGAGCAACCTGCTGTGGTGTGAGGTGTCCCTGCCCATGGCAGAGGGGTTGGGACTGGCTGAGCCTTGAGGTCCCTTCCAGCTCTCACAGCTCTGTGACTCTGTGACTCTGCAAACCAATCTCAACCCTGCTGCTGGACACCTGAGCACAGAAGAAGTATTCACCAGGAGCATCCTGAGCCTGACACAATAACAGGAAGCAGAAGCACTGCCCATGAATGAGGGAAGCTGACAGCACAATTTGCATTCTTCCTTTGCTTTCCTCCCCCCTGCTTTTGGCTCTTCCCAGTGCATTTTGGAGCCAACCATGGCTCCAGTTTGCCTAGCCCAGCTAACCTTCCCCACATGTCTGTTGTCTTTGATGTGAGTAATTCTTAGATTTGTGAGTGGGCTTAATGCTTAGGAAGAGAAAGGTTTACTGCTTGGGCAGGCAGGATGAATAGATTCTGGACAAACCTCCCCTTGCAGCTCTGCATACTTTTGTTAATGCATCACAGTCCAGAGCTGAGCACCCTGCTCCAGCTCCAGCCTCAGCTCCAGCCCTCCTCCAGCTCCAGCCTCAGCCCTCTTCCAGTTCCAGCCCCAGCTCTCCTCCAGCCTCAGCCCAGCTCTCCCCCAGCCTCAGCCCCAGCTCTCCTCCAGCTCCAGCCTCCCTTCTCCAGCCTCCAGCCACAGCTCTCCTCCAGCTCCACTCTCCTTCCTCCAGCTCCAGCCCCAGCCCACCTCCAATTCCAGCTCCAGCCCCAGCTCTCCTCCAGCTCCAGCCCCAGCTCTCCTTCAGCTCCAGCTCTCCTCCAGCTCCAGCCCCAGCTCTCCTTCAGCTCCAGCTCTCTTCCAGCTCCAGCCCCAGCTCTCCTCCAGCTCCAGCTCTCCCCCAGTTCCATTCTCCCTCCTCCAGCCCCAGCCCAGCTCTTCTCCAGCCCCAGCTCTCCTCCAGCCCCAGCTCTCCTCCAGCCCCAGCTCTCCCCCAGTTCCACTCTCCCTCCTCCAGCTCCAGCCCCAGCTCTCCTCCAGCTCCAGCCCCAGCTCTCCTCCAGCCCCAGCTCTCCTCCAGCCCCAGCTCTCCCCAGTTCCACTCTCCCTCCTCCAGCTCCAGCCCCAGCTCTCCTCCAGCTCCAGCCCCCTCCAGCCCCAGCTCTCCCAGTTCCACTCTCCCTCCTCCAGCTCCAGCCCCAGCTCTCCCCCAGCTCCAGCCCCAGCTCTTCTCCAGTTCCACTCTCCCTCATCCAGCTCCAGCCCCAGCTCTCTTCCAGCTCCACTATCCCTTCTCCAGCTCCACTCTCCCTTCTCCAGCCCCAGCCCCAGCTCTCCTCCAGCTCCACTCTCCCTTCTCCTTCTCCAGCTCCAGCCCCAGGCCCCCTCCAGTTCCACTTTCCCTCCTCCAGCTCCAGCCCCAGCTCTCCTCCAGCTCCACTCTCCCTTCTCCTTCTCCAGCTCCAGCCCCAGGCCTCCTCCAGTTCCACTTTCCCTCCTCCAGCTCCAACCCCAGCTCTCCTCCAGCCCCAGCTCTCCTCCAGTTCCACTCTCCCTCCTCCAGCTCCAGCCCCAACTCTCTTCCAGCCCCAGCTCTCCTCCAGCCTCAGCTCTCCTCCAGCCTCAGCTCTCCTCCAGCCTCAGCTCTCCCTCCTCCAGCTCCAGCCCCAGCTCTCCTCCAGCCCCAGCTCTCCTCCAGCTCCAGCCCTCAAGTCCTGGGCAGGGGCACTGCCAGCACCCCAAGGGAGAGGCCTCAGCAGAGATGGAGACTGCAGCCCTGCCAATACTGAGGAGTGCTTGAATGTGGCTCTCCCCAGCTCTGGTCACAGAAGTGCAGAGAATTGCTGCTTCAGGAACAAACTCAGGGAATTCCAGCACACTGCTGAGGTCACCTAACTCAGCTGTGAGTTGGGAGAGTTCATTTGCCTTCAGAGATTCATAGAGTGGGTTGGGTTGGAGGGGACCTGGAAGATCATCCATAGAATCATTGAATCATAGAATCAACAAGGTTGGAAAAGACCTCAGAGATCATCAAGTCCAACCTGTCACCCAACACCTCCTGACTAGTATCATAGTATCAGCCAGGGTTGGAAGGGACCACAAGGATCATTCAGTTCCAACCCCCCTGCCATGGGCAGGGACACCTCCCACCAGCCCAGCTTGCTCAAGGCTCTAGGCATCCTGGCCCTGAACACCTCCAGGGAGGGGACATCCACAGCCTCCCTGGGCAGCCTGTGCCAGTCTCTCACTGTCAATAATTTCCTCCTCATCTCCAGTCTCAATCTCCTCTCTCCCAGCTCAAAGCCATTGTCTTTCATCCTGTCACTTCCAGCCCTTGTAAAAGGTCCCTCCCCAGCCCTCCTGGAGCCCTTCAGGTACTGGAAGGCTGCTCTGAGGTCTCCCTGGAGCCTCCTCCAGGCTGAACAGCCCCAGCTCTCCCAGCCTGTCCCCACAGGGGAGGTTCTCCAGCCTGAGCATCTTCATGGCCTCCTCTGGAGCCTCTCCAGCAGCTCCAGGTCCTTCTTGTGCTGGGGGCCCCAGAGCTGGAGGCAGTGCTGCAGGTGGGGGCTGAGCAGAGCAGAGCAGAGGGGCAGAATCCCCTCCCTGTGCTGCTGCCCTCGGTGCTTTGGATCCAACCACCAAATTGTTGCACACAAAGTTACTGTAAGTAAAACCCCTCCCTAGGATGCAATTTAGCCCCAGCCTTAAGGCATTCCATAGCAACTCTGGCTCAGCACTGCTTGGCCTTTTGTCTGTCCTCCTCAAATGGCCACAGAGTTAGGGCTCTAAAACCCTGACTTGAATACAACAGAAAGTGGTTTGGAAATGGGAGATGCTGCTGAGGGAAGTTTGGGACACAAATCAAACCCCTTCACAGCCCCTCTGCCACTCTCCCCCTCTGGAGTGATCAGAGCAGGAGCAGGAGGGGAAGAAAGGGAACTGAGGGGGTGAGGAGGAAGCAAGAAAGACATAGCAGAGAAGATGTGATTCACAACTCCTCCACCTCCCAGGTGAGCAGATAGAGAAGATGATCCTGCCAAGGCTTGGTGCTGTTTCCAGGCAGGGCTCTTTGCTCACTTCACCCCAGGGAAGCCCAGTGGAACTTGCTGTGACAAGGAACCAGGAGGAAGTGACTGCCATCACCCCAAGACAGAGCTAACCAGCAGGCATGGGCCTGTGCTCTCCACAGCTCACAGGAGGAGGCCCCAGCCTTGTTTGTGAGCAGTGAGACTTCCTGTCCTTTCCTGCCCTGCTCCCCACTGGGATGCTCAAGGGACTGCTACAAGCAGAATCTTGTCCAAAATTCCCTTTTGATCCTTCCTGGGTGCCAGAGCTGGCAGGAGTGAGCTGGCTCTGGGACCAGCTTGGGATGCACTGAGAGAAGGGCAACAAAGATGGTGAGAGGCTTGGAGCACAGCCCTGTGAGGAGAGGCTGAGGGAGCTGGGGTTGCTCAGCCTGGAGAAGAGGAGGCTCAGGGGAGACCTTCTTGCTCTCTCCAACTCCCTGAAGGGAGGTTGTAGCCAGGTGGGGGTTGGTCTCTTCTCCCAGGCAAGCAGCAGCAGAACAAGAGGACACAGTCTCAAGCTGCAACAGGGGAGGTTTAGGCTGGAGGTGAGGAGAAAGCTCTACACATAGAGAGTGATTGGCTACTGGAATGTGCTGCCCAGGGAGGTGGTGGAGTCCACATGACTGAAGGTGTTCAGGAGGAGACTTGATGGGGTGCTTGGTGCCATGGTTTAGTTGATGAGGTGGTGTTGGATGATAGGTTGGACACAATGATCTTGAAGGTCTCTTCCAACCTGGTCTATTCTACTCTATTCATTGCAGGGTCTGGCCCTGCAGCCTGCAGTGAAACACTGCTGGACTGTAGAGACCCCTGTCACTGCCTTTCTGTTCAGGAAAGATGATATAGTATCACAGTATCAGTCAGGGTTGGAAGGGACCACAAGGATCAGCCAGTTCCAACCCCCCTGCCATGGGCAGGGACACCCCACACTAGATCAGCCTGGCCAGAGCCTCATCCAGCCTGGCCTTAAACACCTCCAGGGACAGGGCCCCAACCACCTCCCTGCACAACCCATTCCAGGGCTTCACCACTCTCCTGGGGAAGAACTTCCTCCTCCCCTCCAGCCTCAATCTCCCCACCTCCAGCTTCATTCCATTCCCCCTAGTCCTAGCACTGCCTGAGATCCTGAGCAGTCCCTCCCCAGCCTTCCTGGAGCCCCCTTCAGATCCTGGAAGGCCACAATGAGGTCACCTGGGAGCCTTCTCTCCTCCAGACTGAACAGCCCCAACTCCTTCAGTCTGTCCTCACAGGAGAGGTGCTCCAGCCCTCTGCTCATCCTCCTGGCCCTGCTCTGGACACCTTCCAGCCCCTCCAGATCCCTCTGGTCATAGGGGCTCCAGAACTGGAGGCAGGACTCCAGGTGGGGTCTCCCCAGAGCTGAGCAGAGGGGGAGAATCACCTCCCTTGCCCTGCTGGCCACACTTCTCCTGCTGCAGCCCAGGAGCTGGTTGGCTTTCTGGGCTGCAAGTGCACACTGAGAGCTCCTGGGAGCTTCTCCTCCCCCAGCACCCCCAAGGCTCTCTCCTCAGGGCTGCTTTCCAGCCAGTCCCTGCCCAGCCTGGATTTGTGCCTGGGGTTGCCTCCACCCAGCTGCAGGACCTGCCCTTGGTCTTGTTGAACTTCACTTAAGTGAAAAGCATTCAGCTTGAATGAAAGCAGGCTTGAAAGCCTCTGAACATGTGGTAATCACTGTGCCTCAAAAGGCTCTGAAACTGCTCACTCTAACCCTGCCCAGCATCTTGTCCCCAACTTCCAATTCACCTTTTCAAATCCTGTAAAGCACCAAAAGGTTCTCCCAGAAACTGTCTTCACCTTTTCCCCTGGAAGGATCTCCCACAGATCCTGCAGCCCTGAGCAAAGTTACTTTGCAAAGTTACAGCCAGCAGCTTCTCAGAGTCACAGAGTGTGAGGGGCTGGAAGGGACCTCCAGAGCTCATCCAGTCCAACCCCTGCCAGAGCAGCATCACCCAGGGCAGGTCACACAGGAACACAGCCAGGTGGGGGTTGAATATCTCCAGAGAGGGAGACTCCACAACCCCCCTGGGCAGCCTGCTCCAGGCCTCTGTCACCTCACAGGGAAAAATCCTTCCTCCTGTTTCCATGGCACTTCCTCTGCCTCAGCTTCCACCACTGCCCCTTGTGCTGGCATTGGGCATCCCCCAGCAGAGCCTGGCTCCAGCCTCTGGGCATCACCCTGCACAGCTTTAGCAACAGCAAGGAGGTCACCCTCAGGCTCCTCCTCTCCAAGCTGCAGAGCCCTCAGCTCCCTCAGGCTCTCCTCAGGAGGAAGATCTTCCACTGCCTGCAGCATCTTTGTGGCTCTGTGCTGGACTCTCTCAAGCAGCTCCCTGAGGTCCTTCTTGAACAAGGATCCCAGAACTGGACACAAGATTGCAGCTGTGGCCTCAGCAGGGCAGGGTAGAGGGGCAGGAGAACCTCTCTGACCTACTGCCCACAGCCCTTCTAATGCAGCCCAGGCTGCCCTTGGCCTTCTTGGCCACCAGAGCACATTGCTGGCTCAGGGGCATCCTCCCATCCACCACGACCCCCAGGTCCTTTTCCCTTTCACTGCTCTCCACAGGTCAGCCCCAACCTATCCTGCTCCCTGGGGTTGTGCTTTCCCAGGTGCAAGACTCTACTCTCACTGGAAAGAATTTCTTCCTCATCTCCAGTCTCCATCTCCCCTCTCCCAGCTCAAAGCCAGTGCTCCTCATCCTGTCACTGTTAAGTCCCTGTAAAAAGTCCCTCCCCAGCCCTCCTGTAGACCCCTCCAGGGTCTAACTCCCCTAAAGCAGAAGGAATAAAGAACTAACTTGTACTTGTGTGTTTCTTACCAATCTAGACAGTGCCCTAGAGCCAGCATAGATAACACCAACAAAGAGCACTGAAGCAGGAAGCCAGGAGAGGATTTCAGACCTGTGAAAACAATTAAAATGCCATTACTTCACCACATTCTGATCACACCCAGCCAGGAGCAGCTGCTGGCAAGGAGTAGAACAATAAAGACAGATGTACAGAGATGCCAGAAGTGTGCACATTCATAGCACCATGGAAAGGTTTGGCTTGGAAGGGATCTTCAAGACCATCCAGTTCCAACCCCTTGCCATGGAATGATCCCAGCAGAAGTGGATCCCACAAACCTTCTCTTTCTTAGGAAAGGCAGGTTGAGCTTCATGGAATCCTGGAATGGGGAGGGTTGGAATGGACCTTAAACATCATCTAACCCCCTGCCATGGGCAGGGACACCTCCCACCAGCACAGCTTGCTCAAGGTCTCATCCAGCCTGGCCTTCAACACCTCCAGAGAGGAGGCAGCCACAGCCTCCCTGGGCAGCCTGTGCCAGAGTCTCACCACCCTCATGGGGAAGAACTTCTTCCTCATCTATGGGCAGAGGCCAAGGGCAGGAGATTGAACACATCCAAGTGCCAGGTTCTGCACATTGGCCACAACAACCCCAGGCAGTGCTACAGGCTGGGGGCAGAGTGGCTGAGAGCAGCCAGGCAGAGAGGGACCTGGGGGTACTGGTTGATGGTAGGCTGAACATGAGCCTGCAGTGTGCCCAGGCAGCCAGGAGGGCCAATGGCATCCTGGCCTGCATTAAGAACAGTGTGGCCAGCAGGAGCAGGGAGGTCATTCTGCCCCTGTACACTGCACTGGTTAGGGCACACCTTGAGTCCTGTGTCCAGTTCTGGGCCCCTCAGTTTAGGAAGGAGGTTGACTTGCTGGAAGGTGTCCAGAGAAGGGCAAGAAAGTTAGTGAGGGGTCTGGAGCACAGCCCTGTGAGGAGAGGCTGAGGGAGCTGGGGTTGCTTAGCCTGGAGAGGAGGAGACTCAGAGGTGACCTCATTGCTCTCTACAACTACCTGAAGGGGGGTTGTAAACAGCCAGAGGTTGGTCTCTTCTCCCAGGCAGCCAGCACCAGAACAAGAGGACACAGACTCAGGCTGTGCCAGGGGAAGTTCAGGCTGGAGGTCAGGAGGAAGTTTTACACAGAGAGTGATTGCCCATTGGAATGGGCTGCCCGGGGAGGCGGTGGAGTCACCATCACTGGAGGTGTTCAGGAGGAGACTTGATGGGGTGCTTGGTGCCATGGGTTAGTTGATTAGGTGGTGTTGGGTGATAGGTTGGACTTGATGATCTTGAAGGTCTCTTCCAACCTGGTCTATTCTATTCTATTCTATTCTATTCTAGTCTAGTCTAGTCTAGTCTAGTCTATTCTATCTCCAGTCTCAATCCATCTTCCAGCTTCAATCCATCACCCTACATCCTGGCACTCCCAGCCCTTGTCCAAAGTTCTTCCCCAGCTCTCCTGGAGCCCCTTCAGGTCCTGGAAGGCTGCTCTGAGGTCTCCCCAGAGCCTTCTCTTCTCCAGGCTGAGCAGCCCCAACTCTCCCAGCCTGCTTGAGTGTTCAATATTCCTCCTGTGCAGAAAAGAGGAATTAACCACTTCATCTCATCCCAAACAGAGCTAGCTGCAGATATACTTTTGTTCTTTCACTCTTTGCCTGGCTGCTCTCCCTGCAGAACAGTTTGTCCCACAGCAACTACTCCTCTTGGTGTTCAGGGAGAGAAATTTCAGCTGGATCTCCTGGCTGCCAAAAGACCAAACCCCTGACCACTGAAGGGATGAAGTGGTGCCCTTGCACAGACAGCACACCTTTGCACTCCACACCGAGAGATTTGCCCACCCACACAGTCACTTCCCAGCCAGACTGACAGCCAGGCTCTTCCCAAGGATCAGACTGTCCCTGGGGGAGCCTCTCTCTGGAGATTTCCTAATGATATTCCCGAGGCTAAGCCAAACTCCCAGAGGCAGTTTGAGAACTAATGGTGGAATGAAGTCACCAGAGATTTATCTCATGCCTGTTTTTAGCCCTGGTTGGTGCAGAAGGATCAGCTTTCAGTTCTGAGAGGGGGCTTCACAGTTTGCATTTTTTCCTTTCCTTTTGGAGCTTGACACTTAAGGGGGAAGGGGAAGAAGTGGGTGGTGAGTGTCAGAGAGAATAACACAGGACTTTGAGCAAGGGAGGAAAGGAGTAGCAGCGATCCAAAGGCCTGATCCAAAGGCTTCCCAGGAGTGAAGACACTGCAGCCCCCATTCACAGAATCACACAAGGGTAGGGCTTGGAAGGGACCTCTGAACATCAGCAAGTCCATCCCACCTGCCAGAGCAAGATCACCCAGGGCAGGACACAGGAACACAGCCAGATGGGGCTTGGAAGTCTCCAGAGATGGAGATTCAATCTCTCTGGGCAGCCTGCTCCAGGGCTCTGCCACCCTCAGTGATGTTCCTCCTCATGTTTAGAAGGAACTTCCCATGGTCATGTCTAGGCTCATTACCTCTTATCCTGTCAGTGGGCACCACTGAGAAGAGTCTGGCCTCATCCTCCTGACCCCCACCCCTTAGACATTTGTAAGCATTAATCAGATGCCCCTCAGGCTCCTCTCCTCCAGGCTAACCACCCCCAGCTCTCAGCCTCCCCTCCCATGAGAGCTGTTCCAGTGCCCTCAGTATCTCAGTGGCCCTGAGCTGGACTCCCTCCAGCAGCTCTTTGCCCTTCCTGAGCTGGGGAGCCCAGAACTGGACCCAGTACTGCAGGTGAGGCCTCCCCAGGGCACAGCAGAGGGGGAGAAAAAAAAAGGAAAAGAGGAAAAAAGGGGAAAGGGAAAGGGAAAAAAAGAAAAAAGGAAAAAAAGGAAAAGGAAAAAATAGAGAAAGAAAAAGGAAAAGGAAAAACAATTAAAAAATAAAATGATGAAAGGGAAAAGAAAAAAAATTAAAATGAGAAAGAAAAAGAAACTGAAAAAATGAGAAAGGAAAGGGAAAGGGAAAGGGACAGGGAAAGAAGAAAGGGAAAGGGAAAGGAAAAGGGAAAGGAAAAGGGAAAAGGAAAGGGAAAGGGAAAGAAGAAAGGGAAAGGGAAAGGGATAGGGAAAGGGAAAGGGAAAGGGAAAGAAGAAGGGGAAAGGGAAAGGGAAAGGGAAAGGGAAAGGGAAAGGGAAAGAAGAAAGGGAAAGGGAAAGAAGAAAGGGAAAGGGAAAGAGGAAAGGGAAAGGGAAAAGGAAAGGAAAAGGGAAAGAAGAAAGGGAAAGGGAAAGGGAAAGGGAAAGGGAAAGGGAAAGGGAAAGGAGAAAGGGAAAAGGAAAGGGAAAGGGAAAAGGAAAGGGAAAGAAGAAAGGGAAAGGGAAAGGGAAAGGGAAAGAAGAAAGGGAAAAGGAAAGGGATAGGGAAAGAAGAAAGGGAAAAGGAAAGGGAAAGGGAAAAGGAAAGGGAAAGGGAAAGAAGAAAGGGAAAGGGAAAAGGATAGGGATAGGGAAAGAGGAAAGGGAAAGGGAAAGGGAAAGAGGAAAGGGAAAGGGAAAGGGAAAGGGAAAGGGAAAGGGAAAGGGAAAGGGAAAGGGAAAGGGAAAGGGAAAAGGAAAGGGAAAAGGAAAGGGAAAGGGAAAGAAGAAAGGGAAAGGGAAAGGGAAAGGGAAAGGGAAAGGGAAAGGGAAAGGGAAAGGGAAAGGGAAAAGGAAAGGGAAAGGGAAAGGGAAAGGGAAAGGAAAGGGAAAGGGAAAGAGGAAAGGAAAGGGAAAGGGAAAGGAAAAGGGAAAGGGAAAGAGAAAGAGAAAAGGGGAAAGGGGAAAGAGGAAAGGGAAAGGAAAGGGAAAGGGAAAGGGAAAGGGAAAAAGGAAAGGGAAAGGGAAAGGGAAAGGGAAAGGGAAAGAAGAAAGGGATAGGGAAAGAGGAAAGGGACAGGGAAAGAGGAAAGGGACAGGGAAAGGGAAAGGGAAAAGGGAAAGGGAAAGAGAAAGAGAAAAGGGGAAAGGGGAAAGGGAAAGGGAGAAAATAGAGTAAAAAAGCAAGAGGGTGAAACAGGGAGGATGAAGCCCGGGGTGCCCTTCAGAACACAGCACTCCTCCACCTTCTCCACCACCCAATTCCAGGAATGCCAAATGTGTCTCAGCTCCCATGCAGCACTGCTAAGTGCCAGGGCAAAGGGCTTCAGCTGCCGTCTCCGTGCTGCAAGGGCAGGGCTGCAGGCTGCCAGGAGGCAGTTTCAGGATGGAGAAGCACTGCAGGGATGTTTGGTGCAACGTGTCAGCCCCAGCAATCTGTCCTGCATGGAAAGCAACCAGGAGCTCTTTCTGTTGGCAATGCAGAGCTGCACAGGCTGAAGAGGAAGGCTCAGAGATACAGCAGAGCTGAGGAGCCTGGTGGCAGGGTGAGATCCAAAGCCCAGCCTTGGGAGCTGCGGCTGAAGCTCTGAGCTGCTGCTCAGCTGTGAGGAGAACTCAGCACTCTGAGAAATGCCAACCAGAACACAGCAGACTCAGGTGGCTGTGTGGCAGATCACAGGGCTGGAAGCATTATGCAGATGCCACAGGTATTCTCCTGAGCTCCACAGAGTCCTTGCTCTGGATGCAAGGTCTGCAGTCACCGTTCACCCTTCAGAAGCAACACAGTGGCACCAGAGCCCCTTGCAAGGGGGAGCAGTGAAGGTGGGGAGGGGAGCAAGTGGAAGCAGTAGGATACCCACAAACCCTAAGAATCACAGCATCATAGAATTGTTTGGTTGGAAAAGCCCTCTGAGATCATCCACTCCAACCATCAACCCAACCCCACCATGGTCACCAAACCATAGACCCAAGGGCCATGGCCACAGCTCTCCGGAACACCTCCAGGGATGGGGACTCCACCACCTCCCTGGGCAGCACATCCCAATGGCCAATCACTCTCTCTGTGTAGAACTTCTTCCTCACCTCCAGCCTAAACCTCCCCTGGTGCAGCCTGAGACTGTGTCCTCTTGTTCTGGTGCTGGGTGCCTGGGAGAAGAGACCAACCCCCACCTGGCTCCAACCTCCCTGCAGGGAGTTGCAGAGAGCAAGAAGGTCTCCCCTGAGCCTCCTCTTCTCCAGGCTAAGCAACCCCAGCTCCCTCAGCCTCTCCTCCCAGGGCTGTGCTCCAGACCCCTCCCCAGCTTTCTTGCCCTTCTCTGGACACCTTCCAGCAAGTCAACCTCCTTCCTAAACTGAGGAGCCCAGAACTGGACACAGGACTCAAGGTGTGGCCTCACCAGTGCAGTGTACAGGGGCAGAATGACCTCCCTGCTCCTGCTGGCCACACTCTTCCTGATGCAGGCCAGGATGCCATTGGCCCTCCTGGCTGCCTGGGCACACTGCAGGCTCATGTTCAGCCTACCATCAACCAGCACCCCCAGGTCCCTCTCTGCCTGGCTGCTCTCAGCCACTCTGCCCCCAGCCTGTAGCACTGCCTGGGGTTGTTGTGGCCAATGTGCAGAACCTGGCACTTGGATGTGTTCAATTTCCTGCCCTTGGCCTTTGCCCATCTGTCCAGCCTGGCCAGGTCCCTCTGCAGAGCCTCTCTGCCCTCCAGCAGATCAACTCCTGCCCCCAGCTTGGTGTCATCAGCAAATTTACTGCTGATGGACTCAAGGAGTCCAGAGGAGAAAGCTGAGAGGGATGTGATCAATGCCTATCAATATCTGAGGGGTGGGTGTCAGGATGAAGGCTTCAGGCTCTTTTGAGTGGTGTCCTGTGATAGGACAAGGAGCAATGGACACAAACTGGAACCCAGCAGGTTCCACCTCAACTTGAGGAGAAACTTCTTTGGTGTGAGGGTGCTGGAGCCCAGGAGCAGGCTGCCCAGAGAGGCTGTGGAGTCTCCTTCTCTGGAGACTTTCAAACCTCATCTGGATGTGTTCCTGGGTGACCTGCCCTGGGTGATGCTGCTGTGTCAGGGGGATTGGCCTCGATGATGTCCAGAGGTCCCTTCCAACCCCTCCTTTGCTGTGATTCAGCGCTGGAACTGAGAAGGCTTCTCCTGGGGCATTTCAAAGCCTTTGCCTGTGGCGTGCTGACATCTAGTGGCCTCCAGCCCACAGAACTCGCCCTTCACCGAAGCTTTCCTTGCATCAGGACAGTCCCTCTTCAGCAGCAGCAGATGTCCTTGTGCAAGGCTTGCTTTAATGTCTTCCAAGCTTCGAAGAAATGTAAAGCTTTGAGTTCTATCCGGAGATGGAGATGGGACAACTGCTGTGGGCAACAAAGCTGGGGAGGGGTCTGGAGCACAGCCCTGTGAGGAGAGGCTGAGGGAGCTGACATTGCTTAGCCTGGAGAAGAGGAGGCTCAGGGGAGACCTTCTTGCTCTCTCCAACTCCCTGAAGGGAGGTTGGAGCCAGGTGGGGGTTGGGCTCTTCTCCCAAGCAAGCAGCACCAGAACAAGAGGACACAGTCTCAGGCTGCACCAGGGGAGGTTTAGGCTGGAGGTGAGGAAGAAGTTCTACACAGAGAGAGTGATTGCCCATTGGGATGTGCTGCCCAGGGAGGTGGTGGAGTCCCCATCCCTGGAGGTGTTTAGGAAGAGCCTGGCTGAGGCACTTGGTGCCATGGTTGAGTTGATCAGATGGTGCTGGGTGATAGGTTGGACTGGATGATCTCTGAGGTCTTTTCCAACCTGGTTAATTCTATTCTAAATTACAGTATTTTGGGGAATAAAAAAACTTCTGTTTCCCTCAGGGGTCTGTACTGGGTGCAGTACTATTCAACATCTTCCTCAATGACCTGGAGGAGTGGAGCCTCAGCAAGCTTGCTGGTAGTAGCAAACCAGGAGGAGTGGCTGACACACCAGAAGGCTCTGCTGCCATCCAGCCAGACCTGCTCAGGCTGGAGAGCTGGGCTAAGGGGACCCTAATGGGCATCAAGAGGAGTAAGTGTAGAGTCCTGCACCTGGGGAGGGACAACACCATGCACCAGTACAGGCTAGGGGCTGACCTGCTGGAAAGCAGCTCCATGGAGTCCTGTTGGACAGCAATGTGCCCTTATGGCCAAGATGGCCAAGGGGATCCTGGGGTGCATTCAGAAGAGCGTAGCCAGGAGCTCAAGGGAGGTTCTCCTCCCTCTACTCTGCCCTGGTGAGACCACATCTGAAGTGTTGCATCCAGGTGTGGGCTCCCCAGGTCGGGGATGTACTGGAGAGAGTCCAAGGGAGTCTATGAGGCTCTGGGCAGGCTGATCTAGTGTGGGGTGTCCCTGCCCATGGCAGGGGGGTTGGAACTAGATGATGCTTGTGGTCTCTTCCAACCCTGACTGATACTATGATACTATGAGGAGACAGGGACAGCTGTGTGATGAGGACAACCCCACCCTGGCAGGGAGCAGGAACTGGATGATCTTTAAGTTTCCTTCCAACCCAACCCATTCTGTGATTCCATGATCAGCTGAAGTGTGTCACTGCACATTCATTAGCCTCAACACAGGATCTCCCCTGCTCCTGTGCAGCACAACACACACCAGCACACACACACACACTTGCATTTGAGCAAGTCAGTAACTCCCTCTCTCTGCTGGAGAGGGTCCAGTGGAGGGCTGTGAGGATGATGAGGGGACTGCAGCACTGCCTGGGGAGGAGAGGCTGAGGGGCCTGGGGATGTTTATTCTGGAGAAGAGAAGATTGAGAGGGGATCTGATCAATGTCTATCAATATCTGAGGGCTGGGGGTCAGGAGGGAGGGACAGGGACAGGCTCTGCTCAGTTGTGCCCTGGGATAGGACAAGGGGCAATGGATGGAAGCTGCAGCACAGGAGGTCCCACCTCAACATGAGTTGGAACTTCTTGACTGTGAGGGTCCCAGAGCCCTGGAGCAGGCTGCCCAGAGAGGTTGTGGAGTCTCCTTCTCTGGAGCCTCTCCAGCCCTGTCTGGATGTGTTCCTGTGTGACCTGTGCTGGATTCTATGCCCCTGCTCTGGCAGGGGAGTTGGACTGGAAGATGTCTTGAAGCCTTTTCCAACCTTGTTGATTCTATGATTCTTTGAGAAGGGCAACAAGGCTGGGGAGAGGCCTTGAGCACAGCCCTGTGAGAAGCTGAGGGAGCTGGGGTTGCTTAGCCTGCAGAAGAAGAGGCTCAGGGGAGACCTCATTGCCCTCTCCAACTACCTGAAAGGTGGTTGTAGCCAGGTGGGGGTTGGGCTCTTCTCCCAGGCAAGCAGCACCAGAACAAGAGGACACAGTCTCAAGCTGTGCCAGGGGAGGTTTAGGCTGGAGGTGAGGAGAAAGTTCTTCACTGAGAGAGTTGTTGGCCATTGGGATGTGCTGCCCAGGGAGGTGGTGGAGTCCCCATCCCTGGAGGTGTTCAAGAGGGGATTGGATGTGGCACTTGGTGCCATGGTTTAGTCATGAGGTCTGTGGTGCCAGGTTGGACTTGGTGATCTTTGAGGTCTCTCCCAACCTTGGTGATTCTGTGAGACTGTGAAATTCCTTATTTCCAGACCATATTTGAGATACATTTTAAGAGATGACAAATCTCCTGTAGAACAACACTTGGTTTAGCAGAAAGGTGCAGTAAGTTTAGCAGTAAGTTCCAGTTGCCAAGTTTGATGCTTCTTTTTTGGGTGCCTTCCAACCCCTGACACCCTGTGAGCTGAGATCCTGTGTGACCCCACAGCACTAAGCCACAACCCAGGAGGTTGGGGAGGAGGCTGGAGGAAGCCAGCAGGGAGCAGAGGCTGAGAAGCCCACAGTACCTTGAACACAAGTTTATCTCCACCCAGCCCAGCTTCCAGCAGATGTGAAGCAGAAGTCCACCCACTAATGTCTGCCACCTAAAACAGAGACAAAAGAGCACTTCTGAATGGTTTGTCCTGTTTAACCCTCTTGAGCACCACCTCAGAAGGCACACACACTCTCCCCACAAGCACATCCATGACCCCAGGTGCCTGCCCTTTCTCTGGGGTCCCAGGGTGCTCCACCAGCCCCTACCCACCCCTCTGTCTGCCCAGGTTGGAATGGGGGAAGACCAAGGGGAGAAATTCCTTTCCCCTCCCCCTGCAGGCTTGAGCAGGGAAGGGTAAAAAGGCCTTTTCCTCCCACCAGGAGCTGAAGTCCCGCAGGGTATTCACTGCTGGGGAATCCTGGAGAGGAGAAAGCTCCAGGGAGACCTCAGAGCAGCCTCACAGTGCCTGAAGGGGCTCCAGGAGGGCTGGGGAGGGAATGTTGACAGGGGCTGGGAGAGACAGGACGAGGGACAATGGCTTTGAGCTGGGAGAAGGGAGACTGAGATGGGAAATGAGGAAGAAATTCTTTGCAGTGAGGGTGGGGAGAGCCTGGCACAGGCTGCCCAGGGAGGCTGTGGCTGCCTCCTCCCAGGAAGTGTTCAAGTCCAGGCTGGATGAGGCCTTGAGCAAGCTGTGCTGGTGGGAGGTGTCCCTGCCCATGGCAGGGGGTTGGAGCTGGATGAGCTTTGAGGTCCCTTCCTCCTCAAGCTGCCCTATGGCTCTGTGGTGGCAATGGGTGCACCCCAGGCCAGCAGTGTGTAGGAAGGGCAAATTAACTTACAGCCTGGGCTGGTGGAGATGTCCCTGCCCATGGCAGGGGGTTGGAGCTGGATGAGCTTTAAGGTCTCTTCTAACTCCAACCTTTCTTTGAAGCTATGAACTAGAGCTTCTCACCCAAACCAGCTGAAAACCTGGGGGACTGGCACAGGCCCTGTCTCTAAACAGGACAGGAAAGGCTTTAGTCCTTGTAGGCTTCTGCAGCTGTCTGCTCTTTCTCTGTGACACAGCTTCCACTGCCTGGCAGGGGGTTGGAACTGGATGAGCTTTGAGGTCCCTTCCAACCCAAACCATTGTAGGATTCTATGGCTCATCCTGCCATAAAGCTGTTCCTTGATCTATTAAACAACTGTGAGGCCTTAGAAATGCTTGGAGGTAACTCAAAATGAGTAGTAATGCAGCCTGTGGGGCTCTTTTAAGCTTTAAAGTAAGCTACTTGTTTCCTTCTG
The DNA here is from genome assembly GCA_011125475.1 of Melanerpes aurifrons. Lineage (NCBI taxonomy): Eukaryota > Metazoa > Chordata > Aves > Piciformes > Picidae > Melanerpes > Melanerpes aurifrons. The sequence continues at coordinate 659,502 of WWNC01000125.1, read as the reverse complement.
TGTCCAGTTCTGGGCTACTCAGTTTCAGAAGGACATTGAGAGACTTGAAGGTGTCCAGAGAAGGGCAAGAAAGCTGGGGAGGGGTCTGGAGCACAGCCCTGTGAGGAGAGGCTGAGGGAGCTGGGGTTGCTTAGCCTGGAGAAGAGGAGGCTCAGGGGAGACCTTGCTCTCTGCAACTCCCTGAAGGGAGGTTGCAGCCAGGTGGGGGTTGGTCTCTTCTCCCAGGCAAGCAGCACCAGAACAAGAGGACACAGTCCCAAGCTGTGCCAGGGCAGGTTTAGGCTGGAGGTTAGGAAGAAGTTCTACACAGAGTGATTGCCCATTGGGATGTGCTGCCCAGGGAGGTGGTGGAGTCCCCATCCCTGGAGGTGTTTAGGAAGAGCCTGGATGAGGCACTTGGTGCCATGGGTTAGTTGATCAGATGGTGTTGGATGATAGGTTGGACTTGATGATCTTGAAGGTCTCTTCCTGCCTGCTTTATTCTATTCTAAAGGAACCAAAGATACTGAGGTGTCTGCAGATCTTCCTGCTGTCTCAAAAGCACAACCAAGTGAAGCCTTGACTCTGGAGGCCAGATTCATTCCACTAACAGCACTGCTGGTGTGCAGAGATAATTGGCAGAACAGGAAAGTCTCATCTCCATCACTAGAGACATGACAGCCACTTGAGATGCAGAGTTACAAGAAAGGCTGAGCCTGAAAAGTAAGCAGCATGGCATTTGCACATGCTTGAAGATGGATTCAAAGTTGGTTTTCATTAGCATAGCTGGAGAACAGAAGAAGACAGCACAGCTGCACGGTGTCCCTCAGTGCCATGTCATAGCATGGGCTGGGTTGGAAGGGAGCTCCAATGCTCAGCCAGTCTGACCTCCCCACAGCCAGCAGGCACATCCTCCACTGGAGCAGCTTGCCCAGAGCCCTGCCCAGCCTCACCTTCAATATCTCCAGGGATGGAGCCTCAACCACCTCCCTGGGCAACCTGTTCCAGTGTTCCACCACCCTCATGGTGCAGAACTTGTTCCTGATAGCCAATCTCAATCTGCTCTTCTCCATCTTAAAGCCATTGCCCCTGCTCCTGTCCCTGCAGGGACCCTTTCAGTCTCTCTCCATCCCTCTTGTAGCCCCCTTCGGGTACTGGCAGGCTGCTGTCAAGGCCTCCCCAGGGTGCTGCAGCAGACAGGCACAAGGAGAGAGCCTTTGTGTAAGCCAGAGCATCTCCAAAGGGAAGCTGCTGCTGGGGGGAGGCAAACCCTCTGCAAACAGGAGAGGGAGTCTGGGGTCTCAGCCTGCAGAAGGCTTCCCTCCCCAGGACTCCAGCTCCAAACACACAGCCCCTGTCTGTAAGGCAGCACTTCACTGCCTTCAGAAGCAAGGCTGCTTTGGGCTTCCTGGCCCTAGCTTGGGTTTCATGCACCCTCCACCCACAGAGGCATGGAGTCACAGAGTGGTTTGGGTTAGAAGGGATCATCCAGTGTTCCAGCAGCCTCCTGGTGCTGAACTTGCTCCTCACAGCCAATCTCAATCTGCTCTGCTCTGGTTTGAAGCCATTGCCCCTGCTCCTGTCCCTGCCACTGGTCCTGTCCACAGAGGCATGGAGTCACAGAGGGGTTTGGGTTAGAAGGGATCATCCAGTGTTCCAGCAGCCTCCTGGTGCACAACTTGCTCCTCACAGCCAATCTCAATCTGCTCTGCTCTGGTTTGAAGCCATTGTCCCTGGTCCTGTCCCTGCAGGCCTTTGCAAACAGTCCCTCTGCAGCCTTCTTGTAGCCCCCTTCAGGTCCTGGCAGGCTGCTGTTAGGTCTCCCTGGAGCCTTCTCCTCTCCAGGCTGAACACCCCCAGCTCCCTCAGCCTGGCCTCATAGCAGAGCTGCTCCAACCCCCTGAGCATTTTCATGGCCTCCTCTGGACCTGCTCCATCAGCTCCAGGTCCTTCCTGTATTGAGGGCTCCAGCCCTGCACACAGCACTGCAGGTGAGGTCTCCCCAGAGCAGAGGACAGTGGCAGCATCACCTCTCTGGACCTGCTGGCAACACAGGAGCCAGGCTCTAGTCCAATTGCTACTTTCCCATGCTGGCAGTGAGGACTTTCAGAACAATGAGCTATTATGGAGCCCATAAATCTGAGTTACATCAGCACCACCATGATTAAAAATGAATCAAGAGACATTAAGGAATGCTTCCCCAGGGCTTCATGAAGTGCATTCTCCAGCCAGCCAGAGGCAGTAATGACAGCAGGCACTAAAGTTAGCTGCAGCATGGAGCAAGCAAGACATTGACTGACTCAAAGTCATCTCTCAAGCAGCTGTGTGCTTCAAATGGTACTTACCCTTGGAAAAGGGTAGGGTAGGTGAATTTCAGGACAGACAGGACATACTGGAAAGACAAACACCCAATTACTGGACATTGAACACCTACAGCCTCATAGCACTAAACAATCAAATCACAAGAGCAACAAGCCACAGGAAGGTTCTGCCAAAATAAATGCAACTGAAAGACTTCAAAACACATTACTCAGGAAGGTCTCTTCCCATGCCAGGACTGCTGGATGCTGCCCCAGCCACCCTGGAAGGCAGCAGACACTGAAGTACAGGAGGGAACACAGAAAGCCAGAGGGCAGGCTGCCTCCTGAGCTGCTCTTTCCCTCCCTGAGCACAGCCTGGGCACAGCACTGAATGGGAAAAGGATGAATCTTCATTGATGATCTGGATGAGGGCATTCAGTCAGTCATCAGCAAACTTGCAGATGACACCAAGCTGGGAGCAGATGTTGGTCAGTGAGAGGGCAGAAGGGCTCTGCAGAGGGACCTTGCCAGGCTGGACAGATGGGCAGAATCCAATGGGATGGCATTCAACAAGTCCAAGTGCCAGGGGCTGCACTTTGGCCACAGCAACCCCAGGCAGAGCTACAGGCTGGGGGCAGAGTGGCTGAGAGCTGCCAAAGAGAGAGGGACCTGGGGGTGCTCATCGACAGCCACCTGAATATGAGCCAGCAGTGTGCCCAGGTGGCCAAGAAGGCCAAGGGCATCCTGGCCTGCATCAGGAAGAGTGTGGCCAGCAGGAGCAGGGAAGTCCTTGTGCCCTGTGCTCAGCACTGCTGAGGCCACACCTTGAGTCCTGTGTCCAGTTCTGGGCTCCTCAGGTCAAGAAGGACATTGAGAGACTTGAAGGTGTCCAGAGAAGGGCAAGAAAGCTGGGGAGGGGTCTGGAGCACAGCCCTGTGAGGAGAGGCCGAGGGAGCTGGGGTTGCTTAGCCTGGAGGAGAGGAGGCTCAGGGGAGACCTCATTGCTCTCTCCAACTACCTGAAAGGTGGTTGTAGCCATGTGGGGGTTGGTCTCTTCTCCCAGGCAAGCAGCAACAGAACAAGAGGACACAGTCTCAAGCTGTGCCAGGGGAGGTTTGGGCTGGAGGTGAGGAGAAAGTTCTTCCCAGAGAGAGTTGTTGGCCATTGGGATGTGCTGCCCAGGGAGGTGGTGGAGTCCCCATCCCTGGAGGTGTTCAAGAGGGGATTGGATGTGGCACTTGGTGCCATGGTCTAGCAGGCATGAGGTGTTGGGTGACAGATTAGACTTGATGATCTCAGAGGTCTTTTCCAACCTTGTTGATTCTATGATTCTATGAAAAGGACACAAGCAAGGGTCAGAGAGAATCACACCTGACAGAGGCAGCCTTGGCAGACCAATAACCTTAACACAATTGTCTCCTGCTGATTAATTCATAGTATCATAGTTATCAGTCAGGGTTGGAAGGGACCACAAGGATCAGCCAGTTCCAACCCCCCTGCCATGGGCAGGGACACCCCACACTACATCAGCCTGGCCACAGCCTCATCCAGCCTGGGCTTAAACACCTCCAGGGACTGGTGCCCTAACTATCACAGAATCACAGAATGCTTTGGGTTGGAAGGGACCTTAAAGATCATCTAGTTCCAACCCTCTGCCATGGGCAGGGTGTCCATCCACTATCCCAGTTTGCTCAAGGCCTCATCCAACCTGGCTTTCAACACCTGCAGCCCAGGAGCCTCCACAACTTCTCAGAGCAAGCTGATCCAGTGTCTCACCACCCTCCTGAGGAAGAATTTCTTCCTAATAACTGATCTAAATCCAGCTTCTTCCAATTTGAAGCCATCACCCCTTGTCCAGACACTCTATGCTTTTGTCACAAGTCCTTCTGCAGCTCTCCTGTAGCCTCCTTCAGGTTCTGGTCCCCCTGCAGCCTTCTCTTCTCCAGGCTGAACAACCCCAGCTCTCTCAGCCTGCCTTCACAGCAGAGGTGCTCCAGCCCTTGGAGCATGTTCCTGGCCTCCTCTAGACCTGCTCTAACAGTTCCATGAACTTCTTGTGCTGGGGGGCTCCAGAGCTGCCCCAGCACTGCAGGAGGGGTCTCAGCAGAGCAGAGGGGCTGAATCCCCTCTCTCCCCCTGCTGCCCACACTGCTGGAGATCGGCCCAGGACATGGCTGGGTCTGGGCTGCCAGCACACAGTGCTGGCTCCTGTTGAGCTTCTCCTCACCCAGCACCCCCAAGCCCTTCTCCTCAGCAGGGCTCTCCAGTTTGTGTAAAATAATACCCAGTCCATAAAGCCTTTTGGAGAGGCAATATATGGGGGGGGAGAAAAGGAAAGCCTCTGTGTCATTGCTATAGCACTGGATGACCTCTGAGGTCTTTTCCAACCTTATTGATTCTATGATTCTATGTGCCTATGGATGCCAGCAGTGCCTTTTCCCACCCCAGAGGTACCTGTGGGAACATGAGGCAGAAATAAATCTGCTTTGCCATGTGTATAACAGCATCTAACAGCTTCCTGTGAGGCAGCATGCAAACACCACTTCTGTAAAGGCAAAGGATGGCTGAAGCTTCCTCAGAGGGAAGGAAAGGTACCTGCCATTCTTTCTAGGAGCCAGCAGAAGCTGTCAATGGCAAAAGGAGGAGCTGGAGGCTTGCAGCAGATAGGAAACTGCTCAGCACTGTGCAAGGTGCAGTGTTTGGGTGGGGGGTATCACTAAGAAGCTGGCATCAAGGTACAGACAAGGCAAAGGGCTGTGGCACCTGTCTGAACTGCCACATGCATTTTAAAACCAGGACAATGCACTTTCCATCCCTCCACTTCCATTTAGGTACCCCAGGAAAGGTTTACAACCTGGTGATTTTTCACTGTCTTGCACTAAAACCTACATTTCACAGTATCACACTATAACCAAGGTTGGAAAGGATCATCAAGTCCAACCTATCAACACAGACCTCATGACTAGACCATGGCACCAAGTGCCACATCCAATCCCCTCTTGAACACCTCCAGGGATGGGGACTCCACCACTTCCCTGGGCAACACATCCCAATGACGAATGACTCGCTTAGTGAAGAACTTCCTCCTCACCTCGAGTCTAAACCTCCCCTGGCACAGCTTGAGACTATGTCCTCTTGTTCTGGTGCTGGGTGCCTGGGAGAAGAGACCAACCCCCACCTGGCTACAACCTCCCTTCAGGGAGTTGTAGAGGGCAAGAAGGTCACCCCTGAGCCTCCTCTTCTCCAGGCTAAGCAACCCCAGCTCCCTCAGCCTCTCCTCACAGGGCTGTGCTCCAGACCCCTCCCCAGCTTTCTTGCCCTTCTCTGGACACCTTCAAGTCTCTCAATGTCCTTCTGAAACTGAGGGGCCCAGAACTGGACACAGGACTCAAGGTGCAGCCTAACCAAAGCAGAGTACAGGGGCACAATGACCTGCCTGCTCCTGCTGGCCACACTCTTCCTGATGCAGGCCAGGATGCCATTGGCCTTCTTGGCCCCCTGGGCACACTGCTGGCTCATATTCAGGTGGCTGTCAATCAGCACCCCCAGGTCCCTCTCTCTTTGGCAGCTCTCAGCCACTCTGACCCCAGCCTGGAGCTCTGCATGGGATTGCCGTAGCCAAAGTGCAGCCCCTGGCACTTGGACTTGTTGAATGCCATCCTGTTGGCCTCTGCCCATCTGTCCAGCCTGGCAAGGTCCCTCTGAAGAGCCTTTCTACCCTCTAACTGACTAACATCTGCTCCCAGCCTGGTGTCATCTGCAAGTTTGCTGATGACTGACTCAATCCCCTCATCCAGATCATCAATGACGATGTTGAAGAGGACAGGGCCCAGCACTGATCCCTGAGGCACACCACTGGTGCCTGGCTGCCAGCTGGATTTAGGTTGGAAAAGGGAGGCTCCAGGTCAAAGTCCTTCCACCTTCAACTACCTTTCCCAATGCAGGTCTTCCAGCCCCTGTTTAACTACCCACAGCTCCCAGCTGGCTGTCACACCCCGGGTATGATCTCTCTGCCTCACATCTGGACTTCAGCCTACTTCTGGGCATCCTTAATGGCAAAAGTACCTTGGAACAGAAACCGGAGGCCAGCGCTGAGAAGCCATTTCACTTCCACCTCTGAACTGCTGCTTTTCTCTGACTCTCCCTGCAGAAATCCTCTCCAAACCCAGCTTTGCTTTCAGGAATCGGCACCAGCCACACTGACACCGTCTCTGATAAGCAGGACAGCAAGGAGCGGCTGCTCTATCCGCCCCCCCCCATCCCCAGAGTGAAAAAATCCTTCAAACAGTGCTTAAACTACACCATGTCACCATCTCCAGCCTGCCTCTCCTCCTGCTGGGACATTCCAGCAACACCAGCAGGCGATCAAGGGGAAAACCAATTCCTTGCCCTCGATTTGCGGCGTTAATTAAACTGCCAAGGGGTCTGCGGAAGCTAACACTTGTTGCACTGATGCTGTAACACTTCGAACACTTCCCATTTTCCCTTTGGATACCTGGGGATAGTTGTTCCAGCTAACAGAGATCTCCTTTGGGGAATGCCCAGGCGCTCGGGGCGAGAGCACAGTACCGGCAGGAGCTCAGCATCCCTGATGCTGCCGCGGCAGCCTGCCCGCCGGCTCCGTAACCCACGCTGCATGCACACACACGATATCCTCCCCTTTATCTCCTCCGGCAGGACAAGCAGATGACACCGTCCCCCCTCCTCCTCCGGGGTCCCTGCGCTTCTCCCGCCCTCCCGGACGCAGCTCCGGCTGCAGCGGATCCCCTGCCCAGCGCCCTCCGCCGAGACCGGGGAGGCTCCGCGCCCGCCCTCACCTTGTTGGTGAAGCAAGAGGCCAGGTAGAAGAGGCAGAAGGCCAGGCCGGCCGCCGGCCTCTTCAAATACATCTGTCACCGCGGGTCCCGCCGCCACTGCCCCAGCGAGCCTGCCCGGCCGGACGCCGCCATGGCAGCGACACGTGGCGCCAATGAGCTCCGCGACCCGCCCCGGGCAACGCCTCCTTAAAGGGCCTCGGGGCCGCGCGGCGCCGAAATGCCGAGGAGCCGAAATGCCGAGGAGCCGAAGAGCCGAAATGCCGAAGGGCCGAAATGCCGAGGAGCCGAAATGCCGAGGAGCCGAAATGCCGAAGGGCCGAAATGCCGAAGGACCGAAATGCCGAGGAGCCGAAATGCCGAGGAGCCGAAATGCCGAAATGCGGAAGAGCCGAAATGCCGAAGGGCCGAAATGCGGAAGAGCCGAAATGCCGAAGGGCCGAAATGCGGAAGAGCCGAAATGCCGAAGGGCCGAAATGCGGAAGAGCCGAAATGCCGAAATGCCGAAGGGCCGAAATGCCGAGGAGCCGAAATGCCGAAATGCCGAGGAGCCGAAATGCCGAGGAGCCGAAATACTAGGCGACGAAGCCCCGAAGAGACGAAGCCCCGAAGAGAGGAAGCTCCGAAGAGCCGAAGCCCCGAAGAGCCGAAGCCCCGAAGAGCCGAAGCCCCGAAGAGACGAAGCCCCGAAGAGACGAAGCCCCGAAGCGCCGAAGCGCCGAAGCGCCGAAGCGCTGAAGCGCCGAAGCCGGAGCCGAGCCGAGCCGAGGCCGAAGCCGAAGCCGAAGCCGAAGCCGAACCTGAACAATATTGACCGCAGCCCTGAGCCACCCGTGCCCTGGGCTGATCCCCAGCAGCGTGGGCAGCAGAGTCAGCTCCACCCTGCTGAGACCCCACCTGCAGTGCTGGGGCAGCTCTGGATCCCCCAGAACAGGGGCATGGAACTGTTAGAGCAGGTCCAGAGGAGGCCACAAAGATGATGCAAGGGCTGCAGCACTTCTGCTGTGAGGGCAGGCTGAGAGAGTTGGGGTTGTTCAGCCTGGAGAAGAGAAGGCTGCAGGGGGACCTTGTGGCCTTTTGGTACTTGAGGAGGCTGATAAAGCTTGGGACAGACCTTTAGCAGGACCTGCAGTGACAGGACAAGGGGTGATGGTTTAAACTAAAAGAGAACTAAACTAGGTAGAAGGGAGACATTTTTGATGCTGAAGGTGGTGAGAGCCTGGTCAAAGTTGCTCAGAGAAGTGGTAGATGCCTCACCTCTAGAACTATGCCAGGTCAGGTTGGTTGGGGCTCTGAGCAACCTGCTCTAGTTGCATTAAGGCTGGCCTAGGTGACCTTTGAAAGTCCCAACCCAAACCAGTCTGTGATTCATCAATGATGTGTAACCCACAAATATCCCAGGAGGCAGGGAAGCAGGCAGAGACTTGCCCTGCCTAGTCATGGGCACTGGGTGTGCTTCTGTCCTGGCCTCATTCTTCCCAGATGTGATATTAGCAGGTCTCTTATCTCTGCAGTTCTCAGCTGGACTTTGCTCAGGCCCTGGCTCTCTCTGTGCACACACACCCTGGTTTGCAGAGGACAGAGCAAAGCAGGACAAAATAAGGCAGCTGAGCGTGGCCTAACCTGGGGAGTGTGGGAGGCACTAACTAGTAAGCCACAGGCTAAATCCTGCCTCTGAAATGAGCCTCTCTAACCTACTACATACAGCCTCAAAAGACAAACTTGAGCACAACAGCTGAATAGTACCCACCACACCATGCCAAATACAGATGTGTTGGTCCATCAGATGCCATCCTGCCTAGTTTGTAAGGAGGTGGTCCAGAAATGATGTCACATTTCCAGGGCTGAAAGGTTTGGTCCATCCAGACCCACAGGGAAAGGTTTTGTCCATCCAGGCCTGCAGAGATCACTGATGTGCCACTGTAATGGCACAGCAGGGTTGGTGCTACAGCACTTCCACTTTGCAGGTGTCCACAAAGACAAATGTCAGTGTCTAACAAGAATGCTTTGTAGTTCTCATCAGCAATGGTGTGGGCAGCAGGAGCAGGGCAGGGATTGTCTGCCTGTGCTGGGCACTGGGGAGGCCACAGCTTGAGTGCTGGGGTCAGCTTTGGGCCTCTCACTCCAAGAAGGACATTGATAGGCTGGAGCTGGTCCAGAGAAGGGCAACCAAGGTGGGGAAGGGTCTGGAGAAGAGGGCTGGGGAGGAGCAGCTGAGGGAGCTGGGGGTGTTGAGTGTGGAGAAGAGGAGGCTGAGGGAGACCTCATTGCTCTCTGCAGCTCCCTGAGAGGAGGCTGCAGGGAGGTGGGGGTTGGGCTCTGCTCCCTAGTCTCAGGTGACAGAAGGAGAGGAAATGGCCTGGAGTTGTGCCAGGGGAGGCTTAGGTTGGAGATCAGGAAAAGCTTCTTTCCTGAAAGTGGTCAGGGCTTGGCAGAGGCTGCCCAGCGAGGTGGTGGAGTCCCCATCCCTGGAGGTGTTCAAGAAATGTGTGGCCATGGCACTTGGGGCCAGGGTTTAGTGGCCATGGTGGGGTTGGGTTGCTGGCTGGATTTGATCTCAGAGGGATTTTCCCCAGTAGCAATTCTATGGCTTTATATCTTCCTCCAGCCAAATGCAGAGACAGGTTTGGATTCCTGTAAGCCACTTACAGTGAAGGATTAAGAACAAAACCAGACATTTCTGCCCTAGTTGCTTATCAGGACTAACTTGAATTACATATTAAGGCCTTGCTCTACAGCTTTGGGATTATTCTGAGGGATGCAAAAGAGAAGTTTCTGCCCTAATTTTGGTTAGGAGAAGTGAAGGTGTGTGTCAAGGGTAAGGGCTGAGCTGGCCACTAAACAAGTGACAGAGGCTCTCCATGAACCCCTCTGCCTTCCCAAAGGGATCCTCATGGGCTCAAGGCCTAATAATATAATATTTAGGAGGCCAATATAAAAGATTTAGCTCTGAAAATGACAAACTGAATAAAAAGGCAGAGGAATATGAAGTAATGTGTAATGTCTTCTTGAATCAAAACCTACCCAAACTGGTTTTCTTAATCAGTGCTTCCACAGCTGGGCTCCAGTAATGATTCTCCTGGGGCAGAAGAACACTGCTTTGACTTTCTCCACGTGTATAAAACTGATAAACTCAGCCACAGAAGACTGAAGGGGTCAGGGCAGCAATCTTCACAGCCCAAAAGGCAGCTGCAAAGGGAAGGAAATAATCTCTCTCGGCCAGGCCTAAGGGCAGAGGGGATAAGAACTGGCACCACATAAGAACTGGCACCACATCAGCAGACTAAGCTGTCCTGGTGTTGTCCCTGCAGGCTGTGTGGTGTGACCTGGGTCACTCACCTCTTCCAAACACTCTGCCCTTTTACTTGGCGACTGTCTGCAGTAATAAACACTGGAAGAGATTGCCTTGGCAGATTGGAAGGTCTTGCATCACTCATTATGGACTAGTTAGATGAACTTTGGCTGACAAAGCTGATTCTTGCCTTGCCTAGCAGTTGACGAGGGTGCCTTTTGCTGGGCCTGCCCTGGCAGCATGGTTTGCTGGGTGTGTGCCAGGGAACTTGCCCCGAGCTGGCACAGGGGCTGTGGGACCCCTTACTCCTGGAGCCAGCCAGCTTTGCTGTGGTAGTTTTCTGGTTATCAGCAGTAGCTGGTGAGGAGTCTGGAGAATGGGTCTTGTCAGGATTAAATGAGGGACCTGGGGTTGTTTAGTCTGGAGAAGAGGAGGCTGAGAGAAGTCCCCAGTGCTCTACAACTCCCTGAAAGGAGGTTGGAGCTAGGTGGTCTCTTTTCTCTATTGACAAGGGATAGGATGAGAGGAAGCAGGCTCAGGGAAGGTTTAGGTTGGACATTAGAATGAACCTTTTCACTGGAAGGGTTCTCCAAGCCTGGCACAAGCTGTCCAGGGAGGTGGTTGAATCCCCATCCCTGGAGGCAGAGATGTGGTGCTGAGGGACCTGGTTTGCCAGCAGTCTTGGCAGAGTTAGAGAATGGTTGGACTGGATGATCTCAAAGGGCTTTTCCAGCCCAAACCATTCTGTGATTCTACAACTAGGTATAAAATTGAGGTGTAGCAGGTGTCAGAACCCATACAAAGTATTTAAACTTGTATTGACAGTGAGTTATGGGATCAGAATCAAATCAATGTTTCATTCATGGGGGATTCCTTTCCCCTCCCCCCTCCTTATTTACTTCCTCAGACCTATGGAAGTGGGGTTGGGGCTGGCTGGAGAGCTGCCAGGCAGAAAGGGACCTGGGGGCACTGGGTGACATCAGCTGAACATGAGCCAGCAGTGTGCCCAGGGGGCCAAGAAGGCCAAGGGCATCCTGGCCTGCATCAGGAAGAGTGTGGCCAGCAGGAGCAGGGAAGTCCTTGTGCCCTGTGCTCAGCACTGCTGAGGCCACACCTTGAGTCCTGTGTCCAGTTCTGGGCTCCTCAGGTTAGGAAAGATGTTGAGCTGCTGGAAGGTGTCCAGAGAAGGGCAAGAAAGCTGGGGAGGGGTCTGGAGCACAGCCCTGTGAGGAGAGGCTGAGGGAGCTGAGGGGTGACCTCATTGCCCTCTAGAGCTACCTGAGGGGTTGTTGTGGCCAGGAAGGGGTTGGTCTCTTCTCCCAGGCACCCAGCACCAGAACAAGGGGACACAGTCTCAGGCTGCGCCAGGGGAGGTTTAGACTCGAGGTGAGGAGGAAGTTCTTCACTGAGCGAGTCATTCGTCATTGGAACGGGTTGCCCAGGGAGGTGGTTGAGTCCCCATCCCTGGAGGTGTTCAAAGGGAGATTGGATGTGGCACTTGGTGCCATGGTTTAGTCATGAGGTCTGTGTTGATAGGTTGGACTCGATGATCCTCGAGGTCCTTTCCAACCTAAGTTATACTGTGAGACTGTGAGCTGGGGTTGCTTAGCCTGGAGAAGAGGAGGCTCAGGGGAGACCTTCTTGCTCTCTGCAACTTCCTGAAGGGAGGTTGGAGCCAGGTGGGGGTTGGTCTCTTCTCCCAGGCAAGCAGCAGCAGAACAAGAGGACACAGTCTCAAGCTGTGCCAGGGGAGGTTTAGGCTGGAGGTGAGGAGAAAGTTCTTCCCAGCAAGAGAGATTGGCCATTGGGACGTGCTGCCCAGGGAAGTGGTGGAGTCCCCATCCCTGGAGGGGATTGGATGTGGCACTTGGAGTCATGAGGTGCTGGGTCACAGGTTGAACTTGATGATCTTTGAGGTCTCTTCCAACCTTATTGATTCTATGATTCTAAGTCCACCCTGCTGTCAGCACGGCTCCCTGGCCCTGTGGCCGCTCCACGGGCAGGCTGCCATCGCCCACCAGCAGCTCTTGGCAGCTCGGGGAAAGCGCTGGGTTGAAAATTCCTCCCACCCCCAGCATCAACTTTGCCAGAGCAGCTCAGCTGGAAGCAAATGGAAGCTGTATATGCAGGCAAAACTACAATTACAATGGAATGCACTGAATGTGTAGAAATATACAACATTTACAGATACTTACAATTAACAAAGAGCACAGGGACCCCCCTGGCCAAGGACAAGGGGAGGCTGCCAGCTTCTCCCTCTCTGCCTCCCCCTTACCCCCCTGTACAACAGGGACAAGAGAAGCAGAGAACTTAATCCCAGCCACAGCCAAGGTCCAGCAGAAGCAAGTTAGCACCTCCCAGCCCCAGGAAGCAAGAAGAGAGAGAGATAATTTACCAAACTAATTCTTATGGTAGGTAACTCTCCCACGGGATTGTTACAGAAATACCATTACTTTCCTTTTTTCACACCCAATAGCCATTTATTTGCATTTTACCTCTTTCTGTTCAGGATCTGTGACCAAAAAAACCTTAAAGGCATAGCCTAAAACCGCCACGGGGAACAACCCCCCGCAGCACACACCTCGCAAGCGGCCCCAAGGCTGTCGGGGGGTCTCACAGTCCCGGGGCTGCCCCTCTGACATTAGCAGAAGGATGGGGGCGGCCCCGAGGCTTTTGGGGGGTCTCAGTTCGGGGGCTCCTCCCCCTGACACAGGCGGAAGGAGGGAGGGCGGCCCCGAGGCTTTTGGGGGGGTCTCAGTTCAGGGGCTCCTCGCTCCTGACTTTCGGTGGAAGGTGAGGGACAGCCCCGAGGCTGTCGGGGCTCTCACAGTCCCGGGACCGCCCTTCTGACATTAGCAGAAGGAGGGGGGCCCCGGCTTTCCTCGTTCAGGGCTCCTCCCCTGACACAGGCGGAAGGAGGGAGGGCTCCCTGAGTCTTTCGGGGCTCAGTTCCTGCTTCCCCTGACACAGGCGGAAGGAGGGGGGCGGCCCAGAGGCTTTCGGGGGGTTTCACAGTGTCGGGGCTGCCCCGCTGACAGCAGAAGGAGGGGGGCGGCCTCGAGGCTTTTGGGGATCTCACAGTCCCGGGTCTGCCCCTCTGACATTAGCAGAAGGAGGGGGGCGGCCCCGAGGCTTTCGGGGGGTCTCAGTTCAGGGACACAGGCGGAAGGAGGGAGGGCGGCCCTCTTTCGGTCTCAGTTCGGGGCTGCTTCCCCTCCCGGCCCCGAGTCTTTCGGGGGTCTCAACACAGGCGGAAGGAGGGGGCGGCCCCGAGGCTTTCGGGGTCTCAGTTCGGGGCTGCTTCCCCCATAGGCGGAAGGAGGGGGCCGGGGGTCTGACATTAGCGGAAAGAGGGGGCGGTCCCCGAGGCTTTCGGGGGTCTTCCCCCTGACATTAGCGGAACGAGGGGGCGGTCCGGGCGGGGGTCTGTTCGGGGGCTGCTTCCCCTGTTCGGAAGGAGGGGGCTGAGGCTTCCCCAGTGTCGGGGCTGCCATAGGACAGCAGAAGGAGGGGGCGGCCTCGAGGCTTTTGGGGTCTCACAGTCCACATTAGGAGGAGGCTGGCGGCCCGAGACTTTGGGGACGTTGCCAGGAACAGGCGGAACGCGGAAGGTTTCGCAGTTCGGGGCTCCTCGCCGCCCAGGCGGAAGGAGGGGCCCTTTCGGGGGTCTGACCAAAGGCGCTCCGCTGTCGCTGCTGCTTCCCGCTGTCGCCGCCCTGGAGGGCTGGCGGCAGGGGACGGCCAGGGAAGCCGCGGAAGGTTTCGCCGCCGCCCAGGCCAGGCGCTGCTGTCGCTGCTGTTGCCACTGTCGCCGCCGCCGCCGTCCCGCCGAGAGGCCCTGCCGCCAGGCACTGTCGCTGCCGCCGCCGTCCCGCCGAGAGGCCCTGTCGCCAGGCACTGTCGCTGCCCTGAGGAAAGCTGCTGTCGCCGCCCTCCCGCCCTTGTATGCTCAGATGGACCCGGTGGAAGTCGCTGCTGTTCCCGACGCCGGGCCGGGCCCCGCCTGGCAGAGCAAGGTGAGCGCGGGCCCGGCCCGAGCGGCGGCGGCTAATCCCTGCCAGGCCCTGGCGGCGGGCTGCGGGACTGTATCGGGCACGCCTCGGCCCTGCGGGGCCGCGGAGGTGCGGCCGGCGCTGGGCTGGCTCCCGGGAGCGGGGGGGAGGGGACGGACAAAGGCGCGTTGGGGCGCGGGCCCCGGCCCCGGCAGACCCGTCCGGCCCGCTCGCGGCGGGCTGGGGCCGTCGGGAGGGCGCCGCGGGGCGGTGCCAGCAAATCGCGGGCCGCGGTTGGCAAACCGAGCGTTGGGCTCCGCTGCGCCCATCAGCGGGCCGCGCTGGGCAGGGCAGGGCAGGCCGCGGCTCGCCGCTTCTGGCGGTTATCTGGCTGGGAGAGAGAGCTGCTGGACACTGATAAACGAGGCGCTTCTCCCCCGGCTCTGCTGCTGAGCTGCAAGTCGGATCTGAGAGCTTGGCTGGCCAAAGGGTGGCGAGTCGCAGCGTGGTTGGATTCATCATTTCCCAGCCCTTGCTGTATACCTGCTTCGGCGTTTGTGAGGGGCTGGGGGTGATGGCTGCCCTCTGAGGGCTCTAGACAGAGGAGAGGAAGCTGTTCATAAGCCATGAGTTATTCCAGGAGAAGATTCACGTGGTCTCTGTGTACACTTGTAAGCAAACTTTCTGAAAAGAACGATGGAATTGTCAGGGCTGGAAGGGAGCTCAAGGCTCAGCCAGTTCCAAGACCAATGCCATGGGCAGGGACACCTCACACCACAGCAGGTTGCTCACAGCCACATCCAGCCTGGCTGCAAACACCTCCAGGCAGGAGGCTTCCACCACCTCCCTGGGCAGCCTGGGCCAGGCTCTCACCACCCTCATGGGGAACAACTTCATCCTCACATCCAATCTGAATCTCCCTATTTCTAGTTTTCATAGAATAGAATCAGTAAGGTTGGAAAAGACCTCAAAGATAATTTTGCTCCATCCCCCCCATCTCCTATCACTACCCAACATCCCAAAAGGCTTTTGCAGAACCCTGGGCTCAGAGGGTACTGACACTAACAAACACTGATTTTTTGCTCTGTTTTTAAGTGACCCACATCCTTTCAAGCACAGCTCTCCCTGCTGAGTTGGTGAAACTGCTCCTTGAGGTCTTTTCTGTTCATTGTGCTTCCCTGAGCATCTGTGGAGGACAGGCTGTTAGAAGGATTACACCAGCTTACCTTTGAGCCACTTAGCTCCTTCTCCAGATTAGTGTCTGGCCATTGGGTTTTGTGCCTGACTTGAATACAATGTTTATTTCCAGTGCCCGTGGGGAGCTCCTGCCACACCTGCAATATCTTGTTCCCTTGCTGATGTCATGAGTGAGCAGCTGGCTAAAGAGCTGCAGCTGGAAGAAGAAAATGCTGCCTTCCCTGAACTGGCTGCGTGAGTTTGGTGATCTCCATAGCTGTGAAGTCCTCTTCTGTTCACTCTGCAGTTTCATGCAATGTGCTCAAAGTGCACTGATTGAATGCTTTGCCTGGTTTCTCCTGATCTGCTTCTTTGGGCCTTTTGCAGTGAAGGGGGTGGGTCTAGAGAGTAAGTCCTAAGAGCAGCAACTGAATGTTGTTTAGTCTGGAGAAGAGGAGGCTGAGGGGAGACCTCATTGCTCTCTGTAACTCCCTGAAAGGAGGTTGCAGTAAGGTGGGGGTTGGTTTCTTCTCCCTAGTAACAAGTAATAAGGTGAGTGGCCTCAAGTTGCAGCAGGGGAGGTTTAGGTTGGATGTCAGAAGAAATTTCTTCCTTGAGAAGATTCTCAAACAGTGGAACAGGCTGTCCAGGGAGGTGGTTGAATCCTCATCCCTGGTGGGATTTAAAAGCCGTATGGTGCTGAGGGACATGGATTAGTGGTAACTTGGTATCATAGTTTCAGTCAGGGTAGGAAGGGACCACAAGGATCACCTAGTTCCAACCCCCTGCCATGGGTAGGGACACCTCACACTAGATCAGCCTGGCCACAGCCTCATCCAGCCTGGCCTTAAACACCTCCAAGGACAGGGCCTCAACCACCTCCCTGCACAACCCATCCCAGGGCTTCACCACTCTCCTGGGGAAGAACTTCCTCCTCCCCTCCAGCCTCAATCTCCCCACCTCCAGCTTCATTCCATTCCCCCTAGTCCTATCACTGCCTGAGATCCTGAGCAGTCCCTCCCCAGCCTTCTTGTAGTCCCCTTCAGATATTGAAAGGCCACAATGAGGTCACCTGGGAGCCTTCTCTTCTCCAGCCTGAACAGCCCCAACTCCTTCAGTCTGTCCTCACAGGAGAGGTGCTCCAGCCCTCTGCTCATCCTCCTGGCCCTTCTCTGGACTTGGGCTGGTTGGCAGAGCTGACAGGAGTTTACCAGGCTGATCCTTCTGACTTGCCCAAGCCAGGCTCAGTGAGAAAAGCTGAGTTTGCTGGCAGTTAACCAAGATTGCCATTCCCTGTGTGGAGCTTCAGTGAAGACTTGGGGAAAGCTGGTGTCCATGGGATGTGTGACTGGGGAAAGGCATTTTTCCGTTGCAGTCATCTCCCCACCTCCAGCTTCATTCCATTCCCCCTAGTCTACGATGGCTTCTCCAGTTAAACCTCTTCCTTAGGTTGTCTCTTCTGTCACCCACCCTTCTTTCTTGCTCTCTTTGCATTGTTTTGAGTGCTTTAGGCCAGTCTCTAAACTAAATGTCCGGAATGTGGGGGTTGTTCTGGTATGCTTAGCCACTCTTGTTACAGTGTTGACTCAACAATACCAGTTTGAGAACTGTCAGCTGTCTCACCTGTCTCCTTCTAAGACCTGGAGACATAGGCCAAGAGCTTCCTGCTCCTCAGCTCCTGTACCTTTTGCCTGCAGCCGTTTCTGTGAAGCCAAGCAGCACTGTTTGCTGTTGTGTTTGCTTATGGGTATATACACACACACAGAGATACAGCTGCGTGGCTTCTTTCTCTCTCTTGAGGAGCATCTTAACAATGCAGCCTCATGCTTTCTGCAGAGTGGTAAACAAGCCAAAGTTCCAAGTGCAAAGGAATGGCAGGGCAGTGAAGTCATGCTCTGTGAATCTTCCCTGCTGGCTTGCAGGGTGGGGGACAGGCAAGGTCTGCTTTATCCCTCCAGCTCTGCATGAACTCCCGGGCAGAGGGATGAAATGCTGCCAAGTGGGGCTGCTGCCCAGCTGACTCTGATTGTCTTTTTCATGTTCTCCTTTTGCACAGTGTTGCAGAAGGACCATTCATTACAGGAGAGAACATTGACACCTCCAGCGACCTGATGCTGGCTCAGATGCTGCAGATGGAGTTCGACAGGGAATACGACGCGCAGCTCCGGCGCGAGGAGAGGAAGATCAACGGGGACAGCAAAGGTAGCCTCCTCAGGAGAAAGTCTTGCTTTGGGGCTGCTCTTGGCACTCTGCTGAAGCTGCCAGGGCTGTGAGGAAGCAGCAAATCCCTGATCATCACAGGCATGCTCCTTGGTTTTGTTTCTTAGTCTCCATATCCTTTGAAAACTACCGGAAGGTGCATCCCTATGACAGTGACAGCTCCGAGGATGAGGTGGACTGGCAGGACACTCGCCATGATCCCTACAGAGCAGGTATGGGGCACTTTGGAACAGCAGCTTGCCCTGTAGCAGGCCTGAGGATGCATCCCTATGACAGTGAGAGCTCAGAGGATGAGGTGGACTTGCAGCACACTTGGCATGATCCCTACAGAGCAGGTCTGGGGCAGTTTGGATCAGCACCTTTGCCTGGTTAGCAGGCCTGAGGGTGCATCCCTATGACAGTGAGAGCTCAGAGGATGAGGTGGACTGGCAGCACACTCGCCATGATCCCTACAGAGCAGGTCTGGGGCAGTTTGGATCAGCACCTTGCCCTGGTTAGCAGGCCTGAGGGTGCATCCCTGTGACAGCTCAGAGGATGAGGTGGACTGGCAGGACACTCACCATGATCCCTGCAGAGCAGGTATGGGGCAGTTAGGAACAACACCTTGCCCTGGTTAGCAGGCCTGAGGATGTGCCATAGTTCATTCAGGTCGTTTGGCTGTAAGGCAATGCCAGCTGTATGTGAAATCAGGTCACCTAACTGGGAGGTGTTGTGCAGGAAGCAGGGCAGCTAACTGCAGGCTTCTGCCCTGCTCCACCTGGCTACAGCCTCCCTTCAGGGAGTTGGAGAGAGCAATAAGGTCTCCCCTGAGGTGAGCAATGAGGTCTACCCTAATTCTAGGTGGAAAGTATTGTGGGCTATGCACATCTGTCATCCAGCTGTGACTAGGGACATCTGCACATGACACTGAACACAACAGTGTGTCTGACACCCCAGAGGAAAGACACAAGTGAGCCCTGACATAGCAAATGAAGCTGTGACATCTAGAATGAGAGAAGATGACATCATGATCAAACAATTTAAGTGGTTTATTCTATTCAATGAATGAAACTGTGGGCCTGGAGGTGTTCAAGAGGGGATTGGATGTGGCACTTGGTGCCATGGTTTAGTCATGAGGTCTGTGGTGAGAGGTTGGATTTGGTGACCTTTGAGGTCTCTGTTCCACTTTGAAAGATGCTCAGAGGGCTTCAGCACCTCTGCTATGGGGACAGGCTGAGAGACATGGGCTTGTTTAGCCTGGAGAAGAGAGCTCTGGGGAGACTTTAGGGCAGCCTTCAAGTACCTGAGGTGGGCTAAAGGAGAGCTGAGGAGGGACTTTTGACAGAGGCCTGGAGTGCCAGGATGAGAAGGAATGACTTCAAACTGGAAGAAGAAGCTGGATTTAGATGAGCCATTAGGAAGCAGTGCTCCCCTGTGAGGGTAGTGAGGCACTGGAAGAGGTTGCCCAGGGAAGCTGTGGGTCCTCCAAGCCTGGAAACGTTGGAAGCCAGGCTGGCTGGGGCCTTGAGCAACCTGCTCTCGTGGGAGGTGCCCCTGCCCCATGGAACTGGGTGGCCTTTAAGGTCCCTTCCAACCCACCCCCTTCTGTGTTTAGTTCAGTTTGTGAAGATGGGAAGTTTGATTTCTTCCTCTCTCCTGGCAGATAAACCTACTACTACACCCAGGAAGGGCTTCATAGGCAAAGGCAAAGACATCACCACCAAGCATGACGAAGTGGTGTGTGGGAGGAAGAACACTGCCCGCATGGAAAATGTAAGGGCAAGCTCAGGGGGGGCCTTGCTTTGCAGGTGGACCTGCAGTGCTGTGATTCAACTGAGGAAGCTAATGCTTGTCTCCCAGTGCTGCTGCACAGGGGGTTTATTTGCTTGCCTTCTCCCATCAGAGGAGAGCAGTGCAGTGTTTGGATTGGCTGCTCAGCTGGCAGTTCCAAGCTGTGCAGGCTCCTGGCTTAATAACACTTTGTGTTAATGAGTTCTGCACAGAGCTGCTCTGGCAAAACAAAGCTAGCAGCAGGCCTGGTGTGCAGGCAAGGAAAGCACCAAGGCTGTTGGGAGAAGCCCAGCTGTCATGTAACCTATCTTGTTGCTCCAGTTAGCTTTGCCTGATGAGCCAAGGAACTAACTTTCAGTCCCTTGTCTGACTTGCAGCTTTGCACTCTGTTTATGCACAGCACATCCCTTCCCTTTTCTCCAGAGTAATTGGTGCAACTTCTGCAAGTCAGGAAGTGCTACCAGTGCTGTTTTGACAAGGTCTTGGCTAATCTCTCAGTTTGGGCAGGACCTGCCTGTGGTTTTTTTCACACCCTGACACAAAGTGAGCTTCGCTTTGCTCCCAATCTACCCTAGGGTTTGGCCGGTCAGAATGAGACATTCCTACCTGGGCCAGCTTTTGGTGGCTGCCAGTAGCAGTTCTTACATTTCTCTTGTTTCTGCTCCTAGTTTGCCCCTGAATTCCAAGTTGGGGATGGGATTGGGATGGACCTGAAGCTGTCAAACCAAGTCTTCAATGCCTTAAAGCAGCATGCCTACTCTGAGGAGCGGCGGAGCGCGAGGCTCCACGAGAAGAAGGAACACTCCACTGCTGTATGTTTGTGATGAAGCCTCTCTCTCTGCTTTTATCTTCTCTAACAGCTGAGTGCTGCCTTGGTGATTCCCTGAAATGTTCCATTTCATTTTGGCCACAGCAACCCCAGGCAGAGCTACAGGCTGGGGGCAGAGTGGCTGAGAGCAGCCAGGCAGAGAGGGACCTGGGGGTGCTGATTGACAGCTGGCTGAACATGAGCCAGCAGTGTGCCCAGGGGGCCAAGAAGGCCAAGGGCATCCTGGCCTGCATCAGGAAGAGTGTGGCCAGCAGGAGCAGGGAAGTCCTTGTGCCCTGTGCTCAGCACTGCTGAGGCCACCCCTTGAGTCCTGTCTCCAGTTCTGGGCTCCTCAGTTCAAGAAGGACATTGAGAGACTTGAAGGTGTCCAGAGAAGGGCAAGAAAGCTGGGGAGGGGTCTGGAGCACAGCCCTGTGAGGAGAGGCTGAGGGAGCTGGGGTTGCTTAGCCTGGAGAAGAGGAGGCTCAGGGAAGACCTTCTTGCTCTCTCTCCAACTCCCTGAAGGGAGGTTGGAGCCAGGTGGGGGTTGGTCTCTTCTCCCAAGCAGCCAGCAGCAGAACAAGAGGACACAGTCTCAAGCTGTGCCAGGGGAGGTTTGGGTTGAATGTTAGGAAGAAGTTCTACACAGAGAGAGTGATTGCCCATTGGAATGTGCTGCCTGGGGAGATGGTGGAGTCCCTATCCCTGGAGGTGTTCAGGAGGAGACTTGGTGGGGTGCTTGGTGCCATGGGTTAGTTGTTTAGGTGGTGTTGGATTGGTTGATGGGTTGGACACAATGATCTTGAAGGTCTCTTCCAACCTGGTTTGGTTTCTTCTAAATAAAGGTTTGTCTAAGTAGACTCTGACTTAATTAGGTAACCAGTTGATATGCTGTGGCTGGGGTTAGAGCAGGGCCTCTGGCAATTCCTTCTTCAGATGTGGCTGTTCCACTTTATTGGTGTCTAGATGAAATGAAATGCTGTATCTGGGATGTTTTGCTTCCTGGTTTGCAAAGACTTCTAGCAGACCCTGCAGGAAGGGCTCTTGAACCATGGTCTGTGGAACTGGTGAAATAGCTGCTGAGGTTCCTTAAGGTGACTGCTGGAGCAGTCTGGCTTGGCTTCACCTGTTCCACTTAGGGTTTTCTTCTCTGTGTCTGTTGGGAGATGCTCTTAATGCATTCTGATTGAAGGCATGTGGCATGTAAATGCCCTGAACACCCTGTAAAGCAAAGAATTCTTTTCATCACCTGAGTCTTCCTTCCCTGCCTGCAGGAGAAAGCAGTGGACCCTAAAACACGTTTGCTCCTCTACAAGATGGTCAATGGTGGGATGCTGGAGACCATCACAGGCTGCATCAGCACAGGGAAAGAGTCTGTGGTGTTTCATGCCTATGGAGGAAGGTAAGCATGTTGTTTGGTAGTTGAGAGGAGCTTTGAGTACCAGAGATGGTTTACAGAGCAAAAACACTTCAACAGCCTGCTGCTTCTTCATTTGCAAGGCTTCAGAGTTTGTGTTCATGCACATGCAGATGATAAGATCTGAAAACCAAGTGGTGCTAACAGTACAGTAAAAAAAATGCCCTGGCTGCCTCCTTGGAGAGCAGGGACACTGTGGAGTCCTGTGGGAAAACTCCTGTGAGTCTTGAGTCAGAGCTGGGCCATGAGGATGAGCAGAGGGCTGGAGCACCTCTCCTGTGAGGACAGACTGAAGGAGTTGGGGCTGTTCAGGCTGGAGAAGAGAAGGCTCCCAGGTGACCTCCTTGTGGCCTTCCAGGATCTGAAGGGGGCTCCAGGAAGGCTGGGGAGGGACTGCTCAGGATCTCAGGCAGTGCTAGGACTAGGGGGAATGGAATGAAGCTGGAGGTGGGGAGATTGAGGCTGGAGGGGAGGAGGAAGTTCTTCCCCAGGAGAGTGGTGAAGCCCTGGAATGGGTTGTGCAGGGAGGTGGTTGGGGCCCTGTCCCTGGAGGTGTTTAAGGCCAGGCTGGATGAGGCTCTGGGCAGCCTGATCTAGTGTGGGGTGTCCCTGCCCATGGCAGGGGGGTTGGAACTAGATGATCCTTGTGGTCCCTTCCAACCCTCACTGATACTATGATACTGAGGAACTACTCACACTGACCTGCCCCAGACTACAGAGCTGTCCTCCTGATCTTGGGCCTCCTGAGGACTCTCCTTCCATACACATCTCTGTGATGCCAGCTCCAGCTGGGCAGTATGGTCGAGGTGCTGGGCTGCCTTTGGGCTCCCTGGAGAGCAGAGTAGGGATGCTGGTCACTGCCAGCTGTGCAAGAGGCCAGCTGTAGAGACCACTCTGGAAGGATGGTAGTGTTGAGAGAGCACTGAAACACCACTGCTGCAAAGTGAGCTGAGGAAGAGCTGTAAAACACAGAGACTCTGTTTGAACATGTTGAGAGAAGGGTCAAGTAGCAGGTGGGGAGACAAGATTGACTCCCTTCCTCCTTCCCCCGCTTCTTTCTCTCTCCCTCCCGCCTCCTTACCCCCCCACTTCTCTCTCAGAGAAGAGCCCAACCCCCACCTGGCTCCAACCTCCCTTCAGGGAGTTGGAGAGAGCAAGAAGGTCTCCCCTGTGCCTCCTCTTCTCAGGCTAAGCAACCCCAGCTCCCTCAGCCTCTCCTCACAGGGCTGTGCTCCAGGAGGCTCCCCAACCTCCTTGCCCTTCTCTGGACACCTTCCAGCATCTCAACATCTTTTCTAACCTCAGGAGCCCAGAACTGGAGACAGGACTCAAGGTGTGGCCTCAGCAGTGCTGAGCACAGGGCACAAGGACTTCCCTGCTCCTGCTGGCCACACTCTTCCTGATGCAGGCCAGGATGCCCTTGGCCTTCTTGGCCCCCTGGGCACACTGCTGATGGACTCAATGCCCTCATCCAGTTCATCAATGAAGATGTTAAAGAGCACAGGGCCCAGCACTGCTCCCTGGGGCACACCACTGGTGCCTGGCTGCCAGCTGGCTGTGGCACCATTCACCACCACTCTCTGGGCTCAGCCTCCAGCCAGTTCCTAACCACCTCTGTAGCTTGCAGTGCTTAAAAAACCAACCCCCCCCCGCCAAGGCTTGTAAAGATGTCAGTAGTTAACTTTGCTGTGTGTTTGCTTCTCCCCTGAGCAGCACAGCTGAAGGTCAAGTGGTCCCTGCAGAGTGTGCCATCAAGGTGTTCAAGACCACCCTCAATGAGTTCAAGAACCGGGACAAGTACATCAAGGACGACTACAGGTTCAAGGACCGCTTCAGCAAGCTGAACCCACGCAAGGTCATCCGCATGTGGGCTGAGAAGGAGATGCACAACCTCACAAGGTAAAGAGGCCAGGTGCCTGCTGCCCTCCTAGGCTCTGCCTAAAGAATAGAATAGAATCAACCAGGTTGGAAGAGACCTTTGAGATCATGGAGTCCAACCTATCACCTATCCAACCTACCTGAAAGGTGGTTGTAGCCAGGTGGGGGTTGGGCTCTTCTCCCAGGCACCCAGCACCAGAATAAGATGACACAATCTCAAGCTGTGCCAGGGGAGGTTTAGGCTGGAGGTGAGGAGAAAGTTCTTCCCAGAAAGAGTAGTTGGCCTTTGGTATGTGCTGCCCAGGGAGGTGGTGGAGTCCCCATCCCTGGAGGTGTTCAAGAGGGGATTGGATGTGGCACTTGGTGCCATGGTTTAGTCATGAGGTCTGTGTTGCTAGGTTGGACTTGGTGATCCTCGAGGTCCTTTCCAACCTAAGTTATACTGTGATCACCCAGCACCATCTGATCAACTCAACCATGGCACCAAGTGCCTCAGCCAGGCTCTTCCTAAACACCTCCAGGCATGGTGACTCCACCACCTCCCTGGGCAGCACATCCCAATGGCCAGTCTCTCCCTCAGTGAAGAATTTTCTCCTCACCTCCAGCCTAAACCTCCCCTGGCACAGCTTGGGACTCTGTCCTCTTGTTCTGCTGCTGCTTGCCTGGAGAAGAGACCAACTCCCACCTGGCTACAACCTCCCTTCAGGGAGTTGGAGAGAGCAACAAGGTCACTCCTGAGCCTCCTCTTCTTCAGGCTAAGCAACCCCAGCTCCCTCAGCCTCTCCTCACAGGGCTGTGCTCCAGACCCCTCCCCAGCTTTCTTGCCCAGGCCTAGTTTATCATCCAGAGAAGGGCAGAAGCTTAGGTTTGCTTTTCAGACTAAATAACAGGCAGCCTGGCACAGATTAAAGGACCATAGAATGCGCAGGGTTGGAAGAGACCTTTAAAGGCCATCTAGTCCAACCCCCCTGCAGTAAGCAGGGACATCCCCAGCTAGATCAGGATGTCTTCTTGAAATCAATAACACTTAATGCTGGCAATGTAAAATCCACAGTCCATGGACTCAGCTGTTCACAAAGCCTTGGGTGCCTTACAGTTTAATCAGCTGTCAGCACCTCTGGTGACGTGGCAGCAGGATTTACAAGCCTGGGAAGTGAACAGGTTCCAGCTGTGGAAGTGATGAGTTCTCAGTGTTTTGGACCCACTGAAGACTTCAAGATCTGAATTTTCCCATGTGAAATACACCTTCAGGCTTCAGCTGGGTCTGTTTCAAAGACCTTTTGACTCTGGACCAAGTTTCACAAGTTTGCAGTCTTTTACATTGATTTGGACATCCCACAGGCTCCCAGATGTTAGGGGTGGAAAGGGACCCCTGGAAGACTTCCAGTCCAACCCCCCTGCCAGAACAGGGAATCCAGCACAAGTCACCCAGGAACACATCCAGACAGGGCTGGAAAGGTTCCAGAGAAGGAGACTCCACAACCTCTCTGGGCAGCCTGCTCCAGGGCTTGCAGTAAAGAAGTTCCTCCTCATGCTGAGATGGAGCCTCCTGTGCTGGAGTTTATATCCATTGCCCCTTGTCCTATCCCAGGATCCTGTCCCTTCCTTCCTGACCCCCAGCCCTCAGATATTTATAAACATTGCTCAGCTCCCCTCTCAGTTTTCTCTTCTTCAGAGCCCCACATCCCTCAGCCTCTTCTCCCCAGGCAGTGCTGCAGTCCCTTCAGCACCCTTGCAGCCCTCCCTTGGACTCTCTCCAGCAGATCCCTGTCCCTCCTGAGCTGGGAGCCCAGACCTGGATGCAATATTCCAGCAGGAGCTGCAGCCAGGCAGGAACCAGAGCTGTAGGGTTTGGGGGGGGGTTGTTTTTCTTAATCAATATCCTCTTTTCTGACCCACAGGATGCAAAATGCAGGAATCCCTTGTCCTCAAGTGGTTACCCTCAAGAAGCATGTCTTGGTTATGTCTTTCATTGGCCAGGACCAAGTGCCAGCTCCCAAGCTCAAGGATGTAACACTCAGTAGTGAGGAGATGACAAAGGCCTACCATCAGATTCTTCAGGTAAGGCAATGTTGCTTTGGCTGCTTTTCCTCCTGTTGTGTTTCCTCTTAGGGGGGAATAACTTAAAGGACAGATCAGCATTTATTTACTTTCCAGGGTGTTTGCTTCCCTTTCAGGATGCAGAGTCCAAAGGCTTACAGTGCTGCTGTTTAATGTGTGACTTCAGAGGAAATAAATTGGGCACTAAAAAAGAAAAGTAATTAATCTGAGTGGGGGGAAAAAAATGCTGGAACTTGGTGACAAAGAGATCCTGAGCAGCAGAGGAATTAGGAGCCAGGTTCCCCCTGCTGGGGGAACTGGGGCTGTCTAGTCTGGAGAAAAGGGGGCAGAGGGGAGACCTCATTGCTCTCTACAACTGCCTGAAGGGAGGTTGGAGCCAGGTGGGGGTTGGTCTCCTCTCCCCACAAGTGATAGGATGAGAGGAAATGACCTCAGGTTGCTCCAGGATTGGTTTGGGTTGGATGTTAGAAGAAACT
Organism: Melanerpes aurifrons; assembly: GCA_011125475.1. Classification (NCBI taxonomy): domain Eukaryota; kingdom Metazoa; phylum Chordata; class Aves; order Piciformes; family Picidae; genus Melanerpes; species Melanerpes aurifrons. The sequence goes on along the minus strand of WWNC01000125.1, from coordinate 633,319 downwards.
TCTTCCCTGAAAGGGTTCTCCAAGCCTGGCAGAGGCTGCCCAGGGAGGTGTTTGAATCCCCATCCCTGAGGGTGTTTCAGAGAGGCAGAGCTGTGGTGCTGAGGGCCATGGCTTAGCCCCAGCCTTGGCAGAGTTAGAGAATGGTTGGATTCAGTGATCTTACAGGGCTTTAACAGCCCAAACCATTCTGTGATCCTATGTGGCTCTCCTTTTACACAAGCAGCACAGGGCCTAGGAAGCTCTCAAGTCTCTCTGGGCTTACCAAGTACTTAATTGGCAATGCTCCAGTGGGCAATTTCCTTCCCAACCCTCTTCTTAGCAAATCCAGGGTCTTTCATGGGGAATATTGACTTCCCTGTTACCTGCTCAAATACCTGAGAACTGTCCACTCACTTTTAGCTTCTATGACAGTTTTAGGGTTAAAAACTGTCTAATACTGAAAAACACCAACCAAGGCAGCAGCCACATGTCTGGTCTGTGCCTCAGCTCTTGAGACCAGCAGGGCAGCAAAGCCCTTTGGAAGATAAGGTTCAGTATCTCAAGCTTCTTTCCTGTGTGTCAGGGGTATCTACACAACAGCTTTATCTGTCCCAGGCACTTAGTATCACAGTATCAGTCAGGGTTGGAAGGGACCACAAGGATCATCTAGTTCCAACCCCCCTGCCATGGGCAGGGACACCCCACACTAGAGCAGCCTGGCCAGAGCCTCATCCAGCCTGGGCTTAAACACCTCCAGGGACAGGGCCCCAACCACCTCCCTGCACAACCCATTCCAGGGCTTCACCACTCTCCTGGGGAAGAACTTCCTCCTCCCCTCCAGCCTCAATCTCCCCACCTCCAGCTTCCTTCCATTCCCCCTAGTCCTAGCACTGCCTGAGATCCTGAGCAGTCCCTCCCCAGCCTTCCTGGAGCCCCCTTCAGATCCTGGAAGGCCACAATGAGGTCACCTGGGAGCCTTCTCTTCTGCAGACTGAACAGCCCCAACTCCTTCACTCTGTCCTCACAGCAGAGCAGCTCCACCCTCTGCTCATCCTCCTGGCCCTTCTCTGGACTTGGGCTGGTTGGCAGAGCTGACAGGAGTTTACCAGGCTGATCCTTCTGACTTGCCCAAGCCAGGCTCAGTGAGAAAAGCTGAGTTTGCTGGCAGTTAACCAGGATTGCCATTGCCTATGTGGAGCTTCAGTGAAGACTTGGGGAAAAGCTGGTGTCCATGGGATGTGTGACTGGGGAAAGGCATTTTTCTGCTGCAGTCACACAAATGATGTTTGTTTGGAGTGCAGCTTGCTTCAGTCATTCATTTGGTTCCTTGCAGATGATGCAGCAGCTGTACAAGGAGTGCAACCTGGTCCATGCAGATCTGAGTGAATATAACATGCTGTGGCATGGAGGGAAGGTGAGCTCCTGCTTGCTGTGGCCAGGAAGGCCAGCAGCACCCTGGCCTGGATCAAGAGCAGTGTGTCCAGCAGGGTAGAGCAGTGATTATGCCACTGTACTCAGCCCTGCTGAGGGCACAGCTTGAGTAGTGGCTTCAGTTCTGGGCACCTTGGTGTAGGAAGGGGGGGTCCAGAGCAGGGCAGTAAGGCTGGGGAGGGGTTTGGAGGCTGTTGTATGAGGAGCAGCTGAGGAGAGTGCTGGTGTTCAGTGTGGAGGAGGCAGAGGGGAGGCCTCACTGCTCTCTTCAGCTCCCTGAAAGGAGATTGCAGAGAGGTGAGAATTGGGCTCTTCTCCCTCATATGAGGGGAGAGAAGAGGAGGAAATGGCCTGAAGTGGTGCCAGGGGAGGGTTAGGTTGGAGGTGAGGAAAAATCCTTGCTGTGAGTGTGGTTAAGGATTGGAAGAGGCTGCCCAGGGGGGTGATGGAGCAGGGCAGGGATTGTCCTCCTGTGCTGGGCACTGGGGAGGCCACAGCTTGAGTGCTGGGGTCAGTTTTGGGCCTCTCACTCCAAGAAGGACCTTGAGAGGCTGGAGCAGGTCCAGAGAAGGACAACCAAGGTGGGGAAGGGTCTGGAGAAGAGGGCTGGGGAGGAGCAGCTGAGGGAGCTGGGGGTGTTGAGTGTGGAGAAGAGGAGGCCGAGGGAGACCTCATTGCTCTCTGCAGCTCCCTGAGAGGAGGCTGCAGGGAGGTGGGGGTTGGGCTCTGCTCCCTAGTCTCAGGGAACAGAAGGAGAGGAAATGGCCTGGAGTTGTGCCAGGGGAGGCTTAGGTTGGAGATCAGGAAAAGCTTCTTTCCTGAAAGTGGTCAGGGCTTGGCAGAGGCTGCCCAGGGGGGTGGTGGAGTCCCCACCCCTGGAGGTGTTCAAGAAGCTGTAGATGTGGTGCTTCAGGATACAGTTAGAGGTCATGGGGGTTGGGCTATGGTTGGACTCTGACCTTAAAGGACTTTTCTAAGCTTAATAATTGTATGATTAGTGGGTGGAAGAAAGGTTTCCTCTCTTGTCAAGATGTTTCTGCCAGATGGTTTGCTGTCTCTCTCTTTACTACAGGTCTGGCTTATTGATGTCAGTCAGTCTGTGGAGCCAACCCACCCTCATGGACTTGAGTTTTTGTTCAGAGACTGTAAGAATGTTTCACAGGTAAGCTCTCTTCAGCTGAGCAGCCTCTGTTCCACTGCATGCTTCCATGATAAAATCTGTTCAGAGCCAACTAAGAATCAACCAACAGAACTGCTCAAAATCACCAGCACCTCATATAGAGAAGATTCACCTTGCAGATTGTCCTTGCTGGCAGGAATGTGGTACTGAGGAATGTGGTTTGGCACCACCCTTGGTAGGGTTAAAATAGAATAAACCAGGTTGGAAGAGACCTTCAAGATCATCAAGTCCAACCTATCATCCAACACCACCCAAACAACTAACCTATGGCACCAAGCACCTTATCAAGTCTCCTTCTAGACACCTCCCATGATGGTGACTCCACCACCTCCCCAGGCAGCCCATTCCAAAGGGCAATCACTCTCTCTGTGTAGAGCTTCTTCCTAACCTCCAGCCTAAACCTCCCCTGGTGCAGCCTGAGACTGTGTCCTCTTGTTCTGGTGCTGGCTGCCTGGCAGAAGAGACCAACCTCTGCCTGTCTACAACCTCCCTTCAGGTAGTTGTAGAGAGTAATAAGGTCTCCCCTGAGCCTCCTCTTCTGCAGGCTGAGCAACCCCAGCTCCCTCAGCCTTTCCTCACAGGGCTGTGTTCCAAGCCCCTCACCAACTTTGTTGCCCTTCTCTGGACACCTTCCAGCAAGTCAACCTCCTTCCTAACCTAAGGAGCCGAGCCCAGAATTGGACACAGGACTCAAGGTGTGGCCTAACCAGTGCAGAGCACTCCCTGCTCCTGCTGGCCACACTCTTCCTGATGCATGCCAGGATGCCATTGGCCCTCTTGGCTGCCTGGGCACACTGCAGGCTCATGTTCAGCCTACCATCAACCAGCACCCCCAGGTCCCTCTGCCTGGCTGCTCTCAGCCATTCTGCCCCCAGCCTGTAGCACTGCCTGGGGTTGTTGTGGCCAAAGTGCAGAACCTGGCACTTGGATGTGTTCAATCTCCTGCCCTTGGCCTCTGCCCATCTGTGCAGCCTGTCCAGGTCCCTCTGCAGAGCCTCTCTACCCTCCAGCAGATCAACTCCTGCCCCCAGCTTGCTGTCATCTGCAAATGTACTGCTGATGGACTCAATGCCCTCATCCAGATCATCAGTGAAGATGTTAAAGAGCACAGGGCCCAGCACTGCTCCCTGGGGCACACCACTGGTGCCTGGCTGCCAGCTGGCTGTGGCACCATTCACCACCACTCCCTGGGCTCAGCCTCCAGCCAGTTCCTAACCCAATGACTTAGATGGTCATGGAGTCACAGAATGGGTTGGGTGGGTTAACTTACAGCCCAGGCTGTAAGTTAATTTGCCCTTCCTACACACTCCTGGCCTGGGGTGCACCCATTGCCACCACAGAGTCATAGGACAGCTTGAGGAGGAAAGGACCTCAAAGCTCATCCAGCTCCAACCCCCTGCCATGGGCAGGGACACCTCCCACCAGCCCAGGCTGCTCAAGGCCTCATCCAGCCTGGCATTGAACACCTCCAGGGAGGAGGCAGCCACAGCCTCTCTGGGCAAGCTGTTCCTGTGTCAGACTGGTTGGACTCAAAGGTCTCTTCCAACCACAGCTGTTCTGTGCTGCTGCTGCTGCTCTCCCACAGAGCGAGCAATGCACGGAGGGCCGGAGCAGCAGCCTGAGAACCCCAACCATGGTGCGGTGGTTTGCCTCTGCTTTTTGACTGAAAGCTGGAGTTGTACCTTGGGGAAGGAAGAGGGAGAGCTTGTGTTGGTGTGGTGAAGTGTTTAATCTGTGCTCTTTTTGGTGGAGCAGTTCTTCCAGAAGGCAGGGGTGGCAGAAGCACTTAACGAGCGGGAGCTCTTCAACGCCGTCTCAGGCTTGCACATCACAGCTGACAACGAAGTAGACTTCCAAGCTGAGGTAGAGCTTTCCCTGGCTGACATCTCACTTCTGGCTTCCTGGGGTAGCTGTTGCAATACCCTGACTTTCCACACTGAGTCTGTGTGATCTGGGGGTGTGGGTGGTGTTTCAGCAATCACTCTGCATCCCTTTTGCAAAATGGTTGTGTCAACAGCAGTTATATCAACCTTGTACCAATGTTCCCTGAACCTTGGCATGACTAACCTCTCCACCCCCTGTCCTCAGCCTCCTGCCATTTGAGGCTGCCTGTTAACACTGTTTAGGCATGCTCTGGTGCAGATGTGGGTTTATAGAATCATAGAATTGTCAGGGCTGGAAGGGACCTCAAGGCTCAGCCAGTTTCAACCTGCCCATGGGCAGGGACACCTCACACCACAGCAGGTTGCTCACAGCCACCTCATCCAGCCTGGCCTTAAAAGCCTCTAGGCATGAGGCTTCCACCACCTCCCTGGGCAACCTGTGCCAGGCTCTCACCACCCTCATGGGCAACTTCTTCCTCACAGCCAATCTCAATCTCCCCACTTCTAGTTTTGCTCCATCCCCCCCAGTCCTATCCCTCCCTGACACCCTCAAAAGTCCCTCCCCAGCTTTCTTGGAGCCCCCTGCAGATCCTGGAAGGCCACAATTTGGTCTCCTGGGAGCCTTCTCCTCTCCAGCCTGCACAACCCCAACTCCCTTAGGCTGTGCTCACAGCAGAGCAGCTCCAGCCCTCTGCTCCTCCTCCTGGCCCTTCTCTGGACACCTTCCAGCACCTCCAGACCATTCCTGGTACAGAGGCTCCAGAGCTGGCCCCAGAGCTGCAGCTGTGGTCTCAGCAGAGTGGAGCAGAGGGGCAGAATCCCCTCCCTGGCCCTGCTGGCCACATTTCTCTTGCTGCAGCCCAGGCTCTGCTTGGCTCTCTGGGCTGCAAGTGCTCCCTGCTGGCTCCTGTTAAGCCAGTCTCTCACCACCCCCATGGGGAACAACTTCTTCCTAATATCCAATCTCAATTTCCCCACTTCTAGTTTTGCTCCATCCCCCCCAGTCCTATCAATGCAGGTGGGGCTCTGGGGCTGCTCTGGGGCAGGTGGGGCTGCTGTGGGGCAGGTGGAGCTCTCTGATTTCAGTCTGGGTTTCTCTTTGGCTCTCTAGATTGAAGCTCTGGAGAAGATGAATGAGGATCACGTGCAGAATCATGGCAAGAAACAGTCCATGTTCTCAAGTGACGGAGACCCACCTATATACGATGAATAGCACTGAGTGTATAGCTGCTAACCAAACCAAACCCAAATGTACTGCTTCTAACTCTGTTGGTGCAGTGGTAAATGTCAACTGCCAGTGTCAGGAGGGAGTGGTTGACTGGGAGCACCACACTGGAACACACAGCGAGCTTGCGGCGATGCCTCGGTGGCTTTGTAACTTGGCCCACAGGTCAGGCTGGCACTGTGAGAACAGACTGACACTACCTCTCCAGGTGGTCTGCCCAGGGCACCAGTTGCCCACTTACCTTAGACTAATGTAGCTGAGGTGCTCCTATTTTGCATGATTCAGAGCTTGTGTCTTTTTAGGTTTAAATCTCTTTTGAAACCCCCCTAGGTCAGCTGAAGCAGTGAGTGGGAAAAAGCACAGGAAGAGAGCCCCTGTCTTCCTCATGGGTGTGTGGATGGGGTGCTAGTGAAGCCTTCAGCCTTCTCCACCCAGGCATAAAGAGAATGCTGACTCCACATGGAAATGTCAATGTAGCAAAGCAGTGCTGCTAGGCACAAGCCTGGACCTTCTCCTGGGGAGGCCATGGGGTGTGGTGCTCTCTATACCTACAATTGGCTATAGCATGAGAAGCAGATACCAGTCCCAACAGCAGAGGATTCCTTTGGCCCTCAGGAAAGCCTGGGGGCTGCATCCAAATTGCCTGGCAGAGTGAGTTCAGTTAGCTTCTCATAAAAAAGGGTTCCAAGAACTTGGGGCAAGCTGCAAGGTCTCTAAACCACTCCTGGTTTGCATCTGGGTAGAGCATCAAAGATTCACGCACCTCAGCCCAGAGACTGACAGCTAAGTATTGATCACAGCATCCTGTTCAAACACAGCTTTCTGCAAAGAGATCACTTCAAGTTGCCATCTTCTCATGCTTTTAGTCTTAACCTCAGCCTGTCAATTGTAGCAAGTCCTAAAACTCTTCTTTCCCACCAAAAGACATCCAAGATGGGAGCTGATGGCAGCAGGGTGCTTTGGAACAAAGAAGTTCTGCTCAGTGGTGACCTCTTGGTCACCGTTTCTGCTGCTGCTCCCTATCAAGCAGGATCTCGTGGTGCTCCAGGGCACATTCTCACAGTGTGCTGTACAGTGGTGGTTGGGGTGGTGGTTTTTTCTAACCAGAATCTTGCTTTTGGTGGAAAAATGGGTGGTGAAGTAAAAACTGCAGACTTTTTTTGGTGGTGTCCTTGTGTGGTCTTTGGCATCCCTGCTCCTCGGTGCGGGCACTAAAGCGGGGGGTGGGGGGTGGCACTGCCCCAGTTCACATTGCTCCCATCTTCAGAAAGGGTAAGAAGGAAGAACCAGCAAACTCCAGGCCAGGCAGTCTCACCTCTGTGCCTGGAAAGATCATGGAGCAGATCCTCCTGGAGGCACTGCTGGCTCAGAAGAATAGAGAGGAGGTGATTGGGAACAGTCAGCATGGCTTCAGCAAGGGCAAATCCTGCCTGACCAACCTGGTGGCCTTCTCTGAGCAGGTGACATCAACAGCTGAGGGGAGAGCAGCTGATGTCATTTGGCTGGGCCTGAGCAAAGCCTTCCACACTGTCCCACACCACATCCTGGTCTCCAGGCTGGTGACACATGGGTGTGATGGGTGACCACTACATGGATAAGGAACTGGCTTGATGGCTGCACCCAAAGAGTGGCTGTCCATGGCTCCATGGCCCAGGGGAGGCCAGGGACAAGCAGAGTCCCTCAGGGATCAGCCCTGGCACCAGGCTTATTCAACACCCCCGTGGGTGCCATGGACAGTGGCACTGAGTGCACCCTCAGCAGGTTTGCTGCTGACACCAAGCTGTGTGGTGCAGCAGACAGCTGGAGGGAAGGGATCCATCCAGAGGGACCTGGACAGGCTGCAGAGCTGGGCACAAGCCAACCTCAGGAGGTTCAACAAGAGCAAGGGCAGGGTCCTGCAGCTGGGTGGAGGCAACCCCAGGCACAAACCCAGGCTGGGCAGGGACTGGCTGGAAAGCAGCCCTGAGGAGAGAGCCCTGGGGGTGCTGGGGGAGGAGAAGCTCAGCAGGAGCTCTCAGTGTGCACTTGCAGCCCAGAAAGCCAACCAGCTCCTGGGCTGCAGCAGGAGAAGTGTGGCCAGCAGGGCAAGGGAGGTGATTCTCCCCCTCTGAGGATGAGGAGGATGAGCAGAGGGCTGGAGCACCTCTCCTGTGAGGACAGACTGAAGGAGTTGGGGCTGTTCAGGCTGCAGAAGAGAAGGCTCCCAGGTGACCTCATTGTGGCCTTCCAGGATCTGAAGGGGGCTACAAGAAGGCTGGGGAGGGACTGCTCAGGATCTCAGGCAGTGCTAGGACTAGGGGGAATGGAATGAAGCTGGAGGTGGGGAGATTGAGGCTGGAGGGGAGGAGGAAGTTCTTCCCCAGGAGAGTGGTGAAGCCCTGGAATGGGTTGTGCAGGGAGGTGGTTGAGGCCCTGTGCCTGGAGGTGTTTAAGCCCAGGCTGGATGAGGCTCTGGCCAGGCTGCTCTAGTGTGGGGTGTCCCTGCCCATGGCAGGGGGGTTGGGACTGGATGATCCTTGTGGTCCCTTCCAACCCTGACTGATACTATGATACTATTGCAACAGAAAAAAGATTACCATTTGGGCCAGTTTCATCCCAGTGCTTGGCTTCTCTCTTTGCTTTTCTGAAGTGGGTGTCTGTCTTGATTTCCCCCTTAACTTTGGAATAAGAGAACTCGGATCTTCTGGAGAATTCAATCAGTTCCTCCTTGCTCAATGAAACAGTTGCCCAAAGTAATAGAATCACAGAAATGGTTTGGATTAGAAGGGACTTTTAAGCAGCCTCTAGATCATCACATCCCCACCAGAAGCACAGAAGGGGTTGGGTTGGAAGGGACTTCAAACAGCCTCTCTGGATCATCACATCCCCACTAGAAGCACAGAAGGGGTTGGGTTGGAAGGGACCTTGAACATCACCCAGTTCCAAGCCCCTTCCCTGGGCAGGAACACCTTCCACCAGCCCAGGCTACTCCCAGGCCCTGGCTTCCAACATCTCCAGGGATGAGGCATCCACAGCTTCTCTGAGCAACCTGCTCCAGTGCCTCACCACCCTCCCTGGACAAACATCTCTGCTCTCCAATCTCAACCTACCCTCCTGCAGTTTGAACCCACTGCCCCCTGAGCTGCCTTCCACCCCCCTTGAGGAGGGATTGAGGTCAAATTCACTGCTTGGTTATGGCTGCTGGGAACTGGGATGAAAATATTGCCTCTTCTATGATCTCCTCCCAGCTCTACCTTTCAGACTTGTTCAGCTCAGGTCACTGCCACAGCCTTGGCCTTGCCCAGTGGAAGGCAGCTTCAGTGCTAATGAATCACAGAATTGTCAGGGCTGGAAGGGAGCTCAAGGCTCAGCCAGTCCCAACCCCCCTGCCATGGGCAGGGACACCTCACACTCCAGCAGGTTGCTCACAGCCACCTCCAGCCTGGCTGCAAACACCTCCAGGGATGAGGCTTCCACCACCTCCCTGAGCAGCCTGTGCCAGGCTCTCACCACCTCGCATGGAGGGGTCGGTAGGAACCTCCGGCGATCACCCAGCCCAACCCCCTGCCGGAGCAGGCTGGCCTAGAGCTGGTACGGAATCCCCGGCACTTCCACACCGGCACCACCTCAGGCTGCTCCTCCCGGAAGGTTTCCCCGCGGGCGGGCTGGGGGCTGCCGCTGCGGACTCCGTCCAGTGCGCACCGCAGTGTCGCTGCGGACCGGACCCAAGCCGCACACCCGGCCGCCAGGAGCGCATCGCCCTGCTCCCGCAGAACCACACACACATTCCCCTTGGAAAAGCCTCTCAGGATCACCAAGTCCAACCACTGTCCCTCCTCCACAAGGTTCACCCCTAAACCATATCCCCAAGCACCACATCCAAACCACCTTTAAACACCTCCCGGGTTGGTGACTCCACCACCTCCCTGGGCAGCACATTCCAGTGCCTGGCCACTCTTGCTGGGAAAGTGTTTTCCTAATATCCAGTCTGAACCTCCTCAGTCACAGCTTGAGGCCATTCCCTCTTGTTCTGTCACTAATTACCTGTGAGAAGAGACCAGCACCAACCTCCCCACAACCTCCTTTCAGGGAGCTGCAGACAGCAACGAGGTCTCCCCTCAGCCTCCTCTTTTCCAAACCAACCCTCCCCAGCTCCGTCAGTCACTCTCTATCAGATTTATTCTCCAGGCCCTTCACGGCTTCCTTGCCCTCCTCGGCACTCGCTCCAGCACTCCCTCCGCGACCTTTTTCCGTCGCGTTTCGTCCACAGCCTGAAACGCAGGGCGAGGCGAGAGCCGGCGGACCGGGGCCGCCGCGGGGATGCTCGGGGCCGCCGCGGGGATGCCCGGGGCCGCCGCGGGGATGCCCGGGGCCGCCGCGGGGATGCCCGGGGCCGCCGCGGGGATGCTCGGGGCCGCCGCGGGGATGCTCGGGGCCGCCGCGGGGATGCTCGGGGCCGCCGCGGGGATGCTCGGGGCCGCCGCGGGGATGCTCGGGGCCGCCGCGGGGATGCTCGGGGCCGAGGCGAGCCGGCTGAAGCAGCTCTGCGGGCGAGCAGCCCGGCCGGCAGCCCCCGCGGCGGCGAGCCGGGACTGCGAGAGGAAGGCGGGGAAGGCGGAACAGCCCCGGCCCTGCCCCCTGCCTGCGCGGCCGGGGCGGAGCTGTCAGCTCGGAGCCGCCGCTTCCTGCCCTGACGGCTCGGCTCAGCCCGGCCCGGCCGTCAGCCGCCCCGCAGCCGCCGCCGCCCTGCCTGCGCCCTTAAGGCTGTGCCGGCGCCACCTGCCGTCGCGGGCAGTGTAAACAGGAAGCGGCCGGCAGGGGCTGGGCCGCGCCGGGCCGGGCTCGCTGGCGATCGCCGGCGCCGGGGGGTTTGCGCTGGCAGCCGCCGCCATGAGCCGCGAAGCGCCGGCGGGGGAGGAGGAGGCGGCGGCGGGAGGCGAAGGCAGAGCGGCAGGCGGGGACGGCGGCTGCTACCTGGCGCTGTGCGCCCGGCCGGTGCACTTCGAGAAGGCCAACCCCGTCAACTGCGTCTTCTTCGACGAGGCCAACAAGCAGGTGGGCACCGCGCCGGGTGGGCACCGCGCCGGGTGGGCACCGCGCCGGGCGGGCACCGCGCCGGGCGGGCTGCCGGCAGCTGCCTGCCTGCCGGGAGCTGCCTGCCTGCCGGAGCGCCGCCTCCGGGGCTCGGCCTGCGCCCTGCCCCGGGGCTGTGCTGGGGGATCTGTGGGTGCCGGGCCCGCAGCCTGCCCTGGCGGCCGTGTGGGAAGGGCTGGCGGGGCCTGGGCACCTCGCCGGGGCTCGGGCACCTCGCCGGGGCTCCGCAGCCTGGGGTTGCACCTTCGGGCCTGCTGCCTCAGCCCTGCTCGCTGCTGCTCTGTTGCTAGAAAAGCTCTGATGCCTGGCTCTGTTCTCGTAGAATTGTTTCAGCTGGAAAAGCCTTCGGAGATGGTCGAGTCCAGCCACCAGCCTGTGATTGCCCTGCCCACCAAACCCTGGCCCCAAGTGCCATGGCCACAGCTCTCTGGAGCACCTCCAGGCATGGGGACTCCACCACCTCCCTGGGCAGCCTCTGCCAAGCCCTGACCACTCTGTCAGGGAAGAAATTCCCTTCCCTTCTCTTGGCTGCTGGAGCTTCGCTTTGCTTCCCCTTATGTGGAGCCACTGCGGTGCAAGGTCTTGCTGCTGGGTGCCTGGCTCAGGACCTGTCACCTTCCGAGAGGTGGTGGAATGTTTCTCTGCTCAAGTGCATCAGCATAGGTTTATCAAGTTGAGCAGCCTTTACTCTCCCTGCTGTGTGGTCCTTCCAGGGTATTGCAGTCAGCACTTTCTCTTTCTAGTCCAAATGAACCAACAGTACTGAGAGGCTTCACTTTTAGCTTCATGTATCTGACCCTTCCTCCTTTTTCAATTCATAGCATCACAGAATGGGCTGGGTTGGGAGGGACCTCAAAGATCATCCACTTCCAACCCCTGCCATGGGCTCCCACCAGCCCAGGTCACTCAAGACCTCATCCAGCCTGGCCTTGAGCACCTCCAGGGAGGGGACAGCCACAGCCTCCCCTGGGCAGCCTGTGCCAGTGTCTTACCACCCTCACTCTAAAGAATTTCTTCCTCCTCTCCAGTCTTACCCTCTCCCAGCCCAAAGCCATTGCCCCTTGTCCTGTCACTGTAAGCCCTTGTCAAAAGTCCCTCCCCACCTCTCATGTAGGCTCCCTTCCTAAAGTTCAGTATGTTCTTAAACATTAATATTTGCCATTTTCCTGGTGCCTCAGACTTTCCCACTCTGTGGCTTCAGTTCTTTCTCCTTATTACCACTATGAGCTGCTGAGAGTTCAAGTCAGTGTAGGTAAAAGGTCCCCAGCTTGTCATGAGGCTCATGTGGATGGAGAGGGGATGAGTCCTGCTGCAACCATCCCATGACTGTGGTGGTCACAGAACTGAGACACCCCAGCTCTCTTCCCCATAGAAGTGCCATGGTTTGCCATCACCACTGGTGTGCTTGGAGGGGGGGAAGTATTCCTGGGGAGTGCTTCTTGCTGTTGCACTGTTCAGGGTCGTTGATGTCCTTTCTCTTCACAAACCATCATCCTTGACTGGCATTTGGAGGGCCAGCTGGAAAAGGCTTGCTCAAAGGTGCCTGGCAGGAGCCCCTGCATCAGCCTGGGTGTGAGTGAACTGCACACTGAGAGCTCACTTCAAAGCAGCTTGTTTCCAGCTGTAAATCTAATTCTCTGCTCTAAAATCATAGTATCACAGTATCAGTCAGGGTTGGAAGGGACCACAAGGATCATCCAGTTCCAACCCCCCTGCCATGGGCAGGGACACCCCATACTAGATCAGCCTGCCCAGAGTCTCATCCAGCCTGGGCTTAAACACCTCCAGGCACAGGGCCCCAACCACCTCCCTGCACAACCCATTCCAGGGCTTCACCACTCTCCTGGGGAAGAACTTCCTCCTCCCCTCCAGCCTCAATCTCCCCACCTCCAGCTTCATTCCATTCCCCCTAGTCCTAGCACTGCCTGAGATCCTGAGCAGTCCCTCCCCAGCCTTCTTGTAGCCCCCTTCAGATCCTGGAAGGCCACAATGAGGTCACCTGGGAGCCTTCTCTTCTCCAGCCTGAACAGCCCCAACTCCTTCACTCTGTCTCCAGTCTCAGTCTCCCCTCTCCCACCTTCAATCCATCACCCCTCATCCTGTCACCCCCAGCCCTTGTCACAAGTCCCTCCCCAGCTCTCCTGGAGCTCCTTCAGGTACTGGAAGGCTGCTCTAAGGTCTCTCCAGAGCCTTCTCTTCTCCGGGCTGAACAGCCCCAACTCCTTCAGTCTGTCCTCACAGGAGAGGTGCTCCAGCCCTCTGCTCATCCTCCTGGCCCTGCTCTGGACACCTTCCAGCCCCTCCAGATCCCTCTTGTCATAGGGGCTCCAGCACTGGAGGCAGTACTCCAGGTGGGGTCTCCCCAGAGCTGAGCAGAGGGGGAGGATCACCTAGTTTCCAGTGTGCCTCTAAATCCCTTGCAGTCAGGCTTTCAGTGATACTTTCCCCACAGGAATGGCCTTTGGGGAGGGCCTGCCCTTGATGGCTTCTTGCCTCACAAACACTGAGAGTGGTGCCTGCATTTTCTCTCCACCCCAATGCAAAGACTGAGTACTTACCATCCCAGCTGGCTCCTCTACAACTGAATCTGGCTGCTGCCCTAAGAGACAGTAAAAAATGCTTCCTAAAGACACTGGCAGCAAAAGGAGGGCTAAGGAGAGTTGGATGCAGGGGGAAACTGTGAGTAAGGATGGGGGAAAAGCTGAGCTACTGAACACCTTCTTCACCTGTCTTTAACACTCAGATCAGTTGTCTGAGCACCCAGCCCCCTGAGCTAGATGGCAGCAGTGGGGAGCAGAATGAAGCCCCCATACTCCCAAGAGGAGATGGTCACTGAGCTGCTGGTTAGGCCACACCTAGAGTCCTGTGTCCAGTTCTGGGCTCCTGAGGTTAGGAAAGATGTTGAGATGCTGGAAGGTGTCCAGAGAAGGGCAAGAAAGCTGGGGAGGGGTCTGGAGCACAGCCCTGGGAGGAGAGGCTGAGGGAGCTGGGGTTGCTTAGCCTGGAGAAGAGGAGGCTCAGGGGAGACCTTCTTGCTGTCTCCAACTCCCTGCAGGGAGGTTGTAGCCAGGTGGGGGTTGGTCTCTTCTGCCAGGCAAGCAGCAGCAGAACAAGAGGACACAGTCTCAAGCTGTGCCAGGGGAGGTTTAGGTTGGAGGTGAGGAAGAAGCTCTTCCCAGCAAGAGAGATTGGCCATTGGGATGTGCTGCCCAGGGAGGTGGTGGAGTCCCCATCCCAGGAGGTGTTTAGGAAGAGCCTGGCTGAGGCACTTGGTGCCATGGTTTAGTTGATCAGATGGTGCTGGGTGAGAGGTTGGACTGGATGATCTCAAAGGTCTCTTCCAACCTGGTTAATTCTGTATTCTGCTGCACCACACACAGGTCTCTGGGCTGGGTGGCAGACACCTGAGGGTACTCAGGGCTGGTGGAGGTGCTCACCAAGACACTTGCCATCAGCTAGCAGCAGGCCTGGCTGACTGGGCAGGGCCCAGCTCAGTGGAGATTGGCAAATAGAATCTTCAAGGAGGTCCAGGAGGAGGATCTGGGGAACTACAGCCCTGCCACTAACCTTGGTGCCAGGGAAGGTGATGGAGCAGATCATTCTGGGTGGCATCATGTGACACATGCAGGACAACCAGGAGATCAGGCCCAGTCAGTGTGGGCTCATGGAGGGCAGGTCCTGCTTGGCTAACCTGATCTCCCTTTGTGCCCAGGAGTCTCACAGGTCCTGGTGACTAAGTGATCTCCCTCTGTGCCCAGGAGTCTCAGAGGTCCTGCTTGGCTAAGTGATCTCCCTCTGTGCCCAGGAGTCTCACAGGTCCTGCTTGGCTAAGTGATCTCCCTCTGTGCCCAGGAGTATCAGAGGTCCTGCTTGGCTAAGTGATCTCCCTCTGTGGCCAGGAGTCTCTGTGGCCAGGTGTCTCACAGATCCTGGTCTCCCTCTGAGGAGTCTCACAGATCCTGCTTGGCTAAGTGATCTCCCTCTGTGGCCAGGTGTCTCACAGATCCTGCTTGGCTAAGTGATCTCCCTCTGTTCCCAGGAGTCTCACAGGTCCTGCTTGGCTAAGTGATCTCCCTCTGTTCCCAGGAGTCTCACAGGTCCTGCTTGGCTAAGTGATCTCCCTCTGTTCCCAGGAGTCTCACAGATCCTGCTTGGCTAAGTGATCTCCCTCTGTTCCCAGGAGTCTCAGAGGTCCTGCTTGGCTAAGTGATCTCCCTCTGTGCCCAGGAGTCTCACAGATCCTGCTTGGCTAAGTGATCTCCCTCTGTTCCCAGGAGTCTCACAGGTCCTGGTGACTAACTGATCTCCCTCTGTGCCCAGGAGTCTCACAGGTCCTGCTTGGCTAAGTGATCTCCCTCTGTGCCCAGGAGTCTCACAGATCCTGCTTGGCTAAGTGATCTCCCTCTGTGCCCAGGAGTCTCACAGGTCCTGCTTGGCTAAGTGATCTCCCTCTGTTCCCAGGAGTCTCACAGATCCTGCTTGGCTAAGTGATCTCCCTCTGTGCCCAGGTGTCTCACAGGTCCTGCTTGGCTAAGTGATCTCCCTCTGTGCCCAGGAGTCTCACAGATCCTGGTGACTAACTGATCTCCCTCTGTGCCCAGGAGTCTCACAGGTCCTGCTTGGCTAAGTGATCTCCCTCTGTTCCCAGGAGTCTCACAGATCCTGCTTGGCTAAGTGATCTCCCTCTGTGCCCAGGAGTCTCACAGATCCTGCTTGGCTAAGTGATCTCCCTCTGTTCCCAGGAGTCTCACAGATCCTGCTTGGCTAAGTGATCTCCCTCTGTGCCCAGGAGTCTCACAGGTCCTGCTTGGCTAAGTGATCTCCCTCTGTGCCCAGGTGTCTCACAGATCCTGCTTGGCTAAGTGATCTCCCTCTGTGCCCAGGAGTCTCACAGATCCTGCTTGGCTAAGTGATCTCCCTCTGTGCCCAGGAGTCTCACAGATCCTGGTGACTAACTGATCTCCCTCTGTGGCCAGGAGTCTCACAGATCCTGCTTGGCTAACTGATCTCCCTCTGTTCCCAGGAGTCTCACAGATCCTGCTTGGCTAAGTGATCTCCCTCTGTGGCCAGGTGTCTCACAGATCCTGCTTGGCTAAGTGATCTCCCTCTGTGCCCAGGAGTCTCACAGGTCCTGCTTGGCTAAGTGATCTCCCTCTGTGCCCAGGAGTCTCACAGGTCCTGCTTGGCTAAGTGATCTCCCTCTATGCCCAGGAGTCTCACAGGTCCTGCTTGGCTAAGTGATCTCCCTCTGTGCCCAGGTGTCTCACAGATCCTGCTTGGCTAAGTGATCTCCCTCTGTGCCCAGGAGTCTCACAGGTCCTGCTTGGCTAAGTGATCTCCCTCTGTTCCCAGGAGTCTCACAGATCCTGCTTGGCTAAGTGATCTCCCTCTGTGCCCAGGAGTCTCACAGATCCTGCTTGGCTAAGTGATCTCCCTCTGTGCCCAGGAGTCTCACAGATCCTGGTGACTAACTGATCTCCCTCTGTGGCCAGGAGTCTCACAGATCCTGCTTGGCTAACTGATCTCCCTCTGTTCCCAGGAGTCTCACAGATCCTGCTTGGCTAAGTGATCTCCCTCTGTTCCCAGGAGTCTCACAGATCCTGCTTGGCTAAGTGATCTCCCTCTGTTCCCAGGAGTCTCACAGATCCTGCTTGGCTAAGTGATCTCCCTCTGTGCCCAGGAGTCTCACAGGTCCTGCTTGGCTAAGTGATCTCCCTCTGTGCCCAGGAGTCTCAGAGGTCCTGCTTGGCTAAGTGATCTCCCTCTGTGCCCAGGAGTCTCACAGATCCTGCTTGGCTAAGTGATCTCCCTCTGTGCCCAGGAGTCTCACAGATCCTGCTTGGCTAAGTGATCTCCCTCTGTGGCCAGGTGTCTCACAGATCCTGCTTGGCTAACTGATCTCCCTCTGTTCCCAGGAGTCTCACAGATCCTGCTTGGCTAAGTGATCTCCCTCTGTGGCCAGGTGTCTCACAGATCCTGGTGATCTCCCTCTGTGCCCAGGAGTCTCATCCTGCTCTAAGTGATCTCCCTCTGTGCCCAGGAGTCTCACAGGTCCTGCTTGGCTAAGTGATCTCCCTCTGTGCCCAGGAGTCTCACAGGTCCTGCTTGGCTAAGTGATCTCCCTCTGTGCCCAGGTGTCTCACAGATCCTGCTTGGCTAAGTGATCTCCCTCTGTGCCCAGGAGTCTCACAGATCCTGGTGACTAACTGATCTCCCTCTGTGCCCAGGAGTCTCACAGGTCCTGCTTGGCTAAGTGATCTCCCTCTGTTCCCAGGAGTCTCACAGATCCTGCTTGGCTAAGTGATCTCCCTCTGTGCCCAGGAGTCTCACAGATCCTGCTTGGCTAAGTGATCTCCCTCTGTGCCCAGGAGTCTCACAGATCCTGGTGACTAACTGATCTCCCTCTGTGGCCAGGAGTCTCACAGATCCTGCTTGGCTAACTGATCTCCCTCTGTTCCCAGGAGTCTCACAGATCCTGCTTGGCTAAGTGATCTCCCTCTGTTCCCAGGAGTCTCACAGATCCTGCTTGGCTAACTGATCTCCCTCTGTTCCCAGGAGTCTCACAGATCCTGCTTGGCTAAGTGATCTCCCTCTGTTCCCAGGAGTCTCACAGGTCCTGCTTGGCTAAGTGATCTCCCTCTGTGCCCAGGAGTCTCACAGGTCCTGCTTGGCTAAGTGATCTCCCTCTGTTCCCAGGAGTCTCACAGGTCCTGCTTGGCTAAGTGATCTCCCTCTGTGCCCAGGAGTCTCACAGATCCTGCTTGGCTAAGTGATCTCCCTCTGTGCCCAGGAGTCTCACAGGTCCTGCTTGGCTAAGTGATCTCCCTCTGTGCCCAGGAGTCTCACAGGTCCTGCTTGGCTAAGTGATCTCCCTCTGTTCCCAGGTGTCTCACAGATCCTGCTTGGCTAAGTGATCTCCCTCTGTTCCCAGGAGTCTCACAGGTCCTGCTTGGCTAAGTGATCTCCCTCTGTGCCCAGGAGTCTCACAGGTCCTGCTTGGCTAAGTGATCTCCCTCTGTTCCCAGGAGTCTCACAGGTCCTGCTTGGCTAAGTGATCTCCCTCTGTGCCCAGGAGTCTCACAGATCTCCTAAGTGATCTCCCTCTGTGCCCAGGAGTCTCACAGGTCCTGCTTGGCCATCTCCCTCTGGCCCAGGAGTCTCACAGGTCCTGCTCCTGATCTCCCTCTGTTCCCAGGTGTCTCACAGATCCTGCTTGGCTAAGTGATCTCCCTCTGTGCCCAGGAGTCTCCAGATCCTCTGTGATCTCCCTGTGCCCAGGAGTCTCACAGATCCTGCTTGGCTAACTGATCTCCCTCTGTTCCCAGGAGTCTCACAGATCCTGCTTGGCTAAGTGATCTCCCTCTGTGGCCAGGAGTCTCACAGATCCTGCTTGGCTAAGTGATCTCCCTCTGTGCCCAGGAGTCTCAGAGGTCCTGCTTGGCTAAGTGATCTCCCTCTGTGCCCAGGAGTCTCAGAGGTCCTGCTTGGCTAAGTGATCTCCCTCTGTGCCCAGGAGTCTCACAGATCCTGCTTGGCTAAGTGATCTCCCTCTGTGCCCAGGATTCTCACAGGTCCTGCTTGGCTAAGTGATCTCCCTCTGTGCCCAGGTGTCTCACAGATCCTGCTTGGCTAAGTGATCTCCCTCTGTGCCCAGGAGTCTCACAGATCCTGGTGACCCTCTGTGCCCAGGAGTCTCACAGATCCTGCTTGGCTAAGTGATCTCCCTCTGTGCCCAGGTGTCTCACAGATGCTTGACTAACTCCCTCTGTGCCCAGGATTCTCACAGGTCCTGCTTGACTAACTGATCTCCCTCGAAGGTGTGTCTCAGAGTGGGTGAGGGCAGGGCTGTGGAGGTGTCTGCCTGAGCATCAGTAAAGCCTTTGTCAGCATTTCCCACACCATCCTCCTGGGGAAATTGCCTGCTCCTGGCTTGCATGGGTGGACCCTTGCCAAGCTACAGAGCAAGAGGAAATGGCTTCAAATTGTGCCAGGGGAGGTTTAGGTTGGCCATTAGGAGCAATTTCTCCACTGAAAGGGTTGCCAAGCCCAGGCCACAGAGAGGTGGAGGAATCATCATCCCTGGAGGTGTTTTAAAGGCACAGAGATGTGGTGCTGGGGGACCTGGTTTAGTGGGGACCTGGCAGTGCTGGGCTGACAGTTGGGCTTGGGATGATCTGGAAGGTCTCTTGCAAGCACAAGAGCCTCTCTGATTGTGTGCAGTTGTGCTGAAGGGTTTCTGTAAGCCCTTGGTGCAGTTCAGCTGACACTTGCTGGGCACACCCAGAGCTGCAGGCTGCCACTGAGCTCTCACTGCCTGCTCACATGTTCTGAGCAGGGCAAGCTTCTGGCTCAGGGAGTTGCAGCAGCTCTTCCCAGTCCTACAGCTGATTGCCTTTGTGTTTGAGTCAGTGCCCAGATATCTGAGACCCTTCTGGTACCTGACTCAGGAAAATAGCAATACTGACAAAAGGAAAGGAAAACAAAGCAGCTGGCAGCCAGGCACCAGTGGTGTGCCCCAAGGATCAGTGCTGGGCCCCATCCTCTTTAACATCTTCATTGATGATCTGGATGAGAGCATTGAGTCCTTCAGCAGTAAATCTGCAGATGACACCAAGCTGGGGACAGGAGTTGATCTGCAGAGGGACCTGGCCAGGCTGGACAGATGGGCAGAGGCCAAGGGCAGGAGATTGAACACATCCAAGTGCCAGGTTCTGCACATTGGCCACAGCAACCCCAGGCAGTGCTACAGGCTGGGGGCAGAGTGGCTGAGAGCAGCCAGGCAGAGAGGAACCTGGGGGTGCTGGTTGATGGTAGGCTGAACATGAGCCAGCAGTGTGCCCAGGCAGCCAAGAGGGCCAATGGCATCAGGAAGAGTGTGGCCAGCAGGAGCAGGGAGGTCATCCTGCCCTGTGCTCAGCACTGGTTAGGCCACACCTTGAGTCCTGTGTCCAGTTCTGGGCTCCTGAGGTTAGAAAAGATGTTGAGCTGCTGGAAGGTGTCCAGAGAAGGGCAAGGAGGTTGGGGAGCCTCCTGGAGCACAGCCCTGTGAGGAGAGGCTGAGGGAGCTGGGGTTGCTTAGCCTGGAGAAGAGGAGGCTCAGGGGAGACCTTCTTGCTCTCTGCAACTCCCTGCAGGGAGGTTGTAGCCAGGTGGGGGTTGGTCTCTTCTGCCAGGCAAGCAGCAGCAGAACAAGAGGACACAGTCTCAAGCTGTGCCAGGGGAGGTTTAGGCTGGAGGTTAGGAAGAAATTCTTCACAGAGAGAGAGATTGGCCATTGGGATGTGCTGCCCAGGGAGGTGGTGGAGTCCCCATCCCTGGAGGTGTTCAGGAGGAGGCTTGATAGGGTGCTTGGTGCCATGGGTTAGTTGCTTGGGTGGTGTTGGATGATAGGTTGGACACAATGATCTTGAAGGTCTCTTCCAACCTGGTCTGGTCTATTCCATTCCATTCCATTCCATTCCATTCTATTCTATTCTATTCTATTCTATTCAAAAGAGAGAGAGGGAAGCTCATCCTGTGGAGTGGTGCCTGCAAGGCTGTCACAGCACCACTGGGCTCATGGCAGCTTCCTGAGTGACTCCAGAGGAAAGAGCTGCTTGTTTAGGGAACCTCAGTGTGACTCACACGATGCTGGAAGGGGCCTCTGAAGATCACCTTGCCCAACTCCCCTGCCTTTAGGTTCACCTAAAGCAGGGCACCCAGGAACATGTCCAGGTGGGCCTTGAAAATCTCAAGAGATGCAGGCTCCATCTGGGCAGCCTGCTCCAGGCCTCTGCCACCCTCAGAGAAGTTCCTCCTCATGTTTAGATGGAACTTCCCATGGTCAAGTTAATGATTACTACCTCTTGTCCTGTCACTGGGCACCACTGAGGAGGGTCTGGCCTCATCCTCATCCTCCTGACCCCCACCCCTTAGATCTTTTTAACATAGATCAGATCCCCCTCAGCCTCCTCTCCTCCAGGCTAACCACCCCCAGCTCTCTCAGCCTCTCCTCCCATGAGAGCTGTTCCTGTGCCCTCAGCACCTCAGTGGCCGTGAGCTGGACTCCCTCCAGCAGCTCTTTGTCCTTCCTGAGCTGGGGAGCCCAGAACTGGACCCAGTACTGCAGGTGAGGCCTCCCCAGGGCACAGGAGAACCTCTCTTGACCTGCTGGCCACACTCCTGTTGGCCACACTCCTACTGATGCACCCTAGGATGCCTTTGGCCTTCTTGGCCACAAGGGCACATTGCTGGCTCATGGTCATCCTTCTGTCCCCCAGGACTCCCAGCTCCTTTTCCCCAGGCTGTGCTGCTCCATGGGGCTGCTCTTCCCCAGGTGCAGGACTCTACCCTTGCCCTTTGGGTTTCTACTGAGCTGTCAGACCTGAGTGGGGACAGAGCTTCTGTGTGGTCTCCAAAGTGCAGGTGTGGCTTGGAGAGAGGGAAGCTCCTCAGGGGATGGTTTTGAGTAAGCTGCACAGCTGTTGAAACCTCTTTTGCAGGTGTTTGCAGTTCGGTCAGGTGGAGCTACAGGAGTTGTGGTGAAGGGGCTGGAGGACAGAAATCCCATCTCCTTCAGGTAAGGCACACCCCTGCTTGTTCTTCTGGGACAGAATCCAGCAAGCTAAAGTTGCAGCTTCACAGACTGCATCAGCTTGGAAGGGAGCTTCAAAGGGCATCTTGTCCAACCCCCCTGCAGGCAGCAGGGACAGCTCCAGCTCCAGCAGGCTGCCCAGGGCCACAGCAAGTCTGAGTGTCTTCAGGGATGAGGCCTCAACCACCTCCCTGGGCTTAACAGGGCAAGGCCTGAACTCCATCAGCTTGCCTTTATCTGGCAAGAGGTTCACCACAGGTTCAAGCTTCACCTGAAGGCTCCAGAGGTAACCTTGTAGGAACAAAGCAGTGCACTGCCTCACTAAGCAGAGCCTAGGCAGCCAGCTTTCCCCATCTGAATGAGAACACATCCAGGTGAGGCCTCACCTGCCTGCCTGCATCTCTGTCAGAGCAGCACTACAGGACCTGGGCCCCCTCAGGTGCCCCCAGCAGGAGCAGGCAGCTCCCTGCTGCCTCTGCTCAGCTGCTTTGTTGTCAGCTGCTGTGGGCACTGAGCCAGGCCCCCTTGGCCAGCCAGCCCAGCAGAGGCCCCAGCTCAGCACTCACCTTCACTTGCACTGATGATGATGTCAGGCTGAAAGACAATCCAAGAGGAAGAGTCTAAAGGTTAAAGTTGTAACATCCATAGGAAGGCTGACTCTGAACTCTTGCTCCTGCACTCCCTTCAGGGCCTGAAGCAGGCCCCATAACCACACTCCATTCCCAGCCTGGAACCACAGTCCTGCCATTCTCTCTTCAGTTTCTTGCTGTACCTGCTCAGGAGTGCCATAGCTGCATCTCAAGTGGCCAAGCCCTGGGGGAGGATGCTGCAGGAGAGCAGAGCCCCACACCCACAGCTCTCCCACAGCACTTCTGTTGCTTATGGAGCTCTGACTGTTTCCTCCTGAAGTCAGTGGGCATCAGCACCTAAAGCTGGGCTTCACAGGGCAAGGCCAAGCCAGCTCCTTCCAGGCCTGGCACACAGGAGGAGGCTTCCTTGCACTGGCAGAGTATTGAAAGGATACAGAGTTTACATGGCACAGGAGACTGACTGGTGACAGAGGCTGGGCCTGCAGGGAGAGGAGCAGGTGAGGAACAGCAGCACTCAAGCAGCTCTCCCACACCAGCAGCACAAAGCAGCAGCAGCAGCACACAACCAAAAGGCAGGGCTGGGGTGGAAGGTGGCTGGCAGTCACAGAAGGCACCTCCAAAGCTCAGCCAGTCTGACCTCCCCACAGCCAGCAGGCACATCCTCCACTGGATCAGGCTGCCCAAGCAGCTCTCCCACACCAGCAGCACAAAGCAGCAGCAGCAGCACACAACCAAAAGGCAGGGCTGGGGTGGAAGGTGGTTGGCAGTCACAGAAGGCACCTCCAAAGCTCAGCCAGTCTGACCTCCCCAGCAGGGACATCCCCAACTGGATCAGGCTGCCCAAGCAGCTCTCCCACACCAGCAGCACAAAGCAGCAGCAGGAGCACACAACCAAAAGGCTGAGTGGAAGCAGTCACAGACTCACAGCATGGGCTGGGCCAGAAGGCACCTCCAAAGCTCAGCCAGTCTGACCTCCCCACAGCCAGCAGGGACATCCCCAACTGGAGCAGGTTGCCCAGAGCCCTGCCCAGCCTCACCTTAAATAACTCCAGGGATGGAGCCTCAACCACCTCCCTGGGCAACCTGTTGCAGTGTTCCACCACCCTCATGGTGCAGAACTTGTTCCTGATAGCCAATCTCAATCTGCTCTTCTCCATCTTAAAGCCATTGCCCCTGCTCCTGTCCCTGCAGGGACCCTTTCAGTCTCTCTCCATCCCTCTTGTAGCCCCCTTCAGCTACTGGCAGGCTGCTGTCAAGGCCTCCCCAGGGTGCTGCAGCAGACAGGCACAAGGAGAGAGCCTTTGTGTAAGCCAGAGCATCTCCAAAGGGAAGCTGCTGCTGGGGGGAGGCAAACCCTCTGCAAACAGGAGAGGGAGTCTGGGGTCTCAGCCTGCAGAAGGCTTCCCTCCCCAGGACTCCAGCTCCAAACACACAGCCCCTGTCTGTAAGGCAGCACTTCACTGCCTTCAGAAGCAAGGCTGCTTTGGGCTTCCTGGCCCTAGCTTGGGTTTCATGCACCCTCCACCCACAGAGGCATGGAGTCACAGAGTGGTTTGGGTTAGAAGGGATCATCCAGTGTTCCAGCAGCCTCCTGGTGCTGAACTTGCTCCTCACAGCCAATCTCAATCTGCTCTGCTCTGGTTTGAAGCCATTGCCTCTGCTCCTGTCCCTGCAGGCCTTTGCCAACAGTCCCTCTGCAGCCTTCATGTAGCCCTCTTCAGGTACTGGAAGGCTGCTCTGAGGTCTCCCTGGAGCCTTCTCTTCCCCAGGCTGATACCAGCCCCAAACTCTCCCAGCCTGTCCCTGTAGGGAGATTCTCCAGCCCTCTGATCACCTTTGTGGCCTCCTCTGGACCCACTGCAACGTTTCCATGGCCTTCAAGAAGTTCTGCCATCTTCCTGCTTGACTGTCCAGCTGTCCCTTGGGATTGAACAGCTCTGGAAGTAGAGCTGCCTTGTTCATGCCAGTTGTGCTGATGCACATTAGTTTTTAAAGGGGGTGAAAACAGCCTCCAGCTCCCTGTGACAGCAGAACTTCTACTGCAGGATGATTCTGCTTGGCAGCTGCTCACAAGTGGTGTTCCCAGGGCTCAGTGCTGGGGCCAGTTCTCTTTAATGTCTCCATGAATGATCTGGATGCAGGGATTGAGGCTCCCTCAGTCAGTTTGCAGCTGACACCAAGCTGGGTGGCAGTGTGGTGCTGTTGGAGGGCAGGAAGGCTCTGCAGAGGGACCTGGCCAGGCTGGCTCCAGGGCTGAGCTCAGCTCTGTGGGGTTCAACAAGGCCAAGTGCTGAGTCCTGCACTGGGCTCACAACAACCCCAGGAGTGCTCCAGGCTTGGGGCAGAGTGGCTGCAAAGTGCCCAGCAGGGAAGGAGCTGGGGGTGCTGGTTGGCAGCAGCTGAAGAGGAGCCAGGGGGTGCCCAGGTGGGCAAGAAGGCCACCAGCAGCCTGGCCTGGAGCAGCAGTGGTGTGGGCAGCAGGAGCAGGGCAGGGATTGTCCTCCTGGGCTGGGCACTGGGGAGGCCACAGCTTGAGTCCTGGGGTCAGTGTTGGGCTCCTCACTCCCAGAAGGACATTGAGAGGCTGGAGCAGGTCCAGAGAAGGGCAACCAAGGTGGGGAAGGGTCTGGAGAAGAGGGCTGGGGAGGAGCAGCTGAGGGAGCTGGGGGTGTTGAGTGTGGAGAAGAGGAGGCTGAGGGAGACCTCATTGCTCTCTGCAGCTCCCTGAGAGGAGGCTGCAGGGAGGTGGGGGTTGGCTGGGGGGTTGTTACCTCCCAGGTAACAAGTGACAGGATGAGAGGAAAGGGCCTCAGGTTCTGAGTTGTTTCAGAGGAGATTTAGGTTGAGCACTAGGAACAGTTTCTTCAGTGGAAGAGTGAGGAAGCTTTGGCAGAGGCTGCCCAGGGCAGTGCTTAAATCACTGTCCCTGGGACTGCTCAAAACCCATGGAGGTGTGGGGCTGAGGGCTTTGGCAGTGCTGGGTTGATGGTTGGACCTGATGATCTTGGAGGCTGTTTCAGGTCTTAATGATTCTGTGTTGCTGTGGCAGATGTGTTCAGGCCTTCTGAAGAGTGAGCCCCACTCTGCAACCTGGACTCCCTGCCTGTCAGGCCTCACTCAGGAGCTGTGGTCCAAAGCATTTGCCCAGCACTTTCCCCTCTGCAGCTGTCCTTCTGAGGGTGCATTACAGAGCTCTGGAAGGAGCTGCTGGAGATGTAATTGCCAGATCTCCTTCTTTTTCTGTGTAGGATGGAAGACAAAGGAGAAGTGAAGTGCATCAAATTTTCCTTGGGGAACAAGATTCTGGCTGTGCAGAGAACCTTGAAGAGTGTGGTAAGAAACCTGCACCCTGCAGGAGGGGAACTCCTTACAGCAGCAGAGGAGAAGGCTCTGAGACAAGTGTTTGAGAGGGCTGGTGGCTAACCACAGATGGAGACAAAACTTCTCTGCCACCCTGAGGGGCCCAACAGGCAGTCTGCTGTCTTGGTAGTGCCATCATTTCAGTACAGTCAGGGGGGAGCCAACTCCTGAACTCCTAAAGCCAAGTGCTGAGTCCTGCACTTGGCTCACAACAGCC
Source organism: Melanerpes aurifrons (assembly GCA_011125475.1). Taxonomy (NCBI): domain Eukaryota; kingdom Metazoa; phylum Chordata; class Aves; order Piciformes; family Picidae; genus Melanerpes; species Melanerpes aurifrons. Next base: position 607,808 of record WWNC01000125.1, on the reverse strand, counting down.
CCAGGAGTGCTCCAGGCTTGGGGCAGAGTGGCTGCAACCTGCCCAGCAGAGAAGGAGCTGGGGGTGCTGGTTGGCAGCAGCTGAAGAGGAGCCAGGGGGTGCCCAGGTGGGCAAGAAGGCCACCAGCAGCCTGGCCTGGAGCAGCAATGGTGTGGGCAGCAGGAGCAGGGCAGGGATTGTCCTCCTGTGCTGGGCACTGGGGAGGCCACAGCTTGAGTGCTGGGGTCAGTTTTGGGCTCCTCACTGCAAGAAGGACATTGAGAGACTGGAGCAGGTCCAGAGAAGGGCAACCAAGGTGGGGAAGGGTCTGGAGAAGAGGGCTGGGGAGGAGCGGCTGAGGGAGCTGGGGGTGTTGAGTGTGGAGAAGAGGAGGCTGAGGGAGACCTCATTGCTCTCTGCAGCTCCCTGAGAGGAGGCTGCAGGGAGGTGGGGGTTGGGCTCTGCTCCCTAGGCTCAGGTGATGGAAGGAGAGGAAATGGCCTGGAGTTGTGCCAGGGGAGGGATGGGTTGCAGATGAGGCAAAATGTCTTTGCTGCAAGAGTGGTCAGGGCTTGGCAGAGGCTGCCCAGGGAGGTGGTGGAGACCTCATGCCTGGAGGTGTTCCAGAGAGCTGTGGCCATGGTCCTTGGGGCCAGGGTTTGGTGGCCATGGTGGGGTTGGGTTGCTGGTTGGACTGGAGGATCCTAGAGAGCTTTTCCAGCCCATTGTGGTTCCACAAAGAATTCCCTGGCAGGGCTGAAGGACTGGGGGAGATTCCATGTTCTCTGCATCTCACCCAAAAGAATGTGTGAAGCTGAAATCTCCTCTCTTGTACCTGTGCTGCCTCTTGCCTGGGCCTCACCACTGCCAATTCTCTTCTTGGGTGTTTCTGCAGGATTTTTTGAACTTCATTCCAGACAGCCCTCAGCTGGAATACACCCAGGAGTGCAAGGTAAGAACCCACCCCCCCAGCTTGGCTCTGCAGTGGAACTCTCAGCTTAGCTACCCTGGTGGCCTCTGCTCTCCAAGCAGAGGTGGGGATACCTCCTGAGTGCTGACCTGCAGTCAGTGAGCCCTGCAGCCACTGCCCCCTCTCTGAGCTGAGCTCAAGGAGCAGCTCCTCACTGTGCCACAACCTCCTGGGCCAGGCACTTGGATTCTCCCTAGAAAGGAGTGGAAAGGCTGTGGAGGAAACAAGTGTCAGGGTTTGGGAGGGAGAAGGCACAGAGCCTGGCCAGGAACTGTGCTGATGTTGGACCTGCTGCTGTGGGGGCTGTACCTGAGGGCACTGGGCAGGGATGCTGAGCTGCTGCTGGTTGGAGGCTGTGGTTGGTATTTCTGAACAGCCCTGGGAAGTTTCTGGTGCTCATTTGAGCAGAAACAATCAGGTAAAGGTCAGAAAGTTCAGATCATGTGAAGAGCAGAACTTCAAGTATCACAGAATCACCAAGGCTGGAAGAGAGCTCAAAGATCACCAAGTCCAACCTGGCACCACAGACCTCATGACTAAACCATGGCACCAAGTGCCACATCCAATCCCCTCTTGAACACCTCCAGGCATGGGGACTCCACCACCTCCCTGGGCAGCACATCCCAAGGGCTAACAACTCTCTCTGGGAAGAACTTTCTCCTCACCTCCAGCCTAAACCTCCCCTGGCACAGCTTGAGACTGTATCCTCTTGTTCTGGTGCTGCTTGCCTGGGAGAAGAGACCAACCCCCACCTGGCTCCAACCTCCCTTCAGGGAGTTGCAGAGAGCAATGAGGTCTCCCCTGAGCCTCCTCTTCTGCAGGCTAAGCAACCCCAGCTCCCTCAGCCTCTCCTCACAGGGCTGTGCTCCAGACCCCTCCCCAGCTTTCTTGCCCTTCTCTGGACACCTTCAAGTCTCTCAATGTCCTTCTTAACCTGAGGGGCCCAGAACTGGACACAGGACTCAAGGTGTGGCCTCAGCAGTGCTGAGCACAGGGCACAAGGACTTCCCTGCTCCTGCTGGCCACACTCTTCCTGCTGCAGGCCAGGATGCCATTGGCCTTCTTGGCCCCCTGGGCACACTGCTGGCTCACGTTCAGGCAGCTGTCAATCACCACCCCCAGGTCCCTCTCTGGCAGCTCTCAGCCACTCTGCCCCCAGCCTGTAGCTCTGCCTGGGGTTGTTGTGGCCAAAGTGCAGCCCCTGGCACTTGGACTTGTTGAATGCCATCCTGTTGGCCTCTGCCCATCTGTCCAGCCTGGCCAGGTCCCTCTGCAGAGCCCTTCTGCCCTCCAGCAGATCAACTCCTGCTCCCAGCTTGGTGTCATCTGCAAATGTACTGCTGACTGACTCAATGCCCTCATCCAGATCATCAATGAAGATGTTAAAGGGCACAGGGCCCAGCACTGATCCCTGGGGCACACCACTGGTGCCTGGCTGCCAGCTGGCTGTGGCACCATTCACCACCACACTCTGGGCTCAGCCTCCAGCCAGTTCCTAACCCAGCTCAGAGAGCTGCTGTCCCAGCCAGGGGCTGACAGCTTGGCCAGGAGTTTGCTGTGGGGGATGGTGGCAAAGGTGCTGGTGCCACTGTTTGGTACTTCCCAACTTATGCCTAAGGCAGTAAGAGTGGTGAAGGAAGCATCTGATTTGCACAGAGCCCTGGGTTCCTGTGGACTTGAAAGCTGGAGCACCCTCAGGTTTGTCTTTGGGGTCATGCTGAGTAGAGCACTGTAGCAGGGTGTTCAGGGTGGAGTGCTGAGGGAGCTCACAGCAGGTTAGCTCAGCTTAGTTCTGCATTTTTGTCCTCAGAAGGAGCTCTCTTTTCATGTCAGGAATCAGTAATGGTTTGGTGGTCCACAGACAGCTGAAGAGGAGCCAGGGGGTGCCCAGGTGGGCAAGAAGGCCACCAGCAGCCTGGCCTGGAGCAGCAGTGGTGTGGGCAGCAGGAGCAGGGCAGGGATTGTCCTCCTGGGCTGGGCACTGGGGAGGCCACAGCTTGAGTGCTGGGGTCAGCTTTGGGTCCCTCACTCCCAGAAGGACATTGAGAGGCTGGAGCAGGTCCAGAGAAGGGCAACCAAGGTGGGGAAGGGTCTGGAGAAGAGGGCTGGGGAAGAGCAGCTGAGGGAGCTGGGGGTGTTGAGTGTGGAGAAGAGGAGGCTGAGGGAGACCTCATTGCTCTCTGCAGCTCCCTGAGAGGAGGCTGCAGGGAGGTGGGGGTTGGGCTCTGCTCCCTAGGCTCAGGTGGTAGAAGGAGAGGAAATGGCCTGGAGTTGTGCCAGGGGAGGGTTGGGTTGGAGAGGAGGCAAAATGTCTTTGCTGCAGGAGTGGTCAGGGCTTGGCAGAGGCTGCCCAGGGAGGTGGTGGAGTCCCCATGCCTGGAGGTGTTCCAGAGAGCTGTGGCCATTGCCCTTGGGGCCAGGGTTTGGTGGCCATGGTGGGGATGGGTTGCTGGTTGGACTGGAGGATCTCAGAGAGCTTTTCCAGCTGCAGCTTGAGTGCTGGGTTCAGTTTTGGGCCTCTCACTGCAAGACTCTGAGGGGCTGGAGCAGGTCCAGAGAAGGGCTGGGCAAGGGTCAGTGTGATGAGGAGCAGCTGAGGGAGTTGGGGGGGTTAATCTGGAGAAGAGGAGGCTGAGGGAGACCTCATTGCTCTCTGCAGCTCCTTGAAAGGGAGTTGGACCCAAGCTGGTCTCTTCTCCCAGGTAAAGAGTGCCAGGGCAAGGGGAAATCGCCTCAGGTTGCACCAGGAGAGGTTTAGGTTGGATGTTAGACAAATTTCTTTGCTGCCAGAGTGGTCAGAGGTTGGAAGAGGCTGCCCAGGCAGGTGGTGCAGTCCCCATCCCTGGAGGTGTTTAAACCCCATGTGGCTGTGGTGCTGAGGGCTGTGGTTTAGTGGTGACCTGGCAGGGCTGGGTTAGCAGCTGGACTTGGTGACCTTAAAGATCTTTTCCAGCATAAACCAGTCTGTGATTCTAACCAGAACTTGGTTGCATTTGGGGAGGAAGTAAAAGCTGAAGGTGTGCTAGAGCTGCAAACCCTGCAGGCTGCCAGCAGTGCAGGCCAGGCAGCAGCTCTGCTCCTGCCCAGCTGCTGCAGGCAGTGTCTGCCTGGCAAAGAGCATGAACTGCAGTGGCTGCAGAGCTGCACTGCCTTTGGGCTTCATTTAGTGCTGTGGGCTTCCCTGGTGAGCTGAGCTTTCCCAGTGACAGAGTGTCTGTCTGTCTGCTTGCCTGTCAAAGACCAAGAATGCCAACATCCTGGGCTTCTGCTGGACCAGCTCCACAGAAATCGTCTTCATCACAGACCAAGGGATGGAGTTCTACCAGGTAACACCAGCAGCCCCTGGCTGCACCCTGCCAGGAGCTGGGCATCCCTCTCTTCCCACCCTCTCCTTGAGGCACTGCTCTGCTGAACCAAGGCACTCTGCTGCTTTGCTTGCAAACTGTTTGGCCTCGAGAGGAATCCATCTGTTGGGCTGACAATGGCAGCCTGGGAGGCTTGGCTGAGACACCTGAAGGCTGTGAGGCCATTCAGAGACTTGGAGAGACTGAGAGCTGGGCACAGAGGAACCAAATGAGGTCCAACAAGGACAAGTGCAGAGTCCTGCAGCTGGGGAGGAAGAATAAACTGCAGCAGGACAGGCTGGGAGGGGATCTGCTGGAGAGCAGCCCTGGGGAGAGGGACCTGGGAGTGCTGGTGGCTAACAAGTTCTGCATGGGACAGCAATGTGCCCTGGGGGCCAAGAAGGCCAATGGGGTCCTGGGGTGCAGCAGAGGAGTGTGGCCAGCAGAGCCAGGGAGGTTCTCCTCCCCCTCTGCTCTGCCCTGGGGAGACCTCACCTGGAATATTGCATCCAGGTCTGGGCTCCCCAGCTCAGGAGGGCAGGGATCTGCTGGGGAGAGTCCAAGGGAGGGCTGCAAGGCTGCTGAAGGGACTGCAGCACTGCCTGGGGAGGAGAGGCTGAGGGAACTGGGGATGTTTAGTCTGGAGAGGAGAAGGCTGAGAGGGATCTGATCAATGTCTATCAATAGCTGAGGGCTGGGGGTCAGGAGAGAGGGGACAGGGACAGGCTCTGCTCAGTTGCACCCTGGGATAGGACAAGGAGCAATGGATGGAAGCTGCAGCACAGAGGTTCCACCTCAACATGAGGAGGAACTTCTTGACTGGGAGGGTCCCAGAGCCCTGGAGCAGGCTGCCCAGAGAGGTTGTGGAGTCTCAGAGAAGGACCTTTCCAGCCCTGTCTGGATGTGTTCCTGGGTGACCTGAGCTGGATTCTGCTCTGGCAGGGGGGTTGGACTCAATGATCTCTTTGGGTCCCTTCCAACCCCTAACATCCTGGGATCCTGTGATCTAATGTCCCTAATGTGCTTCATGTTACTGAGCACAGCTAACAAAGCCTCTGTGTCAGGGCATACTGAAGTGAGCCTTGGGAGCTGTGGATTAGTAGCTTGGCTTGTGTGGAGCTGAGGCTCTGCAGCTGCTGTGAACTCTCCCTGCATGCAAACCAAACCAGCACAGGGCTGGGGCTGTGCCCCCTGGAAGTGCAGCAGGGAGCAGCCAGTGACAGCCCTCTGCAGTCAGCAGCTGCTTCCTGGGGTGATCTCATCCTCTGAGTCCCTCTGCTGTGTGCAGTTCCCTTTCTGGGTGGCTTGGAGGAACTCTGATCAATGAATGGCCCTTTCTGCCAGGCATGATGAAGGGGATGATCAGCTTCCTCCAAAGGAAGCCCCAGGCCTGGAGCTCACACATGCTGGTTTGTCTCACTAATGATAATAACCACTGCTAAAGAAACCCACTGGAAAAGCAGCTTTATTTCATGCTGCTTTTGAGGGGTGGGGGAAAGACCTCTAAAAGGGTTAGGAGCACCAACCCTGCCAGTGAAAGCACCAAAGCAGTAAGGGTGTTTTAGATGGGAAGTCCTTTAGGCCCCTTCTGTAGACAGGCTGGGAGAGCTGGGGCTGTTCAGCCTGGAGAAGAGAAGGCTGCAGGGAGACCTCAGAGCAGCCTCCCAGTACCTGAAGGGGCTCCAGGAGAGCTGGGGAGGGACTGGTGACAAAGGCTTGGAGTGACAGGGTGAGGGGTGATGTCTTCAGAGTGGAAGAAGCTGGATTTAGATCAGACACTAGGAAGCAATTCTTCCCCTTGAGGGTGGTGAGAGCCTGGCACAGGTTGCCCAGGGAGGCTGTGGCTGCCCCAACCCTGCTCCAGGCCAGGCTGGATGAGGCCTTGAGCAACCTGCTGTAGCGTGAGGTGTCCCTGCCCATGGCAGGGGGTTGGAACTGGATGATCCTTGAGGTCCCTTCCAACCCAAACCATTCAGTGGTTAAAATGGAGAGAATTAAGTGACATGCTTAGCTCTCAAAAGATGAAGGGAGCTGGGGGTTGAGGACAGCAAAGATGCTGTAATCACTTTGTAATTAAACTCATGGAAATGAACCAGTTGTGTCCAGGTAGGGGTTTCTCCACTGTGGGCAGAACTCGTACCCAGACCTGGATGAGAGAGGACACCTGACACTGGTCAGAATCTCAGGAGAGCCTGAAGTGCATTTCTTTGGCTCCTGCAGCCTGGGGCCTTAGCTGTCATTGTCAGTGCCCTGCTTTTTAGCACTGTGAATGCTCTGACCCTCAGCTGAGAAGGAGGGAGTTGGGGTTGTGCAGTCTGGAGAGGAGAAGGCTCCCAGGAGACCTCATTGTGGCCTTCCAGGATCTGCAGGGGGCTCCAAGAAAGCTGGGGAGGGACTTTTGAGGGTGTTAGGGAGTGATAGGACTGGGGGGAGTGGATCCAAGCAAGAGGAGGGGAGATTTAGATTAGACCTTAGGAAGTAGTTGTTGCTCATGAGGGTGGTGAGAGCCTGGCACAGGTTGCCCAGGGAGGTGGTGGAAGCCTCCTGCCTGGAGGTGTTTGCAGCCAGGCTGGAGGTGGCTGTGAGCAACCTGCTGTGGTGTGAGGTGTCCCTGCCCATGGCAGGGGGTTGGGACTGGCTGAGCCTTGAGCTCCCTTCCAGCCCTGACAATTCTGTGATTCATTAGCACAGAAGCTGCCTTCCACTGGGCAAGGCCAAGGCTGTGGCAGTGACCACAAGTCTGAAAGGTAGAGCTGGGAGGAGATCATAGAAGAGGCAACATTTTCATCCCAGCTCCCAGCAGCCATAACCAAGCAGTGAATTTGACCTCAATCCCTCCTCAAGGGGGGTGGAAGGCAGCTCAGGGGGCAGTGGGTTCAAACTGCAGGAGGGTAGGTTGAGATTGGAGAGCAGAGATGTTTGTCCAGGGAGGGTGGTGAGGCACTGGAGCAGGTTGCTCAGAGAAGCTGTGGATGCCTCATCCCTGGAGATGTTGGAAGCCAGGGCCTGGGAGCAGCCTGGGCTGGTGGAAGGTGTTCCTGCCCAGGGAAGGGGCTTGGAACTGGGTGATATTCAAAGTCCCTTCCAACCCAACCCCTTCTGTGCTTCTAGTGGGGATGTGATGATCCAGAGAGGCTGTTTGAAGTCCCTTCCAACCCAACCCAACCCCTTCTGTGCTTCTAGTGGGGATGTGATGATCCAGAGGCTGTTTAAGGTCCCTTCCAACCCAACCCCTTCTGTGCTTCTAGTGGGGATGTGATGATTCAGAGGCTGTTTAAGGTCCCTTCCAACCCAACCCATTCTGTGCTTCTAGTGGAGAACCAAAGAAGGGAATGAGAACAGCAGCCTCATGCTAAGTGTTGCCAGCTGTGGATCCTAATTTCCCAGGCTGGATGTGGCTGGGAGCAACCTGCTGTAGTGTGAGGAGCCCATGGCAGGGGGTTGGAACTGTCTGAGCCTTGAGGTCCCTTCCAGCCCTGGCAGTTCTGTGGTTCTCAGTCAGCATCCCAAGGTCCTGGGTAGGGCTGTTTGTGCTGGTGGAATGCTGGTGGTTCTGAAGTGCCAGTGTCCTGTGCTTGCAGGTGTTGCCAGAGAAAAGGAGTTTGAAGCTTCTGAAGAACCAGAGCATTAATGTCAACTGGTACATGTACTGTCCAGAGAGCTCTGTTATCCTGCTCTCCACCACTGTCCTTGGCAATGTCCTGCAGCCATTCTATTTCAAGGTAAAGCCATGCTTTCCAAACTGCTCATCCTGGGGGCCTCCTGGGGCTCAAACATTCTCTTGCTTCTCCTGGATTTTCTCCCAAGAGCTGCATGTGTTCAGCCTCCCTGGGGGACAGTGAGCAAAGGCAAAGCAGAAACCCAAAGGGCTTTTGGAACTGAGGGTGGGTGTCCAGAGAAGGGGCCAGGCTCTTTTCATTGGTGTCCTGTGGTAGGACAAAGGGAAACAAACTGGAGCCCAGGGAGTTCCACCTCTATATGAGGAAAAACCTCTTTGCTGTGAGGGTGATGGAGCCCTGGAGCTTCCCAGGAAGGGTGTGGAGTCTCCTCTGGAGACTTCCAGGCCACACCTGGATGTGTTCCTGTGTGACCTGCCCTGGTGACCCTGCTTTAGCAGGGGGTTGGACTGGAGGATCTCCAGAGGTCCCTTCCAACTCCTACCATTCTGTGACTCTCTGGTTCTTCTGTCCTCTTTTCTGCCATGGTCTAGTCATGAGGTCTGTGTTGATAGGTTGGACTCAATGATCCTCGAGGTCTCTTCCAACCTTAGTTATACTGTGAGACTGATTTTAGGGCAGGGGGGGGGAGTGTCAGAAGGTTTCTTCTTTGCAGCTGTCTCCATTCCTGGCCTCCTGGGGGTGCTGTTGGTGCAGCATCCAAGGTGGCTTGAGGCCCTTCTCAGCTCCTGACACGGTGGTGGTGTTTTTCCCCCTGTTAACAGAGTGGAACAATGTCCAAGCTATCCAAGTTTGAAATCGAGTTGCCTGCAGCACCCAAGGCCTCCAAGCTCAGCCTTTCTGAACGAGACATTGCCATGGCCACAATGTAGGTGTCTGACAACCAACCCCCCTCCCAGGGCACTGGCAGCTGGGGCATGCTGAGAGGGGGCAGGAGCACAGATGTGGTTGGGCTTGGGTGTGGTTTAGCAGCACTGCTGCTTGAAGGTGCTTCAGTCCCTGCCTGGAATGAGACATCTGAACAGCTCTCTTGTGGGCAAGGTGGGGAGGGGAAGCCAGCTGAAGAGACTGGTGTGAAGTTGTTGTGGATGAGTGCAGAAGGTTTGAGCATGCCTCATTTCTGAGCTGGTGCCAGCAGAGTTGGGTTAGGGGCCTCATTTGCATGGGTACAGGACATGCACCATGTGGGGAGGGAGAGGATTCTGCCCCTCTGCTCTGCTGAGAGCTCACCTGCAGTGCTGGGGCAGCTCTGGAGACCCCAGCACAAGGACATGGAGCTGTTAGAGCAGGTCTAGAGGAGGCCATGAAGATGACCAGAGGGCTGCAGAACCTCCCTTGTGGGGACAGGCTGAGTGAGTTGGGGCTGCTCAGCCTGGACAAGAGAAGGCTCCAGGGAGACTTTAGAGCAACCTTCCAGTCCCTGAAGGGGCTTCAGGAGAGCTGGAGAGGGACATTTGACAGAGGCTTCTAGTGACAAGATGTGGGGTGATGGCTTCAGACTGGAAGAAGCTGGATTTAGATTGGCCTTTAGGAAGCAATTCTTGCCCATGAGGTTGGTGAGGCACTGGAATAGGTTGCCCAGGGAGGCTGTGCTTTGTCCAGGCCTACACGTGTTCAAAGCCAGGTGGAGCAAGCTGGTGCAGTGGGAGGTGTCCCTGCCCAGGGCAGGAGGGCGGGAACTGGCTGATCCTTGGGGTTCCTTCCAACCCAACCCATTCTAGGATCTGACAAGTGCTGGTTTAGTCTTTCAGTTTTAATTAACTGATGACCTGACCTAGGTGAATAGAGTAGAATAGGGTAGAGTAGGGTAGAATAGGGTAGAATAAAGTAGAATAGGGTAGAGTAGGGTAGAGTAGGGCAGAATAGGGTAGAGTAGGGTAGAGGAGGGTAGAATAGGATAGAGGAGGGTAGAATAGGATAGAGTAGGGTAGAATAGGGTAGAGTAGGGTAGAATAGGGTAGAGTAGGGTAGAATAGGGTAGAGTAGGGTAGAATAGGGTAGAGTAGAGTAGAATAGGGTAGAGTAGGGTAGAGTAGGGTAGAATAGGGTAGAGTAGGGTAGAATAGGGTAGAGTAGGGTAGAATAGGGTAGAGTAGGGTAGAATAGGGTAGAGTAGGGTAGAATAGGGTAGAGTAGGGTAGAATAGAGTAGAATAGGGTAGAGTAGGGTAGAATAGGATAGAATAGGGTAGAGTAGGGTAGAATTGAGTAGAGTAGGGTAGAATAGAGTAGAATAGGATAGAATAGGGTAGAGTAGGGTAGAATAGAGTAGAATAGGATAGAATAGGGTAGAGTAGGGTAGAATAGAGTAGAATAGGATAGAATAGGGTAGAGTAGGGTAGAATAGAGTAGAATAGGGTAGAATGGGGTAGAGTAGGGTAGAATAGAGTAGGGTAGAATAGAGTAGAGTAGGATAGAGTAGGGTAGAGTAGGGTAGAGTAGGGTAGAGTAGGGTAGAGTAGGGTAGAGTAGGGTAGAATAGGGTAGAATAGAGTAGAATAGGGTAGAGTAGGGTAGAATAGAGTAGAATAGGGTAGAGTAGGGTAGAATAGGATAGAATAGGGTAGAGTAGGGTAGAATTGAGTAGAGTAGGGTAGAATAGGGTAGAATAGGGTAGAATAGGGTAGAGTAGGGTAGAATAGGGTAGAATAGGGTAGAGTAGGGTAGAATAGGGTAGAGTAGGGTAGAGTAGGGTAGAGTAGGGTAGAGTAGGGTAGAATAGGGTAGAGTAGGGTAGAGGAGGGTAGAATAGGATAGAGGAGGGTAGAATAGGGTAGAGTAGGATAGAATAGGGTAGAGTAGGGTAGAATAGGGTAGAGTAGGGTAGAATAGGGTAGAGTAGGGTAGAGTAGGGTAGAGTAGAGTAGAATAGGGTAGAGTAGGGTAGAGTAGGGTAGAGTAGGGTAGAATAGGGTAGAGTAGGGTAGAATAGGGTAGAGTAGGGTAGAATAGGGTAGAGTAGGGTAGAATAGGGTAGAGTAGGGTAGAATAGAGTAGAATAGGGTAGAGTAGGGTAGAATAGGATAGAATAGGGTAGAGTAGGGTAGAATTGAGTAGAGTAGGGTAGAATAGAGTAGAATAGGATAGAATAGGGTAGAGTAGGGTAGAATAGAGTAGAATAGGATAGAATAGGGTAGAGTAGGGTAGAATAGAGTAGAATAGGATAGAATAGGGTAGAGTAGGGTAGAATAGAGTAGAATAGGGTAGAATGGGGTAGAGTAGGGTAGAATAGAGTAGGGTAGAATAGAGTAGAGTAGGGTAGAATAGGATAGAGTAGGGTAGAATAGGATAGAGTAGGGTAGAGTAGGGTAGAGTAGGGTAGAGTAGGGTAGAGTAGGGTAGAGTAGGGTAGAATAGAGTAGAATAGGGTAGAGTAGGGTAGAATAGAGTAGAATAGGGTAGAGTAGGGTAGAATAGGATAGAGTAGGGTAGAATAGGATAGAATAGGGTAGAGTAGGGTAGAATTGAGTAGAGTAGGGTAGAATAGGGTAGAATAGGGTAGAATAGGGTAGAGTAGGGTAGAATAGAGTAGAATAGGGTAGAGTAGGGTAGAATAGAGTAGAATAGGGTAGAGTAGGGTAGAATAGGATAGAGTAGGGTAGAATAGGATAGAATAGGGTAGAGTAGGGTAGAATTGAGTAGAGTAGGGTAGAATAGGGTAGAATAGGGTAGAATAGGGTAGAGTAGGGTAGAATAGAGTAGAATAGGGTAGAGTAGGGTAGAATAGAGTAGAATAGGGTAGAGTAGGGTAGAATAGGATAGAGTAGGGTAGAATAGGATAGAATAGGGTAGAGTAGGGTAGAATTGAGTAGAGTAGGGTAGAATAGGGTAGAATAGGGTAGAATAGGGTAGAGTAGGGTAGAATAGAGTAGAATAGGGTAGAGTAGGGTAGAATAGGGTAGAGTAGGGTAGAATAGGGTAGAGTAGGGTAGAGTAGGGTAGAATAGGGTAGAGTAGGGTAGAATAGGGTAGAGTAGGGTAGAGTAGGGTAGAGTAGGGTAGAGTAGGGTAGAGTAGGGTAGAATAGGGTAGAGTAGGGTAGAATAGGGTAGAGTAGGGTAGAATAGGGTAGAGTAGGGTAGAATAGGGTAGAATAGGGTAGAGTAGGGTAGAATAGGGTAGAATAGGGTAGAATAGGGTAGAATAGGGTAGAGTAGGGTAGAATAGAGTAGAATAGGGTAGAGTAGGGTAGAATAGAGTAGAATAGGGTAGAGTAGGGTAGAATAGAGTAGAATAGGGTAGAGTAGGGTAGAGTAGGGTAGAGTAGGGTAGAATAGGGTAGAGTAGGGTAGAATAGGGTAGAGTAGGGTAGAATAGGATAGAATAGGGTAGAATAGAGTAGAATAGGGTAGAATAGGGTAGAATAGGATAGAATAGGGTAGAGTAGGGTAGAATAGGATAGAATAGGGTAGAATAGGATAGGATAGAGTAGAATAGGGTAGAATAGGATAGGATAGAGTAGAATAGGATAGAACAGAGCAGAATAGGGTAGAATAGAGTAGGGTAGGATAGGATAGGATAGGATAGGATAGGATAGGATAGGACCGGACTGGACCAGGTTGGAAATGTCACATCTGTATGACTCTGCCAGGCTGGGGCAGCTCTCAGCTGCAAGTGATGCTCTGGTGCTGTTGTCTTCTCAGATATGGGCAGCTCTACATTCTCTATTTGAGGCACCACTCCAGGACATCAAACAGCACAGGAGCAGAAGTAGTCCTCTACCACTTGCCCAGGTAAGAGCAGAGTGCAGGAGGCTGGGTGGCACATCAGTTGTGTGTGTGTGTGTGAGGTTTGTGCCCTGCTGGCTGCAGCAGGGCTCTGACCAGCTGTCCCCTCTGTCCCCTCTGTCTGGCAGGGAGGGCTCCTGCAGGAAGAGTCACATTCTGAAGCTGAACAGGACAGGGAAGTTTGCACTCAACGTCGTGGACAACTTGGTGGTGGTGCACCACCAGGACACTGAGGTCTGCTTCCCCCCTCTGCCCCTGTGCCTTGCCCTGGGAAGGGGCTGGGCAGGCTTGAGGCAGGGTGCCTGTGAGCTTCCCCTTGCCGACAGCCAGCAGGAGCAAAGCAGAAGAGTAGAAACCACCTCAGAGTTCTCCTTTAGCCCTGCTGGGCTGAGGCTCAGTCAGGGCTGCTGCTGCCACCTCTTCCTTCACACACTTGGGTTTTACCTCCCTGTCAGTCCCCAGGGACACTCTGCTGCTGCACTGGGCAGGATTTTAAGGCTTTACATGAAGAAGGGTTTAAATTGGACACTGAAGTTGTAATCCTGGGAGCTTCTGATGTTGCAAGGGTTTGGATGACACAGATTTGGGCTCCTTGATGGCCAGATCTGAAAATCTCCTGTGGGCAGAAGTGTGGGGGCAAGGCAACCCTCCTGTGTGGTGTGGTGGATAGGCTGCAGGGAAGGGATGGCAGCTAGAGACAGGCCAGAGCCAACCTCATGCAGTTCAACACAGCCAAGGGCAAGGTCCTGCACCTGGCTTGGAGCAATCCCAAGCACAGATCCAGGCTGGGAGGGGAATGGACAGAGAGCAGAGCTGAGGACAAGGTCTTGGGGGTACTGAGGGAGGAGAAGCTCAACAGGAGCCAGCACCAGGTGCTGGAGCCCAGAGCCAGCCATGCCCTGGGCTGATCCCCAGCAGTGTGGGTAGCAGGGAGGGGATTCTGCCCCTCTGCTCTGCTGAGACCCCACCTGCAGTGCTGGGGCAGCTCTGGATCCCCCAGAACAAGGACATGGAGCTGGGGGCTGGAGCTAGATGATCTTTAAGGATGATCTTTAGGGACTGGCTTGAGAGGAGCCCTGGAGAAAAGGCCTTGGAGGTGCTGGGGGATGAGAAGCTCAACAGGAGCCAGCAGTGAGCACTTGCAGCCCAGAGAGCCAAGCAGAGCCTGGGCTGCAGCAAGAGAAGTGTGGCCAGCAGGGCCAGGGAGGGGATTCTGCCCCTCTGCTCCACTCTGCTGAGCCCACAGCTGGAGCTCTGGGGCCAGCTCTGGAGCCTCTGTGCCAGGAAGGATCTGGAGGGGCTGGAAGGTGTCCAGAGCAGGGCCAGGAGGAGGAGCAGAGAGCTGGAGCTGCTCTGCTGTGAGCACAGCCTGAGTGAGTTGGGGTTGTGCAGGCTGGAGAGGAGAAGGCTCCCAGGAGACCAAATTGTGGCCTTCCAGGATGTGCAGGGGGCTCCAAGAAAGCTGGTGAGGGACTTTTGAGGGTGTCAGGGAGGGATAGGAGTGGGGGGGATGGAGCAAAACTAGAAGTGGGGAGATTGAGATTGGCTGTGAGGAAGAAGTTGTTGCCCATGAGGGTGGTGAGAGCCTGGCACAGGCTGCGCAGGGAGGTGGTGGAAGCCTCCTGCCTGGAGGTGTCTGCAGCCAGGCTGGAGGTGGCTGTGAGCAACCTGCTGGAGTGTGAGGTGTCCCTGCCCATGGCAGGGGGTTGGGACTGGCTGAGCCTTGAGCTCCCTTCCAGCCCTGACAATTCTGTGATTCATTAGCACAGAAGCTGCCTTCCACTGGGCAAGGCCAAGGCTGTGGCAGTGACCTGAGCTGAACAAGTCTGAAAGGTAGAGCTGGGAGGAGATCATAGAAGAGGCAACATTTTCATCCCAGCTCCCAGCAGCCATAACCAAGCAGTGAATTTGACCTCAATCCCTCCTCAAGGGGGGTGGAAGGCAGCTCAGGGGGCAGTGGGTTCAAACTGCAGGAGGGTAGGTTGAGATTGGAGAGCAGAGATGTTTGTCCAGGGAGGGTGGTGAGGCACTGGAGCAGGTTGCTCAGAGAAGCTGTGGATGCCTCATCCCTGGAGATGTTGGAAGCCAGGGCCTGGGAGCAGCCTGGGCTGGTGGAGAGGTCCCAGAGGACTGGAAGCTGCCAGCGTGGTGCCCATCCACAAGAGGGGCTGGTTGGATGAGCCAGGGAATTCCAGGCCTGTCAGCCTGACCTCAGTGCCAGGCAAGATCATGGAACAGTCATCCTGAGTGCAATCACACGGCACTTACAGGATGGCCAAGGGATCAGGCCCAGCCTGTTGGAAGCCAGGGCCTGGGAGCAGCCTGGGCTGGTGGAAGGTGTTCCTGCCCAGGGAAGGGGCTTGGAACTGGGTGATGTTCAAGGTTCCTTCCAACCCAACCCCTTCTGTGCTTCTAGTGGGGATGTGATGATCCAGAGCCTGTTTGAGGTCCTTTCTAATCCAACCCCTTCTGTGCTTCCAGTGTAGAACCACAGATGGGAATGAGAACAGCAGCCTCATGCTGAGTGTTGCCAGCTGTGGACCCTAACTTCCCCTTCTCCCTTGCAGACTTCAGTGGTGTTTGACATCAAGCTGAAAGGAGAATTCGATGGCTCCACCACCATCCATCAGTTTGTGCTTCCACCGCGATCGATACAGCCCTACCAGATCCCTGCGGCAGGTAGGGCAACGCCGCAGCCTCTGCCTGAGCGCCGCGGCCGCTGCCTGAGCCCTGCGGCCGCTGCCTGAGCCCTGCGGCCGCTGCCTGAGCCCTGCGGCCTCTGCCTGAGCGCCGCGGCCAATGCCTGAGCGCCGCGGCCAATGCCTGAGCGCCGCAGCCTCTGCCTGAGCGCCGCAGCCGCTGCCTGGGCGCCGCAGCCTCTGCCTGAGCGCCGCGGCCTCTGCCTGAGCGCCGCAGCCACTGCCTGGGCGCCGCAGCCACTGCCTGAGCGCCGCGGCCTCTGCCTGAGCGCCGCAGCCGCTGCCTGAGCGCCGCAGCCGCTGCCTGGGCGCCGCGGCCAATGCCTGAGCGCCGCAGCCTCTGCCTGAGCCCCGCAGCCGCTGCCTGGGCGCCGCAGCCTCTGCCTGAGCCCCGCAGCCGCTGCCTGAGCCCCGCAGCCGCTGCCTGAGCGCCGCAGCCTCTGCCTGAGCCCCGCAGCCGCTGCCTGGGCGCCGCAGCCTCTGCCTGAGCCCCGCAGCCTCTGCCTGGGCGCCGCAGCCTCTGCCTGAGCCCCGCAGCCTCTGCCTGAGCCCCGCAGCCTCTGCCTGAGCCCCGCAGCCGCTGCCTGAGCGCCGCAGCCGCTGCCTGAGCCCCGCAGCCGCTGCCTGAGCCCCGCAGCCGCTGCCTGAGCCCCGCAGCCTCTGCCTGGGCGCCGCAGCCTCTGCCTGAGCCCCGCAGCCGCTGCCTGAGCCCCGCAGCCTCTGCCTGAGCCCCGCAGCCGCTGCCTGAGCGCCGCAGCCTCTGCCTGAGCCCTGCAGCCTCTGCCTGAGCCCCGCAGCCTCTGCCTGAGCGCCGCAGCCGCTGCCTGAGCCCCGCAGCCGCTGCCTGAGCGCCACAGCCTCTGCCTGAGCCCCGCAGCCGCTGCCTGAGCCCCGCAGCCGCTGCCTGAGCGCCGCAGCCTCTGCCTGAGCGCCGCAGCCTCTGCCTGAGCCCCGCAGCCTCTGCCTGAGCCCCGCAGCCTCTGCCTGAGCGCCGCAGCCGCTGCCTGAGCCCCGCAGCCGCTGCCTGAGCCCCGCAGCCGCTGCCTGAGCGCCGCAGCCTCTGCCTGAGCGCCGCAGCCGCTGCCTGAGCCCCGCAGCCGCTGCCTGAGCCCCGCAGCCGCTGCCTGAGCGCCGCAGCCTCTGCCTGAGCCCCGCAGCCGCTGCCTGAGCCCCGCAGCCGCTGCCTGAGCCCCGCAGCCGCTGCCTGGGCGCCGCAGCCGCTGCCTGGGCGCCGCAGCCGCTGCCTGGGCGCTGCAGCCGCTGCCTGAGTGCCGCAGCCGCTGCCTGAGCGCCGCAGCCTCTGCCTGGGTGCTGCAGCCGCTGCCTGAGTGCCGCAGCTGCTGCCTGAGCACTTCTGTGACTTGAGGCAGCAGCTGCAGGGCAGGGCTGTTGCTGGCTGCAGGGCAGGGCTGTTGCTGGCTGCAGGGCTGTTGCTGGCTGCAGGGCAGGGCTGTTGGCTGCAGGGCTGCTGCTGGCTGCAGGGCTGTTGCTGGCTGCAGGGCTGCTGCTGGCTGCAGGGCTGTTGCTGGCTGCAGGGCTGCTGCTGGCTGCAGGGCAGGGCTGCTGCTGGCTGCAGGGCAGGGCTGTTGGCTGCAGGGCTGTTGCTGGCTGCAGGGCTGCTGCTGGCTGCAGGGCAGGGCTGCTGCTGGCTGCAGGGCAGGGCTGCTGGCTGCAGGGCAGGGCTGCTGCTGGCTGCTGGGCAGGGCTGCTGCTGGCTGCAGGGCAGGGCTGCTGACTGCAGGGCAGGGCTGCTGCTGGCTGCAGGGCAGGGCTGTTGGCTGCAGGGCTGTTGCTGGCTGCAGGGCAGGGCTGCTGCTGGCTGCAGGGCAGGGCTGCTGCTGGCTGCAGGGCAGGGCTGCTGCTGGCTGCAGGGCAGGGCTGCTGGCTGCAGGGCAGGGCTGCAGAGCATTGCTGGTAGGTGAGGGGTGGAAAGGAGACAAGAAGGAGCTGAGCACAGCGTTGTGTCTCCTCTTTGTGGACACTGCAGAGAGCAGCAGCTGCTGCTGGGGAGGTGCAGAGTGCCTGCAGTGCTGCACAGGGGGAAGACAAAGGGGAGGGAGGGTGGTGCTTAGGGGTTGCTTTGGGGCTTCTGTTGTTGGGTTTTTTTGATTGCTTTGGGGCTTTTTGATTGTTGGTTTGGGCCTTTGTTGTGGTTGGTTTGGGGCTTTGTAGTGGCTGCTTTGGGGCTTTCTTGTGGTTGGTTTGGGGTCTTTGTGGTGGTTGCTTTGGGGCTTTGTTGGTGGTTGCTTTGGGGCCTTTGTTGTGGATGCTCTGGGGCTTTGTTGTGGTTGGTTTGGAACACTGCAGCAGGTTGTCCAGGGAGTGGTTGAGGCTCCATCACTGGAGATATTGAAGGTGAGGCTGGGCAGGGCTCTGGGCAGCCTGATCCAGTGGAGGATGTGCCTGCTGGCTGTGGGGAGGTCAGACTGGCTGAGCTTTGGAGGTGCCTTCTGTGACTGCCAGCCACCTTCCACCCCAGCCCTGCCTTTTGGTTGTGTGCTGCTGCTGCTGCTTTGTGCTGCTGGTGTGGGAGAGCTGCTTGAGTGCTGCTGTTCCTCACCTGCTCCTCTCCCTGCAGGCCCAGCCTCTGTCACCAGTCAGTCTCCTGTGCCATGTAAACTCTGTATCCTTTCAATACTCTGCCAGTGCAAGGAAGCCTCCTCCTGTGTGCCAGGCCTGGAAGGAGCTGGCTTGGCCTTGCCCTGTGAAGCCCAGCTTTAGGTGCTGATGCCCACTGACTTCAGGAGGAAACAGTCAGAGCTCCATAAGCAACAGAAGTGCTGTGGGAGAGCTGTGGGTGTGGGGCTCTGCTCTCCTGCAGCATCCTCCCCCAGGGCTTGGCCACTTGAGATGCAGCTATGGAACTCCTGGGCAGGTACAGCAAGAAACTGAAGAGAGAATGCCAGGACTGTGGTTCCAGGCTGGGAATGGAGTGTGGTTATGGGGCCTGCTTCAGGCCCTGAAGGGAGTGCAGGAGCAAGAGTTCAGAGTCAGCCTTCCTATGGATGTTACAACTTTAACCTTTAGACTCTTCCTCTTGGATTGTCTTTCAGCCTGACATCATCATCAGTGCAAGTGAAGGTGAGTGCTGAGCTGGGGCCTCTGCTGGGCTGGCTGGCCAAGGGGGCCTGGCTCAGTGCCCACAGCAGCTGACAACAAAGCAGCTGAGCAGAGGCAGCAGGGAGCTGCCTGCTCCTGCTGGGGGCACCTGAGGGGGCCCAGGTCCTGTAGTGCTGCTCTGACAGAGATGCAGGCAGGCAGGTGAGGCCTCACCTGGATGTGTTCTCATTCAGATGGGGAAAGCTGGCTGCCTAGGCTCTGCTTAGTGAGGCAGTGCACTGCTTTGTTCCTACAAGGTTACCTCTGGAGCCTTCAGGTGAAGCTTGAACCTGTGGTGAACCTCTTGCCAGATAAAGGCAAGCTGATGGATTTCCTTCTGCAGAGGAAAGAATGCAAGATGGTTATCCTCTCTGTGTGCTCTCAGAGTAAGTCCACAAGCTTTGCCTCTTGGCAGCACTGCCCTGCTCGTGCCCAAGCACTGATGCAGCCCAGCTGGGCTGGCCTCAGCTTGGAGCTCACCCCTGAAGCTAGCTTGGGCCTCTGAGATGCCCAAGTCAAGGTACCCACAGCAGCTCCTGAGGAGCATGAAGTGAGTAACTTCTCCCTCAGGTAGCTAAGTCACAGCTGCCAGGACTGGAAGTGTCTCTTTAACCCCCTCTGGTTCTCTCCCCTCACAGTCCCCTTTGTCTGCTCCTCTTTGCAGTGCTCAGGGAGCCAGAAAGGGGATCCCTGCCTGTGATTGCCACTGTGTTTGACAAGCTGAACCACGAGTACAAGAAGTACTTGGAAGCTGAGCAGAGCTATGCCATGGTAAACCCCTCAGCTGCAGCAGCTGCCAGGCAGGATGGTGCTGGGCACAGGGCAGGTGGCATCGTGGTGAAGACTGCTCTCTGCTTAGGACATTCAGGCCTGCCCACCTCAGGCCCTCAGGGGAAGTTCTGCTCTGCAAGGGACACAGAGACCCCCACTTAGCACTGTGCTGTGGCAGCTGCTGCATAGCTCAGCTCCAGCACACTCCAGTGTCCACTCAGGTCTCCCCTGAGCCTCCTCTTCTCCAGGCTAAGCAACCCCAGCTCCCTCAGCCTCTCCTCACAGGGCTGTGCTCCAGACCCCTCCCCAGCTTTCTTGCCCTTCTCTGGACACCTTCCAGCAGCTCAACCTCTTTCCTAACCTGAGGAGCCCAGAGCTGGACACAGGACTCAAGGTGTGGCCTCAGCAGTGCTGAGCACAGGGCACAAGGACTTCCCTGCTCCTGCTGGCCACACTCTTCCTGATGCAGGCCAGGATGCCCTTGGCCCTCTTGGCCCCTTGGGCACACTGCTGGCTCAGTGCCTGGCAACAGAGCAGGGTAGAAGCTCAAAGAGCAACTTGGAATCCCTATCAAAGCAGCTTCCAAACCTCTGATTCCATGGCTGTGCCACTGCACAGCCCCTGCACAGCCAGCCCCTAAGCAGTGGGACCTGCTCAGCATCCCTTCTGCTGAAGCAGCAGCTTCAAGGGGTCAGGCACTGACTCAGCACAGCCACAGCCAGGCTCTCAGCTTCAGGACTTGGGAGCACACAGCTGGACTCCTCTCCTGCCCTGGAGGCACAGAAGAGCAGCTACATTTATACTTTAAAAGCAGCTTCAGAGAGAAGAGAGGAGAGTAGAATGTGGGATCACAGCTTACAGGATGCTAGGGGTTGGAAGGGACCTCTGGAGACTTCCAAGTCCAACCCCCTGCCAGAGCAGGAGCATGGAACCCAGCACAGGTCACACAGGAACACATCCAGACAGGGCTGGAAAGGCTCCAGAGAAGGAGACTCCACAACCTCTCTGGGCAGCCTGCTCCAGGGCTCTGGGAGCCTCACAGTGCAGAAGTTCCTCCTCATGTTGAGGTGGAACCTCCTGTGCTGCAGCTTCCATCCATTGCTCCTTGTCCTATCCCAGGGTGCAACTGAGCAGAGCCTGTCCCTGTCCCCTCCCTCCTGACCCCCAGCCCTCAGGTATTTAGAAACATTGATCAGATCCCTCTCAGTCTTCTCCTCTCCAGACTAAGCAGCCCCAGGGCTCTCAGCCTCTCCTCCCCAGGCAGTGCTGCAGTCCCTTCAGCATCCTTGCAGCCCTCCCTTGGACTCTCTCCAGCAGATCCCTGTCCCACCTGAACTGGGGGTCCCTGTCCCTCTTGAACTGGCTGCAATATTCCAGATGAGGTCTCCCCAGGGCAGAGCAGAGGGGGAGGAGAATCTCCCTGGCTCTGCTGGAGACACTCCTCTCAGTGCAGCCCAGGTATGGAGCCCGCAGCGAGCAGAGTGCCCCCAGCACATCAGCAGCAGCAGCACAGCCCATGCTGGCCAGGAGCCACCACGAGCACAGGTTGTTAGGCTGTTCAGTCTGCAGAAGAGAAGGCTCCCAGGTGACCTCATTGTGGCCTTCCAGGATCTGAAGGGGGCTCCAAGAAGGCTGGGGAGGGACTGCTCAGGATCTCAGGCAGTGCTAGGACTAGGGGGAATGGAATGAAGCTGGAGGTGGGGAGATTGAGGCTGGAGGGGAGGAGGAAGTTCTTCCCCATGAGAATGGTGAAGCCCTGGAATGGGTTGTCCAGGGAGGTGGTTGAGGCCCCAGCCCTGGAGGTGTTTAAGCCCAGGCTGGCTGAGGCTGTGGCCAGGCTGATGTAGTGTGGGGTGTCCCTGCCCATGGCAGGGGGGTTGGAACTGGCTGATCCTTGTGGTCCCTTCCAACCCTGACTGATACTGTGATACTGTGATACTGTAAGCTGTGGCTTCTCAGTAGCAAGCTGAGGTCCCCAGTGGGAAGGTCTGTAGAGGCAGGGGTCTGAGGGGGTGGCTGAGGAAGGCTGTGTCCCTGCAGGTGGTGGAGGCAGGGCTGAGCAGGGGCACGGCGGCGCCGCGGCGGCCGGTGCGCACGCAGGCGGTGCTGGACCAGTCGGACATGTACACACACGTGCTGGCCGGCTTCACCGAGAGGAAGGTGAGTGCAGCCCCGGGCTCTACTGCTGCCCACTCTCCTGCAGGGCTGCCACCCGCAGGGCAGCTGTGCAGCCGGCACTGAAGGCTCCTCTCCCCTGCAGGAGGCCCCTCACAAGTTCACCATCGCGGTGCTGATGGAGTACATTCGCTCTCTCAACCAGGTGCAGATCGCAGTGCAGGTGAGCTGCTGCCTGCCAGGGCTGCCTGCCTGCAGGGAGCTGCTTGGAGCAGACCTCCCAACCTCCACCCAGCCCTGCAGGCTCAGCACCAAACCATGTCCCTAAGCCCCAGGGCCACAGCTGCTGGAACACCCCCAGGGATGGGGACTCCAGCACTGCCCTGGGCAGCCTCTGCCAATGGCTGAGATCCCTTCCAGGGCAGAAACATTTCCTGAGCTGCAGCCTGAGCCTCCCCTGGGGCAGCTTGGAGCCATTGCCTCTGCTCCTGTCCCTTGCCACCAAGGAGCAGAGGCTGTCCCCTCCTCACTCCAACCTCCCTTCAGGGAGCTGCAGAGAGCAGTGAGGTCTCCCTCAGCTTCCTCTTCTCCAGCCTGAACACCCCCAGCTCCCTCAGCCCTCCTCTAGCCCAGGGGCTCCAGGCCCTTCTCCAGCTCTGGACAGGCTCCAGCCCCTCAGTGTCCTTCCTGCAGGGGGGGCCCAGAGCTGAGCACAGCACTGAGCTGTGGCCTCCCCAGTGCTGAGCACAGGGGATGGTCACCTCCTGTCCCTGCTGCCCACCCTGCTTCTGACCCAAGCCAGGCTGCCATTGGCTTCCTTGGCCCCCTGGGCACTGCTGGCTCACACCACACTCCAGCTTACAGAGAGTTCCAGGCCAGGCCTGGTCAGTGCTGCTTTGTAGGCTGTAGAGCCTGCTTTGGAGCCCTGCCTCTGCTCTTCTTCACAGCACTACCTGTACGAGCTGGTGATCAAAACCCTGGTGCAGCACAACCTGTTCTACATGCTCCATCAGTTCCTGCAGTACCACGTGCTGAGTGACTCCAAGCCCCTGGTAGGGCAGCCAGGGTGCTGCAGGGAGCTGGGGAGGGGGTGGGGAAGGCTTCAGCACTCAAAGGCTGTTCCTGTTTCTGCCCCAGGCTTGCCTGCTGCTGTCCCTGGAAAGCATTTACCCCCCTGCACACCAGCTCTCCCTGGACATGTTAAAAGTAAGCATCCAGCCCCCGGCAGTGCGTGGGGGGGACACCCCCCCAGAGCTGTCAGAGCCCCCCAGAGCCTGCAGGCACAGCCTGGGGGGGCTCAGGCACCTGAGGGCTCTCGGTTTCACAGAGGCTCTCCACGGCCAACGACGAGATCGTGGAGGTGCTGCTGTCCAAGCACCAAGTCCTGGCGGCCCTGCGCTTCCTGAGGGGCATCGGCGGCCACGACAGCATCTCGGCACGGAAGTTCCTGGACGCGGCCAGGCAGGCAGAGGATCAGCTGCTCTACTACACCACCTTCAGGTTCTTCCAGCAGCGCAACCTGCGCCTGCGCGGCAGCCCCAGCTTCACCCCGGGTGAGCGGCACCGACCCTGGCCCCGCTGCCACCTTAGCTGAGCAGCCAGCACTGCCCCTGGGCTCACTGCTGTCCTGCACCCAGCACTGCCTCTGGCCCCACTGCCACCCTGCACCCAGCACTGCCCCTGGGCTCACTGCCACCCTGCACCCAGCACTGCCCCTGGGCTCACTGCACCCCTGGCTGAGCAGCCAGCACTGCCCCTGGCCCCACTGCCACCTTAGCTGAGCAGCCAGCACTGCCCCTGGGCTCACTGCACCCCTGGCTGAGCAGCCAGCACTGCCCCTGGCCCCACTGCCACCTTGGCTGAGCAGCCAGCACTGCCCCTGGCCCCACTGCACCCCCAGCTGAGCAGCCAGCACTGCCCCTGGCCACACAACCCCCAGGGTGCATCTGCAGCTGCACTTCAGGCTTTCCTCTTGTGAACTGCTGCTAGCTGCAGGCAGAGCTGCAGAGCTGGGCTGCCTCACCCCAGTGCTCACTGCTCTGGGGTCTGGAGGCAGGCAGGAGCTGGCAGGGGCAGCCAGGCCCTTTGCCTTGCAGCTGCTGGCACTGCTCTGTTTAGCAGAGCCCCTGGCTGCAGTGCATGACTGCCTTGGGAAGAGACCTCCAGCACTCCACCCCTCTGTGCCCACCAAAGCATGCCCCAGAGTGCCCTCTGTGCATGGGGGCTTAACACCTCCAGGGATGGGGACTGCACCACCTCCCTGGGCAGCCTCTGCCAGTCCTGACCACCCCCTGCCAGTCCCTGACCACTCTTGCAGGAGAGAGCCAACAGAAACCTCCCCTGGCACAACTCCAGGCCATTTCCTCTCCTTCCATCACCTGAAAACAGGGAGCAGAGCCCAACCCCCAGCTCCCTGCAGCCTCCTCTCAGGGAGCTGCAGAGAGCAATGAGGTCTCCCTCAGCCTCCTCTTCTCCACACTCAACACCCCCAGCTCCCTCAGCTGCTCCTCCCCAGCACTCTTCTCCAGACCCTTCCCCACCTTGGTTGCCCTTCTCTGGACCTGCTCCAGCCTCTCAATGTCCTTCTTGGAGTGAGGAGCCCAAAACTGACCCCAGCACTCAAGCTGTGGCCTCCCCAGTGCCCAGCACAGGAGGACAATCCCTGCCCTGCTCCTGCTGCCCACACCATTGCTGCTCCAGGCCAGGCTGCTGGTGGCCTTCTTGCCCACCTGGGCACCCCCTGGCTCCTCTTCAGCTGCTGCCAACCAGCACCCCCAGCTCCTTCCCTGCTGGGCAGTTTGCAGCCACTCTGCCCCAAGCCTGGAGCACTCCTGGGGCTGTTGTGAGCCAAGTGCAGGGCTCAGCACTTGGCCTTGTTGAACCTCACACAGCTGAGCTCAGCCCTGGAGCCAGCCTGGCCAGCTCCCTCTGCAGAGCCTTCCTACTCTGCAGCTACCTGTTCAGTGTCCTCTGCAAACTGACTGAGGGAGCCTCAAGCAGGGGCTGGTGGCTGAGCAGCCCAGAGCCCTCAGGGGTGGGGAAGGAAATAGATCAGACAGCTGAGAGGTGTTGGGGGGAAGCAGAGGACTGGAAGTAGATCCACTGCTTTTCAGCTGTATAACCATGCAGCAGCACTTACACAGGATCACAGAACCAGTAAGGTTGGAAAAGACCTCAGAGATCATCAAGTCCAACCTGTCACCCAACACTTCATGGCTCCTAAACCATGGCACCATGTGGCCCATCCAATCCCCTCTGGAACACCTCCAGGGATGGGGGCAGCACATCCCAGTGGCCAATCTCTCTTGCTGGGAAGAATTTCTTCCTCACCTCCAGCCTAAACCTCCCCTGGCACAGCTTGAGACTGTGTCCTCTTGTTCTGCTGCTGCTTGCCTGGCAGAAAAGACCAACCCCCACCTGGCTACAACCTCCCTTCAGGGAGCTGGAGAGAGCAGTGAGGTCTCCCCTGAGCCTCCTCTTCTGCAGGCTAAGCAACCCCAGCTCCCTCAGCCTCTCCTCACAGGGCTGTGCTCCAGACCCCTGCAGCTTTCTTGCCCTTCTCTGGACACCTTCCAGCAGCTCAACCTCTTTCCTAACCTGAGGAGCCCAGAACTGGACACAGGACTCAAGGGGTGGCCTCAGCAGTGCTGAGCACAGGGCACAAGGACCTCCCTGCTCCTGCTGGCCACACTCTTCCTGCTGCAGGCCAGGATGCCCTTGGCCTTCTTGGCCCCCTGGGCACACTGCTGGCTCATGTTCAGGCAGATGTCAATCAGCACCCCCAGGGCCCTCTCTGCCTGGCTGCTCTCAGCCATTCTGCCCCCAGCCTGTAGCACTGCCTGGGGTTGCTGTGGCCAAAGTGCAGCCCCTGGCACTTGTGCTGAGGTTAAGAGGAGACTGAGTAAATGTCTATCAGTATCTGAGGGCTGGGGGTCAAGAGACAGGGGACAGCCTCTGCTCAGTGACAGGACAATGGATATAAACTCCAGCACAGGAGGTTCCACCTCAGCATGAGGAGGAACTTCTTGCCTGTGAGGGTCCCAGAGCCCTGGAGCAGGCTGCCCAGAGAGGTTGTGGAGTCTCCTTCTCTGCAGCCTTTCCAGCCCTGTCTGGATGTGTTCCTGTGTGACCTGTGCTGGGTTCCAAGCTCCTGCTCTGGCAGGGGGTTGGACTTGGAAGTCTCCAGAGGTCCCTTCCCACCCCTAGCATCCTGTGAGCTGTGATCCCACATTCTACTCTCCTCTCCTCTCTCTGAAGCTGCTTTTAAAGTATAAATGTAGCTGCTCTTCTGTGCCTCCAGGGCAGGAGAGGAGTCCAGCTGTGTGCTCCCAAGTCCTGAAGCTGAGAGCCTGGCTGTGGCTCTGCTGAGTCAGTGCCTGACCCCTTGAAGCTGCTGCTTCAGCAGAAGGGATGCTGAGCAGGTCCCAGTGCTTAGGGGCTGGCTGTGCAGTGGCACTGCCATGGAATCAGAGGTTTGGAAGCTGCTTTGATAGGGATTCCAAGTTGGTCTTTGAACTTCTACCCTGCTCTGTTTCCAGGCACTGAGCCAGCAGTGTGCCCAGGGGGCCAAGAAGGCCAAGGGCATCCTGGCCTGCATCAGGAAGAGTGTGGCCAGCAGGAGCAGGGAAGTCCTTGTGCCCTGTGCTCAGCACTGCTGAGGCCACCCCTTGAGTCCTGTGTCCAGTTCTGGGCTCCTGAGGTTAGGAAAGAGGTTGAGCTGCTGGAAGGTGTCCAGAGAAGGGCAAGAAAGCTGGGGAGGGGTCTGGAGCACAGCCCTGGGAGGAGAGGCTGAGGGAGCTGGGGTTGCTTAGCCTGGAGAAGAGGAGGCTCAGGGGAGACCTCATTGCTGTCTACAACTCCCTGAAGGGAGGTTGTAGCCAGGTGGGGATTGGTCTCTTCTCCCAGGCAAAGCAGCAGCAGAACAAGAGGACACAGTCTCAAGCTGTGCCAGGGGAGGTTTAGGCTGGAGGTGAGGAGAAAGTTCTTCCCAGAGAGAGTTGTTAGCCATTGGGATGTGCTGCCCAGGGAGGTGGTGGAGTCCCCATCCCTGGAGGTGTTCAAGAGGGGACTGGATGTGACACTTGGTGCCATGGTTTAGTCATGAGGTCTGTGGTTCCAGGTTGGACTTGGTGATCTTTGAGGTCTCTTCCAACCTTGGTGATGCTGTGTGCTGGAGCTGAGCTCTGCAGCAGCTGCCACAGCACAAGGCTAAGTGGGGGTGGGAGGGGAAGGTTTCCAGGGGTCCCTTCCTACCCCTAATGCCTTCTCCTCTGCTCCTGCCCCCCAGGGGAGCACTGTGAGGAGCATGTCACTTTCTTCAAGCAAGTCTTTGGAGAGCAAGCCCTGCTGAAGCCTCCCAGCCTCTGACAGACTCTGCCCACTGAAATGTATAAACTTTAATTTATTGCATCCAAGGAGATTCTTCTTCTTCTTGTTGGTTGTTGCTTTTTGACCTACAAAACTGCTGTTTTATAATAAAGTATATACAGAGACATTTTGGCAAAGAGAGTACTAAAACCAACCCTAACCCCCCCCCCAAACAAAAAGTCTTCCAGCTTGTGGTGGCCTCCCCCCTAAAAAGAGCTCAGAGACAAAACCCTTGCATTGACCTGCATTTAAAAGTAGTGTCAGTGGTTGCAGCAGCCTGCTCCCCTCAGCCTCAGTGACAGAGAAGCTGCTCAGCTCCCCCAGGAGCCAGCTGGGTTAGGGCTCTAGAAGCACAAAGAGAATGCAAACTGTGAGGAGAGAGAGAGAGTGAGAGGGAAGTGGTTTTAGGCAGCCTGGAACCACAGCTGGCTTCAGTAATACTGCTCTTAGGGGAGCCCCAGGCAGCGCTCCCTGAGTTCAAGGCCTGGTGGCTCCTAGGTGAGGCTGGGCAGAGCCCCTGGGTGGTGCTTGCAGGGTGATAGTCTCAGAAGGCTGCTGCGGGGCCTGAGCTGGGCCCAGGCTGCAGCTCCTGGAGTCCACTGAGTGCCTCAGAAGTAGAGAAGCCTCTCGCGCTCTGTGCCTCTGCTCCTCTCCTGTGCAGCTCGAGTCTTGGCTTTGTTCACTGAAGGGCCTGGGGGAGAGGAGCACAGAATCAGAGAGTGGGCAGGGCTGGAAGGACCTCAAGGCTCAGCCAGTCCCAACCCCCCCCCCAGAGCCTCCTTGCTGTGATCTGATCCCACACTCTGAGCCTGAAGCCAAGAGCATCTGACCAAAGCACTAAGGTACAATTAAGAGGTGAGCAGGCCTCCACAGGGGAGGAAGGCTGGCAGATGGGAGCTGAGGAGCAGGATTTGCTTACACCACCCAACAGGGAACACCACCTCTGGTTAGGAGGAGGAGTGCTCTGGTTTAGCTGGAAAAACAGTCTGGGAATCAGAATCACAGAGCTGTCAGGGCTGGAAGGGAGCTCAAGGCTCAGCCAGTCCCAACCCCCTGCCATGGGCAGGGACACCTCACACCACAGCAGGTTGCTCACAGCCACCTCCAGCCTGGCTGCAAACACCTCCAGGCAGGAGGCTTCCACCACCTCCCTGGGCAACCTGTGCCAGGCTCTCACCACCCTCCTGGGCAACAACTTCTTCCTCACAGCCAATCTCAATCTCCCCACTTCTAGTTTTGCTCCATCCCCCCCAGTCCTATCCCTCCCTGACACCCTCAAAAGTCCCTCCCCAGCTTTCTTGGAGCCCCCTGCAGATCCTGGAAGGCCACAATGAGGTCTCCTGGGAGCCTTCTCCTCTCCAGCCTGCACAACCCCAACTCTCTCAGGCTGTCTCCAGAGCAGAGCAGCTGCAGCCCTCTGCTCCTCCTCCTGGCCCTTCTCTGGACACCTTCCAGCCCCTCCAGATCCTTCCTGGCACAGAGGCTCCAGCACTGGCCCCAGAGCTGCAGCTGTGGTCTCAGCAGAGTGGAGCAGAGGGGCAGAATCCCCTCCCTGGCCCTGCTGGCCACACTTCTCTTGCTGCAGCCCAGGCTCTGCTTGGCTCTCTGGGCAATGGTGCAAGAGTGGTTTGTGGGAGCTCTACAAAAACAAACCTGTCCTGTCACTCCCTGAAGAGTTACTGCAGCAGCCAGGGACAGCAGAGCAGCCAGCAAGCAGGGGCTGAGCTGTCTAGGGCCAGCTTCATGCTGATCAGGCTTCAGAAAGCTGCTTCTGCTCAGCCTTTGGTGGCAGCAGCAGCAAGAGCAGGAGGAGAGCCCCCATCAGCCTCAACCCCCTTAAGGCAGGCTCAGTTCCAGCCTGCCCTGGAGAGCTCCAGAGGCTGATGGATTTGTAGATGCAAGAGGACATCCTGCCTGCAGAGCAAGGCTGCTCCTGCAGGTGCAGAGCCCCACAGCAGCTCTGCTTCCCCCCACAACCCTCTCCCCAGCTTCAGGGACATGGCTCACAGCGCTGTCTGCTAGGCCACAAAGCAGCACAGAGTGGTTTGGGTTGGAAAGGACCTCAAAGCTCATCCAGTTCCACCCCCTGCCATGGGCAGGGACAGCTCCCACCAGCCCAGCTTGCTCAAGGCCCTCTCCTAGCTGGCTTTCAGCACTTCCAGGCTGAGAGCCTCTATAATCTCTCTGGGCAGCCTGTTCCAGTGCCTCAGCACCCTCATGGGGAACAACTGCTTCCTGATGGCCAAGCTCCATCCAGCTGCTCCCAGTTTGAAGCCCTCAGCCCTCACCCTGGCACTGCACAGGCCCAGGCTGCCTCCTCCCTGCAGCCAGCACAGAGCAAGCACTGGAGCAGGCTGTGGCTGCTTCAGCTCAGCATGCCTGGAAGAGGAGCTGGCAGTGCCCCCCTTTAACCCTTCCCTTCCCACAGCCTCCTGGCTGCTTCTGACCTTGCAAGCCTTTGCCTTTACCAGAGGGGAAGTGCCCAGAGGTGAAGCTTTGGGGCAGGCTCACAGCTTACCTATGTAACTGAGCAGAACTGGCAGAAAGATCAGTCCATGTGTGGCTCCCAGGAGAACCATGGCCAGGTACATCCTGAAGTAGAACACCTTGAAGATCTGAGACTTGGAAAAAGCCAGCACCACAATGCCTCCAAACTTGGTGAGGGTGATGCCACTGAAGACCTGCCAAGAGAAAGAGTTGAAGCAGGGCCTTAAGGAGTCCTCCTGCTTTAGGTAGCTAGCATCTGCTGAAATCCTGATGTCACCTGAGGCTCCTGTATGCAGTACCTCCACCTGTTAGTCCTTAGAACCAAACCCAAGACCTGCTCAGGACAAGAGTTCAGCTCCTTGGTCCTGCCAGACCCTGCAGCCCAGGCCAGGCTCAAACCCACCCTGCCTGGACAGCCACCTGAGTCAGTTACTCCTCCAGGCAGACACAGACACAACCACCACTGAAGTCAGTCCCACTCCAGTGGTGCCCCTGGCCTGGCTCCACTCTGCATCACCACAGGAGCCCTGCCCAATGCCACCTAGGTCACTTAGGTAAGTGACAGGACAGTGTTGCCCAAGCACTGAGCCCTGCTTAGGCTCCCAGAGCTCCACTGCAGTCCATGAGGGACAGCCCTGCCTACTCCTCTGAGGATTTGGAGCAGAGAGTCAGCAGTGCAATGAGACAACTGAGTCACAGAACAGTTCAGGCTGGAAGGGACCTCAGAGATCATCTACTCCAACCCCCTGCCATGGGCAGGGACACTTCCCATCTGGACTCAGCTGCTCAAGGTCTCATCCAGCCTGGCCTTGGACACCCCAGGGTGGAGGCACTGACAGCCTCCCTGGGCAGAGCCTGTTCCAGAGTCTCACCACTCTTATAATGAAAACACTTCTTCCTCAGCTCCAGCCTAACCCTGCTCAGCCTCAATTCATTCCTCCTTGGCCTGTCTCCAGACACCCTCAGGAGAATCCCTCTGCAGCCTTCCTGCAGGATCCCTTCAGGTCCTAGCAGGCAGCTACTGAGGTGCCCCTGGTGCCTTCTCCAGGCTGCACACCCCCAGCTCCCCCAGCCTCACAGCAGAGCTGCTCCAGCCCTGTGGCCTCCTCTGGACTCTCCCAACAGCTCTGTGTCCTTCTGCTGCTGGGGACAGCAGAACTGGAGGCTCAGCTCCAGCTCTCAGTTCTGTTCCCCATCAGGAACACCTGGAGCCTGCATGCCCCCCCTGTTACTACAGCTGTAGGTGGCCCTTCCAGAGTGCTCCAAGCACAGGCAAGGCCACCCCTGGTGCCTGGCAGCTGGGTACTCACCGAGCTGCCCATGTGTGCCAGCGCCTCCTGGGCCCGCTCCACCCTGCTGCCCTTGCTGCTGACGGTGAAGGCTCTCGTCACGTGGCTGCAGAACTCCACAGCAATGCCACAGCTCTGGGGGGAGAGAGACCTGCATGAGGCCACCCACAGCACCACCTGCATGCTCAGCTCTGGCAGCTCCAGCCGGCCTGGAGAGCTCCCAGCAGCTGTGTTCGGTTCCAGGCAGCCACTGGAGGCTACAGGCTCAGGAGGGTTCCCGGGGGCTGTGGTCCCTCAGCAGCAAGCAGCACTCAGCTGCTCCAGCAGGACTGAGAGCAGGAGGTGGCTTTAGAGGGCTGAGCATCCTTGGAAGCTGGTTCTAGGCAGTGCCTGAGCATGCAGGAGGCAGCAGGCTCTGGCTGTGGTCACACTGCCCTAGCAGACACAGACTGGATCCCACTGAAGGTCACCTACAGAGCCGCCCCGGAGCACGGCCGGCGGGGCAGGGGCAGGGCAGGGGCAGAGCCGCCCCGGAGCACGGCCGGCGGGGCAGGGGCAGGGCAGAGCTGGGGCAGAGCCGCCCCGGAGCACGGCCGGCGGGGCAGGGGCAGGGCAGGGGCAGAGCCGCCCAGGGGCAGGGCAGGGCGGCCGCCCGGAGCGCGGCGGGGGGCAGGGGCAGGGCAGGGCAGAGCCGCCCCGGAGCGTGGACGGCGGGGCAGGGGCAGGGCAGGGGCAGAGCCGCCCCGGAGCGTGGACAGCGGGGCAGGGGCAGGGCAGGGGCAGAGCCGCCCCGGAGCGTGGACGGCGGGGCAGGGGCAGGGCAGGGGCAGAGGCGCCCCGGAGCGTGGACGGCGGGGCAGGGGCAGAGCAGGGCAGGGGCAGAGCCGCCCCGGAGCACGGCCGAAGGGGCAGGGGCAGGGCAGGGGCAGGGGCAGAGCCGCCCCGGAGCACGGCCGGCGGGGCAGGGGCAGGGCAGAGCTGGGGCAGAGCCGCCCGGAGCACGGCCGGCGGGGCAGGGGCAGGGCAGGGGCAGAGCCGCCCTGGAGCGCGGCCGGCGGGGCAGGGGCAGGGCAGGGGCAGAGCCGCCCCGGAGCGCGGCCGGCGGGGCAGGGGCAGGGCAGGGGCAGAGCCGCCCCGGAGCGCGGCCGGTGGGGCAGGGGCAGGGCAGAGCAGGGGCAGAGCCGCCCCGGAGCGCGGCCGGCGGGGCAGGGGCAGGGCAGGGGCAGAGCCGCCCCGGAGCGTGGACGGTGGGGCAGGGGCAGGGCAGAGCTGGGGCAGAGCCGCCCCGGAGCACGGCCGGCGGGGCAGGGGCAGGGCAGGGGCAGAGCCGCCCCGGAGCGCGGCCGGCGGGGCAGGGGCAGGGCAGGGGCAGAGCCGCCCCGGAGCGCGGCCGGCGGGGCAGGGGCAGGGCAGGGGCAGAGCCGCCCCGGAGCACAGCCGGCGGGGCAGGGGCAGGGCAGAGCCGGGGCAGAGCCGCCCCGGAGCGTGGCCGGCGGGGCAGGGGCAGGGGCAGAGCCGCCCCGGAGCGTGGCAGGGCAGAGCAGGGCAGGCGCCCCGGAGCGGGCAGGGGCAGGGGCAGGGCAGGGGCAGAGCCGCCCCGGAGCGCGGCCGGCGGGGCAGGGGCAGGGCAGGGGCAGAGCCGCCCCGGAGCGTGGACGGTGGGGCAGGGGCAGGGCAGAGCAGGGGCAGAGCGCCCCGGAGCCGCGGCTGGCGGGGCAGGGGCAGAGCCGCCCCGGAGCGCGGCCGGCGGGGCAGGGGCAGGGCAGAGCCGCCCCAGCACACCTGGCAGGGCCGTGGGGCAGCAGCTTGCTCTCAGCTCTGCAGTCACCCCTTGGGAGCTGCTGGCTGCCAAGCTCTGGAGGCTTTCCCCAAGGCACCCTGCACAAGCAGCTCCCCCTGCCCATGCAGCAGCACCCCCAGGGCTGCCAGGAGAGCAAAGACAGCAGAAGCCTCAACACGAAGGCCTGCATCCCCCCCTTACACAACAGCAACCTCTGCTGTGCAGCAGCACCTGGCTCCCATGGCAGCCACACAGCTGCTCCTGCAGCACAGAGACCACCACCACAGGCAGCACAGCCTGGTGCTGCACCTCAGCAGTGCTGGGAGTATTCCCCAGTCATGCAATGGTTTGGGCTGGAAGGGGCCAGAAAGATCTAGGTCCAATCCCCTTGCCATGGGCAGGGTCACCTCCCACCAGCACAGCTTGCTCAAGGCCTCATCCAGCCTGGCCTTGAACACTTCCAGGCTGGGAGCCTCCACAGCTTCTCTGGGCAGCCTGCTCCAGTGCCTCAGCACCCTCATGGGCAAGAATTGCTTCCTCATGGCCAATCTAAATCCAGCTTCTTACACTCTGAGGCCATCACCTCTCATCCTGTCTCTCCAGGCCTTTGCCAGGAGTCCCTCCCCAGCTCTCCTGGAGCCCCCTTGGGTACTGGAAGGCTGCTCTAAGGTCTCCCCAGAGCCTTCTCTTCCACAGGCTGAACAGCCCCAGCTCCCTCAGCCTGTCCCCACAGGAGAGGTTCTGCAGCCCTCTGAGCATCTCTGTAGCTCCTCTGGACACTTTCCAACAGTTCCACATCCTCCTTGTGCTGCAGGCTCCAGAGCTGCCCCAGCACTGCAGGTGGGGTCTCAGCAGAGCAGAGGGGCAGAATCCCCTCCCTGCAGCCCACGCTGCTGGGGAGCAGCCCAGGACATAGCTAGGACTGGGCTGCAAGGGCCTGGTGCTGGCTCCTGTTGAGCTTCTCCTCCCCCAGCACCCCCAAGCCCTTCTCCTCAGCACTGCTCTCTGTCCATTCTCCCCCCAGCCCAGGATCAGTGCTTGGCACTGCCCCCACCCAGGTGCAGGGGCAGTTGGCTGTGTTGAACTCCTTGGGGTTGGCAGTGGCCACCTCAGGCAGAGCAGAACTGTTTCCTCCACCCCCCTGGATGCAGTGAGATGGTTCCATTACCTGTCAAATACCTCAGCCCAGTAGCACATACTACTGAAAACAGAGAGATGAGACAGAGCTGCTCAGGACCTGGGGACTGCAGCCAGGGCTGCCTCAGTGACTCACCATGACCAGGTTCACCAGTGACACTGCATTCAAGCTGATGCCCCAGAGCCACATCACTCCAAACATGTTGATGATGATCATAGCAATGGTTACTGACACCACCACAGCAGCCCAGACTTCAAAGCCAAGCAGCACAGCTGTCACCAGGAAGATGGAGCCCAAGGAGATGCAGAGGTTGAAGACAGCATCCTGCACAATGGTCAGGTACTGCTCGTAGAAGACATAGAAGACACTGCAGGAAGAGGAGGAGCTGCAGTCAGCCACTGCCCCCCCAGGGCCAGAGCAGCTCCTGAGCTGGGCACCTCCCTCACAGAATCAGTGAGGTTGGAAAAGACCTCAGAGATCATCAGTAAGTCCAAGCTGTCACCCAACACCTCCTGACAACTAAACCATGGCTCCAAGTGCCACATCCAATCCCCTCTGGAACACCTCCAGGGATGGGGACTCCACCACCTCCCAAGGGCCAACAACTCTCTCAGGGAAGAACTTTCTCCTCCCCTCCAGCCTAAACCTCCCCTGGCACAGCCTGAGACTGTGTCCTCTTGTTCTGGTGCTGGGTGCCTGGCAGAAGACACCAACCCCCACCTGGCTACAACCTCCCTGCAGGGAGTTGCAGAGAGCAAGAAGGTCTCCCCTGAGCCTCCTCTTCTCCAGGCTAAGCAACCCCAGCTCCCTCAGCCTCTCCTCACAGGGCTGTGCCCTCCTTATAGAGCTCACCAGCAGCTGGCTGCTCCACAGCCAGGCACCAGCTGCTGGGAGGGTTCCTCACTACCACCTCAGTCACAGGCTGGGTCTGGGACTCAAGTGTTGTGACCTGCTGAGACCTGCAGGCACTGCTGCAGAGGGGCTGAGCAGCTGCACTGAGGCCACAGGGGTGGTCAGGACTCTCTGGAGCCAAGAGACTATTCCAGCTGAGCAGATACCAGCTCCAGGGCACTGTGGTCACTAATCCAAGGGCTGGAGTGCATTAAGTGTTGGACAAGCAGGACTCAGCCCCACTGCTGCGTGTGCCTGCAGCTGAAGTCAACACAAGTGCAGCACAGCTTGCAGGGACCCAGGCCAGCCCAGCATCCCCTTGAGTCACCACTACTGACCCCAGCCATGAAGCCTAGGGAGGGCCTGACCTGAGGCCTGAGGCACTCCTGTAGTGGAAGACAAGTTTAAGCTGGTCTCACAGATCCATAGAAGGAGTTGGGTTGGAAGGGACCTCAAAGCTCATCCAGTGCCAACCCCCTGCCATGGGTAGGGACACCTCCCACCAGCACAGCCTGCTCAGGGCCTCATACAGCCTGGCATTGAACACCTCCAGGGAGGAGGCAGCCACAGACTCAATCTCCCCTCTCCCAGCTCAAAGCCACTGTCCCTCATCCTGTCACTCCCAGCCCTTGTCACAAGTCCCTCCCCAGCTCTCCTGGAGCCCTTCAGGTACTGCAAGGCTGCTCTGAGGTCTCCCCTGCAGCCTTCCCCAGGCTGCTCTGAGGTCTCCCCTGCAGCCTTCCCCAGGCTGCTCTGAGGTCTCCCCTGCAGCCTTCCCCAGGCTGAACAGCCCCAACTCTCTCAGCCTGTCCTCACAGGGGAGGTTCTGTAGCCCTCTGATCATCCCTGTGGCCTCCTCTGGACCCTCCCCAGCAGCTCCATGCCCTTGCTGTGCTGGGGCAGCAGTTGCCAGGCACAGCAAGGAGCCAGTTTCATTTTCCACTGCAGCAGCTCTGCATTCCCTGCTGGGGGACAGCCCCAGACTCAAGTCCCCCAGCACCTTCCCTCAGCTGCAGCTGGGCAGCTGTGCCCATACCTGTAGGGGAACACCCTGTAGCTGTGCCCTGGGATGCCCATGGTCTCCGTGATGTTGTCTGCCAGGGCCCGGGCCTGCTTCATGGCCTCGATGAAGTCGGAGGAGTCCTTCAGCACCGTGTGGTAAGTCATGAAGTAGGTGGCACCCACAGCAGCCTGCTCCTCGACCAGGTCCACGGCAGAGCTGTATGCAGCATGCCCTCTGCAGGGGCAGACAAGCACGGCAGGGGGCAGTCAGCACCCCCAGACCTGGCAGCCCCTGCGACTGGGTCTTGTTTCTAACAGCTCCCAACCAGGCTGCAAACCCAAGGGAGCTTCAGGGGGCTCCAGGACCCCACCACCCTGCTGCCCAGGGGGCTCCTGACCCTGCCTGTCCAGCTTGCTGCTCCCTGCTGCCCAGGGGGCTCCAGGACCCCACCACCCTGCTGCCCAGGGGGCTCAGGACAATGCCTGCCCAGCTTGCTGCTCCCTGCTGCCCAGGGGGCTCAGGACCCTGCCTGCCCAGCTTGCTGCTCCCTGCTGCCCAGAGGGGAAGCTGCTGCTCCACATGGCTGCTGAGCCTTTGCCTGGCACAATTCCAGGTCATTCCTTCTCCTTCTAGCACCTGAGCCTAGGGAGCAGAGCCCAGCCCCAGCTCCTGCAGCCTCCTCTCAGGGAGCTGCAGAGAGCAATGAGGTCTCCCTCAGCCTCCTCTTCTCCACACTCAACACCCCCAGCTCCCTCAGCTGCTCCTCCCCATCCCTCTTCCCCACCTTTGTTGCCCTTCTCTGGACCTGCTCCAGCCTCTCAATGTCCTTCTTGGCATGAAGGGCCCAAAGCTGAACCCAGCACTCAAGCTGTGGCCTTCCTTCAGGACATCCCACACCCGACTCCCAGCCTTGCAGGCAGAACTCACAGCTCCAGAGCAAGGCTCTCTGACACTGCTCCAAGCAAGACACACAGGGTATGGCTCTTACCCTTTGCCACACTTGGGGTTGGGGTTGTCAGCCAGGAACATGGGCAAAAACCTCATGAAGTCCTTGCCCTGAGGCCTCTGCTTGCCTTCGGGAGTCAGCGGTCGACAGCGGGTGCAGGATGGGTCAGAGACTGGAGACAGGCAGGGAGAAGGTCACCCCAGGGGCAAAGGTCACCCCAGGGTCAAGCTCACCCCAGGGGCAGGCATCCCTTGGGCTAACACTGCTGCCTTGCAGTGCTGCAGGGAACAGCCCCACAAAGAGCACTCTGATGGACTGACTGACCAGCTCTCAACCCTACAATGGTTTGGGTTGGAAGGGACCTTCAAGGCCACCTCAAAGATCACCTCCCACCAGCCCAGCTTGCCCAAGCCCTCAGCCAGCCTGGCTTTCAACACTCCCAGTCCTGAAGCCTCCACAGC
The DNA here is from genome assembly GCA_011125475.1 of Melanerpes aurifrons. Classification (NCBI taxonomy): domain Eukaryota; kingdom Metazoa; phylum Chordata; class Aves; order Piciformes; family Picidae; genus Melanerpes; species Melanerpes aurifrons. The sequence continues at coordinate 571,066 of WWNC01000125.1, read as the reverse complement.
TGCTCTGGGCAACCTGTTGCAGTGCCTCACCACCCTCATGGGGAAGGATTTCTCCTTGTCTAGTCTCAACCTATCCTCCCCCAGTTCTGAAGCCTTGCACCAAATGTGTAGCCCTTCCTCTTTCACCACTCCCAAGGCAATGGCTGCCTGAGCACTCAGTTGCTTGTGCAGCATCTGCATCAGAGCTGCTGAGGATTAGACCAGGCTGAAGGGCTGGAACAGGCTGCCCAGGGAGGCGCTTGAGCCTCCAACCCTAGACATACTCAAGGTCAGGCTCAACAAGGCTCTGAGCAACCTGATCTAGAGAGGATGACCCTGCTGACTGCAGGGGTGCTGGGTTAGATGTCCTCTGGAGGTCCCTTCCAACCCCTAACATCCTGTGTGATCCCTTCCAACCCAGAGCATTCTCTGCTTTGAGCAAGACCAGAGCACCAAGTCTGTTTGCTCTCCTGAAGCCAGCAGAGGGATCAGGGGTGTTTCCTAGCAGGGTATTTTGAGCCCAGGCAGTCAGCTGTCTTGGGTGGGCTGCCCTCAGGCTCAGCATGCCAGCAGGACTCCAAGAGCAGCTTCACACAAGGCTCATTCACCTGACTCCTCACAACCCAAGGCAGTCCCCCAGGGAGAAATGGATGCCAGTACCTGAAGCATTGCAGAACTGCCCAGTGGTGTTGTAGACTCTGCAGCAGGAGGACTGTGGCTTCACCCAGTCAAAGTAGTCATCAATCCAGGAGGAGGGAGCATAGCCTATCCTGGTGCTGGTAAAATCAGGTAGCACCCATCAGGCACCTCATGTTCCATGCCAGGACACACCCCTTGGTCTCTCCAGTGCTGACTCAAGCCATGCCAGCAAGTCCTGGTCCAAGCTGCTTGGCTCTGCATGTAGCCCCTGCTCCAGCTCCTGCTTCAAGAGCCAGCCTTGTCCTAACACTGCAGCTAGCAAACACCAGGAGCCCCCTCCCTGCACTCAGGTTCCACTGCCAGGCTCAGCTCCCCATTCCCCCTCCCCTCTGTGCCCCATTCCAGGTGCTGCTGCCCCAGCTCTCAAGCAAGGCTCCTCCTCCAGTTAGGCTGAAGCAAAACCTCTGAGCTATGGTGGAAGGAAGCAGGAGGAGACATTCTTCAGCTAGCTGCTGAACTCCAGATGCAATCCCTGCCCAGCCTTGCCAGGCTAAGCTTATCCAGCAGGTTGAAAGCTGAGCATGCAGCTGACTTTCCAGGAGAGCTTACCCACACCAAGAGCTTCTCCCCAGGTTTTCCTGCCTACCATTCCCAGATTCCTTGGAGGATCAAGCCCCATCTCCCAACCCAAATGCATCTGTACCCCACCAGTCCAGACAGGTTTCCCCTCCATCCCAGGAGGTTGCCACAGCTTTCCCCTCTCCCCAAAGCAGAGTCAGCTGTCCAACCAGCAGCTGAGCTGGGGCCAAGGGCCAAGGACACAGTGGTCAGCTGCACCTCCTCCATGTGAGGAAGCAGAGACAAGCATGGCAGACTTACTAGCTGCTGATTTCTGCTGCATTGAAGATCTGCTGGACAAGGGAGTTGTTGTTGCATCCCATTCCACCACACACCATGTTCTGCCCTTCCAGAGTGGTGTAGTTGTGGCCCTCCTCCAGCACAAAGTAGACTGGAGGGCCTGCATGCAGGTACTGGAGCTGGCTGAAGTAATCCATGACATAGGAGTCCTGAGGGGGACAGGCTGCAGTTACTGATGGCCAGGGGGCACAGGGAGGCAACTCAGGCTCTGAGTCAGCCTCTGGCTCCTGACCACTGCCCTGCACCTCAGACTTACATCTGGCATGGACAGAGCCTGGTCCAGCCCAATCTCCACGTTGTGCACAACTGCTATGCTGAAGGACAGGACCCCCACAAACACTGCCACCTGCAGAGAGAGCATGGCAGGGAGAGCTGCAGGGGCAGCACTCACTCAGCTGACAGGGCCCAGGCAGAGGGGCTCTGCTGCAGGCATGCCAACCAGGCCTGCCACAGCAGTGGCAGGGAAGCCCAGCTCCACAGAGCTCCCCTTCAGAGCCACCAGGGAGGGTTTACACTTGGAAGGCAGCAGGGAGAGACCTTCTGCAAGGAAGCTCAAAGTGAGCTAAGATGAGCAGCCCCCACCCCCCCAGCTGGATGCAGTGCTGAGCTGGAGTCAACTCTCCTCACAGCCCATCCCCACAGCTGTGTTTTGCAGCAGTAGTTGATAACACTGCAGAGTTTTGGCTACTGTTGAGTAAGTTGCCAGGCTGTGGCCTTTCACCATTTCCCTGCCCCAAGAGTACATTGAGGGGTGGGCAAGACCTTGGGAGGGGGCAGGGCTGAGCCAGACTGGCCCAAGGGGTGTTCCATGCCACGTGAGGTCAGCTCAGGTATCAGAATGAAATGAGAGGAGGAAGTGGGGATTGGTCCATGGTGTCCAGCCTCCTAAGGGCCATCCAGAGGGAACTGGACAAGCTGCAGAGCTGGGCACAAGCCAACCTCAGGAGGTTCAACAAGACCAAGGGCAGGGTCCTGCAGCTGGGTGGAGGCAACCCCAGGCCCAAATGCAGGCTGGGCAGGGACTGGCTGGAAAGCAGCCCTGAGGAGAGAGCCTTGGGGGTGCTGGGGGAGGAGAAGCTCCCCAGGAGCTCTCAGTGTGCACTTGCAGCCCAGAAAGCCAACCAGAGCCTGGGCTGCAGCAGGAGAAGTGTGGCCAGCAGGGCAAGGGAGGGGATTCTCCCCCTCTGCTCAGCTCTGGGGAGACCCCACCTGGAGTCCTGCCTCCAGTTCTGCAGCCCCTATGACAAGAGGGATCTGGAGGGGCTGGAAGGTGTCCAGAGCAGGGCCAGGAGGAGGAGCAGAGGGCTGGAGCACCTCTCCTGTGAGGACAGACTGAAGGAGTTGGGGCTGTTCAGGCTGGAGAAGAGAAGGCTCCCAGGTGACCTCATTGTGGCCTTCCAGGATCTGAAGGGGGCTCCAGGAAGGCTGGGGAGGGACTGCTCAGGATCTCAGGCAGTGCTAGGACTAGGGGGAATGGAATGAAGCTGGAGGTGGGGAGATTGAGGCTGGAGGGGAGGAGGAAGTTCTTCCCCAGGAGAGTGGTGAAGCCCTGGAATGGGTTGTGCAGGGAAGTGGTTGGGGCCCTGTCCCTGGAGGTGTTTAAGCCCAGGCTGGCTGAGGCTGTGGCCAGGCTGATGTAGTGTGGGGTGTCCCTGCCCATGGCAGGGGGGTTGGAACTGGCTGATCCTTGTGGTCCCTTCCAACCCTGACTGATACTGTGATACTATACTAAGGAGCCACCAAGCTGAGAGAGTTCTGCTTCTTGACACTGACCATGTCCTGCTGCTGGGCAGTGCAGACCAATCCCTCTCTCCCTGCTTTCACTTCCATGTGCTCTATTGCTTCTGCTCATTATGGTTACTGAAGTTGCTTCTACCTTATTACTGGCTCGGTTAGATTTTCCCCCTGCCCATTTAAGAGGGGGAGTGATAGAGCAGCTTTGGTGGGCAACTGGCCACCAAGCCAGGGCCAAACCACCATATGAGTTCTGACATCTGCCTAGGGTGACTGGGTTGTCAGTAACACAGCTCTTAAAGCTAGGCCTTGGACAAGCCATGGACCAGCCTCTTACTAACAAGAAACACTGCTGCAGCCCCCAAAGCTTATCCCAGGGGTAATGTTAAAGCAGAGATGCCAGCAGCTGTTAGGATGTTAGGGGTTGGAAGGGACCCAAAGAGATCATTGAGTCCAACCCCCCTACCAGAGCAGGACCACAGAATCCAGCACAGGTCACACAGGAACACATCCAGACAGGGCTGCAAAGGCTCCAGGGAAGGAGACTCCACAACCTCTCTGGGCAGCCTGCTCCAGGGCTCTGGGACCCTCCCAGTCAAGAAGTTCCTCCTCATGTTGAGAGGGAACCTCCTGTGCTGCAGCTTCCATCCATTGCCCCTTGTCCTATCACAGGGCACAACTGAGCAGAGCCTGTCCCTGTTCTTTCCTCCCAGACCCCAGCCCTCAGCTATTGATAGACTTTGATCAGATCCCTCTCAGTCTTTGCCTCTCCAGACTAAGCACCCCCAGGGCTTTCAGCCTCTCCTCCCCAGGCAGTGCTGCAGTCCCTTCAGCATCCTTGCAGCCCTCCCTTGGACTCTCTCCAGCAGATCCTTGTTCCTCCTGAGCTGGGGAGCCCAGACCTGGATGCAATATTCCAGGTGAGGTCTCCCCAGGGCAGAGCAGAGGGGGAGGAGAACCTCCCTGGCTCTGCTGGCCACACTCCTCTGCTGCACCCCAGGACCCCATTGGCCTTCTTGGCCCCCAGGGCACATTGCTGTCCCATGCAGAACTTGTTAGCCACCAGCACTCCCAGGTCCTTTGCCCCAAGGATGCTTTCCAGCACATCACCTCCCTGCCCAGTCTACACCGAAGGTTTCTGTTCAGTGCAGGCCTCCAGGCTCCCTGCACTATAGCTGCAGTGGGCAGGGTGCTGCCTGGCAGCAGGGCACACTCACCACGATGGGCCTCATCCAGTCCTTCAGCAGGTATGGAGAGTAGAGGTTCTTGAAGAACAGAAAGAGGATGCTCTCGGCAGGCTGGACTGCAGTGCCTTCCTCACTGCTCTGGATGCAGCACAGGACGTCCAGCCGGTTCCTCTGCAAGGGGATTGAAGGGCAGGCTCAGCACAGCGGCACAGACACGGGCCCGGCCCTGCCCCCCGCCCCCGCCTCCCCTCCTGCCCCCGGCCCTGTCCCCTGCCCGGCCCTGCGGCCCCGCCTCCCCCCCTGACCCCTGCCCCGCGGCCCCGCCTCCCCTCCTGACCCCTGCCCCGCGGCCCCGCCTCCCCTCCTGACCCCTGCCCCGCGGCCCCGCCTCCCCTCCTGACCCCTGCCCCGCGGCCCCGCCTCCCCCCCGATCCCTGCCCCCCCTCCCCTCCTGCTCCCGCCCCCGGCCCTGCCCCGCGGCAACGCCTCCTCCCCGCCCCCAGCCCCGCGGCCCCGCCTTCCCCACTGATCCCGGCCCCGCCTCCTCCTGCCCCCGCGGCCCCGCCTCTCCTCCTGCCCCGCGGCCCCGCCTTCCCCACTGATCCCGGCCCCGCCTCCTCCTGCCGCCGACCCTGAGCCTCCTGCCGCCGGCCCTGCCCCGCGGCACCGCCTCAGCCCCTGCCCCCTGCCATGCCCTGCGCCTCCCCGCAGCATTGCCTCCCCTCCTGCCCCAGGCCCTGCCCCGCGGCACCGCCTCCCCCCGCCCTGCCCCGCGGCACCGCCTCCCCCCGCCCTGCCCCGCGGCACCGCCTCCCCCCCCGCCCTGCCCCCTGCCCTGCGCCTCCCCGCGGCATCGTCTCCCCTCCTGGCCCCGGCCCTGCCCCGCGGCGCCGCCTCACCTCCTGCCGCCGCACGTCCAAGCCCAGCAGGCTGACGAAGCAGGTGACCTGCAGCAGGAAATCGATCAGCACGGCCGCGCCGGCGAATAGCGAGAAGGTGCGGACCGCAGGCATGCCCGACAGCGACCCTGCGAGGGGACGGCAGCCTGAGACCCCAGGCCTTCCCTCCCTTCTCCCCTTCCCTCCCCAGGCAGCCGCCTACCCCCTCTCTCCTTCTCTTCCCCCCACTCCCCCTTTAGACAGCCCCATCTGGACAAGCCCCTCTTCTCTACCCCTGCCTACACAGCCGCCCAGCAGACCACCCTCCACTTCCAGTGTTAGCAGCACAAAGCCTCTCCACAGTGCAACAGAGCAGCTGCCCTGCGCCTGGCCCTGGCTGCTGCCTGCCCTGCTCAGGCCCTGCAGGACTGGCAAGCTGTAAGCCAGCTCCCAGCTCCTGGTCTTGTGCAGGCTGCCTAAGAGGGCAGCTCAGGAAGCAGAGCTGCCAAGCCAGGTGCTGCTGCAGCAGCGGCAAGCTACAGCTCAAGGGAACAAGTTCACTGTGAAAGGCAAGCTTCCATCGGAAGGGTAACAGCTCAAGACATGTGAGACCACAACCTGTCCCAGGAGCCTTCTCCCCAGCAGGGACAAGATCACAGAAGTCCCAGAATGGGTTGGAAGGGATCTTCAAGATCATCCAGTTCCAACCCCCTGCCATGGGCAGGGACACCTCCCACCAGCCCAGCTTGCTCAAGGCTTCATCCAGCCTGGCCTTGGACACCTCCAGGGAGGAGGCAGCCACAGCCTCCCTGGGCAGCCTGTGCCAGAGTCTCACCACCCTCACTGCAAACAATTTCTTCCTCATCTCCAGTCACAACCTCCTCTCTTCCAGCTTCAATCCATTACCTCTCTTCCTGTCACTTTAAGCCCTTGTCAAGACTCCCTCCTCAGCTTTCTTGCAGCCCCTTCATGCACTGGAAGATGACTGAATGTAACCCAGGAGTAAGTGCAGCCTGACTCCTGATGCATTGCTAAAGACAGATATAGACTTAGAATAGAACTAACCACGTTGGAAGAGACCTTTGAGATCATCAAGTCCAACCTCTCACCCAGCACCATCTGATCAACTAAACCATGGCACCAAGGGCCTCAGCCAGGCTCCTCCTAAACACCTCCAGGGATGGGATGAGGACTCTACCACCTCCCTGGGCAGCACATCCCAGTGGGCAATCTCTCTTGCTGGGAAGAACCTTTCTCCTCACCTCCAGCCTAAACCTCCCCTGGCACAGCTTGAGACTGTGTCCTCTTGTTCTGCTGCTGCTTGCCTAGAAGAGACCAACCCCCACCTGGCTACAACCTCCCTGCAGGGAGTTGGAGAGAGCAAGAAGGTCTCCCCTGAGCCTCCTCTTCTCCAGGCTAAGCAACCCCAGCTCCCTCAGCCTCTCCTCACAGGGCTGTGCTCCAGACCCCTCCCCAGCCTCATTGCCCTTCTCTGGACACCTTCCAGCAGCTCAACATCTTTCTTAAACTGAGGAGCCCAGAACTGGACACAGGACTCAAGGTGTGGCCTCAGCAGTGCTGAGCACAGGGCACAAGGACTTCCCTGCTCCTGCTGGCCACACTCTTCCTGCTGCAGGCCAGGATGCCCTCGGCCTTCTTGGCCCCCTGGGCACACTGCTGGCTCTTGTTCAGCCTACTGTCAATCAGCACCCCCAGGTCCCTCTCTGCCTGGCTGCTCTCAGCCATTCTGACCCCAGCTTGTGACTTGTCAGTCACTCCAGGCAGTAGAAAGCTCCAAGTCTCTAGGCTGCACAGCCTGGCAGATTCAGAATCACAGCTTTTGACCTGTGCCAGTCTTAGCTGTGCCCACCCCAGGAGGGGTGAAGTTAAACTTGGTGTTAGCAATGAACAGCTAAAAGCCTCCTCTGCAGGGTTTTGCTGTGTTTCTATCTCAGAGTTGCATTTCTTCTTGCAGCATGCAGACCTAGGGCCCTCATCCTCACAAGGCAAGGAAATCTTACCCAGAAAGAATGCCACAGCCTCTGAAAGAGATGAGAGGAGCATGCTGGGGGCCACATCCCCCAGGACTCTGCCAATCTGCTTATCCAGAGTTTCCCCCTGCAGGCGCTCATCCCTCTGTTGAGGACAAGGGTTGGTTAGAGGTCTGCACCATGCAGCTCAGGAAGTGCTCACATGGCTTTAAAATCAGCCACCCAAGCCACTTCCACACATCCAAGCCACCCTGCACCATTTTCTCAGCATTAACATGAGGTCAGGCCAGCACACTCTCCAGTAGAACGGCAGCCAGAACATCCCCTGAGGCCTTGCTCCAACCCCAGCGTTCAGCAGCAAGTTCAGCACAGCAGCCAAAGCCACCCAGAGGCAGTGCCAGCTCCAGGAGGTGGTGGAGGCTGTCAGATTAGACAGCAGGTTACCAACTGAGAATTAATGCCAGAGGGCCCTGGTCTGAGGCATGGAGTTTAGTCCATGAGTGCTGCTCACAGCACACTAAAATGACAAGAGATCAAGGCAGCTACCAGAGCAGGTTGTTAGTCACAGAATGTGAGGGACTGGAAGGGACCTCCAAAGCTCACCCAGTCCAACCCCCTGCCAGAGCAGCATCACCCAGGAACACATCCAGGTGGGGGTTGAATATCTCCAGAGAGGGAGACTCCACAACCCCCCTGGGCAGCCTGCTCCAGGGCTCTGGCACCTCACAGGGGAAAAATCCTTCCTCGTGTTTCCATGGCACTTCCTCTGCCTCAGCTTCCACCACTGCCCCTGGTGCTGGCATTGGGCATCCCCCAGCAGAGCCTGGCTCCAGCCTCTGGGCATCACCCTGCACAGCTTTAGCAACAGCAAGGAGGTCACCCTCAGGCTCCTCCTCTCCAAGCTCCAGAGCCCTCAGCTCCCTCAGGAGGAAGATCTTCCACTGCCTTCAGCATCTCTGTGGCTCTGTGCTGGACTCTCTCAAGCAGTTCCCTGAGGGCCTTCTTGACCTGAGGGCTCCAGAGCTGGACACAAGATTCCAGATGTGGCCTCCCCAGGGCAGGGTAGAGGGGCAGGAGAAGTTCTCTGACCTACTGCCCTTCTAATCCAGCCCAGGATGCCCTTGGCCTTCTTGGCCACAGGAGCACATTGCTGGCTCATGGTCAACCTTCCATCCACCAGGCCCCCCAGGCCCTTTTCCCCTTCACTGCTCTCCAACAGCTCAGCACCCAACCTATCCTGCTCCCTGGGGTTGTTAAATGTTGTACCTCTGTAGTTTGAGGACCAGCAGCTGTTAGGTGAGCTGGAGGCCACCCAGCAGTAAGGAAAACAAATGGTTTCATGTTGGAGTGGGGAGGTGGAAGGAAGGAAAGCTACATCTCATCTTGGCTCTCTTCAAGACCACTACACATCCTGTGAGACTGCAGAGCTCCTCAGACTGGGCTGAGCACCAGAATGAAGAAAACCTTCTGCTCCATGCCAACAACCTTCAAAGACCAGGGACATACTTGGGAGAGACTGGGTGAGAGAAGACCTACCTGAAGTGTCTGCACCATGATGAAAATGTTGTCTACCCCAATAGCCAGCACCAAGAAGGGAATGACTTCTATCACAATCAGTGTTACTGGGATCCCAAAGTAGCTGAAAATGCCTGTGGAGCATGCCACTGAGCTCAGGACAATCAGGATGCCTGCAATGCCCAGAGAGATCTTTGAATCCACCTAAAAGAAACAGCCATGACTGTGAACCAAAGCAGTAGCACCACACAGCACAGATCACAGCAAGGGTCTAAACCTTAACTCTTGCATTTGTGTAGTCAGCAGAAAGCTTTGAGCTGAATCTTCAAAAGATCCAGAGCTGGGGAACCAACCTTGAAGCTGCAAGCCTGAAAGCTTCAGTTAACTACACTATAAGTAAAACCAGGAGTAGCTGAGCCTACAGAACACCCCTGAGTTGTCAGGTATGACAAGGACAGTGGTGCCCCTGGCTCCTGCTAGGGCTCAGTGCTTTAAGACAAGGTTGAAGCACTACATTGCAAAAATAAAGTCACTTAAAGCTAAGGAACAAACAGTCAGCAACCTGCAGCTTTGAGGTTTATAGCACTCAGAATGGTGGGGGTTGGAAGAGACCTCTGAAGAACAAGTCCAAAACCCCCTGCCAGACCCAGAGCAGGTCACCCAGGAATGCATCCAGGCAGGCCTTGGAAGTCTCCAGAGATGAAGGACTCCACAACCTCTCTGGGCGGCCTGCTCCAGGGCTCTGCCACCCTCACAGTAAAGAAGTTCCTCCTCCTGTTTAGATGGAGCTTCCTATGGTCAAGTTTACAGCCATTCCCTCCTGCTCTGTCAGTGGGCACCACTGAAGAGAGTCTGGCCTCATCCTCCTGACCCCCACCACTCAGATCTTTGTGAGCATTGATCAGATCCCCCTCAGCCTCCTCTTCCCCAGGCTAACCACCCCCAGCTCTCTCAGCCTCTCCTCCCATGAGAGCTGTTCCAGTGCCCTCAGCATCTCAGTTGCCCTGTGCTGGACCCTCTCCTGTAGTTTTTTTCCTTACCAGCAGTCTTCTGCAGCTCTGGATATGCCCCAAAGCTATGGAGATGTAGACAAACATCACAATGTAGCTGATCAGCACCGTGCTAATGTCCCCCCTGCTCTCCCGGTTGATTTCGTCCTCGATGCTCCGCTCAGCCGAGAAGGAGATGCTTAAGTTGGGATTGTTGTAGTTCCTCACAAAGTTAATAAACCTGCAAGAAAAAGCCAGTCAGTCACACCCTAAAAGATCAAGCACCTTGTGGTAGAAGCCACAGAGTATCTTTGGTTGGAAGAGACCTTCAAGACCATCTGTGAGAGACTAAAAGCTTGTCTCTCCTGATGCGACTCAACAAAGATAGAACCAACGACCGAGGCCACCTCTGGGAATATGCAAAAGACCAAGATAATCTCCAGCCATCAAGTTCCCCGGAAAGGGAGGGTGGGGAGACAATGGATTCACCACCTGGCCCCTGATTTCCTGAGGGACAATACTTGGACACATAGCTAAGGACTAAAAAACTGAGGAAGCCACTGGAGGAACACAGAGAGAGAGAGGAAACCCACAGGAGGAACACACACACACACACAGAGGGAGGGAGGAAACCACCACAGAAGGAGCACACAGAGAGAGGGGGAGAGGGAGAAAACCCACAGGAGGAGCACACAGAGAGAGGGGGAGAGGGAGAAAACCCACAGGAGGAGCACACAGAGAGAGGGGGAGAGGGAGAAACCCACAGGAGGAACACACAGAGAGAGGGAGAAACCCACAGGAGGAACACACAGAGAGAGAGGGGGAGAGGCAGAAACCCACAGGAGGAACACACACAGAGAGAGGGGGAGAGGCAGAAACCCACAGGAGGAACACACACAGAGAGAGGGAGGAAACCCACAGGAGGAGGACAATGGTGCTGTGAAGGAAAAGAGAATACCAGGAGAGGAAAAATGACAGAGACATCATCACAAAGCCTGGAAGAAGCAGAGCCCCTTCTCTATGTCCTAAGATCTGCCTGCTGAAACTCATGGAGCTGAAGAGGCTGCCCAGAGAACCACCTCTCTTCTCCAGCCAAAGCCTCAGCAGCCTTTCTCTACAGACCCAGGCTGCCCAGAGGACCACCTCTCTTCTCCAGCCAAAGCCTCAGCACCCTTCCTCTACAGACCCAACATCTCCTGCAGCACCTTTCCTCCACAGACTCAAACTGGCTTGGGGAGGGGAGAGTGGTTATGGTAATATCATTCCTTTCCTCTTCTCTCTCTCCCTCTCTATTTTCTCTCTCCTCTTCTGATCCATCCACTGTTTATGTAATCAATAGCCTGACTGGTGATGTTTTGGCCTGGCTTGTGCCTCATTTCACAACACAGGAATACTCAAAGGAACTGAGGCTCTTTCCCTCTCCAGACCCAGACACCACCCAACCTCAGACGTGAAGCCTGCTTAAGGTAAGATTCCAGGCAGTGCTTTGGGGACCTTCCTCATGTCTGCCAGAGGGGGCTGCTGACTACACAGCCTTAGAAGCCTGCTCCAAGCACCTCTGCTGAAATGCTTTCCAAGTGCTCTCCAGAGCCTGAGGACAAGCAGCTCTCAGCTATCCCAAAGGGCAGGTGCAGTTTTCCCTGAAGGGGGACCTAGAAATCCAGACATGAAACATGAGTGCTGCTTGCTCACAGCACCTAACAGCTCATGAGCCTTCATCTCAGTCCCCCCAGCTGAAGGGAGGCACTGCTGGCACACAGGGGACAGCTGTACCTAGTCTCACTTCCCAGCCCAGCAGTGTTCATCCAGACTTGGCCCTGGCAGCCGGCTTCTGCAAGCTAACATCAGCTCCTCAAGAGGGTGAGGGGAATAAGAGCTTCAAAAGTGCCTTCCAGATGAGGATCTAAATTCAGTTGCAGAGTTACAGGACACTGCTGGACACTTCCACTGGTGCTGAATGGTCCAGTGGGCTGAAGAGCACCTGTGTACTCCTGGCCTAAATAGAAGTCATTCAAATACTTTCTGAACCACTTACAAGTACTCCTGGACTGGATGCTCACTGACAGAACTCAGACCCATCTCCTCAAATCATCTCAAGCTGGAAGGGAGCCATAAAGATCATCAGGTCCACCTCCCTGCTCCTCACAGAACAGCCTGAAACTAAACTATGTGACTGAAGGCATTGTTCAGAAACCCCTTGAACTCTGGCAGGCTTGGTGCTGTTACCACTGCCCTGGGGAGCCTGTCCCAGGGACCAGCCACCCTCTCAGGGAAGAGCTTTTCCTGATGCCCGCTCTGAACTTCCCCTCATGCAGCTTCATCCTGTTTGTGTCCTAGCAGGGGTCACCAGACAGAGGAGCTAAGGACAGCCCCCCCTCTGTTGTCCCCTTTGAGGAAGCTGTGGCCTGTGATGATGTTGTTCTGACAGCAGTGTAAGGAGGCAAACAAAAATGAGGGGAAAGCTAGAAACCAGAGCTGGACAATTTAAAGGCAGAAGGACCTTGGGACCTCAGGGGAGATTTAACACAAAGATCAAACATCAGTGAGAAGCAAGCAGGGAAATCAGAAGTTTGATAGGATGCCAGACAAAGTCTTGTGACCAGTAGAACCTGTCCTCAGCTGGTTTTGCTGCCTCTGATGGCATCCCTGTAGCTACACTGAGAAGCTGTCAGCACAGTGCAGGTGGTTTTATGCCTCTACATACCAAGGTGCTCCAAGCAGTGCATGCACCTCAGAGCAGAGGAAGCCTACTCACTCTTTTTCCCATGCCAAGGCCTTCATTAGCTTTCTTGAGTCATTGTAGTAGTTGTTGACAGGAAAAGTAATAATAAGAGCTGTAGCATTATTATAGTTATCACCTGTAGAGGAAGGGGGAAAAAAGAGAGATCAGGCTTTGTGAACTGGAGCTTCCCTTCCAGTGCAGACTGCTACAGGGCAGTTTGAAACCAGCACTGCCCACAGCAATCCCATCCCTACACCTCCATTAAATGCCATGTTCAACACTGAGCTCTCCAACATGCTACTGAAGTAAGAATGGAAGCTGAGAAACACTCCAGGTTGTCTCAGTCAGTCAGCAGTCATCCTTTGCTAGCCTCATGGCACCCCACACCCTGCATGCTTAGACAAGGGGCTGCTATGTAAGCAGTGCTGCTGACTTTCCACCTAACAAGAATGGGGTTTCCTAAGCACTGTGTGCTTCTTGCTTTGAGTAACATCTGAGCAAGCAAGTGTGCAACCCCTGCAGTTTCATCAAAGGCAGCTGCAGTACCTCTGGGGTTGACCTCCCCATCAGGTCAGGTTTAAGTGGATGCACTGCCTGAACAAAACACTCTGGCTTTAGACTACTATGGAAGGATCTCCTTTGTGAACACCACTGACTCTTAACTGCTCAGTACCAGCAGTCAGACCAGGGATAGCACACTCCAAAGCAGAAGTACAGGCACATCTCAGCAAGTCAGCTGGAGATACTTCCATGGCTGTGTCTAGCACCCAGAAATCCCTTAGCAGGCCCAGAGCAGACCAAACCTCTGCATGATCTCAGGTAGTGATAGGACTAGGGGGAATGGAATGAAGGTGGAGGTGGGGAGGTTGAGGCTGGAGGGGAGGAGGAAGTTCTTCCCCAGGAGAGTGGTGAAGGCCTGGAATGGGTTGTCCAGGGAGGTGGTTGGGGCCCTGTCCCTGGAGGTGTTTAAGCCCAGGCTGGCTGAGGCTCTGGGCAGGCTGATCTAGTGTGGGGTGTCCCTGCCCATGGCAGGGGGGTTGGAACTGGATGATCCCTGTGGTCCCTTCCAACCCTGACTGAAACTGTGATACTGGAACAAGTGTGTTGCAGTAGCAGACTGCTTGCATTTGGCACTTCCAGAGCATTGAATCATAGAATCAATAAGGTTGGAAGAGACCTCAAGGATCACAAGTCCAACCTGTCACCCAAAACCTCATGACTAACTAACTCATGGCTCCAAGTGCCACATCTAATCCCCTCTTGAACACCTCCAGGGATGGGGACTCCACCACCACAGCAGCACATTCCCATGGCTAACAACTCTCTCTGGGAAGAGCTTTCTCCTCACCTCCAGCCTAAACTTCCCCTGGCACAGCTTGAGACTGTGTCCTCTTGTTCTGGTGCTGCTTGCCTGGGAGAAGAGACCAACCCCCACCTGGCTGCAACCTTCCTTCAGGTAGTTGTAGAGAGCAATAAGCAGACCACCTCTCATCTCAACACTGGAAACTTACTGAAGCCAGCCCTGCTCACTGGCATGTAACCAGCCCTGCTAGATGAGGATGCACCTCTAGTGCCAAAGCCAGCACACAAGCATGGCCTGCCCAGGCTAGCTCCAACGTTGCTGTGCCACCTACCATCATATCCTCCCAACACCAGCCAGGGAAACACAGGTCCACCAAACGTTCCTAAGCAGGGATCGTGAAGGAAGCTCGTGTCATTCAGTGAGGCTGGAGCCCTGGAGAGATCACCAGCAACTGTTAGCTCCTGCTGGACAGCTGAGGCACAGCACCACAGACAACAGAAACAAGAAGCTGCTGGACTGCAGCTCTCAAGAGAGAAGCAAGACTGCTAGTGGCACATTTCAGAGATTCACAGAATGGTTTGGGTTGGAAGGGACATCAAAGCTCACCCAGCTCCAACCCCCCTGCCATGGACAGGGACACCTCCCACCAGCACAGCTTGCTCAAGGCCTCATCCAGCCTGGCCTGGAACACCTCCAGGGAGGAAGCATCCACATCCTCCCTGGCAACCTGTGCCAGAGTCTCCCCACCCACACTGCAAAGAATTTCTTCCTCATCTCCAGTCTCAACCTCCCCTCTTCCACCTTCAATCTGTTGCCCCTCATCCTGGCACTCCCAGCCCTTGTCACAAGTCCCTCCCCAGCTCTCCTGGAGCCCTTCAGGTACTGCAAGGCTGCTCTAAGGCCTCCCTGCAGCCTTCTCTTCTTCAGGCTGAACAGCCCCAACTCTCTCAGCCTGGCCCCACAGGGGAGGTTCTCAGCCCTCTGGTCATCTTTGTGGCCTCCTCTGGAGCCTCTCCAGCAGCTCCAGGTCCTTCTTGTGCTGGGGGCCCCAGAGCTGGAGGCAGTGCTGCAGGTGGGGGCTGAGCAGAGCAGAGCAGAGGGGCAGAATCCCCTCCCTGTGCTGCTGCTCTCCCTGCTCTGGCTGCAGCTCAGCTCTCAGCTGGCTCTGGGCTGCTAGAGACCATTGTCATAACCCTCCCTAAAAGAAACTTTATGCTGAGCACTGTTCCCTCTCAAGCAGTAAAGTAGGTTGTAGTGTGCAGATTCAGGTGGCCTGCTCAGAGGAAGGTAGCTGTGACAAAGCACTGCCACCCCAAATGCCTCATCCAGCCTGGCCTTGAACACCTCCAGGGAGGAGGCAGGGCATCCTGTGCCAGTGTCTCCCCACCCTCACTGCAAAGAATTTCTTCCTCATTTCCAGTCTCAACCTCCCCTCTTCCACTTTCAACCTGCTGCCCCTCATCCTGTCACTCCCAGCCCTTGTCAAAAGTCCCTCCCTCAAGAATTGCTTCCTAAAGGCTAATCTAAATCCAGCTTCTTCCAGTCTGAAGCCATCAACCCTCAGCTTGTCACTAGAAGTCTCTGTAAAAAGTCCCTCCCCAGCTCTCCTGTAGCCCTCTTCAGGTACTGGCAGGCTGCTCTGAGGTCTCCCCAGGGCCTTCTCTTCTCCAGGCTGAACAGCCCCAACTCCATCAGCCCATCCCCATAGGGGAGGCTCTGCAGCCCTCTGCTCATCTTTGTGGTCTCCTCTTCCCTCACTCCAGCAGTGCCATGTGCTGCTCTATTTGCTTTGCATTTAAGCACAGTTTTAAAAGTCAGCTTCTACACCCAGGAGCAGCCTCTGCCCAACTGAACTGTAAACTGAAGTGGAAGTTCAGAATCTTTGTTATTGACCAACCAAGTGAATAAATGTTCTCACAGCAGTTTTGACCACGGTCAAGCAGAGCCAAGTACCGAGACAGAAACACAAGCAGCCTCCATTAGTCTGCAGCTCCACAGTGCTGTGAGTTCAAAAGGGGTAAGAGAAGGTTCAAGGGGCCAGTGGGAACCAGGCAGTTGTGTGCCAGGAAGCCCAACACCTAGCTGGCCTCCACCTGGAAGGAGCCTGCAGGCAGCCTGCTCACCGAACACAGTAGAGGAAGTGTGTGTGGTAGTCAGCGTAGACAAAGAACTCGTCCCCAATAGAGTGATCTAGAACAGAGTGGCTGTTCTGGAAGTAGTTGAGTACACTCAGGATGGTGCAGTTGTTGTTGTAGGGAGCCAGAGGAGCCAGGCAGATGTCTCTCAGCATCACAGTCTCATTGTCAACAGAGGCAGTGATGTCGACAATGGCGTTCTGCAAATCCAGCACCTGGAAGAAGAGGAACAGAGCACAACCACAGCTCAGAGCAAGCCAAGAAAGCCTTTCCTCTGCAGGACACAACTCCTGTGCCTGCTATGCTCCTGGGAGTTTCCACAGGCAGTGGCACACAACAGCAGCTTATTACTAAGCCTAATTTTTGCTGTGTCCACATTAAGAACCACAGACTGGTTTTGGTTGGAAAAGACCTTTGAGCCCAACTATGAGGCTGAGCCGTGGCCCTCAGCACCACATCTCTGCCTTTAAGGCTTCCAGGAGTGGGGACTCCACCACCTCCCTGGGCAGCCTGGTCCAGCCTGAGAACCCAATCAGGGAAAAAACTTCTAATGTCCAACCTAAACTTCCCCTACTGCAACTTGAGGCCATTTCCTCTCATCCTGTCACTTGTTACTGGGGAGCAGAGCCCAACCCCCACCTCCCTGCAGCCTCCTCTCAGGGAGCTGCAGAGAGCAAGGAGGTCTCCCTCAGCCTCCTCTTCTCCACACTAAACACCCCCAGCTCCCTCAGCTGCTCCTCCCCAGCCCTGTTCTCCAGACCCTTCCCCACCTTCATTGCCCTTCTCTGGACCTGCTCCAGCCTCTCAATGTCCTTCTGGGAGTGAGAGGCCAAAACTGACCCCAGCACTCAAGCTGTGGCCTCCCAGTGCCCAGCCCAGGAGGACAATCCCTGCCCTGCTCCTGCTGCCCACACCACTGCTGCTCCAGCCCAGGCTGTTGGTGGCCTCTTGGCCACCTGAGCCTACTGCTAGCTCACACTTACTGGGACTTGACTTGCAGGTCTAAAAAGCTTAGAGCAAGAGGAGGATTTCTGAGCTTCTAGGGATGGTTTCTGTGGCATTAGAGGTGGAACCCAACCCCCCAGACCTGCCATCTATGTTGGGACTTCCTGGAAAGGGAGACCCGAGTTACCTGGTGGAGAATCTCTTTAGTAAGTGGAGGCCCAAAAGGTACATCAGCTCCTGATGGGTAAGGTGAGTAGGTGTCTGGCTGGCTGTGTGGTGCTCGAATGATGAGCTGCTCAGTACGGAAGAAGGGCCCAAAGTGGGTGTCAAAGTACTCCTTCTCCCTGCGAGCCTGGCTGCTGGGGGCAGACCACAGCTCCACAGGGTTGGTAGTTGCTCTGACATAGACAAAGCCTGAGCAGCACATGGCAATGAAGACCACAGAGAAGAGGATAACGGGGCGTGGGTTTCGGACGCAGAAAGCCCCCCACGACGTGAAGGTCATCTTCAGGCCGTGCTCAAACCTTTCACCAAGCTTTTCACCACAGGTGACCTTCCCTGCAACAGCAAGAAGGGAAGTGGTCAAGGGGAGCAGCCAGCTGAGCAGCACTTGCTTGGGAGTCCAGCAGGAAATTGTGTTCTAGGGCTGCTTGTAGCAAGCACCAGAAGCTATGGCTGCACTGTGCTGAGACCCAGGGACCAAACCATAGGTTGGTTTGGGTTGGAAGAGACCTTAAAGGTCATCCAGTTCCACCTCCTCTGCCATGGGCAGGGACACCTCCCACTAGGTTACTCAAGGCCTCAGCCAACCTGGCTTTCAGCACTTCCAGGGCTGGAGCCTCCACAGCTTCTGGGGACAACCTGTTCCAGTGCCAATCCTGACTTCAGTCAAAGGGGAAGAAAGCAGCTTGTAGCTAACACTGCCCCTTCTGCTCTAAGGCTGGCTGACAGCAGCAGGCACAGCAGAGAAGGGCAAGGAAGCAGCTGGAACATACAGAGACATTAGAATGAGCAACCTCAGCTGCTGCACACATTAAGCTACAGCTCTTTCATGGCTTTGAATGCACACATGGATGGGTCAGATCATGCTGAAACTGATCTGAGCATCATGCTGGCCCCTCAGCTCCCAGGCACTCCAGAGCTTCCTAGCAGCACAGGCTGTGCACCCAGGGCTGTCAGCATCCAGCCAAGCACGGGGAAGTGCTGCTCTAAGAGAGGGACTGCCAAAGCACAGGTTATATGGCCTGACAGAGCCACAGCTGCAGGGGAGGGCTGCAGTGGAGGAGCTGCAGAGGTGCCCCAGGCATACCGTGGTCCGGCTGGGCGCTGGCGGGGAAGGCAGCGTCGCCGTCGATGGGGGTGTACTCGGAGACGAAGTGCCGCCGCCTGCAAGACAACACAGCCCTGACTCCTCCACAGCCTCCAGCCACCCTGCCTCCTCCCACACCCTCAGGAGAGCTCCCTCTGCAAGCCTTCCTCAGGCATCCTTTCAGGTACTGGGAGGCAGCTCTAAGGTCTCAACACCCCCAGCTCCCTCAGCCTGTGCTCACGGCAGAGCTGCTCCAGCCCTTGGAGCATCTTTGTGGCCTCCTCTGCACTCGCTCCAGCAGCTCTGTGTCCTTCCCATGCTGGTAGGGTCTCAAAAGCAGCAGAGCAAAGGGGAAGAATCAGCTCTCTTGCCCTGCTTAAGGAGTAAGTGATTTGAGGAGACCACCAGCAGTGCATTTTCATTTAGTGACAGTGGTTCTCCAAGATCTGTTTGAGTGCAGTGACCCAGTCCTAGTCCTCAGCATTTTAAAACCCCACCAGCCCCCAGAGAAGTTTGACAGTTGAGTGTGAACACTCCCCTGCTCCTGGATGGCAGTGCTCTGCTCTCTGAATAAACCAGGTTGGAAGAGACCTTCAAGATCAAGTCCAACCTACCATCCAACACCACCTAATCAACTAAACCATGCAACCAAGCACCCTAGCAAGTCTCCTCCTAAACACCTCCAGGGATTGGGACTCCACCACCTCCCTGGGCAGCACATCCCAAGGGACAATCTCTCTTGCTGGGAAGAATCTTCTTAACATCCAGCCTGAACCTCCCCTGGCACAGCTTGAGACTGTGTCCTCTTGTTCTGGTGCTGGCTGCCTGGGAGAAGAGACCAACCCCCACCTGGCTACAACCTCCCTTCAAGGAGTTGGAGAGAGCAAGAAGGTCTCCCCTGAGCCTCCTCTTCTGCAGGCTAAGCAACCCCAGCTCCCTCAGCCTCTCCTCCCAGGGCTGTGTTCCAAACCCCTCCCCAGCTTTGTTGCCCTTCTCTGGACACCTTCCAGCAAACCTTTCAACTGAAGCCTCTCCCCAGCCCTGCAGAGCCTCTCAAGCTCTTTCTCACAGAAGTGGAGATTTGTGTGTTTGATCCTGTAGCCAGGGATGCTGAGTTGTGCCTGAACTGAACTGGCTTCCACACTTGCTCTCCACTGCATGCTTCTAGGTGTTAGAACATTCAACTGCATACACAAGGCTTGCAAGGTGCCAATTGCCCTCTTCACTTTCCTTCCTTTACACACACAGAACTGATTTCTCAACAGTCCCTTAAATCAAAATAGCTTTGAAATGAGGCTTTAAGCTTAGAGCATCTGCCACAGAACACAGCTTCTGTCTGAGCAGAGAGATCCATTCAGCCCTGAGCAAAGGAAGCTCTCAGGGCCAAGGCTTTGAGAGCTGACCATTGCCAGTGCTTTACCTGTAACACCAGACTCCAAACACCAGTGCAAAGAAGATGAGCAGAAATCCCATGTAGGAGATCCACATGATGACATAGACTGCATCCAAACCAAACAAGAGCCAAGGAGCAGGCAGGGGAGGGGGCTGAGGTTTGGGACCACAGACAATGGAGCAGTCCTGGCAGCTGCATGGTGCTGTGGAATCATCTGCAGACTCATTGCAGCCTTTGGTGGCATTGTTCATAGGACTCATTCCATGGACAGCAACATCTGGGACAAATCACAGGTTGCAGAGCCAGTTTATTACCAGGTAAGAGTTCAGACCTTCACAAGCTTCCCAGTCAGGTGAGCTAAGCCCTTCCAGCAAAGCCTCTAGGCAGAGCAGCAGGTTCTTGCTCTTCCATCTGATGAAGCCCCACCTACAGCTGGGGCCCCCCAGCCACCTGTCAGGTTTCATACTGCTGCTGTCTGAAGCTAACAAGCCCACACTTCCATCATCCCACTGAGGGCTTGTCACCCTCTCCATCTGTTCAGACTGTGGGATGGGTAACAATTCCTTCACAAAGCCTCCTGAAGGGTCAAGGGCACTGCCCTAGCTCCCCAAGGATAAGTACCATCCAGGTACTTCAGCTCAGGCTATCCCTCAGGGAGGTTTACAGCAAGAAACTGCACACAAAGCAGGTTCTAAGCAAGACTTCAACAGTGTCACAGAACATTAGAGGTTGGAAGGGAGCTCAAGAGATCAACAAGTCCAAGCCCCTGCCAAAGCAGAATTACCCAGGGTAGACAGCAGAGGAATGCATCCAGACAGGTTTTTAAGGTCTCCAGAACAGACTCCACAACCTCTCTGGGCAGCCTGCTCCAGGGCTCTGGGAGCCTCACTACTTCCAAGCAGATATATCAGAAAAGGATAATTACTTTGTCTTCTACTGCTCTGAGGGCCTCTGGATGCAGACATTCATTGCTGGCACACCAGCTACAGCACACAGTCTTTCACAGAACTGTCAGGGGTGGAAGGGAGCTCAAGGCTCAGCCAGTCCCAACCCCCTGCCATGGGCAGGGACACCTCACACCACAGCAGGTTGCTCACAGCCACATCCAGCCTGGCTGCAAACACCTCCAGGCAGGAGGCTTCCACCACCTCCCTGGGCAGCCTGTGCCAGGCTCTCACCACCCTCCTGGGCAACAACTTCTTCCTCACAGCCAATCTCAATCTCCCCACTTCTAGTTTTGCTCCATTGAACATCCAAGAGACTTTGCCTTTGCAGCTTCAGTTTCTCACCTGTGAAGATGGGAATAATGCTGAAAGGAGTTTGCCCATTGTCTTTACTGAACATGTACTCAATCCAGTTGGTTGCATTGCAGTCCTTGGCATCCTTCCCACACAGCAGGCCCAGTGCTTTGACATTACTTGATGGAGCCTCCACATCTTTGCAGGCATTGTACATTGCTAGAAGACACAGGAGACATCAACCCAGAGTTAATGAGTGAGCATTCCAACGATTTCCAGTAATGACAGACTCACCAAGCTCAACAACAGGCTTATAGCTGTCAGGAGGAACCACCTAAGGTACAACTGGAAGCATTGTTGCACCACTGACAGCATTTGGGGTGGCAGTGCTTTATCACAGCTACCTTCCTCTGAGCAGGCCACCTGAATCTGCACACTACAACCTACTTTACTGCTTGAGAAGGAACAGTGCTCAGCATAAAGTTCCTTTCAGGGAGGGTTATGACAATGGTCCCTGGCAGCCCAGAGCCAGCTGAGTGCTGAGCTGCAGCCAGAGCAGGGAGAGCACAGCACAGGGAGGGGATTCTGCCCCTGCTCTGCTCTGCTCAGCCCCCACCTGCAGTACTGCCTCCAGCTCTGGGAACCCCAGCACAAGAAGGACCTGGAGCTGCTGGAGAGGCTCCAGAGGAGACCACAATGATAACCAGAGGGCTGAGAACCTCCCCTGTGGGGCCAGGCTGGGAGAGTTGGGGCTGTTCAGCCTGGAGAAGAGAAGGCTGCAGGGAGGCCTTAGAACAGCCTTGCAGTACCTGAAGGGCTCCAGGAGAGCTGGGGAGGGACTTGTGACAAGGGCTGGGAGTGACAGGATGAGGGGCAACAGATTGAAGGTAGAAGAAGGGAGGTTGAGACTGGAGATTAGGGAGAAATTCTTTGCAGGCAGGGAGACTCTGGCACAGGCTGCCCAGGGAGGCTGTGGCTGCCTCCTCCCTGGAGGTGTTCAGGCCAGGCTGGATGAGGCCTTGAGCAAGCTGTGCTGGTGGGAGGTGTCCCTGCCCATGGCAGGGGGTTGGAACTGGAAGAGCTTTGAGATTCCCTTTCCAACCCATCCCATTCCATGAGCAGGCCACCTGAATCTGCACACTAGAACCTACTTTACTGCTTGAGAGGGAACAGTGCATAACAAAGTTCCTCTCAGGGAGGGTTATGACAAACATTCAAGGCACTTTTGACCTGCAGGCCATATGACTGTCAGGTGTCTCATAACTTGATTAAAGATTACTGCACAAAGTGTACAAAGAGGCTGAATTGATGCTTCAGGTTGGCTGTAAAACCAAAACACAACCCCAAATGGGTTTGGCCTTTAACAACAGAACAGCTCTGAGCCCTTTGTCAAACACAAAGCCAGTCCCTTCTCAAGGGCAGTGAGTGCCTCTTGAAGAATCTTCTGTAGCCTGACAAACCTGGTGGCTTGTTCAACATCCCTGTGGGTGCCATGGACAGTGGCACTGAGTGCACCCTCAGCAGGGTTGCTGCTGACACCAAGCTGTGTGGTGCAGCAGACAGCTGGAGGGAAGGGATCCATCCAGAGGGACCTGGACAGGCTGCAGAGCTGGGCACAAGCCAACCTCAGGAGGTTCAACAAGACCAAGGGCAGGGTCCTGCAGCTGGGTGGAGGCAACCCCAGGCACAAATGCAGGCTGGGCAGGGACTGGCTGGAAAGCAGCCCTGAGGAGAGAGCCTTGGGGGTGCTGGGGGAGGAGAAGCTCCCCAGGAGCTCTCAGTGTGCACTTGCAGCCCAGAAAGCCAACCAGAGCCTGGGCTGCAGCAGGAGAAGTGTGGCCAGCAGGGCAAGGGAGGTGATTCTCCCCTCTGCTCAGCTCTGGGAGACCCCAGCTGGAGTCCTGCCTCCAGTTCTGGAGCCCCTGTGACAAGAGGGATGTGGAGGTGCTGGAAGGTGTCCAGAGCAGGGCCAGGAGGATGAGCAGAGGGCTGGAGCACCTCTCCTGTGAGGACAGACTGAAGGAGTTGGGGCTGTTCAGGCTGGAGAAGAGAAGGCTCCCAGGTGACCTCATTGTGGCCTTCCAGGATCTGAAGGGGCTTCAAGAAGGCTGGGGAGGGACTGCTCAGGATCTCAGGCAGTGATAGGACTAGGGGGAATGGAATGAAGCTGGAGGTGGGGAGATTGAGGCTGGAGGGGAGGAGGAAGTTCTTCCCCAGGAGAGTGGTGAAGCCCTGGAATGGGTTGTGCAGGGAGGTGGTTGGGGCCCTGTCCCTGGAGGTGTTTAAGCCCAGGCTGGCTGAGGCTGTGGCCAGGCTGATGTAGTGTGGGGTGTCCCTGCCCATGGCAGGGGGGTTGGAACTGGCTGATCCTTGTGGTCCCTTCCAACCCTGACTGATACTACTGTACACTGTGTACAAACTTGACCATTGTAGCTGCCAGACAGTTTCCCTATCAGGTAGGCTTTGGGCTTCCAGTATTTGGCACAAGCTTGGTTTTTCTGCTGTTAAATGTGTCAGGGTTAGCAGCTCCCAGCCACCTGGACAGATGCCCTGTCTCAGCTGAGCCTTCAGAACAACTGTTGGTGTCAGTGGGATGTCTCCTACCCAAGAAGAAATCAGCATTCCAGCAGCTTCAAAAAGGACTTCAGCTTGAGAAGGTAGAGTTAGTTTTGTTGTGGGGAAAAAAAAACCCAAGCACCCTGATTTGTGTGTCCTTCTGCACAGCTAACATGCACTGGGCAATGGGAAACAAAAGCAGGGACCTGCTAGAGCAGGTCCAGAGGAGGCCATGAAGATGATCAGAGGGCTGCAGAACCTCCCCTATGGGCACAGGCTGAGGGAGTTGGGGCTGTTCAGCCTGGAGAAGAGAAGGCTGCAAGGGAGACCTTAGAGCAGCTTTCCAGTACCTGAAGACTACAGGAGATTTAGGGAAGCACTCCTGGGCTTGTAGTTGGTAGGATGAGGGGCAATACATTGAAGCTGGAAGAAGGGAGATTGAGGAAGAAATTCTTTGGAGTGGGGAGATGCTGGCACAGGCTGGGGGTGCTGGTTGATGGTAGGCTGAACATGAGCCTGCAGTGTGCCCAGGCAGCCAAGAGGGCCAATGGCATCCTGGCCTGCATCAGGAACAGTGTGGCCAGCAGGAGCAGGGAGGTCATTCTGCCCCTGTACTCTGCACTGGTTAGGCCACACCTTGAGTCCTGTGTCCAGTTCTGGGCCCCTCAGTTTAAGAAGGAGGTTGACTTGCTGGAAGGAGTCCAGAGAAGGGCAATGAAGTTGGTGAGGGGCTTGGAGCACAGCCCTGTGAGGAGAGGCTGAGGGAGCTGGGGTTGCTTAGCCTGGAGAAGAGGAGGCTCAGGGGTGACCTTATCACTCTCTGCAACTCCCTGAAGGGAGGTTGGAGCCAGGTGGGGGTTGGTCTCTTCTCCCAGGCAGCCAGCACCAGAACAAGAGGACACAGTCTCAAGCTGTGCCAGGGGAGGTTAGGAAGAAGTTCTACACAGAGAGAGTGATTGCCCATTGGGATGTGCTGCCCAGGGAGGTGGTGGAGTCCCCATCCCTGGAGGTGTTCAGGAGGAGACTTGATGGGGTGCTTGGTGCCATGGGTTAGTTGTTTAGGTGGTGCTGGATTGGTTGATGGGCTGGACTTGATGATCTTGAAGGTCTCTTCCAACCTGGTTTGGTTTATTCTAAATGTTTCTTTTTAAGGTCCCTTCCAACCTAAACTACTCCATGGATCTCTGACTTAGTGGTACCCATGTGATGCCTCAGAAAGCCAAAGTTTCCTCCCCCAGCTCTTTCCATGAGGACTGCTGTGGATACCCTGCCAGAAGGGCAGGCAAGCCCCCAGGCTGCACTCACCGTTTGCAAAGCGCTCCCCAATGAAGTACTGCAGCTCTGTAATGCTGCTTTTGTTCTCCTTGGAAACTGGATCATAGTAAGGGATGGTGCTGGTGACATTCAAGAAGTCAGACTGGCTGGGACTGCAGGTCAGCTCACAGAAGAGGTTTACCAAGTTGTAGAAGCAGGATGGGCACCTGGGTAGGAAGGGCAATCAGGTTGAGGCAAAGGTGTGAGGCACATCTAATCACAGCAAGGGGGGAACGCTCTGCTCACAGCAAGAGAACACCACCCTGAAGCTCTGCCAGTCTTCAAACCAGCTGTGCATCACCTTCAGCTGGTGCTTCCTACTCAGCAGCAGCATCAACATCACTCACTGGCAAAACTACCTACCTCCAACAGCAGATACAAGAAGAGATTCACCAGAAGCTGAAGGAAAACTGCTGCTGGCAGGAAGAGTTGCTCAAAACCAGGCTGAGGAGTACTTCACATCACCCTCCTCTGTAGGCTTCACTACAAACACAGCAGGCTTAAGACCAGCTATGCTAATATTTATTCTAACTCAGTCCAGACTGCAAGTAGTTGTTTCAGGAAGTGAAAAACCTCCTGACATGGCCAAGGAAACCTGTCCAAAAGCCTGCTCCAATAAGCCTTGAAGGGAAGTTACCACCTCTCCTACAGCCTGCTTCAAGGCAAGTCTCACTGGGCTGTTTCAACAGGTAACAAGGCTCTGGTGGCTTTGTCCCTCATCAGCATACCTGGAGAGAAACTGCAGAGGCAGCTGCAAGTTGTTCTTCAGAGTCTGAAGCTGGTGAACATCACAGCAAGTGCTAACGTTGCCAAAGAACAAACCTGGGCAGAGCTCCTTGAAGAGAAAACAACAGCAGTGAGAGGAGGGAGGGCAGGAAGGCAAAGCTTGCTCAAGAACTCTCTGTAGTCAAGGGTTCTGCTGCAGCATGTTTCAGGGGCCAGCAGCTGTTGCTGTGGGAGATGCACAGGAAAACAGCCAGGGAGACTCTTTAGAGACAGGGAGAAGAATTACTTCTTCTATTCAAGGCATCACTTCCTTCTCAAAAGCTCCTTCAGATGATCTTTAGTCACCAGGGTCTATATATAGCCTGAGCATGGGACTAGAGAGGCCAACACACTCATCCAAGGTGAAAGCATTCCTGCAGCTTACCCTCTGGGATACCTTCTGGACAGAAGGCTCAGAAGGCAAGGTACTGACCACTAAAACCCACTGATGGGCTGGCAGAGCCATTTCACTCTCAGCTCACAGGGGAGGGAAATGCATTTGATGCAGCTGAGAGCAGCACAGCAGAAGTGGACACTGAGGCTTGGACAAGGTACAAAGCAGTAGCTGCTGAGCTACATACTGAAGTCACCCCTGCCACCAGCCAAGCCACTGCTGAACTCCACAGCTATCCCACACCTGGGAGCTCTCAGCTCTCACCTGCTGGAGGGCACATCTGGCAGCAGCAGCAGCCTGTAGCAGATGCACATTGTTCTGAGACACCCAAGCCCAGACAAGGCAATATGGCCTCACACTGGGCATGGTCAGAGACTGAACTCTGTCCAAGTTTGCTCCATTTAAATGTGTCAGCTCTTGCCCTCCTATCTAAGGAAGGGATCAGCAATGATCTGATGGAAAACACACCTTAGTCTTATCCTTTAGAGATCAGAAAGGCACAAGCAGCAGCCTTCCAGTGTGTGAAGGGGGCTACAGGAGAGCTGGGGAGGGACTTTTGACAGAGGCATGCAGTGACAGGACAAGGGGGCATGGCTTCAGACTGGAAAAAGCTGGATTTAGATGAGACATCAGGAAGCAATTCTTCCCCATGAGGGTGGTGAGGCACTGCAACAGGTTGCCCTGAGCAGCTATGGAGGCTCCAAGCCTGGAAGTACTCAAAGCCAGGCTGGATGAGGCTTTGGGCAATCTGCTCTAGTAGATGCTTCTGCCCATGGCAGGGAGTTTGGACCTAGATGCTGCTCAAGGTCCCTTCCAGCCCAAACTGTTCTAGGATAATATGGAATGCTCTGCAGTTTGGAAAGGTCCTAGGAAAAAAATCTGACTAAAGAGAGGTCAGACCAGTGAGGAAAACAAATCAATTCCATGTTGTTTGTCAGAGCTTGTGATCACTTGAGACTTCTGAGCAAAACCTGAGGTGTGTGATCACAGCTGGGGCCATAGCTGGGAAATGAGAGGTAACCTGTTCTCATCAAGTTAGGAGGAGAAAGCTAAAGGTCACAGTGCAGGGCCAACAGGACTCCACAGTGCAGGGAAGTGATGCCTCAGCAGCAGACCTCCAGAAGCAGCTCACCTGTATTAAGTCATAGCCATCCTCTGGCAGTGCCACGGGGGGTCCATCATAAGCACAGTTGTATCTCTTGTCTCCAGAAGCAACTCCACATTCCCCATACCAAACACACCTCTGTGAAAGCACCTGATCAAGAGGAGACAACCAATTAACTGCAAGGACTAATTGGCAAATCATAGCATCATTCAGGGTTGGAAGGGACCACAAGGATCATCCAGTTCCAACTCCCCTGCCATGGGCAGGGACACCCCACACTAGATCAGCCTGGCCAGAGCCTCACCCAGCCTGGCCTTAAACACCTCCAGGGACAGGGCCCCAACCACCTCCCTGCACAACCCATTCCAGGGCTTCACCACTCTCCTGGGGAAGAACTTCCTCCTCCCCTCCAGCCTCAATCTCCCCACCTCCAGCTTCATTCCATTCCCCCTAGTCCTAGCACTGCCTGAGATCCTGAGCAGTCCCTCCCCAGCCTTCCTGGAGCCCCCTTCAGATCCTGGAAGGCCACAATGAGGTCACCTGGGAGCCTTCTCCTCTCCAGCCTGAACAGCCCCAACTCCTTCACTCTGTCCTCACAGGAGAGGTGCTCCAGCCCTCTGCTCATCCTCCTGGCCCTGCTCTGGACACCTTCCAGCCCCTCCAGATCCCTCTTGTCACAGGGGCTCCAGAACTGGACACAGTACTCCAGGTGGGGTCTCACCAGGGCTGAGTAGAGGGGGAGGATCACCTCCCTTGCCCTGCTAGCCACACTTCTCCTGATGCATCCCTCAGCTGCTGTGGAAGGTGTGTGCCATCATTGCAGGAGGGATTTACAACCCAGAATGGGTAGCTTCCTGGTAGCTTTGAACACCACTGTGCACTCCACCAAGCACCTGCTAACAGCAACACATTGGTTTGAGCCTGCATGTCACCACTGGCCTCTAGCTCAGCTCACCCTCCATGCCCAGCCTAGAAGGAGGAAGTGCACTGCCTGTACTTAACAGACTATTACTTAAGAACAGCCTAAATCAATACTTGAAAAGCATCTCCAAATATAAGGTGATGTAGAACAGGTGATCATGCAAGACAATGCACACAGGAGTGGCTGGAGAGCAGCCTGAAGGAGGAGAAGGCCTTGGGGGTGTCAGCTGGTGACAAACTCTCCAGGAGCCAGCACAGGTCCCTGGCAGCCCAGAGCCAGCTGAGTGCTGAGCTGCAGCCAGAGCAGGGAGAGCAGCAGCACAGGGAGGGGATTCTGCCCCTCTGCTCTGCTCTGCTCAGCCCCCACCTGCAGCACTGCCTCCAGCTCTGGGGCCCCCAGCACAAGAAGGACCTGGAGCTGCTGGAGAGGCTCCAGAGGAGGCCATGAGGATGCTCAGGCTGGAGAACCTCCCCTGTAGGAACAGGCTGGGAGGGTTGGGGTTGTTCAGCCTGGAGAAGAGAAGGCTCTGAGGAGACCTCAGAGCAGCCTTGCAGTACCTGAAGGGGCTCCAGGAGAGCTGGGGAGGGACTTGTGACAAGGGCTGGGAGTGACAGGATGAGGGGCAACAGATTGAAGGTGGAAGAGGGAAGACTGAGACTGGAGATGAGGAAGAAATTGTTTGCAGTGAGGGTGGTGAGACTCTGGCACAGGCTGCCCAGGGAGGCTGTGGCTGCCTCCTGCCTGGAGGTGTTCAAGGCCAGGCTGGATGAGGCCTTGAGCAAGCTGGGCTGGTGGGAGGTGTCCCTGCCCATGGCAGGGGGTTGGAGTTGGATGAGCTCTGAGATTCCCTTTCCAACCCAACCCATTCCATGATCAGTAGGTCAAACTGTTACCTTACAGCACCCCAGGCCCTGTGCATGCCCAGCAGGGCACTGCTTCCAGGCACTATTGCAGTTCCTTCTGCCACCTTTTAATCCTCCTTACAAAGCTGGTGACAGATTGAAAGCAGCAGCATAAAGAGGATTCTGAAACAGAACTGTACAGCTTTGCACCTGCCACAGGACACCATGGATAGTCACAGCCTCAGAGGATGCTCTCCATCACCATTGTCAAGCCTAGCTGTGCTTAGGGTGCTGGGGAAAGAGAGAACCACCTTAAAGTCTCATTTTAAAGATGCTCTGATTGAAGGCCTATGAAAATTCAGAAACCAGTGCTTTATGTACAGAGAGGAACAGAATAGAATTAACCAGCTTGAAAAAGACCTCAGAGATCATCCAGTCCAACCTATCACCCAGCACCATCTGATCAACTCAACCATGGCACCAAGTGCCTCATCCAGGCTCTTCCTAAACACTTCCAGGGATGGGGACTCCACCACCTCCCTGGGCAGCACATCCCAATGGCTAACAACTCTTTCTATGAAGAGCTTCTTCCTCACATCCAATCTAAACCTCCCCTGGCACAGCTTGAGACTGTGTCCTCCTGTTCTGCTGCTGCTTGCCTGGGAGTAGAGACCAACCCCCACCTGGCTACAACCTCCCTTCAGGGAGTTGCAGAGAGCAAGAAGGTCTCCCCTGAGCCTCCTCTTCTGCAGGCTAAGCAACCCCAGCTCCCTCAGCCTCTCCTCACAGGGCTGTGCTCCAGACCCCTCCCCAGCTTTCTTGCCCTTCTCTGGACACCTTCCAGCAGCTCAACATCTTTCCTGACCTGAGGAGCCCAGAACTGGACACAGGACTCAAGGTGTGGCCTCAGCAGTGCTGAGCACAGGGCACAAGGACTTCCCTGCTCCTGCTGGCCACACTCTTCCTGATGCAGGCCAGGATGCCCTTGGCCTTCTTGGCCCCCTGGGCACACTGCTGGCTCATGTTCAGCTGCTGTCACCCACTACCCCCAGGTCCCTCTCTGTCTGGCTGCTCTCAGCCACTCTGCCCCCAGCCTGTAGCACTGCCTGGGGTTGTTGTGGCCAAAGTGCAGCACCTGGCACTTGGATGTGTTCAATCTCCTGCCCTTGGCCTCTACTCATCTGTCCAGCCTGGCAAGGTCCCTCTGCAGAGCTCTCCTAGCCTCTAACAGATCAACTCCTGCCCCCAGCTTGGTGTCATCTGCAAAACCTAGTTTGGCCTCCTATCAACCAGTACAAGGCAGGCAAGTGCGAAAGGCCAGTGGCACCTTGCAAGCCTGGTGGTTTTGTTCAGTGGCAGTGACTGAGCCATCTGAACTGCTCAACCAACATACTTGTCCTGCAAGATTCAAACCTTCCATGCAGTGAGTTACTCACAGCAAAAGCTTTGAGACAGCTGCAAGGTGAATTCCTCTGCAGCTGGCCTGCCAGCAGAGAGCAGGCTGCACAAACACTGCCTCCCCCCTCTGCCAGCTCTTTGTATGGTACAGTTGGGGAGATAACTGAGCCATGTTTATCTCCTCAACAACCTTGACCTAGCCTCTGTAGGAACACCATATGCTTACCCTGCACAGACAAACTGCTGTGCTTTGTGCTTGCCCATGAATGATGTTGTTTACAGACCAGAGGGGCCCCTGAAAGGCTGCATTCAGAGTGCCCAAGAGCTGCCCAGAATGAGAATGCCTCCACAAGATCCATCCCTGTGCTGAACACCACGGAGAGGGCTTCAAAAGAGCATCAGCAGTTGTTGTTTGTTCTTTAAACCAGGGGCAATAACCATTTTCCCCTCTTCCCTTCAACTCAACCCAGGAGACAGGGCCCAGGGCACTTCTGACAAGGGCTTGGAGTGATAGGATGAAGGGCAATGGCTTTGAGCTGGAAGAAGGGAAATGGAGACTGGAGAGTAGGAAGAAATTGTTGACAGTGAGGGTGGTGAGGGCTGGAGAACAGCATTTGGGGTGACAGTGCTTTGACACAGCTACCTTCCTCTGAGCAGGCCACCTGAACCTGCACTCTACAACCTACTTTACTGCTGGAGAGGGAACAGTGCTCAGCACAAAGTTTCTTTTAGGGAGGTTATGACAACGGTCCCTGGCAGCCCAGAGCCAGCTGAGTGCTGAGCTGCAGCCAGAGCAGGGAGAGCAGCAGCACAGGGAGGGGATTCTGCCCCTCTGCTCTGCTCTGCTCAGCCCCCACCTGCAGCACTGCCTCCAGCTCTGGGGCCCCCAGCACAAGAAGGACCTGGAGCTGCTGGAGAGGCTCCAGAGGAGGCCATGAAATGATCAGAGGGCTGAGAACCTCCCCTGTGGGGACAGGCTGAGAGAGTTGGGGCTGTTCAGCCTGGAGAAGAAAAGGCTGCATGGAGGCCTTAGAGCAGCCAGTACCTGAAGGGGCTCCAGGAGAGCTGGGGAGGGACTTTTGGGCTTGTAGTGATAGGATGAGGGGCAACAGATTGAAGGTGGAAGAGGGGAGGTTGAGGCTGGAGATTAGGAGGAAATTCTTTGCAGTGAGGTTGGTGAGACTCTGGCACAGGCTGCCCAGGGAGGCTGTGGCTGCTTCCTCCCTGGAGGTGTTCCAGGCCAGGCTGGATGAGGCCTTGAGCAAGCTGTGCTGGTGGGAGGTGTCCCTGCCCTTGGCAAGAGGTTGGGATGATCCTTGAGGTCCCTTCCAACCCAATCCAGGCTCTGATTCTATGGAAGTCCCTCACTATACAGCAGGTCCTAAAGCCACTTGAAGCATCACTCACCCACCCAGCTCACTCTTCCTCTGCTCCAGCCTTTCTTGCAGCTGAACCTACAGCCAGCTGCTAAGCACCAGCAGATTCTCACAGCCAAGCTGGAGAGCAGCCTTTGAGACTGCACTGAGTGTCTGCCACCAGCACAAAGCCATTTCCCACAGCTTGGGGACTAGTGACACAAACTCCACTGCAAGTTGGTTCCTGCATCAAATGGAGGCTGTGCAGCCCCCAGTTCTGAGAGCAAACACCCTGCAAGAGGGGAAAGAAGGCAGCTCCATGTCTGTGTCAGAGGTCACTTCAGCATCTCTTGAAGCAGCAGCACAGACTCACTGCCACCCTTGCCAAAGGG
The DNA here is from genome assembly GCA_011125475.1 of Melanerpes aurifrons. Classification (NCBI taxonomy): domain Eukaryota; kingdom Metazoa; phylum Chordata; class Aves; order Piciformes; family Picidae; genus Melanerpes; species Melanerpes aurifrons. Next base: position 539,148 of record WWNC01000125.1, on the reverse strand, counting down.
CAAAGAGCTGCTTGTGCTGCCTGGGAGAACAGGATTGAGGAGGTTTCACTTCCAGGCTGGTTCCATAGTCTAGAAGAGACTTCAGGGGGTTTTCAAGCTGGCTGGCTTCCACACTAGACTTCAGGGGGTTTCACTTCCAGGCTGGCTTCCACACTTAGTCCAGACTAGACTTCAGGGGGTTTCACTTCCAGGCTGGCTTCCACACTTAGTCCAGACTAGACTTCAGGGGGTTTCACTTCAGGCTGGCTTCCACACTTCCAGGCTGGCTTCCTGGCACTTAGTCCAGACTAGACTTCAGGGGGTTTCACTTCCAGGCTGGCTTCCACACTTAGTCCAGACTAGACTTCAGGGGGCTTCTCTTCCAGGCTGGCTTCCACACTTAGTCCAGACTAGACTTCAGGGGGTTTCACTTCCAGGCTGGCTTCCACACTTAGTCCAGACTAGACTTCAGGGGGTTTCACTTCCAGGCTGGCTTCCACACTTAGTCCAGACTAGACTTCAGGGGGTTTCACTTCCAGGCTGGCTTCCACACTTAGTCCAGACTAGACTTCAGGGGTTTCACTTTCCAGGCTGGCTTCCTTCACTTAGCCTCCAGACTAGACTTCAGGGGTTTCACTTCCAGGCTGGCTTCCACACTTAGTCCAGACTAGACTTCAGGGGTTTCACTTCCAGGCTGGCTTCCACACTTAGTCTTTCTTCTCTTCCAGGCTGGCTTCCACACTTAGTCCAGACTAGACTTCAGGGGGGCTTCTCTTCCAGGCTGGCTTCCAAGCCTAGTCCAGACTAGACTTCAGGGGGGTTTCTCTTCCAGGCTGGCTTCCACACTTAGTCCAGACTAGACTTCAGGGGGGCTTCTCTTCCAGGCTGGCTTCCAAGCCTAGTCCAAACTAGACTTCAGGGGGTTTCCACTTCCAGGCTGGCTTCCATGCTTAGTCCAGACTAGACTTCAGGGGGTTTCCACTTCCAGGCTGGCTTCCAAGCTTAGTCCAGACTGGTTTGCAATCACACTTTCTATGAACACCTTCTATAAAGCACTTTTTGTGCCTCACTAAGCCTTAATTTTTAACCCCCACAAAATTATCAGCCTAACTCTTTCCAGAGAAGCTCAGCTCCTTCCAGACTGGAAAATGTGGTCACAAAACACTTGAAGACAGTTCTCACATAGAACCCCCCCAAGCTCACTCAGTTGCCACACCAGGCTGACTGATAGTGCTCTTGATTTAAGAGTGCTGTCTGTATCTGAAGGCAACACATCCCTGCTTATGCCCACAGACACAAAACAAGCTGTATTTATGTCTATAAATTTACCTGCAAAGCCTTTTGCCTGGTCATGCATCAAAAAACCCCCCTGACCACACAAGAACAGGCAAGATGAGCAGCTAGCTTACACTTCTATCTGGATAAAGAAGTCAGGACCCTATTACTGAAGTTCCACCCAACAAAAACCCCAGTGGAAAAAGCCACATAGCATCACAGAATCATTGAGGTTGCAAAAGACCTCCAAGATCATCAAGCCCAACCTTCTGTCAAACACTATGACCCAAAGTGCCACAGTTACTCAGTTTTTGAACACCTCCAGGGATGGGGACTCCACCACCTCCCCGGGCAGCCCCCTGACCACTCTTGTAGCAATGATATTTTCCCTTATCTTCAACCTAAACCTCCCTTGTGAAACTTGAGGCTATTTCCTCTTGTCTTGTCATTACTTCAGTGAAGAGGCCAACAAGAGCCTCACTGCAAACCTCCCCTCAGGTGGCTGTAGAAAGCAATGGAGGCCTCCTCCCAGCCTCCTCTTCAGGCTAAACAATCCCAGCTCACTCAGGCTCTCCTCACCAGCTCTGTTCTCCAAACCCCTCACCAACTTCACTGTCCCTGTTTACCACACACTTTTACCCTCTTTAGAACAGCTGGACACAGCACTTGCACTGGCCCTCAGCTCCCCTCCCAGGAGGGACACAGCACTGGCCCTCAGCTCCCCTCCCAGGAGGGACACAGCACTGGCCCTCAGCTCCCCCCTCCCAGGAGGGACACAGCACTGGCCCTCAGCTCCCCCCTCCCAGGAGGGACACAGCACTGGCCCTCAGCTCCCCCCTCCCAGGAGGGACACAGCACTGGCCCTCAGCTCCCCTCCCAGGAGGGACACAGCACTGGCCCTCAGCTCCCCTCCCAGGAGGGACACAGCACTGGCCCTCAGCTCCCCTCCCAGGAGGGCACTTGGAGCTAGAACTTCAAGTCTGAGTACTGCTTCAGTGGTAACACTGCACCTCCAGAGACAATGATGATCAGAGGGCTGGAGCACCTCTCCTGTGAGGACAGACTGCAGGAGTTGGGGCTGTTCAGGCTGGAGAAGAAAAGGCTCCCAGGTGACCTCATTGTGGCCTTCCAGGATCTGAAGGGGGCTACAAGAAGGCTGGGGAGGGACTGCTCAGGATCTCAGGCAGTGCTAGGACTAGGGGGAATGGAATGAAGCTGGAGGTGGGGACATTGAGGCTGGAGGGGAGGAGGAAGTTCTTCCCCAGGAGAGTGGTGAAGCCCTGGAATGGGTTGTGCAGGGAGGTGGTTGGGGCCCTGTCCCTGGAGGTGTTTAAGCCCAGGCTGGATGAGGCTCTGGGCAGCCTGATCTAGTGTGGGGTGTCCCTGCCCATGGCAGGGGGGTTGGAACTGGATGATCCCTGACTGATACTATGATACAATCTAAGATTGGATGTTTATGCCACAGCCTAGCAGGGTCTCAGCAACAGAAGCCTGCCTGTGTTGCCTGAACCTGATCCTTGATTTACAGTGGTTGAACCAAATCCACCAAGTTAGTTGAAGTCAGCAGGTTAAAGTCACCAGCACAGCTCTCAGCCATTAACAAGTCTACACCATGCTCATCACTGAGTCAGCCACAAGCCATGGGAGGGGTGCTGGACTCCTCAGGTTCAGGCAGCATCCAGGGATACTACCAGTAACTGAGTAACTACTCCTTTTCCACTGATAAGATCCAGCAGGAGGCTCTTCTCTAAACCCCCTTCCAGTAAAAGCCAGATTAAGTCAGGGCAAGATGAGTACTTTGCTCCTTCCATTCTTTAAGAGCATTCCTGCCCTGCTAGGAGGAGATAGGGATGAGTAAGTGTGGTTGCAAATAGGTCAGTGAACAAAGCCACTGCTTGAAGAGTCAGACTTTCAAGTCACCTGTGATCTGGGTGAGCAATCACCCTTCTCAGATGGGTGAAAGCCCTCCCAGCCCCACCTAGCAGAGACAAAGATATGCTGAACCCAACAAGGCAATGTGCTCCAGACCTCATGGGGTTGGGGCTTTGGTTGGGTTTAAAAACAAAACACGGAGCTCTCAGAAGTGATTTTAAAGTGGGACTTTCCTGAAGAACTTCACAAAGCAACTGCAAAATCACCTTAGGTTAAGGCTGCTCCCTCCTGCCCCCACCTTGGTTTAGAAACCAACTGGAACTACCTAACAGCAACCTTCAGACCATCCCCAGAGTTTGGACCTGGAGGAGGAATCTCAGCTCAGGACTCCAGGAGCCCTTAGAGAACTTGAGTAAAGCCTTCAATACCTGAGCAAAGCCTTCCACACTGTCCCACCACATCCTGGTCTCCAGGCTGGTGACACATGGGTGTGATGGGTGACCACTGGATGGATACAGAACTGGCTTGATGGCTGCACCCACAGAGTGGCTGCCCATGGCTCCATGGCCCAGGGGAGGCCAGGGACAAGCAGAGTCCCTCAGGGATCAGCCCTGGCACCAGGCTTGTTCAACATCCCTGTGGGTGCCATGGACAGTGGCACTGAGTGCACCCTCAGCAGGTTTGCTGCTGACACCAAGCTGTGTGGTGCAGCAGAGAGCTGGAGGGAAGGGATCCATCCAGAGGGACCTGGGCACAAGCCAACCTCAGGAGGTTCAACAAGAGCAAGGGCAGGGTCCTGCAGCTGGGTGGAGGCAACCCCAGGCACAAATGCAGGCTGGGCAGGGACTGGCTGGAAAGCAGCCCTGAGGAGAGAGCCTTGGGGGTGCTGGGGGAGGAGAAGCTCCCCAGGAGCTCTCAGTGTGCACTTGCAGCCCAGAAAGCCAAGCAGAGCCTGGGCTGCAGCAGGAGAAGTGTGGCCAGCAGGGCAAGGGAGGTGATTCTCCCCCTCTGCTCAGCTCTGGGGAGACCCCACCTGGAGTCCTGCCTCCAGTTCTGGAGCCCCTATGCCAAGAGGGATCTGGAGATGCTAGACGGTGCCCAGAGCAGGGCCAGGAGGATGAGCAGAGGGCTGGAGCACCTCTCCTGTGAGGACAGACTGAAGGAGTTGGGGCTGTTCAGGCTGCAGAAGAGAAGGCTCCCAGGTGACCTCATTGTGGCCTTCCAGGATCTGAAGGGGGCTCCAGGAAGGCTGGGGAGGGACTGCTCAGGATCTCAGGCAGGGATAGGACTAGGGGGAATGGAATGAAGCTGGAGGTGGGGAGATTGAGGCTGGAGGGGAGGAGGAAGTTCTTCCCCAGGAGAGTGGTGAAGCCCTGGAATGGGTTGTGCAGGGAGGTGGTTGGGGTCCTGTCCCTGGAGGTGTTTAAGGCCAGGCTGGATGAGGCTCTGGCCAGGCTGATGTAGTGTGGGGTGTCCCTGCCCATGGCAGGGGGGTTGGAACTGGCTGATCCTTGTGGTCCCTTCCAACCCTGACTGATACTATGATACCTTGCACATGATCAAGTAGGGACATTTCACTACCATTAACATGCTGCCAAGGCTCTCTTACAGCTTTCTGGCTCCCAGGCATCATCACTTGGGATCACTAATGATCCAGCAAACACCTCTACTGCAGCCTATGTTTCCCTACCAGCACATGGCAACAGACCAGCTCCCCTCAGTGCTTTCAGCAACGTCAGCCATCACCAACAATGAGCATGGAGCTGTGAAGCAAACAATGATGACACTGTGCACAGACACAGCAGCTGTTTGTAGCCTTGCAAATACCAGATGACAAGTGGGCATTGTTTGGCTCTCCAAATTAAGATTACCAATGCAGGCAAAAGGCATCAGAGACAGCCACTTCCCCTTCCTCCATCGAGGATGGGACATCTGGGATCTTGCAGGGCAGGCAAGCAGCACACACCTTGCCTCCCCTCCCTTCATGTGCAGCCCACCTGGCACTTCAGAGCTGCTGCTGCCCAGAAGGCTGAGAGATGGAGCTCTAAGGAAATCCATTGCCACCTTGCCCTCAGTAAACGGCAGGACTGGTTTGTGGGAACAGCTGACCAGGCCAAGTTTGCAGAGCTGCACAGAAGTTGCACATCACCCCACAGCCCTCCCAGGGAGGGAGGGGAGGTCCATGAACTGAAGGTTTGATTCTCACTTTGCCTCTTCCAGTAACTCCTTTGGAGACAGGCAGTTCAGAAACAAGCTGCCAAGCCCCTGTTGCTCATAGGTAAGGGACTGCTCCCTGTGAGGCAGAAAAATCATCAGCTACCCTGGGTGGGGCAAGCCAAGCCCCAGTCCTGGAGTTACCCAAGCACACTGTGTGTGTGACAGGGAAGTCAAGCTCAAGCAGCAGGAGAAAGTTGCCACGATGGTGATGGTTCAGTGTCTGAGGGTGCTAGCTGACAACCAGACACTTACTGCATGCTGTGCCAGGAAGGACAGGGCCCCAGCTGGCAGCTGGCTGCAGCTTAGGCCATCTGCACCCAAAGGCTTCTGATCACCTGCAAAGGGCTGGGAATAACACTGCACAGACTGCTTTGCCTACTGCCTAGTAAAGCACTGCTCAGTTCCACCAACCCTTCCCTTCAGTCACCTCTCCCATCCTGACAGAGCTTCCTCCCTTTCCAGCCAGAAAGGCTATGAACAAGTCACTCCTGATTTTCCAGCAAGCAGCTTCAGTGGTTCCTGCCTTGTTCTGAAGCTATGCTGCCATCCTTGCCAAGCCAGCTGCTCCACAGGCATTTCAGAACCTGGTGCTCAAGGTCAGGCTGGCAGCTTGGCAGGTCTAAGGCTGAGCAGCTCCTGCCATCAACACCTTCCCACAGGATCTCAGAAACCAAACATCCCACAGCTTGGGATCCCAGCTGCTGATAGGAACCCTCTGCCCAGCCTTGCTGAGCCACCAGTGTGACACCTTGTGTGCCCTTAAGCACACAAGATGCCATCCAAGAGATCAGGATGTTCACAAGAGAATAAAAAGTTCCAAGGCTTCACCTTCCAGGAGTCAGGCCACATCCAGAAGTGGGACTAAAGCAGCCATGTGGGTCTCAGATGGTGTTAATGGGTAGTTAATTATCATTAGTTAGCTGGCACAAGTCTTACACTACCCATCAGAGAGAAAGATACAACTTCTATGGGCTGAACTCTTCAAGTTTAATGTGCAAGTGTTACATAGGGGAAGGACTTCACACTGGAAAGCCACTCCAGCCCACTGGCTTCTTGCCACAGGAGACAGACAAGATACAGCACTTTGGTTTATACACAGCACAGCCAGGAACACATCCCACTGCCAGTGTCCTTGAGGGGAAGAGCAGCCCCAGCTCCACAATGCTTCTCCTCCACAAACATCCAACGCTGCACAGGCTCAGCAGGACCAGCTCCTCTTTCAAAGCCAGCAGGGCTCACCTGGGGGAGTGTTGGGCTGCAGGGAGGCCTCAATGGCCAAAACAATCACATTTTGCCTGCTTACATTACAGAACTGAAACCTGCAGTTGGAGTCAGTTGTGCCCTGTTGACCATTCATGGACCACAAAGCCACTAAGTCTTAATCCCCTAAATCTTAAGGGAACTTGTTTCAAGCTCCTCTAGCTCAGTATCCTCCTGTCACCTAGGACAGCATCCTGCCTTTTCCTTGCCAGCCTAGGACATGCCTCCTTGCTACAAGAGAGTGTATCTCTCCACAAGCATTGCATAAAGGAGTGTTGGTAAGGTGTGACATCCACTACCTACCCACCTGGAGACCATGAGTCACTGCTAAGCCACCAGCTTCCCCAGGGGTAATAGAGGAATGAATTTCTAGCTCTCCTGAAGCTCTTTAAATGTTGTTTGAAGAGGACAGGAGGAGAACCACAGCACACACACACACACACTCATGACAAACTTGAGTTTAAAAAGGGCCAAGCATAGAACTTGACCTACAAAGTATGCTTCCAAGTCAGTTAGAAAGGGAAAGAGCCCCAGCACCAAGGCTTACAAAACACTTCTTGTTTCTCTGGAGGAATGTGGAATATCTCACTGCTATCTTAAAGGCTGGGAGACTGGGGCTGGTTTAGTCTGGAGGAGAGAAGTCTGAGAGGACATCTGATCAATGTTTAGAAATATCTGAAGGGTGGGGGGCAAGAAGGGGCCAGGCTCTTCTCAGTGGTGTCCTGTGGTCAGACACAGGGTAATGGGGACAAACTGGAACTCAGGAAGCTCCAGCTCAACACGAGGAGAAGCTTCTCTGGTGTGAGGGTGCTGGAGCCCTGGAGCAGGCTGCCCAGAGAGGTTGTGGAGTCTCCTGCTCTGGAGACTTTCAAGCCCCTTCTGGATGTGTTCCTGTGTGACCTGCCCTGGGTGATCTGGCAGGTGGTAGGACTAAACCCTTCAGAGGTCCTTTCCAAGCCCTACCACTCTGTGGCCCTGCGATCCCGGGCTACAGCCCAGACCAAGCGGGGCCCTGCGATCCCGGGCTACAGCCCAGACCAAGCGGGGCCCTGCGATCCCGGGCTACAGCCCAGACCAAGCGGGGCCCTGCGATCCCGGGCTACAGCCCAGACCAAGCGGGGCCCTGCGATCCCGGGCTACAGCCCAGACCAAGCGGGGCCCTGCGATCCCGGGCTACAGCCCAGACCAAGCGGAAGGTTATACTTCCCCCCCGCCCCCACCGAAGTTTCACAGTATCACCAAGGTTGGAAGAGACCTCAAAGAGCATCAAGCCCAAACACACCAACTTATTGTAGCCTTTAAAAGAAACCTGCACTCTTAACAGGGGCACATCAGTGAGCAGCAGACTTCACCACGCACACCACCGCCTCGGGCAGCTGTCACCCAGCACCAGAGACACAGAAGCCTCTGGCCGAGCATGTGACCGGGGGCCGCTCACATGCGAGGGGCATTGCATAACCGGGCACAGCACGGGACCGGGCAGAGGCTGCGGGCAGCTGACCCCAGCACGGCCGCAGGTGCTCGGGGCCGGGCTCGCTGTCTCCCAAGGGCTGTGCCGCACACCTGCCTCCCTCCGGCCCCCAGCCGTCCCGCCCGGCGCCTCCTCCAGGGCATGCGGGCACGGTTAGCGAGAGCCCCGCCGGGCACAAGGGGAGGACGGCGCGGGGCCCCGCTCGGGCTTCGCGCTGCCCCGAGCTCAGCGGCCTAAGCCGACCCGCCCCCGTCCCGCCACCGCCTCCCTCACAGCCAGACCCCGCCGGGAGACCACCGGCCCGGGCAGCGCCTCCCCAGCAGCGCCGAGCCCTGGGGCAGCACCTGCGGCACCCCCTCCCCACGGCGGCCACCCGCCGCTCCCTCCCGTCCCGACGCGCCGGGGCTCGGTCTGCCCGGCGCGGCACAGCCAGCGCGCAGCGCTCGCCGAGAGCGACTCACCCGCGCTGGCGACAGAAGCAGCAGGAGGAGGAGAACGAGCAGGCCGAGGCCGCCCTGCCCGGGGCTGCCTTGCAGGCTCCCCATGGCGGCACGGGCAGGGGCGCGGAGAGCGCTGAGCCCTCGGCCGCAGCACCGAGAGGCGGTGAAAGGACAGCAGCGGCAAGAGCAGAGGAGAGGCGGCCGAGGAGCAGCGGCGGCCGCGCAGGTCCGGAAGAGACGCTCCGCCCAGCCGCCGCCAGCCGCTCCGCCGCCCGCCCCTTCCAGCAGCGGCGGGGGGGCCGCGCCCGGGCGCCGCCGCCCGCCCCGGGCACCGCCTCCCTCCGCAGCGGGGCGGGGCCGCGCCTCACGCCACGGGCGGGCCGCGAGCCGCGGCGGCGGCGGGGACGGTGCGGGCGGGACGGTGCTGGAGCCAAATTGTGCCCCGGGCGGAGGCGCAGTCCCAGTCCCGGCGGCCGTGTGCCGCCTCGGCAGCGAGAAGAGCGCAGTTCACAAGTATCAAAGTCACTGCTCAAATCCCGGCTTTAACCAAAGCGCCTTAGTTTTCCCTTCAAAGCTCCTAACCCGCCGTTCCTCAGCGTGACCCGGGCAATCCCGAGCGGCTGCAAGGAACCGCAGCCTGCGCTGGGCTGCCCGGCAGGAACGGCTCTCCCGGGGTCTCCGAGGAGCAGCCTGAGAGGGGATCTGATCAATGCTCAGCAAGAGGCAAAGGCAGGCGTCTGGGGCCAGAGTCTTGGCAGCGGTGCCCGGTGACAAGACAAGGGGCAGCATGCACAGACTGGAGCCCAGCTGCCACCTGAGCAGGAGGAGAAACTTCTTTGGTGTGAGAGTGCTGGAGTCCTGGAGCAGGCTGCCCAGAGAGGTTGTGGAGTCTCCTTGTCTGAAGAGGTTTCAAACCCACCTGGACTTTGTGATCCTGGGCAAGCTGCTGTGGGTGATCTGCTTTGGCAGGGCCTGGACTGGAGGATCTGCAGAGGGACATCTGGAGGTGTCCCTCTCGCAGCCCTACCACACCGGAATCCTGTGTATTGGGTCAGGTGAACTGTGCCAGCAGAGGTGCTCTTGCCAGGCTGGCACTGGATGGCCTGCCCCATGCTGCAATCGGCAGTTTGGGAAGTGCTGGTTGCACTCTGCCTCTCCAGCTGGGATCTGTCTGTTTGGGGTCAGTTCGTGTGGGAGCTGGCTGGGAGGAGGCACTCCAAGAGCAGAGTGCGACTGGCTCCCATGCAGCCTCTCTGTTTCCCCACAGCTGCATCGCCTCGGCGGGAGAACAGCTCCCGTTGGGCACCAGGATGAAGCTTGCCGTTCAGCTGGCATTGCCATCTGCTGACAAACACGGGGACTGGTCTTGCTGCCACTGCTCGGCCAGGCACCTCCAGAGGGGCACATCTGATGTTCTCCTGAAAGCAGAATCCAGATGGCTCAGGTGGGCTCAGAGAGCTCTCTGGTCGTGTTTAGAATAGCTTCAGAGATGGAGATGCCACAGCCTGTTTGGGCAAACTGTTCCACTCTGTCCACTTACAGGAAAATGCTGTTTTCCTCTGTCTAAGGAGATTTCCCCGTGCTCCAGCTTCAATCTGTTGCCTTTTATGCTGTCATTGTATCTGGCTGAGAAGAGTGTGACTCTCCCTTCTCCAAACCCCTGCACTCATTTGGTGGCTGTGGAGAAGATGTGCCCAGGGCCAGCTTTCTGCTTCAGGCACAATAGTCTTTCATATCTTTACCAATGATTTGGATGAAGGGATCAATGCACCCTCAGTGAGTCTGCAGATGACACAAAGTTGGGTGGGAGTGTTGATCTGCTTGAAGGTAGGAGCACTACACAGGGACCTGCACAGCCTGGATTGGAGGCCTGGGGTCAGTGGTGTGAGGCCAAGTGTTCTCCTGCTTGCCTGGGAGAAGAGACCAACCCCCACCTGGCTACAACCTCCCTGCAGGGAGTTGCAGAGAGCAAGAAGGTCTCCCCTGAGCCTACTCTTCTCCAGGCTAAGCAACCCCAGCTCCCTCAGCCTCTCCTCAGAAGGCTGTGCTCCAGATCCCTACCCAGCCTTGTTGCCCTTCTCTGGACACCTTTCAGCAACTCAACACCTTTTTCAACTGAATGCTCCAGGCTTGGGGCAGAGTGGCTGGAAACTGCCCAGCAGAAAAGGATCTGGGGGTCCTGGCTGAAAGCAGTGCCCAGGTGGGCAAGAAGGCCACCAGCAGCCTGGGCTGGAGCAGCAATGATGTGGCAGCAGGAGCAGGGCAGGGATTGTCCTGTGCTGGGCACTAGGGAGGCCACAGCTTGAGTGCTGGGTTCAGCTTTGGGTCCCTTGCTCCCAGAAGGACATTGAGAGGCTGGAGCAGGTCCAGAGAAGGGCAACCAAGGTGGGGAAGGGTCTGGAGGGGAGGGCTGGGGAGAAGAGGAGCAGCTGAGGGAGCTGGGGGTGTTGAGTGTGGAGAAGAGGAGGCTGAGGGAGACCTCCTTGCTCTCTGCAGCTCCCTGAGAGGAGGCTGCAGGGAGGTGGGGGTTGGGCTCTGCTCCCAAGTGCTAGGACAAGAGGAAATGGCCTCAAGTTGCACCAGGGGAGGTTTAGGTTGGACATCAGAAGAAACTTCTTCCCTGAAAGAATTCTCACACACAGGGATAGGCTCCCCATCCCTGGGGGTGTCTAAAGATGAATAGATGTGGTGCTGAGGGATATGGTTTAGCACCAGACTTGGTGGAGACCTGCTTTAGAATCCATGCTTGTAAGCACAGCTCATGTGCTCCAGGAGCCCCAGGCACCGTGGTGGCAGCAAATTGTACTTGCACTGTGTGCCAGAGTCTGGCTTTTTGTTCTGGGGAGCCCAAACCTGGACACAGTACTCCAGATGCGGTCTTGCAAGTCCCAAAGAGGGTGGAGCAGCACCAACCCTTGACCTATTGGCTGCTGCCTTGCTGGTCCAGCGTGCTGACTCAAGGTTCAGCACCTTGCTCAGCCCAGCCACTCTCTCCTTTCCTGCCAAACTACTTTCCATCTACTTGCTGCCCAGCTGCTACTTTCCCATGGGATTGTTCCATCCCAGCTACAGGACTTGGCATCTGGCAGGTGCTAGACAAAGCCAGAGTAGTTAACTTCACCCTGTGTTTTAATTGTCATGTCATAAGTAAACCCTGTTCAGCACTCAGCACTCATTTGAAAGCAGGGGACTGAGTTGCCACAGTTCCTAGGCACTCCACGTGGGCACAGGGTGCTGTGGGCATTGCTTCCATAGCTGCAGTCTAAAGAGATGCAAGGACCCTGTGCCTGTGTGTTCTGGCTGGACCAGAGCTGCTTCTGATCACTGCTGGCCTTCCCAGCTCAGCCTCTGCTCAGGCCCAGCACTTTGTGGAGCTCAGGGCAGGTTTGCACAGCCAGGGGCTGCTGCCAGCAGGGAGAACATGCTGGGGAGAGTGAGCACCAAGGGCTGGGCTGCAGCCCAAGGGCACTGCCACAGCTGCAGGGAGTCAGAGGTGGCAGCTGTGGGGAGGAGCAGACAGGGCAGGTGACCCTAAACTGCCCACCAAGGGATTGCAGCCCATGGATGGCTTGTTCCTTCTAAAGCTGAGGGATCCCCAGGGCCAGGCCTCTTCTTCAGTGGCTGCTGCCTGAGCAGGACTGTGTCCACGTTGCCTTTGTCCCCAGCCTGTGTGATGCTGCATGCAGCTCCAGAATCCAGCTGCTGAATTGGTTCCTGTCTGTTTCTGAGTCCCCTCTGGGCCTTTTGAGCCAGCACCAGTGGTGACAGTGACACCATTGCCACCAGGGGCTGGGTTCAGTGTGAGTTTTGTCTCCATTTGTGTCTGTTTCATTTTATTATCTCCATCCCAGCTGGTTGAGTTTCTCTCCCACCCCATCAGTCTCTCTCCCTTGTCCCCTTTCTCTTCCCTTTGGGAAGGCAGAGGGCTTCCTGGGGACCCTCTGGCACTTGTTCAGTTGCCAGCCCAGCCCTGCTCCTTGCCCCAGTGCTTGTGAAAAAGGTGAAGGGCAGCAAACCTGGCTGCACAGAACTGGCATTTCCTTTCTGAATGAATTACACAGAGAAGTGCTGTAAGGATCACAGCTGAGAGAGAAACCATTTATAGTGCTGCATCCCTCCCCTGGCACAACTCCAGGCCATTCCCTCTCCTTCTATCACCTGAGCCTAGGGAGCAGAGCCCAACCCCCACCTCCCTGCAGCCTCCTCTCAGGGAGCTGCAGAGAGCAATGAGGTCTCCCTCAGCCTCCTCTTCTCCACACTCAACACCCCCAGCTCCCTCAGCTGCTCCTCTCCAGACCCTTCCCCAGCTTAGTTGCCCTTCTCTGGACCTGCTCCAGCCTCTCAATGTCCTTCATGCACTGAGAGGCCCCAACACTGAACCCAGGACTCAAGCTGTGGCCTCCCCAGTGCCCAGCCCAGGAGGACAATCCCTGCCCTGCTCCTGCTGCCCACACCATTGCTGCTCCAGGCCAGGCTGCTGGTGGCCTTGGCCTCTTGAGCACACTGCTGGTTCCTGAAGAGCTCCATGTATTTGGGACCTCTGAGGCTGCATCAGTACCATGCCACTGGTGGGGTGCCCCTTCTCTATACCTCAGAGGTGTTTGTGCTCATTCTCATCCTACAGTGGCTTGGTGCTAGTGTAGAGAGCAATGAGGTCTCCTTCAGCCTCCTCTTCTCCACACTCAACACCCCCAGCTCCCTCAGTTGCTCCTCCCCTGCCCTGTTCTCCAGACTCTTCCCCAGCTTGGTTGCCCTTCTCTGAACACTCTCCTGCACCCCACTGTCTTCCCCAGAACTGAACCCAGTATTCGAGGTGCAAGCTGACCAGTGCTGAGTACAGGGCACAATCCCTGCCCTGCTCCTGCTGGCCATGCTGTTGCTGCTCCAGGCCAGGCTGCTGGTGGTTGCTTGGCCACCTGGGCACACAGGGCTCAATTCCTTGCACACCCCAGTGGAATGCAGTCCGTGATCCCTTTGCAGCAACATCAGCTCAGCTGCCCCTTGCTGTTTGTCCTCCCACATTTCTCACAGCCTTTGTTGTTTCCATTGCAGCAGCACCCAGAGGCACTTTGAAGAAGTGGGAGCAGTGTTAAGCCACACCCTGCACAAGCCCCTGGTACATTGGGGTGTTCCTCTTGGGCACCTTGCAATCTGTGTAAGACAAGCTCCAACAGGTGAGGGAGAAGCTTCTCACACCTCTGTGGTTTGTTGTTTTGGGTTTGTTTTTGTAGAGCTCCCACAAACCACTCTTGCATCATTGCCCAGAGAGCCAAGCAGAGCCTGGGCTGCAGCAAGAGAAGTGTGGCCAGCAGGGCCAGGGAGGGGATTCTGCCCCTCTGCTCCACTCTGCTGAGACCACAACTGGAGCTCTGGGGCCAGTTCTGGAGCCTCTGTGCCAGGAAGGCTCTGGAGGGGCTGGAAGGTGTCCAGAGAAGGGCCAGGAAGAGGAGCAGAGGGCTGGAGCTGCTCTGCTCTGGAGACAGCCTGAGAGAGTTGGGGTTGTGCAGGCTGGAGAGGAGAAGGCTCCCAGGAGACCTCATTGTGGCCTTCCAGGATCTGCAGGGGGCTCCAAGAAAGCTGGGGAGGGACTTTTGAGGGTGTCAGGGAGGGATAGGACTGGGGGGGATGGAGCAAAACTAGAAGTGGGGAGATTGAGATTGGCTGTGAGGAAGAAGTTGTTGCCCATGAGGGTGGTGAGAGCCTGGCACAGGCTGCCCAGGGAGGTGGTGGAAGCCTCCTGCCTGGAGGTGTTTGCAGCCAGGCTGGATGTGGCTGTGAGCAACCTGCTGTGGTGTGAGGTGTCCCTGCCCATGGCAGGGGGTTGGGACTGGCTGAGCCTTGAGCTCCCTTCCAGCCCTGACAGCTCTGTGATTCTCTGATTCCCAGACTGTTTTTCCAGCTAAACCAGAGCACTCCTCCTCCTCACCAGAGGTGTTCCCTGTTGGGTGGTGTAAGCAAATCCTGCTCCTCAGCTCCCATCTGCCAGCCTTCCTCCCCTGTGGAGGCCTGCTCACCTCTTAATTGTACCTTAGTGCTTTGGTCAGATGCTCTTGCCTTCAGGCTCAGAATGTGGGATCAGATCAGAGCAAGGAGGCTGAGAGCAACCTTTTTACAAGGGCTTGCAGGGATAGAATGAGGGGGAGTGGATTGAAGCTGGAAGAGGAGAGATTGAGACTGGAGATTAGGAATAAATTCTTCATGGTGAGGGTGGTGAGACACTGGCAGAGGTTGCCCAGGGAGACTGTGGATGTTCCCTTCCCTGGAGGTGTTCAAGGCCAGGCTGGATGAGGCCTTGAGCAAGCTGGGCTGGTGGGAGGTGTCCCTGCTCATGGCAGGGGGTTGGAAGTGGATGATCCTTAAGGTCCCTTCCAACCCAACCCATTCTAGGATGCTCTCATCTGGGCAGGTCCCAACCTCCCCAGTGCAATTTCTTCTGTCAGGTGGTGCCAATTTGATGGCAGTGTGTGACCCAAGAGCTGCACAGCCAAGATGCCAATCAGTCTGCAGGCAAACACTGGAGAAATGCAGTTTGTGGTTGCAGCAGGGCATGGAGACACCCTGCACTTGTGGCTGAGAGCAAATAGGTGCAGACTGCATCCTGCCAGGCCCTGGGCAGGAGCACTGAATGCTGACCACTGTTCACTGCTAACACCAAGTTTAACTTCACCCCTCCTGGGGTGGGCATTGCAGGGCCTTTAAGACTGGCACAGCTCAAAAGCTGTGATTCTGAATCTGCCAGGCTGTGCAGCCTAGAGGCTTGGAGCTTTCTACTGCCTGGAGTGACTGACAAGTCACAAGCTGGGGTCAGAGTGGCTGAGAGCAGCCAGGCAGAGAAGGACCTGGGGGTAGTGGTTGATAGTAGGCTGAACAAGAGCCAGCAGGAGGCCAAGAAGGCCAAGGGCATCCTGGCCTGCATCAGGAAGAGTGTGGCCAGCAGGAGCAGGGAAGTCCTTGTGCCCTGTGCTCAGCACTGCTGAGGCCACACCTTGAGTCCTGTGTCCAGTTCTGGGCTCCTCAGTTTAAGAAAGATGTTGAGTTGCTGGAAGGTGTCCAGAGAAGGGCAATGAGGCTGGGGAGGGGTCTGGAGCACAGCCCTGTGAGGAGAGGCTGAGGGAGCTGGGGTTGCTTAGCCTGGAGAAGAGGAGGCTCAGGGGAGACCTTCTTGCTCTCTCCAATTCCCTGAAGGAAGGTTGTAGCCAGGTGGGGGTTGGTCTCTTCTGCCAGGCAAGCAGCACCAGAACAAGAGGACAGAGTCTCAAGCTGTGCCAGGGGAGGTTCAGGCTGGAGGTCAGGAAGAAATTCTTCCCAGCAAGAGAGATTGCCCATTGGGATGTGCTGCCCAGGGAGGTGGTGGAGTCCCCATCCCTGGAGGTGTTTAGGAAAAGTCTATGGACAGGCAGTGATCAGCAGCTGCTGCAGGTCACTGTGGTGGGGTTGAAAGAGAGATTGGCCATTGGAATGGGCTGCCCAGGGAGGTGGTGGAGTCACCATCACTGACCACTGTTGCAGCAAAAAATTGTTCCTCATCTCCTGATTAAACCATCCCTGGCACAACTGAAGCCTATTTCATCTCACCCTATGATTGGTTACTTGGGAGAAGAGGCCAACACTGGCTTCACTGCAACCTCCTTCCAGGTGCAGAGAGGAAGGAGATCTCCCCTCAGCCTTCCCTTCTCCACTACAGACTAAGCATCACCTTGAACTCACAACCTTCCCATTAAGGATCTTATGCACTATCAACTGAAAGACTAAATACTGCACCTTCCATGTAATTCATCACAGAGTCAGTGCTGGGTTTCACCAGATCTGTAGGTGAGCCTAGCTCTTCCCTGCAGTGTTTAGAGTATTTAGAGCCTGGATGAGGCACTTGGTGCCACGGTTCAGTTGATCAGATGGTGTTGGGTGACAGGTTGGACTCCATGATCTAAAAGGTCTTTTCCAACCTGGTTCATTCTGTAGTCTGAAGCCATCCATTGAATAGAATAGAATAGAATAAAATAGAATAGAATGAACCAGATTGGAAGAGACCTTCAAGATCATCGAGTCCAACCTATCAACCAATCCAACACCACCTAAAAAACTAACCCATGGCAGCAAGCACCTCATCAAGTCTCCTCCTGAACATCTCCAGGGATGGGGACTCCACCACCTCCCTGGGCAGCACATCCCAATGGGCAATCACTCTCTCTGTGTAGAACTTCCTCCTGACCTCCAGCCTAAACCTCCCCTGGCACAGCCTGAGACTGTGTCCTCTTGTTCTGCTGCTGCTTGCCTGGGAGAAGAGACCAACCCCCACCTGGCTACAACCTCCCTTCAGGGAGTTGCAGAGAGCAATGAGGTCTCCCCTGAGCCTCCTCTTCTCCAGGCTAAGCAACCCCAGCTCCCTCAGCCTCTCCTCACAGGGCTGTGCTCCAGACCCCTCCCCAGCTTTCTTGCCCTTCTCTGGACACCTTCCAGCAACTCAACCTCTTTCCTAACCTGAGGAGCCCAGAACTGGACACAGGACTCAAGGTGTGGCCTCAGCAGTGCTGAGCACAGGGCACAAGGACCTCCCTGCTCCTGCTGGCCACACTCTTCCTGATGTAGGCCAGGATGCCCTTGGCCTTCTTGGCTGCCTGGGCACACTGCTGGCTCATGTTCAGCCTACCATCGACCAGCACCCTCAGGTCCCTCTCTGCCTGGCTGCTCTCAGCCACTCTGCCCCCAGCCTGTAGCACTGCATGGGGTTGCTGTGGCCAATGTGCAGAACCTGGCACTTGGATGTGTTCAATCTCCTGCCCTTGGACTCTGCCCATCTGTCCAGCCTGTCCAGGTCCCTCTGCAGAGCCTCTCTACCCTCCAGCAGATCAACTCCTGCCCCCAGCTTGGTGTCAGCTGCAAATGTACTGCTGATGGACTCAATGCCCTCATCCAGATCATCAACAAAGATATTGAACAGGCTGGGGCCCAGCACTGATCCCTGGGGCACACCACTGGTGCCTGGCTGCCAGCTGGCTGTGGCACCATTCACCACCACTCTCTGGGCTCAGCCTCCAGCCACTTCCTAACCCAGCTCAGAGAGCTGCTGTCCCAGCCAGGGGCTGACAGCTTGGCCAGGAGTTTGCTGTGGGGGATGGTGTCAAAGGCCTTGCTGAGGTCCAGGCAGACCACATCCACAGCCTGCCCCACATCCACCATTGCCTCCTCCTGCAAGGCATTTTGGAGCTTCCAAAGGCCAGAGTATGTGCAGAGCAGGTGGGAAGCCTTGCAGAGCAGGCACAGAGCTGTGCCAGGAGCTCCTGTCAATGTTCAGTGACTCACTCCAGCCCCAGGGGAGAGCAGGCTTCCGGTCTGGAACACCAAACAAACCGCAGCAGTGTTTACCCAGCACGTTACAGACAGCAGCAGCTACATCAACACTGAGCCTTTGTTAAGGGTTCTTGGTGAAAAGGTTAAGTGCATGGGGAGAGATGGTACTGTGACTTTCCAACCCAGCCCCAGGCTGAGTAAGCACCTGCTGGGTGCAGGGAACACACAACGAAGCCCTTGAGTCCTGTGTCCAGTTCTGGGCCCCTCAGTCTAAGAAGGACGTTGAGAGACTTGAAGGTGTCCAGAGAAGGGCAAGAAAGCTGGGGAGGGGTCTGGAGCACAGCCCTGTGAGGAGAGGCTGAGGGAGCTGGGGTTGCTTAGCCTGGAGAAGAGGAGGCTCAGGGGAGACCTTCTTGCTCTCTCCAACTCCCTGAAAGGAGGTTGTAGTCAGGTGGGGGTTGGTCTCTTCTGCCAGGCAAGCAGCAGCAGAACAAGAGGACATGGTCTCAAGCTGTGCCAGGGGAGGTTTAGATTGGATGTGAGGAAGAAATTCTTCCCAGAGAGAGAGACTGGCCATTGGGATGTGCTGCCCAGGGAGGTGGTGGAGTCACCATGCCTGGAGGTGTTTAGGAAGAGCCTGGCTGAGGCACTTGGTGCCATGGTTGAGTTGATCAGATGGTGCTGGGTGAGAGGTTGGACTTGATCATCTTGAAGTTCTTTTCCAACCTTGTTGATTCTATGATTCAGCCTTCTCTCCAGAGGCTCCAAGATCAAATGGATATTCCCAATGGGAAGGTTTCCTTGACTAAAATCCCCATGCTGGCTGAGCAGCATTCAACTTCAGCGTGAATGAGACAGAGAAAGGCCTCACTGCCAGCTCTCCACCACAGCCCTTCCACCACAGCCTGTGTGCTCCATCAGCACTGATGAGAGTGAGGAAGGAGATTATAGAATCATGGAAGGGACCTCTGGAGATTATCAAGTCCAAACCCCTGCTAAAGCAGCATCATCTGGGACAGGTCACACAGGAAGACATCCAGAAGGAGACTCCACAACCTCTCTGGGCAGCCTGCTCCAGGGCTCTGCCACCCTCACAGTAAAGAATTTTCTTATCAAGTTGAGATGGAGTCTCCTGGGGTCCAGTTTGTATCCATTGCCCTTGTCCTATCCCAGGACACTACTGAAAAGAGCCTGGCCCCTTCTTCTTGACACTCACCCTTCAGATGTATATAAACCTTGTCAAAGTCCCTCCCCAGCTCTCCTGGAGCCCCTTCAGGTACTGGAAGGCTGCTCTAAGGTCTTCCTGGAGCCTTCTCTTCTCCAGGCTGAACAGCCCCAGCTCTCTCAGCCTGGCCCCATAGAAGAGTTGCTCCAACCCTTGGGTCCTCTTCACGGCCCTCCTGGACACCTGCCTGCTGTTGTTGCGGCTTGCTCACTATAGCTATCCTGGGGCCTCTGCTGGCTGTCCCTGTCCTATCTCCTATGCTCTGGCAGCAGTTAACAACAGGAGACCCTCCCCATTTCCACATTTTAAAGGAAGCCTGACTAGTCATTATGGCCTGCCTGCTATTAAGAGATGTTAAGACATAGAAGATACTGAATGACTACTGAGGGCCTTCTAAAGATTGCCCTCCTCTTCTACAGCTGTGAAAGGCCTTTTGATCTTGAGAAACTTCAGGGAGAAAGATCCCCACTGAGGCTAGGCTGCCTAGAGTTCCTCTAGTGTTCTCCAGAATGCTTCATCTTCATCTTCACTCCCCTAGGTTCTCCAAGCAAACCTATCCTCTCTAATGCTGCTTGGTAAGAAGTTAGACTCCAATCCCTTGTAGTGCCATGCAGCTGGAGTTCCCACTAAGGCTCTTGAGACTCCTGCAAGCTCTTTTGCAGAGCTTAACCATGGATGCAATCATCCTCTTAGCATCATGCAGAATGCTTTGTCTCTGTACCACCTGCAGGTTCTGCTAGGCACAGCATTATTTCACAAACACAGCAGCAGGAGTTACCTAAACAAGCAGATTCCTCTGGTTGTCTTCTTATCTTGTTGGAAAACTTAAAGCTGCTTTTTCTGATGCTGAATAGAAGTTGAAGAGCAATTCCACTTGCAAGCAGAGCAGTGCGCACTTCTGTTCTCTTCACCAGAACCCTGACTTCTTCCCCACCTTATCTAAAGAAGAATTTTCTGATGATAGAAGCACAGAACTGTCAGGGTTGGAAGGGGCCTCAAGGCTCAGCCAGTACCAAGCCCTCACACCACAGCAGGTTGCTCACAGCCACCTCCAGCCTGGCTGCAAACACCTCCAGGCAGGAGGCTTCCACCACCTCCCTGGGCAACCTGTGCCAGGCTCTCACCACCCTCATGGGCAACAACTTCTTCTTCACAGCCAATCTCAATCTCCCCACTTCTAGTTTTGCTCCATCCCCCCCAGTCTTATCACTCTCTGACACCCTCAAAAGTCCCTCCCCAGCTTTCTTGGAGCCCCCTGCAGATCCTGCAAGGCCACAATGAGGTCTCCTGGGAGCCTTCTCCTCTCCAGCCTGCACAACCCCAACTCCCTCAGGCTGTCCTCACAGGAGTGGTGCTCCAGCCCTCTGCTCCTCCTCGTGGCCCTCATGTGGACAACAGAACTTCTGCTTTTGCTGTATAGTGAGTTTTAACTTGCTTGCTTCTATGTATTTTAGAAAGGTCAATCCAAAGTGTTGTTGTATTAGGAAACAGAAAGGGGAGGATGTGGGAAGAGGATGGTTCTGGAAGGCAGTAGGGAAGATTTGCCTTTGCTCCAGTTAGAGCTATGTTTTGTCTTGGACCCTGAGGGGAATGTAAACACCTTTGAACTGAAGGGGAGAAGCTGGGCAGAATTTGGTTGGATGTGTTAAGATATTGGGTTTGTTATTTTAACCTATTGTGTGCCTTAATTACACACATGCCAGTAGAAAATGACCAGCTGAGATGTATCACAGTGTCACAGTGTCACAGTGTCACCGAGGTTGGAAGAGATCTCAAAGATCATCAAGTCCAACCTGGCACCACAGACCTCATGACTAAACCATGGCACCAAGTGCCACATCCAATTCCCTCTGGAACACCTCCAGGGATGGGGACTCCACCACCTCCCTGGGCAGCACATCCCAATGGCTAACAACTCTCTCTGGGAAGAACTTTCTCCTCACCTCCAGCCTAAACTTCCCCTGGCACAGCTTGAGACTCTGTCCTCTTGTTCTGGTGCTGCTTGCCTGGCAGAAGAGACCAACCCCCACCTGGCTACAACCTCCCTTCAGGGAGTTGGAGAGAACAATAAGGTCTTCCCTGAGCCTCCTCTTCTCCAGGCTAAGCAACCCCAGCTCCCTCAGCCTCTCCTCACAGGGCTGTGCTCCAGACCCCTCCCCAGCTTTCTTGCCCTTCTCTGGACACCTTCCAGCAGCTCAACCTCTTTCCTAACCTGAGGAGCCCAGAACTGGACACAGGGCTCAAGGTGTGGCCTCAGCAGTGCTGAGCACAGGGCACAAGGACTTCCCTGCTCCTGCTGGCCACACTCTTCCTGATGCAGGCCAGGATGCCCTTGGCCTTCATGTGACACATGTGCCAGCTACTAGACTGGAGAACCTTGCTGTGTAACATAATAAACATCTTTGCCTGCTTACCTCTGGTCCTGAAAGCATTGCTCTGGGTGAGTAGAACAGCTTTCTAACACCTTCCAGCACCTCCAGATCCTTCCTGTAATAGTATGCTTCTTCCACTCTTTCCCAGTTAAACCTATGTCAACTTGTATCTTAATCAACCCTTGTGATCCACCAGTGACTCCCAGAATGGTTATAGGCTCTGACCATTGATAACTTGTGGCCAGCAGGGCAAGGGAGGTGATTCTCCCCCTTTGCTCAGCTCTGGGGAGACCCCACCTGGAGTCCTGCCTCCAGTTCTGGAGCCCCTATGACAAGAGGGATCTGGAGGTGCTGGAAGGTGTCCAGAGAAGGGCCAGGAGGATGAGCAGAGGGCTGGAGCACCTCTCCTGTGAGGACAGAGTGAAGGAGTTGGGGCTGTTCAGGCTGGAGAAGAGAAGGCTCCCAGGTGACCTCATTGTGGCCTTCCAGGATCTGAAAGGGGCTCCAAGAAGGCTGGGGAGGGACTGCTCAGGATCTCAGGCAGTGCTAGGACTAGGGGGAATGGAATGAAGCTGGAGGTGGGGAGATTGAGGCTGGAGGGGAGGAGGAAGTTCTTCCCCAGGAGAGTGGTGAAGCCCTGGAATGGGTTGTGCAGGGAGGTGGTTGAGGCCCTGTCCCTGGAGGTATTTAAGGCCAGGCTGGCTGAGGCTCTGGGCAGCCTGATCTAGTGTGGGGTGTCCCTGGCCCTGGAACTGGCTGATCCTTGTGGTCCCTTCCAACCCTGACTGATGCTATGATACTATGAACTTGATGGTGTTCTGGTGCACTGAGCTCCTGCAGAGGAGAGAAGCCCCCAGAACGTTCTGGTACAAGCAGCCTTATGGCAGATATCTCTCCAGTGAAGCTGTTTAGAATGATCCTTGGTTGTCCTTCTCACACCCAGTACTGATTTATTGACATTCTTGTACTTTTCTGCTGGGAATCTGTGACAGAGTTTTAAAGGCAGAGCCTAAAGCTACCACAACACAGCCTTCAGAGGAGCTCAGGATTGCTTGGGTTGGGAAAGCCCTGGAGGATCACCAAGTCCAACCATCAAGCTAAGACCACCATGGCCATTAAACCCCGTCCTGAAGTGCCCTGGCCAGCTGTTGGCTGGGCTTTAAGGGGGTGTCCTGCAGCAGCGTGGCTACAGCACAGCTCTTCACGCACCATCTGCAGCTGGCACTGCCTTCCCCTCACGGACACCAGCAGCCTCTGCTGAGCATCTCAACCACAACCAAAGCCAAAATGAGGTCATTTTCCATGCCTGCATTAATGGGTGGGCCTGCTGGAGTGAGTGTGGCTCCATGTGACTCTCTCAGCAGCTGTTGAAACCCTTGGAGCACTTCTCCCTTGACCCCTGTTGCAGACCTGAGGAACAAGTGGGTTGCATAGTAGCTGTGGGTACCAAACCAGAACCGTGGTGTCCCAGGGGAGTGCAGAACAGACAGACAGCACCTGTGCAGCACCTCTGCTGTGGCACCCAGCAGCTAAATGTTGGATCTGCTTGCACCAGTGATTGATATGCCCTGGGTGGTTTGCTCAGCAGCTGGGCCTCCCCTGCCCACCACCATGCACGAGCGCAGACTGGAGGGTTGGAGGTGGATCCTCCTTTGCCGTTGTCAGCTGCTCTGCTCTCTTCCTGCTGCTGGGTAGATCCAAGGCCAAGATGCTCCAGCTGAGGAGGACCCCCTCCTTCCTTATGGTTTGGTTGGTAGCTTTTGGCACAATCTGTGATGCTTTGGATCAGTTTGATGGAGCTCCACGTAGCAGCCAAAACATTACCACAGCCCTGGGCCGGCAGGAGGAGTTGGCCTGTTGGGATGTCACAGGTGGGATCTCACCTCTAGCCCCATGTGGCACTGGAGATGGAGAGGAATGGTCTGAGCTAGCAGTGCCAGCAAAGGGAGGGCAGTGGCAGGGCTGCTCCAGGACCAGCTCCATCCAAGCAGCTGTGAGGTCTGGGTGTCCTTTTGGCACGAGGGCCGAGCGCTCCTGACCCAGCCGTGCGCCACGGCAGCCGTCAGGGTGTGCAGCCATGCCAGCACGGGGACGCCTGTCTGAGGGGCAGGACCATGGACAGGGGTACACTGCAGGCATGGAGGAGCTGCTGTGCTGCCTTGGGTGCTGGAGTGCAAGCCTGGCTGCAGTGCAGAGCAGCTCCCAGGCCAGCCCTGCTGTCCCAGTCCCGTGGCTGCCATGCCCCGTGGGGAGGGCCTGCTGCGTTCAGGGGGTACTGGAGGGGCTATCAGTTCTGCTAACTGGTCCAACCAGCCCTTGGTGGGCAACCAAGGCTTGCTGGCACACTACTGTGGGCAGGGTGCATCTCTGTCAAGCTGCAGTGGCTGCAGGGCTGCATTAACTTTTCCTTTGCTTCTCCTTCATGCGGAGGAGGCGCAGGATGCGTTCGTTTTTGGTTAGCTCCTCGGGCAGCTCGTTTGCCTGCAACAGAACAGCCTGGAGGTTAGCAGGCATGAGCAAGTCCAAAGCATGGCTTACCAGCATGACACTGTAAGGGTGGGACTGGGCATGGTCACCACTACTGTTGGAGACACCTTAAGAAATCACCTTTCAGTGTGCAAGTCTCACTCAAGTCTTCACAATAAGCCCAGAGGGGATTGGATGTGGCACTTGGTGCCATGGGGTCTGTGGGGACAGGTTGGACTTGATGATCTTTGAGGTCTCTTCCAACCTTGGTGATCCTGTGATTCTGTGATCTGAGAGGTCAGTTTGCTCTGGACTGACTGTCCAGGCCAGATGGAATCACCTGGGCTTTGGTCACAGAAGCATCAGAGAGTGTAGCTGCTGTGTTTTTGGGGGAGAGGAGGAAGGTCTTGAACCACAGGATCACAGAATTGTTTTGCTGGAAGAGCCCTTCAAGATCATTGAGTCCAACCCTTCTCTAGCTCTGCCAAGGCTGGGGCTAAGCCATGGCCCTCAGCACCAGATCTCTGCCTCTTTGAAACACCTCCAGGGGTGGGGATTCAACCACCTGCCTGGGCAGCCTCTGCCAGGCTTGGAGAACCCTTGCAGGGAAGAAGTTTCTTCTAATGTCCAATCTAAACTCCCCTGCTGCAACCTGAAGTCATTTCCTCTCATCCTGCCACTTGTACACAAGGAAGAAGAGACTGACTCTGACCTCTTTCCAACCTCCTCTCAGGGAGCTGCAGAGAGCAGTGAGGTTTTATCCTCAGCCTCCTCTTCTCCACACTCAACACCCCCAGCTCCCTCAGCTGCTCTTCCCCAGACCCTTCCCCAGCTTGGTTGCCCTTCTCTGGCCCTGCTCCAGTCTCTCAATGTCCTTCTGGGAGTGAGGGACCCAAAGCTGAACCCAGCACTCAAGCTGTGGCCTCCCCAGTGCTGAGTCCAGAGGGACAATCCCTGCCCTGCTCCTGCTGCCCACACCATTGCTGTTCCAGGCCAGGCTTCTGGTGGCCTTCTTGGCCACCTGAGCACCCCCTGGCTCCTGTTTAGCTGGCAAAGCACCAAGCCCATAAAGATCCAAGGGAAGATTGTAATTGCTCTGAAGCACTCAGTGCTGTTCTGTGGGACTGGTGAGAGAACATCAATCAGAGTTTGGCCTTCTGTGCTTGTCTGAACACAGGTTTGGTGACATGAAGGATTTACAGTGAAGCTGCTTCTGGAGGTCAGTGGTTCTGCCCAGCACATGCACCGTGGTGTGCTCAGCTGCAGGCTGTTTGAACACAGTACTCATCAGTAGGAGAGGTTCCAGTCACAGGCTGTCCCACTGCTCCTCCTCCTGCTGCAGTCCCCACCAGAGGAGCCTGCGGGGGATGCTGTGCCACAGGCACTACCTCTGCTGCCATCATGTGGGGTGATGCGAAACTCACAGGGGCAGGGTTTGTGTGGGGATCAGGGAAAGAGTGGTCAGGCACTGGAGCTGCTGCCCAGGGTGCTGGTGGAGTCCCCAAGCCTGGAGGTGTTTGAAGGTGGTTTGGATGTGGTGCTTGGGGCTCTGGTTTAGGGGTGAGCCTTGTAGAGCAGGGTTAATGGTTGGGGATCCTGAGGGTCTGTTCCAACCTGAATGTTTCTGTGATTCTGTGAATCATCAAGGTTGAAAAAGACCTCTCAGATCATCAAGTCCAACCATAACCCAACTGCCATGAGCACTGAACTGTATCATGAAGTGCCACAGCTACAGGCTTCTGGAGCACCACCAGGGATGGTGACTCCAGCACCTCACAGCCAGCCTGTCTCGAAGCTTAATCCCTCCTTCAGTGAAGACATTTTTCCTCATGTTCAGCTTTAATCTCCCCTGGCACCACTTGAGGCTATTTCATCTCATCCTGTCACTTGTTACTAGGGAGCAGAGCCCAACCCCCACCTCCCTGCAGCCTCCTCTCAGGGAGCTGCAGAGAGCAATGAGGTCTCCCTCAGCCTCCTCTTCTCCACACTCAACACCCCCAGCTCCCTCAGCTGCTCCTCCCCAGACCCTTCCCCACCTTCATTGCCCTTCTCTGGACCTGCTCCAGCCTCTCAATGTCCTTCCACCAGTAAGTGCCAGGTGTGAGCTAGAGCAGAGCTGGCTCTGCTCAGTGCTTGCACAGCTACAGGCTAAAGAGATACAGGGACCCTGTGCCTGTGTGTTCTGACCGGACCAGAGCTGCTTCTGATCACTGCTGGCCTTCCCAGCTCAGCCTCTGCTCAGGCCCAGCACTTTGTGGAGCTCAGGGCAGGTTTGCACAGCCAGGGGCTGCTGCCAGCAGGGAGAACATGCTGGGGAGAGTGAGCACCAAGGGCTGGGCTGCAGCCCAAGGGCACTGCCACAGCTGCAGGGAGTCAGAGGTGGCAGCTGTGGGGAGGAGCAGACAGGG
Organism: Melanerpes aurifrons; assembly: GCA_011125475.1. Classification (NCBI taxonomy): domain Eukaryota; kingdom Metazoa; phylum Chordata; class Aves; order Piciformes; family Picidae; genus Melanerpes; species Melanerpes aurifrons. The sequence goes on along the minus strand of WWNC01000125.1, from coordinate 512,875 downwards.
CAGGTGACCCTAAACTGCCCACCAAGGGATTGCAGCCCATGGATGGCTTGTTTCTTCTAAAGCTGAGGGATCCCCAGGGCCAGGCCTCTTCTTCAGTGGCTGCTGCCTGAGCAGGACTGTGTCCACGTTGCCTTTGTCCCCAGCCTGTGTGATGCTGCATGCAGCTCCAGAATCCAGCTGCTGAACTGGTTCCTGTCTGTTTCTGAGTCCCCTCTGGGACTTTTGAGCCAGCACCAGTGGTGACAGTGACACCATTGCCACCAGGGGCTGGGTTCAGTGTGAGTTTTGTCTCCATTTGTGTCTGTTTCATTTTATTATCTCCATCCCAGCTGGTTGAGTTTCTCTCCCACCCCATCAGTCTCTCTCCCTTGTCCCCTTTCTCTTCCCTTTGGGAAGGCAGAGGGCTTCCTGGGGACCCTCTGGCACTTGTTCAGTTGCCAGCCCAGCCCTGCCCCTTGACAGCCAGTTCTAGTTAACCCTTGCATCTGTCTTGCTTGAGCATGGTTTGGGTTCTTCTCAGACTGAAGTAACCTCCCAAGAAGCAGCAGCACCAGTGGCACTGCCTAGCACCCTAGAGATGCTTACACCCAGAAACACATGGACCAAGCTGTGGTGTTTGAGGAGCATTAAGAGGCAGCACTGGACCAACACAGGGATGTGGTTTGCCTGGACTTCATCAAGGCCTTTGACACCATCCCCCACAGCAAACTCCTGGCCAAGCTGTCAGCCCCTGGCTTGGACAGCAGCTCTCTGAGCTGGGTTAGGAACTGGCTGGAGGCTGAGCCCAGAGAGTGGTGGTGAATGGTGCCACAGCCAGCTGGCAGCCAGGCACCAGTGGTGTGCCCCAGGGAGCAGTGCTGGGCCCTGTGCTCTTTAACATCTTCATTGATGATCTGGATGAGGGGATTGAGTCCATCAGCAGTAAGTTTGCAGATGACACCAAGTTAGGAGAAGGTGTTGGTCAGTTAGAGGGCAGAAGGGCTCTGCAGAGGGACCTTGCCAGGCTGGACAGATGGGCAGAGGCCAACAGGATGGCATTCAACAAGTCCAAGTGCCAGGGGCTGCACTTTGGCCACAGCAACCCCAGGCAGAACTACAGGCTGGGGTCAGAGTGGCTGAGAGCAGCCAGGCAGAAAGGGACCTGGGGGTGGTGATTGACAGCTGCCTGAACATGAGCCAGCAGTGTGCCCAGGGGGCCAAGAAGGCCAAGGGCATCCTGGCCTGCAGCAGGAAGAGTGTGGCCAGCAGGAGCACGTAAGTCCTTGTGCCCTGAGCTCAGCACTGCTTAGGCCACACCTGGAGTCCTGTGTCCAGTTCTGGGCTCCTCAGGTTAGGAAAGATGTTGAGCTGCTGGAAGGTGTCCAGAGAAGGGCAAGAAAGCTGGGGAGGGGTCTGGAGCACAGCCCTGTGAGGAGAGGCTGAGGGAGCTGGGGTTGCTTAGCCTGGAGAAGAGGAGGCTCAGGGGAGACCTTCTTGCTCTCTGCAACTCCCTGAAGGGAGGTTGGAGCCAGGTGGGGGTTGGTCTCTTCTCCCAGGCAGCCAGCAGCAGAACAAGAGGACACAGTCTCAAGCTGTGCCAGGGGAGATTTAGGCTGGAGGTGAGGAGAAAGTTCTTCCCAGAGAGAGTTGTTAGCCATTGGGATGTGCTGCCCAGGGAGGTGGTGGAGTCCCCATCCCTGGAGGTGTTCCAGAGGGGATTGGATGTGGCACTTGGTGCCATGGTTTAGTCATGAGGTCTGTGGTGACAGGTTGGACTTGGTGATCTTTGAGGTCTCTTCCAACCTTGGTGATACTGTGAGACTGTGACACTGTGACATACCTTGTTCCTCAGGCAGGGGTCTGCTCCTGCTTCCAGGAGCAGTGCCACGGTCCGGGCGTTGCCGCTGAGGACGGCTGCGTGCAGAGCCGAGGTCCCGTTCTGGAAAACACCAGGGCAGAGCTTTGTAGCATGCAGGAGAAGGCAGCCAAAGGCACTGAGACACAAACATCTGCAAAGGGCAAACCTATCAAGAAAGATGAGCTTCAACCAGGCCAAGTGCCAGGTCCTGCACTTGAGGCACAAAAACCCCAAGCAAGGCTCCAGGCCTGGGGCAGTGTGGCTGGAAAGCTGCTGGCAGGAAGGGACCTGGGGGTGCTGAAGGACAAGCAGCTGAACAGGAGCCAGCAGTGTGCCCAGGGGGCCAAGGGAGCCAAAGGCCTCCTGGCTGGGATCAGCAATGCTGTGTCCAGCAGCAGCAGGGAGGGGATTGTCCCCTGGCACTCAGCTCTGGGCAGGCCACACCTGCAGTGCTGTGTCCAGCTCTGGGCTCCTCAATCCAAGAGAGATGTGGAGGTGCTGGAGCCAGGGCAGAGCAGGGCAAGGAAGCTGGGAAGGGCCTGGGGAAGAAATCTGCTGGAGAGCAACTGAAGGAGTTGGGGAGGGTTAGTGTGAAAGAGAGGAGGCTGAGGGGAGACCTCCTGGCTCTCTGCAGCTCCCTGAGAGGAGGCTGTGCAGAGGTTGGTGCTGGTCTCTTCTCACAGGCAATTAGCCCCAGAACAAGAGGGAAGGGCCTCAAGCTGCACCAGGGCAGGGTCAGACTGGACATAGGAAACATTTTTCCCCTCAAGAGTGGTCAGGCACTGGAGCTGCTGCCCAGGGAGGTGGTGGAGTCCCAGCCCTGGAGGTGTTTCAAGGTTGTTTGGATGTGGTGCTTGGGGCTATGGTTCAGGGGTGAGCCTTGCAGAGCAGGGTTCTGGGTTGGACTTGGTGATCCTGAGAGGCTTTTCCAACCTGAATGTCTCTGTGATTCATAGATTCATGGAATCACAGAATGGTTTGGGTTGGAAAGGACCTCAAAGCTCATCCAGTTCCAATCCCCTGCCATGGGCAGGGACACCTCCCACCAGCACAGCTTGCTCAAGGCCTCATCCAGCCTGGCCTTGAACACCTCCAGGGAAGGGAACATCCACAGCCTCCCTGGGCAACCTGTGCCAGTGTCTCACCACCCTCACTGTAAGGAGTTTCTTCCTCATCTCCAGTCTCAATCTCCCTACTGGTTACAGGACCACCTGTCCTGTGTCCTGCAGGCAGACAAACACCTCACAGCAGAGGAACAAGAGGGAAGGGCCACAAGCTGCACCAGGGCAGGGTCAGACTGGACAGTAGGAAACATTTTTCCCATCAAGAGTGGTCAGGCACTGGAAGTGCTGCCCAGGGAGGGAGGTGGTGGAGTCCCCAACCCTGGAAGTGTTTGAAGGTGGTTTGGATGTGGTGCTTGATGCTCTGGTTCAGGGGTGACCCTTGCAGAGTAGGGCTCTGGGTTGGACTTGGTGATCCCGAGAGGCTTTTCCAACCTGAATGTCTCTGTGATTCTGTGAGTAACAGGGAGGAGATTAGGCCCTCAGAGGTACAGGGTGTGCTTTGGACAGGGTGCTGCAGGCTGGTGGGTGATGAATGAAGGAGGGGATTTCAACTGCTTTGCTAGCAGAGAGCCAGGCTCACTCCAGCACAGCAGCTACTCCTCCTAACAATTGCCCTTGTCCATAGATTGGAGGTGAAAAGAGCACTTCTCATGTTGCCTGGCAGAAGCAGCCATGAGCAAGAGAACCAGAAGCTCAAGCAGGAATGGGAACCATCTGTGCATTTTATCTTCTCCTTCTGATGATTAATGCTCTCAGTGGCAGGCAGCTGAATGGTGACTTTTTCATGGCTGACCTTCTGTTTGTGGCTGAGGTAAGTGTGGACACCATGTCATAGCTGTACTTAACAGCTGAGTTAATACCCCCTGGACTCCACAGAATCACAGAATGTGGTTGGGAGGGACCTCCAAAGCTCATCCAGTCCAACCCCCCCCTGCCAGAGCAGGAGCACCTGGAGCAGGTCAGACAGGACTTTTAAGTAGCTCAGTATTCCCAGCTGGTTGCATGCACAGAGGCTGTCCAAGTGGGGGGTTTATGGGCATGCAAACTCAGAGCAGCTGGTAAAAAGCAGCTGCCAAGGATCTGTTATTTTTCAAGTCACTTTCTGAATTCAGAGGAAACCAAAAGCAAGCAGAGAATCTCCTCACAGCAGGTCACAGAATGGGTTGGGTTTGGAGGGACTCTCAAAGCTCATCCAGCTCCAACCCCCTGCCATGGGCAGGGACACCTCCCAGCAGCCCAGGCTGCTCAAGGCCTCATCCAGCCTGGCCTGGAACACCTCCAGGGAGCAGCCACAGCCTCCCTGGGCAACCTGTGCCAGTGTCTCACCACCCTCACTGCAAAGAATTTAATTCTCATCTCCAGTCTCAGCCTCCTCTCTTCCAGCTCAAAGTCATTGTTCCTCATCCTGTCACTCCCAGCCCTTGTCCAAAGTCCCTCCTCAGCTCTCCTGGAGCCCTTCAGGTACTGGAAGGCTCCTCTAAGGTCTTCCCAGAGCCTTCTCTTCTCCAGGCTGAACAGCCCCAACTCTCCCAGCCTGTCCCCATAGGGAGGTTCTGCAGCCTCTGATCATCTTTGTGTCCTCCTCTGAACCTGCTCCAGCAGCTCCAGGTCCTTCTTGTGCTGGGGGCCCCAGAACTGGAGGCAGTGCTGCAGGTGGAGGCTGAGCAGAGCAGAGCAGAGGGGCAGAATCCCCTCCCTGTGCTGCTGCTTTGCTAACTAAGTGCAAGAGGGGGCCAGGGCAGAATGGCAGACACTGCACTGCTGAGGGCAATCCCTTCCCAGTGGAAATAAAATTAGCTTCTGCAAAGCAGCAGAATGCTTTCAGGGACACCATGTGCTTCCTCCTTCCAAACACCAATCCATGCTTTTCTCTGCAAAGATTGATTAGGGTGTGCTGTTAAAGCCTAAATGGGGCAATTTCACTCTGCTCTTGATTTTTGAGGGCTTCAGCTCCTCATCCTCTTCCACTGGCATGGTCATAAACCTCAGGTCTCTCATCAGCCCCTTTGCTTTCTTGAGTGTCTGCCCCCAAACCTGAGTGTCCTGCTACTCACCTTCAGCAGGCCGAGCGTGGGAGAGAATTTCAGCAGCTCTTCTATCACATTGTTGTAGCCTTTGATGGCAGCCTTCAGCAAGGCAGTGGTCCCATCCTTCAGAAGAGAGGAAGGTCAGGGCCCTTCTGAGCAGTGCCCCTTGGCTGCAGGGCCACACCAGCTCTTCCCCCACACCTCTGAGAGGAGCCTCTCCTCTGCTCATAGTATCACAGTATCAAAGTATCAGTCAGGGTTGGAAGGGACCACAAGGATCAGCCAGTTCCAACCCCCCTGCCATGGGCAGGGACACCCCACACTACATCAGCCTGCCCAGAGCCTCATCCAGCCTGGCCTTAAACCCCTCCAGGGACAGGGCCCCAACCACCTCCCTGCACAACCCATTCCAGGGCTTCACCACTCTCCTGGGGAAGAACTTCCTCCTCCCCTCCAGCCTGAATCTCCCCACCTCCAGCTTCATTCCATTCCCCCTAGTCCTAGCACTGCCTGAGATCCTGAGCAGTCCCTCCCCAGCCTTCTTGGAGCTCCCTTCGGATCCTGGAAGGCCACAATGAGGTCACCTGGGAGCCTTCTCTTCTCCAGACTGAACAGCTCATTGTCTTGGAGGAGGCAGCTCCACAGCATATCACAGAATCACAGCATGGTAAGGGGCTGGAGGGGACCACTGGAGCTCATGGAGTCCAACCCTCTGCCAAGGCAGGGTCACCTGGAGAAGGGTTTGGCATGTCTCCAGAGATGGAGACAAATCACAGCATGGTAGGGGTTGGAAATGACCTGTGGAGCTCATGGAGTCTAACCCCTGCCAAGGCAGGGTCACCTGGAGAAGGGTTTGGCATGACTCCAGAGATGGAGACTAATCACAGCATGGTAGAGGTTGGAAGGGACCTCTGGAGATCATGGAGTCCAACCCCCTGCCAAAGCAAGGTCACCTGGAGAAGGGTTTGGCATGACTCCAGAGATGGAAACTAATCACAGCATGGTAGGGGTTGGAAATGACCTCTGCTGCAGGGGCAGAGCAGGCAGCAGGCAGGGAGCTGCAGGCAGGCAGAGGAGGAAGGGCTACTCACGTCACGGGCGGCGTCGCGCTCGGCTCCCCGCAGCAGCATCACTCGAACCACCTCGCTGTGGCCCATCTGGGAGGCAATCCACAGGGGAGCTGTCCCATCCTGCAGGCAGAGGAACACTGCTGATGGTGACTGGGAACAGTCAGCATGGCTTTGCCAAGGGCAAATCCTGCCTGACCAACCTGGTTGCCCTGTATGAGCAGGTGACAACATCAATAGCTGAGGGGAGAGCAGCTGATGTCATTTGGCTGGGCCTGAGCACAGCCTTCCACACTGTCCCACACCACATCCTGGTCTCCAGGCTGGTGACACATGGGTGTGATGGGTGGACCACCAGATGGATAAGGAACTGGCTTGTTGGCTGCACCCAAAGAGTGGCTGTCAATGGCACCATGGCCCAGGGGAGGCCAGGGACAAGCAGAGTCCCTCAGGGATCAGTCCTGGCACCAGGCTTGTTCAACATCCCTGTGGGTGCCATGGACAGTGGCACTGAGTGCACCCTCAGCAGGTTTGCTGCTGACACCAAGCTGTGTGGTGCAGCAGACAGCTGGAGGGAAGGGATCCATCCAGAGGGACCTGGACAGGCTGCAGAGCTGGGCACAAGCCAACCTCAGGAGGTTCAACAAGACCAAGGGCAGGGTCCTGCAGCTGGGTGGAGGCAACCCCAGGCCCAAATGCAGGCTGGGCAGGGACTGGCTGGAAAGCAGCCCTGAGGAGAGAGCCTTGGGGGTGCTGGGGGAGGAGAAGCTCCCCAGGAGCTCTCAGTGTGCACTTGCAGCCCAGAAAGCCAACCAGCTCCTGGGCTGCAGCAGGAGAAGTGTGGCCAGCAGGGCAAGGGAGGTGATTCTCCTCCTCTGCTCAGCTCTGGCCAGACCCCAGCTGGAGTCCTCCCTCCAGTTCTGGAGCCCCTATGACAAGAGGGATCTGGAGGGGCTGGAAGGTGTCCAGAGCAGGGCCAGGAGGATGAGCAGAGGGCTGGAGCACCTCTCCTGTGAGGACAGAGTGAAGGAGTTGGGGCTGTTCAGTCTGGAGAAGAGAAGGCTCCCAGGTGACCTCCTTGTGGCCTTCCAGGATCTGAAGGGGGCTCCAAGAAGGCTGGGGAGGGACTGCTCAGGATCTCAGGCAGTGATAGGACTAGGGGGGATGGAATGAAGCTGGAGGTGAGGAGATTGAGGCTGGAGGGGAGGAGGAAGTTCTTCCCCATGAGAGTGGTGAAGCCCTGGCATGGGTTGTGCAGGGAGGTGGTTGGGGCCCTGTCCCTGGAGGTGTTTAAGGCCAGGCTGGATGAGGCTCTGGCCAGGCTGATGTAGTGTGGGGTGTCCCTGCCCATGGCAGGGGGGTTGGAACTGGATGATCCTTGTGGTCCCTTCCAACCCTGACTGATACTATGATACTATGATACTGTGAGGGCCTGTGCTCCCTGCTGTCTTACCACCCAACCACTGCCACAGACACTCTGCAATGCCCCAGTTAAAAACTGCATTGCAGACAGAGGTATTTATAGCATCTAGGGGCAGTGGTCAGAGACTGGAGCACGGCAGAGTTAGGTTGGACACCAGGAGGAAGTTCTGCACAATGAGGGTGGTGAAATACTGGAACAGGTTGAGGCTCCATCCCTGGAGACACTGAAGCTCAGAGCTGATGTGTCCCTGGGCAGCCTGCTCTAGCTGGAGGTGTCCCTGCTGAGTGCAGGGGGTTGGACAAGATGCCCTTGGAGGATCCCTTCCAACCCAATGCAAGCTGTGACTCTGAGAATATGGAAAGGTGCTTCCAAAAGCGTGTGGAAACTTGGTGTGTCCAATTAGAATCACTCCAGCTGTGGAAGCAGAGCCATAGAATTTGCAGATGACACCAAGCTGGGAGCAGATGTTGATCTGTTAGAGGAAAGAAGGGCTCTGCAGAGGGACCTCAACAGACTGGAGAGATGGGCAGAGGCCAACAGGATGGCATTCAACAAATCCAAGTGCCAGGGGCTGCACTTTGGCCACAGCAACCCCAGGCAGAGCTACAGGCTGGGGTCAGAATGGGTGGAGAGCAGCCAAAGAGAGAGGGACCTGGGGGTGCTGATTCACAGCCACCTAAACATGAGCCAGCAGTGTGCCCAGGGGGCCAAGAAGGAGATGAGGAAGAAATTCTTTGCAGTGAGGGTGGTGAGACACTGGCACAGGCTGCCCAGGGAGGCTGTGGAGGTGTTCCAGGCCAGGCTGGATGAGGCCTTGAGCAAGCTGTGCTGGTGGGAGGTGTCCCTGCCCATGGCAGGGGGTTGGATCTGGATGAGCTTTGAGGTCCCTTCCAACCCAACCCATTCCATGATGTGTGATGGATTTCCATCCCAAAGGCAGAGGTGAAGCGCTGCAGCTATTTCTCACTCCAGTCAGAAGTTAGTTCTGTGTCTTTTATCCTTTCTGCTCCTAACCTGCCTGGCTCTGCAGACTGCAGAGGACTCCAGCAGTTGTGTGGTGCCAAACTGCTTCTTGTGGACCTTGAAGGAAAGGCTCTGCCTGGATGGGCTTTAACACAGCAGTGAGAGCTCACCTAGCAGGGTGCCTGCAGTGCTTGTCAGCTCCCCTTCCCATCCTCAGCAGCATGAGGAGCTGGCAGGACAAAGGGACACAAAATATGCTGGGGCTTCCAAAAGAGCCTTAATGAGGAGTTCCAGGAGCAAACTACTTCTAACTCTACATAAGACATTTCCACCTTGATCACAGCAGCAGCCTCCCTCCCTGCTGCCAGCTGCAGACTCATGACCTGCTGATGCAATCCAGAAAGCCACTGAAGAAGCTGTTCTCTGCTTCCTCTGGGCCACTGCCTTAACCCTTCAGAAGACACAGAGAAATTCCTTCTGGCCTTTGAGATAATGTCCTGGGCTTCCCTATTTCTGACTCTGAGAAAGGCACATCCTGAGACCTTCAGTCTCACAGGGTGAGGAACAGGGACTGGCCTCACTCCATGTGTGTCCTGCTAATAAACTGAGTGCTCTTGGTGCTTTGAAACAAACCCAGGCTCTCTTGCATGCAGGCAGAAAGGGGCCTGGGGGTGCTGGTTGATAGTAGGCTGAACATGAGCCAGCAGTGTGCCCAGGCAGCCAAGAAGGCCAAGGGCATCCTGGCCTGCATCAAGAAGAGTGTGGCCAGCAGGAGCAGGGAAGTCCTTGTGCCCTGTGCTCAGCACTGCTGAGGCCACACCTGGAGTCCTGTGTCCAGTTCTGGGCTCCTGAGGTTAGGAAAGATGTTGAGCTGCTGGAAGGTGTCCAGAGAAGGGCAAGAAAGCTGGGGAGGGGTCTGGAGCACAGCCCTGGGAGGAGAGGCTGAGGGAGCTGGGGTTGCTTAGCCTGGAGAAGAGGAGGCTCAGGGGAGACCTTCTTGCTGTGTCCAACTCCCTGCAGGGAGGTTGTAGCCAGGTGGGGGTTGGTCTCTTCTCCCAGGCAAGCAGCACCAGAACAAGAGGACACAGTCTCAAGCTGTGCCAGGGAAGTTTAGGCTGGAGGTGAGGAGAAAGTTCTTCCCTGAGAGAGTTGTTAGCCATTGGGATGTGCTGCCCAGGGAGGTGGTGGAGTCCCCATCCCTGAAGGTGTTTAGGAAGAGCCTGGCTGAGGCACTTGGTGCCATGGTTGAGTTGATCAGATGGTGCTGGGTGATAGGTTGGACTGGATGATCTCAAAGGCCTTTTCCAATCTCCTCTCCTCTCCTCCTCTCCTCTCTCTCCTCTCCTCTCCTCTCCTCTCCTCTCCCTCTCCTCTCCTCTCCCTCCTCTCCTCTCCTCTCCTCTCCTCTCCTCTCCTCTCCTCTCCTCTCCTCTCCTCTCCTCTCCTCTTTGTTGATGGCAAAGCCTGTGCCACTCCTGCCTGTGCTGCTTTCCCTCCTAGGAAGCTGACACTCCATCTTTATCTGATTTTCTTCCCACTAGAGGGCTCTAGGAGACAGCAGCAGGGCAGCTGAAGGACTCTGTACAGCTCGAGAAAGCTGAGAGCTGCCCACAGCATGGAATCTGCAGCAAGCTCCCGAGCTGTGCACGTCCATGCTTCTGTTTCCACCAGAAACATGAGCACAGCACAGGGAGCACAGCACAGGGAGAACAGCATAGGGAGCAGAGCACAGGGAGAACAGCACAGGGAGCAGAGCCAGGGCCAATGGCTTTAAGATGGAGAAGAGCAGACTGAGATTGGATGTGAGGAACAAGTTCCGCACCAGGAGGCTGGTGGAACACTGCAGCAGGTTGCCCAGGGAGGTGGTTGAGGCTCCATCCCTGCAGATATTCCAGGTGAGGCTGGGCAGGGCTCTGGGCAACCTGCTCCAGTGGAGGGTGTCCCTACTGGCTGTGGGGAGGTCAGGCTGGCTGAGCTTTGGAGGTGCCTTCTGGCCCAGCCCATGCTGTGAATCTGTGGCTGCTTCCACTCCAGCCCTGCCTTTTTGTTGTGTGCTGCTGCTGCTTTGTGCTGCTGGTGTGGGAGAGCTGCTTGGACAGCCTGATCCAGTTGGGGATGTCCCTGCTGACTGCAGGGGGTTGGACTGGATGACTTTTGGGGGTGCCTTCCAACCCAGAGCATTCTCTGGTTCCCTGACTCTGTGGACAGCCAGCAGCATCTGAGATGCTGTGTGGTGTGAGAGGCACTCCTGTGGGACTGGCAGGTGGGGCCTGAGACCAGAGGGGAAGCAGCACTCACTGCAGCAGCAGGAGGAGGCATACAGGGTGGGGTCCATGTGCTTAAGCCCCCAAATTCACCAGGCAGAGAGGGAAACCTGGACACCAAGAGGAAGGAGAAGCATGAACTCAACAGCTGGCACTCTGCAGCCCTGCACTCCCTGTGGTGCTGCTTCGAGAAGCTGCCTGCAGCAGTGAGGGCAGTGTGGTGTGAGACAGTCCCCTGGCATGGACACTGCCCTCATTCCTCATGACCAGCACACTGCCTTGGAGCAAAGTCCAGAGTGGTTTGTTAGCAGGGAAGGGACTGAAGTCCACCCAACCATTCCTGTGCCAATTAATCAGTGGAAATGTTCCATTTGTTAAGGGAATGTCTCAGGTTGCAGGGGGCCCAAACACAAATGCCACAGGCTCAGCCAGGCAGGGGCTTAGCAGGGATCAGAGGTGCCCTGCAGCAAAGGGAGCCCCCTCCTGCTGGAGGTGAAGCAGAGCCAGGAGGAGCATTCACACAGTCAGGCCTTTGCCTCAGCACAGATCAAAAGCTGTCCCCTGGAACATTGTGTTGTGGGCAGTGGATCCAAGAGCTACAAAAGCACTGCCAGCAACAATTAGCCGGGGTGCTGTGAGGAAGGCTTGCAGGATGCACCGAGGGGCAGCTGAACCCAAGGCTTCCTAACTTCACCTGGACTGGCTCAAGAGGCAGCAGTGCACACCCTGCCCTGCCCTGCCCTGCCCCACTCATCTCTCAGACTCTGCTGATTTACAGCTTTTAATATTTCTTATAGAGCCACAGAATTGTTTGGGTTGGCAAAGCCCTCTGAGATCATCCAGCCCAGCATCCACCCAGCCCCACCATGGCCACCAAACCCTGGCCCCAAGGGCCATGGCCACAGCTCTCTGCAACACCTCCAGGCATGGGGACTCCACCATCTCTCTGGGCAGCCTCTGCCAAGCCCTGACCACTCTTGCAGCAAAGACATTTTGCATCCTCTCCAACCCAACCCTCCCCTGGCACAACTCCAGGCCATTTCCTCTCCTTCTATCACCTGAGACTAGGGAGCAGAGCCCAACCCCCACCTCCCTGCAGCCTCCTCTCAGGGAGCTGCAGAGAGCAATGAGGTCTCCCTCAGCCTCCTCTTCTCCACACTCAACACTCCCAGCTCCCTCAGCTGCTCCTCCCCAGCCCTCTTCTCCAGACCCTTCCCCAGCTTGGTTGCCCTTCTCTGGACCTGCTCCAGCCTCTCAATGTCCTTCTGGGAGTGAGAGGCCCAAAACTGAACCCAGCACTCAAGCTGTGGCCTCCCCAGTGCCCAGTACAGCCCTTAGTCCCATGGCAGGGACCCCTGGGCCAGCCACACATCTAGCTCATAGCTAATGGCCAAGCAGCAACCTCCCTGCCTACAGAGGAGCTGACTTCATGCTTATGGTTGCTTCTGGCTGTCTGTGCTGGCAGGATCAGGCCCACTGGAGTTAATAGCTGGAAATGGGGACAGCAAGGCTTCCCACATGCATCAAGGACCTCCAGGAGGTGGAGCAAACCCTCCCACTTGAGTTCCAGAGTGCCCAGGGGTGACACAAAGAAAACTAAAATAAAGGCTTTTGTCTTGGAGGCTGAAGCCACAGCACTGAGGGCTTGGTGACTCCAGTACACCACATCCAGTGCTGCCCACCATGGGGGCTCCCAGGCTTTCCAAAGCTTTGCCAAAGATGTCCCAGAGGATGCAGGGATGCCACATGCTGTGTAGACCTTCACAAGTAACTTGGTGCAACAGAAGCAGAGCAATGAGACTTGGAGAGACTGAGAGCTGGGCACAGAGGAACCAAATGAGGTCCAACAAGGACAAGTGCAGAGTCCTGCAGCTGGGGAGGAAGAATAACCTGCAGGAGCACAGCTGGGAGGGGATCAGCACTGTGGAGAGGGACCTGGGAGTGCTGGTGGCTAACAAGTTCTGCATGGGACAGCAATGTGCCCTGGGGGCCAAGAAGGCCAATGGGGTCCTGGGGTGCAGCAGAGGAGTGTGGCCAGCAGAGCCAGGGAGGTTCTCCTCCCCCTCTGCTCTGCCCTGGGGAGACCTCACCTGGAATATTGCATCCAGCTCTGGGCTCCCCAGCTCAGGAGGGACAGGGATCTGCTGGGGAGAGTCCAAGGGAGGCTGCAAGGATGCTGAAGGGACTGCAGCACTGCCTGGGGAGGAGAGGCTGAGAGCCCTGGGGGTGTTTAGTCTGGAGAGGAGAAGACTGAGAGGGATCTGATCAATGTCTATCAATAGCTGAGGGCTGGGGGTCAGGAGGGAGGGGACAGGGACAGGCTCTGCTCAGTTGCTCCCTGGGATAGGACAAGAGGCAATGGATGGAAGCTGCAGCACAGGAGGTTCCACCTCAACATGAGGAGGAACTTCTTTGCTGGGAGGATGACAGAGCCCTGGAGCAGGCTGCCCAGAGAGGTTGTGGAGTCTCCTTCTCTGGAGACTTTCCAGCCCTGTCTGGATGTGTTCCTGTGCAGCCTTTTCCCTCTTGGCCCCCTGGGCACGCTGCTGGCTCCTGTTCAGCTGCTGTCACCCAGTACCCCCAGGTCCCTTTCTGCCTGGCTGCTCTCAGCCACTCTGTCCCCAGCCTGTAGTGCAGAGCCACAATCTGCCCTCCAGAGAAACATCTCCATGGGAATGTGATGCCCAGGGAGAATTCCAGAGCTGCCTTCAGAGAGCTGTGAGAAGCTGGAGGCAGCTGTGCCCTGCAGGGCTGAGCTTACCTGCCGGGGCTGGTTGACCTTGGCTCCCGAGGACAGCAGCAGGCGGATCACGTCCAGGTAGCCTCCTTGTGCTGCCAGGAAGATTGCAGAGGCTCCATCCTGGGAACAAACACACCCAGCTCACACCCTCTGCCAGTCAGGCCAGTTTCCACAGTGTCACAGTATCACTAAGGTTGGAAGAGACATCAAAGATCATCGAGTCCAACCTGGCACCACAGACCTCATGACAAGCAAGAAGGTCTCCCCTGAGCCTCCTCTTCTCCAGGCTAAGCAACCCCAGCTCCCTCAGCCTCTCCTCACAGGGCTGTGCTCCAGACCCCTCCCCAGCTTTCTTGCCCTTCTCTGGACACCTTCAAGTCTCTCAATGTCCTTCTTAACCTGAGGAGCCCAGAACTGGAGACAGGACTCCAGGTGTGGCCTCAGCAGTGCTGAGCACAGGGCACAAGGACTTCCCTGCTCCTGCTGGCCACACTCTTCCTGATGCAGGCCAGGATGCCCTTGGCCTTCTTGGCCCCCTGGGCACACTGCTGGCTCATCTTCAGGCAGCTGTCAATCACCACCCCCAGGTCCCCCTCTCTTTGGCAGCTCTCAGCCACTCTGACCCCAGCCTGGAGCTCTGCCTGGGGTTGCTGGGGCCAAAGTGCAGCCCCTGGCACTTGGACTTGTTGAATGCCATCCTGTTGGCCTCTGCCCATCTGTCCAGCCTGGCAAGGTCCCTCTGCAGAGCCCTTCTGCCCTCTGACAGATCAACATCTGCCCCCAGCTTGGTGTCACCTGCAAACTTGCTGATGACTGACTCAATCCCTCATCCAGCTCATCAATGAAGATATAAAGAGGATGGGACCCAGCACTGATCCCTGAGCCAAACCCAACTGAAGGAGGTTGTGCTGCTGGAGCCATTTATGCAGTGTGACAGCAGCTACCCAGCCCTGCTCCAGGCAGAATTCCCCACATCCAAAGTCTGCTTCCTACAGAGGATGGGAAGGGTTCTCTCTCAGCAGGCACAGTCATTGGCCTCATCACACATCACAGCAAGCATTTCACCTGGCTCTGCACTGCTGAGGGGCTGGGTCTGTGAAGTTCTGATCTGCATCACCAGGAATTCACTCCTGAACAGCAGGCTGGGGTCATTTAGCTTTTAGCCCCTGTGCTCAGCACTGGTGAGGCCACACCTTGAGTCCTGTGTCCAGTTCTGGGCTCCTCAGGTTAGGAAAGATGTTGAGATGCTGGAAGGTGTCCAGGGAAGGGCAAGAAAGCTGGGGAGGGGTCTGGAGCACAGCCCTGTGAGGAGAGGCTGAGGGAGCTGGGGTTGCTTAGCCTGGAGAAGAGGAGGCTCAGGGGAGACCTTCTTGCTCTCTGCAACTCCCTGCAGGGAGGTTGTAGCCAGGTGGGGGTTGGTCTCTTCTCCCAGGCAAGCAGCAGCAGAACAAGAGGACACAGTCTCAAGCTGTGCCAGGGGAGGTTTAGGCTGGAGGTTAGGAGAAAGTTCTTCCCATCAAGAGAGATTGGCCATTGGGATGTGCTGCCCAGGGAGGTGGTGGAGTCCCCATCCCTGGAGGTGTTCAAGAGGGGATTGGATGTGGCACTTGGTGCCATGGTTTAGCTGTCAGGAGGTGTTGGGTGACAGGTTGGACTGATGATCTCTGAGGTCTTTTCCAACCTTCTTGGTTCTGTGATTTCTCCAGTGCCATTCAGCACTTCCCATTCTCTTTCCATTCAGCACTTGCTGCTGGCTGCCTTTGCTTTCTGGCTGTCAGCAAGAAAAGTGCTTCTCTAAATCCCACTGCAAACATGGCTCATTTCCAGGGGACACAACAGGGAAGTGCTTGTGCTGCCTTCAGCTGCAGGTGGATGCCTGCAGGTGTGCAGCAAGGCTGTTTTTAAAGCCTGCTAAGCCCTGGGATGACCCTGCAGAGGGAGGAGTCTCTGCCTGCAGGTCAGAGAGCCAGGGTGGGACACCCTGCCAGATAACTGCAGGCTGAGGACAGCACTGAGGTGGGGACCTCCATAAACCATAGAACTGTTTTGTTGGGAAAGCTCTCTGAGATCATCCAGTCCAACCAGCAACCCAATCCCACCATGGCCACCAAACCCTGGCCCCAAGGGCCATGGCCACAGCTCTCTGCAACACCTCCAGGCATGGGGACTCCACCACCTCCCTGGGCAGCCTCTGCCAAGCCCTGACCACTCTGGCAGCAAAGACATTTTGCCTCATCCCCAACATAAGCCTCCCCTGGCACAACTCCAGGCCATTCCTTCTCCTTCTATCACCTGAGACTAGGGAGCAGAGCCCAACCCCCACCTCCCTGCAGCCTCCTCTCAGGGAGCTGCAGAGAGCAATGAGGTCTCCCTCAGCCTCCTCTTCTCCACACTCAACATCCCCAGCTCCCTCAGCTGCTCCTCCCCAGCCCTCTTCTCCAGACCCTTCCCCACCTTGGTTGCCCTTCTCTGGACCTGCTCCAGCCTCTCAATGTCCTTCTTGGAGTGAGAGACCCAAAACTGACCCCAGCACTCAAGCTGTGGCCTCACCAGTGCACAACCCCCAGTGCTGGTGGCTTCTGCAGTCACCAGCCCTTGGTCCCCATGCATGATGAGGGTCCAACAGAATCCTGCAGATTCAAAGCCCATGGAGATGGCTGAAAAAACTCCTAAATCCCTGGGGAACAAACCTCCACTTTGTCAGTGTTAAGCTCTCTGGTGTGGGAAGAGAGTGTTGGGGCCTGGAGGGAAAATCTGCCTCCCATTCCTGGTGAGTGCTGAACAGTTCAGCTGATTTGTGTCTCTGCTGAAGGAAATCAGAACCAGTGCTGCAGTGGCTGGGGCCAGCTTTCTGAAGAGTCAGCTCAACACCAGCAGCTCCTCAGCCTTTTTAACCATCCCCTGCCCAAAACACTGACAAGTTGAGATGCACCAATGCCAAGCAACAGCATTTTAACTGGCAGTAAAAAAGAACAACCAGCAAACAAAAAGATGTTTAAAGCTCCAGTCTAACCCTGCTCTGCCTCAGCTTCAAACCATTCCCCCTTGACCTGGCTCCAGACACCCTCAGGAAAAGTCCTTCTGCAGCCTTCCTGCAGGATCCCTTCAGGTCCTGGCAGGCAGCTCTGAGGTCCCCCTGGAGCCTTCTCCTCTCCAGGCTGAGCACCCCCAGCTCCTTCAGCCTGTGCTCACAGCAGAGCTGCTCCAGCCCTTGGAGCATCCTTGTGGCCTCCTCTGCACTCACTCCAGCAGCTCTGTGTCCTTCCCATGCTGGGGACACCAGACTTGGAGGCAGGATTGGAGGTGAGGTCTGAGCAGAGCAGAGCCCAGGGGCAGAATCCCCTCTGCTGCCCTGCTGCCCACCCTGCTCTGGCTGCAGCCCAGCACACAGCTGCCTGAGGGCTGCAGGAGGGCACTGCTGGCTCCTGAGGAGCTGCTCAGCCATAAGAGCTGGCAGTATTCTTTGGTTGCAGGCTGATGGGTAGCACAAACCTGGCCCAGATTTGGTCCAAATCCCTCACACAGGGCCAAAAGGCAGCCTAAACATCTCTGATTTTGTGCTACTCCTCCCAACAAGCAGAGGGTTAACAAAGCTCTCCTCTCAGAAAGCAGAGTGCTCCCAAGCCAGGGGGCCTGGCAGATGCCTGTGTGCTGCAGCCCCAGCCAGGCAGCAGCACACTTGTGCCAGCAGCAGCGCTGGCAGTGTGCTCTGTGTCAGAGGACTCACGTAGAGCTGGTCGTGGATGTTGGCACCGTGCTTCAGGAGGGTCTCCACCACCTTGGCATGCCCATACTGGCAGGCAGCCAGCAGAGCAGTGCCTCCATCCTGTGGAAGAGCAAAGGCAGGTGAGAGGGCTGGGGCTGCACTGAACAGCACCAGTACAAACCAAGCAGCTCTGTAGTGACTGCCTGCTGAAGCCTCCATGGCTTTGGTGCCAGGTCTTGAACCTTGGCTCTGTCACTATAAACATTTTCCTCCTGAGTGTTTCTCACTGAGGGACAGGAACAGAGTGCAGTCTGCTTTTTGCTCCTCATCTTCTGCATCCCCAGGAGAAGCTATGTGCCTTTCACAACTCCAAGCTCCTCCATGGCTCTTCCCTTCAGAGCCAAACCCCCTGTCCCTGACAAGCTCTTCCATCTGCTGAAGGACCTTACACCTCTCCCCTGACCATCTGATCTGATCATCTACTGTTCTCTGGCCAGAACCTCATGGCCTGCAGCACTCTGCCTCTGCCCTGTTGATTGCTGTCTAAAGAAGGGTAGGGAGAATGCACTTCCAAAGCTGTTAGGTAGCTGTGGAAGTGTGAATCAGACCAAACCCATGGCCATCACTGACAGACCATGGCCATCACTGACAGGCTCATGGCTTCTGCTGAAAAAGTGAGGCCTGCAGGCAGGAGCAGCCCCAGGCAGCTTACACCAACACCCCAGCCAGCTGCAGGGCTCCCTGGGCATTCAGCTGTGTGGCTCCCACCAGCTCAGAGGCTCACTCTGCAGCTGCAGCTGCTGCAGGCTGTGAGCATGGCTGCTGCAGAGCTACAGCAGGGCTTCCAGCTCCACTTCTTCCAGAGACAACCAAGTTCATGTGCAAGCAGAAGTGACTGGAGTGCTGGCTTCTAACCAAAGTACCAATCACAGAATCAACCAGGCTGGAAGTGACCTCCAAGATCACCAAGTCCAACCAATCACCCAGCCCTAATTAATCAACCAGAGCATGGCACCAAGTGCCTCATCCAGGCTCCTCTTAAACACCTCCAGAGATGGGGACTCCACCACCTCCCTGGGCAGCACATCCCAAGGGCCAATCTCTATGTCTGGGAAGAACTTTCTCCTCACCTCCAGCCTAAACCTCCCCTGGCACAGCTTGAGACTGTGTCCTCTTGTTCTGGTGCTGCTTGCCTGGCAGAAGAGACCAGCCCCCACCTGGCTACAACCTCCCTTCAGGGAGTTGGAGAGAGCAAGAAGGTCTCCCCTGAGCCTCCTCTTCTCCAGGCTAAGCAACCCCAGCTCCCTCATCTACTCTTCTCTGGCCAGAACCTCATGGCCTGCAGCACTCTGCCTCTGCCCTGTTGATTGCTGTCTAAGGAAGGGTAGGGAGAATGCACTTCCAAAGCTGTTAGGTAGCTGTGGAAGTGTGAATCAGACCAAACCCATGCCCATCACTGACAGGCCATGGCTTCTGCTGAAGAAGTGAGCCCTGCAGGCAGGAGCAGCCCCAGGCAGCTATAGTTGCTGCATGTCACCACTGAAGGGAGACCTAGGCACACGCATCAGCCCCTGCTTGTGGAGGTGCTCCCTTGGCAGCCACCTGAGCAGGGAAACACCTCAGTGTCGCTGCCAGCTGACTTTGGAGTCAGCTGAAACAAGGGAGATAGCAACTGTGGGTGTTGCCAGCTGGAGTGCACTGTGCCCCACTCACAGTTTCCATTATTTCTGCCCCTGATAAGCAGGGGAAGTCCTCCTCTGCTGCCCGGGGCAGCACCCTGCGGGCATGAAACCAGGTCAGCCACACCACAGCTCTTCTCTCCTTCGCTGACTTCTCCCACTCTCAAGCCCATCCTCCACAAGAGAAGAGGTCAGGTAGGGGGTTTCTAGAGCTGGCATTAACCTGGGCAGAGAGCTGTGTGTGCCCCCAGCCTTGCTCTCTGAAGCAGCTCCCAAGCTGGGTGTGAAACGCTGCAGGCAGCCAGCCCCCCCGAGAGCAGCTGTGGCAGGAAGGGGCACCTGGCTCTTGGGGGAGCTGCTGTCATTAGCACCAGCACCTCAGCAGCACTCAGGCTCTGGCATGGCTGAGCTAACCCACACAGATCCTCTGGAGCCGCTCCCAAGAGGTCATAGCCTGCAGCCTGCCTCCCTGTGACACTGCAATGCAAGCCTGGCTGGATTCAGAGATCCAGGGATCCACATTCAGAGATCCAGACTCAGAGACTCAGAGATCCAGAGACTCACAGATCCAGAGATCCAGAGATCCATGGATCCAGAGATTCATAGATCCATAGACTCATAGATCCAGAGATTCAGAGATCCAGAGGTTCATAGATCCAGAGATCCAGAGATTCAGAGATTCTTAGATCTATAGATCCAGAGATTCGTAGATCCATAGACTTATAGATTCAGAGATCCATAGATCCAGAGATTCACACATCCAGAGATTCAGAGATCCATAGATACATAGATCCAGAGATTCAGAGATCCAGAGGTTCATAGATCCAGAGATCCAGAGATCTATAGATCCAGAGATTCATAGACCCATAGACTCATAGATTCAGAGATCCAGAGATTCATAGATCTATAGATCCAGAGAGTCATAGATCCATAGACTCATAGATTCATAGATCCAGAGATTCATAGATCCAGAGCTTCATAGATCCATAGATCTAGAGATTCACAGATCCAGAAATTCATAGATCCAGAAATCCAGAGATCCAGAGATTCATAGATCCATAGACTCATAGATTCAGAGATCCAGGGATCCATAGATCCAGAGATTCACAGATTCATAGATCCAGAGATCCAGAGATTCATAGATCCAGACTCCTAGATGCAGAGATCCAGAGATCCAGAGATTCACAGATTCATAGATCCATAGATCCATAGATTCATAGATCCAGACTCCTAGATTCAGAGATCCAGAGATCCAGAGATCCAGACATTCACAGATTCATAGATCCAGAGATTCCTAGATCCAGATTCCTAGATCCATAGATCCATAGATCCATAGATCCATAGATCCATAGACTCACAGATTCATAGAGATTCATAGATCCAGAGCTTCAGATATCCATAGATCTATAGAATCACAGATTTATAGATTCATACACTTATAGAGTCATAGATCCAGAGATTCACAGATCCAGATTCACAGACTTACAGCTTCATAGATCTAGAGAGGTATAGGTTGATAGATATGTATGTCCATAGATCCATAGATTCATAGATCCATGGAATGGTTTAGGCTGGAAAGCAGCTTGAAGCTCAGCTGGTTCCAACCCTCCTGCCATGGGCAGGGGCAGCTCCCACCAGCCCAGGCTGGGTGTCAGCAGAGGTGAAGCTGTTGGGTGACAGCCTAGGAGCTGGCTGCTAGTCCTGGGTTATTTGTGTCAGTGCAGTGGGTAATCAGGGCAAGGGAATTCAGCTCCTCTATAGCTACAGTGAGTCATGAGACCTTCCTCTGCAATTAGCCTCCCCTAATTTAGTAGGAATGCTGGAACAGGACCCAAAGGCAATCACAAACACCACCTTACACACACTTCACAGACAATGGCAAGCGCTAACAGCAGCAAACCTGTTTCCTGCCTCCAACCAGCTGGCAGCCCTCCTGCTCCAGGAGTGAGCTACCTGCTCGAAGGGCTACAGACAGCAAGCAGACAGCTTCAAAGACTGGAGGTGGCTCTGAGCATAGAAGCATAGAATCACAGAACTGTCAGGGCTGGAAGGGACCTCAAGGCTCAGCCAGCTCCAAACCCCTGCCATGGGCAGGGACACCTCACACCACAGCAGGTGGCTCACAGCCACCTCCAGCCTGGCTGCAAACACCTCCAGGCAGGAGGCTTCCACCACCTCCCTGGGCAGCCTGTGCCAGGCTCTCAGCCTGCTGTAGTGTGAGGTGTCCCTGCCCATGGCAGGGGGGCTGGAACGGGGTGATCCTTGGGGACCCAACCAACCTTGACAGTTCTATGATTCCACCTCTGATCAACTTCTGTCACTGAGCCTGTGCAGGGACAGCTAGGCCCAAGTTAATGTTTTCACAGGGAAGGTTCAGGTGAGGCAATCCTTGCTTCCCCCTCCTGCTGCCATGGGAGCAGGATCAAGAGCCACGATGCCCAGAGCTTCTCAGCATGCAAATCCAGAGCCATCCTCTTACTTACTTTGTTCTTATATTCAGTGGAGGCTCCAAACTGAAAGAGAAACTTCACCACATCGTTGTGGCCTTGCTGTGCAGCAAAGAAGAGAGGAGTTGCACCTGACTGGAAGGAAAAAAACAAACAGGTTAAACCTTCCCCCCTCAAACCACACCAGACACTGGACAGAGGCTTACACAGCTCCCATCATGATCAGCTGGGAGGACAGGCTGACTGTGAGGCCTCCAGAGGACACCAGCTGTGTCAGATAGAATAGAATAGAATAGAATAGAATAGAATAGAATAGAATAGAATAGAATAGAATAGAATAGAATAGACCAGGTTGGAAGAGACCTTCAAGATCATCAAATCCAACCTATCATCCAACACCACCTAATCAACTAACCCATGGCACCAAGCACCCCATCCAGTCTCCTCCTGAACACCTCCAGTGATGGTGACTCCACCACCTCCCTGGGCAGCACATCCCAATGGGCAATCACTCTCTCTGTGTAGAACTTCCTCCTGACCTCCAGCCTGAACCTCCCCTGGCACAGCCTGAGACTGTGTCCCCTTGTTCTGCTGCTGCTTGCCTGGGAGAAGAGACCAACCCCCACCTGGCTACAACCTCCCTTCAGGGAGTTGCAGAGAGCAATGAGGTCTCCCCTGAGCCTCCTCTTCTCCAGGCTAAGCAGCCCCAGCTCCCTCAGCCTCTCCTCACAGGGCTGTGCTCCAGACCCCTCCCCAGCTTTCTTGCCCTTCTCTGGACACCTTCCAGCAGCTCAACCTCTTTCCTAACCTGAGGAGCCCAGAACTGGACACAGGACTCCAGGTGTGGCCTCAGCAGTGCTGAGCACAGGGCACAAGGACTTCCCTGCTCCTGCTGGCCTCACTCTTCCTGATGCAGGCCAGGATGCCATTGGCCCTCTTGGCTGCCTGGGCACACTGCAGGCTCATGTTCAACCTACCATTGACCATCACCCCCAGGTCCCTCTCTGCCTGGCTGCTCTCAGCCACTCTGACCCCAGCTTGATCCCT
This sequence comes from Melanerpes aurifrons, assembly GCA_011125475.1. Taxonomy (NCBI): domain Eukaryota; kingdom Metazoa; phylum Chordata; class Aves; order Piciformes; family Picidae; genus Melanerpes; species Melanerpes aurifrons. Next base: position 490,611 of record WWNC01000125.1, on the reverse strand, counting down.
GGGGCACACCACTGGTGCCTGGCTGCCAGCTGGCTGTGGCACCATTCACCACCACTCTCTGGGCTCAGCCTCCAGCCAGTTCCTAACCCAGCTCAGAGAGCTGCTGTCCAAGCCATGGGCTGACAGCTTGGCCAGGAGTTTGCTGTGGGGGATAGTGGCAAAGGCCTTGCAGAGGTCCAGGTAGACCACATCCACAGCCTGCCCCACATCCACCAGGCAGCCACCTGGTCATAGAAGGAGATCAGGTTGGTCAGGCAGGACCTGCCCTTCCTAAATCCATGCTGGCTATGTTATGCTATGCTGGCATGACACTTGGTACCATGGTTGAGTTGATCAGATGGTGCTGGGTGATAGGTTGGGCTCCATGATCTCAAAGGTCTTTTCCAACCTGGTTAATTCTGCATTCTGACTGGGATTAACTTCTCTGCTTCTGCCTCTTCTCCCTTTTGCACAGAAGGGGCAGGGGGAGGCAAGGAGGGAGAAGCTAAGTAGCTTCCCCTGGTCTTTGACCAAAGGGGGGTCCTTGTGCTGCTTGTTAACTGTAAATCCCTGTACACATTGGAACCCCTGGGTATTTTGTACCTCTGCATTGCAGATTGTAGTTGTTGCTGGTAAATGCAGCTTCCATTTGCTGCCAGCTGAGCTGGCCTGGCAATGTTAATGCTGGGGGGTGGGGTGGTGGTGAATTTCAACCCACCAAAGGTATTACAGACCTCCAGGAGGTGGACTGGGAAGTGCATTTCATTCCCATGAGTCCTGCACCCCTATGAAACTGGCTGCAGTTTCACTTTGCTTCCCTTCTCCCTCCCTCCTCTCCTCCCAGGAGGATGCACAGCCTCTTCTCTCTTGTGGGGAAAACCTGGTGTCAGCCTCGGCAATGCTGCCAATTAGACCTGGAGCTGCCTAATTGGGACTGGAGCTGCCTAATGGGGTCCTGGAGCTGTCTAATTGGGGCCTGGAGCTGCCTAATTGGGACCTGGAGCTGCCTAATCGGGGCCTGGAGCTGCCTGATGGGGTCCTGGAGCTGCCTAATGGGGTCCTGGAGCTGTCTAATTGGGGCCTGGAGCTGCCTAATTGGGACCTGGAGCTGCCTAATTAGGGCCTGGAGCTACCTAATGGGGACCTGGAGCTGCCTAATGGGGACCTGGAGCTGCCTAATCGGGGCCTGGAGCTGCCTGATGGGGTCCTGGAGCTGCCTAATTGGGACTGGAGCTGCCTAATTGGGGACTGGAGCTGCCTAATGGGGGCCTGGAGCTGCCTAATGGGGGCCTGGGGCTGCCTAATGGGGACCTGGAGCTGACTAATTGGGGCCTGGAGCTACCTAATGGGGACCTGGAGCTGCCTAATGGGGACCTGGAGCTGCCTAATTGGGGCCTGGAGCTGCCTGATGGGGTCCTGGAGCTGCCTAATGGGGACCTGGAGCTGCCTAATGGGGACCTGGAGCTGCCTGATTGGGACTGGAGCTGCCTAATGGGGACCTGGAGCTGCCTGATTGGGACTGGAGCTGCCTAACTGGGGACTGGAGCTGCCTAATGGGGGCCTGGAGCTGCCTCATTGGGGCCTGGAGCTGCCTCATTGGGACTGGAGCTAACTAATTGGGGCCTGGAGCTAACTAATTGGGGCCTGGAGCTATCTAATGGAGACCTGGGGCTGCCTAATGGGGGCCTGGGGCTGCCTAATGGGGGCCTGGGACTGCCTAATGGGGGCCTGGAGCTGCCTGATTGGGACTGGAGCTGCCTAATTGGGGACTGGAGCTGCCTAATGGGGGCCTGGAGCTGCCTAATCGGGGCCTGGAGCTGCCTAATTGGGACTGGAGCTGACTAATTGGGGCCTGGAGCTGTCTAATGGGGACCTGGGGCTGCCTAATGGGGGCCTGGGGCTGCCTAATTGGGACTGGAGCTGACTAACTGGGGCCTGGAGCTGCCTAATTGGGACTGGAGCTGACTAATTGGGGACTGTAGGTGCCTAATGGGGGCCTGGAGCTGCCTCATTGGGGCCTGGAGCTGCCTCATTGGGACTGGAGCTAACTAATTGGGGCCTGGAGCTAACTAATTGGGGCCTGGAGCTGTCTAATGGGGACCTGGGGTTGCCTAATGGGGGCCTGGGACTGCCTAATGGGGACCTGGAGCTGCCTGATTGGGACTGGAGCTGCCTAATTGGGGACTGGAGCTGCCTAATGGGGGCCTGGAGCTGCCTAATCGGGGCCTGGAGCTGCCTGATGGGGACCTTGAGCTGCCTAATGGGGACCTGGAGCTGCCTGATTGGGGCCTGGAGCTGTCTAATGGGGACCTGGAGCTGCCTAATGGGGGCCTGGGGCTGCCTAATTGGGACTGGAGCTGCCTAATTGGGACTGGAGCTGACTAATTGGGGCCTGGAGCTGCCTAATGGGGACCTGGAGCTACCTAATTTGGACTGGAGCTGACTAATTGGGGCCTGGAGCTGCCTAATGGGACCTAGAGCTGACTAATGGGGACCTGGAGCTGCCTAATTGGGACTGGAGCTGACTAATTGGGGCCTGGAGCTGCCTAATGGGACCTAGAGCTGCCTAATGGGACCTAGAGCTGCCTAATGGGGACTGGAGCTGACTAATTGGGGCCTGGAGCTGCCTAATTGGGACTGGAGCTGACTAATTGGGGACTGTAGGTGCCTAATGGGGGCCTGGAGCTGCCTCATTGGGGCCTGGAGCTGCCTCATTGGGACTGGAGCTAACTAATTGGGGCCTGGAGCTAACTAATTGGGGCCTGGAGCTGTCTAATGGGGACCTGGGGTTGCCTAATGGGGGCCTGGGACTGCCTAATGGGGACCTGGAGCTGCCTGATTGGGACTGGAGCTGCCTAATTGGGGACTGGAGCTGCCTAATGGGGGCCTGGAGCTGCCTAATCGGGGCCTGGAGCTGCCTGATGGGGACCTTGAGCTGCCTAATGGGGACCTGGAGCTGCCTGATTGGGGCCTGGAGCTGTCTAATGGGGACCTGGAGCTGCCTAATGGGGGCCTGGGGCTGCCTAATTGGGACTGGAGCTGCCTAATTGGGACTGGAGCTGACTAATTGGGGCCTGGAGCTGCCTAATGGGGACCTGGAGCTACCTAATTTGGACTGGAGCTGACTAATTGGGGCCTGGAGCTGCCTAATGGGACCTAGAGCTGACTAATGGGGACCTGGAGCTGCCTAATTGGGACTGGAGCTGACTAATTGGGGCCTGGAGCTGCCTAATGGGACCTAGAGCTGCCTAATGGGACCTAGAGCTGCCTAATGGGGACTGGAGCTGACTAATTGGGGCCTGGAGCTGTCTAATGGGGACCTGGGGCTGCCTAATGGGGGCCTGGGGCTGCCTAATTGGGGCCTGGAGCTGCCTAATTGGGGTCTGGAGCTGCCTAATTGGGGTCTGGAGCTGACTAATTGGGGCCTGGAGCTGCCTAATGGGGGCCTGGGGCTGCCTAATGGGGACCTGGAGCTGCCTAATTGGGGCCTGGAGCTGCCTAATGGGACCTAGAGCTGCCTAATTGGGACCTGGAGCTGACTAATTGGGGCCTGGAGCTGACTAATTGGGGCCTAGAGCTGACTAATTGGGGCCTGGAGCTGCCTAATTGGGACTGGAGCTGACTAATTGGGGCCTGGAGCTGCCTAATGGGGACCTGGAGCTGCCTAATTGGGACTGGAGCTGACTAATTGGGGCCTGGAGCTGCCTAATTGGGACTGGAGCTGACTAATTGGGGCCTGGAGCTGTCTAATGGGGACCTGGGGCTGCCTAATGGGGGCCTGGGGCTGCCTAATTGGGACTGGAGCTGACTAATTGGGGCCTGGAGCTGCCTAATTGGGACTGGAGCTGACTAACTGGGGACTGTAGCTGCCTAATGGGGACCTGAAGCTGCCTAATTGGGACTGGAGCTGACTAATTGGGGCCTGGAACTGTCTAATGGGGGCCTGGGGCTGCCTAATTGGGACTGGAGCTGCCTAATTGGGGCCTGGAGCTGCCTAATTGGGACTGGAGCTGACTAATTGGGGACTGTAGGTGCCTAATGGGGACCTGGAGCTGCCTAATTGGGACTGGAGCTGACTAATTGGGGCCTGGAACTGTCTAATGGGGGCCTGGGGCTGCGTAATTGGGACCTGAAGCTGCCTAATTGGGACCTGGAGCTGCCAATTAGGGCCTGGAGCTGCCTGATGGGGACCTGGAGCTGCCTAATCGGGACTGGAACTGACTAATTGGGGCCTGGAGCTGTCTAATGGGGACCTGGAGCTGCCTAATGGGGGCCTGGAGCTGCCTAATGGGGGCCTGGGCTGACTACTTGGGGCCTGGAGCTGCCAAGCTGAGTTTTAGCTGCCTCACAATGGTGTGGTGTGGAGGGTCAAGAGGCTTGGTAAGTGGCTTGGCTTTGTTGTCCTGGTTTAGAGGGAGGTCTGTGAAAGCTTTGGCTCAGAGGGGCTCTCTGTAAGCCCAGGCTGTGGATTTTTGGTGTGTTTTATCTGCTTTGCTCTGCTTTGTGTCGTTGTGAGCAGCATTTCCATTCCAACTTTCCAATCCTGTCCTGCCTTTTGTGGGAGAGTTTTCCTTTTGCCCCTTTTGCAAGAGGTGAAAGAGCAAATCTGTCCCACTCTGAGACACCCCAAAACCAGGCACTGCTTTCTCTTCCACCAGCCAGGGTGTCAGGGGGCAAGGGATGGCCTGAATGCAAAGCAGGGATGCAGGAAGGGTGGAGGGGATTGGTAGGGATGAGTTGGCTCAGACTAAGAGGCAGCAACTCCAAAGCTCCTCCAGTCAGAACAACCTCCAGGCTGGCCATGGCATCCATTCCAGGGGGTTTTAATGACCAGGCTCTGCAAAGCAAAAGGTGAATTCCTTCCCCTTAGCACTGCTCCCACCAAGGGAGCTGTACACTACAGATGCATAAATGCTGCCACCTTAGGAGCTGCATCCCAGCCATGACTGCCCCTCACCCAGCAGGTGTGCTGGCAGTGGTGGATGCAGTGTTTCTAAATGCCCCCCTGGCATCTCATGTTCTGTGACCAGCTCCAGGCACCTGACTCCCTGGTTCAGGAGAGCAGACCCTGTGTGTACACATGCACACTGCACAGCAAAGGAGCAGCTGGCAAGAAGCAACAGCCAGCCCTTGTCAGAGGTGAGAAACCCACAGACACTGCCCCAATGCCTGGGGGAAGGCAGAGCCTCTCCTACCTCTCTCTGCAGGTTGATGTCTGCTCCTTGCAAGACCAACTCCCGTACACAGTCTGTGTGGCCATAGTAAGAGGCTACCATCAGAGCTGTTGTGCCAAGCTGGGAGGAAGGAGAAACAAGTCAGTACCTTCAGCAGACAGCTCCAGCTGCCTGGGAGAGACAGCAGCCCTCCTGAAAAGCTGAAAGGAAGCCTGGGGTCATTGGAAAACTCATCAGCATTTCAAGCTTGCTGCCCAGGATCCTTGGGTCCTCCAAAGCTCAGCCAGTCCAACCCCAATGCAGGCAGCAGGGACATCCTCCACTGCATCAGGTTGCCCAGGGCCCTGTCCAGCCTCACCTTGAATAGCTCCAGGGATGGAGCCTCAACCACCTCCCTGGGCAACCTGCTGCAGTGCTCCAGCAGCCTCCTGGTGCAGAACTTGTTCCTCACATCCAATCTCAATCTGCTCTGCTCTAGTTTGAAGCCATTGCCCCGGTCCTGTCCCTGCAGGCCTTTGCAAACAGTCTCTCTCCATCCTTCCTGTAGCCCCTTCAGGTGCTGGCAGGCTGCTGTTAGGTCTCCCCAGAGCCTTCTCCTCTCCAGACTGCACACCCCCAGCTCCCTCAGCCTGGCCTCACAGCAGAGCTGTTCCAACCCTCTGAGCATTTTTGTGGCCTCCTCTGGACCTTCTCCATCATGTCCATGTCCTTCCTATACTTAGGGCTCTAGGCTTGGACACAGTACTCCAGGTGAGGTCTCACCAGAGCAGAGCAAAGCAGCAGAATCACTTCTCAGCCTTGTTTGCCCCTCCTCTGTGCCATAATCAGGTGCACTCAAGCCTCTCTCCATAAGCTGTGGGCAGAACAGCAAGATACATCCTGGCTGTGCTTTCAGCCCATGTCTGAACCCACACCTGACTTCTCCCCATGTCTGAACCCACACCTGACTTCCCCCATGTCTAAACCCACACCTGACCTTCCCCCATGTCTAAACCCACACCTGACCTCCCCCCATGTCTAAACCCACACCTGACTTCCCCCATGTCTGAACCCACACCTGACTTCCCCCATGTCTGAACCCACACCTGACTTCCCCCATGTCTAAACCCACACCTGACTTACCCCATGTCTAAACCCACACCTGGCTTCCCCCATGTCTAAACCCACACCTGACCTCCCCCCATGTCTAAACCCACACCTGACCTCCCCCATGTCTAAACCCACACCTGACCTCCCCCATGTCTAAACCCACACCTGACCTCCCCCATGTCTAAACCCACACCTGACCTCCCCATGTCTAAACCCACACCTGACCTCCCCCATGTCTAAACCCACACCTGACCTCCCCCATGTCTGAACCCACACCTGACCTCCCCCATGTCTGAACCCACACCTGACTTCCCCCATGTCTAAACCCACACCTGACCTCCCCCATGTCTAAACCCACACCTGACCTCCCCCATGTCTAAACCCACACCTGACCTCCCCCCATGTCTAAACCCACACCTGACTTCCCCCATGTCTAAACCCACACCTGACCTCCCCCCATGTCTAAACCCACACCTGACTTCCCCCATGTCTGAACCCACACCTGACTTCCCCCTTGTCTGAACCCACACCTGACTTCCCCCTTGTCTAAACCCACACCTGACCTCCCCCCATGTCTAAACCCACACCTGACTTCCCCCATGTCTAAACCCACACCTGACCTCCCCCCATGTCTAAACCCACACCTGACTTCCCCCATGTCTAAACCCACACCTGGCTTCCCCCATGTCTAAACCCACACCTGACTTCCCCCATGTCTAAACCCACACCTGACTTCCCCCATGTCTAAACCCACACCTGGCCTCCCCCATGTCTAAACCCACACCTGACTTCCCCATGTCTAAACCCACACCTGGCTTCCCCCATGTCTAAACCCACACCTGGCTTCCCCATGTCTAAACCCACACCTGGCTTCCCCATGTCTAAACCCACACCTGACTTCCCCCATGTCTAAACCCACACCTAACCTCCCCCATGTCTAAACCCACACCTAACCTCCCCCATGTCTAAACCCACACCTGACTTCCCCCATGTCTAAACCCACACCTAACCTCCCCCCATGTCTAAACCCACACCTGGCTTCCCCCATGTCTAAACCCACACCTGACTTCCCCCATGTCTGAACCCACACCTGGCTTCCCCCATGTTTAAACTCACACCTAACTCCCCCCTTGTCAGCTGCAGTGAGGAAATGCCCATGGGATCCATCTACCACACCTCTGGGCTTCTCTTTGCTTGGTATTCTGACTGAACCTCCCTGTGTGCCATGGGCAGGAGGTACTGGGCTGGGGGAGGCAGAGTTGGGAGGCTAGCAGCTCTGATTATGAGGAGGTCTGCTTGCTGACAGACTCATTGCTACCTGGCCTTGGCTGAGCTGGCTCTTCCCCATCATCTATTGCTGCAGTGCCATGTGCAGGAGGTACTGGGCTGATGGAGGCAGAGTTGAGAGGCTAGCAGCTCTGATTATGAGGAGGTCTGCTTGCTGACAGACTGATTGCTACCTGGCCTTGGCTGAGCTGGCTCTTCCCCATGATCTATTGCTACAGTGCCATGTGCAGGAGGTACTGGGCTGATGGAGGCAGAGTTGGGAGGCTAGCAGCTCGCTCTCTCTCAGGAGGTCTGCTAGCTGACAGACTCATTGCTACCTGGCCTTGGCTCTTCCCCATGATCTATTACTACATTGACACTGCCTTGCAAAGAGAAGCCTGAGGGGCTGGGATCTGTGTTGCTGATGTCAGAGCCAGCAACACCTCTCTCAGACAGCCTTTAGAGCACCGGCGAGTTCCTATCCCCTTGCCGCCGACCTGAACGATTCTGTCTCGGGTTCCCAACTTGCTTCCTGACAGGAGGAGGTTTGAAATCAGCCCTAAGTGCCATAAGACTCTCAGCTGCCAGGTGCCAGGCACCCCCAGGGTGAGCAGGCTGAGGGGAGGGGTGCAGAGGCAGTGCTGTGCATACGCTGTCCTTGCAGTCCACGTCCACTCGCCCGCTGTTCAGCAGCAGCTGCAGGAGAGCCAGGTTTCCTTTCCTTGCAGCCCAAAAGGCAGCATTGGCCAGAGGGGTTTCCTTCTGGGGAGCACAAAAAACAAGAGCACAAATCAGACACTTCCTCAGGCACACTGCACAGGCACACACAGAGCCCCTGGGGACAGGCTGCTCCCGGGTTGCAGGTTGGACTGCGTGGTCGTGGAGGTCTCTTCCAGCTGAAATGGTTCTGCAGTCAGGCCAGGCAGGTTTCAGCCTAGGCTGCTGCTCTTTCCAAACCAGAGCAGGGAAAGGGAGCTAAAAAACCTCTTTGTGCAGTTAAGGAGTCCAGTCAGCCCCTGCTGCCTCCTGACAGGCTGGAGAGGTGAGCCCAGGCCAGCCTCATGAAGTTCAGCGAGGCTAAGGGCAAGGTCCTGCACCTGAGTCAGGGCAATCCCAAGCACAGATCCAGGCTGGGTATGGAGTGGCTCAAGAGCAGTTTGGCAGAGAAGGCCTTGGGGGTGTCAGCTGGTGACAAAGTCCCCAGGAGCCAGCACTGGTCCCTGGCAGCCCAGAGCCAGCTGAGTGCTGAGCTGCAGCCAGAGCAGGGAGAGCAGCAGCACAGGGAGGGGATTCTGCCCCTCTGCTCTGCTCTGCTCAGCCCCCACCTGCAGCACTGCCTCCAGCTCTGGGGCCCCCAGCACAAGAAGGACCTGGAGCTGCTGGAGAGGCTCCAGAGGAGGCCATGAAGATGAACAGAGGTTACAGAGCCTCCCCTGTGGGGACAGGCTGAGAGAGTTGGGGCTGCTCAGCCTGGAGAAGAGAAGGTTCTGGGGAGACCTCAGAGCAGCCTTGCAGCACCTTAAGGGCTCCAGGAGAGCTGGGGAGGGACTTGGACAAGGGCTGGGAGTGACAGGATGAGGGACATTGGCTTTGAGCAGGGAGAGGAGAGACTGAGAATGGAGATGAGAGTGAAATTCTTTGCAGTGAGGTTGGTGAGACACTGGCACAGGCTGCCCAGGGAGGCTGTGGCTGCTTCCTCCTGGAGGTGTTCCAGGCCAGGCTGGATGAGGCCTTGAGCAAGCTGTGCTGGCGGGTAGGGGGTTGGAACTTACAATCTGTAAGGTCCCTTCCAACCCAAACCATTCTATGATACTATGAACTCTGATTCTGTGCCACAGGCAGGATTTGCTGGAAAGCAAACCCCCTGGCTTCATGAGGTCAGCTGGGGCCCCCCTCTGCAGCCTGTCCACGTCCCTCTGGATGGATCCCTTCCCTCCAGTGTGTCAGCTGGGGCACACAGCTTGGTGCCATCTGCAGGCTTCTGAGGGTGCCTGGATCCCACTGTCCAGGTCACCTACAAAGATACTGAACAGCACTGGTGCCACTACCTGGCCTGCATGAGGAAGAGTGTGGCCAGCAGGAGCAGGGAAGTCCTTGTGCCCTGTGCTCAGCACTGCTGAGGCCACACCTGGAGTCCTGTGTCCAGTTCTGGGCTCCTCAGTTTCAGAAGGACATTGAGAGACTTGAAGGTGTCCAGAGAAGGGCAAGAAAGCTGGGGAGGGGTCTGGAGAACAGCCCTGTGAGGAGAGGCTGAGGGAGCTGGGGTTGCTTAGCCTGGAGAAGAGGAGGCTCAGGGGAGACCTTCTTGCTCTCTCCAACTCCCTGAAGGGAGGTTGGAGCCAGGTGGGGGTTGGTCTCTTCTCCCAGGCAAGCAGCACCAGAACAAGAGGACACAGTCTCAAGCTGTGCCAGGGGAGGTTTAGGCTGGAGGTGAGGAAGAAATTCTACACAGAGAGAGAGATTGGCCCTTGGGATGTGCTGCCCAGGGAGGTGGTGGAGTCCCCATCCCTGGAGGTGTTCAGGAGGGGATTGGATGTGGCACTTGGTGCCATGGTTTAGTCATGAGGTCTGTGGTGCCAGGTTGGACTTGGTGATCTTTGAGGCCTCTTCCACCCTTGGTGACACTGTGACACTGTGATACCAGCCAATCCCTGAGGGATGCAGAGCTCTGCAAGGGGAGTGCAGAGGGGATGGAAATGTCAATCCTTCTGCTTCAGGAGATGCAATCTCTGCTTCTCCATGGCTGAATGTCAGTGTGCATGGATGCTGTGGCCCAGAATCAGGGCTGGATGCTTTGAAGTGCACCTACAGAGCAGTGCTCCCTCCACTGACAGGGTGGAGATAAACCTCCCAGAATCCATCATCCTCTGTGAATCCAGCCCAGCCCCACTGCACTCATCCCTTCCCATGGCCTGCATGTTTAATAGGGATGGTGTGAAAACTTGTCAGCTGATTGAAATGAGAGAAGCTCCAAATGTTTGATGAAGGATGAGACACTGCCTGGGAAGGGGGAGGGATGTTTGTAACACCAGCAGGAGCAGAGGAGCAGGGCTCTGAGGAATTCAGCAAGCACAGCAAGGGAAATTCTGCTCTTCCTTTCCCAGCTAATACATTTCCCCTGGTCAGTCTGCACTGGGGAGGCCACAGCTTGAGTGCTGGGGTCAGTTTTGGGTCCCTCACTCCCAGAAGGACATTGAGAGGCTGGAGCAGGTCCAGAGAAGGGCAATCAAGCTGGGGAAGGGTCTGGAGAAGAGGGCTGGGGAAGAGCAGCTGAGGGAGCTGGGGGTGTTGAGTGTGGAGAAGAGGAGGCTGAGGGAGACCTCATTGCTCTCTGCAGCTCCCTGAGAGGAGGCTGCAGGGAGCTGGGGGTTGGGCTCTGCTCCCTAGGCTCAGGTGATAGAAGGAGAGGGAATGGCCTGGAGTTGTGCCAGGGGAGGGATGGGTAGGAGATGAGAACTTTCTTTGCTGCAGCAATGGTCAGGGCTTGGCAGAGGCTGCCCAGGGAGGTGGTGGAGTCCCCATCCCTGAAGGTGTTCCAGAGAGCTGTGGCCATGGCCCCTGGGGCCATGCTTTGGTGGCCATGGTGGTGCTGGGTTGATGTTGGACTGGAGGATCTCAGAGGCTTTTCCTACTGAAACAATTCTGTGACTCAGTTCCATGATTCATCCTGTTTGTGTTGCCTGGCTTTGTTGGATGTTTGTTCCCTGTCCTTGCCTCTCACTCCTGCCTGTGTGTCTCTCCACCAGCACTGTGGGGGCCATGGTGGCAGTGTGTCTGCTTTGGTGGTCCCATGGCTGGTTTCCAGCTGCAGTTAAAGCCCTGGTGTGGCAGGGAGCAGGGTGCCTTTGCTCACAGTGCAGCTCAGCCTTACACAGGGTAGTGAAATCTCTGTGCTCATCCTCCTTTTGGTCCTGCACCAGTCTCACATCTGCTCTTTTTATCTTACTCTTGGTCTCTTCTGTCCCTCCATTCTCTCTCTGAGGTTTTCCCCCCCTTCATTTCCCACAAGCACCCACCCTAAGTGATGCTAGTCCCATAGTATCATAGTATCACAGTATCAGTCAGGGTTGGAAGGGATCACAAGGATCACCTAGTTCCAACCCCCCTGCCATGGGCAGGGACACCCCACACTACATCAGCCTGCCCAGAGCCTCAGATGTTTGTTCCCTGTTCTTGCCTCTCACTCCTGCCTGTGTGTCTCTCCCCCAGCACTGTGGGGGCCATGGTGGCAGTGTGTCTGCTTTGGTGGTCCCATGGCTGGTTTCCAGCTGCAGTTAAAGCCCTGGTGTGGCAGGGAGCAGGGTGCCTTTGCTCACAGTGCAGCTCAGCCTTACACAGGTTGATGTTGGGCTGGATGAGCTCAGAGGACTTTCCCAGCCCAAACAATTCTGTGATTCTGTGATGTCCATCCAACTCCATTCAGCAGCTTCCACCTCCTTGCTGCTCACCCAGGCATATTTTCCTCTCTTTCCCCTCACAACCACAGCAAACAGCTGCCCTAAGCACACCTGGCTGACTGCTGCCCTTTCAGCTCTGGTTCTTTAGGCAGGTATCTTGTCACAGAGCTGGGAGCTGTTGTCTGTGTGGCCTTTGTTATTATGCTATTCAGGGGGAAGCTGCTGCCAAAGGCACCCCACAGAACAGGACATCAATTTTCCTACCTTTTAATCTCTCACTTCAAGCTCTAGGCAGCCTTAGCCTGTGACAAGATGCACACAGAGGGAAAGATTTCTTCCATCCAGCCTGGTTTTCCCCATGAGGGCACAGCAGCATTTTATTATGCCTGCCATAAACCAACACCTTTATTGATCAGGCAGGCAGGAGCTGCAATCAAGATGCAGGAGCTCTTTGCCTGCTTTCAGCTGTTTACATGAGGAGAGAACTAAATTGCCAGAGTTACCCTAGTCTGGAAGTAAAGGTCCAAAGCCTCAGCAGGTCCTACATTGTTTTCCCCCCTCCCTGCAATTCCTGCAGCAGCTCTCCAGCAAAGTTGTCCTCAGACCCTGGATCTGACCCAAGGAATGGGAGAATAGTCCAGTGCATCAGGGACACCTGATTCAGGGACCCCTAATGCAGGGACACTGAGCCTCCTCTCAGAGGTGCCCAGCAACAGGACAAGAGGGCATGGACATCATAGTATCAGTGAGGGTTGGAAGGGACCACAAGGATCATCCAGTTCCAACCCCCCTGCCATGGGCAGGGACACCCCACACTAGATCAGCCTGGCCACAGCCTCATCCAGCCTGGCCTTAAACACCTCCAGGGACAGGGCCCCAACCACCTCCCTGCACAACCCATTCCAGGGCTTCACCACTCTCCTGGGGAAGAACTTCCTCCTCCCCTCCAGCCTCAATCTCCCCACCTCCAGCTTCCTTCCATTCCCCCTAGTCCTAGCACTGCCTGAGATCCTGAGCAGTCCCTCCCCAGCCTTCTTGGAGCCCCCTTCAGATCCTGGAAGGCCACAATGAGGTCACCTGGGAGCCTTCTCTTCTCCAGACTGAACAGCCCCAACTCCTTCACTCTGTCCTCACAGGAGAGGTGCTCCAGCCCTCTGCTCATCCTCCTGGCCCTGCTCTGGACACCTTCCAGCCCCTCCAGATCCCTCTTGTCATAGGGGCTCCAGAACTGGAGGCAGTACTCCAGGTGGGGTCTCTCCAGAGCTGAGCAGAGGGGGAGAATCACCTCCCTTGCCCTGCTGGCCACACTTCTGCTGCAGCCCAGGAGCTGATTGGCTTTCTGGGCTGCAAACTTGACCTTAGGAAGTTCCATCTAACATGAGGAGGAACTTCTTGACTGTGAGGGTGGCACAACCCTGAGCAGGCTGCCCAGAGAGGTTGTGGAGTCTCCTTCTCTGGAAACTTTCAAGCCCCACCTGGATGTGTTCTGTGTGACCTGCCCTGGGTGACCCTGCTCTGGCAGGGGGGTTGGACTTGATGATCTTCAGAGGTCCCTTCCAGCCCCTCCCACGCTGTGGTTGTGAGATTGTGTGACATGGAGTCAGGTTTTCCCCAGCAGTGCTTTTGACCCAGTTTGGAATGACTGCTATCAGTACTTCCCCTCACGTGCTGGGGATTCCTTGTACCCAAGCTTACAGCACACTCAGCCCATCAGCCAGGAGCTGATTAGATACCAGCAGCAAGCACAGATCTGAATTGTTTTGTCTCAGATTAATGGAATGTGCAGAGTCATCCTTACAATGTCCTTACAAGGGCAGCCTCACTGAGGCCATGTGGCAATTCCTCTCCTGCCTTCAAACCAAGGCATTATACAAACTCTTTGTTCTCAGGGGATAGAACAGAACAGAACAGAACAGAATAGAATAGAATAGACCAGACCAGGTTGGAAGAGACCTTCAAGACCATTGTGTCCAACCTATCATCCAACACCACCTAATCAACTAACCCATGGCACCAAGCACCCCATCAAGTCTCCTCCTGGTCACCTCCAATGATGGGGACTCCACCACCTCCCTGGGCAGCACATCCCAATGGCCAACGACTCTCTCAGTGAAAAACTTTCTCCTCACCTCCAGCCTAAACCTCCCCTGGCACAGCTTGAGACTGTGTCCTCTTGTTCTGCTGCTGCTTGCCTGGGAGATGAGACCAACCCCCACCTGGCTACAACCTCCCTTCAGGGAGTTGCAGAGAGCAATGAGGTCTCCCCTGAGCCTCCTCTTCTCCAGGCTAAGCAACCCCAGCTCCCTCAGCCTCTCCTCACAGGGCTGTGCTCCAGACCCCTCCCCAGCTTTCTTGCCCTTCTCTGGACACCTTCCAGCAGCTCAACCTCTTTCCTAACCTGAGGAGCCCAGAACTGGACACAGGACTCCAGGTGTGGCCTCAACAGTGCTGAGCACAGGGCACAAGGACTTCCCTGCTCCTGCTGGCCACACTCTTCCTGATGCAGGCCAGGATGCCCTTGGCCCTCTTGGGGCCCTGGGCACACTGCTGGCTCATGTTCATCCTACCATCAACCAGCACCCCCAGGTCCCTCTCTGCCTGGCTGCTCTCAGCCACTCTGACCCCAGCCTGTAGCACTGCATGGGGTTGCTGTGGCCAATGTGCAGAACCTGGCACTTGGATATATTCAATCTCCTGCCCTTGGCCTCTGCCCATCTGTCCAGCCTGTCCAGGTCCCTCTGCAGAGCCTCTCTACCCTCCAGCAGATCAACTCCTGCCTCCAGCTTGCTGTCATCTGCAGATTTACTGCTGATGGACTCAGTCCTCTCCTCCAAATCATCAATAAGGATATTGAACAGGCTGGGGCCCAGCACTGCTCCCTGGGGCACAGCACTGGTGCCTGGCTGCCAGCTGGCTGTGGCACCATTCACCACCACTCTCTGGGCTCAGCCTCCAGCCAGTTCCTAACCCAGCACAGTGTGCCAGCAGTGCTGACATCACTGCTAAGGGAGGTGTGAGACACTACTTTGGGATTAATAATATGGCCAATTGAATTATTTTGTGAGCAAGAAATGGGTTTTAAACTGCAGGATGTGACATAAGCCTTGCCTGCTCTTGTTGTGAATGCAGTCCTGGCTCATCAGATGCTTCTTGAACTTGAAGAGATTAATAGGATACCATCTCCATGCAATTCTCATTCTAAAGCTGCTCTGCCCCTAAAGCCTCCTTGAGCTAAACAGCTGATCCTCAGCACTGGCAGTCTGGGAACAGGACAGAATCACTGCTTGGAAGAGTGATTAGCTAATGGCTTTGCTGGAGATGGGACATTTCACTCTGCCATTTGCTCCAGCATCAGCAACTTGCAGGATGCAATTTCCTCCACTTGATCCAGAGCTCTGAAGCATTGTTTCACATCCTGGCTGTGCTGTTCATTTCAGCTGGTGATTTGCTTTTACAGGAGAGCCCCAAGATGAACAGCTGATGTTGTATTTCAAGCTGTATGGCTGTCAAGTGAATTTGCTGCCCTTCCAAGTGGCCCAGAGGATGAGAGCTGTTCTGAACACAGTGTGGCCACTCCTCTGCAGGGACACAGGAGAAAAGAAAAGCTGATCAGCTGCCTGTGTCATCTGAGAAATATCCAGGGGCAAAGTGCCCTCTGAATGCTGTGATCAGCAGGTCTCGCTGTCTGCCCTACCTTTGACTTCTCATCTGCAGGGGAGAGGCAGGGCACAGCTGGGTAACCACTGAGGAGGAAGAGTGAGGCTCTTACACAGGCATCTTGAGCATCACTGCAGCTGGTTGTCCATAGAATAGTTTGGGTTGGAAGAGACCTCCAAAGCTCAGCCAGTCCAACCCCTCTGCACTCAGCAGGGACATCCCCAACTAGATCAGGTTGCCCAGAGCCCTGTCCAGCCTCACCCTGAATGTCTCCAGGGATGTGGCCCCAACCACCTCCCTGGGCAACCTGTTCAGTGTTGCATTTGTAGATGTCCCCTTCCTGGAGGTGTTCCAGGCCAGGCTGGATGAGGCCTTGAGCAAGCTGGGCTGGTGGGAGGTGTCCCTGCCCATGGCAGGGGGTTGGAACTGGATGATCTTTGAGGTCCTTCCAACCCAACCCATTCTATGAATCTATGATTCTATGATAAGATGAAAGGAAAAAGGCAATAGGCAAAAGGAAAGAGGAGGAGAAAGAGCCCACTGGCCTGGTGGCTTGTTCCTTGTCCTGTTAAACCCCAGGCAAATACACTTCTCTTTCTAAGGTTCCAAACCTGGCCTAAGGGAAAGGGGGAAAGGATTCAAAAGGCTAAGAACTGGAAATCAGGATGAAGCACAACAGAGAATGTTAGTGGGACCTGGGAGGGGAGTGAGAGGACTTCATTAGAGAGCAACACATCCTTCATAAAGGACCTTGACTGAAGAAGAAAGGGTAGTTCAAGATAGAAATGCAAGTTTAGACAGGCAGAAGAAGAGAGGATATTCATGGCAGTGAGAAAGGGAAACAATAGCCCATGGGTAGGTGGGACAAGAAGATGGAAAACATGAAGACACACAGCAAAGAGAGACAGCTGCAGGCCAGGGTAAGTCCACAGACTGCTGAGAGAGAGAGAAATTGCCAAGTGAAAAAAGACACAGAGAGAAAGCAGGGGGGAGGCAGGGGCTGCAGGACCTGGGGAAAGTGAGAAACAGGGCACAGCAAAGGAGCTGATAGGGCCAGAAGAGAAAACAAGAGCTGAAGGACAAGGCAAAACACAAAGGAGGCCTAAAAAGAGGGAGGTGGCAAGAAGTGGTTGGCACAGCCATGAGACCTAATTGTGGCCTTCCTGTATCTGAAGGGGGCTCCAAGAAGGCTGGGGAGGGACTGCTCAGGATCTCAGGCAGTGCTAGGACTAGGGGGAATGGAATGGAAGCTGGAGGTGGGGAGATTGAGGCTGGAGGGGAGGAGGAAGTTCTTCCCCAGGAGAGTGGTGAAGCCCTGGAATGGGTTGTGCAGGGAGGTGGTTGGGGCCCTGTCCCTGGAGGTGTTTAAGCCCAGGCTGGATGAGGCTGTGGCCAGGCTGATGTAGTGTGGGGTGTCCCTGCCCATGGCAGGGGGGTTGGAACTGGTTGATCCTTGTGGTCCCTTCCAACCCTGACTGATACTGTGATACTATGATACTATGGGACTAGCATCACTTAGGGTGGGTGCTTGTGGGAAATGAAGGGGGGGAAAACCTCAGAGAGAGAATGGAGGGACAGAAGAGACCAAGAGTAAGATAAAAAGAGCAGATGTGAGACTGGTGCAGGACCAAAAGGAGGATGAGCACAGAGATTTCACTACCCTGTGTAAGGCTGAGCTGCACTGTGAGCAAAGGCACCCTGCTCCCTGCCACACCAGGGCTTTAACTGCAGCTGGAAACCAGCCATGGGACCACCAAAGCAGACACACTGCCACCATGGCCCCCACAGTGCTGGTGGAGAGACACACAGGCAGGAGTGAGAGGCAAGGACAGGGAACAAACATCCAACAAAGCCAGGCAACACAAACAGGATGAATCATGGAACTGAGTCACAGAATTGTTTCAGTAGGAAAAGCCTCTGAGATCCTCCAGTCCAGCATCAACCCAGCACCACCATGGCCACCAAACCATGGCCCCAGGGGCCATGGCCACAGCTCTCTGGAACACCTCCAGGGATGGGGACTCCACCACCTCCCTGGGCAGCCTCTGCCAAGCCCTGACCATTGAATAGAATAGAATAGAATAGAATAAACCAGGTTGGAAGAGACCTTCAAGACCATCACGTCCAACCTATCACCCAACACCACCTAATCAACTAACCCATGTAACCAAGCACCCTGTCAAGTCTCCTCCTGAACACCTCCAGTGACGGCGACTCCACCACCTCCCCAGGCAGTCCATCCCAATGGGCAATCACTCTCTCCGTGTAAAACTTCCTCCTGACCTCCAGCCTGAACTTCCCCTGGCGCAGCCTGAGACTGTGTCCTCTTGTTCTGGTGCTGGCTGCCTGGGAGAAGAGACCAACCTCTGCCTGTTTACAACCCCCCTTCAGGTAGTTGTAGAGAGTAATGAGGTCACCCCTGAGTCTCCTCCCCTCCAGGCTAAGCAGCCCCAGCTCCCTCAGTCTCTCCTCATAGGGCTGTGTTCCAAGCCCCTCACTAACTTCGTTGCCCTTCTCTGGACTCGTTCCAGCAAGTCAACATCCTTCCTAAACTGAGGGGCCCAGAACTGGACACAGTACTCGAGGTGTGGCCTAACCAGTGCAGTGTACAGGGGCACAATGACCTCCCTGCTCCTGCTGGCCACACTGTTCTTAATGCAGGCCAGGATGCCATTGGCCCTCTTGGCTGCCTGGGCACACTGCAGGCTCATGTTCAGCCTACCATCAACCAGCACCCCCAGGTCCCTCTCTGCCTGGCTGCTCTCAGCCACTCTGCCCCCAGCCTGTAGCACTGCCTGGGGTTGTTGTGGCCAATGTGCAGAACCCGGCACTTGGATGCATTAAATCTCATGCCGTTGGCCTCTGCCCATCTGTCCAGCCTGTCGAGGTCTCTCTGCAAAGCCTCTCTACCTTCTAGCAGATCAACTCCTGTCCCCAGCTTGGTGTCATCAGCAAATTTACTGATGATAGACTCAATGCCCTCATCCAGATCATCAACAAAGATGTTAAAGAGGATGGGGCCCAGCACTGATCCCTGGGGGACTCCACTACTGACTGGCCGCCAGCCGGATGTGACACCATTCACCACCACTCTCTGGGTTCAGCCATCCAGCCAGTTCCTAACCCAGCTCAGAGTGCTGCTGTCCAAGCCATGGGCTGACAGCTTGGCCAGGAGTTTGCTGCAGCAAAGAAAGTTCTCATCTCCTACCCATCCCTCCCCTGGCACAACTCCAGGCCATTTCCTCTCCTTCTATCACCTGAGCCTAGGGAGCAGAGCCCAACCCCCAGCTCCCTGCAGCCTCCTCTCAGAGAGCTGCAGAGAGCAATGAGGTCTCCCTCAGCCTCCTCTTCTCCACACTCAACACCCCCAGCTCCCTCAGCTGCTCCTCCCCAGCCCTCTTCTCCAAACCCTTCCCCAGCTTGATTGCCCTTCTCTGGACCTGCTCCAGCCTCTCAATGTCCTTCTGGGAGTGAGAGGCCAAAACTGACCCCAGCACTCAAGCTGTGGCCTCCCCAGTGCTGAGTTCAGGGGGACAATCCCTGCCCTGCTCCTGCTGGCCACACTCCTGCTGGCCTTGCTGCTCCAGGCCAGGCTGCTGGTGGCCTTCTTGGCCACCTGGGCACCCCCTGGCTCATCTTCAGCTGCTGTCACCCAGCACCCCCAGCTCCTTCTCTGCTGGGCAGTTTGCAGCCACTCTGCCCCAAGCCTGGGGTGTTCATGAGGTTGTTGTGACCCAAGTGCAGGACTCAGCACTTGGCCTTGTTAGGTCTCATACAGCTGACATCAGCCTTGGATCCAGCCTGGCCAGGTCACTCTGCAGAGCAAAGAACTGGCACAGGGCTGGTGATCAATAAGAGAAAGGGAAGCATAGCACCCGGCAAGTGCCTAACCAAGGGGCAGACGTCCATCTGGTACAAACATTGGCTGTGAGCACCAAGCAATTGCTGCTTGCTCCCCTTTGTGCAAGGTGGTCTTAGAATCACAGAATCATTTGGGATGGAAAAGACCCTTTAGACCATGGAGCTCAGCCATCATTACTTTGTTTGTCCTGTGTTTGCTCTGTGGCTTTGATTACCCTCACCACAAAAGCTCTCCTCTCCTCCAGCTCACCATCGATATGCGACTGTGAATAACGATGAGCAGCGACAACAACAACAGTTATTAACCCTGTCTCAGCCTGCTCAGAGATGTATTGCAGGGGATCTCGCATGCTTTGGGGTGAATAAGTAGAAAAAGTGACAGGAATGCCATGCAGCTGAAGGGAGGAAGCAGCCTGGCTCCAGCGGCCACCACAGCCTGAGGAGCAGGCAGGGACAAGCAGCTCTGCTTCCTAATCATTACACAACCAGCGCTGGCAGAGAGGCCATCAGGAAAGTGAAGAGGAGGCTCCCCACTGCATCATCCCCCCCGGCTCTGAGCCTGGGGCCACCCAAAGGCCACCACAAAGCTTCCTGGAGCCCAGCGGTTTATGTAACGCTGAGAGCGGCATCCTCCGGGCTGCCGGCTGGGGAGAGCAGCAGCAGCAGCAGCAGCTCCAGCCGCTCCATCATCAGCTGCCGCTGAAGCACCCCCGGGACACCCCCAGCCCGGGAAGGCCGAATCTGTTCCCTCCCCGCTCCCCAGAATCCCTTCGTTTAGCCTTAAAAATAACCCCAAAAAAACCCCAAAACCCCAAACCAATAAAAACTCAGGCAGTCCCCAAATCCATCCGAGCGGAGCATCCCCGCGCCGCCCGCCTCACCTTGAACGACATCCTGCACATCGCAGCGCTCCGCCCCCGCGCCGCTGCCTCCGCGCCGGGGGCTGCGCAGCTCCGCGCCCGGGGGCTGAGCGGGGCCGGCGCCGGAGCCGGGGCCGGGGCTGGGGCTGGGGCTGGGGCGGGGCGGGACCGGCACCTCCTCCCCGCCCGGCTCTGCGCTCAGCGGGGTCTGGGCAGCCCTAAAAGCCTAGGGGGCAGCTGGGGGGTTGCGGAGCAGAAGAGCGTCGGTAAGTTGCGGTAGGTGCAGTGTGGAGGTGCGGGAGGTGGCCAAAAAGGCCACCAGCAGCCTGGGCTGGAGCAGCAATGGTGTGGGCAGCAGGAGCAGGGCAGGGATTCTCTCTTGACTCTATCCTCACTTCCCATCTGATGGTTTAAAAGCAAACAACAAGGTGGCATGGCATTTCAGCTGGAGCAGTCTTTAGGGCTCTGGAGGCATGGAGGGGAGGGTTTGGGTGCAGAATCTATCAAGTTTCCATGGATCAGGCTGGTTTCACATTCTCTCACATGTCCATAGTAGTCACAACCACCCCATGGATGCTCCAGGCTTGGGGCAGAGTGGCTGCAGACTGCCCAGCAGGGAAGGAGCTGGGGGTGCTGGTTGGCAGCAGCTGAAGAGGAGCCAAGGGGTGCCCAGGTGGGCAAGAAGGCCACCAGCAGCCTGGCCTGGAGCAGCAATGGTGTGGGCAGCAGGAGCAGGGCAGGGATTGTCCCTCTGGACTCAGCACTGATGAGGCCACAGCTTGAGTGCTGGGGTCAGTTTTGAGCCTCTCATCCCAGAAGGACATTGAGAGGCTGGAGCAGGTCCAGAGAAGGGCAACCAAGGTGGGAAGGGTCTGGAGAAGAGGGCTGGGGAGGAGCAGCTGAGGGAGCTGGGGGTGTTGAGTGTGGAGAAGAGGAGGCTGAGGGAGACCTCATTGCTCTCTGCAGCTCCCTGAGAGGAGGCTGCAGGGAGCTGGGGGTTGGGCTCTGCTCCCTAGCCTCAGGTGATAGAAGGAGAGGAAATGACCTAGAATTGTGCCAGGGGAGGGATGGGTTGGAGATGAGGCAAAATGTCTTTGCTTCAAGAGTGGTCAGGGCTTGGCAGAGGCTGCCCAGGAAGGTGGTGGAATCCCCATGGCTGGAGGTGTTCCAGAGAGTTGTGGCCATGGCACTTGGGGCTATGTTTTGGTGGCCATGGTGGTGCTGGGTTGATGTTGGACTGGGTGATCTCAGAGGGCTTTTTCAACCCAAACAATTCCATGATTCTATGATTGGTTTTGTTGCTGTAATTATGTGGACACAGCTCCTCCACAGCCACCCCCAGCTCCAGCAGCAGCAGCAGCCTGAGGAGCAAGAAAGCACAGCAGGGACCCACACCTCTCAGTCACTGCTTCAGACCTATAAATGAGGCTTCCATTGCTCAGAAACAGCATTGAAAGAGCCCAAAGTCCAGACACCTGCACCCTGAGCTCTCATCACAGTGCTGCTGCTTCCTCCATGGCACCTCTTTTGCATTTCACAGTTTTCCCTTCATATCTAGGAACAAATTGTCATAAGGATCTGCCAGCAGCTCAAAGGACATTCTCCTCCTGCTTTGCCCTGGTGAGGCCACATCTGTTCCACTTCATACAAGCACAGAACTGTCAGGGCTGGAAGGGACCTCAAGGCTCAGCCAGTCCCAACCCCCCTGCCATGGGCAGGGACACCTCACACTACAGCAGGTTGCTCACAGCCACATCCAGCCTGGCTGCAAACACCTCCAGCCAGGAGGCTTCCACCACCTCCCTGGGCAACCTGTGCCAGGCTCTCACCACCCTCATGGGCAACAACTTCTTCCTCACATCCAGGTCTGGGCTCGCCAGTTCAGGAAGGACAGGCATCTGCTGGACAGCAGCCTCCAAAGATGCTAAGGGTCCTGGAGCATCTCCATGAGGAGGAGAGGCTGAGAGCCCTGGGGCTGGTTAGTCTGGAGAGGAGGAGACTGAGAGGGGATCTGATCAATGTCTATCAATATCTGAAGGCTGGGGGTCAGGAGGAGGGGACAGGCTCTGTTCACTTGTGCCTTGGGATAGGACAAGGGGCAATGGATATAAACTCCAGCACAGGAGGTTCCAGCTCAGCATGAGGAGGAACTTCTTGCCTGTGAGGGTCCCAGAGCCCTGGAACAGGCTGCCCAGAGAGGTTGTGGAGTCTCCTTCTCTGGAGCCTTTCCAGCCCTGTCTGGATGTGTTCCTGTGTGACCTGTGCTGGACTCTATGGTCCTGCTCTGGCAGGGAGATTGGACTGGATGATCTGGCTCCCTTCCAACCCCCATGATCCTCAAAGGGCAGAGGTAGAGAGCATCCTTCAGTTGCCAACCAAACTAGTACCAAACAGGTTTCACTTGAACTGGAAGAAAACTGTACTGTGAGGCTGCTGGAGCCTGGAGCAGGCTGCCCAGAGAGGTTTTCTCCTTCTCTGGAGCCTTTCCAATCTGGATGTGTTCACCTGTGCTGGATATGGTCCTGCTCTGGCATTGGATCTAAAGGGTGGAGGTAGACATAAATATCTAAAGGGTGGAAGTTGAGAACATGGGGTTGGACTCTTCAGTGGTGCCCAGTGGCAACAGGAACAAACTAGTACCAAACAGGTTTCACTTGAACTGAAAGAAAAACTGTACTGTGAGGCTGCTGGAGCAGGGCTGCCCAGAGAGGTTGTGGAGCCTCCTTCTCTGGAAGCTTCCAAAACCCACCTGGACAGTGTGATCCTGGGCAACCTGCTGTGGGGGACCCTGCTTTAGCTGGGGGAGGGGGGAGTTGAATTAGATGATCCCCAGAGGTCCTTCCTAACTCCTGGCAAGCTGTGATTCTGTGTAACACTATCTCCCATGGGGGAAGGAAGGCAGTGAGCTGTTAAGGAGTTGATTTTAAGCCTTTGAAGAAGAGCAACCACAAAGGCAGTGCGTGTCCTGCTTTGCCTGGCTGCTGCAGGTTGCATTCAAGAGTCTGAGTGATGGAGAGCAGGCAAAGCAGGGCATGCTCTGCTGGGAGATTCCTGCATTTCTTTGCTATTGTTGGCTTCACCTGAGCCCTCAGGCTTGGTTTTCCTTTTTGATGTTCACACATGAATCTGCTTCACCAGGAAATTATGACTGTGCAGGGAGAGAAAATGGCTTGCACCAAGAGCCAGGAGGGTTTGTTCTGCACATCTGCAAGTGGAGAAGGCTTCCTGCAGATCTTTCTCCTGAGGCTGTGTTCCTCTGTGCATGCAGCAAAACAAACTGGAAGCAAGCAGGTGAAGAGCTGCCAAGAGCATAAGAACATCCCAGAATGTATGGCCTGCTGTGAACCTCACCTAAGTTACTGAGATCAGACCAACACAGAGGATCATCCTGTTATTTCCTTAGACATACCGAGTCAGTTCCACAGCTGAGAGTCACCCCTGCTCTGATCCAGTTGCAGAGTTGTCCTGGTGTGAGATGGAGCTCACTGCTGGCCCTTCCCAGCTCAGTCTCTGCTCAGGGCCAGCACTTTCTGCAGCTCAGGGCAGGTTTGCACAGCCAGGGACTGCTGGTAGCAGTGAGAATGTGATGGGGAGAGTGAGCACCAAGGGCTGGGCTCCAGACCAAGTACTTGAGGTGTGGCCTCCCCAATGCTGGGTACGGGAGGACAATCCCTGCCCTGCTGCTGCTGGCCACACCATTGCTGCTCCAGGCCAGGATGCTGGTGGCCTCCTTGGCCACCTGGGCACACAGTGGCTCATCTTCAGCTCCTGTCAGCCAGCAGCCACAGGTGTTCCTCTACCTTAGAGCAGCTTTACAGTACCTGACGAGGACTACAAGAAAGCTGGGGAGGGACTTTTGACAAGGGCATGTGATGACATGATGAGGAACAGTGGCTTTGAACTGGGAGAGGGGAGATTGAGACTGGAGATTAGGAAGAAATGCTTTGCAGTGAGACACTCATGTCAGTGAGGTGAGTGGTGAGCCCCTGGCCCAGGTTGCCCAGGGAGGCTGTGGCTGTCCCCTCCCTGGAGATGTTCCAGGCCAGGCTGGATGAGGCCTTGAGCAGCCTGGGCTGGTGGAAGGTGTTGGGGGTTGGAACTGGATGATCCTTGAGGTCCCTTCCACCCCAAACCATTCTGTGAAGAGCCAGCTACAGGGGCTGCTGCTTCTCTGTGTAATAGGTGAAAAATTCAGGCATGTTTGACTAAACCCAGGCTGTAAAGATTGCACTCTGAGTTGCTGCTGTATTTTGGGAGCTACTCTTGGGAGTGAGTAGTGCTAGTAAGAGAAAATGAATCAAGTTCTGTAGAAACCAAACCCTGCAGGCTGCTCAGGAAAAGTACCAAGGGTTGACATGTTCCATAAAGCTTTTGGAAACAGAATGGAGAATTCACAAATCTGGGCCTGGAAAAGGAGAAGTTCCTCTAATAATAGAAATAGTTTACTCACCAGGTTCACAGCTGCATGCAATCATCCTTCCAGGGCGCTGGAATCTTTCTTTCCACTCCATGCTCCTTGTGCTGAGGGCACCTCTGATACCAAAGGCCATGTTGATGTTGCTGGTATGAGCTGGTGTAAGGGCACTTAGCTCCTTTCTTCACATGGACTTTCAAGTACCTAAAGGGGGCTACAAGAAAGCTGGGGAGGGACTTTTGACAAGGGCTTGTACTGGTAAGATGAGGGGGAATGGCTTGAGTAGGGTAGATGACTCAATGATCTCAAAGCTCTCTTCCAACCTGGTTAATTCCCTTCCCTTCCCTTCCCTTCCCTTCCCTTCCCTTCCCTTCCCTTCCTTCCCCCTTCCCTTCCCTTCCCTTCCCTTCCCTTCCCCCTTCCCTTCCCTTCCCTTCCCTTCCCTTCCCTTCCTTCCCTTCCCTTCCCTTCCCTTCCCTTCCCTTCCCTTCCCTTCCCTTCCCTTCCCTTCCCCTCCCTTCCATTCCATTTGGAGTGGAGATTAGGAAGACATTCTTTCCAGTGAGGGTGGTGAGACACTGGCACAGGTTGCCCAGGGAGGCTGTGGATGGATGAGGCCTTTGGCAGGCTGGGCTGGTGGGAGGTGTCCCTGCCCATGGCAGGGGGTTGAAACTGGATGAGCTTTAAGATTTTTGCTCTCTACACTACCTGAAGCGAGGGACTTTTGACAAAGGCATGTAGTGACAGGATGAGGGTTTATGGCTTCATACTGGAAGGAGCTGGATTGAGATGAGACATTAGAAAGCAATTCTTCCTCATGAGGGTGGTGAGGAACTGGAACAGGTTGCCCAGAGAAGCTGTGGAGGTTCCAAGCCTGAAAGTGTTGAAAGCCAGGCTGGCTGAGGCCTTGAGCAGCCTGGGCTAGTGGAAGGGGTCCCTGCCCATGGCAGGGTATTGGAACTGGATGATCTTTAAGGTCCCTTCTAACCCAAACCATTCAGTGATTCTATGGTTTCCCTTAACATACTCAAACATTTCTACCAGGACACTGCTCTGTTCAGCTTTTATTTGGTTTGGTTTAATGCTTCTGCCAATAAAGAGGCCAAGGATGCTCAGGAGGTTAGTGGTGGGAGGTTTTGTAAGGGCTTGATTGCTCTGAACTAAAGTTTCATCAGATACTGTCAAATCCCCACTTGTTAAAACTGATATACTCCAGGATATTCTTGGGCTTTAACAGGCTTCCAAGAAACAGGTTGGAAAGGACCTCTGGAGGTCTTCAAGTCCAACCCCCTGCCAGAGCAGGAGCATAGAATCCAGCACAGGTCACACAGGAACACATCCAGACAGGGCTGGAAAGGCTCCAGAGAAGGAGACTCCACAACCTCTCTGGGCAGCCTGCTCCAGGGCTCTGGGACCCTGACAGTGCAGAAGTTCCTCCTCATGTTGAGCTGGAACCTCCTGTGCTGCTCCTATCCCAGGGTGCAGCTGAGCAGAGCCTGTCCCTGTCCCCTCCCTCCTGACCCCCAGCCCTCAGATATTGATAGACATTGATCAGATCCCCTCTCAGTCTTCTCCTCTCCAGACTAAACACTCCCAGGGCTCTCAGCCTCTCCTCCTCAGGCAGTGCTGCAGTCCCTTCAGCATCCTTGCAGCCCTCCCTTGGACTCTCTCCAGCAGATCCCTGTCCCTCTCATGGCCTGTATGAAGTACACACTGTTGTAGGAAGTGGCATGATGGCCATGTGCAGTAAGTTCCTTTCCAGAACACCACAGCTGGCAAAAGGTGCTCTAGGAATTGAAAGAATTCATGGATGGAACAGTCAAATCTGAGACATTGAAACTGTCAGCATGCTACATTTATGAAAGCCAAGCTTTCTGTGGAGGACAAGGGGCAGTGGATATAAACTCCAGCACAGGAGGTTCCAGCTCAACATGAGGAGGAACTTCTTCACTGTCAGGGTCCCAGAGCCCTGGAGCAGGCTGCCCAGAGAGGTTGTGGAGTCTCCTTCTCTGGAGCCTTTCCAGCCCTGTCTGGATGTGTTCCTGTGTGACCTGTGCTGGATTCTATGGCCCTGCTCTGGCAGGGGATTGGACTCAATCTCCTGAGCTCCCTTCCAACCCCTAACATCCTGTGAGCTGTGACCCTGTGACACAAAATTTGCTTGCTCCAGGGATCTTTGATGTGCTAAAGCCCAAACCCAAGGGTGGTGATGTTTCCTTGCAGACAGAATCAATAGCTTGTGGCTGGTGCTTCCCAGAACAGCATGGCAGGGATCTTAGTGCTGCTGTGTGGCTGTAGCAAAGCCCTCACAAAGTTATGAAATACTCTGCTGCTCACATGAATCACGATCAAACTATTAGAGGTATGTGGATCTAACCATCTCTTTGTGCCTGGATCTGGCAAACTGTATCAGGAGCACTGAGCACTGGATGTGTGAGCCTGTGTGGGGCTGGAAAAGGGAATGAAGCTTCTGGCAGCAATGTCATTAAGCACTGAGACCCCTGATAGAGATGCCTGATAGATTCTTAAGCCTCCTTCTCCCTCCCTAACCTCCCCTCCAGCTCCTGCGTTACCCAAAGCCTGTGTCAAATAGCTTCACAAAGACAGGACGTTCATTGTCTGCCCTGGATAAGGAGGAGCACTCATCACACAAGGAGCCCGGAGCACTGGCTGGGCGTTGCAGAAGGGTGGCCTGGGCTGCAGGGGTTCTATCAGCCTCAGAGCATGGAACACGGCCAGAGATGCTGTGAGCTCTGCAGCGTTGTTCTGCAGAGCGTCTTCCCAAGGACCTGCACATACAAGCAGGGTCTGCCTCGTGTGGAAACAGTTGGGAAGGCTTAATTTTACTGCCCATGTGTGATGAAACTACTTCCCTGAAAGGCTTCTCAAAGCCTGGCACAGGCTGCCCAGGGTGGTGGTTGAATGCCCATCCCTGGAGGTGTTTAGAAGGGGCAGAGATGTGGTGCTGAGAGACCTGGTTTAGCTCCAGCCTTGGTAGAGTTAGGGAATGGTTGGACTGGCTGAGCTTAAAGGGCTTTTCCAACCCCAGCGATTCTGTGCCTGCCTGTCCGTAGAAGACATCAAGTGAGGAGGGTGTCAGACAGCCGCGGCCGAGCCGTGGGGTGGCAGGGGGGAGCTGTCACCTGCCAGCAGTCCCGCAGAGCTGAGGGCACCTCCCCCGTCCCGGCGCCCCTGCCCCGAGCGCAGCGGACCCGCGCCGTGGCTCATCGTGGCTCATCCTGCCTCGCCCCGGCCCGGCCCCGTAGGCAGCTCCCTGCCTGCCCCCTGCCTCCTCCCGCCGCGGCCCCGCCCGCCCGCCCGCCGCGGCTATAGGGCGGCCCCGGGCGGGCGAAGGCAGAGCCCGGCGCAGGATGGCCGCGGCGCCGGGTTCTCGCCTGCTCTGGGCGCTCCTCTCGCCTCTCCTCAGCCTCTGCCCCGCCGGCTCCCGCGGCGTGGGGCTCAGCCTCCAGCCGCCCTACTTCAACCTGGCGGCGGCAGCCAGCATCTCGGCCACGGCCACCTGCGGGGAGGCGGCGGAGGGCGGCGGGCGGCCGGAGCTGTACTGCAAGCTGGTGGGGGGCCCGGCCGCAGCCCCCCTGGGCCGCGCCATCCAGGTAAGGGGACCGGCGTGGGGGGCAGCCGGGGGGCCAGCGCCCGCTTTCTCTGGCAGCCGGCGGCGGGATGCCCCTCGGGGGATGCCCCTCGGGGGATGCCCTGGGGGCACAGCCCTGTTTCCTCCGGCGTTTGCTTCTGGCTGGGCTGTGCCACCGGCAGCGGAGGGCAGCGTGGGCCAGCGGGACCCCAGGCAGGGAAGCGCTGGGCAGGTTGGAGGTGTCCCGACACCTTCTGGAGACCCCGGCACGCCGCGACCCGGGCCGGTGCCGCCCGCGGGGCTGCGCCTGCTGCCGGGGCTGCCCGGGACCCTCGTCCCGGCGGGCGCTGGGGCTCCCGGGGGTGGCTTAGGGAGTCCCCAAGAGGTGTTCGGTGGCCTCAGCGCTTGGCTGTGGTCCGCGGAGAGCAGCGGGATGCTGCTGGGGGAAAAGGAGTGAGTGTAGGGGACAGGGAAAGGGGACGGGGCAATGGATGGGGACGTACCGCACCGGCAGCCTCTTGCTGGAGCGAGGTTTTTCCCGGGAAGCGGTGGGAAAAAGGTCTGCTGTTAGGCAGGTGGCTCGGTGGGGTGTTAGAAGCAGTAAATGTGAGGCTCGTGGTCTGTGCCTTGCATTGCGAGTGGGAGGGAGCCAGAGGGTGGCTGGGACTTGGCTACCTTTAGCCCGTATCTGGGGCTAAACTCCAGCAGCTGCTCCGTCACCTGATGGCCAGGAAGGGGCATCGGGACAAGGAGAGGCGACCCACGGGTTGAAATGAAACTGGATTGAATGAAACAGTCAAACAGATCCCAATGTCAATACAAAGTAGAGACATTTACACTGGGGCCAGCAAAGGTACAGCAGGCACACGGAAAGGGAAGGCAGTCCTGGAGAGCAGGAGAAGGAAGAGCCCAGAGAGGAGGCTGCCCCTCTCCTCAAACTTCCCTCTTTATACTGAGTGTGATGCTCATGGTCTGGGATAGACCTGTAGCCAGCTGACTCCAAACTGCTCAAGGCATGCAGCCAGTGGCTGCCTTGGGATTCTGTCCCAGCAAAACTGGGACAGGGCTCTGATAGGGAATATAGGCACAGAGGGCAGTGAGGGTGATAATGCTCTCTCCTAGCATACCATAAGATTATTACACATTTTGTGCCATTCACAAGGAGGAATCACAGAACTGTCAGGGCTGGAAGGGACCTCAAGGCTCAGCCAGTCCCAACCCCCTGCCATGGGCAGGGACACCTCACACTACAGCAGGTTGCTCACAGCCACATCCAGCCTGGCTGCAAACACCTCCAGGCAGGAGGCTTCCACCACCTCCCTGGGCAACCTGTGCCAGGCTCTCACCACCCTCCTGGGGAACAGCTTCTTCCTCACATCCAATCTCAATCTCCCCATTTCTAGTTTTGCTCCATCCCCCCCGGTCCTATCCTTCCGTGACACCCTCAAAAGTCCCTCCCCAGCTTCCTTGGAGCCCCCTGCAGATCCTGGAATGCCACAATGAGGTCTCCTGGGAGCCTTCTCCTCTCCAGCCTGCACAACCCCAACTCTCTCAGGCTGTCTCCAGAGCAGAGCAGCTCCAGCCCTCTGCTCCTCCTCGTGGCCCTTCTCTGGACACCTTCCAGCCCCTCCAGATCCTTCCTGGCACAGAGGCTCCAGAGCTGGCCCCAGAGCTGCAGCTGTGGTCTCAGCAGAGTGGAGCAGAGGGGCAGAATCCCCTCCCTGGCCCTGCTGGCTCTGCTTCTCTCGCTGCAGCCCAGGATGTGATTGGCTTTCTGGGCTGCCAGAACAATAAACAGCAAAACTCCTGGCAGTAGTTGATGGAACTCTATTGTTGTTTTTTTTTCCCCTTGGTAGAGACTTGTATGAACATGGCTGGGAGGGGGCAGGCAGGGAGCAGCCACGGCACCCAACGCTGCGATGGATCTTCCTCAGCAGCTGCATCAGAGCTTTGTTAAAGGGGGGTGGGGGGACGACTTTCCTCAAGCCTCAGACCTTCC
The DNA here is from genome assembly GCA_011125475.1 of Melanerpes aurifrons. Taxonomy (NCBI): domain Eukaryota; kingdom Metazoa; phylum Chordata; class Aves; order Piciformes; family Picidae; genus Melanerpes; species Melanerpes aurifrons. The sequence goes on along the minus strand of WWNC01000125.1, from coordinate 460,323 downwards.
ACAGTTACTTTAGATGTATTTTATCTTGGTGGAAGGAGAAGAATCAGAGTGAAACTGCAGTTTGCAAGGGGTTTCAGAAGCTTTTAAGGTTCACTGCCTGGCACTGGGTGAGATGGAAAGAATGCATGTAGATTTTATTCAGTTAGTCAGTTTTGCATCTTGGAAGAAGAGTTTAGTGTTTCAAGGTCTTAGGACCTTGTGTTTGTGTGTTTTAATAGGGAAATAACCCTCAGTATCTGGTGTCAGAGAATAGTCTGGGCTGGAAGAGACCTCCAAAGCTCAGCCAGTCTGACCCCAATGCACTCAGCAGGGACATCCTCCACTAGATCAGGTTGCCCAGAGCCCTGTCCAGCCTCACCTTGAGTATCTCCAGGGATGGGGTCCCAACCGCCTCCCTGAGCAACCTGTTCCAGTGTTCCACCACCCTCCTGGTGCAGAACTTGCTCCTCACATCCAATCTCAGTCTGCTCTGCTCTCATTTGAAGCCATTGCCTCTGGTCCTGTCCCTGCAGGCTTTTGGGAACAGTCTCTCTGCAGCTTTCTTGTAGCCCCCTTCAGGTACTGGAAGGTTGTTATTAGGTCTCCCTTGAGCTGAACATCAGGCTGAACCCCCCCAGCTCCCTCAGCCTGTCCTTGTAACAGAGCTACTCTAATTCCCTGGGCATTTTCATGGCCTCTTCTGGACCTGCTCCATCAAGTCCATGTTCTTCTTATATTGAGGGCTCCAGACCTGCTCACAGCACTGCAGGTGAGGTCTCACCAGAGCAAAGTGGCAGAATAGACTCTCTGGGTCTGCTGGCCATGCAGAAGAGGTTGCAGTGGCTAAAAGTTTTCTTCTCAGTGTTTACTTGGGACAGATGCTCGAGAGAGGAGCAAAAAGGTGCAGCTTAGATGCTCCTTGTCATGTGCCAGAAGGGAGACCATCCCCAACACACAGCCTTGCCCTCAGCTTGTTGGGCAGCCACAGCCAGCAGTGTGCTGTGCCCTGGACTTGTCCATGCCATGCATTCCACCACAAAGTCTGGGATGACCTCAGAGCTGCGTGGTGCCCTGTCCCAGTAACCTCAGAGTGCTCTGGGCATGAGTACAGGATGGGTTTTGCTTGCTTACAATGTCACTAAAAAGGAAGCTGGGTCACAGGTGTCACATGCTTGAACACAAAGAGGTTGTGATGAGGAGGGAGCTGCTTGCTCCTCTGTTTCTAATGCACCTCTGAGGTTTAGGGATCCATCCTTCCATACTGACCACAGCACTTGTGTTCTAAGTTGCCTGAAAGAACCATTGCACCAGGTGAACAGTGAGCCAAAGGATCTCTCAGCAACATGCTGGGGCCCACTGCTGGAGGGAAATCTCTCCTGCTGGCATGCCTTGGGATGTCAGCAATCCCAACAACAAACAGCAGCCAAAGGAAACGTCAGCTAAACATCTCAGCAAGCAGAATGAAGCATGCTGGGTGGGGTTAGGTGGTCACTGAATCAATGGTAGGGGTTGGAAGGAGCCTCCTCAGATGATTGAGTCCAACCCAGTCCCAGGGCAGGCCACATAGGAGCACATCCAGGTGGGTGTTGAAAGTCTCTGGAGGAGGAGACTCCACAACCTCTCAGTGCAGCCTGCTCCAGGCCTCCAGCACCCTCACAGCAAATAGTTTTCTCCTCATGTTGAGGTGGAACTTCCTGGGTTCCAGTTTGTGTCCATTTCCCCTTGTCCTATCACAGGGCACCCCTGAAGAGAGCCTGGCCCCTGCTTCTTGAGACCCACCCCTCAGATACTTACAACCATTGATCAGATCCCCTCTCAGGCTGCCCTTCTCCAGACTAAACAGCCCCAGGGCTCCCAGCCTTTCCCCATCACAGAGATGTTCCTGTCCCTTCATCATCCTCATAGCCTCTGTTGGACACTCTCTAGTCCCTCTTGAACTGGGGAGCCCAGAACTGGACACAGTACTGCAGATGTGGTCTGATTAGGGCAGCATAGAGGGGGAGGAGAACCTCCCTTGACCTGCTGGCCACACTCTTGGACTAGATGGTCTTTACAGTCCCCTCCAACCCAACCCAACCCACTCCATGTTTCTATGTGCATTGCCTTTGGTGGCTTTTGTCACTGTTCCCTTTATGTATTAACACCCAACTGGAAATGATGCTTTGCTGCACCTAGGCAGAGACTAGAAAGGGAGAATTCCTCTTGTTTAATATTTGCCTTGCAGGTCCCAGGTGAGAGGGCAGTCATGGTTCATGCCTGATCCAAGTTCCCAGCAGGTCTTCTGATGGCTCAGCCCTGGTGCAGGGAAGCACATTGTGCCCCTTACAGCATCTGAGTATGCCCAGACACAGCAGCATCTCTCTCCAGCTTCAGCAAAGCCCTCCTGAGAGATAAAACATGGATACTGCTGTGGGTTTCCAGTAGCTGTTGGGGTTCAGGAAGGGTTGGAAAGCCTTTCAGAAGGCCAGGGCACTCCAGCCATGGCAAAGCTGCTAAGAGCCCAGTGTTGGTATTATGAAGCCACCTGCAGCCCCCAGGTTCAAAGACACTAAAGAGAATCTCTCCTTCCATGGAAAATCATTGAAGTCTCCCAGGAGCTGAGCTTACACAGGTGGGTTTCAAATCAGTGGAAGTGTTGATGTGTCTCTGAAGAGCCTGAGGGGAGGTGATGTGCACTGAGACAGGTGTAACAGCCCCTGTGTCTGGCCCAGCCTCCTCAGCCTTGAGCCCCTCACTTGGGTCTCTGCAAGGCTGGGTTGTGGCTGTTGCTCCACAAATGGGGACAAGGGAAGGAAGTGCAGAGGGTGATCCTCATCCTGATGAAAAGAGCAGACAGCTCTGTTCCCAGTGCTATTGCCAGCACTGAAAGCAGGGGAAAGGGGAAAGCAGCCCCAGGTTCATTTCCACTGCTCTGCCATCAGCCTCTCTCCTTCAGCTTGTTGTTTGGAGATGTCCTTTCCTGAAGCCTGTAGTACCCAGCCAATCCAGGCTGCCACCCAGCATCTCCTGCACTGGCTGGAGAGCTGGGCAGGCAGAAACCCAATGGAATTCAAGAGAGGCAATGGTAGAGTCCTGCATCAGGGGAAGAGCAACCCCATGGATCAGCACAGGCTGGGGGCTGAGCTGTTGGAGAGCAGCTCTGGAGACAAGGACCTGGGAGTCCTGGTGCACCACAGGATGCCCATGAGCCAGCAGTGTGTCCTTGTGGCCAAGAAGGCCAAGGGCATCCTGGGGGCATCTAGAGGAGTGTGGCCAGCAGGCTGAGGGAGGTTCTGCTCTCTGCCTACTCTGCCCTGGTGTGGCCTCACCTGTGCTGTTGTGTCTGGTTCTGGGTCCCCAGTTCAAGGACAGGGACTTGCTGGAGAGGGCACAGCAAAGGGCTACAAAGATGATGAGGGGACTGAGCCATCCCTCCTGTGAGGAAAGACTGAGAGAATTGGGGCTTTTTAGTCTGGAAAAGAGACAAGGGAGAAAGGGATCTCATCAGTGGTGATCAATACTTACAGGATGATGGGACCAGGCTCAGTGGTGCCCAGTGACAGGACAAGAGGTAAGGGGCACAAACTTGAACACAAGAAGTTCCATCTGAACACAGTATCATAGTATCATAGCATCAGTCAGGGTTGGAAGGGACCACAAGGATCAGCCAGTTCCAACCCCCCTGCCATGGGCAGGGACACCCCACACTACATCAGCCTGCCCAGAGCCTCAGCCAGCCTGGCCTTAAACACCTCCAGGGACAGGGCCCCAACCACCTCCCTGGACAACCCATTCCAGGCCTTCACCACTCTCCTGGGGAAGAACTTCCTCCTCCCCTCCAGCCTCAATCTCCCCACCTCCAGCTTCATTCCATCCCCCCTAGTCCTATCACTGCCTGAGATCCTGAGCAGTCCCTCCCCAGCCTTCCTGGAGCCCCCTTCAGATCCTGGAAGGCCACAATGAGGTCACCTGGGAGCCTTCTCTTCTGCAGCCTGAACAGCCCCAACTCCTTCACTCTGTCCTCACAGGAGAGGTGCTCCAGCCCTCTGCTTATCCTCCTGGCCCTGCTCTGGACACCTTCCAGCACCTCCAGATCCCTCTTGTCATAGGGGCTCCAGAACTGGAGGCAGTACTCCAGGTGGGGTCTCACATGAGGAGGAGCTTCTGTGATTTAAGGGTGACAGAGGTGGTGGAGTCTCCATCTCTAGAAACTTTCACACCCCACCCAGATGTGTTCCTGTGTGGCCTTCTTGAGGTGACCCTACCTTGGCAGGGGCTTTGGACTTGATGGTCTCCAGGGTCCCTTCCAAGCCCTGCCGTGCTGTGATCCTGTGAAACCCAGACAGAGCATTTGGAGGCCATTTCAAGCTCTCCCACGAGGTGCTGGGTGGGGTGGACAGTCCCTCCATGGGCAGCTCAGGCAAGGCTCTTGTGCTGAGGAACTCTGCATGTCTCCACTGTTATCATTAATAAGAAGACTGCTGAGTGAGGAGATGCTCTGCACTGTGAAGCATTTCAGCAGCTGGTAGGTACCTGGCATGCCTGGCTCTGTCTGCCAGCCTCTGGGGGTGCAAATTAAAGTTCAGCTGCATGCCTGTCCTGCCCTGCTAGGGGCTGCAGGGCTGCTGGCTGCTGAAGACTGAACAAATCCTCCATTGTTGTCACTTTCTGTAACACAGAGTCCAGACATGTTCATCCTGCCTGTCTGGTCCACACTGGGGTGTTTCAGTGAGCTCCTTCAGGCAAGACTGAAGCAGCTCCAGGCAAAAGGACCTGAGAGTCCTGGTGAACAAGAGCATGACCATGAGCCAGCAATGTGTCCTTGTGGCCAAGAAAGCAAATGGAATCCAAGAGGAGCAAGGGTAGAGTCCTGCATCAGGGGAAGAGCAACCCCATGGATCAGCACAGGCTGGGGGCTGAGCTGTTGGAGAGCAGCTCTGGGGAAAGGACCTGGGAATTCACAACAGGATGCCCATGAGCCAGCAGTGTGCCCTTGTGGCCCAGAAGGCCAATGGAATCCTGGGGGGCATCAAGAAGAGTGTGGCCAGCAGGCTGAGGGAGGTTCTCCTCTCTGTCTACTCTGCCCTGGGGAGGCCACACCTGGAATATTGTGCCCAGTTCTGGGTTGCCCAGTTCGAGAAGGACAGGGACTTGCTGGAGAGGGCACAACAAAGGGCTACAAAGAGAGAAGGGAAGGGAAGGGAAGGGAAGGGAAGGGAAGGGAAGGGAAGGGAAGGGAAGGGAAGGGAAGGGAAGGGAAGGGAAGGGAAGGAAGGGAAGGAAGGGAAGGGAAGGGAAGGGAAGGGAAGGGAAGGGAAGGGAAGGGAAAGGAAGGGAAAGGGAAGGGGGAAGGGAAGGGAGAAGGGAAGGGAAGGGAAGGGAGAAGGGAAGGGAAGGGAGAAGGGAAGGGAAGGGAAGGGAAGGGAGAAGGGAAGGGAAGGGAAGGGAAGGGAAGGGAAGGGAAGGGAAGGGAAGGGAAGGGAAGGGAAGGAAGGGAAGGGAAGGGAAGAGACTGGGCCATCTCTCCTGTGAGGAAGGACTGAGAGAATTGGGGCTCTTTAGTCTGGGGAAGAGAAGCCCTTCCTTAGATGAGGCTGCCTTGGCAGGGGGGTTGGACTTCATGATCTCTGCAGGTCCCCTCCAACCCTGACCATTCTGTGCTGCTGTGACTGTACCCCACAGGAATGTTATTCCTCTGTCAGCAGTGGGGAAGGAGGGTGCTGAGGTCACCAGCAAGTGCACACTTTCCTGCCTGAGGGATGCAGCCACACAAAATCCCAAGGCCTGGGCACTCTCCAGGGCTGCAGACGTGTGCTGGAGCGGAGCTGCTGATCACGGTGTGCCTCAGACCCTGCCAGTGGGGAGCAGGGAAGGCTGCTCTGGGCCAATCATTTCCTTTCTTTCAGGGTTTTTTTTGTTGCTTTGCTGCCTCCTTGGCAAGGTTGCTGGAATGTACTTCAAGTAACTGAAATTCCAGCTGCTGCCCTGAAATCCTTTGATTCATGTGCCCAAAGCAGAAAGAGATGGTATCTGGAGTGCAGCTCCAGTGCTCTCTGTGCTGGGGCCACAGAGGTGGGTGTCAGGGTGGTGCTTGTGTTTAATACTCCCCCTTGTCTTTCTTCCTCTGTTAAAAGAGGGATCTGGAGGGGCTGGAAGGTGTCCAGAGAAGGGCCAGGAGGAGGAGCAGAGGGCTGGAGCTGCTCTGCTGTGAGGACAGCCTGAGAGAGTTGGGGTTGTGCAGGCTGGAGAGGAGAAGGCTCCCAGGAGACCTCATTGTGGCCTTCCAGGATCTGCAGGGGGCTCCAAGGAAGCTGGGGAGGGACTTTTGAGGGTGTCAGGGAGGGATAGGACTGGGGGAATGGAACAAAACTAGAAGTGGGGAGATTGAGATTGGCTGTGAGGAAGAAGTTGTTCCTCATGAGGGTGGTGAGAGCCTGGCCCAGGTTGCCCAGGGAGGTGGTGGAAGCCTCCTGCCTGGAGGTGTTTGCAGCCAGGCTGGATGTGGCTGTGAGCAACCTGCTGTGGTGTGAGGTGTCCCTGCCCATGGCAGGGGGGTTGGGACTGGCTGAGCCTTGAACTCCCTTCCAGCCCTGACAATTCTCTGATTCTCTGATTGTTGAAACGAGGAATAATTTCTACATTGAAAATTAAGCTGTATATACAGAGAGAAACACCATCCAGCTCAAGTGTTTTGTCAGCACTGTAGCTCAGCACCTCAGTTTCCAGCAGCATGCACCTGCAGTGCCCAGCTTGCAGCTCAGAGCATCTTTGTGCCTGTGTTGTGTTGCAGGGACAGTTCTGTGACTACTGCAATGCTGCAGAGCCCAGCAGAGCTCACCCGGTGACCAACGCCATCGACGGCACAGAGAGCTGGTGGCAGAGCCCTCCTCTGTCTAGGGGCCTGAGGTACAATGAAGTCAATGTCACCCTGGATCTGGGACAGGTAAGCTGTGGGATCATTTCTTGCACTTTCTTGGATGGGTTGGATCCATGGCCAACGTTCCCAGGAGGAGCTTCAACCAGGCCAAGTGCCAGGTCCTGCACTGGGGGCACAACAACCCCAAGCAAGGCTCCAGGCCTGGGGCAGTGTGGCTGGAAAGCTGCTGGCAGGAAGGGACCTGGGGGTGCTGATGGACAAGCAGCTGAACAGGAGCCAGCAGTGTGCCCAGGGGGCCAAGAGAGCCAAAGGCCTCCTGGCTGGGATCAGCAATGCTGTGTCCAGCAGCAGCAGGGAGGGGATTGTCCCCTGGCACTCAGCTCTGGGCAGCCCACACCTGCAGTGCTGTGTCCAGCTCTGGGCTCCTCAATCCAAGAGAGATGTGGAGGTGCTGGAGCCAGGGCAGAGCAGGGCAAGGAAGCTGGGAAGGGCCTGGGGAAGAAATCTGCTGGAGAGCAACTGAAGGAGCTGGGGAGGGTTAGTGTGAAAGAGAGGAGGCTGAGGGGAGACCTCCTGGCTCTCTGCAGCTCCCTGAGAGGAGGCTGTGCAGAGGTTGGTGCTGGTCTCTTCTCACAGGCAATTAGCCACAGAACAAGAGGGAAGGGCCTCAAGCTGCACCAGGGCAGGGTCAGACTGGACACAGGAAACATTTTTCCCCTCAAGAGTGGTCAGGCACTGGAGCTGCTGCCCAGGGAGGTGGTGGAGTCCCAGCCCTGGAGGTGTATCAAGGTGGCTTGGATGTGGTGCCTGGGGCTATGGTTTAGGGGTGACCCTTGCAGAGCAGGGTTCTGGGTTGGACTTGGTGACCCTGAGAGGCTTTTCCAACCTGAATGTCTCTGTGATTTCTCTGCAAGCTTTGCAGTCAGGTGAGATGTTTGAGCTGCTTTTAACTTCCAGCCCCACAACTTTTTGTCTGGTTTATGTTCTGTTTTTCCACTGAGTTAACTTGATTGAAGTGATTATTTTCTTTCAGGATTTTAATGATGTGAGTGCTCCTCACTGGCATCACACAGATCTGATGGCTGTGCTCTGTCCTGCATAGCCACTGCAGCTTTCTGAGCTGAGGTTGAAGGGGGAATACTCCCACCAGTTCCATGGGCACTGGAAGGTTTTGTGATCTCTTACCATGCACACCCTTTGAGCATAATATCTGGAGTCTGCTTTGCTTCAGAGGTCCTTCTGGTTTCCCTCTCAAGCAGGAACATCTGCAAGATAGACAGGGAGACAAGAAGTGGAAGGCCAACAAAAGCTGTGTAGTGTGAGTTAGCAGTGTGACAGTAACCTGGACACCCTGATTTGCTTTGCAGGAGGTGGGCAAGGAGCTCACAGGAAGGCCTCTGTGTCTGTATTTTCAGTCCTGCACCTGGGCCAGGCCAGTCCCAGGCACAAATCCAGGCTGGGTGCAGAGTGGGTTAGGAACAACTCTGAAGACAGAGCCTTGGGGATGTTGGTTGCTGAGCACTTCCCAGGAGCCAGCAGTGCCCTCCTGCAGCCCTGCAGGCAGCTGTGTGCTGGGTGGGCAGCAGGGCAGGAGAGGGGATTCTGCCCCTTGGCTCTGCTCTGCTGAGACCTCACCTCCCATCCTACCTCCAGCTATGGGACCCAAACACAGGAGAGACATGGACCTGCTGGAGTGGGCCCAGAGGAGGCCATGAAGATGATCAGAGGGCTGGAGAACTTCCCCTACAGGGACAGGCTGGGAGAGCTGGGGCTGGTCAGCCTGGAGAGCAGAAGGCTGCAGGGAGCCCTTAGAGCTGCATTTCAATATGTGAAGAGGACCTACAGACAGGCTGGGGAGGGACTGTTCAGAAGGGGCTGTGGGGATAGGATGAAGGGAAATGGTTTGAAGCTGGAGCAGGGCAGAGTTAGGCTGGACATCAGGAGGAAATTCTGCACAGTGAGAGTGGTGACATACTGGAACAGGTTACCCAAGGAGGTGGTTGAGACTCCATCTCTCAAGATCAGACTTGATATGTCCCTGTGCAGCCTGCCCTAGTTGGAGGTGTCCCTGCTGCCTGCAGGGGGGCTTGAACAAGATGACTTTTGAGGGTCCCTTCCAACCTGCTGCAATCTCTGCATCTGCAAAATCCCTGCTGCACTTCCCAGTCTGATTTCTGTGCTGTGGCTCCATTCCTAGGCCATCCCAGCCCTTCTGAATGAGGGCTGAGATGTTGATGCCTGTGGCAGGCTCCCCATCCCATTCCCATACCTGCTTATGCTCTGCCTGTTCCTGACTTGTTTAAAACATTTGGATAGGATAGGATAGGATAGGATAGCATTAACCAGGTTGGAAAAGACCTTTGAGATCATTGAGTTCAACCCAACACCATCTGATCAACTAAACCATGGCACCAAGTGCCTCATCCAGGCTCTTCCTAAACACCTCCAGGGATGGGGACTCCACCACCTCCCTGGGCAGCACATCCCAATGGCCAATCTCTCTTGCTGGGAAGAATTTCTTCCTCCCCTCCAGCTTAAACTTCCAATGACACAGCTTGAGACTGTGTCCTCTTGTTCTGGTGCTGCTTGCCTGGGAGAAGAGACCAACCCCCACCTGGCTCCAACCTCCCTTCAGGGAGTTGGAGAGAGCAAGAAGGTCTCCCCTGAGTCTCCTCTTCTGCAGGCTAAGCAACCCCAGCTCCCTCAGCCTCTCCTCCTAGGGCTTAATGAAGTCTCATTTATTCCTCCTATTGGCCCTGGTTTCCCCCACTGTAGTTGTCAACAGATTGGAAACTTCTGACAGCAGAATTTCTGGCTGAAGTTCATTGCCCTTCCCATGACTCCCTGGATTGCCTAATTTCAGCAGGTGTGGCCTCCTCCTTGGCTTGCTTGATGCTCAGCAGGTATCAGTTCTAACCCCTCAGGTAGTTTTCTGAGCCCTGGCTTCAGAAGAAGCTGAAGCAGTGATGAAGTGTGTGATGAAAAGCAGCCATCTGCCTGTTACACTTCAAAAAGAGGAGTCCACAAATCTTATTGCTGCTTTCAGTTGGGATGTGTTTAATTGGAGGCCAGGTACCGGTGGTGTGCCCCAGGGATCAGGGCTGGGCCCCATCCTCTTTAATATCTTCAGTGATGATCTGGAGGAGGGGATTGAGTCAGTCAGCAGCAAATGTGCAGATGACACCAAGCTGGGGGCAGATGTTGGTCAGTTAGAGGACAGAAGGGCTCTGCAGAGGGACCTTGCCAGGCTGGACAGATGGGCAGAGGCCAACAGGATGGCATTCAACAAGTCCAAGTGCCAGGGGCTGCACTTTGGCCACAGCAACCCCAGGTAGAGCTCCAGGCTGGGGGCAGAGTGGCTGAGAGCTGCCAAACAGAGAGGGACCTGGGGGTGCTGATTGACAGCTGCCTGAACATGAGCCAGCAGTGTGCCCAGGGGGCCAAGAAGGCCAAGGGCATCCTGGCCTGCAGCAGGAAGAGTGTGGCCAGCAGGAGCAGGGAAGTCCTTGTGCCCTGTGCTCAGCACTGCTGAGGCCACACCTTGAGTCCTGTGTCCAGTTCTGGGCTCCTCAGTTTCAGAAGGACATTGAGAGACTTGAAGGTGTCCAGAGAAGGGCAAGAAAGCTGGGGAGGGGTCTGGAGCACAGCCCTGGGAGGAGAGGCTGAGGGAGCTGGGGTTGCTTAGCCTGGAGAAGAGGAGGCTCAGGGGAGACCTTCTTGCTCTCTCCAGCTCCCTGAAGGGAGGTTGTAGCCAGATGGGGGTTGGTCTCTTCTGCCAGGCAAGCAGCAGCAGAACAAGAGGACACAGTCTCAAGCAGTGCCAGGGGAGGTTTAGGCTGGAGGTGAGGAGAAAGTTCTTCCCAGAGAGAGTTGTTAGCCATTGGGATGTGCTGGCCAGGGAGGTGGTGGAGTCCCCATCCCTGGAGGTGTTCCAGAGGGGATTGGATGTGGCACTTGGTGCCATGGTCTAGTCATGAGGTCTGTGGTGCCAGGTTGGACTCAATGATCTTTGAGGTCTCTTCCAACCTTGGAGATTCTATGATTCTATAATTGTGCTTTTGGGGCCATAACAGAAGTAGAGCTCAGGCCTGGGGAAGTCTTGGCTCTAATGTGTTAAACAGGTTTTGGGTAGTGCTGTTATTAGTCATTGTTGCAAGCTGAAGGCAATGTTATGTGCAAGTGTGGGCTTTTATCTGGGAGGGAAGGAAAATCAACCATGTCTCTACAGCTACCTGAGAGGAGGCTGCAGGGAGGTGGGGCTTGGGCTCTGCTCCCTAGGCTCAGGTGCTAGAAGGAGAGGAAATGGCCTGGAGTTGTGCCAGGAAGGCTTAGGTTGGGGAGGAGGAAAATGTCTTTGCTGCCAGAGTGGTCAGGGCTTGGCAGAGGCTGCCCAGGGAGGTGGTGGAGTCCCCATGCCTGGAGGTGTTGCAGAGAGCTGTGGCCATGGCACCTGGGGCCAGGGTTTAGTGGCCATGGTGGGGCTGGGTTGATGTTGGACTGGAGGGTCTCAGAGGGCTTTGCCAACCCAAACAACTCTATGACTCTTCAGCATCCCTTGGGGGAGGTCTTTGTTGCCATCCATTGATCTCCCTTTCCTCCACACCTGTATTCATAGTATCCTAGTATCATAGTATCAGTGAGGGTTGGAAGGGACCACAAGGATCATCCAGTTCCAACCCCCCTGCCATGGGCAGGGACACCCCACACTAGATCAGCCTGCCCAGAGCCTCATCCAGCCTGGCCTTAAACACCTCCAGGGACAGGGCCCCAACCACCTCCCTGCACAACCCATTCCAGGGCTTCACCACTCTCCTGGGGAAGAACTTCCTCCTCCCCTCCAGCCTCAATCTCCCCACCTCCAGCTTCATTCCATTCCCCTTAGTCCTATCACTGCCTGAGATCCTGAGCAGTCCCTCCCCAGCCTTCTTGGAGCCCCCTTCAGATACTGGAAGGCCACAGTTAGGTATTCCTCCTTCTTCCACCTCCCTTCCCATGCTCATTGCTGTGACTTCCTTTCCTTTTGTGATGTACTGTCCTGGATACCTCACTTTGAACTCAGTGTGGGAAATGTAGATCCTCTGCTGACAGCCTCCAGCCCTCTGCATACCTCTGTGCTTCCTTCCAGTGCTGCTGTATTCTCTTTACCTTGGAGCACAGCCCCCACAGGGGGATGTTTATCTCCTGGAGAGCTGAGGTGTGTGCTGCACAAACCCTTGCCCATGTGAATGGCTTCAGTGTTCTGTGAAGCACCAGGGCCACATGTAAGAAGTAACTGTGAGCATGGAGTTGGTCTGTGTCCAAATCCCAGTGGAAAAGTGGCCTCATAAGAAATCTCAGGGTGGGAGCTGACAATGGGTGATGGATTTGCCTGCAGCCTTGGCAAACAGGCTGATGAGGACTGATTGAACCTGGGAGTGGAAACCCTTCAGGTCCTGGGAGGGTTCCTTCTTTCAAATCACTGCCTAGGAGCTGTGGGGAGCTTCTCCCTTCTAGTCCTGCTCCCTGGCTGTGATGGACAGAAGAATGGCCATCTCCAGGAGTGTCTGAGCCATGGTGGCAGGCACTGTCTTAACAGAGTGCAGCTTTCTAGTCCCAGTGGCTGGTTAAATGAGTAAGAGACACACACCCTGTACAACATCTGCTGACTGAGCAGTGCTTGCAAGCCCTGCTCTTGTTCTTGGCTTCTGCTAAGCTTCATTGATGATCTGGATGAGGGGAAAATTTGCAGGTGACAGCAAGCTGGGAGCAGATGTTGGTCAGTTAGAGGGCAGAAGGGCTCTGCAGAGGGACCTTGCCAGGCTGGACAGATGGGCAGAGGCCAACAGGATGGCATTCAACAAGTCCAAGTGCCAGGGGCTGCACTTTGGCCACAGCAACCCCAGGCAGAGCTCCAGGCTGGGGGCAGAGTGGCTGAGAGCTCCCAAACAGAGAGGGACCTGGGGGTGCTGATTGACAGCTGCCTGAACATGAGGCAGCAGTGTGCCCAGGGGGCCAAGAAGGCCAAGGGCATCCTGGCCTGCATCAGGAAGAGTGTGGCCAGCAGGAGCAGGGAAGTCCTTGTGCCCTGTGCTCAGCACTGCTGAGGCCACAGCTTGAGTCCTGTGTCCAGTTCTGGGCTCCTCAGTTTCAGAAGGACATTGAGAGACTTGAAGGTGTCCAGAGAAGGGCAAGAAAGCTGGGGAGGGGTCTGGAGCACAGCCCTGTGAGGAGAGGCTGAGGGAGCTGGGGTTGCTTAGCCTGCAGAAGAGGAGGCTCAGGGGAGACCTTCTTGCTCTCTCCAACTCCCTGCAGGGAGGTTGTAGCCAGGTGGGGGTTGGTCTCTTCTGCCAGGCAAGCAGCAGCAGAACAAGAGGACACAGTCTCAAGCTGTGCCAGGGGAGGTTTAGGCTGGAGGTGAGGAGAAAGTTCTTCCCAGAGAGAGTTGTTAGCCATTGGGATGTGCTGCCCAGGGAGGTGGTGGAGTCCCCATCCCTGGAGGTGTTCAAGAGGGGATTGGATGTGGCACTTGGAGCCATGGTTTAGTCATGAGGTCTGTGGTGCCAGGTTGGAGTCGATGATCTTTGAGGTCTCCTCCAACCTTGGTGATACTGTGAGACTGTGACCTCCTTCTGTGACAAGGTGAGCTGCTTAGTGGATGAGGGGAAGGCTGTGGGTGTTGTTTTCCTGGACTTCAGTAAAGCTTTTAGCACCACTTCCCACAGCACCTTCCTGGAGAGCCTACCTGCTCCTGGCTTGGCTGGCTGGGCCATTCACTGAGTTAAAAGCTGGCTGGCTGGGGCTGAAGAGTGGTGGGGAGTGGATACCAGTGGTGCTCCCCAGGCCTCAGTGCTGGGGCCAGTTCTCTCTGATGGCTTTGTTAATGGTCTGGTCGAAGGAATTGTGCACACCCTCAGTTAGGTCACAGAGGACACTGACTTGGGTGGGAGTGTTCATCTGCTGGAGGGTAGGAAGGCTCTGCAGTGGGAGCTAGCCAAGCTGGACTGATGGGACTGAGATGGTTGCATAAGGTTTAACAAAGCCAAGTGCTGGGGCCTGAACTTGGGTCACAACCACCCCATGGATGCTCCAGGCTTGGGGCAGAGTGGCTGCAACCTGCCCAGCAGAGAAGGAGCTGGGGGTGCTGTTTGGCAGCAGCTGAAGAGGAGCCAGGGGGTGCCCAGGTGGGCAAGAAGGCCACCAGCAGCCTGGCCTGGAGCAGCACTGGTGTGGGCAGCAGGAGCAGGGCAGGGATTGTCCTCCTGTGCTGGGCACTGGGGAGGCCACAGCTTGAGTCCTGGGTTCAGCTTTGGCCTCTCACTCCCAGAAGGATATTGAGAGGCTGGAGCAGGTCCAGAGAAGGGCAACCAAGGTGGGGAAGGGTCTGGAGAAGAGGGCTGGGGAGGAGCAGCTGAGGGAGCTGGGGGTGTTGAGTGTGGAGAAGAGGAGGCTGAGGGAGACCTCATTGCTCTCTGCAGCTCCCTGAGAGGAGGCTGCAGGGAGCTGGGGGTTGGGCTCTGCTCCCTAGCCTCAGGTGATGGAAGGAGAGGAAATGGCCTGGAGTTGTGCCAGGGGAGGGATGGGTTGGAGAGGAGGCAAAATGTCTTTGCTGCAAGAGTGGTCAGGGCTTGGCAGAGGCTGCCCAGGGAGGTGGTGGAGTCCCCATCCCTGGAGGTGTTGCAGAGAGCTGTGGCCATGGCCCTTGGGGCCAGGGTTTGGTGGCTGTGGTGGTCTTACTGACAGCTGGACCAACCAAACCAATTCTCTAATTCTGTGAGTAGGTTTTACTTCCTTCTGTGAATGCTTTTGACCCTCAGCAGATGATGTGTGAAGCAGATGTGTGGAGATTGAGGCTGCAGTGTGCCTGTAGCCATGGGCCTGGCACGTGCAGCACTGGTCAGGGACCAGCCTTCCAGGTATCTGCTCCACTGTGCTGCTTCACCCTTTGCATCTGGTGCTTGGTGGCCCCAGCTGGCTCTGGAGCCATTGAATTGGCTGCAACTGGCAGCTGAGAGGGCCAAGCAGGGCAGTAGGTGCTGCTCCCAGTTTGAGGTTGGAAGCTTTTGTGCACTCATGGTTTGGAGTCCAAGAGGCTGTGCAAGGTGGGAGCTTAGGGCTGCTGAGATGGGTGATGTCTGAGGCAGGGTCAGCTGCATGGCTGTGTTTGATGTGAGTGATCTGGCAGCAGGCACTTGGCAGAACCATTCAGAAGCCTGTCCTGCCCCAGTAAAACAAGAATCTCTTGCAAGGAGATGACTGTGAGCTGAGGGTGCTGAGTGGGAGGCTGCAGTGCAGCATCCCTTGCATACTGCCTGTACCTCACTGGCCAGATCACTTTCTTGGCAGCTCATATCCATGGTGGTGCTCTCTGACCTCTAAACAACCCTTAGCCTCAAGCAGTGTGGAGGTAGTTTACTGATTTCAGAATGTAGAATTAGCCAGGTTGGAAAAGACCTCAGAGGCCATCCAGTCCAACCTATCAGCCAGCACCATCTGATCAACTGAACCATGGCACCAAGGGCCTCATCCAGGCTCTTCCTAAACACCTCCAGGGATGGGGACTCCACCACCTCCCTGAGCAGCACATCCCAAGGGCCAGTCTCTCTGTCTGGGAAGAATTTCTTCCCAACATCCAACCTGAACCTCCCCTGGCACAGCTTGAGACTGTGTCCTCTTGTTCTGCTGCTGGGTGCCTGGGAGAAGAGACCAACCCCCACCTGGCTACAACCTCCCTTCAGGGAGTTGCAGAGAGCAATGAGGTCTCCCCTGAGCCTCCTCTTCTCCAGGCTAAGCAACCCCAGCTCCCTCAGCCTCTCCTCACAGGGCTGTGCTCCAGACCCCTCCCCAGCTTTCTTGCCCTTCTCTGGACACCTTCAAGTCTCTCAATGTCCTTCTTAAACTGGGGAGCCCAGAATTGGCTCAGGGTATTTTGGAAGTGATCATTTTTCAGTCTGTTGGGAATGTTTGGTTTGGTTGCCTTGTCTCTGGGGCATGTTCCACTCTAGGTGACCCTTCTCTGGCAGGGGGGTTGGACTGGATGATCTCTTGAGGTCCCTTCCAGCCCCTAACACTCAGTGATTCTTGATGTCAGAGCTGCAGTGTGCCTCATGCCATGGCATGCTGCTGTTCCTTGCCACAAGTCCAAGTGGAATCCAAAGGCAGTATCTTGGAGTGCTGACAGAGAGAAATGTCTGGCAGGCCTCACTGAACTGTTTGGGATGAGGAATGCTTTGGTGTAGGGATGGAGCAGCTCTGCTATGAAGACAGACTGTTCAGCAGGAAGGAGAGATGGCTCTGGGGGGACCTTAGAGCAGCTTTCTAATACTTGAGGGGGCTGCAGAAGAGCTGGGGAGGGACTTTTGAGAGAGGTTTGGAGTGACAGGATGAGGGTTGGTGGCTTTAGACAGGAAGAAACTGGGTTTAGGTGAGGCATGAGGAAGCAATTGTTCCCCATGAGGGTGCTGAAGCACTGGAACAGGTTGGCCAGGGAAGTTATGGGGGTTCCAAGCCTGGAAGTGTTGAAAGCCAGGTGGGATGAGGCCTTGAGGAAGTTGGGGTGGTGGGAGGTGTCCCTGCCCAAGGCAGGGGCTTGGAACTGGATGAGCTTTGAGGTCCCTTCCATCCCAGACTGTTGTAGGATTCTATGAATACACTGAGGTGAGGGGAGAGATGGCTGAGACTGCTACCCACCACAATCAAAGGGGTGCCAGTGTATGGGGTGTGAGGATTTTCTCTTCCATCATTGTGACTTTTCTCCAATGAGATGATTGGAATGCAACAGAGATGTACCAGGAAGCTCCACAAGTGTCCTGGTTCAGTGATGCTGAGCTGCTCACTTTTCAAGGTTAATTATTACAGCCTTCACACATCCAGGCAGTCAGATGTGTGCACCCCAGAGCTGGCTGGAATATGGCAGGTGGCATCTAACACACTCTTAATGTGGAGCAGCACATTGGCAAGTGAGGTACCCAGCTGAGGATCTGGCCTGTTGTTTTGGTGGGAGTGGATGAAAGGGCAGAGCACAACCTCCCTGTGCACAAAAGAAGGGCTGGTTATTGGTCATGAGCCAGCAATGGGCACTTGCAGCCCAGGAGGCCAATGGCAGCCTGAGCTGCACTGAAGGAAGTGTGGCCAGCAGATGGAGAGAGGTCCCTGGAGGTGTTGAAGCCCAGGCTGGATGAGGCTCTGGGCAGCCTGATCTAGTGTGGGGTGTCCCTGCCCATGGCAGGGGGGTTGGAACTGGCTGATCCTTGTGGTCCCTTCCAACCCTGACTGATGCTATGATTCTATGTTCAGCCTGGAGAGGAGAAGGATGCAGGGAGGCCTTAGAGCTCCATTTCAGTATCTGCAGGGGACCTCCAGGCAGGCTGGGGAGGGACTGTTCAGAAGGGGCTGTGGGGATAGGGTGAGGGCAATGGTTTGAAGCTGGAGCAGGGCAGGCTCAGGTTGGACAGCAGGAGGAAGTTCTGCACAGTGAGAGGTGAGACACTGGCACAGGCTGCCCAGGGAGGTGGTTGAGCTCCATCCCTGCAGACATTCAAGCTCAGACTTGCTGTGGCCCTGGGCAGCCTGCTCTGGCTGGAGCTGTCCCTGCTGAGTGCAGGGGGGTTGGGCAAGATGCCTTTGGAGGGTCCCTTCCAATCTGTGAGTTAGTTTTGTCTTGTGCTTTCCTCCTGAGCTGCAGCAGCTCCTGCTAAGGTCTCTGTGTGCTCTCTTGCCAGCTCTTCCACGTTGCCTATATCCTCATCAAGTTTGCAAACTCTCCTCGGCCAGACCTCTGGATCTTGGAGAGATCAGTGGACTTTGGAAGGAGCTACACTCCCTGGCAGTACTTTGCTCGTGAGTACCAAGCCTTGTGTCCCTGCTCTCTTCTTGGCAGGTCTCTTTAATCATTGGCCCAGCAGCAGGGAAGCCAAACCCTGCTGCTTGGAGAGGATCTCAGCTGCAGTGAGGGGAGGGATCGTCAAACACACTGCTCCTGTCTCAGCTTTCCACAACAAAGCAGTGACAAGAATGCAGCTAAAGATGGGCAGGATGTTTTGGAAGGGATCATTTGTCAGCCTGTTGGGAATGTTTGGGTTGGTTACCTTATCTCTGGGGTATCACAGAATCACCAAGGTTGGAAGAGACCTCGAAGATCATCGACTCCAACCTGGCACTACAGACCTCATGACTAAACCATGGCACCAAGTGCCACATCCAATCCCCTCTTCAACACCTCCAGGGATGGGGACTCCACCACCTCCCTGGGCAGCACATCCCAATGGCCAACAACTCTCTCTGGGAAGAACTTTCTCCTCACCTCCAGCCTAAACTTCCCCTGGCACAGCTTGAGACTGTGTCCTCTTGTTCTGCTGCTGGCTGCCTGGGAGAAGAGACCAACCCCCACCTGGCTACAACCTCCCTTCAGGGAGTTGCAGAGAGCAAGAAGGTCTCCCCTGAGCCTCCTCTTCTCCAGGCTAAGCAACCCCAGCTCCCTCAGCCTCTCCTCCCAGGGCTGTGCTCCAGACCCCTCCCCAGCTTTCTTGCCCTTCTCTGGACACCTTCAAGTCTCTCAATGTCCTTCTGAAACTGAGGAGCCCAGAACTGGACACAGGACTCAAGGTATGGCCTCAGCAGTGCTGAGCACAGGGCAGAATGACCTCCCTGCTCCTGCTGACCACACTCTTCCTGATGCAGGCCAGGATGCCCTTAGCCTTCTTGGCTCCCTGGGCACACTGCTGGCTCATGTTCAGCTGCTGTCAATCAGCACCCCCAGGTCCCTTTCTGCCTGGCTGCTCTCAGCCACTCTGCCCCCAGCCTGGAGCTCTG
Source organism: Melanerpes aurifrons (assembly GCA_011125475.1). Taxonomy (NCBI): domain Eukaryota; kingdom Metazoa; phylum Chordata; class Aves; order Piciformes; family Picidae; genus Melanerpes; species Melanerpes aurifrons. The sequence goes on along the minus strand of WWNC01000125.1, from coordinate 441,701 downwards.
CCTGGGGTTGCTGTGGCCAAAGTGCAGCCCCTGGCACTTGGACTTGTTGAATGCCATCCTGTTGGCCTCTGCCCATCTGTCCAGCCTGGCAAGGTCCCTCTGCAGAGCCCTTCTGCCCTCTAACTGACCAACATCTGCTCCCAGCTTGCTGTCATCTTCAACTTTGCTGCTGACTGACTCAATCAGTGTTCCACTCTAGGTGACCCTGCTCTGGCAGGGGGGTTGGACTGGATGGTCTCTTGGGGTCCCTTCCAGCCCCTAACACTCAGTGATTCTTGATGTCAGAGCTGCAGTGTGCCTCGTGCCATGGCATGCTGCTGTTCCTTGCCACAAGTCCAAGTGGAATCCAAAGGCAATATCTTGGAGTGCTGACAGAGAGAAATGTCTGGCAGGCCTCACTGAGCTGTTTGGGATGAGGAATGCTTTGGTGTAGGGATGGAGCAGCTCTGCTATGAAGACAGACTGTTCAGCAGGAAGGAGAGATGGCTCTGGGGGGACCTTAGAGCAGCTTTCTAATACTTGAGGGGGCTGCAGGAGAGCTGGGGAGGGACTTTTGAGAGAGGTTTGGAGTGACAGGGTGAGGGTTGGTGGCTTTAGACAGGAAGAAACTGGGTTTAGGTGAGGCATGAGGAAGCAATTGTTCCCCATGAGGGTGCTGAAGCACTGGAACAGGTTGGCCAGGGAAGTTATGGGGGTTCCAAGCCTGGAAGTGTTGAAAGCCAGGTGGGATGAGGCCTTGAGGAAGTTGGGGTGGTGGGAGGTGTCCCTGCCCAAGGCAGGGGCTTGGAACTGGATGAGCTTTGAGGTCCCTTCCATCCCCAACTGTTGTAGGATTCTATGAATACATTGAGGTGAGGGGAGAGATGGCTGAGACTGCTGCCAACCAATGCATTGTGCTGTAGTAAGTGACCCAACCTGTGACAGTGCCCAGTGAGAGGGCAGAATTCACCTGGCAGCACAGGAGGTACTTCTCCATTCCTTTGAATAATACTAAAGGTAATAATGGTGATGGTGATTATAATGAGGATGAGGATGATCTTTCTTTTCATACAGAAGAATAATGTTGTCCTTCTTTGGGCAGACTCCAAGGCAGATTGCTTGGAGCTCTTTGGGAAGGAAGCAGATCTGCCAGCCCGGAGGGACAACGATGTCCTCTGCACCACGGAGTACTCTCGCATCCTGCCTCTTGAGAATGGAGAGGTGAGTGCTGTGAGGGGGCCAAGGTGTGGGGCTGGGGGCAAAGAGCATCTCTGGGAGCTGTGAGGAGGCCAAGGTGTGGGGCTGGAGGCAAAGAGCATCTCTGGGAGCTGTTTTGGGGCCAAGGTGTGGGGCTGGAAGCAAAGAGCATCAATAAGTGCTGAGAGGGGGGCAAGGTGTGGGGCTGGAGGCAAAGAGCATCTCTGGGAGCTGTGAGGAGGCCAAGGTGTGGAGGCAAAGAGCATCTCGGGGCTGGAGGCAAGGTGTGGGGCTGAGGCAAAGCATCTCTGGGAGCTGTGAAGGGGGCAAGGTGTGGGGCTGGAAGCAAAGAGCATCTCTGGGAGCTGTGAGGGGGCAAGGTGTGGGGCTGGGCAGGCAAGAGCATCTGTGGGAGCTGTGAGGGGGCAAGGTGTGGGGCTGGAGGCAAAGAGCATCTCTGGGAGCTGTGGGGCTGGGGGCAAAGGGGGGGCCAAGGTGTGGGGCTGGAGGCAAAGAGCATCAATAAGTGCTGTGAGGGGGCAAGGTGTGGGGCTGGAGGCAAAGAGCATCAATGGGAGCTGCAAGGTGTGGGGGCCAAGGTGTGGGGCTGGCGGCAAAGAGCATCTCTGGGAGCTGTGAGGGGGGCAAGGTGTGGGGCTGGAGGCAAAGAGCATCTCTGGGAGCTGTGAGGGGGGCAAGGTGTGGGGCTGGAGGCAAAGAGCATCTCTGGGAGCTGTGAGGGGGCCAAGGTGTGGGGCTGGAGGCAAAGAGCATCAATAAGTGCTGTGAGGGGGGCAAGGTGTGGGGCTGGAGGCAAAGAGCATCAATAAGTGCTGTGAGGGGGCCAAGGTGTGGGGCTGGGGGCAAAGAGCATCTCTGGGAGCTGTGAGGGGGGCAAGGTGTGGGGCTGGAGGCAAAGAGCATCTCTGGGAGCTGTGAGGGGGGCAAGGTGTGGGGCTGGAGGCAGAGAGCATCTCTGGGAGCCGTGAGGAGGCCAGGTGTGGGGCTGGAGGCAAAGAGCATCTGTGGGAGCTGTGAGGGGGCCAAGGTGTGGGGCTGGAAGCAAAGAGCATCTCTAAGTGCTGTGAGGGGGCCAAGGTGTGGGGCTGGAGGCAAAGAGCATCTCTGAGAGCTGTGAGGGGGCCAAGGTGTGGGGCCAAGGTGTGGGGCTGGGGGGCAAAGAGCATCTCTGAGAGCTGTGAGGGGGCCAAGGTGTGGGGCTGGAGGCAAAGAGCATCTCTGGGAGCTGTGAGGGGGGCAAGGTGTGGGGCTGGAGGCAAAGAGCATCAATAAGTGCTGTGAGGGGGGCAAGGTGTGGGGCTGGGGGCAAAGAGCATCTCTGAGAGCTGTGAGGGGGCCAAGGTGTGGGGCTGGAAGCAAAGAGCATCTCTAAGTGCTGTGAGGGGGCCAAGGTGTGGGGCTGGAGGCAAAGAGCATCTCTGAGAGCTGTGAGGAGGCCAAGGTGTGGGGCTGGGGGCAAAGAGCATCTCTGAGAGCTGTGAGGGGGCCAAGGTGTGGGGCTGGAGGCAAAGAGCATCTCTGGGAGCTGTGAGGGGGGCAAGGTGTGGGGCTGGAGGCAAAGAGCATCAATAAGTGCTGTGAGGGGGGCAAGGTGTGGGGCTGGAGGCAAAGAACATCTGTGGGAGCTGTGAGGGGGCAAGGTGTGGGGCTGGAGGCAAAGAGCATCTCTGGGAGCTGTGAGGGGGCAAGGTGTGGGGCTGGAGGCAAAGAGCATCTCTGGGGGGGCAGCTGTTTTGGGAGCCAAGGTGTGGGGCTGGAGGCAAAGAGCATCTCTGGGAGCTGTTTTGGGGCCAAGGTGTGGGGCTGGAGGCAAAGAGCATCTCTGGGAGCTGTGAGGGGGCAAGGTGTGGGGCTGGAGGCAAAGAGCATCTCTGGGAGCTGTGAGGGCCAAGGTGTGGGGCTGGAGGCAAAGAGCATCTGTGCTGGAGCCGTGGTGTGGGGGGGGGCAAGGTGTGGGGCTGGAAGCAAAGAGCATCTCTGGGAGCCGTGAGGGGGGCAAGGTGTGGGGCTGGAGGCAAAGAGCATCTGTGGGAGCTGTGAGGGGGGCAAGGTGTGGGGCTGGAGGCAAAGAGCATCTCTGGGAGCTGTGAGGGGGGCAAGGTGTGGGGCTGCAGGCAAAGAGCATCTCTGGGAGCTGTGAGGGGGGCAAGGTGTGAGCATCTCTTTCAGGAGTTTGCTTTTCAATGGAGCCCTGGAACTGGGAGTCATTTCCCAGCTGTGCCTGCTTGAATCTGTGTTCAGCAGTCCCAAGCAGGGATGTAAGCAGCTGCTGAGATGCTTGGAGGGTGAGCTGGGTCCTCCTAATGTTCCCTGTGGGGCTGAGTGCTGCTCAGAGCCACCTCTGTTGATTTGTGCCATGATGTGGGTAGCTCTCTTTGAGCCCTGTGGCTCTGAAGGTGCTGACCACGTTCTCTGACCCCTGCAGCTCCTCCTGCCTCAGTTCTGCTCCTGGGAGGGCGAGCTGGAGGAGCAGACATTTCCCACTCAGGAATAAGTAGATAGTTGAGGGGAATATACCAACTGCTCCAAGTTTATAACACAACCCATGTGTTTGGAAAAGCCTGCTCTGCTTTTAGCTCTTGTTTCTTGCTAGGCAGAGCTGTGGGCTTGTGTTGTTTGAACCAGTGTTCACCTCCTGGCTGTGCTGATGGCTCCTGCTGGCCTTCTCCTTGGCTGACACTGGTCAGAATCCAGAGCTGAGCTCCTCAAGAGTTGTGCAGAATTTTGAGCATGTGGATCTGGGGTTGAAGTTTCATCTTCCTAGGAACCAACCACAGGACAAGAGTGGTGAGAGCCTGGCAGAGGTTGCCCAGGGAGGAGTTGGAAGCCTCCTGCCTGGAGGTGTTTGCAGCCAGGCTGGAGGTGGCTGTGAGCAACCTGCTGTGGTGTGAGGTGTCCCTGCCCATGGAACTGGATGCTCCTTGAGGTCCCTTCCAGCCCTGACAACTCTGTGATTCTGTCAAATGGCCTCAAGTTGCCCCAGGGGAGGCTTAGGTTGGATATTAGAAGGAACTTCTTGCCTGCAAGGGTTCTCCAAGCCTGGCAGAGGCAGCCCAGGGAGCTGGTTGAACCCCACCCCTGGAGGTGTTTCAGAGAGGCAGAGCTGTGGTGCTGAGGGCCATGGCTTAGCCCCAGCCTTGGCAGAGCTGGAGAGGATGGAATGATCTTAAAGGTCTTCTCCCAGTGCAACAGCTCTGTGGCTCTACAGTAAAGCAGAATTTGTTTAGCAACCTCTCTGGGCAGTTATTGGTGATAAAACATTGCAAAGAACAAATTCCCCTGCTGGGCTCTTGTGTGCTCTGTGACCTTTGCCAAAGCCACTCTGCTGCAGCCAAGAGCACCACTGCCTGGCCTTGTGCTTTGGTGTCCAGGAGCCACCTGAGAACAGCCATCTGCTATGTGGCCAGTTGGAAACAGAGCCTCTTGCCCAGCCCTGGGTTGTTCCTTTAGCAGAGGCTGCTGATTGCTGCTGGCATCGCTTTCCTTCAGCAGCAAAGAGGTCCCAGAGCTGTTGTTTGGGCAGGCAGCTGAAGCTGAAGGGGATTTTCTGCAGCAGCACTCTGTGCTTTCTGCCAGCAGGCCATGAATCTGCTCCCAGGCACTGGACCTGCTAACAATAATATTTTTCCAGGAATGTTTGTGCCTGAACCCAAAAATAAATGTACTTTGGGAGAGGGCCAGCAGCTGATGTTTTCCCTCAGGCAAACCTCCCATTGTCACTCTCAGCTCTTTAATACAACTCTTTGTGACTGCTCCTCTTGTTTTTTCCTAGTCAAACATGGCCTTCTTGTGGCTTATCCCTACTCTGTTTCCAGACAGAGGCACTTTCCACCCCCCTCAATGTGCTCTAAAGAGTAATGAGAATCCAGGAAGGTCCAAGACCAACACCACCATTCTTCCCACAGCCCTGGCTTTGGTATGACATGTCCCTTTGAAAGATATTGTCCCTTTAGGACAGGGGACAGTGGATACAAACTGCAACCCAACAGGTTCTACCTCAACATGAGGAGAAACTTCTTTGCTGTGAGGGTGGCAGAGCCCTGAGCAGGCTGCCCAGAGAGGTTGTGGAGTCTCCTTCTCTGGAGACATTCAAGACTCATCTGGATGTGCTCCTGTGTGACCTGCCCTGGGTGATGCTGCTCTGGCAGGGAAGTGCATAGATTCATAGAGTGGCTTGGATTGGAAGGGACCTTGAAGATCATCTGGTTCCACCTGCCCTGGCACTGGTAGGGACACCTCCCACCAGCACAGCTTGCTCAAGGCCTCACCCAACTTTGCCTTGAACACCTCCAGGCAGGAGGCAGCCACAGCCTCCCTGGGCAGCCTGTGCCAGAGTCTCACCACCCTCACTGGAAAAAAAGTCTTTCTAATATCCAGTCTCAATCTCCCCTCCTCCAGGTTAAATCCATTCCCTCTTGCTGGCCTCAATGACCTCTGGAGCTCCCTTCCAACCCCTACCATTCCATGGTTCTATGACTCTATGATCCTCTCAAACCATGAATCCGTGTGGGGTTGCTACTGCAACCACAGAAGCATTCAGGTTGGGAGAGATACTCAGGATCACCAAGTCCAACCATTAACCCTGCCCTGCAAGAGTCACCCCTAAACCAGAGCCCCAAGCACCACATCCAAACCACCTTGAAACACCTCACAGTACCACAGGGTCACAGTATCACCAAGGTTGGAGGAGACCTCAAAGATCATCGAGTCCAACCTGGCACCACAGACCTCATGACTAAACCATGGCACCAAGTGCCACATCCAATCCCCTCTGGCACACCTCCAGGGATGGGGACTCCACCACCTCCCTGGGCAGCACATCCCAATGATGAATGACACTCTTGGTGAAGAACTTTCTCCTCACCTCCAGCCTAAACTTCCCCTGGCACACCTTGAGACTGTGTCCTCATGTTCTGGTGCTGCTTGCTACAGAGACCAACCCCCACCTGGCTCCAACCTCCCTTCAGGGAGTTGGAGAGAGCAATGAGGTCTCCCCTGAGCCTCCTCTTCTCCAGGCTAAGCAACCCCAGCTCCCTCAGCCTCTCCTCCCAGGGCTGTGCTCCAGACCCCTCCCCAGCTTTCTTGCCCTTCTCTGGACACCTTCCAGCATCTCAACATCTGCCTGGGGTTGCTGTGGCCAAAGTGCAGCCCCTGGCACTTGGACTTGTTGAATGCCATCCTGTTGGCCTCTGCCCATCTGTCCAGCCTGGCAAGGTCCCTCTGCAGAGCCCTTCTGTCCTCTAACTGACCAACATCTGCTCCTAGGCTTGGGGACCTCCAGGCTTGGTGGCTCCACCACCTCCCTGGGCAGCACATTCCAGTGCCTGACCACTCTTGCTGGGAAAAGTGTTTCCTACTGTCCAGTCTGAACCTGCCCTGGTGCAGCTTGAGGCCTTTCCCTCTTGTTCTGTCACAAATTACCTGTGAGAAGAGACCAGCAGCAGCCTGTCTACAATGTCCTGCCACCACCTCCCTGGGCAACCTGTGCCAGGCTCTCACCACCCTCCTGGGGAACAACTTCTTCCTCACATCCAATCTCAATCTCCCCACTTCTAGTTTTGCTCCATCCCCCCCAGTCCTCTCTGTACCTGGCACCCTCAGAAACAATGGTAAATGTTTGGATTCTTTTATTAGAATGAGAACTGGCCTGATGGCTTCACCCAAAGGGTGGCTGGCAATGACCCATGGCCAAGTGTAGGCCAGGGACAAGTGGAGTCCCTCAGGGATCAGGACTGGGACCAGTCCTGTTTGACATCTGTGTTGGTGCCATGGAGAGTGGCACTGAGTGCACCCTCAGCATGTTTGCTGCTGACACCAAGCTGTGTGGTGCAGCAGATAGCTGGAGGGAAGGGATCCATCCAGAGGGACCTGGACAGGCTGCAGAGGTGGGCACAAGCCAACCTCAGGAGGTTCAACAAGACCAAGGGCAAGGTCCTGCAGCTGTGTCAGGGCAATCCCAGGTGCTGATATAGGCTGGGCAGGGACTGGCTGGAGACCAGCCCTTGAGAAAAGGCTTTGGGGGTGCTGGGGGAGGAGAAGTTCACCAGGAGCTCTCAGTGTGCACTTGCAGCCCAGAGAGCCAAGCAGAGCTTGGGCTGCAGCAGGAGAAGCACAGCCAGCAGGTTGAGGGAGGTGGTTCTCCCCCTCTGCTCCACTCTGCTGAGACCACAGCTGGAGTACTGATGATCAGAGCATGAGCAGAGGGCTGGAGCTGCTCTGCTATGAGGACAGGCTGAGGGAGTTGGGGTTCTGCAGTCTGCAGAAGAGAAGGCTCTGAGGAGACCTAATTGTGGCCTTCCAGAATCTGCAGGGGCTCCAAGAAAGCTGGGGAGGGACTTTTGAGGGTGTCAGGGAGGGATAGGACTGGGGGGGATGGAGCAAAACTAGGAGTGGGGAGATTGAGATTGGCTGTGAGGAAGAAGTTGTTCCCCATGAGGGTGGTGAGAGCCTGGCACAGGTTGCCCAGGGAGGTGGTGGAAGCCTCCTGCCTGGAGGTGTTTGCAGCCAGGCTGGAGGTGGCTGTGAGCAACCTGCTGTGGTGTGAGGTGTCCCTGCCCATGGCAGGGGGTTGGGACTGGCTGAGCCTTGAGGTCCCTTCCAACCCTGACAGCTCTGTGGTTAGTTTTGCTCTGTGCTGTTACTGACTCTGGCAGCTGATGGATTTTTAACAGCCATGTGCCTCTTTTTTTCCCCCCTGTGTCAGGTTGTGGTGTCTTTGGTCAACGGCCGCCCGGGGGCTAAGAACTTCACCGCTTCCCTTCCCCTGCGGGAGTTCACCACCGCCAGCAGCATCCGCCTGCGCTTCCTGCGCACCAGCACCCTCCTGGGGCACCTGATCGCCAAAGCTCAGCGAGACCCCACCGTGACCCGCAGGGTGAGCCCTCCCTGCACTCACACACACCCCAGCCTGGCATTCAGCAGGATAGGATGGGATAGGATAGGATAGGGTAGGATAGGATAGGATAGGATAGGATAGGATAGGATAGGATAGGATAGGATAGGGTAGGGTAGGATAGGGATAGGGTATAGGATAGGATAGGATAGGGTAGGATAGGATAGGATAGGATAGGATAGGATAGGATAGGATAGGATAGGATAGGGTAGGGTAGGATAGGGTAGGGTAGGATAGGATAGGGTAGGATAGGCTAGGGTAGAATTGAATAGAATAGAATGGAATTGAATGGAATGGAACAGAATGGAATAGGATACATTAGGGTAGAATAGAATAGAATAGAATAGAATAGAATAGAATAGAATAGAATAGAATAGAATGGAATAGAATGGAATAGAATAGAATAGGATACATTAGGGTAGAATAGAATAGAATAGAATAGAATAGAATAGAATAGAATAGAATGGAATGGAATGGAATAGGATAGAATAAACTAGGATAGGATAGACTAGACTAGACTGGACTAGAATAGGATAGACTAGACTAGGCTAGAAGAGAATAGGATAGACTAGAATAGGATAGGAGAGGATAGAATAGGATAGACTAGACTAGACTAGGATAGAATAGGATAGAGTAGACTAGACTAGACTAGAATAGGAGAGGATAGAATAGAAGAGGATAGACTAGAATAGAATAGTAGAATAGAATTAGCCAGGTTGGAGAAGACCTTTGATATCATCAAGTCCAACCTCTCACCCAGCACCATCTGATCAACTAAACCATGGCACCAAGTGCCACATCCAATCCCCTCTTGAACACCTCCAGGGAGGGATGGGGACTCCACCACCTCCCTGGGCAGCACATCCCAATGGCCAAGCTCTCTTGCTGGGAAGAACTTTCTCCTCACCTCCAGCCTAAACCTCCCCTGGCACAGCTTGAGACTGTGTCCTCTTGTTCTGGTGCTGCTTGCCTGGGAGAAGAGACCAACCCCCACCTGGCTACAACCTCCCTGCAGGGAGCTGGAGAGAGCAAGAAGGTCTCCCCTGAGCCTCCTCTTCTCCAGGCTAAGCAACCCCAGCTCCCTCAGCCTCTCCTCCCAGGGCTGTGCTCCAGACCCCTCCCCAGCTTTCTTGCCCTTCTCTGGACACCTTCAAGTCTCTCAATGTCCTTCTGAAACTGAGGAGCCCAGAACTGGACACAGGACTCCAGGTGTGGCCTCAGCAGTGCTGAGCACAGGGCACAAGGACTTCCCTGCTCCTGCTGGCCACACTTCTCCTGCTGCAGCCCAGGCTCTGGTTGGCTTTCTGGGCTGCAAGTGCACACTGAGAGCTCCTGCTGAGCTTCTCCTCCCCCAGCACCCCCAAGGCTCTCTCCTCAGGGCTGCTTTCCAACCAGTCCCTGCCCAGCCTATATCAGTGCCTGGGATTGCCTCCACCCAGCTGCAGGACCCTGCCCTTGGTCTTGTTGAACCTCCTGAGGTTGGCTTGTGCCCACCTCTCCAGCCTGTCCAGGTCCCTCTGGATGGATCCCTTCCCTCCAGCTCTCTGCTGCACCACACAGCTTGGTGTCAGCAGCAACCCTGCTGAGGGTGCACTCAGTGCCACTGTCCATGGCACCCACAGGGATGTTGAACAAGCCTGGCCCCAGGGGTGATCCCTGAGGGACTCTGCTTGTCCCTGGCCTCCCCTGGGACATGGACCCATTGCCAGCCACCCTTTGGGTGCAGCCATCAAGCAGTCTTATAGCAGCTATTCCTCCAATGGAATAGTTTAGAACGATCTTTATTTTCCCATCTCACACCCAACAGTGAGTTGTTTATATGTTTTCTATTTTTCTGCTTGAAATCTGTAGCAAAAAGGTAAAGGCATAGCCCCAAACTACCACACTCACCTTTAGATCCACCCCCTGTCCCCAGGGAACATGAGACAAGAGAGTGACTGGGGCAGCACAGAGTTCCAGGGAGGGAGCAGGGATTCCTGGCTTTGTAACTGAATGTCCTCCTCCTGTGTTTGTGAATGTGGAAGGAGGTTGGGTGCATCAGGGCAGCTGTGAGGAGCCAAAGTGGAAAGCTTCACAGAATCACACAATACATCCAGTTGGAAGAGAGCTCCAAGCTCAGCCAGTCCCAACCTCCACCCAGCCCTGCAGGCTCAGCACCAAACCATGTCCCTAAGCCCCAGGGCCACAGCTGCTGGAACACCCCCAGGGATGGGGACTGCAGCACTGCCCTGGGCAGCCTCTGCCAATGGCTGAGATCCCTTCCAGGGCAGAAACATTTCCTGAGCTCCAGCCTGAGCCTCCCTTGGGGCAGCTTGGAGCCATTGCCTCTGCTCCTGTCCCTTGCCACCAAGGAGCAGAGGCTGTCCCCTCCTCACTCCAACCTCCCTTCAGGGAGCTGCAGAGAGCAGTGAGGTCTCCCTCAGCTTCCTCTTCTCCAGCCTCAACACCCCCAGCTCCCTCAGCCCTCCTCTAGCCCAGGGGCTCCAGGCCCTTCTCCAGCCTGGCTGCCCAGCTCTGGACAGGCTCCAGCCCCTCAGTGTCCTTCCTGCAGGGGGGGCCCAGAGCTGAGCACAGCACTGAGCTGTGGCCTCCCCAGTGCTGAGCACAGGGGATGGTCACCTCCTGGTCCTGCTGCCCACCCTCCTTCTGACCCAAGCCAGGAGGCCTTTGGCTCTCTTGGCCCCCTGGACACTGCTGGCTCACATTTAATTGACTGCCAACCAACACCCCCAAGGTCCCTCTCTGAGTGGCAGCCTCCTAACTCTCTCACACAGAACTGAGCAACTCAGTCTCTGTCTTCAGCCTTTTTTGACACTAGTTCCCCTTATTAATGCAAGGAAAGTTTCAGAGAGCAGTGCCTGAGTTTCAGGACACAGTAGCTGAGTTTCTGAAGGAGCAGCCATCAGAGAGGTTACTCCAAAGTTACAACCCTTCCACAGTCCCTAGGTGTTTGCAGTGGGTTTTGGGGCTATCCAAAAGCTTGAAAGCCAAATTCCACTCCCCTCCAGTGGGGACATGGAAGGAAATTCAGCTTCCTCAAGGCAACAGCACACAGAAATCCATACCCTTAGAGAGACTGCAGGCTTCATGTTCTAATTGTTGGTTTGAACCTTTTCATTTACAGTGCAGAGCTGGGAACAATTGGAGGAAGCCCTGGGGTGAGGCACTGCACAAATGTGTGTGAGGGTTTCTGCACTGAAAACAGTCCCCTGACAGCACTCCCATTAAGTACCTCTGGTGTCTTGAGTAGCTTTGAAGCTGTGGCTCACAGGCAGATGGAAATGAATAGAATAGAATAGAATAGAATAGAATAGAATAGAATAGAATAGAATAGAATAGACCAGGTTGGAAGAGACCTTCAAGATCATCAAGTCCAACCTATCACCTAACACCTGGCAAGGAGCACAGCTTGAGTGTAAGGAATATCTGATGGTATTGTAGCCATGGGACACTGGGCTGGTGGTTAGCATCAGAGAACTGTCAGGCTTGGTAGAGACCTCAAGGATCAGCCAGTTCTAAGCCCCCTGCCATGGGCAGGGACACCTCACACTACAGCAGGTTGCTCACAGCCACATCCAGCCTGGCTGCAAACACCTCCAGGCAGGAGGCTTCCACCACCTCCCTGGGCAACCTGTGCCAGGCACTCACCACCCTCATCCCCTTCATCATGCCTGGCAAAAAGGACCACTCATCGATCAGAGTTCCTCCAAGCCACCCAGAAAGGGAACTGCACACAGCAGAGGGACTCAGAGGATGAGATCACCCCAGGAAGCAGCTGCTGACTGCAGAGGGCTGTCACTGGCTGCTCCTTGCTGCACTTCCAGGGGGCACAGCCCCAGCCCTGTGCTGGTTTGGTTTGCATGCAGGGAGAGTTCACAGCAGCTGCAGAGCCTCAGCTCCACACAAGCCAAGCTACTAATCCACAGCTCCCAAGGCTCACTTCAGTATGCCCTGACACAGAGGCTTTGTTAGCTGTGCTCAGTAACATGAAGCACATTAGGGACATTAGATCACAGGATCCCAGGATGTTAGGGGTTGGAAGGAGATCATCAAGTCCAAGCCCCCTGCCAGAGCAGGACCATAGAATCCAGCACAGGGAGGCTGAGGGAACTGGGGTTGTTCAGCCTGAAGGAGAGGAGGCTGAGAGGAGGCCTCATTGCTCTCTACCACTACTTGAAAAGAGGCTGAAGCAAGGCTGCTGTTGGCTTCTCCCAAGTAACCTAATGACAGGAAAAAGAGGAAATGGGCTGGAATTGTGCCAGGGAAGGGCTAGATTGGAGATTAGGAAAGAATTCTTTGCTGCAAGAGTGGTCAGGGCTTGGCAGAGGCTGCCCAGGCAGGTGGTGGAGTCCCCATCCCAGGATGTGTTCCAGAGAGCTGTGGCCATGGCACTTGGGGCCAGGGTTTGGTGGCCATGGTGGTGCTGGGTTGATGCTGGACTGGAGGATCTCAGAGGGCTTTCCCAACTGAAACAATCCTATGATTCTATAGACATTAGCAGAGGTCTGACCACTGCCTGCCTGACTTTGCCCTTGTGTAAAGCCACCCCTTTAGAAGTCTGCTGAAGAAGATTTACCACTCTGGTGCTGGTATTTCTGACACAATGCAAGGAGAGCACTGGTTAGGCCACACCTGGAGTCCTGTGTCCAGTTCTGGGCTCCTCAGTTTAGCAAAGATGTTGAGATGCTGGATGAGGCTGTGGCCAGGCTGATCTAGTGTGGGGTGTCCCTGCCCATGGCAGGGGGGTTGGAACTGGATGATCCTTGTGGTCCCTTCCAACCCTGACTGACACTGTGATACCATGAAGGTGTCCAGAGAAGGGCAACGAGGCTGGGGAGGGGTCTGGAGCACAGCCCTGTGAGGAGAGGCTGAGGGAGCTGGGGTTGCTTAGCCTGGAGAAGAGGAGGCTCAGGGGAGACCTTCTTGCTCTCTGCAACTCCCTGAAGGGAGGCTGTAGCCAGGTGGGGGTTGGTCTCTTCTGCCAGGCAAGCAGCAGCAGAACAAGAGGACACAGTCTCAAGTTGTGCCAGGGGAGGTTTAGGCTGGAGGTGAGGAGAAGTTCTTCCCAGAGAGAGTTGTTGGCCATTGGGATGTGCTGCCCAGGGAGGTGGTGGAGTCCCCATCCCTGGAGGTGTTCAAGAGGGGACAGGATGTGGCACTTGGTGCCATGGTTTAGTTGTCAGGAGGTCTTGGGTGACAGGTTGGACTTGATGTTCTTTGAAGTCTTTTCCAACCTTACTGATTCTATGATTCTATGAGGCAAAATGTCTTTGCTGCAGGAGTGGTCAGGGCTTGGCAGAGGCTGCCCAGGGAGGTGGGGGAGTCCCCATCCCTGGAGGTGTTCCAGAGAGCTGTGGCCAGGGCACTTGAGGATATGGTTTAGTGGCCATGGTTGGCTTGCTGGTTGGACTCAATGATCTCAGAGGGCTTCTCCAACCCAAACAATTCTATGATTCTGTGGTTCTAAACCAGGTGACAGGTTGGACTTGAGGATCTCTGAGCCTGGATGAGGCACTTGGTGCCATGGTTTAGTTGTCAAGGAGGTGTTGGGTGAGAGGTTGGGCTTGATGATCTCTGAGGTCTTTTCCAAGCTGGTTAATTCTGTCCCATTCTCTTTATTTAAAGACAGCCCTTTCAGCATCTCTTGTGCTTGTTCCCCAGTACTACTACAGCATCAAGGACATCAGCATTGGAGGTCGATGTGTTTGCCATGGCCACGCTGAAGCATGCAGGGCAAGGAGTGCTGAAAACCAGTACCAGTAAGTCCACTGAGCATGGCATCACTCTGAGAAACACAGCACAGGAATGCTTTCAGAGGGCCTTGTTTTGTTATAGAGATGGAGGCTTAGAGGAACTTCCATGCTAGAACCAAAATAGACTGCTAATGATTGACAACTGAACACTGCCTGGGAATGTAATGATCAAAAGTCTTGACTTAGATTTGAATTGATTTTTGGATGAAGTAAGATGTTTGGGAGATTGAAATATGACTTAGAAGCCCTTAGCTCTTCATGGCAAAGATCTCACCTTCCACAAGCAGGGATTAGAGGCTCAGCTGAACAACAAAGTCTTAGGAATCATCCATGAGCCGACAGGAGCCAGCAGTGAGCACTTGCAGCCCAGAGAGCCAAGCAGAGCCTGGGCTGCAGCAAGAGAAGTGTGGCCAGCAGGGCCAGGGAGGGGATTCTGCCCCTCTGCTCCACTCTGCTGAGACCACAGCTGCAGCTCTGGGGCCAGCTCTGGAGCCTCTGTGCCAGGAAGGATCTGGAGGGGCTGGAAGGTGTCCAGAGAAGGGCCAGGAGGAGGAGCAGAGGGCTGGAGCTGCTCTGCTCTGGAGACAGCCTGAGAGAGTTGGGGTTGTGCAGGCTGGAGAGGAGAAGGCTCCCAGGAGACCTCATTGTGGCCTTCCAGGATCTGCAGGGGGCTCCAAGAAAGCTGGGGAGGGACTTTTGAGGGTGTCAGGGAGGGATAGGACTGGGGGGGATGGAACAAAACTAGAAGTGGGGAGATTGAGATTGGCTGTGAGGAAGAAGTTGTTGCCCAGGAGGGTGGTGAGAGCCTGGCCCAGGTTGCCCAGGGAGGTGGTGGAAGCCTCCTGCCTGGGGGTGTTTGCAGCCAGGCTGGATGGTGGCTGTGAGCAACCTGCTGTGGTGTGAGGTGTCCCTGCCCATGGCAGAGGGGTTGGGGCTGGCTGAGCCTTGAGGTCCCTTCCAAGCCTGGCAATTCTGTGATCTTCAGCAGAATGAAAGCTTTGCTTTGTGCAGGTTCCAGTGTGAATGTCAGCACCACACCTGTGGGCAGAGCTGTGAGCAGTGCTGCCCTGGATACCATCAGCGGCAGTGGCGACCTGCGGCAGCTGGCAGCACAAACATCTGCGAGCGTGAGTAGCCTCGAAGGTGCTGGCTTAGAAGGGACAAGGACAGTGGGAGGGAAGCAGCCACAGCAGTCCTGTCTGTGCAACAGAGCTGGCACTCTGCATGTGTTCACACCTTTGTTCTTCACTGAGAAAATTCTCTCACAGGTTGACAGAATGCTTTGGGTTGGAAGGGGCCTTAAAGCTCATCCAGTTCCAACCCCCTGCCATGGGCAGGGACATCTCTTCCTAGCCCAGCTTGCTCAAGGCTTCAGCCAGACTGGCTTTGAACTCTTCCAGGCTTGGAGCCTCCACAGCTTCTCTGGGCAGCCTGTTCCAGTGCCTCACCACCCTCAAGGGGAAGAATTGCTTCCTGATGGTTATTCTCAGTTGAGCTCCTTATAGTTTGAAGCCATCACCTCTTCTCCTGTCACTCTCTGCTTCTTTCACAATTCCCTCTCCAGCTCTCCTGGAGCCCTGCAAATACTGGGAGGCTGCTCCAAGGTCTCTCTGGAGCCTTCTCTTCTCCAGTCTGAACAGCCCCAACTTTCTCAGCCTGTCTTCATAACAGAGGAGCTCCAGCCCTCTGATCACCTCTGTGATCCTCCTCCTGACCTGCTGCAACATTTCCATGTCCTTCTTGTGTTGGTGGCTCCAGAGCTGTGCACAGTACTCAAGATGGGATCTCACAAGAGCAGGGGAGAATCCTCTCCTTTCATGTACTGTCACACATGGCTGGTTTAGAACCATAGAATTGTTTGGGTTGGAGAAGCCCTCTGAGATCATTGAGTCCAACCAGCAAGCCAACCATGGTCACTAAACCATATCCTCAAGTGCCCTGGCCACAGCTCTCTGGAACACCTCCAGGGATGGGGACTCCACCACCTCCCTGGGCAGCCTCTGCCAAGCCCTGACCCCTCCTGCAGCAAAGACATTTTGCCTCATAGAATCATAGAATCAATAAGGTTGGAAAAGACCTCAGAGATCAAGTCCAAGCTGTCACCCAAGACCTCCTGACAACTAAACCATGGCACCAAGTGCCACATCCAATCCCCTCTTGAACATCTCCAGGGATGGGGACTCCACCACCTCCCTGGGCAGCACATACCAAGGGCCAATCTCTCTTGCTGGGGAGAACTTTCTCCTCACCTCCAGCCTAAACCTCCCCTGGCACAGCTTCAGACTGTGTCCTCTTGTTCTGCTGCTGCTTGCCTGGGAGAAGAGACCAACCCCCATCTGGCTCCAACCTCCCTTCAGGGAGTTGGAAAGAGCAATGAGGTCTCCCCTGAGCCTCCTCTTCTGCAGGCTAAGCAACCCCAGCTCCCTCAGCCTCTCCTCACAGGGCTGTGCTCCAGACTCCTCCCCAGCTTTCTTGCCCTTCTCTGGACACCTTCACAGTATCACAGTATCAGTCAGTGTTGGAAGGGACCACAAGGATCATCTAGTTCCAACCCCCCTGCTGTGGGCAGGGACACCCCACACTAGATCAGGCTGGCCAGAGCCTCATCTCCAACCTAACCCTGCCCTGGCACAATTCCAGGCCATTCCCTCTCCTTCTAGCACCTGATTCCCCTTTTTGCCACCTGCTCCTCTCCAATGGTGAAAGATCTGTGCTTGGACTGGCTGGAACACGCAGCTCTCTATCACCCCATGGACTACAGCAGTCTCTAAATGCTGCAGGACACAATAAAATGCTCTAAGTTTTGGGGGGTTATCTCTGCAAAGAGCAGGGCTGGATGCTGGGATTGCCAAACCATGGTTTGTGTGGAGCAGGCACTTCATATCCTTGGCTTCAGGTGTCTGGGTGTTCACTTGATTCAGTTTTGCATCCTTCTGGCCAGGTACCTGGAGACACTGTCTCCACCTCCATCCACATCCCATACTGAGCTCTTTCCTTTGTGTCTGGCCTAGTTGATTGTTGTCCTCTCCATGGTGCAGCCAGTGGGTGCAAACCCTTCCCAGGGGAGCCTGAGTTGGCAGGCACAGAGCTGTGCCTCTAGAATGAGTGTGAGGAACAGAGAGACAACCTCTGCAACAAAACCTGCAGTCCTGAGCCTGCCTGTTGGGCTGGGAGGTGATTAAAGCATGTGATAGGGGGCAGGCATGTTGGGACACAAGTTTTTGGACAATGCTTGAAGCCTCACAGAAATTCCCCTCTTTGAAAGGGGAATGTTGTCTGAAAGGCAAGAGAGAGACAAAGAGCATGAATAATGGGCTGGGCTTTGAAAGGATGAGGCTGTAAAAGATCATCTGCAGGGTCCTGAGCCAAAAGAGCTTTGCCTCTAACTGCTTCTGAGAAAAAAATGCCCTTTGTAGTATGGATTGCTCCCAGCAGTTTGAGGGGATCTGCTGAGAGCATTTCCCAGGTGCAGACCTCTGCTCCTGGCAGCCAGCAGTGAAGGAATGAAAGCAACTTCCCTGAGCTTCCCTGAAGAGAGGCTGACAGCCACCTAAACATGAGCCAGCAGTGTGCCCAGGGGGCCAAGAAGGCCAAGGGCATCCTGGCCTGCATCAGGAAGAGTGTGGCCAGCAGGAGCAGGGAAGTCCTTGTGCCCTGTGCTCAGCACTGCTGAGGCCACACCTTGAGTCCTGTGTCCAGTTCTGGGCTCCTCAGCTTAGGAAAGAGGTTGAGCTGCTGGAAGGTGTCCAGAGAAGGGCAAGAAAGCTGGGGAGGGGTCTGGAGCACAGCCCTGTGAGGAGAGGCTGAGGGAGCTGGGGTTGCTTAGCCTGGAGACGAGAGGTGGTGGAGTCCCCATCCCTGGAGGTGTTCCAGAGGGGATTGGATGTGGCACTTGGTGCCATGGTTTAGTCATGAGGTCTGTGGTGCCAGGTTGGACTTGGTGATCTTTGAGGTCTCTTCCACCCTTGGTGATTCTGTGATCCTGTGCCTGTCTGGAGCTGAGTTTGAGAGTTCTCTGCTGTAGGTCTCTCTGAGTGTTGCATCTCCAACTGCTTGTTTCAAACCAAGATGGGATGCATGCAGCTTCAGCCCAGGTGGAGTTTTTAGGCATGGCAAACCAGGATAAACATTTCAACATGTTTGTGATGCTTGTCACAAACTGCTGAGACCTTTCTTCTGCATCTGCCTGGTTCTGTACAGGTCTGCAGTTTGAGAGGCTGCAGCTGGTGCCTGTTCTGAGAAGCCCAGCAGCATCTTTGCTTCACAGCCAGGTCTTCTCACCACAGTTCTGCTATGAACATGGAAAACAGCACATGGGAGCTGAAAGTCTTGGTGTTGATGGATGAGAAGCTCCTATGAGGAGGGGCTGAGGCAGCTGGGGCTGTTCAGCCTGAAAAAGAGAAGGTTCCAGGGAGACCATAGAGCTGACTTTCAGTGCCTGAAGGGCCTACAGGAGAGCTGGGGAGGGACTTGTGACAAGGGCTGGGAGTGACAGGGTGAGGGACAATGGCTTTGAGCTGGGAGAGGGGAGATTGAGACTGGAAATGGGGAAGAAATTCTTTGCAGTGAGGGTGGTGAGAGCCTGGCACAGGCTGCCCAGGGATGTAGTTTAGGTCCTATCCCTGGAAATACTCAGGGTCAGGCTCAACAAGGTTCTGAGCAGCCTGATCTGTGGAGGATGTCCCTGCTGACTGCAGGGGGTTGGACTGGGTGAGCTTTGCAGGTCCTTCCACCCCAAACCTGTCTATGAGCCACAAGGTGAGAAGGAAAAGCAAAACAGAATGTTGGGTGCTGAGCACTCCCCAGGAGCCAGCAGTGCCTCCTGCAGCCCTGCAGGCAGCTGTGTGCTGGGCTGCAGCCAGAGCAGGGTGAACAGCAGGGCAGCAGAGGGGATTCTGCCCCTGGGCTCTGCTCTGCTCAGACCTCACCTCCAATCCTGCCTCCAGCTCTGGTGTCCCCAGCACAAGAAGGACTCAGAGCTGCTGGAGTGAGTGCAGAGGGGGCCACAAGGATGCTCCAAGGGCTGGAGCAGCTCTGCTGTGAGCACAGGCTGAGGGAGCTGGGGCTGTGCAGCCTGGAGAGGAGAAGGCTCCAGGGGGACCTCAGAGCTGCTGCCAGGAGCTGAAGGGATCCTGCAGGAAGGCTGCAGAGAGACTTTTCCTGAGGGTGTCTGGAGCTAGGCCAAGGGGGAATGGTTTGAAGCTGAGGCAGAGCAGGGTTAGAGTGGAGCTGAGGAAGAAGTTCTTCAGTGTGAGGGTGGTGAGGCTCTGGAATAGGCTGCTCAGAGAGGCTGTGGATGTCCCTTCCCTGGGGGTGTTCAAGGCCAGGCTGGATGAGGCCTTGAGCAGCTGAGGCTAGTTGAGAGGTGTCCCTGCCCATGGCAGGAGGATGGAGTAGATGATCTCTGAAGTCCATTCCAACCTGAGCCGTTCTGTGGTTCTATGAGAACACAGCAGCTGAGAGCGACTCAGTGCATCTGAGCACACTGCTGCAGACCTCGCACCACAACCTAAGCTGCTTTTCCACCCCTGCTGCATTACTGAGATCCAACATTGGGTGGGAAGCTGACTTGGAACATTACTTTTGCAGCCTGCAACTGCCATGGACATGCCACTGATTGCTACTATGACGCTGACGTTGATCGGCGTGGAGAGAGCTTGAACAGCCAGGGGCAGTATGAAGGTGGAGGAGTCTGCATCAACTGCCAGGTAAAAGAGGGCATTTTGGTCCACTGAAAGAAATCACCTGTCAAGGAGGCCTCCTGAATTAGCACAGCCCTGTGAGGAGAGGCTGAGGGAGCTGGGGTTGCAGGCCAATGGCATCCTGGCCTGCATCAGGAAGAGTGTGGCCAGCAGGAGCAGGGAAGTCCTTGTGCCCTGTGCTCAGCACTGCTGAGGCCACACCTTGAGTCCTGTCTCCAGTTCTGGGCTCCTCAGTTTAGGAAGGACATTGAGAGACTTGAAGGTGTCCAGAGAAGGGCAAGAAAGCTGGGGAGGGGTCTGGAGCACAGCCCTGTGAGGAGAGCTGAGGGAGCTGGGGTTGCTTAGCCTGGAGAAGAGGAGGCTCAGGGGAGACCTTCTTGCTCTCTGCAACTCCCTGCAGGGAGGTTGTAGCCAGGTGGGGGTTGGTCTCTTCTGCCAGGCAAGCAGCAGCAGAACAAGAGGACACAGTCTCAAGCTGTGCCAGGGGAGGTTTAGGCTGGAGGTTAGGAGAAGGTTCTTCCCAGCAAGAGAGGCTGGCCCTTGGGATGTGCTGCCCAGGGAGGTGGTGGAGTCCCCATCCCTGGAGGTGTTCAAGAGGGGATTGGATGTGGCACTTGGAGCCATGGTTTAGCTGTCAGGAGGTGTTGGGTGATAGCTTGCACTTGTTGATCTCTGAGGTCTTTTCCAACCTTATTGATTCTATGATTGTATGAATTGGGCCTGTGGCAGTAGCTTGGAGGCTGAGCAGTGCAGGGAGCTGAGGCTGTGCAGTGCAGGGAGCTGAGGCTGTGCAGTGCAGGGAGCTGAGGCTGTGCAGTGCAGGGAGCTGAGGCTGAGCAGTGCAGGGAGCTGAGGCTGAGCAGTGCAGGGAGCTGAGGCTGTGCAGTGCAGGGAGCTGAGGCTGAGCAGTGCAGGGAGCTGAGGCTGAGCAGTGCAGGGAGCTGAGGCTGAGCAGTGCAGGGAGCTGAGGCTGAGCAGTGCAGGGAGCTGAGGCTGAGCAGTGCAGGGAGCTGAGGCTGAGCAGTGCAGGGAGCTGAGGCTGAGCAGTGCAGGGAGCTGAGGCTGAGCAGTGCAGGGAGCGGAGGCTGAGCAGTGCAGGGAGCTGAGGCTGTGCAGTGCAGGGAGCTGAGGCTGAGCAGTGCAGGGAGCTGAGGCTGAGCAGTGCAGGGAGCGGAGGCTGAGCAGTGCAGGGAGCGGAGGCTGAGCAGTGCAGGGAGCTGAGGCTGAGCAGTGCAGGGAGCTGAGGCTGAGCAGTGCAGGGAGCTGAGGCTGAGCAGTGCAGGGAGCGGAGGCTGAGCAGTGCAGGGAGCGGAGGCTGAGCAGTGCAGGGAGCTGAGGCTGAGCACTGCAGAGAGCTCCATTTCTCTGCTGTTGTTGCTTGTCCTCGAAGCAGGGGTGAAGGGGAAAGGTGTCTGAAGTGAATCCACATCTTACAGCACTGCTTTTTGATGATTCTGCTGGGAGCAGAGCCCAAAGTGCTGCTCAGACTGGGAGCACTGACCATGAGCAGCAGCCCCAGCAGCATCCTGGGTGCCCTGCTCATGAACTGCCCCTCCAGTGCCTCCCTTAAATCATCCAGTCATACACTGCACTGGGTTGGAAGGGACCTCTAGAGGTCACCTTGTCCAACCCCTCTGCAGTAAGCAAGGGCCTCCCTAACTACATCAGGTTGGTCAGAGCCCCTTCAAGCCTGATCTTGAGTGTCTCCAGGCATGAGGCTTCCAGCACCTCTCTGAGCAGCCTCTTCCAGTGTGTCACAGCCTTCATTGTGCAGAACTTGCTCCTGATGGGAACCTAAATCTCCCCTGCTCCAGTTTCAATCCAGCTGATCACTATAGGCCCTTCCAACCAGTCCCACCCCAGCTCTGCTGTAGGTACTGGAAGGCTTCTCTAAGCTCTCCCTGCAGCCTTCTCTTCTGCAGGCTGAGCAGCCCCAGCTCTCCCAGCCTGTCTTCATAGCTGTGGTGCTCCAGCTCTCTGCTCACTTTTGTGACTGATGCAGGTCTGTATCTTTCCTGTGCTGAGGAAGGACACAGCACTGCAGATGAGGTCTCCCCAGGGCAGAGCAAATTGGCAGAATCACCTCTAGACCTGCTGGCCACACTTCTTTTGATGCAGGCCAGAATATGGTTTACCCTCTGGGCTGCAACTGCCCACTGCTGGCTCCTGGCCAGCTCCTCAGCCACCAGCACCCCCAGGTCCTGTTCTGCAGGGCTCCTCTCAATCTCACCACCCCCAGCCTGTGTTGATGATTGCCCTGATCCAGGTGCAGCACTTTGCACTCCACTTATTGAACCTCATGAGGTTCACCTGGGTCCTTGCTCAGCCCTGACTGGCAACACTCCCTATGGGGAGTGTCCAGAGAAGGGCAACAAGGCTGGGGAGAGGTTTGGAGCACAAGCCTTATGAGGAGAGGCTGAGGGAGCTGGGGTTGCTTAGCCTGGAGAGGAGGAGGCTCAGGGGAGACCTTCTTGCTTTCTGCAACTCCCTGAAGGGAGGTTGTAGCCAGGTGGGGGTTGGGCTCTTCTCCCAGGCAGCCAGCACCAGAACAAGAGGACACAGTCTCAAGCTGTGCCAGGGGAGGTTTAGGCTGGAGGTGAGGAGAAAGTTCTTCCCAGAGAGAGTTGTTAGCCATTGGGATGTGCTGCCCAGGGAGGTGGTGGAGTCCCTGTCTCTGGAGGTGTTCATGAAAGGCTTGGATGTGGCACTTGGAGCCCTGGTTTAGTTGTCAGGAGGTGTTAGGGATTAGGTCATAGGTTGGACTGGATGATCTCTGAGGTCTCTTCCAACCTGCTTGGTTCTAGGATTCTCTGATTGTAGGATTTGCTTTCAGCTGAGCTGCTCTGGGAGTGTGATTTGGGGGTAATTCCAAGCCAGGGGCCTAACCTTGGTGATTCTGTATGATGCTGTGGTACTGTGATAGGGGAAAGAGGGGAGGTTCACCCAGGATTTCACTGTAAAAAAGCCTCTTTTTAGTAAGGCTTTAAAGAAGAAGCTCAGTTGCCTTGTGTGAGAGCTCCATGGCTGTCCTGTGGAGAGAGCAGGTGGCTGCAGAGCAGCAAAAGATGAGCGCTGCCTTTGCTGCAGTTGTTGTTCCCTGTGCTGAGCCTCACCCAGCTGGACACAGAAGCAGTGCAAAGGATGTTGCCATTTCTTAACTCACCCCAGTTCCCCTTTTTCAGCTCATTTTTCTCCTTTTGTTTTATTTCCTACAGCACAACACAGCTGGTGTGAACTGTGAGAAGTGTGCAGAAGGTTACTACCGGCCTCACGGGGTCCCAGCCACTGCTCCCGACGGCTGCAGACGTGAGTCCCTCCCCGGGGAGCAACTCCTCATCCTCCTGGCTTGGGTCACACACAGGGGCTGCTGGCTGTAAGCAAGGCATGGGATGCATCTTCTGCACCCCCTTCTTGGTGGCTGTCAAGAAGAAGGGGCCAGGCTCTTTTCATTCTTGTCCTGATAGGACAAGAGGCAATGGATGCAAACTGGAGCCCAGGAGGTTCCACCTCAACACCAGGTGCTGTGAGGGTGCTGGAGCCCTGGAGCAGGCTGTCCAGAGAGGTTGTGGAGTCTCCCTCTGGAGGCTTTCAACAGCTATCTGGACATGTTCCTGTGTGAACTGCCCTAGAGGATGCCTCTTTGGCAGAGGGCTTGGACTGGATGCTCTCCAGAGGTCCTTTCCAGCCTCTACCATTCTATCAGTCTGTGATCTTTTGGGGAGGCAAAATGAAAAGGGAGACCAAAAGATCTTGGAGATCTTGACTTTCTGTGTTGCTTTAGACCCTTCTAATGATATTCTCCTCAGCTTTTGTGTCATATGGGCATAAAGGTCCAGAGCAGCAGCATGGACAGCAAGAGGAAGTGAGCCAGGAAAGGCTGCCGAGGAGCTGGGATCAGATGTGCTGCTGCACACCTCACAGGGAGCAGGCACAGCCTCTGGGCAGCCACTCTCACCTCCCACCCTCATGACCTTGCATCTCTTAGCTCTCTGATGTACATGTGAGGGATCCTTTGGGCTCTTGGTCACTTGAAAGCTTTGTTCTATCACTCCAAAGGCCATGAAGATCACTCAGCTAGTTCCAACCCCCCTGCCATGGGCAGAGGAGGAAAAATGAACCCTCTGATTCTTGATAGAATGAGATGCTCACAAGTGCAGATTTGCTGTTAGATTGCTCTTGTGCTCTGCTGGGAGAGGCAGATTACTTCTTTTCCCAAGAGTGCTGACTGCTGCTCCTTCCTCAGCCTGCAGTTGCCCCTGGGAGCGTGCAGAGGGCTGTGAGGAAGGCTCTGGCCGCTGCTTGTGTAAGCTGAACTTCCAGGGAGAAGAGTGTGAAGGTTGTGCTGATGGATTCTATGCTTATCCACTCTGTGTCTGTAAGTACTCCAATCCAAATGCCTCTTTCCCCACGTTTTGAGTGTGCAGTAAAGAATTAACAGTGTCTCTTACCCTTGCCTTGGGTACAACATCTGGCCCTGCAGCTCCAGCTGTTTCCACAGGCTGATAACTGCTCACAGCCCTGAAGGCAGCCTGGTTTGTTGTACAGGACAATGGCTACTTGGAAATCAGAGACACTGCTGCAGCCTGCTGCAGGCAGATGAGCTGGCCAAGCCACTCTCCATCATTTTCCAGCACTCCTGGCTCACTGGAGAGGTCCCAGAGGACTGGAAGCTGCCAGCGTGGTGCCCATCCACAAGCAGGGCAGGTTGGATGAGCCAGGGAATTCCAGGCCTGTCAGCCTGACCTCAGTGCCAGGCAAGATCATGGAACAGTCATCCTGAGTGCAATCACACAGCACTCACAGGATGGCCAAGGGCTCAGGCCCAGCCAGCATGGATTTAGGAAGGGCAGGTCCTGCCTGACCAACCTGATCTCCTTCCATGCCCAGGTGACTGCCTGGTGGCTGTGGGGCAGGCTGTGGATGTGGTCTGCCTGGACTTCAGCAAGGCCTTTGACACTGTCCCCCACAGCAAACTCCTGGCCAAGCTGTCAGCCCCTGGCTGGGACAGCAGCACTCTGAGCTGGGTTAGGAACTGGCTGGAGACTGAGCCCAGAGAGTGGTGGTGAATGGTGCCACAGCCAGCTGGCAGCCAGGCACCAGTGGTGTGCCCAGGGATCAGTGCTGGGCCCTGTGCTCTTTAACATCTTCATTGATGATCTGGATGAGGGCATTGAGTCCATCAGCAGGAAATTTGCAGCTGACACCAAGCTGGGAGCAGGAGTTGATCTGCTGGAGGGTAGAGAGGCTCTGCAGAGGGACCTGGACAGGCTGGACAGATGGGCAGAGTCCAAGGGCAGGAGATTGAACACATCCAAGTGCCAGGTTCTGCACATTGGCCACAACAACCCCAGGCAGAGCTACAGGCTGGGGTCAGAGTGGCTGAGAGCAGCCAGGCAGAGAGGGACCTGGGAGTGCTGGTGGATGGTAGGCTGAACATGAGCCAGCAGTGTGCCCAGGCGGCCAAGAAGGCCAAGGGCATCCTGGCCTGCATGAGGAAGAGTGTGGCCAGCAGGAACAGGGAGGTCATTCTGCCCCTGTACACTGCACTGGTTAGGCCACCCCTTGAGTCCTGTGTCCAGTTCTGGGCTCCTCAGGTTAGGAAGGAGGTTGACTTGCTGGAAGGTGTCCAGAGAAGGGCAAGAAAGCTGGGGAGGGGTCTGGAACACAGCCCTGTGAGGAGGGGCTGAGGGAGCTGGGGTTGCTTAGCCTGGAGAAGAGGAGACTCAGGGGAGACCTCATTGCTCTCTATAGCTCCCTGGGTGGAGGTTGTATACAGGCAGAGGTTGGTCTCTTCTCCCAGGCAAGCAGCACCAGAACAAGAGGACACAGTCTGAGGCTGCACCAGGGGAGGTTTAGGCTGGAGGTTAGGAAGAAGTTCTATACAGGGAGAGTGATTGCCCATTGGGATGTGCTGCCTGGGGAGGTGGTGGAGTCACCATCATTGGAGGTGTTCAGGAGGAGACTTGATGGGGTGCTTGGTGCCATGGGTTAGTTGTTTAGGTGGTGTTGGATTGGTTGATAGGTTGGACTTGATGATCTTGAAGGTCTCTTCCAACCTGGTTTGGTTTATTCTAAATAAAGGTTTATTCTAACTAAAGCCTCACAGCTCTGGGCTCATCTAAGATGTGGAGGCTACAACCTGGCTCTCAGTATCTCATGAACTCCAGTCCTAAAGCCCTGGACAAATGGTTTAACAAGATCTTGGGGTGATTTAGGTACAAAGACCCCTTGGACTGGGAAGTGGAACATAGAATCATGGAATCACAGAGTTGTTTGGGCTGGGAAAGGCCTCTAAGATCATCCAGCCCAACATCAACCCAGCACCACCACGGCCACAGGTTTCCTGAACAGCTCCAGGGATGGAGACTCCAGGGAGCAGGGTTAGAATGGAGCTGAGGAAGAAGTTCCTCAACAGAGAGTGGTGAGACTGTGGCGTAGGCTGCCTGGGGAGGCTGTGGCTGCCTCCTCCCTGGGGGTGTTCAAGGCCAGGTTGGATGAGGCCTTGAGCAACCTGGACTAGTTGAGAGGTGTGTCCCCCTCACGGCAGGGAGGTTGGAGTAGATGATCTCTGAGGTCCCTTCCTACCTAAGCCATTCCATGGTTGTATGGTTCTGAGTGGGATGAGATGCAGGGGAAGCTGCTTGCTGCAGCCAGGTCAGAACCACCCTTGCTGGGTTGTTGTTTCTCAGGCCTGTTAATGAACTGGATGTGTCTGTTTCAAACACACCTCATTGCTGCTTTTCTTTTAAAGACATTGCTGCACAGCCTTTCACTTCTCCAAACCCACCAGATGCTATGGCTGGAGACATAACAGGCAAGTTCTTGGTGTGTTTTTGCCCCTCCTGTCCCTGTTTTCCCCATGTTGCCAGTGGTGCCTGCTCTTCCATGGGGATTTCTGTGGCAGTTTTGCCCCTCTTGGTATTGATCTTGCAGAGAGCCTTTGCTCTTGTCAGGAGGTCATTCTGCCCTGTGCTCAGCACTGCTGAGGCCACACCTGGAGTCCTGTGTCCAGTTCTGGGCTTCTCAGTTTAAGAAGGACATTGAGAGACTTGAAGGTGTCCAGAGAAGGGCAAGAAAGCTGGGGAGGGGTCTGGAGCACAGCCCTGTGAGGAGAGGCTGAGGGAGCTGGGGTTGTTTAGCCTGGAGAAGAGGAGGCTCAGGGGAGACCTTCTTGCTCTCTCTAACTCCCTGAAGGGAGGTTGGAGCCAGGTGGGGGTTGGTCTTTTCTCCCAGGCAAGCAGTACCAGAACAAGAGGACACAGTCTCAAGCTGTGCCAGAGGAGGTTTAGGCTGGAGGTGAGGAGAAAGCTCTTCCCATCAAGAGAGATTGGCCCTTGGGATGTGCTGCCCAGGGAGGTGGTGGAGTCCCCATCCCTGGAGGTGTTGAAGAGGGGATTGGATGTGGCACTTGGAGCCATGGTTTAGTTACTCAGAAGGTGTTGGGTGGTAGCTTGCACTTGATGATCTTTGAGGTGTTTTCCAACCTTGTTGATTCTCTGATTCTATGATGTTGCCATGTTTCTATGAAGCACTCCAGTGGGACTGATTTGGGGAAGACTGATGGATTGTTATGCACCCATTGTGTTCCTTTCTTTTCCTTTCCTTCCCTGTTGTACCTAGCAGGTGGCTGCAGCCCAGGACGCTTCGGCCCCCGGTGCCTGCGTAAGTGCCATCATTCCCTCGCTGCTCAGGGCTGTGCTCTGCAGGCAGTGCCAGCCTTGGCCTCCAGCTGAGGGAGCAGCTCCAGGCTGCAACACTGCCAACACTGCAACATGGCACAGCAATGTGCCCTGGGGGCCAAGAAGGCCAATGGGGTCCTGGGGTGCAGCAGAGGAGTGTGGCCAGCAGAGCCAGGGAGGTTCTCCTCCTCCTCTGCTCTGCCCTGGGGAGACCTCACCTGGAGTACTGCATCCAGGTCTGGGCTCCCCAGCTCAGGAGGGACAGGGATCTGCTGGGGAGAGTCCAAGGGAGGCTCCAAGGATGCTGAAGGGACTGCAGCACTGCCTGGGGAGGAGAGGCTGAGGGACCTGGGGGTGTTTAGTCTGGAGAGGAGAAGACTGAGAGGGATCTGATCAATGCCTATCAATAGCTGAGGGCTGTGGGTCAGGAGGGAGGGGAGGGACAGGCTCTGCTCAGTTGCACCCTGGGATAGGACAATAAGCAATGGATGTAAGCTGCAGCACAGGAGGTTCCACCAACTTCTTGACTGTGAGGGTCCCAGAGCCCTGGAGCAGGCTGCCCGGAGAGGTTGTGGAGTCTCCTTCTCTGAAGCCTTTCCAGCCCTGTCTGGATGTGTTCCTGTGCAGCCCTTTTCCCCTCTCCCTTTCCCTCTCCCTGTTACCCTTTCCCTTTGCCCCCCACCTCCTCTCCTCCCCTGAAATCTATCTCTCTCCTCATTTCCAGCCTGTGAATGTAACCTGTTGGGATCCCAGCCTGAGGTCTGTGATGTTTCTGGGAGGTGTCTTTGTCGCTCTGGAGTAGCTGGAGAGCAGTGTGACAGATGCCAGCCTGGCCACCACTCCTTCCCTGCCTGTCCAGGTGAGTCTGCCCTCTGCATCTGCAGCACCAAACAGGCCCCCAGAGCCAGGGCAGCTTTTCAGGTGCTGGTTTTGCAGTGGCCAAAACAATGCTCACAGCACTTAGGGGGCAAGGGACTCTTGGGCTCTACAGTGAAATCACAGAGTCAGAGAACGGACCTTGGAGGTCATCTAGGTACAGCAGCTTGCTCAAGGCCTCAGCCAGCCTTGATTTCAACACTTCCAGGCTTGGAGCCTCCACAGCTTTCCTGGGACACCTGTTCCCATGTCTCACCACCCTCATGAGCCTCAGGGCCTCATCCAACCTGGCCATGAACACCTCCAGGAAGGAGATGTCCACAGCCTCCCTGGGCAGCCTAGTTCCAGAGTCTCACCACCCTCACACTGAAGAGCAACTTCCTCAGCTCCAGTCTAACCTTATTCTCCCTCAGCTTCAAACCATTCCCCCTTGCCTGTTGCTAGACACCCTCATGAGAAGTCCCTCTGCATCCTTCCTGCAGGATTCCTTCAGGTCCTGGCAGGCAGCTCTGAGGTCCCCTTGGAGCCTTCTCCTCTCCAGGCTGAACACCCCCAGCTCCCTCAGCCTGTGCTCACAGCAGAGCTGCTCCAGCCCTTGGAGCATCCTTGTGGCCTCCTCTGCTCTCACTCCAGCAGCTCTGAGTCCTTCTTGTGCTGGGGACACCAGAGCTGGAGGCAGGATTGGAGGTGAGGTCTGAGCAGAGCAGAGCCCAGGGGCAGAATCCCCTCTCTTGCCCTGCTGTTCACCCTGCTCTGGCTGCAGCCCAGGCTCTGCTTTGCACTCTGGGCTGCCTGAGCACAGAACTCTAACCATTATATATTTGTGTGGGTTGGACTGAATGAGGTAGCAGTCTGAAGCAGATCAAAGCTGTGCTGAATGCATTTGAACTTCTACCATCAAAGGCTGGAGAGTGACACAGAAGCTTAAAAGAGCATGGAAAAACAAATTGCAAATGACAGAGTGGTTAGAGATAGATGAAAGTAATCAGAGACAGGCAGGGGGAGTGCTGAAAGCTGCTGAAGCTCACAGCTTGTTCTGTTAATCAGCTGCTGTGGAAATGGGAACCAATGCAGCACAGAATCATAGAATCAACCAGGTTGGAAAAGACCTCAGAGATCATCAAGTCCAACCTATGACCCAATACCTAACACCTCCTGACAACTACACCATGGCTCCAAGTGCCACATCCAATCCCCTCTTGAACACCTCCAGGGATGGGGACTCCACCACCTCCCTGGGCAGCACGTCCCAGTGGCCAATCAAGAGAGCAATGAGGTCTCCCCTGAGCCTCCTCTTCTCCAGGCTAAGCAACCCCAGCTCCCTCAGCCTCTCCTCACAGGGCTGTGCTCCAGACCCCTCCCCAGCTTTCTTGCCCTTCTCTGGACACCTTCAAGTCTCTCAATGTCCTTCTTGAACTGAGGAGCCCAAAACTGGACACAGGACTCAAGGTGTGGCCTCAGCAGTGCTGAGCACAGGGCACAAGGACTTCCCTGCTCCTGCTGGCCACACTCTTCCTGATGCAGGCCAGGATGCCCTTGGCCTTCTTGGCCCCCTGGGCACACTGCTGGCTCATGTTTAGGCAGCTGTCAATCAGCACCCCCTGGATCCCTTCCAGCCTGATTCAAGTTGTGAATCTTAATTCCACAAGCTGACACCAGTGGCCTGCAGCCATCAGCACATCACACACACAGCTCCTGAAGGGTGTGAGTCTAAAAGTCCACTCAGACTGGATCACCTCCTGCAGGCTGGAGCTTCTCCTGCAGTTACCAGTATTCTAGGCCAACAGCTGCACCACAGACATGTCACTGGACTGAAATGATGCTGGGTGTCACACAGGGTCACTCTTTCCAGGTACATGAGTGGGAGCCCACCTGGGACTCTCAGCTACTGCAGGTGCAGCCCAAGTGTTGCAGTGAATCACTTGGATTTTACACTGACAGAGAGAGGAATGTCAAACAGACTCTGGCCTGCCTTCCCACTCTCATGTCCCTGCTTCCCCCTTGGGTTCCTCCTTCTGCCTCAGCCAAGGCCTTCTGCCTTTCTTGTGTTTATTTCAAAGATGCCTGGAAAAAATGTGGAGCTTGCTAGGAAGTCAAGTGTCAGAGAAAGATAAACACTGGAGCTTCCAAACCCATCATCTACAGCAGGGGCCACCTCCTTGTGCTGCATTCTGTCCCCACTCCACAGCACTGAGTTGTTTACAGGCTTTGCTACCAGCCCTAGGGAGCTGTGGTAGCTTCAGGCTGTGCCTAGGACAAATTTTCCACAGATCTTGAGCAGAAAGTGATAGGAGGTAAACAGATCACCACTGGGTGCAAAAGGGAAAGTCATGGTAAGGGCTGAATCAGAGAATCACAGAATCAACCAGCTTGGAAGAGACCTCAGAGATCATCAATGCCAACCTATCACCCAACACCTCCTGACAATTAAACCATGGCACCAAGTGCCACATCCAATCCCCTCTGGAACACCTCCAGGGATGGGGACTCCACCACCTCCCTGGGCAGCACATCCCAATGGCTAACAACTCTCTCTGGGAAGAACTTTCTCCTCACCTCCAGCCTAAACCTCCCCTGGCACAGCTTCAGACTGTGTCCTCTTGTTCTGCTGCTGCTTGCCTGGCAGAAGAGACGAACCCCCACCTGGCTACAACCTCCCTTCAGGGAGTTGGAGAGAGCAAGAAGGTCTCTCCTGAGCCTCCTCTTCTGCAGGCTAAGCAACCCCAGCTCCCTCAGCCTCTCCTCACAGGGCTGTGCTTCTGATGAGCCACTGGAACAGGTTGCCCAGGGAGGTCATGGGTGTCCCTTCCCTGGAGCTGTTAATGCCAAGTGGGATGAGGCCTTGAGCAAGCTGGGCTGGTGGAAGGTGCCCCTGCCCATGGCAGGGGGTTGGAACACAAGGATCTTTAAGGTCCCTTCCAATCCAAATAATTCTGTGATTCTAACTCTCTCTTTCTTCTCCTCCTTTGCTCTGCTGGCTCTGGTGCTTCTGCTGGCTTTGCTGACCTTGGCTGTGTTCTTCTTGTGGCTAAGTACTAAGAGCCTACTCTCTGCTCTGCTCTCTCCTTTGCCTTGCACAGGGTGGAAAGGAGCAGGGAGGGGAAGCTATTAGTAGTCCCTTGGTTTTGTCCTGGGGAGGTTCTTGTGCTGGTTATAAATGGTATCTATATTTAAACCTTGTCTGTTTTGTACATATTCATAGTTTCATAGTTTCATTCAGGGTTGGAAGGGACCACAAGGATCATCCAGTTCCAACCCCCCTGCCATGGGCAGGGACACCCCACACTACATCAGCCTGGCCACAGCCTCATCCAGCCTGGGCTTAAACACCTCCAGGGACAGGGCCCCAACCACCTCCCTGCACAACCCATTCCAGGGCTTCACCACTCTCCTGGGGAAGAACTTCCTCCTCCCCTCCAGCCTGAATCTCCCCACCTCCAGCTTCATTCCATTCCCCCTAGTCCTATCACTACCTGAGATCTTGAGAAGTCCTTCCCCAGCCTTCCTGTAGGCCCCCTTCAGATACTGGAAGGCTATTCATTGCATTCCACATTTTAGATTGTAGTTGTGCTTGTCAATCCAGCTGCAGTTGCTTTCAGCTGAGCTGCTCTGGCAGGTTTATGCTAGGAGGGCCCACCACAGGAATCAAGCTTCTCTTTAGTTCTAAAAGGCAGGAGCAGAGAGAGCAGCTCTGCCTGCAGCAGCAGCAGCAGCAAATGAGCTTCAGATCTGCCTCCTTCTGCAGATGATGACTCCAAACAGCAGCAGCAGCAGGCTGGGCTGCTCCCTTCCCACCACAGTATGCAGAAGGGCAAGAAAGCTGGGGAGGGGTCTGGAGCACAACCCTGTGAGGAGAGGCTGAGGGAGCTGGGGTTGCTTAGCCTGGAGAAGAGGAGGCTCAGGGGAGACCTTCTTGCTCTCTGCAACTCCCTGAAGGGAGGTTGTAGCCAAGTGGGGGTTGGTCTCTTCTCCCAGGCAAGCAGCAGCAGAACAAGAGGACACAGTCTCAAGCTGTGCCAGGGGAGGTTTAGGCTGGAGGTGAGGAGAAAGTTCTTCCCAGAGAGAGTTGTTGCCCATTGGGATGTGCTGCCCAGGGAGGTGGTGGAGTCCCCATCCCTGGAGGTGTTCCAGAGGGGATTGGATGTGGCACTTGGTGCCATGGTTTAGTCCTGAGGTCTGTGGTGCCAGGTTGGACTTGGAGATCTTTGAGGTCACCAGCCTTGGTGATTCTGTGATACTCTGATTCTGTGATTCTGTGATCATTGCTCTGTTGTTCTTTTTCTTCCAATTTCTTCAAGGTGTCAGCAGTGAGTGTGACCCCTCAGGGAGCCTTGCTTCTCCTTCTGTAAGTATCCTCCCATGGCAGGTAACCTGTTGATGATTCCTGTGTGTTTGCTCAACACATTCAGTCCATTGCCCAGGGCCTGGAGTCTGAAAGAATTGCAGGGGTTTATTTACTCATGCAAATAAGTGCAAGAGTGGAGTTAATCAGAGAAAGAAACTTTGTGTTTGGTTCTTTGCTTGTATCAGAGCAATTAGCTGGTGGGGTTGAGGGTTTATGTTCTGTGTATGAATATGCATCCTCTTGGTGTCTCCTTGGTGTGCTAGGACACTAATCCAGGCATGAGATGTGCATAGAAGCCTCTGCATGTCTCAGAGATCTTCTGCATCTAGTTTCACACAGAATCACAAAGAATCACACACACACAGAAACATCAAGGTTGGAAGAGACCTCAAAGATCACCAAGTCCAACCTGGCACCACAGACCTCATGACTAAACCATGGCACCAAGTGCCACCTCCAATCCCCTCTTGAACACCTCCAGGCATGGTGACTCTACCACCTCCCTGGGCAGCACATTCCAACAGGCCAGCTCAGCCCCAATTTATCCTGCACACAGGAGTTCCCTCTGTGTGGCTGTTGCTCTTTCACTCCTCTTGGCTGTAATACAGCAGAGAAACCACACTCATTGCTCAGTGTGTAGTGAAGAAGATCTAGAGGGTAAGTCTGAGCAGTGGAAGAAGCATCTCTGTAGGCTCAGCTATATAGCTGTGTGTATCTTATAACAACAAAGGAAGGAGTCAATATGAGAAGGAATAATTCTGAGCAGTGGAAGAAGAGTCTGTGTAGGCTCATGTGTACAGCTGTGTGTGTCTTCCACCATCAAAGGAAGGAGTCAATATGAGACGGAATAATTCTGAGCAGTGGAAGGAGCATCTGTGTAGGCTCAGGTGTCCAGCTGTCTCTCTCTTCCACCATCAAAGGAAGGAGTAAATGTGAGAAGGAATAATTCTGAGCAGTGCAAGAAGTGTAGGCTTAAGTATACAGCTGTGTGTGTCTTCCACCAACAGAGGAAGGAGTAAATATCAAAAGGAGTAATAATTCTGAGCAGTGGAAGAAGCATCTCTGTAGGCTCATGTGTCCAGCTATGTCTCTCTTCCACCAGCAAAGGAAGGAGTCAATATGAGAAGGAGTAAGTCTGAGCAGTAGAAGCAGCATCTCTGTAGGCTCATGTGTCCAGCTAAGTCTATCTTCCACTAACAAAGGAAGGAGTCAATATGAGAAGGAATAATTCTGAGCAGTGGAAGGAGTATCTGTGTAGGCTTAGGTATACAGCTGTGTGTGTCTTCCACCAACAGAGGAAGGAGTAAATATGAGAAGGAGTAAGTCTGAGCAGTAGAATCAGCATCTCTGTAGGCTCATGTGTCCAGCTATGTCTCTCTTCCACCAGCAAAGGAAGGAGTAAATGTCAAAAGGAATAATACTTCTGAGCAGGGGAAGGAGCATCTGTGTAGGCTTAGGTATACAGCTGTGTGTGTCTTCCACCAACAGAGGAAGGAGTAAATATGAAAAGGAATAAGTCTAAGCAGTAGAAGAAGCATCTCTGTAGGCTCATGTGTCCAGTTATGTCTCTCTTCCACCATCAAAGGAAGGAGTAGATATGAGAAGGAATAATTCTGAGCAGTGGAAGGAGCACCTCTGTGGGCTCAGGTGTCCAGCTGTGTCTCTCTTCCACTAACAAAGGAAGGAGTAAATATGAGAAGGAATAATTCTGAGCAGTAGAAGAAGCATCTCCTTAGGGTCATGTGTCCAGCTGTGTCTGTCTTCCACCATCAAAGGAAGGAGTAAATATGAGAAGGAATAATTCTCAGCAGTGGAAGGAGCACCTCTGTAGGCTCAGGTGTCCAGCTATGTGTGTCTTCCACCAGCAAAGGAAGGAGAAAATACCAGAGGGAATCAGTCTGAGCAGTGGAAGAAGCATGTCTGTAGGCTCATGTGCATCTTCCACCAAGAAAGGAAGGAGTAAATATGAAAAGGAGTAAGTCTGAGCAGTGGAAGAGGCATCTCTGTAGGCTCATGTGTATCTCCCACCAGCAAAGGAAGGAGTAACTATCAGAAGGAGTAAGTCTGAGCAGTGGAAGAGGCATCTCTGTAGGCTCATGTGTATCTCCCACCAGCAAAGGAAGGAGTAACTATCAGAAGGAGTAAGTTTGAGCAGTGGAAGAAGCATCTCTGTAGGCTCATGTGTATCTCCCACCAGCAAAGGAAGGAGTAACTATCAGAAGGAATGATTGTATTGAAGGAAAGTTGCTTTTAACCTTTGTTCAATGCAGTTAATACCTAAAGACAGCTCTTCAAAAGGCTATAAGAGAATTGGAAAGGATGTAAGTTGGCACAGAGAGAGTAAGTCAGACATGGAAGACGAATGCAAGGTGCAACAATCCTCTGCTGATGGTGTGAGACAGACAAAACTGTTTCAGCAGCCTCAGCCTCCCTGCAGCTGTGTGAGGCAGTCAGCTGCCTCAGCTGTTCACTGGTTCAGGTCATTCCCAGCAGTGTGTCTTCATGGAACAAATGAACCCATTTTAACTGCTTTCTGTCACCAGGGCTTCTGTCAATGTCTTCAGCACGTTGAAGGTCCTACCTGTAGTAAATGCAAGCCCTTGTACTGGAACCTGGCCAAAGAAAACCCTGAGGGATGCACAGGTACAGCTTCTTCATGGCATAATTCTTTGGCTTATGGAATGTGTTCACTTCTGTGGAAAGTCAGCCTCAGTGCCCCATCTCTGGTGCTCAGTGAGTTTCACAGCTCCTGTTAACAGCCTGGGGATTGTGCTACTGAATGGGAACAACAAATGACCCATTAGAAGGCCAAGGGCAGCCTGGAGTGCATTAGAAGGGCTGTGGGGAGTAGATCAAGAGAGGTTCTCCTCCCCCTCTACCCTGCCCTGATGAGGCCATATCTGGAATATTGTGTCCAGTTCTGGGCCCCTCTCTCCAAGAAGGACCTCAGGGAACTGCTTGAGAGAGTCCAGCACAGAGGCACAGAGCTGCTGCAGGCCATGGAACATCTCCCTGTGAGCACAGGCTGAGGGAGCTGGGAACAGAGGAGCCTGAGGGCTGCCCTCACTGCTGGGGGTGAAGCTTTGCAGGGCTGGAGCCAGGCTCTGCTCAGGGATGGCCAAGCACAGCACAAGGGGCACTGGGGACAAGCTGGAGCAGAGGAGCTGCCAGGGGAACAGGAGGGGAAACTTTGTCTCTGTGAGGGTGCTGAGCCCTGGAGCAGGCTGCCCAGAGAGGTTGTGGAGTCTCCTGCTCTGGAGGCTTTCCAACCCCACCTGGATGTGTTCTGTGTGCCCTGCCCTGGGTGATGCTGCTCTGGCAGGGGGGTTGGACTGGATGATCTCCAGAGGTCACACTCTGTGCTTCTGTGAACCCAACAGTTACTTTTAGAAATGAAAACCATGGGCAGTGCTGGCCCAAGGTGTGCTCTGGGTTACAGTGGTGTGTATCTCATACAGCCCTCTGGGGGTTCTACTGAAGTGAGACAGGATTGCTGCCTTTA
This sequence comes from Melanerpes aurifrons, assembly GCA_011125475.1. Classification (NCBI taxonomy): domain Eukaryota; kingdom Metazoa; phylum Chordata; class Aves; order Piciformes; family Picidae; genus Melanerpes; species Melanerpes aurifrons. Next base: position 405,755 of record WWNC01000125.1, on the reverse strand, counting down.
ACACTGAACCCTGGACCTGCCATACTGTGTAGCCAATGAGCTGTGCTTGCATTTCATGGAATCATAGCATTGTCAGGGCTGGAAGGGACCCCAAGGACCATCCAGTCCCAACCCCCCTGCCATGGGCAGGGACACCTCACACTACAGCAGGTTGCTCACAGCCACCTCCAGCCTGGCTGCAAACACCTCCAGGCAGGAGGCTTCCACCACCTCCCTGGGCAACCTGTGCCAGGCTCTCACCACCCTCATGGGGAAGAACTTCATCCTAACATTCAGTCTGAATCTCCCCATTTCTAGGATTATTTTCCATCCCCCCCAGTCCTATCCCTCCCTGACACCCTCAAAAGTCCCTCCCCAGCTTTCTTGGAGCCCCCTGCAGATCCTGGAAGGCCACAATGAGGTCTCCTGGGAGCCTTCTCCTCTCCAGCCTGCACAACCCCAACTCTCTCAGGCTGTCCTCGTAGGAGAGCAGCTCCAGCCCTCTGCTCATCTGAATGTTTCCAAGCACTTGTAAACCCAAACTCAAGACCATTTCTGCTAAACACAGGTTAGAGCACTTCAAAACACAGCAGTAAATCAGTCACACATGGGATCACAGAATGGCTTTGTATGGATCGTCTACTCCAACCCCCTGGCCATGGGCAGGGACACCTCCCACCAGCACAGCTTGCTCAAGGCCTCATCCAGCCTGGCCTGGAACACCTCCAGGCAGGAGGCAGCCACAGCCTCCCTGGGCAGCCTGTGCCAGTGTCTCACCATCCTCACTGCAAAGAATTTCTTCCTCATCTCCAGTCTCATCCTCCCCTCTTCCACCTTCAATCTGTTGGCCCTCATCCTGTCATTCCCAGCCCTTGCCACTAGTCCCTCCCCTGCTCTCCTGGAGCCCTTCAGGTAGTGGAAGGCTGCTCTAAGGTCTCCCTGCAGCCTTCTCTTCTCCAGGCTGAACAGCCCCAACTCTCCCAGCCTGTCCCCACAGGGGAGATTCTGCAGCCGGAGTCCAGAGTCTCAGCACACTTGTACTGAAGAACTTCTTCCTCAGCTCCAGCTTCTCCCTCAGCTTCAAACCATTCCCCCTTGGCCTGGCTCCAGACACCCTCAGCAAAAGTCTCTCTGCAGCCTTCCTGTAGGACCTCCTCAGGTCCTGGCAGGCAGCTCTGAGGTGCCCCTGGAGCCTTCTCCTCTCCAGGCTGCACAGCCCCAGCTCCCTCAGCCTGTGCTCACAGCAGAGCTGCTCCAGCCCTTGGAGCATCCTTGTGGCCTCCTCTGCACTCACTCCAGCAGCTCTGTGTCCTTCCCATGCTGGGGACACCAGAGCTGGAGGCAGGATTGGAGGTGAGGTCTAAGCAGAGCAAAGCCCAGGGGCAGAATCCCCTCTCTTGCCCTGCTGCCCACCCTGCTCTGGCTGCAGCCCAGCACACAGCTGCCTGCAGGGCTGCAGGAGGCACTGCTGGCTCCTGGGGAGTGCTCAGCACCCAACATCCTATCTACTTTGCTTTTCCTTCTCACCTTGTGGCTCATAGACAGGTTTGAGTTGGAAGGGACCTGCAAAGCTCACCCAGTCCAACCCCCTGCAGTCAACAGGGACATCCTCCACAGATCAGGCTGCTCAGAACCTTGTTGAGCCTGACCCTGAGTATCTCCAGGGATGAGGCTTCCACCACCTCCCTGGGCAGCCTGTGCCAGGCTCTCACCTCACTGCAAAGAATTTCTTCCCCATCTGCAGTCTCAATCTCCCCTCTTCCAGCTTGTGGCAGTATCCATCTGCTTCTCTGAACCTTCCAGCAGTAAACCCCAGCTGGTTGTGCAGTGGTTCAAAGCTGCAGGTTGAGGGTGGGTTGGTTTTCCTGCAAGGTGTTTGGGACAGACAAAATGCATCTTGTCTTGTTTTTATCTATGCAGCCTGCCAGTGTGATGTGAGAGGAACACTGAGTGGAGTTGGAGAGTGCCAGCAGGTAAGGCCAGGCATGAATTAAATGGATTTTTGTGAGGTAAATTGTTGTAGCAGTTGGTTGAGGCAGAAATCCTGGTACTGATGAATTCTTTTGCACATACCTTGGCAAGGCAAAGGTTTTAGGCAGGAGTTTTGGCTGTCCTGGAGAGGTGCAGAAGTTCTGACCATTTGTCCTCATTCTGAGTTCATGGATTTCCAGTCTGCTCCTTGAAGATGGTAGATGGCAGGTGTCCAGGGAGTATAGAATACTTTGGGGTTGGAAGGCACCTTAATGATCATCTAGTTCCAACTCCCTGCCATGGGCGGGGATGCCTCCACCCAACCCAGCTTGCTCAAGGCCTCATAGAGCCATAGAATTGTCAGAGTTGGAAGGGACCTCAAGAATCATCCAGTTCCAACCCCCTGCCATGGGCAGGGACACCTCACACTAGATCAGAATAATAGCATCATAGAATTGTTGGGGTTGGATGAGACCTCAAGGATCATCCAGTTCCAACCCCCTGCCATGGGCAGGGATGCCTCCTCCCAGCCCAGCTTGCTCATGGCCTCATAGAGCCATAGAATTGTTGGGGTTGGAGGGGACCTCAAGGATCATCCAGTTCCAACCCCCTGCCATGGGCAGGGACACCTCACACTAGATCAGAATAATAGCATCATAGAATTGTTGGGGTTGGATGAGACCTCAAGGATCATCCAGTTCCAACCCCCTGCCATGGGCAGGGATGCCTCCTCCCAGCCCAGCTTGCTCAAGGCCTCATAGAGTCATAGAATTGTTGGGGTTGGAATAGACCTCAAGGATCATCCAGTTCCAACCTCCTACCATGGGCAGGGACACCTCACACTAGATCAGAATCATAGAGCCATAGAATTATTGGGATTGGAAGAGACCTCAAGGATCATCCAGTTCCAACCCCCTACCATGGGCAGGGATGCCTCCTCCCAGCCCAGCTTGCTTAAGGCCTCATAGAGTCATAGGATTGTTGGGGGTTGGAAGAGACCTCAAGGATCATCCAGTTCCAACCTCCTACCATGGGCAGGGACACCTCACACTAGATCAGAATCATAGAGCCATAGAATTATTGGGATTGGAAGAGACCTCAAGGATCATCCAGTTCCAACCCCCTGCCATGGGCCCCAGGGACACCTCACACTAGATCAGAATCATAGAACCATAGAATTGTTTGGGTTGGAAGAGACCTCAAGGATCATCCAGTTCCAACCCCCTGCCATGGGCCCCAGGGACACCTCACACTAGATCAGAATCATAGAACCATAGAATTGTTTGGGTTGGAAGGGATCTCAAGGATCATCCAGTTCCAATCCCCTGCCATGGGCAGGGATGCCTCACACTAGATCAGAATAATAGCATCATAGAGTTGTTGGGGTTGGAAGAGACCTCAAGGATCATCCAGTTCCAATCCCTTGCCATGGGCAGGGACACCTCACACTAGATCAGAATCATAGAATCATAGAATTGTTGGGGTTGGATGAGACCTCAAGGATCACCTGGTTCCAGCCCCCTGCCATGGACAGGGATGCCTCTTCTCAGCCCAGCTTGCTCAAGGCCTCATAGAATCATATAACCGTAGAATTGTTGTGGTTGGAAGGGACCTCAAGGATCATCCAGTTCCAACCCCCCTGCCATGGGCAGGGACACCTCACACTAGATCAGAATCATAGAACCATAGACTTGTTTGGGTTGGAAGGGATCTTCAGGATCATCCAGTTCCAATCCCCTGCCATGGACAGGGATGCCTCTTCCCAGCCCAGCTTGCTCAAGGCCTCATAGAGCCATAGAATTGTTGGGGTTGGAGGGGACCTCAAGGGTCATCCAGTTCCAACCCCCTGCCATGGGCAGGGACACCTCACACTAGATCAGAATCATAGCATCATAGAGTTGTTGGGCTGGAATAGACCTCAAGGATCATCCAGTTCCAACGCCCTGCCCTGTGCCTCCTCCCAGCCCAGCTTGCTCAAGGCCCCATCCACCCTGGCCTTCAGCACTGCCAGGCTTGGAGCCTCCACCACTTCTCTGGGCAACCTGTTGCTCTTTTGTGTCAAGATTTGAATGTTTTCCCTCTTTAGACTTAGAGGGGATTGAAAGATTCAGGTTCTGCAAAAGGTGCTGGGACCTGTCTGATGAGCTTCCTTTCTTGCCAGGCAAATGGACATTGCCACTGCAAAGCAAATGTTTGTGGGGGTTCCTGTGACACTTGCCAAGCTGGGTTTCATGCTCTCCAAGACAAGAATTACTTTGGCTGCCAAGGTAAAGTGCTGGGGCTCCTTAGTAGAGAATCAGAGAATCACTGAGGTTGGAAAGGGACCTTTGAGATCATTGAGTCCAATCATTGTCCCAACACTACCAAGGCTGCTGCTAAAGCATGTCCCTGACAGCCACAGCTACACTTTGGTTTGGAATGCTTGCAGGGATGGTGACTCCAGCACCTCCCTGGGCAGCCTGTGGGCCTGACCACTCTTAAAGGGAAGAAGTTTTTCCTAATACCCAACCTAAACCTTCCCTGGCACAACTTGAGGCCTTTTTCTTTCATCCTTATTGCTTGTTACCTGTGACTGACCCCCACCTGGCTCCAGCTCCTCTCAGGGAGCTGCAGAGAGCAATGAGGTCTCCCTCCACACTCAACACCCCCAGCTCCCTCAGCTGCTCCTCCCCAACCCTCTTCTCCAGACCCTTCCCCAGCTCTGTTGTCCTTCTCTGGACCTGCTCCAGCCTCTCAATGTCCTCCTTGGAGTGAGGGATCCAAAACTGAGCCCAGCACTCAAGCTGTGGCCTCCCCAGTGCCCAGCACAGGAGCAGGAGAACACTTTCAGTGGAAAGAGTTTGCTAAGGGAGGTAAAACCTAAGTGTGGGCTCAGCAGTGCTGAGCAGAGAGCCATTTTGCTTCCTGCCTTAGACCTTGATACTAGAAGTGCCCTTTAGTGTCTGCCCCAAGTCCTGTGTCCTCCAGAAATTCACTCAGTGGTGTTGTCCAGCATGGTTAAAAGTTTCCAGGTGCTGTTCTGTGAGCACTTGTGCTCTTGGGAGCCAGTTTGGTAGGATGAATTAAGCATGGGAGAAGCAGCAGAGGCTGCAGAAGTCACACCTCATCGTTTTCCTAAGGTGGATTTTGGGCTCTGGGTTGTTTGCAGTTGTTCATTGTGGTATTGTTGTAATTCTGCCTCGTTGGGTCCACCTCTGAAGGGCTCTGCTGCACATCTGTGGCATGGCTCAGGGCTTGTGGGTTTGGAAAAACACTGCCTCCTGTCACCTGCCAGGGAGGAATAAAGCAGGCAGCCACAAAGATGGGAAGGCAGAAAGAGGGCAGCTGCTCCATGTGTGGGGAAGAGGCTGAGGGGCTGTCCTGGTCTGGAGAGGGAAAGGGCCTCAGTTCTTTGGAACATTCCCCTGTCATGAAATTAGAGGCACAAATGAGGCCCAAATATCAACAGCCCTGGAGGCTATTTATGAACAGAATAGAGTGGATGGAACAGAAGAAGGGAGAGAGAGAGGGGGGAAATAGGGAGAGAGAGGGGGGGGAGAGGGGGAGAGAAGAGGAAAGGAATTATATTAACAGAAGAAGGGAGAGAGAGTGGGAAAGAGAGAGAGAGAGGAAAGGAATTATATTGACAGAAGAAGAGAGAGAGAGAGAAAAAAAGAGAGGGAGAAGAGGAAAGGAATTATATTGACAGAAGAAAGGGGAGAGAGAGGAAGGAGAAGAGGGAGAGAGAAGAGGAAAGGAATTATGTTGACAGAAGAAGGGAGAGAGAGAGGGAAAAAGAGAGGGAGAAGAGGAAAGGAATTATATTGACAGGAGAAAGGGGAGAGAGAGGGAAAAAGAGAGGGAGAAGAGGAAAGGAATTATATTGACAGAAGAAAGGGGAGAGAGAGGGAAAAAGAGAGGGAGAAGAGGAAAGGAATTATATTGACAGAAGAAAGGGGAGAGAGAGGGAAAAAGAGAGGGAGAAGAGGAAAGGAATTATATTGACAGAAGAAAGGGGAGAGAGAGGGAGGAGAGGGAGAGAGGGGAGGAAAGGAATTATATTAACAGAAGAAAGGGGAGAGAGAGAGGGGAAAGAGAAGAGGGAGAAAGAAGAGGAAAGGAATTATATTGTCAGAAGAAAGGGGAGAGAGGAAAGAGAAGAGGGAGAGAGAAGAGGAAAGGAATTATTGACAGAAGAAGGGAGAGAGAGAGAGGGAAGAAGAGAGAGAGAGAGAGAAGAGGAAAGGAATTATATTGACAGAAGAGGGGAGAGCAAGAGGGGGAGAATGGGGAGAGAGAAGAGGAAAGGACTTATATTGCCACCCCCAAGTCGGTTTGGCTCTGTGGAGGAAGGCTGCTGCTGCTTTGGTGTGGAGGAGAGGTCATCCTTGTTGGCTGTGCTGTCCTCTGCTGGAGGAGAGGAGGGAGAGATTCCAAAGTCCAAGCCCTTCTCTGAGCAGCCTTTTCAGCTCCATGAGTCGCAGCAGGCAGAACTTTAGGACATGGAAAGAGTGTTCCTCCTGGTCTGCTGCCTGCAGGCTCCCTGGTGATGTCTTTTCTCCTGTCTGTCCTTTTCTCTCCTTGTATTTGCTTCTCCCTTGCTCTTCTCCTGAGCAGGCAGTGCTCAGGGCTCTGATACAGTTTTCAGTCACAGTGTTTTTAGGTGTGTGTCCAGGTGGTGAATCCATTGAACCCTTTCCACCATCCTTCCTTTCCTGGGTAGCTGATGGGTAGAGATGATCCTGCCTGTGCCCATTCCAGGGCGTCCTTACCCAGTGGCATCTGCTCACCATCCCCTCCCTTGGCAGCTGTTGTCTGAGTGAGGAGCAAAGGTGATTTGATCTTTGTGGATTCACATCAAGAGAGACGAGGTTCAGTCTCTTACAGGGGCCCTGCACATAGGAAATGAATCCTTAGTGATGTTTAACTTGTGCAGGCAAGGTGGAGGGGGTTGGGGGTTGTGATAACTGTTATCAGTTTGCTCTCTGACATTTGGCTTGTGGTCTCTGCCTGCCAGGCTGCTGGTGTGACGTTGGAGGAGCCCTCAGCCCGCTGTGTGCTGCACCCTGGGGTGGCTGCCAGTGCCGGGCGCACGTCGTGGGGACCTCCTGTCAGGAGTGAGTCTGCCTGCAGCTCCTTGGAGCCTGTGTCCATCCAGTCCATGTAGTCCTGGGCTTCAGCAAGGCCTTTGACACCATCCCCCACAGCAAACTCCTGGCCAAGCTGTCAGCCCCTGCCTTGGATGGGAGCACACTGCACTGGGTTAGGAACTGGCTGATGGCTGAGCCCAGAGAGTGGTGGTGAATGGTGCCACAGCCAGCTGGCAGCCAGGCACCAGTGGTGTGCCCCAGGGATCAGTGCTGGGCCCTGTGCTCTTTAACATCTTCATTGATGATCTGGATGAGGGCATTGAGTCCATCAGCAGTAAATTTGCAGCTGACACCAAGCTGGGGAGGGGTCTGGAGCACAGCCCTGTGAGGAGAGGCTGAGGGAGCTGGGGTTGCTTAGCCTGGAGAAGAGGAGGCTCAGGGGAGACCTTCTTGCTCTCTGCAACTCCCTGCAGGGAGGTTGTAGCCAGGTGGGGGTTGGTCTCTTCTCCCAGGCAAGCAGCAGCAGAACAAGAGGACACAGTCTCAAACTGTGCCAGGGGAGGTTTAGGCTCATAGAATCATAGAGTCACAGAACTGTCAGGGCTGGAAGGGACCTCAAGGCTCAGCCAGTCCCAACCCCCTGCCATGGGCAGGGACACCTCACACTACAGCAGGTTGCTCACAGCCACCTCCAGCCTGGCTGCAAACACCTCCAGGCAGGAGGCTTCCACCACCTCCCTGAGCAACCTGTGCCAGGCTCTCACCATCCTCCTGGGGAACAACTTCTTCCTCACAGCCAATCTCAATCTCCCCACTTCTAGTTTTGCTCCATCCCCCCCAGTCCTATCCCTCCCTGACACCCTCAAAAGTCCCTCCCCAGCTTTCTTGGAGCCCTGCAGATCCTGCAAGGCCACAATGAGGTCTCCTGGGAGCCTTCTCCTCTCCAATCTGCACGACCCCAACTCTCTCAGGCTGTCTCCAGAGCAGAGCAGCTCCAGCCCTCTGCTCCTCCTCCTGGCCCTTCTCTGGACACCTTCCAGCCCCTCCAGATCCTTCCTGGCACAGAGGCTCCAGAGCTGGCCCCAGAGCTGCAGCTGTGGTCTCAGCAGAGTGGAGCAGAGCGGCAGAATCCCCTCCCTGGCCCTGCTGGCTATGCTCATGCTCACTGCTTTGTGCTGTTAGGTGTAGACCACATGGCAGCTGCTGATCCTTTGTTGTTTATCTCCTTGACAGGCCTGAAAAAAACTACTTCTTCCCTGATCTGCACCACATGAAGTATGAGGTTGAAGATGGCACCACTGCCAGGGGCATGGGAATTCGCTTTGGCTATGATCCTCAGGAGTTTCCAGGCTTCAGTTGGAGAGGATATGCCCAGATGTCCTCCATACAAGTAAGCTTCCAGTTCAGCCAAGGCTCTGGGGGTGAAAGCATAGACCAGGCTGGATGAGGCTCTGGGCAGGCTGATCTAGTGTGGGGTGTCCCTGCCCATGGCAGGGGGGTTGGAACTGGATGATCCTTGTGGTCCCTTCCAACCCTGACTGATGCTATGATATGTGTGTGTCTAGGGTACTGCTGTGTGGGTGCAGGGTCAGGGAGCAGATCAGGAGAGGATCAGAATGAAGGAGAGGATCTCACTAATCTCAAGCTGGGCCAGGGGAGGTCTAGGCTGGATGTTAGAAAGAAATTCTTCACAGAAAGAGTAATTGGCCATTGGGATGTGCTGCCCAGGGAGGTGGTGGAGTCCCCATCCCTGGAGGTGTTTAGGAAGAGCCTGGATGAGGCACTTGGTGTCATGGTTGAGTTGATCAGATGGTGCTGGATGAGAGGTTGGACTTGATGATCTCAAAGGTCTTTTCCAACCTGGTTAATTCTGTATTCTGTAATCCAAAGGGACCTGATTTACTGATAGACAGTAGGCTGAACATGAGCCAGTAGTGTGCCCAGGGGGCCAAGAATGCCAAGGGCATCCTGGCCTGCATCAGGAAGAGTGTGGCCAGCAGGAGCAGGGAAGTCCTTGTGCCCTGTGCTCAGCACTGCTGAGGCCACACCTTGAGTCCTGTGTCCAGTTCTGGGCCCCTCAGGTTAGGAAGGAGGTTGAGCTGCTGGAAGGTGTCCAGAGAAAGGCAAGAAAGCTGGGGAGGTGTCTGGAGCACAGCCCTGGGAGGAGAGGCTGAGGGAGCTGGGGTTGCTTAGCCTGGAGAAGAGGAGACTCAGGGGAGACCTTCTTGCTGTGTCCAACTCCCTGAAGGGAGGTTGTAGCCAGGTGGGGGTTGGTCTCTTCTCCCAGGCAAGCAGCAGCAGAACAAGAGGACACAGTCTCAAGCTGTGCCAGGGGAGGTTTAGGCTGGAGGTGAGGAAGAAATTCTTCCCAGCAAGAGAGATTGGCCATTGGAATGTGCTGCCCAGGGAGGTGGTGGAGTCCCTGTCCCTAGAGGTGTTCATGAAAGGCTTGGATGTGGCACTTGGAGCCCTGGTTTAGTTGTCAGGAAGTGTTAGGTATTGGGTCATAGGTTGGACTTGATGATCTCTGAGGTCTGGTCTTTTCCAACCTGGTTGGTTCTAGGATTCTCTGATTGTAGGATTTGCTTTCAGCTGAGCTGCTCTGGGAGTGTGATTTGGGGGTAATTCCAAGCCAGCACAGTTCATTATGTTCCCTTTTTCAGGATGCAGTGAGGCTAAGTGTGACTGTGGAACCACCCAGGCCCTCCTCATTCCACATTGTCCTGAGGTACCTCAACCCTGGAGCTGAGGCCTTGCCTGGGCGCTTGTCTGCTTGCCAGGCTCAGCCTGCAACAGGTAGGTGCAGCTCAGTGGCACCACAGAGCTGAGCTCTGGCAGATCCCAGCAGCCTGTTCCAGCTGCTCCTAGGTCAGAGCTGTAAAGTCCCTTGAAATGAGTCACTCCTACCAGCCCTGATGCTTCTGTGCTTCTGCTGCTGTATTTTGTTTGCTGTGTGACTGATGTGGCTCTGTTTGGATCAGGCCTCTGCTTGTGGCAGCAGTCACAGTATCACAGTCTCACAGTATAACTTAGGTTGGAAAGGACCTCGAGGATCACTGAGTCCAGCCTATCAACACAGACCCCATGACTAGACCATGGCACCAAGTGCCACATCCAGTCCCCTCTTGAACACTTCCAGGGTCGATGACTCCACCACCTCCCTGGGCAACCCGTTCCAATGCCGAACGACTCACTTGGTGAAGAACTTTCTCCTCACCTCAAGTCTAAACCTCCCCTGGCACAGCTTGAGACTGTGTCCCCTTGTTCTGGTGCTGCTTGCCTGGGAGAAGAGGCCAACCCCTTCCTGGCTACAACCACCTTTCAGGTAGTTGTAGAGGGCAATGAGGTCACCCCTGAGCCTCCTCTTCTCCAGGCTAAGCAACCCCAGCTCCCTCAGCCTCTCCTCACAGGGCTGTGTTCAAGGCCTCTCCCCAGCCTTGTTGCCCTTCTCTGGACACCTTCAAGTCTCTCAATGTCCTTCTTAAACTGAGGAGCCCAGAACTGGACACAGGACTCAAGGGGTGGCCTAACCAATGCAGAGCACAGGGCACAATGACCTCCCTGCTCCTGCTGGCCACACTCTTCCTGATGCAGGCCAGGATGCCATTGGCCCTCCTGGCCACCTGGGCACACTGCTGGCTCATATTCAGGTGGCTGTCAATCAGCACCCCCAGGTCCCTCTCTGTTTGGCAGCTCTCAGCCACTCTGACCCCAGCCTATAGCTCTGCATGGGATTGCCGTAGCCAAAGTGCAGCACTCGGCACTTGGACTTGTTGAATGCCATCCCAGTCAGCTCTTGTTTGTCAGATGTTTGCCAACCTCAGTGCTTTCTGCACTTGGAAGCTGTGAAACCTGTGTTTTAGGAAGCTTTTCAAGGAAGGGATGGCAGCACAGAAAGAACTTGGTTGAGTTGCCTTTAGTGTTTCAGTTTAAAGGAGCCTTCAGACTCCAGCCTATGAATTACATTTACTTAAGGATGAATCTACTCTACCAAGCTAGAGAATCATGGAATTGTTTGGGTTGGCTAACCCCTCTGAGATCATCCAGTCCCACCATCAACCCAACCCCACCATGGCCACTGAACCTTATCCCCAAGGGCCATGGGCACAGGTATCTTGAACACCTCCAGGGATGGGGACTCCACCACCTCCCTGGGCAGCCTCTGCCAAGCCCTGACCACTCCTGCAGCCAAGACATTTTTCCTCAGAGGAGGTTAGGTCTGATGCAGACCTCAGCAGCATGTGATGTCTTTTGGGCCCTGGTACAAGAGAAGTACTCCCCAGCCTTGGCATACTAGAGGCATATCAAGCCTGTATACAGAGATATCTCTTGCTGTGCCTAACTGATGGGATTTTAGTCACAGACCCTTTTAGTCATCCCTTCAGAGGAGCCAAAACTAGACCACACAGATATCACTTGGCAGAGCAGCAGCAGTTCATGGTCATGTCTGGCTTTTATTCCCTGGGACACAGGGAACCAGCTTTGTTCTGTGCCCCTGGGACTTCAAAGAGGAAACCTTTAATATTGATATGAAGGCTTCTTTTTGGTAAAGCACACCACAGCTGCCTTCCCCTTGTACATCATCCAGCCCAGAAGTTACCTTCAGGTACTCTCTGTAACTAAACACTTGAAGTGCCACTGAGAACTTCCAGGGTCTGACAGGTTTGGCAGAGAGTTGCATGGGAACAAGCATTGTGTCAGCTGGGCCTGTTGTGAGGCAGTGCAGGGGCAGGCTGGGTGGGAAAAAAGCAGCTCCAGGGAGAAAGACCTTGGAGTGCTGGTGGGCAGCAAGGTCTGCATGGGACACAATGTGCCCTGGGGGCCAAGAGAGACAATGGGGTCCTGGGGTGCAGCAAGCAAAGTGTGGCCAGCAGGGCTGGGGAGGTTCTGCTGCCCCTCTGCTCTGCCCTGCTCAGACCACACCTGCAGCACTGTGTCCAGTGCTGGGCTCCCCAGCTCCAGACAGACAGAGACCTGCTGCAGAGAGGCCAAGGGAGAGCCAGGAGGATGCTTAGGGGACTTGAGCATCTCCCCTGGGAAGAGAGACTGAGAGCTCTGGGGCTGTTGAGTCTGGAGAGGAGAAGGCTGAGAGGGATCTGATCAATGTCTCTCAATAGCTGAGGGGTGGGGGGCAAGGGGAGGGGGCCAAGCTCTTGTGGGTGCTGCACAGCAATAAGCCAAGGAGCAGTGGAGACAAACTTGAAGAGAGAAGATTTCAGCTGAAGAGGAGGAGAAAGTTCTGTCCAGTGCCAGAGCCCTGGAGCAGGCTGCCCAGAGAGGTTGTGGAGTCTCCTTCTCTGGAGCCTCTCCACAGCCACCTGGATGCCTTCCTGTGCAGCCTGCCCTGGGTGATGCCGCTTTTGGCAGAGGGGGCCTGGACTTGGCTGAGCTCTTGAGGTCCCTTCCAAGCTCTAATGTGCTGTGATCCTGTGAAAATGATGGAAGGGGCAAGGTGGAAGTGAGCAGTTCAGAGTTCTGCAGATCCTGGCCACCTCAGGGGCAGAGCTCTGCCTTTCTGAACCACTTTGCTCAAGCCTGATAAGAACAAACCCAACCCTGCCTAGCTCTTGCTGTGTGTACTTGGATGCACTGTTAATACACATTGAGAGCAGGGCATTGGCCACCTCCTGTTAGGCCAAGTGCAATGGATGAATTCCTCAGCCCAGCTCACCAAGCCAGCACAGACATTTTACACAGGCCCTTGTTTAGTTTTGACTTGATTCCTTTCTTCCTTTTGCTGGCAGGGGCTGCTCAGAGCAAGGAGTTTGTCTTCCCACCCAGCAAGGAGCCAGCTTTCATCACAATCCCAGGACAAAGCTCTGCAGAGCCTTTCTCTCTGGCTCCAGGCACGTGGAATGTCAGCATCATGGCAGAGGAAGTCCTCTTGGTAAGAGAAGAATTGAGGAGGGCAATGTCTGAAGGCTGTCATGACAGTGTAGCTCTGCACTTCCTTGCCAGGGAGAGCCCTGCAAGCAACTGAAATTCAGCAGTAGTGAGGAGAGTCCAACTCACAGTTCTGTCTCTCCTTTCATTTCCTTTCTTCACCTCTGCCTTTCACCTGCTCCGGTTTCTCTTGGCCTTACAGACCTCAAGGCTGTCTGGAATCTGTACTTTGAAAGGATGAAAGAGTACTAAAAGACAGCACAATGGGCTGGGCATACAGGCTGACAGAGATTCACCCTTCCTGCACATCAGATGTTGTGTCTAAAGCTTGCCTCAGCCACAGATGACCAAGACAGAGGAGAATGGAATGGAGTGGAGTGGAGTAGAGTAGACCAGGTTGGAAAAGACCTCAGAGATCATCAAGTCCAACCTATCACCCAGCACCATCTGATCAACTAAACCATGGCACCAAGCACCCCATCAAGTCTCTTCCTAAACACCTCCAGGGATGGGGACTCCACCACCTCCCTGGGCAGCACATCCCAAGGGCCAATCTCTCTTGCTGGGAAGAATTTCTTCCTCACCTCCAGCCTTAACCTCCCCTGCCATAGTTTGAGACTGTGTCCTCTTGTTCTGGTGCTGGGTGCCTGGGAGAAGAGACCAACCCCCACCTGGCTACAACCTCCCTGCAGGGAGTTGCAGAGAGCAAGAAGGTCACCCCTGAGCCTCCTCTTCTCCAGGCTAAGCAACCCCAGCTCCCTCAGCCTCTCCTCCCAGGGCTGTGCTCCAGACCCCTCCCCAGCTTTCTTGCCCTTCTCTGGACACCTTCCAGCATCTCAACCTCCTTCCTAAACTGAGGAGCCCAGAACTGGACACAGGACTCAAGGGGTGGCCTCAGCAATGCTGAGCACAGGGCACAATGACCTCCCTGCTCCTGCTGGCCACACTCTTCCTGATGCAGGCCAGGATGCCATTGGCCCTCCTGGCCCCCTGGGCACACTGCTGGCTCATGTTCAGCCTACCATCCACCAGCACCCCCAGGTCCCTCTCTGCCTGGCTGCTCTCAGCCACTCTGACCCCAGCCTGTAGCTCTGCCTGGGGTTGTTGTGGCCAATGTGCAGAACCTGGCACTTGGATGTGTTCAATCTCCTGCCCTTGGCCTCTGCCCATCTGTGCAGCCTGTCCAGGTCCCTCTGCAGAGCCTCTCTACCCTCCAGCAGATCAACTCTTGCCCCCAGCCTGGTGTCATCTGCAAATGTACTGATGATGGACTCAATGCCCTCATCCAGATCATCAATAAATGTGGTGTGAGGTGTGCCTGGCCATGGCAGGGGGTTGGAATTGGCTGATCCTTGAGTTCCCTTCCAAACCTGACAATTCAATGCTTCTCTGATCCCTGTGAGGTTTAGAGTTAGGGAGACAAAATCTGAGGTCATTGGCCTGTGTGGCAGCAGAACCAATCCCCCTCTTGCAGATCCCCTCTGTACCATTCCCTTATGGGGTTGGTTTTGCTCAGGGCTGTGTTGTGAAGGCTCTGAGATGTCCCTCTCCTAATCTGCTGCTGTGCCCTTTGTTCCCAGGATTATCTGGTGCTCTTACCCAGTGATTACTACGAAGCATCCATCCTGCAGGTCCCAGTGACAGAGCCTTGCAGCCCTTCAGGGGACACCTCCACAGAGCAGTCAGTATATGTGCTCCAGACAAACCACTGCCTGGCATTGCTTTATTGGCCTCCTGCTGCACTTGCAAGCAGCACTAATCCTCTGTCATGTTTGCTGTTTTGTTTCTCTCTAAGCTGTTTGCTCTACCAGCATTTGCCACTGGGCAGCTTCTCCTGTGTCCTGGGCTCAGAGGCAGCACACTTCAGACGTGGGGGAGACTTCAGAAGGATACCTCTGCACCAGCCAACTCCTGATCAGCCAGTGCTGGCCCACATCAGTGGAAGAGAGGTCAGGATCCTGCCTGCTGCTTGCAGCCCCACCTGCATGGCTGGCTGTGAATCTGCTGCACTGAAATGCTTCCAGATTTCCAAGTCCAGCCTGTCACCACAGACCTGATGACTAAACCATGGCTCCAAGTGCCACATCCAATCCCCTCTTGAACACCTCCAGGGATGGGGACTCCACCACCTCCCTGGGCAGCACATCCCAATGGCTAACAACTCTCTCTGGGAAGAGCTTTCTCCTCACCTTCAGCCTAAACTTCCCCTGGCACAGCTTGAGACTGTGTCCTCTTGTTCTGGTGCTGGTTGCTAGAGAGAAGAGACCAACCCCCACCTGGCTCCAACCTCCCTTCAGGGAGTTGGAGAGGGCAAGAAGGTCTCCCCTGAGCCTCCTCTTCTGCAGGCTAAGCAACCCCAGCTCCCTCAGCCTCTCCTCACAGGGCTGTGCTCCAGACCCCTCCCCAGCTTTCTTGCCCTTCTCTGGACACCTTCCAGCAGCTCAACCTCTTTCCTAACCTGAGGAGCCCAGAGCTGGACACAGGACTCAAGCTGTGGCCTCAGCAGTGCTGAGCACAGGGCACAAGGACTTCCCTGCTCCTGCTGGCCACACTCTTCCTGCTGCAGGCCAGGATGCCCTTGGCCTTCTTGGCCCCCTGGGCACACTGCTGCCTCATGTTCAGGCAGCTGTCAATCAGCACCCCCAGGTCCCTCTCTGTTTGGCAGCTCTCAGCCACTCTGCCCCCAGCCTGTAACTCTGCCTGGGGTTGCTGTGGCCAAAGTGCAGCCCCTGGCACTTGGACTTGTTGAATGCCATCCTGTTGGCCTCTGCCCATCTGTCCAGCCTGTCCAGGTCCCTCTGCAGAGCCCTTCTGTCCTCTAACTGACCAACATCTGCTCCCAGCTTGGTGTCATCAGCAAATTTACTGCTGATGGACTCAATGCCCTCATCCAGATCATCAATGAAGATATTGAACAGGATGGGGCCCAGCCCTGCTCCCTGGGGCACACCACTGTTCCTGGCCGCCGGCTGAACTACTGGGGGGTTGGGCAAGATGAGCTTGGAGGGTCCCTTCCAACCCAATGCAATCTGTGACTCTGTGAGAGCTGGCCCTGAACTGATGGTTTTAGCTTGTTCAATGTTCTTGGCCTAGGTCCATGTGGAGATGAACATAAAGGTTCCTCGGGTGGGTCGCTACGTCCTGGTGCTTGAATATGCCAACGAGGAGGATCAGCTACACACTGCCCAGGTGGAAGTACAGAGCCCTGGGCCTGCCCCTCAAGGCAGAGTGAGAATATACAGCTGTAAATACAGGTAAGAATGTCTGGTGGACCCACTGAAGAGTTGCACAAGCAGTTGGGATATCATTCTAATCTCCTGTGTGGGAATCCATGTGACTATGCAGATAGCTCAAGTTTTAGGGTGATTTGCAATCAAGGAGGTGGTTCTGGGGGGTGTTGGACAGGGATTTCATTCTCCCTGTGCAGTCAGCTCATTAAATACTGATGCTGCTTCAGGGCCTCTGAAAGCTCATTGCAGTTCTTGAGTTTCACTGCAGGAGAAGAGAAGAGAGGTTTTGTCTGTCCTGAGTGAGATTGTCTTTAACACTTGAGTATCTCAGTTTATAGCACAAACTAGGATCACAGCTCACAGGGTGTCAGGGGTTGGGAGGGACCCAAAGACATCATCCAGTCCAACCCCCTGCCAGAGCAGGACCATAGAATCCAGCACAGGTCACACAGGAACACATCCAGACAGGGCTGGAAATCTCCTGCTACACCAAGGGTTAGGTTGATTGTGTACATTCATATAGCACACAGCATGCCAGCATGGTGGGGGATGGAAGGGAGCTCTGGAGATCCTCCAGTCCAACCCTTCTGCTTACAGCAAGGTCACCCACAGCAGCTTGCCCTGATGGGTTTGGAGTCTCTGCAGAGGAGGAGACTCCACAGCCCCTCTGGCAGCCTGCTCCAGGGCTCACAGCAAAAATTTGTTCCTTGTGTTGAGGTGGAACTTCCTGGGTTGCAGTTTGTGCTCATTGCCCCTTGTCCTGTCCCTGGGCACCGCTGACAAGAGTCTGGCCCCAGCCTCTTGCCCCCCACCCTGTAGCTGTTGTTGGGCACTGCTCACATCCCCTCTCAGGCTGCCTTTCTCCAGGCTCAACAGCCCCAGGGCTCTCAGCCTTTGCTCCTCAATGATGCTGCATTGTTCTCAGCAGCTTTGAAGCTGTGTTGGACTCTCTCCAGTAGCTGATCATTCTCCACTAATAATCTGAGTGCAGTGGAAGGGCAATGCTGTTGCTGCAGATGCCTGCACTGTTTTCATTTACTTAAAAGCATGTCCAAGGGCTTTGGCTGTGAAAACCATAGCTGCCAGTCAGGCAAGAGTATTGCCTCCATTCCCAACCAGAGCTGCTGTAGCAGAAGTATAAAGGTATCATAGTATCAGTCAGGGCTGGAAGGGACCACAAGGATCATCCAGTTCCAATCCCCCTGCCATGGGCAGGGACACCCCACACTAGATCAGGCTGGCCAGAGCCTCATCCAGCCTGGCCTTAAACACCTCCAGGGACAGGGCCTCAACCACCTCCCTGCACAACCCATTCCAGGGCTTCACCACGCTCCTGGGGAAGAACTTCCTCCTCCCCTCCAGCCTCAATCTCCCCACCTCCAGCTTCATTCCGTTCCCCCTAGGCCTATCACTACCTGAGATCCTGATAGTATCATAGTACTTGGAAGTTCTGAGGGTAGCTATGCCCTGGCTGCTAGGCTGCAGGCAAGGCCTTCAACCAAATGTTTCCTTATCCTTGCTGGCTACTGAGGTTAGTGCAGATGTTTGTGCACAAGAGGTTTTGTCTGCCCTGAGTGAGGTTGTTTTTGACACTCGAGTATCTCAGTTTATAACACAAACTAGGATCACAGCTCACAGGGTGTCAGGGGTTGGAAGGGACCCAAAGAAATCATCCAGTCCAACCCCCTGCCAGAGCAGGGCCATAGAATCCAGCACAGGTCACACAGGAACACATCCAGACAGGGCTGGAAAGGCTCCAGAGCAGGAGACTCCACAACCTCTCTGGGCAGCCTGCTCCAGGGCTCTGGGATCCTCACAGTGAAGAAGTTCCTCCTCATGTTGAGGTGGAACCTCCTGTGCTGCAGCTTACATCCATTGCCCTTGTCCTATCCCAGGGTGCAACTGAGCAGAGCCTGTCCCTGTCCCCTCCCTCCTGACCCCCAGCCCTCAGCTATTGATAGGCATTGATCAGATCCCTCTCAGTCTTCTCCTCTCCAGACCAAACAGCCCCAGGGCTCTCAGCCTCTCCTCCCCAGGCAGTGCTGCAGTCCCTTCAGCATCCTTGCAGCCCTCCCTGGACTCTCTCCAGCACATCCCTGTCTGTCCTAAGCTGGGGAGCCCAGAGCTGGATGCAATACTCCAGGTGAGGTCTCAGCAGAGCAGAGTGAAGGGAGAGGAGAACCTCCCTGGCTCTGCTGGCCACACTCCTCTGCTGCACCCCAGGACCCCATTGGCCTTCTTGGCCCCCAGGGCACATTGCTGTCCCATGCAGAACTTGTTAGCCACCAGCACTCCCAGGTCCCTCTCCACAGTGCTGATCACCTCCCAGCCTGTCCTGCTGCAGTTTATTCTTCCTCCCCAGCTGCAGGGCTCTGCACTTGTCCTTGTTGGACCTCATTAGGCACCCTTGGGAGAGCCCAGCCAGTGCCAGGTCACTACAGACATGCATCTGCTTTTCCTGTGAGCCAAGTGTTTGGCAGTTGGCACTTTAGGAGTATTCAGGATGAAATTGCCCAGTAAGAAAAATCCTCTGCATCAGCATCTCTGAGCTCCAGAGCAGAGCTATGTGAACAGTGACCTTGTCAGGTTGTTGCTGGAGAAAGCTTTTCTTTTACCCTCTTATGCAACACCCTGAGCCCAAACTACTTGCTATAAATCTTCCATTTTACTGCTTTAGTTCCACCCCCCCAACACATTTCATGGTCTAGCTTTGAACATAGTTATTTGGTGCCCCTGTGCTCAGCACTGCTGAGGCCACACCTTGAGTCCTGTGTCCAGTTCTGGGCCCCTCAGTTTAGGAAAGAGTTTGAGCTGCTGGAAGGTGTCCAGAGAAGGGCAAGAAAGCTGCAGAGGGGTCTGGAGCACAGCCCTGTGAGGAGAGGCTGAGGGAGCTGGGGTTGCTTAGCCTGGAGAAGAGGAGGCTCAGGGGAGACCTTCTTGCTCTCTGCAACTCCCTGCAGGGAGGTTGTAGCCAGGTGGGGGTTGGTCTCTTCTCCCAGGCAAGCAGCAGCAGAACAAGAGGACACAGTCTCAAGCTGTGCCAGGGGAGGTTTAGGTTGGATGTTAGGAAGAAATTCTTCCCAGCAAGAGAGATTGGCCATTGGGATGTGCTGCCAGGGCGGTGGTGGAGTCACCATCCCTGGAGGTATCATATCATAGTATCACAGTATCAGTCAGGGTTGGAAAGGACCACAAGGATCATCCAGTTCCAACCCCCTGCCATGGGCAGGGACACCCCACACTAGATCAGGCTGGCCACAGCCTCATCCAGCCTGGGCTTAAACACCTCCAGGGACAGGGCCTCAACCACCTCCCTGGACAACCCATTCCAGGGCTTCACCACTCTCATGGGGAAGAACTTCCTCTTCACCTCCAGCCTGAATCTTAGGAAGAGCCTGGCTGAGGCACTTGGGGCCATGGTTGAGTTGATCAGATGGTGCTGGGTGATAGATTGGACTGGATGATCTCAAAGGTCTCTTCCAACCTGGTTAATTCTGTGTCCTGTGACATGATGCATTCAGAACCTGCTCACAAAGCAAGCCCTTGCCTCTTTCATGTAGCAGTGCAGTAAATCCCTCCTGCAGCCATTCTGCATCAAGCTCATGGTCCCATGGCAAGGGAGCTGCTGTGTCATCTTTCCTAAGCAGGAGCTCCAAGTCCCTTCAGTTGAAAAATCAATCAAGACATGCCATAGGGAGGCACAGACAGAGAAGATTAAGGAATAGGCTGTGCCAGGCCATTCCCCAATAAAACTTCATCCAATCACAGAATCACAGAGTGGTAGAGGTTGGAAGGGACCTCCAGAGGTCACCCAGTCCAAGCCCCCTGCCAGAGCAGCATCACCCAGGGCAGGCTGCACAGGAAGGCATCCAGGAGGCTTTGGGAAGGCTCCAGAGAAGGAGACTCCACAACCTCTCTGGGCAGCCTGCTCCAGGGCTCTGGCACTGGACAGAACTTTCTCCTACTCTTGAGCTGAAACCTTCTCTCTTCAAGTTTGTCTCCACTGCTCCTTGGCTTATTGCTGTGCATCACCCACAAGACCTTGGCCCCCTCCCCTTGCCCCCCACCCCTCAGCTATTGAGAGCCATTGATCAGATCCCTCTCAGCCTTCTCCTCTCCAGACTCAACAGCCCCAGGGCTCTCAGTCTCTCTTCCCAGGGGAGATGCTCAAGTCCCCTAAGCATCCTCCTGGCTCTCCCTTGGCCTCTCCCAGCAGGTCTCTGTCTGTCTGGAGCTGGGGAGCCCAGCACTGGGCACAGTGCTGCAGGTGTGGTCTGAGCAGGGCAGAGCAGAGGGGGAGCAGAACCTCCCCAGCCCTGCTGGTCACACTTTGCTTGCTGCTCCCCAGGATCCCATTGGCTCTCTTGGCCCCCAGGGCACATTGCTGTCCCATGCAGACCTTGCTGCCCACCAGCACTCCAAGGTCTTTCTCCATGGAGCTGCTCTCCAGCAGGGCAGCCTCTAACCTGTCCTGGTGCCTGCTGAGTGTTGCAAGCTTCCAGTGAACTGCAAATAAGGAACATAAATTTCTTTGGTCTTGATGTCCTGAGTCCTGAGCTGACCTTGTTCCTGAGCTGTGCTCTAAACAAGAGTGAAAGTTCCCCAGTGTCTGGCTCATAGAAGAGGAATAGAGAGGCAGTTGTGGTTCCAGCTTCTCACCCATGGCATGCTGGCTGGCCTAGCTGAGCAGAAGTGCAGAAGAGATCAGAGCCTTAAATGACTTCTCCTTAGCAAAAGGGAAGTGTTGCTATTTTGGGCAAGTTTCTGGGGTCCTGTTCCCTGAAGGAGGCAAAATCCAAAGGCATTAGCAAGGCTCTTCCTCCTGGCATGTGCTTGTCTTTGCCAGAGATGCACAGCCAAAGGGAGGTGCTCACTGAGAGGCAAAGCTGTGGTTTCTCACTTGTACTGAGGAATATCTCAGTGTACAGCAGAGCTTCCTAAACTCCAGGCTTGTGCAGCTGCCCCTCTGTGGCTGAGAGCTGCTGCCCCACATCACCGGTGGAAAGCAGCAGCTGCTGAGGGCTGGCACCGAAAGGAGCACAGCCCAGGCACAGAACAGTGGAGTCAAAGAATCATAGAACTCTTTGGGTTGGAAAAGGCCTCCAAGGCCATCAACCCAACCCCACCATGGCCACCGAACCATGTCCCCAAGTGCCATGGCCACACATGTCTTGAACACCTCCAGGGATGGGGCTGCACTTTGGTCACAACAACCCCAGGCAGAGCTACAGGCTGGGGGCAGAGTGGTTGAGAGTAACCTGGGGGTGCTGATTGACAGCTGCCTGAACATGAGCCAGCAGCATGCCCAGGGGGCCAAGAAGGCCAAGGGCATCCTGGCCTGCAGCAGGAAGAGTGTGGCCAGAAGGAGCAGGAAAGTCCTTGTGCCCTGTGCTCAGCACTGCTGAGGCCACACCTTGAGTCCTGTGTCCAGTTCTGGGCTCCTCAGTTTAAGAAGGACATTGAGAGACTTGAAGGTGTCCAGAGAAGGGCAAGAAAGCTGGGGAGGGGTCTGGAGCACAGCCCTGGGAGGAGAGGCTGAGGGAGCTGGGGTTGCTTAGCCTGGAGAAGAGGAGGCTCAGGGGAGACCTTCTTGCTCTCTCCAACTCCCTGAAGGGAGGTTGGAGCCAGGTGGGGGTTGGTCTCTTCTCCCAGGCAAGCAGCAGCAGAACAAGAGGACACAGTCTCAAGCTGTGCCAGGGGAAGTCTAGGCTGGAGGTGAGGAGAAAGTTCTTCACTGAGAGAGTTGTTAGCCCTTGGGATGTGCTGCCCAGGGAGGTGGTGGAGTCCCCATCCCTGGAGGTGTTGAAGAGGGGATTGGATGTGGCACTTGGAGCCATGGTTTAGTCATGAGGTCTGTGGTGCCAGGTTGGACTTGATGATCTCTGAGGTCTCTTCCAACCTTGGTGATCCTGTGACACTGTGAGAGCCTGGCAGTGGCAGCAGGCTGCTCTGTAACCCTGCCTCTGTGTCAGCTTCCTTTGCCGCAGCGTTGTGCTGGACGCTGGGAGCCGCATTGCAGCCTATGACCTCCTGGCAGACACAGCCAAGATCCAGCTCACAGCAGCAGCACTGCACCTGCTCCTGGTAAGCTTCCATTTGCCTCTCCCTCTTGGAGTGCTTGGGTGGGTGAAGAGAGATTCACTCTCCCATGCAGTGTGGTAATGTGTGGAGGGTTGTGTCTTGGGGGCTTGAAGATGATGCTTCATGATCCTGAGGCAAACTCCATCAGTTTCAAAGACAAACTGAAATTTGCCTTTCTTGGCAAGGGATTTTCATTTCTCTTGTGCTTTGTTTCAGTTCCCCTCCCTCTTCTACCTCAGATGAAATATCTTCTGGTAGATTTCACAGGCTCACAGGATGTTAGGGGTTGGATGGGTCTCAAAGAGATCGTCGAGTCCAAGCCCTCTGCCAAAGCAGGAACATAGAATCCAGCACAGGTCACACAGGAACACATCCAGACAGGGCTGGAAAGGCTGCAGAGAAGGAGACTCCACAACCTCTCTGGGCAGCCTGCTCCAGGGCTCTGGGACCCTTACAGTCAAGAAGTTCCTCCTCATGTTGAGAGGGAACCTCCTTTGCTGCAGCTCACATCCATTGCTCTTTGTCTTGTTCTAGGGAGCAACTGAGCAGAGCCTGTCATTGTGCCCTTCCTCCTGACTCCCAGCTCTCAGATACTGATAGACATTGATCAGATCCCTCTCAGTCTTCACTCCACACTAAACACCCCCAGGGCTCTCAGCCTCTCCTCCCCAGGCAGTGCTGCAGTCCCCTCAGCATCCTTGTAGCCCTCTGCTGGACTCTCTCCAGCAGGTCCCTGTCTGTGTTAAACTGGGGAGCCCAGAACTGAGCACAGTACTCAAGGTTTCAGAAGGGCAGAGCAGAGCAGAGGGGGAGGAGAACCTCCCTGGCTCTGCTGGCCACACTCCTCTGCTGCACCCCAGGACCCCATTGGCCTTCTTGGCCCCCAGGGCACATTGCTGTCCCATGCAGAACTTGTTAGCCACCAGCACTCCCAGGTCCCTCTCCACAGTGCTGATCACCTCCCAGGCTGTGCTCCTGCAGGTTATACTTCCTCCCCAGCTGCAGGGCTCTGCACTTGTCCTTGTTGGACCTCATTAGGCACCCTTGGGAGAGCCCAGCCAGTGCCAGGTCACTACAGACATGCATCTGCTTTTCCTGTGAGCCAAGTGTTTGGCAGTTGGCACTTTAGGAGTATTCAGGATGAAATTGCCCAGTAAGAAAAATCCTCTGCATCAGCATCTCTGAGCTCCAGAGCAGAGCTATGTGGAACAGTGACCTTGTCAGGTTGTTGCTGGAGAAAGCTTTTCTTTTACCCTCCCCTCCCAGCCTGTGCTGCTGCAGTTTACTCTTCCTCCCCATTTTCTCCCTGTCTTTCACTTTTGATTGGAATCTTCAAAGCCCTGTGGGAGTTTTCCTGGCTCTCTTACAAAATTCAGGGGATGAATACCTTGAATATCAGTTTGAAACACTTCGAATTCAAAGCCTTCACTGCCCTCTCTTGGCCACATCAGAAACACAGTTTGCTGCACTGTGATTTTTCTCCTGTTGTTTCTGTTCTCCACTTTAGAAACACAGGTGGTTAAAATCCAGAGCTGAAACTCAGCTATCAACACAGAGTGGTTCCTTGGGCCTATTAACAGACAGACTGAGAGGGTTGAGGCTGTTCAGTCTGGAGAGGAGAAGGCTCTGAGGAGACCTAATTGTGGCCTTCCAGTGTCTGAAGGGGGCTCCAAGAAAGCTGGGGAGGGACTTTTGAGGGTGTCAGGGAGTGATAGGACTGGGGGGGATGGAGCAAAACTAGAAGTGGGGAGATTCAGATTGGATGTTAGGAAGGAGTGGTGCAGATCAGGGAAGAAGTAGTTTTTTTCAGGCCTGTCAAGGAGATAAAGAAACAACAAAGGATCAGCAGCTGCCATGTGGTCTACACCTAGCAGCATAAAGCAGTGAGCATGAGCATAGCCAGCAGGGCCAGGGAGGGGATTCTGCCCCTCTGCTCCACCCTGCTGAGACCACAGCTGCAGCTCTGGGGCCAGCTCTGGAGCCTCTGTGCCAGGAAGGATCTGGAGGGGCTGGAAGGTGTCCAGAGAAGGGCCAGGAGGAGGAGCAGAGGGCTGGAGCTGCTCTGCTCTGGAGACAGCCTGAGAGAGTTGGGGTCGTGCAGATTGGAGAGGAGAAGGCTCCCAGGAGACCTCATTGTGGCCTTCCAGGATCTGCAGGGGGCTCCAAGAAAGCTGGGGAGGGACTTTTGAGGGTGTCAGGGAGGGATAGGACTGGGGGGGATGGAGCAAAACTAGAAGTGGGGAGATTGTTATTGGCTGTGAGGAAGAAGTTGTTGCCCAGGAGGGTGGTGAGAGCCTGGCACAGGTTGCCCAGGGAGGTGGTGGAAGCCTCCTGCCTGGAGGTGTTTGCAGCCAGGCTGGATGTGGCTGTGAGCAACCTGCTGTGGTGTGAGGTGTCCCTGCCCATGGCAGGGGGTTGGGACTGGCTGAGCCGTGAGGTCCCTTCCAGCCCTGACAGCTCTGTGATGCTTTAACTGTTTCATGGTTGCTCCATTTCATGAGGCAGTGTTCAGTGTGAACAAAACCCGTTGCAATTCTCATCTCCAGTTGCTGTGCTAACAAGATCCAGGCCCAGAGGATAGGATTAGTCAGTATCTCCTCATCTGGAAGTCTCCTGTGCTAGAAATCTCTGCTTTTGTTTCTAAAGTCTGCTTTTCATTCTCTGAATAAATTGCTGCAAGATAAGTCTCAGCTGTGTCCTGAGGTACAGGAAATCTTTCCCCTCCCCCTGTTAAATGTAAAGAAGTGGGGAAAGAATTGCTTCTGCTGCATGGGCACTAATCATGGAGCCATTGGATGCAGCTCTGGAGTTAAAAGACCCTGGTTTGAGCCTCTGTCATATGAAGCAGAGTGGCAAGGTTGAAGTACCTCCAAAGGTGGAGTTCAGAAGTCTGGTCTAAATAAAGGGGAAAGAGGGTTCTGGAGGTCAGCTGTCATAGAATGATAGAGTGGTTTGAGTTGGAAGGGACCTGAAAGATCATCCAGCTCCAACCCCCTGCCATGGGCAGGGACACCTCCCAGCAGCCCAGGTGAGCTCAAGCCCTCATCCAGCCTGGCCTTGAACACCTGCAGGGATGAGGTGTCAAGAAGTTCTCCAGGCAACCCATCCCAGTGTCTCACCACTCTCATGGTAAAGAACTTCTTAATGTCCAATCTAAACCAAACCCTGTTCTACTTTAAAGCCATTGCCCCTTGTCTTGTCACTCTCAGCCCTTATAGAAGTCCCTCCCCAGCTCTCCTGGAACCCTTCAGGTACTGGAAGGCTACTCTGAGGTCTCCCCAGAGCCTTCTCTTCTCCAGGCTGAACAGCCTCAACTCTCTCAGCTTGTGCCCACAGGGGAGGTTCTCCAGGCCTCTGATCACCTTTGGGGCCCCTGTCTGGAACCTCTCGAACATATCCATGTCCTTTTTGTTGTGGGCTCAAGACAGGCTCTTAAAAGTGCCATGGCCACAGGTTTCTTAAACCACCTCCAGGGATGGGGACTCCACCACCTCCCTGGGCAGCCTCTGCCAATCCCTGACCACTCTGGCAGCTGAGAAATTCTTCCTCATCTCCAGCCTAACCCTCCCCTGGCACAGTTTCAGGCCATTCCCTCTCCTTCTATCACCTGAGCCTAGGGAGCAGAGTTATTCATTGTTAATTGTGCCTTGTCCTTCCTTTTCAGCACAAGGTTTGTATTATACCAGCTGAAGAGTTTTCTCCAGAGTATGTGGCTCCTAGAGTGCGGTGCATAGCTGCCTACAGCAGGACCCATGCTGGCAGGTAACTTGCTTGCTCTTATCCTTTGTACTGCCAGAAGAAGGCCTTGCAAGGCAGACCAAATGGGATTTGAAGTCTCCTGAATGCTCAGTGACCTACAGGTGATCTGTAGGCCACCTTTGCCAAGTAGTACCTGTAAATAAGCTGAGGTGTTAGGTTAATCTAGACAGCTTGCACAGGATTTGGTTGGGATTAGTCTCTTCCTCACCCATCTGGACACTGGCACTGGTGTTAGAAAACACTCATCTTGTCCTGGCCATCCAGCATCATAGAATCATGGATGGGTTCAGGCCAGAAAGGACCTCCAAAGCTCATCCTGTTTGGACTTGATGATCTCTGAGGTCTTTTCCAACCTGGTTAATTCTCTCCTCTCCTCCTCTCCTCTCCTCTCCTCTCCTCTCCTCTCTCTCCTCTCCTCTCCTCTCCTCTCCTCTCCTCTCCTCTCCTCTCCTCTCCTCTCCTCTCCTCTCCTCTCCTCTCCTCTCTCTCTCTCTCCTCTCCCTCCTCTCCTCTCCTCTCTCCTCTCCTCTCCTCTCCTCTCCTCTCCTCTCCCTCTCCTCTCCTCTCCTCTCCTCTCCTCTCCTCTCCTCTCCCTCTCCTCTCCTCTCCTCTCCTCTCCTCTCCTCTCCTCTCCTCTCCTCTCCTCTCCTCTCCTCTCCCTCTCCTCTCCCTCTCTCTCCTCTCCTCTCCTCTCCTCTCCTCTCCTCTCCTCTCCTCTCCTCTCCTCTCCTCTCCTCCTCTCCTCTCCTCTCCTCTCCTCTCCTCTCTCCCTCTCCTCTCCTCTCCTCTCCTCTCCTCTCCTCTCCTCTCCTCTCCTCTCCTCCCTCTCCTCTCCTCTCCTCTCCTCTCCTCTCCTCTCCTCTCCTCTCCTCTCCTCTCCTCTCTCTCCTCTCCTCTCCCTCTCCTCTCTCTCTCCTCTCCTCTCCTCTCTCTCCTCTCCTCTCCTCTCCTCTCTCCTCTCCTCTCCTCTCCTCCTCTCCTCTCCTCTCCTCTCCTCTCCTCTCCTCTCCTCTCCTCTCCTCTCCTCTCCTCTCCTCTCCTCTCCCTCTCCTCTCCTCTCCTCTCCTCTCCCTCTCCTCTCCTCTCCTCTCCTCTCCTCTCTCTCCTCTCCTCTCCTCTCCCCCCTCCCTCCCCTTCCCCTTCCCCTCCCTCTCCCTCCTCCCTCCCCTCCCCTCCCCTCCCCTCCCCTCCCCTCCCTCCCCTCCCCTCCCCTTCCCCTCCCCCTCCCCCTCCCCTTCCCCTCCCCCTTCCCTCCCCTTCCCCCCCTTCCCCTCCCCTTCCCCTCCCCTTCCCCTCCCCCTTCCCTCCCTCCCCTTCCCTTCAATGGGAAGGACCTCACAGTAGAAGTAAATGTCATTTGCAGGATTTTAGAGGCAGAAAGAGTTGGTGATTAGGTTTAAGAATTTTCCAGACAGAAGTTTCTAATGTAATAGTTGAATTGAAATAGAAAGCAGGAACAGCTGGCCACTAAATTGGCTAGCAGCATGGGAGGCTGCTTGGCTTGCAAGCAGGCACAGCATGGGATCACAGCTTGAATTGTCCTGCTCAGGGTTTTAC
Source organism: Melanerpes aurifrons (assembly GCA_011125475.1). Lineage (NCBI taxonomy): Eukaryota > Metazoa > Chordata > Aves > Piciformes > Picidae > Melanerpes > Melanerpes aurifrons. The sequence goes on along the minus strand of WWNC01000125.1, from coordinate 378,226 downwards.
AACTGAGAGCAGTTTTCTAAGATACTGAAGATATTTCCACTCTCCAAATGCATTTTGCATGCCTGGGCATTTGTGTTCTGAGTAAAATGAGGGGGAAAGGCTTTATTGATGATCTGGATGAGAGAATTGAGTCCATCAGCAGTACATTTGCAGATGACACCAAGCTGGGGGCAAGAGTTGAGATGCTGGAGGGCAGAAGGGCTCTGCAGAGGGACCTTGCCAGGCTGGGCAGATGGGCAGAGGCCAAGGGCAGGAGATTGAACACATCCAAGTGCCAGGGGCTGCACTTTGGCCACAGCAACCCCAGGCAGTGCTACAGGCTGGGGGCAGAGTGGCTGAGAGCAGCCAGGCAGAGAGGGACCTGGGGGTGCTGGTGGATGGTAGGCTGAACATGAGCCTGCAGTGTGCCCAGGCAGCCAAGAGGGCCAATGGCATCCTGGCCTGCATCAGGAAGAGTGTGGCCAGCAGGAGCAGGGAAGTCATTGTGCCCCTGTACACTGCACTGGTTAGGCCACCCTTGAGTCCTGTGTCCAGTTCTGGGCCCCTCAGTTTAGGAAGGAGGTTGACTTGTTGGAAGGTGTCCAGAGAAGGGCAAGAAAGCTGCAGAGGGGTTTGGAGCACAGCCCTGTGAGGAGAGGCTGAGGGAGCTGGGGTTGCTTAGCCTGGAGAAGAGGAGGCTCAGGGGAGACCTTCTTGCTCTCTGCAACTCCCTGAAGGGAGGTTGTAGCCAGGTGGGGGTTGGTCTCTTCTCCCAGCCAAGCAGCAGCAGAACAAGAGGACACAGTCTCAGGCTGCACCAGGGGAGGTTCAGGCTGGAGGTCAGGAGGAAGTTTTACACAGAGAGAGTGATTGCCCGTTGGGATGTGCTGCCTGGGGAGGTGGTGGAGTCCCCATCATTGAAGGTGTTCAGGAGGAGACTTGATGGGGTGCTTGGTGCCATGGTTTAATTGTTTAGGTGGTGTTGGATTGGCTGATGGGTTGGACACAATGATCTTGAAGGTCTCTTCCAACCTGGTCTGGTCCATTCCATTCCATTTCATTCCATTCGGTCTCCCCTCAGCCTCCTTTTCTCCAGGCACAAACTGTTGTCTCAGTTTAACAGCAGTGTGAGTGAATGCTGCACAGATTTCCCACACAGGCCTGGCCTGGTCTTAGTCCTGGCCCTGAAGCAGAGCTGCCATTCCAGCTCTGGGCCTGTCTTGAGCAAAGACTGATCATTGTCTGTGGAGTACTTAGGAGAGATGAACAAATACCAGCAGGAAAGCCCCAAGAACATATTTCCCTGCAGTCTTGGAGGACTCTTCTGCTAATCAAGTCCTTCAGACTGAAATACACCAAGGTGGAAGTAGTTAAAGCCAGCAGTGGAGGAAGAAGGATGCTTTCAGGGAGCACTCTTATTGATTTTGGCTCCAGTCCTGCAAACATTTGAGTGTGTGCTTAACTTGTGCCTGCTTCAGCAGTGCCATTGGCTTCAGGGGGAAAACTTGCATGGTGAGAGGCTACAGCTCTGTACACACTTGCAGAGCTGAGAATTGAAGGTCAGGAGAGGTTCTGGTGAAGGAAACCAACTGGATTGCTGAAAGTTAATTGTTTTTACACTCTTGGTTCACTTAGGTTTAATCATCCCCAGCAAAACTCTTTCCACTGAAACCCTTCTCATGCCTCTGGACTCAACACTGGGGAGGCCACAGCTTGAGTGCTGGGTTCAGTTTTGGGCCACTCACTCCATGAAGGGCATTGAGGGGATGGAGCAGGTCCAGAGAAGGGCAACTAAATTGGGGAAGAGGGCTGGGGAGGAGCAGCTGAGGGAGCTGGGGGTGTTGAGTGTGGAGAAGAGGAGGCTGAGGGAGACCTCATTGCTCTCTGCAGCTCCCTGAGAGGAGGCTGCAATGAGGTGGGGGTTGGGCTCTGCTCCCCAGTCTCAGGTGCTAGAAGGAGAGGAAATGGCCTGGAGTTGTGCCAGGGGAGGTTTAAGTTGGAGAGGAGGCAAAATGTCTTTGCTGCCAGAGTGGTCAGGGCTTGGCAGAGGCTGCCCAGGGAGGTGGTGGAGTCCCCATCCCTGGAGGTGTTCCAGAGAGCTGTGGCCATGGCACTTGGGGTGGTTAAGAGGCCGTGGTGGGGTTGGGTTGCTGGTTGGACTGGGTGATCTCAGAGGGCTTTTCCAACCCAGGTAATGGTGGGATTCTATAGGGTTTGGACTGAACAAAATCTGCTTTTGGAGTTAATTCTGTACCTCATTTTCATTTCTTTTCCCTGATGGTTTGCTTACAATCCAGAGAGTCAGAGGGGTCCCTGTGGCATTGTTCCCTGCAGGGCCATGCAGTGCAGGGACTTGTGTGAGTCAGCTGCTTTTCCTTTAATGAAGATGAAGACATTTCCCTGACCCCTATGTGCTTCTTATCATTCTGTATTTAGTGCAACATGCATCCCCTCAGTGTATGAAACTCCATCAGCAGCCTTGGTTTTGGATGCCTTCAAAGATGGGAGGATTTCTGAAGCACAGGGAAATACACTCTATGGTCCACAGAGTGGCTCTTTACCTTCTGGCTCACTCCATGGAGTCACCTTGACACCATCACAGGTATCTCACCCTTTGAAGACTGTTTCTTAAGTCACCAGGTGTGTCCTTAGGGGAGGTAAAAAGACTAAACACTTGGGAATCAAAACTGCAGGAGGAGATATGATCACAGAATCACAGAATCTCTCATGTTGGAAGGAGCCCATCAGGAGCATCAAGTCCCACTCCCTGCTCCTGGCAGGACTAAAACTAAACCTTGAACATAAAGCAGCAGCTACTAACCTGACCCAAAGAGGGCTTTTTGCCATTTCAAGATGCCTGCTGACTTTTTGCAGCCCTGAGGACAGATCCAAACCACATCACAGTGATTGCAAACAAGGCTGTGATATGGTGAGCAGCATCACTGCCACCAGGCTGCTGCAGCACAGCAACAGGCTGCCCAGAGAGGTGCTTGAGAAGCAAGCCTGGAAAGATTCAAAGGAGGCTTGGCAGGGCTCTGGGCAACCTGATCTAGTGGAGGATGTCCCTGCTGACTGCAGAGGGGGTTGGAAGGGATGATCTTTGGAGGTCCCTTCCTACCCAGGTCATTCTATGATCCCATGTTGGAGGGGACCCATCAGGAGCATCAAGTCCCTGCTCCTGGCAGGACTAAAACTAAACCTTGAACACAGGGCAGCAGCTACTGACCTGGCCCATGGTCAAAAAGAACACTTGGAAGGTAGCTCCTGACAGCTCCTACTAAATCTGGGATGTTCTTTGTCAGTTCTCAGCCTGTCCTTGGCCCCCAGAGAGAAGCCTTGCCCAGCTCACCCCCTCTGCTGCAAAGAAGACGATGCCTTCGTCTGCAGTGCTCTCGATGGTCTGCTCGTAGCGCACCTGGCTGTGGGTGTTGGGTTCCCTCACTGCCACACTGGCATAGCCACTGCCTTCAAAATAGCTCTGGTCAGTCTCTTCTTTGTACCTGCAAGAAGCCAGGGTCACAGCTGTGAACACAGCAGAGCAAAAAGCCTGGGAGCCCAGGGGCTGTTCAGTCTGGAGAGGAGAAGGCTGAGAGGGGATCTGATCAATGGCTATCAATAGCTGAGGGCTGGGGGTCAGGAAGGGGCCAGGCTCTGTTCTGTCAGATCCTGTGACAGGACAAGGAGCCATGGATGCATATTGAAGTTCCACCTCAGCATGAGGGAACAATTCTTTGCTGTGAGGGTGCTGGAGCCCTGCAGCAGGCTGCCCAGAGAGGTTGTGGAGTCTCCTTCTCTGCAGCCTTCCCAGCCCTGTCTGGATGTGTTCCTGGGTGACCTGCCCTGGGTGATGCTGCTCTGGCAGGGGAGTTGGACTTGGTGATCTCCAGAGGTCCCTCCCAACCCTAACCACTCTGTGATTCTGTGACTTGTCTCATCAGAGGGTTTGAAAAGCCCTGGTTAAAGCCTGTGGTGCAGGGGCACTAACAGTGCCCAACTCTGATCTAATCCAAGGAAAGAGAAAACCTTCCCCTGGCTGCAGTCAGCCACTGATGGTCTGTGGGGAGGAAATCATCAGTGACTGACTGCTCTGCACTGCGTGGGATCTTCACAGAGGAGCTGAACCCATCAGTCAAAACTTTGCAGACTGAGTAAGCTACAGAGAAAGCTACAGAAAGAGAAACACAGAAGCCAGCTTCTTGCTAAATGCAGCAGTCTCATGGGCTGCAAGGGAATCAGAGAATCAAGCAGGCTGAAAAGACCTCAGAGGTCGTCAAGTCCAACCTATGACCTAATCCCTAACACCTCCTGACAACTAAACCATGGCTCCAAGTGCCACATCCAATCCCCTCTTGAACACCTCCAGGGATGGGGACTCCACCACCTCCCTGGGCAGCACATTCCAATGACGAATGACTCACTTGGTGAAGAACTTTCTCCTCACCTCAAGTCTAAACCTCCCCTGGCACAGCTTGAGACTGTGTCCTCTTGTTCTGCTGCTGCTTGCTTGGCAGAAGAGACCAACCCCCTCCTGGCTACAACCATCCCTCAGGTAGTTGTAGAGGGCAATGAGGTCACCCCTGAGCCTCCTCTTCTGCAGGCTAAGCAACCCCAGCTCCCTCAGCCTCTCCTCCCAGGGCTGTGCTCCAGACCCCTCCCCAGCTTTCTTGCCCTTCTCTGGACACCTTCAAGTCTCTCAATGTCCTTCTCAAACTGAGGAGCCCAGAACTGGACACAGGACTCAAGGTGTGGCCTAACCAAAGCAGAGTACAGGGGCACAAGGACTTCCCTGCTCCTGCTGGCCACACTCTTCCTGCTGCAGGCCAGGATGCCCTTGGCCTTCTTGGCCCTCCTGGGCACACTGCTGGCTCATGTTTAGGTGGCTGTCAACCAGCACCCCCAGGTCCCTCTCTGTTTGGGAGCTCTCAGTCACTCTGCCCCCAGCCTGTAGCTCTGCCTGGGGTTCCTGTAGCCAAAGTGCAGCCCCTGGCACTTGGACTTGTTGAATGCCATCCCAGAGCAGAGCTCGTGAAGCCAGGAATGTTTCGTGACATGCAGAACCTACCAGAGGTGCTGTTGTTTCTGCAGGAGCAGCTGACCTGGCATGGCAGAGTGCCCCTCTTGGGCAGATATGTGTTTGTGGTGCATTTCTCCCAGCCAGCACACCCAACGTTCCCTGTGCAAGTGCGTGTGGATGCGGGACGTGTGTGGACTGGTAAGCAGCTGGAGCCGAGCTCAGCCCTCTCCTTTCTCACCCTGTTAGAGTCAGAGAATCAACAAGGTTGGAAAAGACCTCGAAGGTCTTAAAGTCCAACCTGACCCCAACACCTCATGACTACTAGACCAGTGCTCCAAGTGCCACATCCAATCCCCTCTGGAACACCTCCAGGGATGGGGACTCCACCACCTCCCTGGGCAGCACATCCCAATGGCCAACAACTCTCTCTGGGAAGAGCTTTCTCCTCACCTCCAGCCTAAACCTCCCCTGGCACAGCTTGAGACTGTGTCCTCTTGTTCTGGTGCTGCTTGCCTGGGAGAAGAGCCCAACCCCCACCTGGCTACAACCTCCCTACAGGAAGCTGTAGAGGGCAATGAGGTCTCCTCTTCTCCAGGCTAAGCAACCCCAGCTCCCTCAGCCTCTCCTCACAGGGCTGTGATCCAGACCCCTCCCCAGCTTTCTTGCCCTTCTCTGGACACCTTCCAGCAGCTCAACATCTTTCCTAAACTGAGGGCCCAGAACTGGACACAGGACTCAAGGTGTGGCCTCAGAAGTGCTGAGCACAGGGCACAAGGACTTCCCTGCTCCTGCTGGCCACACTCTTCCTGATGCAGGCCAGGATGCCCTTGGCCTTCTTGGCCCCCTGGGCACACTGCTGGCTCATGTTCAGGCAGCTGTCAATCAGCACCCCCAGGTCCCTCTCTGTTTGGCAGCTCTCAGCCACTCTGCCCCCAGCCTGGAGCTCTGCCGGGGGTTGCTGTGGCCAAAGTGCAGCCCCTGGCACTTGGACTTGTTGAATGCCATCCTGTTGGCCTCTGCCCATCTGTCCAACCTGGCAAGGTCCCTCTGCAGAGCCCTTCTGCCCTCTAACAGATCACCTCCTGCCCCCAGCTTGGTGTCATCTGCAAATTTACTGCTGACTGACTCAATCCCCTTCTCCAGATCATGAATGAAGATGTTAAAGAGCACAGGGCCCAGCACTGCTCCCTGGGGCAAACCACTGATGCCTGGCTTCCAGCTGGCTGTGGCACCATTCACCACCACTCTCTGGGCTCAGCCTCCAGCCAGTTCCTAACCCAGCTGAGAGAGCTGTTGTCCAAGCCAGGGGCTGACAGCTTAGCCAGGAGTCTGCTATGGGGGATGGTGGCAAAGACCTTGCTGCAGTCCAGGCAGACCACATCCACAGCCTGCCCCACATCCACCAGGCAGTCACCTGGGCATAGAAGGAGATCAGGTTGGAGAGGCAGGACCTGCCCTTCCTAAATCCATGCTGGCTGGACTTGTTTTGGTCATGATGTTTCTTTCCCTAGGTTCCTTCAATGCTTCCTTCTGCCCTCATGCCTCTGGCTGTCGGGATCAGGTGATTGCAGACAACCAAATTGAGTTTGACGTGTCTGACCCTGAGGTCTCTGTTACAGTGCTGATTCCTCATGGCAGGCTGCTGGTCCTGGTAGGTTTGTTACCTGAATGGACTTAAAAATGTTCCTCTCAGCTTCACCATTCATTTAGAGATGCATGCAGAGGTGACAGTCAGGAAGAAAGAATGTGTCTTTTAAAGCTGTTTCAGGTTTTTAGGCTTTTTGCACTGCTCCTGTTTGATTTTAAAGTATTCAAATGCTCTGGAGGGTCCAAGGTTGGACTGGATGACCTTTGAGGCCTTTTCCAACCAGATAGCATCACAACTCTGGGGGGGAAGAATCATAGAATCAGAGCCACTTTGGTTGGAAAAGCTCTTTAAGATCATCCACTCCACCTATTAGAATAGAACAGGATAGAATAGAACAGGATAGGATAGGATAGGGTAGAATAGAATAGAATAGGATAGGGTAGAATAGAATAGAATAGAATAGACCAGACCAGACCAGTTTGGAAGAGACCTTCAAGACTATCAAGTCCAACCTATCACCCAACATCATCTAATCAACTCAACCATGGCACCAAGTGCCTCATCCAGTCTCTTCCTAAACACCTCCAGTGATGGTGCCTCCACCACCTCCCTGGGCAGCACATCCCAATGGGCAATCACTCTCTCTATGAAGAATTTCTTCCTAGCATCCAGCCTAAACCTCCCCTGGCACAGCTTGAGACTGTGTCCTCTTGTTCTGGGAGAAGAGACCAACCTCCACCTGGCTACTACCTCCCTTCAGGTAGTTGCAGACAGCAATAAGGTTTCCCTTGAGCCTCCTCTACCAAGGCTGGGGCTAAACCATGGCCCTCAGCACCACCTCTGTGCCTCTCTGAAGCACCTCCAGGGATGGGGATTCAGCCTCCCCCTGGGCAGCCTGTGCCAGGCTGGGAGAACCCTTGCAGGGAAGAAGTTGCTTCTAATATCCAACCTAAACCTGCCTTGCTGCAGCTTGAGGCCACTTCCTCTCACCCCAAAGAGAAGAAGTGTGTTTTCCTGCTCTGTTTAGTCAAGTGGTGTGTGATGAAGGAAAGTCCAGAGCATGTAATGATGAAGCAACCTTTCAGCAGCTGAATGTCCTTAGCTCTGTGTCTTTGGCTTTCTCTTGTCGTTTTAAGGACAAGCTCTTAGCTGTTCCAGCAGACACCTACAGTTACAAAATTCTTGACACAAAGGCAGTGGACAAGTCCCTTGATTTTATCAGCCAGTGTGGAGGAAACAGTTTTGCTCTGGAGTAAGCATTGCTTTCTAGACCCCTGAGCTGTGCCACCACGCTGGGGACCCACGTGAACAGCTTTTGCTCTCTGTTAAACACTTCTGTATGCAATCCCCATCCTTGTGCTGCACTCAAATGCTAGCCATGGCTTCTGCTGGCCCACTGCATTTCCATGAGCCATTTGGCCACCACTTTCTGCTGGAAATGACATGTGCTCCCAGCCCAGAGGAGGGCAATCTCTCCTTTCTCTGTCTCTGGCACGTCCGTATTTGGTGCTTCGCTTGGCATGTCTGAACTGCTGTCACTAATGCACACTCTTCCCTTGGACAAAGATCTTACCTGCATGCTGAAACCATTCACCACTAACTTCAATCAGAGTACACCTTGCATGTGCACTGAAGCCATCCTTGTGTCAAAGAACTCCCTGAAAGACAGGGCCCTGATTGACTGCCCCCCCCTGCAAAGCCTGCTCCTGACAGTTCCCGACTGCTGATGCTTGCACGGTTTATATTCCAGTCTCAACAGCCCAGAAGGATCATCAGCCTTCTGCAGGGACTCTGTGAAGTCCCTAGTGGCTTTCTACAACAATGGAGCCCTGCCCTGTAATTGCCACAGCTCAGGTGCCATGAGCCCCACTTGCAGCCCCCTGGGAGGGCAGTGCCTGTGCAGAGCCAACGTCATCGGGCGGCAGTGCAGCCGGTGCCGGACCGGCTACTACGGATTCCCCTTCTGCAAGGGTAAGGGCATGCTCAGGGCAGCTGAGTGCTGGGGGCATGAAAAGTGACAACTGCCCTTACAAGGATGCCTTCTGTAAGATATCTGCCTATTTCCTCAACCCAGCATGCTGAGATGAGGATAAGTTCTTTACTTTTATTGCCTTATTTGCAGCCTCCAAAACAGGTCCAGCAGAGAGCCACAGCCATTGGCAATGGCCTTAAATTCAGCTGCTGGCACATTGGTGTGGTTAAACATTTCCTTGTGGGGATCAAATCCTTACACAGCAATACCTGAGAGCCAGTAGGTTGTGTAAGGCCAGGATTAGGTTGGAAAAGTCGGAACTGTTTTGGTTGGGAAAGCCCTTAAAGATCACTGAGTCATAGTATCATAGTATCAGTGAGGGTTGGAAGGGACCACAAGGATCAGCCAGTTCCAACCCCCCTGCCATGGGCAGGGACTCCCCACACTAGATCAGCCTGGCCACAGCCTCAGCCAGCCTGGGCTTAAACACCTCCAGGGACAGGGCCCCAACCACCTCCCTGCACAACCCATTCCAGGGCTTCACCACTCTCCTGGGGAAGAACTTCCTCCTCCCCTCCAGCCTCAATCTCCCCACCTCCAGCTTCATTCCATCCCCCCTAGTCCTATCACTGCCTGAGATCCTGAGCAGTCCCTCCCCAGCCTTCCTGTAGGCCCCCTTCAGATCCTGGAAGGCCACAATGAGGTCACCTGGGAGCCTTCTCTCCTCCAGACTGAACAGCCCCAACTCCTTCAGTCTGTCCTCCAACCATTCTCTACCTCTGCCAAGGCTGGGGCTAAGCCATGGCCCTCAGCACCACATCTCTGCCCCTTTGAAACACCTCCAGGGGTGGGGATTCAACCACCTCTCTGGGCAGCCTTTCCAACACCAGGTACCAGCCTCACTTTTCTCTGCAGGGCTTGATCCTGGGAGAGGCAGGTTGAGCTGTCTTAGATGTAGTGTAGCAGAGCTTTCAGCTGCAGGCATATGTGACCCCCTCTTCTTCAAGCACACCTAGTTTACAATGAGATGTATGCATGTGCTCCCTGGTCAGGTGTAGCAGGCTGCTGTTCAGCTGGTGCAATCCAGATTGCCACACTGTTGACCAAGAACATTGTTCTGCACTGACTGCTAACTCATAGACTCATAGAACAGCCTAGGCTGGAAGAGACCTCAGAGATCATCTGTTCCAACACTCTGCCATGGGCTTCCACCAGCCCAGGCTGCCCAAGACCTCATCCAGCCTGGCCTTGAACACCTCCCTGGGCAACCTGTGCCAGTGTCTCACCACCCTCACTGTGAAGAACTGCTTCTCCATCTCCAGTCTCAATCTCCCCTCTCCCAGCTCAACGCCATTGTCCCTCATCCTGTCTCTCCAGGCCTTTGTCAAAACTCCCTCCCCAGCTCTCCTGGAGCCCCTTCAGCCACTGGAAGGCTGCTCTGAGGTCTCCCTGCAGCCTTCTCTTCTCCAGGCTGAACAGCCCCAACTCTCCCAGCCTGTTCTCATGGGGGAGCTTCTCCAGCCCTCTGATCCTCTTTGTGGCCTCCTCTGGACCTGCTCCAGCAGTTCCATGTCCTTCAGTGTTGGTGTTTTCATGACCCTGAGCTCTAAAACTGCTGACCAAGAGCAAAGACCTGTGCTCTCTATACTCTAAAGGTTGTGTGTGTTTGTTCCTTGGGCAAGTTCAGTGCCAGGCTGGGCTTTCATTTCTGGAAAACCTTTTCTTTCACCTAGCCTGCAAGTGTGGGCAGCACCTCTGTGATGCTGTGACTGGTGAATGCCTCTGCCCTCCACGAACTGTGAGACCCAGATGTGAGGAGTGTGAGCAACATTCCTTCAGCTATCACCCTGTTACTGGCTGCCAGAGCTGCAACTGCTCAGAAAGAGGAGTTGTCAACGTGGCAAGCCCACAGTGTGACAGAACCAGTGGGCAATGCAGGTGAGTTTGGGTGTCCAAAGGGTCTCCTGGGGTGCAGGCCTAGGGAGGTTCTGTTTCCATTCTACTCTGCCCTGGTGAGACCACACCTGGAATACCCTGCCCAGTTTTGGGTTCCCCACTTCAAGAGGGACAGGGATCTGCTGGACACAGTCCAATGGAGGGCTTGGAGGATGAGGAGGGGACTGAAACGTCTCTGTTGTGAAGAGAGGCTGAGAGCCCTGGGGCTGTTTAGTCTGGAGAAGAGAAGGCTGAGAGGGGATCTGATCAATGTCTATCAATGGCTGAGGGGTGGGGCACAAGATGAAGGTGTCAGGATCCTTACACAGCAAAAGTGAGAGTCAGTAGGTTGTGCAAGGCCAGAATTAGGTTGGAAAAGTTGGAATTGTTTTGTTTGGGAAAGCCCTTTAAGATCACTGAGTCCAACCATTCCCTGACTCTGCCAAGGCTGGGGCTAAGCCATGGCCCTCAGCACCACAGCTCTGCCTTTTTGAAACACCTCCAGGGGTGGGGATTCAGCCACCTCCCTGGGCAGCCTCTTACAGGGCTTGAGAACCCTTTCAAGGAAGAAGTTTCTTCTCATGTTCAACCTAAACCTTCCCTGGTGCAATTTGAGCAATGAGGTCTCCCCTCAGCCTCCTCTTCTCCACACTCAACACCCCCAGCTCCCTCAGCTGCTCCTCCCCAGCCCTCTTCTCCAGACCCTTCCCCACCTTGTTGCCCTTCTCTGGACCTGCTGCAGTCTCTCAATGTCCTTCTTGGAGTGAGAGGCCCGAAACTGAACCCAGCACCCAAGCTGTGGTCTCACCAGTACTGAGTCCAGAGGGACAATCCCTGCTCCAGCTCCCCAGCCCTGTTCTTCAGACCCTTCCCCACCTTTGTTGCCCTTCTCTGGACCTGCTCCTACAGCTCAGTGTCTTGACTCCCTCTCCTCTGTTGATCCAGATGCAAACCAGGGGTGAAAGGCCTGCAGTGTGACCAGTGTGCTCCTGGGACTTATGGCTTCCCCAGCTGCAGGCCCTGTAGCTGCAACAGAGGTGGAACAGAACCAGATGTTTGTGATCCCCAGACAGGAATTTGTCTCTGCAAGGTCAGCTAAATCAAATTACTTCTGCATTCCCAAGCCTTGTTTGCACATCAGTGATTTGTTTGTATTCCATGGGGTGAATGAAAGGAGTTTATCCTCAGGGCTGGAGCACCTCACCTACAGGGACAGGCTGGGAGAGTTTGGGCTGGGAGAGGAGAAGGCTCCAGGGAGACCTTAGAGCAGCCTTCCAGTACCTGAAGGTAGCTACAGGAGAGCTGGAGAGGGACTTGTGACAAAGGCATGTAGAGATAGGATGAGGGGGAATGGATTGAAGGTGGCAGAGGGGATTGAGACTGGAGGCTAGGAGGAAATTCTATGCAGTGAGGGTGGTGAGACTCTGGCACAGGCTGCCCAGGGAGGCTGTGGATGTCCTCTAGCTGGACCTGAGCAAAGCCTTCCACACTGTCCCACCACATCCTGGTCTCCAGGCTGGTGACACATGGGTGTGATGGGTGACCACCAGATGGATACAGAACTGGCTTGATGGCTGCACCCAAAGAGTGGCTGTCCATGGCTCCATGGCCCAGGGGAGGCCAGGGACAAGCAGAGTCCCTCAGGGATCAGCCCTGGCACCAGGCTTGTTCAACATCCCTGTGGGTGCCATGGACAGTGGCACTGAGTGCACCCTCAGCAGGTTTGCTGCTGACACCAAGCTGTGTGGTGCAGCAGAGAGCTGGAGGGAAGGGATCCATCCAGAGGGACCTGGACAGGCTGGAGAGGTGGGCACAAGCCAACCTCAGGAGGTTCAACAAGACCAAGGGCAGGGTCCTGCAGCTGGGTGGAGGCAATCCCAGGCACAAATGCAGGCTGGGCAGGGACTGGCTGGAAAGCAGCCCTGAGGAGAGAGCCTTGGGGGTGCTGGGGGAGGAGAAGCTCCCCAGGAGCTCTCAGAGTGCACTTGCAGCCCAGAAAGCCAACCAGAGCCTGGGCTGCAGCAGGAGAAGTGTGGCCAGCAGGGCAAGGGAGGTGATTCTCCCCCTCTGCTCAGCTCTGGGGAGACCCCACCTGGAGTCCTGCCTCCAGTTCTGGAGCCCCTATGACAAGAGGGATGTGGTGGTGCTGGAAGGTGTCCAGAGCAGGGCCAGGAGGATGAGCAGAGGGCTGGAGCACCTCTCCTGTGAGGACAGACTGAAGGAGTTGGGGCTGTTGAGGCTGGAGAAGAGAAGGCTCCCAGGTGACCTCCTTGTGGCCTTCCAGGATCTGAAGGGGGCTCCAGGAAGGCTGGGGAGGGACTGCTCAGGATCTCAGGCAGTGCTAGGACTAGGGGGAATGGAATGAAGCTGGAGGTGGGGAGATTGAGGCTGGAGGGGAGGAGGAAGTTCTTCCCCATGAGAGTGGTGAAGCCCTGGAATGGGTTGTGCAGGGAGGTGGTTGGGGCCCTGTCCCTGGAGGTGTTTAAGCCCAGGCTGGCTGAGGCTGTGGCCAGGCTGATGTAGTGTGGGGTGTCCCTGCCCATGGCAGGGGGGTTGGAACTGGCTGATCCTTGTGGTCCCTTCCAACCCTGACTGATACTATGATACCATGATACCTGGAGGTGTTCAAGGCCAGGCTGGATGAGGCCTGGAGCAAGCTGTGCTGGTGGGAGGTGTCCCTGCCCATGGCAGGGGGTTGGAACTGGATGAGCTTTAAAGTCCCTTCCTCGTGGGACCCCTGTGTGAGCAGTGTGAGCCCAAGCCCTGCCAGAACACTCTGAATTTTCAGTGGAAGTTGAGTGCAGCTGCTCAGCACCATCTCACCTTGCAGTGTGTGCACAGACCATCCTGGGGGCAGTTAAATGCCACTGTGTGAGCAGTCCTGTGGCAGCTGTCCCAGCAGCCTTGGGCTCTGCAGGACATTTCAGAGCTGCACAGAAGGTGGCCATTGGCTCCCTGCAGCAGGCTGTGCCCTGCACAGAGCTGCTTCCTGCATCTGCAGCCCTGGGTTTGGATGGCAACCAGCTCCCATGCTGCTTTTAGCCACATTGTGTCAGTTGACATTTTCACCACATGATTGTAGCCAGGAAATCTTCTTTTGTCCTTATCTGCATCATTAAATGTGAGACATGGGAACTTTCACGAGTGACCTTTGCTATTGTGGGCATGGAAAAGCCAGCAGGAGGGGTTTGGCAGGGACACTACCAGCTGCCTCTGACTCCCACTGCTCTCTCTTTTGCTATCTAAGCTGTCAGCCCCTGGCTGGGACAGCAGCACTCTGAGCTGGGTTAGGAACTGGCTGGAGGCTGAACCCAGAGAGTGGTGGTGAATGGTGCCACAGCCAGCTGGCAGCCAGGCCCCAGTGGTGTGCCCCAGGGATCAGTGCTGGGCCCTGTGCTCTTTAACATCTTCATTGATGACCTGGATGAGGGGGTCGAGTCAGGCATCAGCAAGTTTGCAGATGACACCAAGTTAGGAGCAGATGTTGGTCAGGTAGAGGGCAGAAGGGCTCTGCAGAGGGACCTTGCCAGGCTGGACAGATGGGCAGAGGCCAACAGGATGGCATTCAACAAGTCCAAGTGCCAGGGGCTGCACTTTGGCCACAGCAACCCCAGGCAGAGCTACAGGCTGGGGGCAGAGTGGCTGAGAGCAGCCAGGCAGAAAGGGACCTGGGGGTGCTGATTGACAGCTGCCTGAACATGAGGCAGCAGCGTGCCCAGGGGGCCAAGAAGGCCAATGGCATCCTGGCCTGCAGCAGGAAGAGTGTGGCCAGCAGGAGCAGGGAAGTCCTTGTGCCCTGTGCTCAGCACTTCTGAGGCCACACCTTGAGTCCTGGAGGTGAGGAGAAAGATCTTCCCAGCAAGAGAGATTGGCCACTGGGATGTGCTGCCCAGGGAGGTGGTGGAGTCCCCATCCATGGAGGTGTTGAGGAAGAACCTGGCTGAGGCACTTGGTGCCATGGTTCAGTTGATCAGATGGTGCTGGCTGATAGGTTGGACTGGATGATCTCTGAGGTCTTTTCCACCCCGGCTCATTCTGTATTCTTTCAGAGGATTTGGGTTGTGCACAGGTTATGGAACGGCCTCATGAAAACCAGAAGCAAAGAGCTGAGATTTCTTTCAACTGTGTCTTCACAGGAGAATGTTGAAGGTGCAAAATGTGACACCTGCAGACCAGGATCCTTTTTCTTGGACCCTTCTAACCCCAAGGGATGCAGCTCTTGCTTCTGCTTCGGGGCCACCAGCAAGTGTCGCAGCAGCGCTGGGCGCAGAGCCAAGGTGTGTCTGCAGTCTCTCTTCTTCACCAACAGGAATCTGCCTTGGGTCCATGAGGGAAATGTCTCATTTCTCCCCACATTGAAAGTGCTGGGTGCTGCACTTTGGCACAAGTCCAAGTGCCAGGGGCTGCACTTTGGCCACAGCAATCCCAGGCAGAGCTCCAGGCTGGGGGCAGAGTGGCTGAGAGCTGCCAAACAGAGAGGGACCTGGGGGTGCTGATTGACAGCTGCCTGAACATGAGTCAGTAGTGTGCCCAGGGGGCCAAGAGGGCCAAGGGCATCCTGGCCTGCATCAGGAAGAGTGTGGCCAGCAGGAGCAGGGAAGTCCTTGTGCCCTGTGCTCAGCACTGCTGAGGCCACACCTGCAGTCCTGTGTCCAGTTCTGGGCTCCTCAGTTTAGGAAGGACATTGAGAGACTTGAAGGTGTCCAGAGAAGGGCAACAAGGCTTTGAGCACAGCCCTGTGAGGAGAGGCTGAGGGAGCTGGGGTTGCTTAGCCTGGAGAGGAGGAGGCCCAGGGGAGACCTCGTTGCTGTCTACAACTCCCTGCAGGGAGCAGCCTCTCCTCACAGGGCTGTGCTCCAGACCCCTCCCCAGCTTTCTTGCCCTTCTCTGGACACCTTCCAGCAGCTCAACCTCTTTCCTAAACTGAGGAGCCCAGAACTGGACACAGGGCTCAAGGTGTGGCCTCAGCAGTGCTGAGCACAGGGCACAAGGACTTCTCTGCTCCTGCTGGCCACACTCTTCCTGATGCAGGCCATTCCCCCCAGGCCTATGACTCCCTGACACCCTAAAAAGTCCCTCCCCAGCTTTCATGTAGCCCACTTCAGACAGGGAAGATGCAGCAGGATGGTGATGAATAACAAAGCTTTCACTCCCCTGTGCACACCCCCTGCATTATGTAGTCCCTGCAGGACTGTACTCTAGGGCCAAGACACCAGGTCTTAAACCCACAGCACTCCCTCCTTAGAGGTCCTTTCAGCATCCATTGCTCAGAGGCTTTAGGCTGGCTTTGAAGGGGTTGAATTTCATGCTGAGGGACCTGTAGAGGCTGAGCAATTTCTCCTTCCCTTGTGCTGGTGAGGTTTAATAGAAGTTTATCCCCTTTGTGTCTTTCCAACAGCTTGTGGACATGAGGAGCTGGCGCTTGGAGGCGGTGGATGAGCAGCTGGACATCCCTGTCAGCTTCAATCCAGTCAGCAACAGTGTGGTGGCTGATGTGCAAGAGCTACCTGCTTCAGTGCACAGCTTGTACTGGAGGGCACCCCCTGCTTACCTGGGACAGAAGGTAAAGGACACCCAACTCATTGCATAGCCAGCAGGACCAGGGAGGGGATTCTCTCCCTCTGCTCCCCTCTGCTGAGACCACAGCTGCAGCTCTGGGGCCAGTTCAGGAGCCTCTGTGCCAGGAAGGCTCTGGAGGGGCTGGAAGGTGTCCAGAGAAGGGCCACGAGGAGGAGCAGAGGGCTGGAGCTGCTCTCCCATGAGGACAGACTGAGGGAGTTGGGGTTGTGTAGGCTGGAGGAGCAAAGGCTCCCAGGAGACCTCATTGTGGCCTTCCAGGATCTGCAGGGGGCTCCAAGAAAGCTGGGGAGGGACTTTTGAGGGTGTCAGGGAGGGATAGGACTGGGGGGGATGGAGCAAAACTAGAAGTAGGGAGATTGAGATTGGATGTGAGGAAGAAGTTGTTCCCCATAGAATCAAAGAATCAATAAGGTTGGAAAAGACCTCAGAGATCATCAAGTCCAAGCTGTCACCCAACACCTCCTGACAACTAAACCATGACTTCAAGTGCCACATCCAAGCCTTTTCTGAACAACTTCAGGGATGGTGACTCCACCACCTCCCTGGGCAGCACATCCCAATGGGCAATCTCTCTTTCTATGAAGAACTTTCTCCTCACCTCCAGCCTAAACCTCTGCTGGCACAGCTTGAGACTGTGTCCTCTTGTTCTGGTGCTGGCTGCCTGGGAGAAGAAACCAACCCCCACCTGGCTACAACCTCCCTTCAGGGAGCTGTAGAGAGCAATGAGGTCTCCCCTGAGCCTCCTCTTCTCCAGGCCAAGCAACCCCAGCTCCCTCAGCCTCTCCTCCCAGGGCTGTGCTCCAGACCCCTCCCCAGCTTTGTTGCCCTTCTCTGGACACCTTCAAGTGTTTCAATGAGGGTGGTGAGAGCCTGGCACAGGTTGCCCAGGGAGCTGGTGGAAGCCTCATCCCTGGAGGTGTTTGCAGCCAGGCTGGATGTGGCTGTGAGCAACCTGCTGCAGTGTGAGGGGTCCCTGCCTATGGCAGGGGGGTTGGAATTGGCTGATCCTTGAGGTCCCTTCCAGCCCTGACAGCTCTGTGACTCTCTGAGTTTTAGCAACTCCTTTCCTTTCCTTTTGCCAGCATCCTTGGTAGAGAGGCTCTTTGGTTTTCTTAGGTTTCTCTCTCCTCCCTCCTAAAGATTCATGGCTTACTTGCCATGCCAGGCATTAGATTTTGTTTCTCAGCCCAGTCTTAGAATTCTGACCAATGACACAGGCTTCATCATCCTGCTTGCTGCCAGGGAGCTCTTCCTGGGCACAGCTTGCTCAGGAGCCATGGTGCAGCGAGCTGCTACCTCCAGCTGCTTTTCACATACCCAGCACATGTGCCTGAGTATCTTTGACACTCCCTGGACTATCTGCTGGGCAGGTTTCCAGAGCAGAAAAGGTGATTCCATGCTCAGGGGTATGGAACAACCCCCAGGCTTTTGCTTTTGATCTGTTGCTCCAGGAGGGCAACGCCTGTTGTCCTAACCTTTGTCTTCTTGCAGCTGCTTCCTGCTCTTGCTACTCAGGCAAAGGAGCAGGCAGCTAATGCCTGTTAGCATTTCAGCCTGGTCGCACTAACCAGAGGGACTTTGCAAGCCCATAGCCTCAGGTTCTCCCTGTTTGGACCTCTGGCAGTGCTGGTAGTTGCTGGCCAGCTGTAGAGCACAGAGGATTCCCAACTGCAATCCTTCTGTCACACAAGGGACAAGAAAAGAGATGGACTCCAGAGCTGGAAAGGTGGTGAATGTCCTAAGTTCCTCTTGGTCCCCATTTCAAAGACTAGAGATGTACCTTCCATCCTGATTTCAGCTGAAGAGCAGAGGGCTGGAGCCCCTCTCCTGTGAAGAGATGCTGAAAGAAGTGGAGCTGTTCAGCCTGGAGAAGAGAAGGCTCCAGGGACACCTCAAAGCTGCATTTCAGTATCTGAAGGGGACCTACAGAGAGCTGGGGAGGGACTGTTCAGCAGGGCTGTGGTGACAGGATGAGGGCAATGGTTTGAAACTGGAGCAGGGCAGAGTTAGGTTGGACATCAGGAGAAAGTTCTGCACAGTGAGAGGTAAGACACTGGAACAGGTTGCCAGCACCAGAACAAGAGGACACAGTCTCAAGCTGTGCCAGGGGAGGTTCAAGCTGGAGGTGAGGAGAAAGTTCTTCCCAGCAAGAGAGATTTGCCATTGGGATGTGCTGCCCAGGGAGGTGGTGGAGTCCCCATCCCTGGAGGTGTTGAACAAAGGCTTGGATGTGGCACTTGGAGCCATGGTTGAGTTGTCAGGAGGTGTTGGTTGACAGGTTGGACTTGATGATCTCTGAGGTCTTTTCCAACCTTATTGATTCTATGATCTTAACATGAAGCAGGAATGCAGTGAAGTCTCTCTGGTCTTGTGCATTTTGTTACAGCTTTCTTCCTATGGTGGCTTCCTAAGCTACCAGGTGAAGTCCTTTGGCCTACCTAGTGAGGGCATGGTTCTGCTGGACAAGAGGCCTGATGTGCAGCTGACAGTAAGTTTGGAAAGATCACTTTTTCTCTCAAGCAGTAGCAATACTCTGATGTTTTCTGGTACCTCCAACCTAGAGTCTCCTTGCCCTACCTGGTACCTGTAGCCTCCTTGTCCTGTTACCTGTAGCCTCCTTGCCCTACCTGGTACCTGTAGCCTCCATGTCCTGGTACCTGTAGCCTCCATGTCCTGGTACCTGTAGCCTCCTTGCCCTACCTGGTACCTGTAGCCTCCATGTCCTGGTACCTGCAGCCTCCTTGCCCTACCTGGTACCTGTAGCCTCCATGTCCTGGTACCTGTAGCCTCCTTGCCCTACCTGGTACCTGTAGCCTCCTTGTCCTGGTACCTATAGCCTCCTTGTCCTGGTACCTGTAGCCTCCTTGCCCTGTTAGTCCTGGTACCTGTAGCCTCCTTGTCCTGGTACCTGTAGCCTCCTTGTAGCCTCCTTGTCCTGGTACCTGTTAGCCTCCTTGCCCTACCTGTTAGCCCTCCTTGCCCTGTTAGCTGTAGCCTCCTTGCCCTGTTAGCTGTAGCCTCCTTGCCCTGTTAGCTGTAGCCTCCTTGCCCTACCTGGTACCTGTAGCCTCCTTGTCCTGGTACCTGTAGCCTCCTTGTCCTGGTACCTGTAGCCTCCTTGCCCTACCTGTTAGCTGTAGCCTCCTTGCCCTGTTAGCTGTAGCCTCCTTGCCCTGTTAGCTGTAGCCTCCTTGCCCTACCTGGTACCTGTAGCCTCCTTGCCCTGGTACCTGTAGCCTCCTTGCCTTGTTAACTGTAGCCTCCTTGCCCTGGTACCTGTAGCCTCCTTGCCCTGGTACCTGTAGCCTCCTTGCCCTACCTGGTACCTGTAGCCTCCTTGCCCTGTCAGCTGTAGCCTCCTTGCCCTACCTGGTACCTGTAGCCTCCTTGTCCTGGTACCTGTAGCCTCCTTGTCCTGGTACCTGTAGCCTCCTTGCCCTACCTGTTAGCTGTAGCCTCCTTGCCCTGTTAGCTGTAGCCTCCTTGCCCTGTCAGCTGTAGCCTCCTTGCCCTACCTGGTACCTGTAGCCTCCTTGCCCTACCTGGTACCTGTAGCCTCCTTGTCCTGGTACCTGTAGCCTCCTTGCCCTACCTGGTACCTGTACGCTCCTTGCCCTGTTAGCTGTAGTCTCCTTGCCCTCTTAGCTGTAGTCTCCTTGCCCTCTTAGCTGTAGTCTCCTTGCCCTCTTAACTGTAGTCCCCTTGCCCTGTTACCTGTAGTCTCCTTGCCCTGTTACCTGTAGCCTCCTTAAGTTTTCTAGCAACTTCTTGCATTGTGCTCAGGATGATCAACACCTCTGTCTCCTGCCAAAGAAACAAACTGCTGAGCAGATCTGACTTGTGAGCAAGCAGAAGCATGGAATGGTTTGGGTTGGAAGGGACCTCCCAGACCATCCAGTTCCAACCCTCTCCCATGGGCAGGGGCACCTCCCACCAGCCCACGTTGCTCAAGGCCTCAGCTCAGGGGTATCCACATCCACCCTGGGCAACCTGTGCCAGTGTCTCCCCACCCTCACTCTAAAGAATTTCTTCCTCCTCTCCAGTCTCAATCTCCCCACTTCCAGCTTCAATCCATTGTTCCTCTTCCTGTCACTCCCAGCCCTTGTCACCAGTCCCTCCCCAGCTCTCCTGGAGCCCCTTCAGGTACTGGAAGGCTGCACTAAGGTCTCCCCAGAGCCTTCTCTTCTCCAGGCTGAACAGCCCAGCTCTCCCAGCCTGTCCCCACAGGGGAGGTTCTGCAGCCCTCTGATCATCTTTGTGGCCTCCTCTGGAGCCTCTCCAGCAGCTCCAGGTCCTTCTTGTGCTGGGGGCCCCAGAGCTGGAGGCAGTGCTGCAGGTGGGGGCTGAGCAGAGCAGAGCAGAGGGGCAGAATCCCCTCCCTGTGCTGCTGCTCTCCCTGCTCTGGCTGCAGCTCAGCACTCAGCTGGCTCTGGGCTGCCAGGGACCAGTGCTGGCTCCTGGGGAGTTTGTCACCAGCTGACACCCCCAAGGCCTTCTCCTCCAGCCTGCTCTGGAGCCACTCCTCACCTAGCCTGGATTTTTGTTTGGGATTGCCTCAACCCTGGTGCAGGACTTTGCCACTGCCCTTAGAAATATAAACCAGAATTATCTCTGTAGAGTGCTTGTGGAAAAAAAGCCAAGCCCAAAAATCCTTGCACACTTGCATTGCCTTGAGCAGCCTGGGCTGGGGGAGGTGTCCCTGTCCATGGCAGGGGTTGGAACTGGATGAGCTTTAAGGTCCCTCCCAACCCAAGCTATTCTTTGATTCCATGAGAGAAGAGGATTAATGCCCTCCATCAGTGGTTCTTGCATCTGAACTCACTACCATAAGCAGCAGCCAAGCAGCAATGTTCTCTCCTCCTCCTCACACAGGGACGGCAGATGAAGGTTGTCTATGTGGACCCCAACAACCCACAGCCTGACCGTCAGTACCACGGCCGCGTGCAGCTGGTGGAGGTAAGGACTGGGTGAGCACTGCCCTGCCCTCCCCAGAGAGTAGGAGAGAAGAGACCTTCAAGATCATCATGTCCAGCCCATCAACCAATCCAACACCACCTAAACAACTAACCCATGGCACCAAGCACCCCATCAAGTCTCCTCCTGAACACCTCCAGTCATGGGGACTCCACCACCTCCCTGGGCAGCACATCCCTATGGGCAATCACTCTCTCTGTGTAGAACTTCCTCCTAACCTCCAGCCTAAACCTCCCCTGGCACAGCTTGAGACTGTGTCCTCTTGTTCTGGTGCTGCTTGCCTGGGAGAAGAGACCAACCCCCACCTGGCTACAACCTCCCTTCAGGGAGTTGTACACAGCAAGAAGGTCTCCCCTGAGCCTCCTCTTCTGCAGGCTAAGCAACCCCAGCTCCCTCAGCCTCTCCTCCCAGGGCTGTGCTCCAGACCCCTCCCCAGCTTTCTTGCCCTTCTCTGGACACCTTCCAGCATCTCCATCTCCTTCCTAACCTGAGGGGCCCAGAACTGGACACAGGACTCAAGGTGTGGCCTCAGCAGTGCTGAGCACAGGGCACAATGACCTCCCTGCTCCTGCTGGCCACACTCTTCCTGATGCAGGCCAGGATGCCCTTGGCTCTCTTGGCCCCCTGGGCACACTGCTGGCTCATGTTCATCCTACCATCAAGCAGTACCCCCAGGTCCCTCCCTGTTTGGCAGCTCTTAGCCACTCTGACCCCAGCCTGTAGCTCTGCCTGGGGCACCTGAAAAACACCCAGCTGGAGTGTGCAGAGATACCCAGTGCTTGAGAGGGAATACACACCTGAAAGAGAAACCTTTCTTTCTCTCTTCCCTGCCACACTGAGCCTAGCTTCAACTCTAGGACCTCGAATTTAGTCATCTCAACCACTCTGAGCCCTCAGCACTCCCTCCTTCAGGGCCAGTGGAGTCATCCTGAATCACTCATCGATGAGAGATGATTCATCACAGCTCCAGACTGTACTTAACAGGGCTGGAATGAACTGGTCTCTTGTTTTTCTTGCTGTCTAGCTGCCCAGTTTAGACTGGCTGTCCAAAATTCAGGCAGGGGAATTCGGCAGGGATTATTCCTCCCTTAAATCTGTGCTCAGGATGTCAAGCTGGGTGGAACAGGGAGGTGGTGGAAGCTTCATGCCTGGAGGTGTTTAAGGCCAGGCTGGAGGTGGCTGTGAGCAACCTGCTGTAGTGTGAGGTGTCCCTGGCCAGGGCAAGGGGTTTGGAACTGGCTGAGCCTTGAGGTCCCTTCCAGCCCTGACAGCTCTGTGAGTCTGTGATTTATTTCTGCCTCATCCACAGGCAGAAAATATGCTTCTTCAAGGCAGATCCCATGTTCAGTAGTGCTGGGCCTGTTTGCAGCAAGGAGGCACATGAGGGCAGCCCTCAAAGACTGAATTTCTGGGGCTTTGCCTACTTTTAATAACCAAATTCTTCCCAGTGAGGGTGGTGAGACACTGGAAGAGGCTGCCCAGGGAGGCTGTGGTTGCTCCCTCCCTGGACTTGTTCAAGGCCAGGGTTAAATGGGGCCTTGAGCAACCTGCGCACCTGAAGGATGGCCAAGGGCTCAGGTCCAGCCAACATGGATTCAGGAAGGGCAGGTCCTGCCTGACCAACCTGATCTCTTTCTATGATCAGGTGACTGCCTGGTGGATGTGGGGAGGCCTGTGGATGTGGTCTACCTGGACTTCAGCAGGGCCTTTGACACCGTCCCCCACAGCAAACTGCTGACTAAGCTGTCAGCCCGTGGATTGGACCATTACACTCTGTGCTGGGTTAGGAACTGGCTGGAGGCTGAGCCCAGAGAGTGGTAGTGAACGGTGCCACATCCAGCTGGAGGCCAGTCACCAGTGGTGTGCCCCAGGGATCAGTGCTGGGCCCTGTCCTCTTCAACATCTTCACTGATGATCTGGATGAAGGAGTAGAGTCAGTCATCAGCAGGTTTGCAGATGACACAAAGTTAGGGGCAGATGTTAGTCAGTTAGAGGGTAGAAAGGCTCTGCAGAGGGACCTCGACCGACTGGACAGATGGGCAGAGGCCAACAGGATGGCATTCAACAAGTCCAAGTGCCAGGGGCTGCACTTTGGCCACAGCAACCCCAGGCAGAGCTATAGGCTGGGGTCGGAGTGGTTGGAGAGCTCCCAAACAGAGAGGGACCTGGGGGTGCTGATCGACAGCCACCTGAATATGAGCCAGCAGTGTGCCCAGGTGGCCAGGAGGGCCAATGGCATCCTGGCCTGCATCAGGAAGAGTGTGGCCAGCAGGAGCAGGGAGGTCATTGTGCCCCTGGACTCTGCTTTGGTTAGGCCGCACCTAGAGTACTGTGTCCAGTTCTGGGCCCCTCAATTTAAGGAGGACATCGAAACACTTGAACGTGTCCAGAGAAGGGCAACAAGGCTGGGGAGAGGCCTTGAGCACAAGCCCTATGAGGAGAAGCTGAGGGAGCTGGGGTTGTTTAGCCTGGAGAAGAGGAGGCTCAGGGGAGACCTCATTGCCCTCTACAACTACCTGAAGGGTGGTTGTAGCCAGGAAGGGGTTGGCCTCTTCTCCCAGGCAACCAGCACCAGAACAAGGGGACACAGTCTCAAGCTGTGCCAGGGGAGGTTCAGACTCGAGGTGAGGAGGAAGTTCTTCACTGAGCGAGTCATTCGTCATTGGAACGGGTTGCCCAGGGAGGTGGTTGAGTCCCCATCCCTGGAGGCGTTCAAGGGGAGATTGGACGTGGCACTTGGTGCCATGGTCTAGGCATGGGGTCTGTGTTGATAGGTTGGACTCGATGATCCCCGAGGTCCTTTCCAACCTAAGTGATACTGTGATACTGTGATACTGTGATACTGGGCTAATGAGAGATGTCCCTGCCCATGGCAAGGGGTTGGAACTGGATGAGCTTTGAGGTCCCTTCCAAGCCAAACCACTCTGTGACTGTGTGAATTCTCCTGCCCCATGGTTTTGCCTCTTCTCCCATCCCATCTCCTTTGCTGGTTCTCTTTCCTTTTCCAGAAGCCACAGGTCTGTGCAGTGCTCATGTTGTGCCTTTCACATGCAGGGGAACTTCAGGCATGCCAGCAGCAATCAGCTGGTATCCAGAGAAGAGCTGATGCTGATCCTGTCTAGACTGGAAGGGTTACACATCAGAGGCCTCTACTTCAGCGAGACTCAGCGCTTAAGCCTGGCTGAGGTTGGGCTGGAAGAAGCCAGCAGCACGGGAAGCGGCAGCGTGGCCTACAGTGTGGAGAGCTGCTCCTGCCCCCCAGGCTACTCTGGTGACTCATGTCAGGTAGGAAGCTCTGTCTCCACGCTATGCAATCTCCTGTCTTGCCTGCAGCTATGCATACTGCTCCAGTCAGAGAAAGGGCCTGCTTATGAAACTCATTAAGTGTGCCTCTGGTCAGCCTGGCTCTGAGACTTGAGCTGCCTGAGCACTGCAGGGCTAACAGCTCAGGGGGGCTTCTGTGGAGCTGGGGATGGCATTTTCTGTGTGCAAGGCACTTTAGTGGAGCTGGGGATGGCATTTTCTGTGTGCAAGGCACTTTAGTGGAGCTGGGGATGGCATTTTCTGTGTGCAAGACAATTTAGTGGAGCTGGGGATGGCATTTTCTGTGTGCAAGACAATTTAGTGGAGCTGGGGATGGCATTTTCTGTGTGCAAGGCAGTGTAGTGCAGCTGGGGATGTCACTGGGTGTGTGCAAGGCACTTTAGTGCAGCTGGGGATGTCACTGGGTGTGTGCAAGCCACTTGAGTGCAGCTGGGGATGTCACTGGGTGTGTGCAAGGCACTTTAGTGCAGCTGGGGATGTCACTGGGTGTGTGCAAGCCACTTGAGTGCAGCTGGGGATGTCACTGGATGTGTGCAAGGCAGTGTAGTGGAGCTGGGGATGTCACTGGGTGTGTGCAAGGCACTTTAGTGCAGCTGGGGATGTCACTGGATGTATGCAAGGCACTTTAGTGCAGCTGGGGATGTCACTGGATGTGTGCAAGGCACTTTAGTGCAGCTGGGGATGTCACTGGGTGTGTGCAAGGCACTTTAGTGCAGCTGGGGATGTCACTGGATGTGTGCAAGGCACTTTAGTGCAGCTGGGGATGTCACTGGATGTGTGCAAGGCACTTTAGTGCAGCTGGGGATGTCACTGGGTGTGTGCAAGGCACTTTAGTGGGGCTGGGGATGTCACTGGGTATGTGCAAGGCAGTGTAGTGCAGCTGGGGATGTCACTGGGTGTGTGCAAGGCACTTTAGTGCAGCTGGGGATGTCACTGGATGTGTGCAAGGCAGTGTAGTGCAGCTGGGGATGTCACTGGGTGTGTGCAAGGCAGTGTACTGGAGCTGGGGATGTCTCTGGATGTGTGCAAGGCAGTGTACTGGAGCTGGGGATGTCTCTGGATGTGTGCAAGGCAGTGTACTGGAGCTGGGGATGTCTCTGGATGTGTGCAGGGCACTTTAGTGGAGCTGGGGATGGCATTTTCTGTGTGCAAGGCACTTTAGTGGAGCTGGGGATGTCACTGGATGTGTGCAAGGCAGTGTAGTGGAGCTGGGGATGTCTCTGGGTGTGTGCAAGGCACTTTAGTGCAGCTGGGGATGTCTCTGGGTGTGTGCAAGGCACTTTAGTGCAGCTGGGGATGTTGTTTTCTGTGTGTAAGGTACTCCACTGAGGGGTTCTTCTGTGATGCTCTCTGAGAGGCTGAACAATCTCATTGATGCCCCAGTGGAGGGAAGGTCAGAACTGACTTTGGTCAAAGTTTGAGAGACCAACACAATGAAGATTCACTCCGAGGGTGCTGAAACACTGGCCCAGGATTCCCAGAGAGGTGGAGGATGCCTCATTCATGGAATTACTCAAAGCCAGTGTGGAGTGGGCTCTGAGTAACTCAATCTAGTTTGCAGATGTCCCTGCTGACTGCAGGGGGCTTTGAATAGATGACCTCTACAGGTCCTTTCCAGTCTCTGAGCACTGGCATCAAGGAGCATTTGATGTGAACAAAATGACATCTTGGAATGGAAGGGAATGGAAGGGAATGGAATGGAGTGGAATGGAATGGAATGGAATAGAATAGAGTAGAGTAGAGTAGAGTAGAGTAGAATAGAGAAGAAAAGGTTGGAAAAGACTTTTGAGATCATCAAGTCCAAGCTATCACCCAGCACCATCTGATCAACTAAACCATGGCACCAAGTGCCTCATCCAGGATCTTCTTAAACACCTCCAGGGATGGGGACTCCACCACCTCCCTGGGCAGCACATCCCAATGGGCAATCTCTCTCTGTCTGGGAAAAACTTTCTTCTCACCTCCAGCCTAAGCCTCCCCTGGCACAGCTTGAGACTGTGTCCTCTTGTTCTGATGCTGCTTGCCTGGGAGAAGAGACCAACCCCCACCTGGCTACAACCACCCTTCAGGGAGTTGGAGAGAGCAATGAGGTCTCCCCTGAGCCTCCTCTTCTCCAGGCTAAGCAACCCCAGCTCCCTCAGCCTCTCCTCCCAGGGCTGTGCTCCAGACCCCTCCCCAGCCTTGTTGCCCTTCTCTGGACACTTTCCAGCATCTCAGTGTCTTTCCTAAGCTGAGGAGCCCAGAACTGGACACAGGACTCAAGGTGTGGCCTCAGCAGTGCTGAGCACAGGGCACAAGGACTTCCCTGCTCCTGCTGGCCACACTCTTCCTGATGCAGGCCAGGATGCCCTTGGCCTTCTTGGCCCCCTGGGCACACTGCTGCCTCATGTTCAGCTGCTGTCACCCAGTGCCCCCAGGTCCCTTTCTGCCTGGCTGATCTCAGCCAGTCTGCACTGCCTGGGGTTGTTGTGGCCAAAGTGCAGCCCCTGGCACTTGGACTCTCCAGGCACTCTGACCCCAAACCCAGACAAGTCTACTCCAACCCAACCTAGTCTATGATTTTTAGCAGGGCTCAAGGGAAATAACCTGACCTGGGTCATCCTGGCTGCTTTCCTGTGTTTATAGGGAAATGTTTGAAAGGTGAAGTTAACAGGATTTGAACTAACTAACTGTGGAGCTGTTTTACTGCCAGAGGAAGGGATGCTGCTAGCTGCAGAGTGGTGAAGTCCTAGCTGCAGTTGTACCTCCTGTCCCTGCTGCTGCCCCTGTGGCTGTGATACTTCTTGGCTGTCACTTTTCTGAGCTTAGAACCTTACTGCTCTCACATCCACAAGAAGGGTCGGATGGAGGAACCTGGAAACTCCAGGCCTGGCAGCCTGAGCTGCAGCCAGGGAAAGTGATGGAGCAGATTATCCTGGGGGTAATAACTGCACCTGAAGGATGGCCAAGGGCTCAGGTCCAGCCAGCATGGATTTAGGAAGGGCAGGTCCTGCCTGACCAACCTGATCTCCTTCTATGATCAGGTGACTGCCTGGGGGCTGTGGAGCAGGCTGTGGATGTGGTCTGCCTGGACTGCAGCAAGGCCTTTGACACCGTCCCCCACAGCAAACTCCTGGCCCAGCTGTCAGCTCGTGGCTTGGACAGCAGCACTCTGAGCTGGGTTAGGAAGTGGCTGGAGGCTGAGCCCAGAGAGTGGTGGTGAATGGTGCCACAGCCAGCTGGCAGCCAGGCACCAGTGGTGTGCCCCATGCTGTTCAATATCTTCATTGATGATCTGGATGAGGGCATTGAGTCAGTCATCAGCAAGTTTGCAGATGACACCAA
The DNA here is from genome assembly GCA_011125475.1 of Melanerpes aurifrons. NCBI lineage: Eukaryota > Metazoa > Chordata > Aves > Piciformes > Picidae > Melanerpes > Melanerpes aurifrons. The sequence goes on along the minus strand of WWNC01000125.1, from coordinate 350,536 downwards.
GCTGGGAGCAGATGTTGGTCAGTTAGAGGGCAGAAGGGCTCTGCAGAGGGACCTTGCCAGGCTGGACAGATGGGCAGAGGCCAACAGGATGGCATTCAACAAGTCCAAGTGCTAGGAGCTGCACTTTGGCCACAGCAACCCCAGCCAGAGCTCCAGGCTGGGGGCAGAGTGGCTGAGAGCTGCCAAACAGAGAGGGCCCTGGGGGTGCTGATTGACAGCTGCCTGAACATGAGTCAGCAGTGTGCCCAGGGGCCAAGAAGGCCAAGGGCATCCTGGCCTGCAGCAGGAAGAGTGTGGCCAGCAGGAGCAGGGAAGTCCTTGTGCCCTGTGCTCAGCACTGCTGAGGCCACACCTTGAGTCCTGTGTCCTCAGGTTAGGAAAGATGTTGAGCTGCTGGAAGGGCAAGAAAGCTGGGGAGGGGTCTGGAGCACAGCCCTGTGAGGAGAGGCTGAGGGAGCTGGGGTTGCTTAGCCTGAAGAAGAGGAGGCTCAGGGGAGACCTTCTTGCTCTCTCCAACTCCCTGCAGGGAGGTTGTAGCCAGGTGGGGGTTGGTCTCTTCTCCCAGGCAAGCAGCACCAGAACAAGAGGACACAGTCTGAAGCTGTGCCAGGGGAGGTTTAGGCTGGAGGTGAGGAGAAAGTTCTTCCCAGAGAGAGTTGTTAGCCATTGGGATGTGCTGCCCAGGGAGGTGGTGGAGTCCCCATCCCTGGAGGTGTTCAAGAGGGGATTGGATGTGGCACTTGGTGCCATGGCTTAGTCATGAGGTCTGTGGTGCCAGGGTGGACTCAATGATCCTAGAGGTGTCTTCCAACCTTAGTTATACTGTGATACTGTGATGTGAGGAGCCAAGGCAGCAGAATAAAGTGCTGGAGAGATAGGCAGTGTCCAAAGTGCACGGAATCTGGGGAGTTGTGCCCTCAGAAGAGGAGCTGAGGCTTGCTGTGAGGCAGCAGCTGCTGAACTCCCCTTGCTAGCCTCTCTGCAATGAGGATGACAGAACAGTATCTCGAGAGGAGCAGCTGCAGAGAGCCTGAACAAGGCAGCGTTCGTGGCTGGCATGCCTGGTGTGTGCCTCCACTCCTCAGGGCAGCTATTCAGGGCTGACATTCCTGCTGCCATCCCATTGCTTTCAGCACACTGCCTCCACAACCCCAGCCGCTGGGCTGCTTCCGGCAAGCTGCTGGCAGTGCAGAGCCCAAGGAAGCGATGAGGACACTCACCTGGGGAGCCGGGGAGCCCCGTGTGTTTGTGCAGCGTTACTCAGGCGGTGATTTACTGCTGCAGTCACCTGGCTCCGGCTGCCTGAGGTGGGGAGGAGGCGATGCCTGCCCCACCCCGGCTGCGGTAGATAGGGAGCTGCAGGAGCCGCGCAGGGTTACTTGTTAACCCCAGCAGCAGTACTCTGCTCGGCTGCTTGACTCACCTAGGACGTTTCAAGGTGGGGCCCATCACGGCCCAGAGCCTCATTAGTCTGAGTCAGAAGCTGGAGAAGAAGGGAGAGCAGGAGAGAGCAGCGGGAGGACAGCAGCCTGCGCTGGCGGCGGAGCGGAGCGGCAGCGATGGGCCCGGCGCGGAGAGGGAGGAACGTAGGATGGGTGGCTGCCACCTTGGCTGCCCTGGGGTGTTGCTTAGCCCAAGGTATGCAACAGAGGCTGTGGTACCCTCACCTTCAGCAGGGGAGTCAGCAGCAGCAAGTTCAGAGGGATTTTTACCCCAGACAGGTAATGTGTTCGTTTTGCCTTCCCTCTGGCTTCCTCCTTTCCTAAGGGCACTCTTTGGATAGCAGCTTGCACACTGCTCAGCAGAAAGGGACCAACGGGGCTGATGTTCACAGGGCTCAAAAGTACTTGGCTGGCAAAACCTGTGCAAGAAGTTTCATTTTAAACAGCTTCTTGCAACTGCTGAGCACCTCAGAGTGCCTAGAGCTCTGGCTTTGCAGGGGGAATCGCTTCCTCAGGAGCACCAAGGCTGCTGCAAACCCCCAGTGCCCTCCTTTCTAAAGTTCTAAAGCCTGCAGAGCTAGAAACAAGCCAGAAAAAAGCTGTGTAGATTTCTTTCTCCAAAGGCATTTGGGTCTGCTTTTCAGTGGAGTGATTCATTTTGCTCCCCAAAAGGAGACTTCCAGTAAATGAACTCTCTCTGTGTTAGTCTCTGGCTGAGCTGTGCTGCCTCCTGGCAGGGGGGTTGGAGATGGATGGTCTTTGAGGTCCCTTCCAACCCAGACCATTCTAGGGGTTAGTGGTGACTCTTCAGTGCTGGGTGGAAGGTTGGACTAGCTGAGCTTGGAGGTCTCTTCCAACCAGATGTATTCTGTGCATCTGTTATCATAAGGTAGCACAAGATATCACTTGTGATATCTTGGAGCCAGGGCAGAGGAGGGCAAGGAAACTGGGAAGGGCCTGGAGAACAAATGTGATAGAGAGCAACTGAAGGAGCTGGGGAGGGCTAGTGTGAAAGAGAGGAGGCTGAGGGGAGACCTCCTGACTCTCTGCAACTACCTGATAGGTGGCTGTGGTCAGGAAGGGGTTGGTATTTTCTGTCTAGCACCCAGCACCAGAACAAGAGGGCACAGTCTCAAGCTGTGCCAGGGGAAGTTTAGGCTGGAGGTGAGGAGAAGGTTCTTCCCTGAGAGAGTTGTTGGCCATTGGGATGTGCTGCCCAGGGAGGTGGTGGAGTCCCCATCCCTGGAGGTGTTCCAGAGGGGATTGGATGTGGCACTTGGTGCCATGGTTTAGTCATGAGGTCTGTGGTGCCTGGTTGGACTTGGTGATCTTTGAGGTCTCTTCCAACCTTGGTGATACTGAAACAGAGGAGGCTGAGAGGAGACCTCCTGGATCTCTGCAACTACCTGAAAGGAGGTTGTGGAGAGGTTGGTGCTGGCCTCCTCTCACAGGCAATTAGTGACAGAACAAGAGGGAACAGCCTCAAGCTGCCACTGGGTAGCTTTAGAGTGGCCATTAGGAAACAGAGTGGTCAGGCCCTGGAACTGCTGCCCAGGGAGGTGGCTGAGTCCCCAAGCCTGGAGGTGTTTTAAGGTGGTTTGGATGTGGTGCTTGGGGCTCTGGTTTAGGGGTGAGCCTTGTAGAGCAGGGTTAATGGTTGGGCTTGGGGATCCTGAGGGTCTGTTCCAACCTGAGTGTTCCTGTGACTCTGTGTTTCAGACCCTGCTCTCACAGGCTGTGTGTGTTGGCTCCCTGGTGCTCAGGGAACACACTCAGCCTTTTACCAATGCACCTGAAATGTTTCAGAGATTCACAGAATGGTTTGAGTTGGAAGGGAGCTTGAACATCATCTCCTTCCACCCTCCCTGCCATGGGCAGGGACACCTCCCACTGGAACAGAGACTTAATTCAGGCCTTGCTCACACTGAAGTCAGAATCCAAAGCTGTTGCTGCTGCTGCTATTCTTCATGCCTTTCTTTTCCTTAACCTGTCTCAAATGCATCCCAGATGTCAAGCAGGCAAAGGTGCCCCCAGCAGCTGTGGTTTAAACAGCAGTAACTCAGTATTCCTTAGGGGATCTGCCTCGGAGAGAGGTGATTCATTTTGTTCCTCTGGCAGTGACATGGTTGATAAACTCACTGATTAAATCCTGCCCCTGCATAAATCCTCACACCTCACACCACTGCAACATGTCCTGAGACACCATTCCAAGGGTGCTTTGTTTCAGCTTAGCCCCATCAGTCTTGGGGGAGCAATTGCTGTGAGAGGAGATTTATGGCTTTAAAGTTCAGCTGCTGCCTGTGTGCTGAGTGTAGCTGAGGCCAGCCCCTGCCCTGAGGCAGAGGTGAGGTGCAGAACTGCATGGCCAGGGGCAGGAACCTGGGAGGCGCTGGCTTCGTGGGGAGCACAGCTTGGGAGCACAGTTTGCTCCTTGCTTCCATGCAGCCTCTGCCCTCCCTTGCACCACAGCAGCTTAGTTACTCCTCCCCACTCTGCTCTGCCCTGCTGAGACCACACCTGGAGTATTGTGTCCAGGTCAAGAGGGACAGGGAGCTACTGGAGAGAGTCCAAGGGAGGCTGTGAGGATGCTGGAGGGTCTGGAACAGCTGTGTGGTGAGGGAAGGCTGAGAGCCCCGGGGCTGTTAGTCTGGAGAGGAGAAGGCTGAGAGGGATCTGATCAATGTCTACAAATACCTGAAGGGGGGTGGGCAGCAGGAAGGTTCCAGGCTCTTTGCAGTGGTGTCCTGTGATAGGACAAGAGCAAGGGACACAATCTGGAACCCAGGAGGTTCCACCTCAACTTGAGGAAAACTTAGTTATTGTGAGGGTCCCAGAGCCCTGGAGCAGGCTGCCCAGAGAGGTTGTGGAGTCTCCTCTGGAGACTTTCAAGCCTCATCTGGATGTGTTGCTGGGTGATCCTGCTCAGGCAGGGAGGTTGGACTGGATCTCTGGAGGTCCCATGTGAAAAAGAGCTAGGGAAGAGAAGGGATCCTCTCCTGTCTGGTCATGTTTGGTGTGCTTGGTGTGCCAGGAGGATGCTGAACAGAGAAGGTGGGCATGAATTTTGGGGTTGGTCTGTACACAGGAGGCTCCATGCCCAGGAGGAGTTCTGGGTGCTTTCCCTACCATTGTGCTTTCCTTGCCCATGCCAAACCAGGATCAGATTTTAACTCATCAGTTGCTGCCTTTCTGGGGTGGGCTAACAAACTTTGCTCATAATGATGCTGCCCTTCAGCTCCCTGGTTAAACCCAGCTTGGACCAGGCAGAGTGCTCCTGTTCCTGTGCCCCCAAACAGCTGAGCACTCATAGATTCACAGAGTGGTTTGGGTTGGAAGGGACCTTAAAGATCATCCCGCTCCAACCCCCTGCCATGGGCAGGGACACCTCCCAGCAGCACAGCTTGCTCAAGGCCTCATCCAGCCTGGCCTTCAACACCTCCAGGCAGGAGGCAGCCACAGCCTCCCTGGGCAACCTGTGCCAGAGTCTCACCACCCCCACTGCGAAGAATTTCTTCCTCATCTCCACTCTCAATCTCCCCTCCTCAAGCTTCAGTTCATTGTCCCTCATCCTGTCACTCCCAGCCCTTGTCACAAGTCCCTCCCCAGCTCTCCTGGTGCCCCTTCAGGTACTGGAAAGCTGCTCTAAGATGTCCCCAGAGCCTTCTCTTCTCCAGGCTGAACAGCCCCTACTCTCTCAGCCTGGCCCCACGGGGGAGGTTCTCCGGCCTCTGATCATCTCTGTGGCCTCCTCTGGAGCCTCTCCAGCAGCTCCAGGTCCTTCTTGTGCTGGGGGCCCCAGAGCTGGAGGCAGTGCTGCAGGTGGGGGCTGAGCAGAGCAGAGCAGAGGGGCAGAATCCCTCCCTGTGCTGCTGCTCTCCCTGCTCTGGCTGCAGCTCAGCACTCAGCTGGCTCTGGGCTGCCAGGGACCAGTGCTGGCTCCTGGGGAGGTTGTCACCAGCTGGCACCTCCAAGGCCTTCTCCCCCAGCCTGCTCTTGAGCCACTCCTCACCCAGCCCAGGTTTGTTTCTCCTCATGCTTTCTGGGTCTCCAGGGCAAGCCTGGCCTTCGATATCAATACCACTGGGTGTTGCCTTCTATCAACTCACTCTGCCTAAGTGTGGCTTTGTGTAGCTCTAGGTAGACTTTCTGTGGAAGCAAAGCTGCATCCATGTGAAAGAGCAATCATTAGAAGTCTTTTCCAAGGAATTCACCATGGCTAACTTCATATCCAAGTTTCATACTCTGGCTCATCTGTGAGATTCCCAATTGCTGCTCTTGGAGAGCATTGCAGTGTGAAGCTGTCTCCAAGCCTTCTCCTGTGGGTCCAAAGCAACAGTCTGCACCTTTGGCCACAGCCACAGGAGACGAGTTTTGGTCAGAGGCTGGAGTCAAGATGGTGAAATCCCCAACTGCCACAAAGTGCAGGTGGGGTCTGAGCAGAGCAGAGGGGCAGAATCCCCTCCCTGTGCTGCTGCTCTTGGAGAGCACTGCAGTGTGGAGCTGTCTCCAAGCCTTCTCCTGTGGGTCCAAAGCAACAGGCTACACCTTTGGCCACAGCCACAGGAAATAGGTTTATGTCAGAGGCTGGAGTGAAAATGGTGGAATCCCCAACTACCACAGAGTGCAGGTAGGGTCTGAGCAGAGCAGAGGGGCAGAATCCCCTCCCAAATGCTGCTCTTGGAGAGCATTGCAGTGTGGAGCTGTCTCCAAGCCTTTTCCTGGGGGTCCAAAGCAACAGAATACACCTTTGGCCACAGCCACAGGAGATGAGTTTTGGTCAGAGGCTGGAGTCAAGATGGTGAAATCCCCAACTGCCACAGAGTGCAGGTAGGGTCTGAGCAGAGCAGAGGGGCAGAATCCCCTCTTATATGCTGCTCTTGGAGAGCACTGCAGTGTAAAGCTGTCTCCCAGCCTTCTCCTGTGGGTCCAAAGCAACAGTCTACACCTTTGGCCACAGCCACAGGAAATAGGTTTATGTCAGAGGCTGGAGTGAAAATGGTGGAATCCCCAACTACCACAACGTGCAGGTAGAGTCTGAGCAGGGCAGAGGGGCAGAATCCCCTTCCATATGCTGCTCTTGGAGAGCATTGCAGTGTGGAGCTGTCTCCAAGCCTTCTCCTATGGGTCCAAAGCAACAGTCTACACCTTTGGCCACAGCCACAGGAGATGAGTTTTGGCCAGAGGCTGGGATCAAGATGATGAAATCCCCAACTGCCCCAGAGTGCAGGGCTCAGAGCTCAGGTGCAGTTGCTTCAGCTCCATTCACTCTCTGCTATGTCAAAATGATTTGAGTCTCAAGAGCAGCAGGGGCTTGGAAGAGCTTGCAAGGACATGTGCACCCCCACTGCTGCCTGGGAAGGGCAAGTGATCTCAAAATACACTTCCCAGAGGCTGGCACTTGCTCCCTGCCAGCACTCACATTTGTGTTGTCTCTCTCTGCTCCCTCTCCAGGACTGTGGCCCCGGGTTTTACCGTGCAGGATCGGCGACGGGCCGCTGCGTCCCCTGCAGCTGCAACGGCAACTCGGAGAGGTGTCAGGATGGCACTGGGACATGCATTGTAAGTAGCTGCTGGCAGGCAGGAGATGAGGTGGAGCAAAAGGAGGCAGCCCCCTTTGCCTTGCTGCAGCACAGGCTGTGCAGTGCTGTTACAGTTCAAGCAGCTGAACGCTGGGTTGGGTTGGAAAGGACCCCAAAGCTCATCCAGCTCCATCCCCCTGCCCTGGGCAGGGACACCTCCCACCAGCACAGCTTGCTCCAGGCCTCATCCAGCCTGGCCTTGAACACCTCCAGGGAGGGGATATCCACACACCTTCCCTGGGCAGCCTGTTCCAGTGTCTCACCACCCTCACTGTAAAGAATTTCTTCCTAATCTCCACTCTCAATCCCCCTCTGCTACCTTCAATCCATTCCCCCTTGTTATATCACTTCCAGACCTTGTCACAAGTCCCTCCCCAGCTCTCCTGGAGCCCCTTCAGGTACTGGAAGGCTGCTCTAAGGTCCCCCTGAACCTTCTCTTCTCCAGGCTGAACAGCCCCAACTCTCTCAGCCTGTCCCCACAGGGGAGGTTCTGCAGCCCTCTGATCATCTTTGTGGCCTCCTCTCAGTCCTCTCCAACATTTCCAGGTCCTTCTTTGTGCTGGGGGCCCCCGAGCAGGACAGAGTGTTGTGGGGGGGGTGTCTCAGCAGAGCAGAGAAGATGTGCTCTCCTCCTGCTTATATCCATGGCATGTGTTGGGGCAGTTTGTTCTGGAACAGGCTCACTTTAAACCCTTGTCCCTGCTTCTTCACTCCCTGTGCAGAGAGGAGCCCTGCCAGCACCTTTCATGGTCTGTCTTCTCTCTTAATCCTCCCTTGCTGGTGCTGGGTCCTTTCTGCCTGCGGTGCATTCCTCTGTGCTCTCTCATCCCCCCAGCTCCAGCCCAGCCAAAACTACAAACCCATTCAGCACATTCTGGGGGAGAACTCAGAAGCTGCAGCCTTGGAGAGGCAGGGGCAGGCCATGACAGGAAAGTGCTGCAGCAGAGCTCTAAAGATGAGGAAGTCTTACTGCAGCCAAAAATCACAAAGGGGGTGGAAAAAAAGTGAATTTCACTTTTACCTCAGGAAGCACAAGGTTCAGGCCTCTCTTTGTCCTTTCCTTCTCACAGCTGGATTCACTTTCAGATAGGCAGAGCTAAAGCAACACTTACTTGGCCCTGGGACAAAATTTAGGGCAGGCCAAGTCATCCAGGATAATGGGGAGACAAATGTGTGCCCAGAGGGCTCAGGTACTCCCATCAGGAGCCTCCACCCTAACATGGAGCAAGTTTGCCTCCATGGAGAGGAGCTCAGGGGCAAAGTCCTGTAGTGGTGCAGGGAAGACAGGAGGCTGCAGTGTGGCTTCATCAAGTGTCATATCCCAAGTGCAAAGCTTGCTCACTTGGCCTCCTCCTTGCTTCCCTCCTGGAGCACTGGACCCTGGTACCTTCCCATCTCAGCACTTCTCCAGGGCTGGCTTTGGGAGGCTAAGCCCAGGCTGCCTCTTCCCTCACAGCAGCAGTGCTGTCCCCCCCCCAGCTCAGGCCACAGCTATCCCACTGCCTGCTGGTGGAAGAAGAGGGCTGCAGAGCTGTGCTGCTGCAAGTGGAGCAGAGCAGAGTGCAGGAGGAGGTGGAGAAGAGAGAACTGCTTCTGATGTGTGGGGAAAGCCATTCATCAGGCTAGGGGGCCTTGTGGTCCCTGCCTCCTGAAAGCCACATTCCCTCAGCAGCATGGTGATGAGACTTGCCCAGCCCAGGGCAAGCTGTTGCATGTCCTGTGGTACCTACCATGGTAGGTATTTGTGGTGTGGCTCTGGCACTGCTCTCTGGCTTCCTTGTACCTTAGGGGTGCAGATGGAGTCACAGACTGCCAGCAAGTGGGGGCTGGAAGAGACTTCCAGTCTGACCCTCTGCTAGAACAGGTTTGCACAAGAATGTGTCCAGACAGGGTTTGCATCTCTCCAGAGGAGACTCCACAGCCTGCTCCAGTGCTCTGAGATCCTCAGTTTTGACTCATGTTGAGGTGGAACTTCCTGGCTTCCAGTTTGTGCCCATTGCCCCCTGTCTGGGACCACAAGGCCCCCTAGCCTGATGAATGGCTTTCCCCACACATCAGAAGCAGTTCTCTCTTCTCCACCTCCTCCTGCACTCTGCTCTGCTCCACTTGCAGCAACACAGCACTGCAGCCCTCTTATTCCACCAGCAGGCAGTGGGATAGCTGTGGCCTGAGCTGGGGGGGACAGCACTGCTGCTGTGAGGCACTGGGCATCTCTGACAAGAGTCTGACCCCATCCTTATGTTCCCCCAGCTTTTGCTCTTGCTGAGCATTGCTCAGGTCCCCTCTCAGGCTGCTCCTCTCCAGGCTCAACAGCCCCAGGGCCCTCAGCCTTTCTGTTCACAGAGATGCTGCAGAGCCCTGGGCACTTTTGTAGCCTCTGCTGGACTCTCTCCAGTTGCTCCCTGTCTCTCTTGAACTGGGGAGCCCAGAGCTGGACACAATACTTCAGAAGTGGCCTCACTAGAGCAGTGTAGAGGACAAGGAGAATCTCCCTTCACCTGCTGGCCACAGTCTTCTTAATGCACCCCAGGAGATCATTTGCCTTCTTGGCCACCAAAGCACATTGCTGTCCCATGGTGAACTTGTCCAAGCACTCCAAGGGCTCTCTCCACAAAGCTGCTTCCCAGCAGGTCCTCCCCCAGCTGTCCTGGTGCAGGGGGTTATTCCTCCCCAGGGGTAGGACTCCATACTTGCCCTGGTTGAACCTCATGAGGTTGCCCACTCCCCAGAGACTCCAGCCTGCCCAGGTCTTGCTGGAAGGCAGCACACAGTGCCAGCAGCCCTCCCAGTTTGGTACCATCAGCAAACTGGCTGAGGGTCCATGCTGCTCCTTCATCCAGGTGCTTGATAAACCTCTTGAACAGGACTGGACCCAGTCTGGGGAACACCACAAGCTACAGACCTCCTACTAGACCCTGATCACTGATCACAGCCCTCTGTGCTCTGCCCACCTCAGCTGAGTGCTCCTTTCAGAGTCTGCAGGACTTTCTGGTTTGGGAATGCTGTGGCTCCAGGGGCATTTCTCTCCCAGTGAAACCTGAAGGAAGATCCAGGAGGGAGTTGCTTCTCTGGCTCCATTCCACCTTGGATTATGCTCTCCAGTCCTTCTGCACCATGTAGCTAGCAGAGCAGTGTGGCACCTTCAGAGTGCTTTCTGTGTGAGGCATTTGAAGGCATTTCAGCAATCTTCCAGGGGCCTGCAAGAAAGCTGGGGAGGGACATTTGATAAGGGCTTGATAGGATGATTTAGACAAGGAGCTGCAGCACAGGAGATTCCACCTCAACACAAGGGGGAACTTCTGTGAGGGTCCCAGAGCCCTGGAGCAGGCTGCCCAGAGAGGTTGTGGAGTCTCCTTCTCTGGAGCCTTTGCAGCCCTGTCTGGATGTGTTCCTGTGTGACCTGTGCTGGATTCCATGGTCCTGCTCTGGCAGAGGGCTTGGACTGGTTGATCTCTTTGGGTCGCTCCCAACCCCTGACATCCTGTGAGCCTGCGATGAGAGGCAGTAGCTTTGAGCTGGAAGAGGGGAGATTGAGAGTGGAGATTAGGAAGAAATTCTTCACAGTGAGGGTGGTGAGACTCTGGCACAGGCTGCCCAGGGAGGCTGTGGCTGCCTCCTGCCTGGAGGTGTTCCAGGCCAGGCTGGATGAGGCCTCGAGCAAGCTGTGCTGGTGGGAGGTGTCCCTGCCCATGGCAGGGGGTTGGAACTGGATGAGCTTTGAGGTCCCTTCCAACCCAACCCATTCTAGAATTCCATGAAACTTGGGGGGGTGGCAAGAGATTAATCATAGAATCACAGTATCAGTCAGGGTTGGAAGGGACCACAAGGATCATCCAGTTCCAACCCCCCTGCCGTGGGCAGGGACACCCCACACTAGAGCAGCCTGCCCAGAGCCTCATCCAGCCTGGGCTTAAACACCTCCAGGGACAGGGCCCCAACCACCTCCCTGCACAACCCATTCCAGGGCTTCACCACTCTCCTGGGGAAGAACTTTCTCCTCCCCTCCAGCCTCAATCTCCCCACCTCCAGCTTCATTCCATTCCCCCTAGTCCTAGCACTGCCTGAGATCCTGAGCAGTCCCTCCCCAGCCTTCCTGGAGCCCCCTTCAGATCCTGGAAGGCCACAATGAGGTCACCTGGGAGCCTTCTCTTCTCCAGCCTGAACAGCCCCAACTCCTTCAGTCTGTCCTCACAGGAGAGGTGCTCCAGCCCTCTGCTCATCCTCCTGGCCCTGCTCTGGACACCTTCCAGCCCCTCCACATCCCTCTTGTCATAGGGGCTCCAGAACTGGAGGCAGGACTCCAGCTGGGGTCTCCCCAGAGCTGAGCAGAGGGGGAGAATCACCTCCCTTGCCCTGCTGGCCACACTTCTCCTGCTGCAGCCCAGGCTCTGGTTGGCTTTGTGGGTTGCAAGTGCACACTGAGAGCTCCTGGGGAGCTTCTCCTCCCCCAGCACCCCCAAGGCTCTCTCCTCAGGGCTGCTTTCCAACAGCAATATTTTGGGTTTTGCTGCCTTCACAGTTCAGTTTGTTCTCCAGGGCCATCAGGAATCACAGTCATCACTCAGGAGCAGTCTGCATTTCCCATCAGCTGGTTGCAGCTTTTCTAGGGGCTGCACTTTGAAAGGGCTCCTTTCACAGCCAGCAGCTTCATGGCACTTCAGCTTCCCCTGCTGAAGTGGCCCAGGTGTGAACTGCAGCTTCTGCTGCTCTTCCCCAGAGCCTCTCAGAAGTGAACCACCAATTTATCTCTTCACCAGAATGACAACAAATTCTGGCTCCTGTCTGCAGAGTCTGAGGGAATGGCTGCTGATGTGGCTGAGGGAACCTGAGTGTGGAGAAGAGTGGAGTGTAAGAGGAGATGGGAAGGACAGGCTCATTTGTCATCTGTAGGCAATAATTCCCCTCTGCTGCAAAGCATCAGGCTGGCAGGGACCCTCAGAGGTCATCTTGCCCAACCCCCCTGCACTCAGCAGGGACACCTCCAGCCACAGCAGACTGCCCAGGGCCACAGCAAGGCTGAGCTTCAATGTCTGCATGGATGGAGCTCAGCCACATCCCTGGGCAGCCTGTGCCAGTGTCTCACCTCTCACTGTGCAGAACTTCCTCCTGATGTCCAACCTAACTCTGCCTTGCTCCAGTTTCAAACCATTGCCCTCAGCCTATCCCCACAGCCCCTTCTGAACAGTCCCTCCCCAGCCTGCCTGTGGGTCCCCTGCAGATGTTGAAGTGTAGCTCTGAGGTCTCCCTGCAGCCTTCTCTTCTCCAGGCTGCACAGCCCCAACTCTCAGCCTGTCCCCACAGCAGTGTTTCTCAGCCCTCAGATCATCTTTGTGGCCCCCTCTGGACCCCCTCCAGCAGGTCCATGTGCCTCTTGTGTTGGGGGCCCCAGAGCTGAACACAGTAGCATGGCAGCAGGCCCTTCAACCACAGCCCTAAGCCACCAGATTCCATGAGATGAAGTTGCACTCAGCTCAGTGGCTGCTTCCAGCCCATTTCTCACTTTCTTTTCCCCATCTGTCCCTTTATTAGCCCACCCTTGGCTCTCTGGGGCACTGGATCAGGCTGCTGCACATGGAAGAAAACAGTTTCAGAGCTTGGGAGCTTTAGAGCCACTTTAATGCCAGATGGAATTTTTATGGCTGCTCAAAGATGGATTTGAGCAACTTCCATGTTCAAGCAGCAGCACTGCAGGCAGTGCAAAACCAATCTGCTCATCCTCTCCCCATAAGGTATAAATGTTTTGTGTCATTTAGGTGGTGACAGACCTTTAAGACAATCAAGTCCAACCTAATGTGTGTGACAGTTAGCCCCAGGAATAAGAAGGCTTGTAAAATTGGGCCCCATCCTGTTCAATATCTTTTTGATGATCTGGATGAGGGCATTGAGTCCAAAATCAATATATTTGCAGATGGCACCAAGCTGGGGACAGGAGTTGATCTGTTAGAGGGCAGAAGGGCTCTGCAGAGGGACCTTGCCAGGCTGCACAGATGGGCAGAGGCCAACAGGATGGCATTCAACAAGTCCAAGTGCCAGGGGCTGCACTTTGGCCACAGCAACCCCAGGCAGAGCTCCAGGCTGGGGGCAGAGTGGCTGAGAGCTGCCAAACAGAGAAGGATCTGGGGGTGCTGATTGACAGCTGCCTGAACATGAGGCAGCAGTGTGCCCAGAGGGCCAAGAAGGCCAAGGGCATCCTGGCCTGCATCAGGAAGAGTGTGGCCAGCAGGAGCAGGGAAGTCCTTGTGCCCTGTGCTCAGCACTGCTGAGGCCACCCCTTGAGTCCTGTGTCCAGTTCTGGGCCCCTCAGGTTAGGAAAGATGTTGAGCTGCTGGAAGGTGTCCAGAGAAGGGCAAGAAAGCTGGGGAGGGGTCTGGAGCACAGCCCTGTGAGGAGAGACTGAGGGAGCTGAGGTTGCTTAGCCTGGAGAAGAGGAGGCTCAGGGGAGACCTTCTTGCTCTCTCCAACTCCATGAAGGGAGGTTGTAGACAGGAAGGGGTTGGTCTCTTCTCCCAGGCACCCAGCAGCAGAACAAGAGGACACAGTCTCAAGCTGTGCCAGGGGAGGTTTAGGGTGGTGGTGAGGAGAAAGTTCTTCCCACAAAGAGAGATTGGCCCTTGGGATGTGCTGCCCAGGGAGGTGGTGGAGTCCCCATCCCTGGAGGTGCTCCACAGGGGATTGGATGTGGCACTTGGAGCCATGGTTTGGTTGTCAGGAGGTGTTAGAGATTAGATCATAGGTTGGACTTGTTGATCTCTGAGGTTGCTCAGAGCCACATGTGGGAGGGAAATACTCCTCTGGGTCGTGTGTGTGATGTGTTTGGAAAGGATCTTGAAGGCACACCGAGTGGTGGAGCACTGCTAACTGTCTTGCTTGTTCCATTTTGAAGAGCTGCCAGCACAACACAGCAGGGGAGCGGTGTGAGCGCTGCAAGGAAGGGTACTTTGGAGATGCCACTCAAGGCTCCTGCCGTGTCTGCCCCTGCCCCTACACAAACAGGTACAGTAAGAGACCAGCAGCAGCTCACTCAGAGGGGAAAGGGGGAAAAGACAACCCCAACCAACCAACAAACCCCCAACAACCCTGGCACCACAGCAGGAGGAGGACTGTATCCTGGAGTCTCAGATCCCCCAGCACAGAATCACAGAATGGTTTGGGCTGGAAGAGCCCTCTGGATGCAGGGTACAGAATCAACCAGGCTGGAAAAGACCTTGGAGGTCACCCAGTCCAACCTAGCATCCAGCACCATCTGATCAGCTAAACCATGGCACCAAGTGCCTCAGCCAGGCTCTTCCTAAACACCTCCAGGGATGGGGACTCCACCACCTCCCTGGGCAGAACATCCCAATGGCCAATCTCTCTTTGTGGGAAGAACTTTCTCCTCACCTCCAGCCTAAACCTCCCCTGGCACAGCTTGAGACTGTGTCCTCTTGTTCTGGTGCAGGTTGCCATGGCCACACCTTTCTGGAACCCCTCCAGGGACAGGAACTCCACCAACTCCCTGGGCAGCCTCTGCCATCCCTGACCACTGTTACAGCAAAGACATTTCTCCTCAACTCCAACCTAACCCTCCCCTGGCACAATTCCAGGCCATTTCCTCTTGTCCTGTCATTAGCTGCATGGGAGCAGAGCCCAACCCCCAGCTCCCTGCAGCCTCCTCTCAGGGAGCTGCAGAGAGCAATGAGGTCTCCCTCAGCCTCCTCTTCTCCACACTCAACACCCCCAGCTCCCTCAGCTGCTCCTCCCCAACCCTCTTCTCCAGACCCTTCCCCAGCTTGGTTGCCCTTCTCTGGACCTGCTCCAGCCTCTCAATGTCCTTCCTGGGAGTGAGGGACCCAAAACTGGACACAATTTTCAAGGTGTGGCCTCACCAGTGCCCAGCAGAGGGGCACAATCCTGCCCTGCTCCTGCTGGCCACACATCAGACCCACATGAGGCATGTTAGACCAGCAGGAACCTCATGCTCTCTCTCTGCCTTGCCTTTTTCAGTGTTCCCATTACCCCTCAGTTCCTGCACCACACTGCTCACTGCCCTAGGGAGCCCCAGGCAGCTCTATTGGCCTTCTGTACAAACCTACCACTAGATGGATACAGAACTGGCTTGATGGCTGCACCCACAGAGTGGCTGTCCATGGCTCCATGTCCCAGGGGAGGCCAGGGACAAGCAGAGTCCTCAGGGATCAGCCCTGGCACCAGGCTTGTTCAACATCCCTGTGGGTGCCATGGACAGTGGCACTGAGTGCACCTCAGCAGGTTTGCTGCTGACACCAAGCTGTGTGCTGCAGCAGACAGCTGGAGGGAAGGATCCATCCAGAGGGACCTGGACAGGCTGCAGAGGTGGGCACAAGCCAACCTCAGGAGGTTCAACAAGACCAAGGGCAGGGTCCTGCAGCTGCGTGGAGGCAACCCCAGGCACAAATGCAGGCTGGGCAGGGACTGGCTGGAAAGCAGCCCTGAGGAGAGAGCCTTGGGGGTGCTGGGGGAGGAGAAGCTCCCCAGGAGCTCTCAGTGTGCACTTGCAGCCCAGAAAGTTAACCAGAGCCTGGGCTGCAGCAGGAGAAGTGTGGCCAGCAGGGCAAGGGAGGTGATTCTCCCCCTCTGCTCAGCTCTGGGGAGACCCCACCTGGAGCCCTGCCTCCAGTTCTGGAGCCCCTATGGCAAGAGGGATCTGGAGGTGCTGGAAGGTGTCCAGAGCAGGGCCAGGAGGATGAGCAGAGGGCTGGAGCACCTCTCCTGTGAGGACAGACTGAAGGAGTTGGGGCTGTTCAGTCTGCAGAAGAGAAGGCTCCCAGGTGACCTCATTGTGGCCTTGCAGGATCTGAAGGGGGCTCCAAGAAGGCTGGGGAGGGACTGCTCAGGATCTCAGGCAGTGCTAGGACTAGGGGGAATGGAATGAAGCTGGAGGTGGGGAGATTGAGGCTGGAGGGGAGGAGGAAGTTCTTCCCCAGGAGAGTGGTGAAGCCCTGGAATGGGTTGTGCAGGGAGGTGGTTGGGGCCCTGTCCCTGGAGGTGTTTAAGGCCAGGCTGGATGAGGCTGTGGGCAGCCTGATGTAGTGTGGGGTGTCCCTGCCCATGGCAGGGGGTTGGAACTAGATGATCCTTGTGGTCCCTTCCAACCCTGGCTGATACTATGATGCTACCATGTGCTCCATAGTGAGGGAGATAGGATGAAGGTCTTTTCCCTTACTGGGCTTGTCCAGAGCCCTTCTTGTTTCACTGCAGTGCAAGATGTCAGTGATCTTTAGTGCTGTGTGTAGCAGCATTACTCTGGCTAGCAGAGAGTGCTGCTGGAATGTGCCCTTTGTGTGCATTCTGAGTCACAGAATGGCTTGAGAGGGAAGGGACCCCAAAGATCATCCACTTCCATGTACCCTGCCATGGACTGGGACACCTCACAGCAGACCAGGTTGCTGAAAGCCTCACCCAGCCTGGCCTTTAACACCTGGCTGGGGAAGGACTTCTCAGGATCTCAGGCAGTGCTAGGACTAGGGGGAATGGAATGAAGCTGGAGGTGGGGAGATTGAGGCTGGAGGGGAGGAGGAAGTTCTTCCCCAGGAGAGTGGTGAAGCCCTGGCATGGGTTGTGCAGGGAGGTGGTTGGGGCCCTGTCCCTGGAGGTGTTTAAGGCCAGGCTGGATGAGGCTCTGGGCAGGCTGATGTAGTGTGGGGTGTCCCTGCCCATGGCAGGGGGGTTGGAACTGGCTGATCCTTGTGGTCCCTTCCAACCCTGACTGATACTATGATACCTCCAGGGATGAGGTATCCACAATGTTGGGTGCTGAGCACTCCCCAGGAGCCAGCAGTGCCTCCTGCAGCCCTGCAGGCAGCTGTGTGCTGGGCTGCAGCCAGAGCAGGGTGGGCAGCAGGGCAGCAGAGGGGATTCTGCCCCTGGGCTCTGCTCTGCTCAGACCTCACCTCCAATCCTGCCTCCAGCTCTGGTGTCCCCAGCATGGGAAGGACACAGAGCTGCTGGAATGAGTGCAGAGGGGGCCACAAGGATGCTCCAAGTGCTGGAGCAGCTCTGCTGTGAGCACAGGCTGAGGGAGCTGGGGCTGTGCAGCCTGCAGAGGAGAAGGCTCCAGGGGGACCTCAGAGCTGCTGCCAGGAGCTGAAGGGATCCTGCAGGAAGGCTGCAGAGGAACTTTTCCTCTGGGTATCTGGAGCCAGGCCAAGGAGGAATGGTTTGGAGCTGAGGGAGAGCAGGGTTAGACTGGAGCTGAGGAAGAAGTTCTTCAGTATGAGGGTGGTGAGGCTCTGGAATGTGGCTACCCAGGGAGGCTGTGGCTGCCTCCTCCCTGGAGGTGTTGAAGGCCAGGCTGGATGAGGCCTTGAGCAAGCTGGGCTGGTTGAGAGGCATCCCTGCCCATGGCAGGGAGGTTGGAGTAGATGATCTCTGAGCTCCCTTCTACCCTGAGCCATTCTGTGATTCTGTGTTAGGTAAACCCAAATAATTCATTTCAAATCAACCTTACAAATTGCTGAAGGCACCAGGTGCCTCTGCCAGGTGCATTGGCAAGCAGCAGGAAGCCTGCAGGAAGAGGTTTACAGGAGCAGACAATGGGCAGGTTTAGCATTGATCACAGAAGGCTCTGCTGGGTCTGGTTTTGACAGCTTTGGCTTCTCACTGTGACTCTGCAGCTGCTTGCCTGGGGCTGGCTGAACTGATTTTCAGTCATCTGCTGCTTTAAAAGTGCTGAAATACCCAAGGAGGCCATAAGCCTCTGCAGCTTCATGGCTGCACTTTGGGGTGGCACAGACCACTCCTGCCATGGAAGTGCATCCCCACCTGCATGGCTGGGGGGACACTTCCCCACCTTGTCACATCAGCAGTGCAGGCACATCTTGGACTCACAGGCTTGGGGTGCAGCAGAGGAGTGTGGCCAACAGAGCCAGGGACGTTCTCCTGCCCCTCTGCTCTGCCCTGGGGAGACCTCACCTGGAGTATTGCATCCAGGTCTGGGCTCCCCAGCTCAGGATGGACAGGGATGTGCTGGGGAGAGTCCAGTGGAGGGCTGTGAGGATGCTGAGGGCACTGAGCACTGCCTGGGGAGGAGAGGCTGAGAGCCCTGGGGGTGTCTATCAATAGCTGAGGGCTGGGGGTCAGGAGGGAGGGGACAGGAACAGGCTGGGACAGGACAAGGGGCAATGGATATAAACTCCAGCACAGGAGGTTCCAGCTCAACATGAGGAGGAACTTCTTGACTGTGAGGGTCCCAGAGCCCTGGAGCAGGCTGCCCAGAGAGGTTGTGGAGTCTCCTTCCCTGGAGCCTTTCCAGCCCTGTCTGGATGTGTTCCTGTGTGACCTGTGCTGGGTTCTATGGCCCTGCTCTGGCAGGGGGTTTGGACTGGATGATCTCTAGAGGTCCCTTCCAACCCCTAACACCTGTGCCTTCTATGATCCTGTGACTTGCTTTATCCAACTGATCCCAGGTTAAAAAGTGGAAATAGCAAACCTGACCTCCAGAGAAGGGCAAGAAAGCTGGGGAGGGGTCTGGAGCACAGCCCTGGGAGGAGAGGCTGAGGGAGCTGGGGTTGCTTAGCCTGGAGAAGAGGAGGCTCAGGGGAGACCTTCTTGCTCTCTGCAACTCCCTGAAGGGAGGTTGTAGCCAGGTGGGGGTTGGTCTCTTCTCCCAGGCAAGCAGCAGCAGAACAAGAGGACACAGTCTCAGGCTGTGCCAGGGGGTTTAGGCTGGAGGTGAGGAGAAAGTTCTTCCCAGAGAGAGTTGTTAGCCATTGGGATGTGCTGCCCAGGGAGGTGGTGGAGTCCCCATCCCTGGAGGTGTTCAAGAGGGGATTGGATGTGGCACTTGGTGCCATGGTTTAGTCATGAGGTCTGTGGTGCCAGGTTGGACTTGATGATCTTTGAGGTCTCTTCCAACCTTGGTGATACTGTGAGACTGTGACCTCTCCCTGCTTCACCTCCTGCCTTCTCCTTCCCAAATGCTGGCCCCCAAATGGTTTTCCTCTCTGAGAACTCTGAATCTGGGTGAGCCTGCTGAGCAAGAGCACACAAAAACCAGCTCATTGTGTTCCCCAGCTGTAGCCTGGGGATCTCTGAAGTGGTGCACAACTCTCTTCTGCCTGGGCTAAAAAAGACAAAACCAAACCCAAACAATATTAGCTACAGAAAAATATCCTCTAAGGTTTCCAGCCACAGAAAAGGGAAACCAGGCTGCCCAAGGTGGAGGAAGTGTTGCCTAGCACAGGCTGTTGATTCTTGCCTGGAAGGAGAACATAGCTCCTCAGACTTGGTTTATTACAGGACATCACTGTCATAGCATCAGAGTATCAGTCAGGGTTGGAAGGGACCACAAGGATCATCCAGTTCCAACCCCCCTGCCATGGGCAGGGACACCCCACACTAGATCAGCCTGCCCAGAGCCTCATCCAGCCTGGACTTAAACACCTCCAGGGACAGGGCCCCAACCACCTCCCTGCACAACCCATTCCAGGGCTTCACCACTCTCCTGGGGAAGAACTTCCTCCTCCCCTCCAGCCTCAATCTCCCCACCTCCAGCTTCATTCCATTCCCCCTAGTCCTAGCACTGCCTGAGGTCCTGAGCAGTCCCTCCCCAGCCTTCTTGGAGCCCCCTTCAGATCCTGGAAGGCCACAAGGAGGTCACCTGGGAGCCTTCTCTTCTCCAGCCTGAACAGCCCCAACTCCTTCAGTCTGTCCTCACAGGAGAGGTGCTCCAGCCCTCTGCTCATCCTCCTGGCCCTGCTCTGGACACCTTCCAGCCCCTCCACATCCCTCTTGTCATAGGGGCTCCAGAACTGGAGGCAGGACTCCAGCTGGGGTCTCCCCAGAGCTGAGCAGAGGGGGAGAATCACCTCCCTTGCCCTGCTGGCCACACTTCTCCTGCTGCAGCCCAGGCTCTGGTTGGCTTTCTGGGCTGCAAGTGCACACTGAGAGCTCCTGGGGAGCTTCTCCTCCCCCAGCACCCCAAGGCTCTCTCCTCAGGGCTGCTTTCCAGCCAGTCCCTGCCCAGCCTGCATTTGTGCCTGGGGTTGCCTCCACCCAGCTGCAGGACCCTGCCCTTGGTCTTGTTGAACCTCCTGAGGTTGGCTTGTGCCCACCTCTCCAGCCTCTCAAGTCAGGGTTTATTTTAGGCATTCCTCAATCCTGAGGGCCAGGAAATGAGTGTCTGGGGTTTTGTTTTTACTCTGAGGAAAGAGTTTAGAGGAGAAATAGAATTAGTCCCAGCATTCAATGCAGGAGCAATGAAATTAGCTACGAAGGAGCATAACAGCTTTGTAATCTGCAAGTCATTTTCCTGAGCTTAGCCTCTGGAGGGTCAAACCTGTTTGATGATGTGCTGACTGTCATGTTTCTGCTTCTCCAAGGTTTGCAACTGGCTGTGTGGTGACTGGTGAAGAAATTCAGTGCCTCTGCAAAGAAGGCTACGCCGGAGCCCGCTGTGAGCGGTAGGTGACTTGGCTCTTGGACTCACAGCTTCATGGAATGGTGTGCTTGGAAGGGACCTCACAGACCACCCTGTTCCAACCCCCTGCCATGGGCAGGGACACCTCCCACCAGCCCAGCTTGCTCAAGGCCTCATCAGTGCTGGGCTCAATCCTATGCAATATCTTTATTAATGATCTGCATGAGGGGATTGAGCCCACCATTAGTAAGTTTGCAGATGACACCAAGCTGGGAGCAGGAGTTGATCTGTTAGAGGGCAGGAAAGCTTTGCAGAGGGACCTTGCCAGGCTGGACAGATGGGCAGAGGCCAACAGGATGACATTCAACAAGTCCAAGTGCCAGGGGCTGCACTTTGGCCACAACAACTCCAGCCAGAGCTCCAGGCTGGGGGCAGAGTGGCTGAGAGCAGCCAGGCAGAGAGGGACCTGGGGGTGCTGATTGACAGCAGCTGAACATGAGCCAGCAGTGTGCCCAGGTGGCCAAGAAGGCCAAGGGCATCCTGGCCTGCATCAGGAAGAGTGTGGCCAGCAGGAGCAGGGAAGTCCTTGTGCCCTGTGCTCAGCACTGCTGAGGCCACACCTTGAGGCCTGTGTCCAGTTCTGGGCTCCTCAGGTCAGGAAAGAGGTTGAGCTGCTGGAAGGTGTCCAGAGAAGGGCAAGAATGCTGGGGAGGGGTCTGGAGCACAGCCCTGTGAGGAGAGGCTGAGGGAGCTGGGGCTGCTTAGCCTGGAGAAGAGGAGGCTCAGGGGAGACCTCATTGCTCTCTCCAGCTCCCTGAAGGGAGGTTGTAGCCAGGTGGGGGTTGGTCTCTTCTGCCAGGCAAGCAGCAGCAGAACAAGAGGACAGTCTCAAGCTGTGCCAGGGGAGGTTTAGGCTGGATGTTAGGAAGAAATTCTTCCCATCAAGAGAGATTGGCCCTTGGGATGTGCTGCCCAGGGAGGTGGTGGAGTCCCCATCCCTGGAGGTGTTTCAGAAGAGCCTGGATGAGGCACTTGGTGCCATGGTTGAGTTGATTAGATGGTGTTGGGTGCTAGGTTGGACTTGATGATCTCAAAGGCCTTTTCCAACCTGTTCTGGTCTATTCTATTCTATGTCTCAAGTTCTTCAGAGTCCTTTCAGGAGAACAACTGTGGAGGGTTTGGTTTGGGGTTGGTTGGTTGGTGGTTGTTTTGGTTGCTTGGTTTTGTTGGTGGTGCTTTGGTTTTGGTTTTTGGGTTCTTCTTTTGGTTGTTTTTCTTGTGTCTCCCTTTGCTGTTTTGGGTCTTGTGATTTTTATTCATTTAAGTTTTGTTGCTCAAGGGAAAAGTTTATTTCACAGAAGTGGCCTCAAGTGTTTCATGCTGAATGATTTCTGTCTCCTTTCTCCAGCTGTGCTCCAGGATATTTTGGGTCTCCCCAGAAGTATGGAGGCCACTGTCAGAAATGTAACTGTGATAGCAATGGGCAGCTGGCCAGCTGTGACCACTTGACTGGAGGTAGGTGAGGAGGGGCTGTGGCCAGGGCAGGCAGCAGAGCTTGCTCTCTGGGAAGCAGGGAAGGAGGCTGTTTAGAGCTCTGAACTGAAGGACAGATCCAGACTTGTAGGAAATGCAGAGCATCTGCAACAAAAAGCAAAGTACCTCACAGCATAACACCACAGGAGCACAAGGGCTGTTCTGAGCTTCACCCTCCTGAGCCATTTTATCCTGAGTTTCCCTTCAGAAGTGGAATCCTAGAATGGTCTGGGTTGGAAGGGACCTTAAAGCTCATCCAGTTCCAGCCCCATGCAGGGACACAGGATCACAGCTCACAGGATGTCAGGGGTTGGAAGGGACCCAAAGAGATCATTTTGTTCAGCATCCCTGCCAGAGCAGGACCATAGAATCCAGCACAGGTCACACAGGAACACATCCAGATAGTGCCTTGAAAGCCTACAGAGAAGGAGACTCCACAGCCTCTCTGGGCAGCCTGCTCCAGGGCTCTGGCACCCTTACAGTAAAGAAGTTCCCCCTTGTGCTGAGGTGGAGCCTCCTGTGCTGCAGCTTCCATCCATTGCTCCTTGCACCTTTCACTACACCACATTCAGTGACAAGATGAGGGGCAATGCCTTTGAGCTGGAAGAAGGGAGATTGAGACTGCAGGTTAGGAAGAACTTCTCCCCCACAAGGGTGGTGAGGAGAGGCTGAGGGAGCTGGGGTTGCTTAGCCTGGAGAAGAGGAGGCTCAGAGGAGACCTCATTGCTCTCTCCAACTCCCTGAAGGGAGGTTGTAGCCAGGAAGGGGTTGGTCTCTTCTCCCAGGCACCCAGCACCAGAACAAGGGGACACAGTCTCAAGCTGTGCCAGGGGAGGTTTAGGCTGGAGGTGAAGAGAGTTCTTCCCAGAGAGAGTTGTTAGCCATTGGGATGTGCTGCCCAGGGAGGTGGTGGAGTCCCCATCCCTGGAGGTGTTCAAGAGGGGATTGGATGTGGCACTTGGTGCCATGGTTTAGTCATGAGGTCTGTGGTGCCACGTTGGACTGGATGATCTTTGAGGTCTCTTCCAACCTTAGTGATACTGTGTGACACTGGAACAGGTTCCCTGCCAAGCCAAAGCATTCTGTTGCATGTCTGCAGGGCCTGAGCCTACATGCCTCACACTGTCTCAGTTCATTTCAGTCCTATTCAGAAGCACAATGGCCACTGTGTCTGAGGAGGAGCTTTATTGCCCCATCTTTTCATTCCCCAAGCAAAGGACATTTTTCTTTCCCTGAAGGCAGCTTTTCCTCCTCAGATGCCAGAGATGTCTCAAAAGAGTGTTTCCTATTGGCTCCAGTGCTCTTCAGTTCACAGTATCACCAAGGGTGGAAGAGACCTCAAAGATCATCCAGTCCAACCTGGCACCACAGACCTCATGACTAAACCATGGCACCAAGTGCCACATCCAATCCCCTCTGGAACACCTCCAGGGATGGGGACTCCACCACCTCCCTGGGCAGCCCATTCCATTCCAGTTCTCTGCACTGCTCTTCCTCCTGCCTTCACATACCTGCCAGGGCTCCCCCCCCCTCTTTCCTTCCTCACAGAAACCAGCAAGTGATGTGAACTTCTGGAGTAACTTCTCAGCAGCTAGTTCACAGAATGGGTTGGGCTGGAAGAGACCTTAAAGATGATCTAATTCCAGCCCTCTGCCATGGGCAGGCACACCTCCTTCCAGCCCAGCTTGCTCAAGGCCTCATCCAACCTGGCTTTCAACACTTCCAGGCTCGGTGCCTCCACAACTTCTCCAGGCAACCTCACCACCAACAGAATTCCTTCCTGGTGGCCAATCCAAACCCAGGTTCTTCCAGGCTGCAGCCAGCACCCCTTGTTCTCATTTCATATTTCCTCACTGAAGTAATGCACCTTTATTCTGTCCCTGCCTGTGTGGAACAGAGCCAAGCAATGGTTGATGTTTTGTCACTCCTTTCTTTTCTCTGGGGCAGGAGTGTGCTGGGACAAACTCATCCCCAGGGCAAAATTCCACAGGCCTCTTTGTTTTCAGTTTACCTCCAGCTCTGTATCCTCCTCAGCCACCTCTCTTGCTCTGCATGAGGGATTAAACTCCCTGTGATCAGCAGCACAGCAGGTTCCAGCAGGTTCCTTCTGTGTGATGTTGGGCACTGGGCCAGGCTTCTCCATTCCCCCAGCTCTTGGCTGGTGCTGTTTGAGCAGGAGCTGCAACAAATGGTTGTGCTTAATTCAGTGGCAGCTGAAATCTCTCTGCTCTTAGCTGAATCCTGCAACAGAGTTCCACCAGCATTGGAATTTGACAGACTCACAGATTCAGAGAATGGTTTGGGTTGGAAGGGACCTTAAAGATCATCCAGTTCCAACCCCTCTGATCATCTTTGTGGCCTCCTCTGGGCCCACTCCATCAGACCCATGTCTCTCTTGTGTTGGAGGACACAGCCCTGCAGGTGAGGTCGTCCCAGAGCAGAGCAGAGGGGCAGGATCCTCTCTCTCCATCTCTGGCCACACTGCTTTGGCTACAGCCCAGGCTGCCCTTGGCCTTCTGTGCTGCCAGTGCCCACTGCTGGCTCCTCTCCAGCTCCTCACCCACCAGCACCCCCAACTCCTCTGCAGGGCTGCTCTCAATCTCATCATCCCCCAGCCTGGGTTGATATAGAGGATTGCTCTAACCCAGGTGCAGCTCCTTGCAAGTCCTATGCAAGTTCTGAAATGCCTCAGCAAATGACTCCCAGCAGAATGGAAGCAATTCTTACTGCTATCAATTTGTCCACTAGCAAGAGTCAGGCAGGTCTCAGGTGATAGAAGGAGAGGGAATGGCCTGAAATTGTGCCAGGGGAGGGTTAGGTTGGGGATGAGGAAAAATGCCTTTGGTGCAAGAGTGGTCAGGGATTGGAATAGGCAGCACCAGATTTAGGTTGGACATTAGAAGAAACTTCTTGTCTGACACCTTGAGTGCTGGGTTCAGTTTTCACTCCCAGAAGGACATTGAGGGGATGCAACAGGGCCAGAGAAGGGCAACCAAGCTGGGGAAGGGTCTGGAGAAGAGGGCTGGGGAGGAGCAGCTGAGGGAGCTGGGGGTGTTGAGTGTGGAGAAGAGGAGGCTGAGGGAGACTTCATTGCCCTCTGCAGCTCCCTGAGAGGAGGCTGCAGTGAGGTGGGGGCTGGGCTCTGCTCCCCAGTCTCAGGGGATAGAAGGAGAGGAAATGGCCTGGAGTTGTGCCAGGGGAGGGATGGGTTGGAGATGAAGAAAAATGTCTTTGCTGCAAGAGTGGTCAGGGCTTGGCAGAGGCTGCCCAGGGAGGTGGTGGAGTCCCCATGCCTGGAGGTGTTCCAGAGAGCTGTGGCCATGGCACCTGGGGCCATGTTTTAGTGGCCATGGTGGGGTTGGGCTGATGTTGGACTGGATGATCCCAGAGGGCTTTTCCAGCCTAGACAATGCTCTGGTTCTGTGCATGCTTTGGCAGGCTCAAGCCCTCTGGGCGTGCAGCTCATTCACAGCGGGTAAGGAGCTGCGAAGGGGCAGCACTGTGTTTAATGGGTGCCAACCAGGAAAGTGAGGGCAAACATGCAGCAGGGGCCTGTGCAGCAGACAGCTCTGGTCACTGATGACTCTCTTGTGGTTTCAGAATGCTTCAACAACGACCCAAAGGATGTGGATCCCAACGAAGACTGTGACCGTGAGTGGGGGACCCTCACTTGCATGGCAGCCTGCTGCCCTTGGCTGCAGGCTGGGGACTCTCCCAGGGGGTGGGGAAGTTCAGAGAGGGCTGGAGGTCTCCTGCAGCGAATCCCTGTGGTAGTTTTAGCCTGTTCCTAGAAAGGTTTCCACAGATCTTGAGTGGAGAGTAGTAAAATGCAGATAAATTCCCTTTGGATGCAAAAGGAAAAGGATGAGAGGGTGTAAACCATCCCTTTGGCCTGAAAACCAAGGCCAGGTTAGTTGGGTCAACTAACTCTCTCCCTTTTCAACTTCTTCACTCTAGCTTCTGGCTCCCTGCTGGCCTTGGCTGCATTGCTTTGTTGTGGCTAAGTTCTAATAAGCTCTCCCTCTGCTTTGCTCCTCTTTTCTCTTGTCCTGGGTGGAGGGGGAGGGAAGGGAGCAGGGAGGGGGAAGCTGTTGTTTATAAACCATATCTATGTGTGTGTAAATATTCTCTCTTTAGTATAGATTCATTGCATTCCTTATTTCTAGGTTGTAGTTGTGCTTGTGAAGCCAGCTGCAGTTGCTTTCATTCCCCATTTCTAGGTTGTAGTTGTGCTTGTGAAGCCAGCTGCAGTTGCTTTCAGCTGAGCTGCTCTGACAATTTTATGCTGGGGAAGGGAATTTCAATCCACCCCAATCCCTGGAAACCAAACCTGCAGCCAGACACCTGGGAACATAGTATCACAGTATCAGTGAGGGTTGGAAGGGACCACAAGGATCATCCACTTCCAACCCCCCTGCCATGGGCAGGGACACCCCACACTAGATCAGGCTGCCCAGAGCCTCATCCAGCCTGGCCTTAAACACCTCCAGGGACAGGGCCCCAACCACCTCCCTGCACAACCCATTCCAGGGCTTCACCACTCTCCTGGGGAAGAACTTCCTCCTCCCCTCCAGCCTCAATCTCCCCACCTCCAGCTTCATTCCATTCCCCCTAGTCCTAGCACTGCCTGAGATCCTGAGCAGTCCCTCCCCAGCCTTCTTGGAGCCCCCTTCAGATCCTGGAAGGCCACAATGAGGTCACCTGGGAGCCTTCTCTTCTGCAGCCTGAACAGCCCCAACTCCTTCAGTCTGTCCTCACAGGAGAGGTGCTCCAGCCCTCTGCTCATCCTCCTGGCCCTGCTCTGGACACCTTCCAGCCCCTCCACATCCCTCTTGTCATAGGGGCTCCAGAACTGGACACAGTACTCCAGGTGGGGTCTCCCCAGGGCTGAGCAGAGGGGGAGGATCACCTCCCTTGCCCTGCTGGCCACACTTCTCCTGCTGCAGCCCAACATGCTAAGAGCCGTGGTCAGCTGGCTGGATGTGAATGGGGCCTCCTTGTTTCTGGCTCTGGTCCCTTTCCTTCCCACTGTGGGCTCTGTTGTTGCTTTTGTCACCTGGGGCTTCATGAAGCCCAAGCGTCAAAGGGGTCTCCATTGCAGCTCATTTACTCATGTCCTCAGTCGAATGTTCTCATTGTGTGCTGTGTTCCTCTGCTCCTGCTCCCTCCAGCCTGTGACAGCTGTGTGATGACACTGCTGAAGGACCTGAGCACGATGGGGGACGAGCTGCAGCTGATCAAGTCTCGGCTACAGAACGTGCAGAGGAGCAGCCAGGCGCTGGAGCAGATGAGGCAGCTGGAGACACACATCCAGGACCTGAAGGTAGGCAGCCCCTGCAGCTTCAGGGCCACACCTGGAGTCCTGGGTCCAGTTCTGGGCTCCTCAGTTTAGAAAAGATGGGGAGATGCTGGAAGGTGTCCAGAGAAGGGCAAGAAAGCTGGGGAGGGGTCTGGAGCACAGCCCTGTGAGGAGAGGCTGAGGGAGCTGGGGTTGCTTAGCCTGCAGAAGAGGAGGCTCAGGGGAGACCTTCTTGCTCTCTCCAGCTCCCTGAAGGGAGGTTGTAGCCAGGTGGGGGTTGGTCTTTTCTGCCAGGCAAGCAGCAGCAGAACAAGAGGACACAGTCTGAAGCTGTGCCAGGGGAGGTTTAGGCTGGATGTTAGGAAGAAATTCTTCCCAGCAAGAGAGATTGGCCCTTGGGATGTGCTGCCCAGGGAGGTGGTGGAGTCCCCATCCCTGGAGGTGTTTCGGAAGAGCCTGGCTGAGGCACTTGGTGCCATGGTTGAGTTGATTAGATGGTGTTGGGTGCTAGGTTGGACTTGATGATCTCAAAGGCCTTTTCCAACCTGTTCTGGTCTATTCTATTCTATTCTATTCTATGTCTCAAGTTCTTCAGAGTCCCTTCAGGAGAACAACTGTGGAGGGTTTGGTTTGGGGTTGGTTGGTTGGTGGTTGTTTTGGTGGTGGAGTCGTCATCCCTGGAGGTGTTTAGGAAGAGCCTGGATGAGGCACTTGGTGCCATGGTTTAGTTGATTAAATGGTGTTGGGTGATAGATTGGATGTGATGATCTTGAAGGTCTCTTCCAACCTGGTTCGGTTCTATTCTATTCTATTCTATTCTATTCTATTCTATTCTATTCTATTCTATGCCATCTCTTGTCAGCTTGCAAGGACACATACAGCAAGTTTAGCTCACATCAGCTCTGGTGAGGCCACACCTGGAGTGTTGTGTCCAGGTCTGGGCACCTCAACACAAGAGAGCTGTGGAGGTGCTGGAGCCAGGGCAGAGGAGGGCAAGGAAGCTGGGAAGGGCCTGGAGAAGAAATCTGATGGAGAGCAACTGAAGGAGCTGGGGAGGGTTAGTGTGAGAGAGATGAGGCAGAGGGGAGACCTCCTGGCTCTCTGCAGCTCCCTGAGAGGAGGCTGTGCAGAGGTTGGTGCTGGTCTCTTCTCACAGGCAATTAGTGACACAACAAGAGGGAAGGGCCTCAAGCCATGACTGGGGAGGTTTAAACTGGACAGTAGAAATCCCCTCTTGAACACCTCCAGGGATGGGGACTCCACCACCTTCCTGGGCAGCACATTCCAGTGGCTAACAACTCTCTCTGGGAGGAACTTTCTCCTCACCTCCAGCCTAACCTCTCCCTGGCACAGCTTGAGCCTGTGTCCTCAGGCAGACTCCATCCACAGCCTGCCCCACATCCACCAGGCAGTCCCCTGGGGGTAGGAGGAGATCAGGTTGGTCAGGCAGGACCTACCCTTCCTAAATCCATGCTGGCTGGGCCTGATGCCTTGGCCATCCTGTAAGGGCAGTGTGGTTGCACTCAGGCCCCTGCCATGTGTGGGTGATGTGTTTGTTCTTTCTTCCCAGCTGTCCCTGGACAGTTTCCGCTCTGGAGTTCGCAAGCAGGAGTCGAAGGTGGATGAGCTGGAGGCAGAATTCAGCAACCTAAACCATGATGTAAATGCTCTCCAGGAAAAGGTGACTTGGCCAAGTCAGTCTCAGACTGCACACCTCTTGGCTAAAGATTATCCCTAATACCATCATAGTATCCTGACGCTTCTGATCTGTTCCTTTCCCTTCCTAGGCTGAGGTGAACTACAAAGCAGCTGAGATGTTGTTCAACAGCTTTGGCCAAACTCATCAGAAGGGGAAGGATTTGGTTTCCAGAATACAAATCCTTGTCAAGAATATCCAAGGTGAAAAGAGGTTCTCATTTCAGAGCCAGTTTTGGTCTGTGGATTCTTCTCAGTTTCTCTCCAATAGTCTTGATGAAGCCTCAGAGGGTTTCTTAGAAATCACCTTCATCAGTCAGGATTTAGAGCTGTGGAATTGACTTCCTCCTAGGAGGAATCTAGGCTCTAATGGTAGGTTAGGAGCCTGCAGGGAACAAGGACAGAGGAGCTTTACCACAGGCTGCAACCTGATTTTCTTGACTTCAGTCTGGGTTGCTGTCATAGACTCTTAAGTTAGATTGCTGTGAGCTTGGTCACATGAGTGATAGGGCTGGAGCAGCTCTCCTGTGAGGACAGACTGAGGGAGTTGGGGTTGTGCAGTCTGGAGAAGAGAAGGCTCCAAGGCGACCTAGTTGTGGCCTTCCAGTATCTGAAGGGGGCTCCAAGAAAGCTGGGGAGGGACTTTTGAGGGTGTCAGGGAGTGATAGGACTGGGGGGGATGGAGGAAAACTAGAAATGGGGAGATTCAGATTGGATATTAGGAAGAAGTTGTTCCCCAGGAGGGTGGTGAGAGACTGGCACAGGTTGCCCAGGGAGGTGCTCCAGGCTTGGGGTAGAGTGGCTGCAAACTGCCCAGCAGAAAGGACCTGGGGGTGCTGGTTGGCAGCAGCTGAAGAGGAGCCGGGGGGTGCCCAGGTGGGCAAGAAGCCACCAGCAGCCTGGCCTGGAGCAGCAATGGTGTGGGCAGCAGGGGCAGGGCAGGGATTGTCCCTCTGGACTCAGTACTGGTGAGGCCACAGCTTGAGTGCTGGGTTCAGCTTTGGGCCTCTCACTCCAAGAAGGACATTGAGAGGCTGGAGCAGGTCCAGAGAAGGGCAACCAAGGTGGGGAAGGGTCTGGGGAAGGGTCTGGAGAAGAGGGCTGGGGAGGAGCAGCTGAAGGAGCTGGGGGTGTTGAGTGTGGAGAAGAGGAGGCTGAGGGAGACCTCATTGCCCTCTGCAGCTCCCTGAGAGGAGGCTGCAGGGAGGTGGGGGTTGGGCTCTGCTCACTACGAGGAAGTGGCAGGGTGAGAGGAAATGGCCACAAGGTGCACTAGAGGAGATTTAAGTTGGACATTAGAAGAAACTTCTTGACTGAAAGGGAACTGCCCAGGGAGGTGCCTGAATCCCCATCCCTGGAGGTGTTGAAGGAGGCAGAGATGTTTAGCACCAGACTTGGTGCAGTTAGAGTGTGGTTGGAGTCAATGATCTTAAAGGGCTTTTCAGGCCTACTTAATTCTATGATTATATGAATTGGAGAACTGCAGGAGAGCTGGAGAGGGACTTTTGACAATGGCTTGGAGGGAAAGAATGAGAGGCAATGGCTTCAGACTGGAAGAAGCTGGGCTGTGATGAGCCATCAGGAAGCAATTCTTCCCCATGGGGGTGGTGAGGCACTGGTGGTCCAGGGAAGCTGTGGAGAATTCAAGCCTGGAAGTGTTGAAAGCCAGCTTGGCTAGGGCCTTGAGCATGCTGGTGTAGCAGAAGGTGTCCCTGCCCATGGCAGGGGGTTGGAACTGGAGGATCATTAAGGTCCCTTCCAGCCCAACCCATCCTGTGACTCTGAATGCCAGCAGCAGAGGTCTTTCTCAGCCAGCAAACTCTGTCACCTGTGCTTTTCCCATAGGCTTCAGCTCATCCTCTTCCTGACAATGCTTTTTTTTCAGTGCTGTTGGAGCAAGCAGCTGGTGCCAGCCCAGAAGGTAACAGCTTGCCCCTGGGGGACGCTGCCCTGAGGCTGGCTGAAGCCCAGCGGCTGCTGAGGGAGATGCGGAGCCGCAGCTTCGGCCAAGCGCAGGCCCAGGCGGAGAAGGAGCGAGCCGAAGCTCAGCGGCGTAAGGACCCTGCTCTCTCAGCCTCTGCCTCCCTAGGATCATCTGAATCCCCAGGGGTGTTTGGGATGCAGCACGGGGAGAGGCAGTGTGCAATGTGTCCCTGGGATGTGTCGCAGTTGTTAGTCACTAGGAGTGAAAGAAGGACCTGGAGCTGCTGGAGAGGCTCCAGAGGAGGCCATGAGATGATCAGAGGTTGGAGAACCTCCCCTGTGGGGACAGGCTGGGAGAGCTGGGGCTGTTCAGCCTGCAGAAGAGAAAGCTCCAGAGAGGCCTTAGAGCAGCCTTCCAGTACCTGAAGGGAGCTCTAGGGGAGCTGGGGAGGGACTTGTGGCAAGGGCTGGGGGTGATATAACAAAGGGGAATGGATTTGAGCTGGAAGAGGGCAGATTAGGAAGAACTTCTTTGCAGTGAGGGTGGTGAAACACTGGCACAGGTTGCCCAGGGAGGTCATGATTGTGCCCTCCCTGGAGGTGTTCAAGGCCAGGCTGGGTGAGGCCTTGAGCAAGCTGTGCTGGTGGGAGGTGTCCCTGCCCATGGCAGGGGGTTGGAACTGGATGAGCTTTAAGGTCCCTTCCAACCCAACCCATTCTATGAATGAATTCTCTGATCACAGAGGAGGCTTTGAGGATTAGTGTGACCCTAGATGTCTGTGTTGCAGATGAAATAGCTGCTGGCCTTTTGTTAGCTCCATATATAACAAAAGCAAACACTTCAGTGTTTGCAGATCATCTTCATCCCTCCTCAGTGTGGAGGCAGCCAAGGAGATGTTTGTCTGTGCTCTGTGTCTGCAGCAGCAGCAAACTTGTGGGCAGATTTGATCCTGTGAGGGGCTGAACAGCAGCTCTGCTGTGGTGGCACTGAAATTCCTGCTGCAAAGGATGCTGAGTGTTTCACACCACCACAGCCTCACCAGCCCAGTGCCAACCCCTTTGGAAGGAAGTTTGTTCTGCTTCCCTTCTCTGAGCAAACCTTTTCTTTCTCCTCCTGACACTGCAGTGCTGGCACGTGTCAAGAACCAGCTGCAGAAGTACCACCAAGAGAACCAGGGGCTGATTAAAATGGTGAGAGATTCACTGGCTGGCTATGAGTCCAAGATCAGTGACCTCCAGGAAGCTCTGAACCAGGCCACAGGACAGATCAAGCAGGCTGAAAACTTAAACAGAGACAATGGAGTTCTCTTGGAAGACATCAAGGTAAAGCCAGGGTTTGGGAGGAGAAAGCTAAAGCTCAGGGAATAAGAGCTTTCAGTGACTGCTTTTGGCCTTGCAGAGCCAGGGAGCACTGATTCCTTACCCTTTCCCCAAGGTCTCTTTCCATCTCTTAATGCACAGATGGCAATGGGGCCCTGCTCCTGCTCATGGCCTCTCTAGGTGACCAGGACAGCTTGACCAAGGCAGAGCTTTGATGAGAGCAGGGAAGCAGGGTCTGTACTGAGCCCTTCTCTTCAGCTGTCGCTCATCTCTCTGATTCCGAGCCTAGACCAAATCCCTGCTGCTGAGGAGCTTTTCATAGCAAGTGCTTGGCTTCCCCAGGCAGGAAAGGAGGGAGAAGTGATGTGAAATTATTAATTAAGAGGACACAGTCTCAAGCTGTGCCAGGGGAGGTTTAGGCTGGAGGTGAGGAGAAAGTTCTTCCCAGCAAGAGAGATTGGCCATTGGGATGTGCTGCCCAGGGAGGTGGTGGAGTCCCCATCCCTGGAGGTATTCAAGAGGAGACTGGATGTGGCACTTGAAGCCATGGTTTAGGTGTCAGGAGGTGTTAGGTGATAAGTTGGACTTGATGATCTCTGAGGTCTTTTCCAACCTTGTTGATTCTATCTGGGATTCATGTTCTGGAGACCTTGTGAGCTCTCCTCACAGAGGTGACAAGAAGCAGCTGCCACTGCTCAGCACTGCTTGATGATAGAGCTGGGGGAACAGGGCAAGCAGTAAGGCTGTGCTGCAGGACCCATTCTGTAATTCACTGCCTTGGTCCTGAACTACTGCTTAGCACCCTGCTGTCAGCCCACAATGCTGTCTCTGCTGTCCCTCCACTCTGCTGTCACTGCTTAGCACAGTGCTGCTCCCCATCCAGTCTGCTAAGCCACAGGCTGGCTGTGTGCAGTGTGACTCTGCCCTAGAGCTACACTGTGGATTGCCACAGGGCTGCTCTAGACCAAGGAGCTTCATCCCCCTCAGAGCTTTCAAGAGAATAAGGTGGGAGGTTTCATTCCTCTTTTCTGGTAAGAGCTCCAGATGAAGGGGTAGTGTAGTCATTTTATTTCTGCCTTTGGAAGAACAGAAAGGATCAGGAAAATCACCAGGGAGCTGTCTTTCAAGTTTCCAGGTTGGAGAGATCAGGAGTTTGGAGTAAGGGGGGGGGTTGGGGTCTTCTCCCTAGCATCAGGTGACAGAACCAGAGGAAATGGCCTGAAATTGTGCCAGGGGAGGCTTAGGTTGGAGAGGAGGAAACATTTCTCTGCTGCAAGAGTGGTCAGGGCTTGGCAGAGGCTGCCCAGGGAGGTGGTGGAGTCCCCATCCCTGGAGGTGTTCCAGAAACCTGTGGCCATGGCACTTGGGGCCATGGCTTAGTGGCCATGGTGGGGTTGGGTTGATGTTGGACTGGATGCTCTTGGACAGCTTTTCCAACCCAAACAATTCTGTGGCTCTATGACACAGATGTTGTGTCCTGACAGTTCATCTCAGCTGCCCTGCACTGCTGTTGAGTATCAGCATACAGTTATGTGCAGTTAAGTGCTGGAGCCTGCAGCCCAGCTGTACATTGCACCACTGCAGACTCCTGAGTTTTCTCTCTCTTCTCATCAGTAGGATCACATTAGTCCCCAGACACTGTAGGCATCTGCTTAACCCAGCAGTAAATCCCACTGCAAACTAGGTGTGCTTTTGCTGGCCTTCATTATTCACACAATCACAGAGTGTGAGGGGCTGGAAGGGACCTCCACAGCTCATCCAGGCCTTGTGCCTTGGTGACTTCTGCCATACACTCATTTGAAGGCCACTTTGGAGCCCCACAGTTGTGCCTTGCCAGGCACCTGAGCTTCTCTCCTACTGAAGGCAGCAAGTACTTGGCTCAGGCAGGGTGAGGCTGTCTGGAGTGACAAAGTGCTGTGGGAAGTGCTCAGTGTTGATCACACAGAGCACTGTGTCAGCCAGAGTGCTTCCTGATGACATTGTTTGGGGGCACTGGAGTCCAAATCTGCTCTAATTGGTGGTTAGAATGTGCAAGAGGTTACTTTGCAATCAGACACAGCAGGCAAATACTCACAGAGTCACAGAGTGTGAGGGGCTGGAAGGGACCTCCAAAGCTCACCCAGTCCAACCCCCTGCTAGAGCAGCATCACCCAGGGCAGCTCACACAGGAACACAGCCAGGTGGGGCTTGACTATCTCCAGAGAGGGAGACTCCTGGGCAGCCTCACAGGGGAAAATCCTTCCTCCTGTTCCCATGGCACTATCTCTGCCTCAGCTTCCACCACTGCCCCTTGTGCTGGCATTGGGCATCCCCCAGCAGAGCCTGGCTCCAGCCTCTGGGCATCACCCTGCACAGCTTGAGCACTGGCAGTGAGGTCACCTCTCACATCTTCTCTAACCTTCATTCTCTCTCAGAAACGAGTTGAGGAGACCAACGTGCAGCAGAATGGGATCCTGGCAATCCTCAGCTCCGCACGCTCCTCCCTCACACAAGCCACCAGCGTGCTGGGGCTGCTGCAGAAGAGCAAAGAGGTACACTTAACCCTCCCAAGTTCAGGTTAAGTATCTTGGTGTCACTCTAATGGGCAGCAGAGCTCAGTGGCTAGCACACAAAAAGGGAAGGCTCTCACAGCCCATCCTGGGTGCAAGAGGCTCCTGCCTGCCCAGGCTTCCAAGCTTGTTGAGGATGTGCCTGAGTCCTGCATCTGGGTGGAGGCAATCCCAGGCACAAATCCAGGCTGGGCAGGGACTGGCTGGAAAGCAGCCCTGAGGAGAGAGCCTTGGGGGTGCTGGGGGAGGAGAAGCTCCCCAGGAGCTCTCAGTGTGCACTTGCAGCCCAGAAAGCCAACCAGAGCCTGGGCTGCAGCAGGAGAAGTGTGGCCAGCAGGGCAAGGGAGGTGATTCTCCCCCTCTGCTCAGCTCTGGGGAGACCCCACCTGGAGTCCTGCCTCCAGTTCTGGAGCCCCTATGACAAGAGGGATGTGGAGGTGCTGGAAGGTGTCCAGAGCGGGGCCAGGAGGATGAGCAGAGGGCTGGAGCACCTCTCCTGTGAGGACAGACTGAAGGAGTTGGGGCTGTTCAGGCTGCAGAAGAGAAGGCTCCCAGGTGACCTCATTGTGGCCTTCCAGGATGTGAAGGGGGCTCCAGGAAGGCTGGGGAGGGACTGCTCAGGATCTCAGGCAGTGCTAGGACTAGGGGGAATGGAATGAAGCTGGAGGTGGGGAGATTGAGGCTGGAGGGGAGGAGGAAGTTCTTCCCCATGAGAGTGGTGAAGCCCTGGAATGGGTTGTGCAGGGAGGTGGTTGGGGCCCTGTCCCTGGAGGTGTTTAAGCCCAGGCTGGATGAGGCTGTGGCCAGGCTGGCCTAGTGTGGGGTGTCCCTGCCCATGGCAGGGGGGTTGGAACTAGATGATCCTTGTGGTCCCTTCCAACCCTCGCTGATACTATGATAAGACACTGAGCTGCGGCTCTCTAGGGCAAGAGGAAACAGCCTGCAGCTGTGCCATCGTGTATTGGCACCATTTCCTCACCAAAAGGGTTGGCAAGCACTGCAAGAGGGAGGTGGGTGAGTCACCATCCTTAGAGGTATTTCAGAGCTGTGTAGCTGTGGCACTTAGGGACATGGTTTAGAGGTGGACTTGGCAGTGTTAGGTAATGCTTGGACTCAGTGAATTCCAAGGGGGGGTTTCCAACCTAAATGATTCTGCCTGAACTGGGGAGGATATCTGTGAGATAGCATCAGTGATGGTGCTGTTCCTGTATGTCTCTCTGGGCATTTGCCTTCAACCACTGACAGAGAGGGGATGCTGGGCCGCACAAGGGCTCCTTGGGCTGCACAAGGGCTCCTAGGGCTGCTCAAGGGCTCCTAGGGCTGCACAGGGGCTCCTCGGGCCGCACAGGGGCTGCTCAAGGGCTCCTCGGGCTGCTCAAGGGCTCCTAGGGCTGCTCAAGGGCTCCTGGGGCTGCACAGGGGCTCCTCGGGCCGCACAGGGGCTCCACAAGGGCTCCTTGGGCTGCTCAAGGGCTCCTCGGGCCGCACAGGGGCTGCTCAAGGGCTCCTCGGGCTCCACAAGGGCTCCTAGGGCTGCTCAAGGGCTCCTGGGGCTGCACAGGGGCTCCTCGGGCCGCACAGGGGCTCCACAAGGGCTCCTCGGGCTGCTCAAGGGCTCCTGGGGCTGCACAGGGGCTCCTCGGGCCACACAGGGGCTGCTCAAGGGCTCCTCGGGCTGCTCAAGGGCTCCTCGGGCTGCTCAAGGGCTCCTCGGGCTGCACAGGGGCTCCTCGGGCCGCACAGGGGCTGCTCAAGGGCTCCTAGGGCTGCTCAAGGGCTCCTAGGGCTGCTCAAGGGCTCCTAGGGCTGCACAGGGGCTCCACAAGGGCTCCTCGGGCTGCTCAAGGGCTCCTAGGGCCGCACAGGGGCTCCTCGGGCCGCACAGGGGCTCCACAAGGGCTCCTCGGGCTGCTCAAGGGCTCCTAGGGCCGCACAGGGGCTCCTCGGGCCGCACAGGGGCTCCACAAGGGCTCCTCGGGCTGCTCAAGGGCTCCTGGGGCTGCACAGGGGCTCCTGGGGCTGCACAGGGGCTCCTCGGCCGCACAGGGGCTGCTCAAGGGCTCCTCGGGCTGCTCAAGGGCTCCTCGGGCCGCACAGGGGCTCCACAAGGGCTCCTCGGGCTGCTCAAGGGCTCCTGGGGCTGCACAGGGGCTCCTGGGGCTGCACAGGGGCTCCTCGGGCCGCACAGGGGCTGCTCAAGGGCTCCTAGGGCTGCTCAAGGGCTCCTCGGGCTGCTCAAGGGCTCCTCGGGCCGCACAGGGGCTCCACAAGGGCTCCTCGGGCTGCTCAAGGGCTCCTGGGGCTGCGCAGGGGCTCCACAAGGGCTCCTCGGGCCGCACAGGGGCTGCTCAAGGGCTCCTAGGGCTGCTCAAGGGCTCCTCGGGCCGCACAGGGGCTGCACAAGGGCTCCTAGGGCTGCACAAGGGCTCCTAGGGCTGCTCAAGGGCTCCTAGGGCTGCTCAAGGGCTCCTAGGGCTGCACAGGGGCTCCTCGGGCCGCACAGGGGCTGCTCAAGGGCTCCTCGGGCTGCTCAAGGGCTCCTAGGGCTGCACAGGGGCTCCTCGGGCCGCACAGGGGCTCCACAAGGGCTCCTCGGGCCGCACAGGGGCTGCTCAAGGGCTCCTAGGGCTGCACAAGGGCTCCTAGGGCTGCACAGGGGCTCTTAGGGCTGCACAAAGCTCCTTGGGCTGCACAAAGGCTTTTAGCCTCCTTCAGCCTTTACATAATGTCTGTAGAAGCATCATGAAATGAGTACAAGTTGTTTCCAGGAACCTGCAGAGTAAGTTGCAAGAGAATTTTCTTCCCCTTGGTGTCCCCAAGTGCCAGGAGTTTGTAGCAGTGAAGGAGAGAGGGGAGGCCAGAATCCAGCCCTTGGTGCACAAATAACCCATCCCCTTTCTAACCCCTCAGGAATATGAAGGCCTGGCTGCCCAGCTGGATGGAGCAAGGAAGGACCTGAATGCCAAGCTGACAAACCACTCCCTGTCAGCAAGCAAAGAACCACTGGTGGTGAGGGCTGAGGAACATGCCAAAGCTTTGGAAGACTTGGCAAAGCAGCTGGAAAAGTATGTTGCCATTCCTGTAGGGGAGCAGCTGTGGTGTGCAACACCCAGGGCTGCATGGCTCTGCCTGTGCCTTCACCTGCTGTAGAGACCACTTGTAGAGTGAGAATGAAATGTGGGTTGCCTTCCTCTGCTTCTTCATGAGCCACAGAGCCTTTCTTTTCTTCCCCCCCTCCACCCCAAACCAGGGCTTCTTGTGTTTTCCCTGATCATTTCCTTCCCTCCCTAGAGTTCTTCCCTAGAAGAGCTTCCCCCACAGTGCAATTTGACAGCACTGCAGTAACACTTCCATAGCTTCTTACTGACAAGGCCTAACTGAGATGGGGAAGGGGCTGGGGAGGAACACTCTACAGAGGGACCTGCAGAGGCTGGATCCATGGAATGGGGCAAATGGAGTGAGGCCAAGTGTTAGGTCCTTCACTTGGTACCACCAACCTTATGAATGCTCCAGGCCTGGGGCAAACTGCCCAGCAGAGAAAGGACCTGGGGGTGCTGGTTGGCAGCAGCTGAAGAGGAGCCAGGGGGTGCCAAAGTGGGCAAGAAGGCCACCAGCAGCCTGGCCTGGAGCAGCAATGGTGTGGGCAGCAGGAGCAGGGCAGGGATTGTCCTCCTGTGCTGGGCACTGGGGAGGCCACAGCTTGAGTGCTGGGGTCAGCTTTGGGCCTCTCACTCAAAGAAGGACTTTGAGGGAATGGAGCTGGGGAGGGGTCTGGAGCACAGCCCTGGGAGGAGAGGCTGAGGGAGCTGGGGTTGCTTAGCCTGGAGAAGAGGAGGCTCAGGGGAGACCTCATTGCTGTCTACAACTCCCTGGCTGTCTGGAGTGACAAAGTGCTGTGTGAAGTGCTCAGTGTTGATCACACAGAGCACTGTGTCAGCCAGACTGCTTCCTGATGACCCCTGAGCTTCCCCCATCTTCTGAAGAGTCTTTTCACATTGCTCTGCCTCCAAGCTTGATGCTTTTTAGCAGAATGAGATTGCAAATCCAGCTGAAAGCCTCTTTCTGTGTGAAGGTTCCTTAGCTGCACCCTGAGTTCAGGGGTGCCAAGGCACTCTGCCTGCAGGAGGCTGCATTTCCCCCCTCTTTCCAACAGAATCAAGAACAGCTACAGGAAGGATGAGCTGGTGGGCTGTGCTGTGGAGGCTTCCACTGCCTATGACAATATTATCAATGCCATCAAAGCAGCAGAGGAAGCAGCCAGCAAAGCTGGGAATGCAGCTGACTCAGCTTTATTGGTAAGTACCCAGAAGGGGCTCACTGGTGGGGAAGCTGCTGCAGCTGGATTGGGTTTGTAACTGTCAGGGAGACAACCAGGTGTCCTGGCACATCTCATTTGGCTGTGGCAGCTGTGTGAGCTGCTGTGGTGCTTGTTCATGACCTAGAGAGCAGCCCTGGGCAGAGGGACCTGGGAGTGCTGGTGGCTAACAAGTTCTGCATGGGACAGCAATGTGCCCTGGGGGCCAAGAAGGCCAATGGGGTCCTGGGGTGCAGCAGAGGAGTGTGGCCAGCAGAGCCAGGGAGGTTCTCCTCCCCCTCTGCTCTGCTCTGGGGAGACCTCACCTGGAATATTGCATCCAGGTCTGGGCTCCCCAGTTCAGGAGGGACAGGGATCTGCTGGAGAGAGTCCAGTGGAGAGCTACCAGGATGCTGAAGGGACTGCAGCACTGCCTGGGGAGGAGAGGCTGAGAGCCCTCGGGGTGTTTAGTGTGGAGAGGAGAAGACTGAGAGGGATCTGATCAATGTTTCTAAATATCTGAGGGCTGGGGGTCAGGAGGGAGGGGACAGGGACAGGCTCTGCTCAGTTGCACCCTGGGATAGGACAAGGAGCAATGGATGGAAGCTGCAGCATAGGAGGTTCCACCTTAACATGAGGAGGAACTTCTTGACTGTGAGGGTCCCAGAGCCCTGGAGCAGGCTGCCCAGAGAGGTTGTGGAGTCTCCTTCCCTGGAGCCTTTCCAGCCCTGTCTGGATGTGTTCCTGTGTGACCTGTGCTGGGTTCTATGCTCCTGCTCTGGCAGGGGGCTTGGACTGGATGATCTCTGTGGGTCCCTTCCAACCCCTAACATCCTGTGAGCCTGTAGTCTTGGTTCAGGACTCAACAGGGTAGCTGCTGCCTTTCTGATGAGGCTGTGCCTGTGAGTGGTCATCCAAGTAAAGACAGCTGCATGAGAGCCTGGTAAGCACTGAGGGGAATTCTAGTATCAGGTGAAGGAAGGAGAAGAAATATCCTGAAATTGTGCCAGGAGAGGCTTAGGTTGGAGAGGAGGACAAATTTCTTTGCTGCAAGACTGGTCAGGGATTGGCAGAGGCTGCCCAGGGAGGTGGTGGAGTCCCCATCCCTGGAGGTGTTCAAGAGGGGATTGGATGTGGAGTTGTCATGAGGTGTTGGGTGCCAGGTTGGACTTGATGATCTCTGAGGTCTTTGCCAACCTTATTGCTTCCATGACTCTGTGATTCCATGATTCCCTGACTAAAGCAGCCTGGCACTTCTCTCCCCAGACTGTGAAGAGAGAAGACCTCTCAGGAAAAGCTGCCAAGTTAAAAACTGAGAGCAGTGCCCTGCTGGATCAAGCACAGGAGACTGAAAGGACATTGAAAGGTACTGAGGAAGAAAGTGGTGGCAGCAGGGCTGGTCAAGCCTTCACTGAAGCAGGAGTTCTCCCAGCTGGGCAAAGCTCTGCAGCACAGACCTGAGCAGAAGCAGCTCATCTCAGTGCAGTGGGGCAGGGTGTGCTGAGTGCCTCACCTGCAGCACTCCTCTCCAGCACATCCTTAGCTCTGTGTTGGCTGGGCAGAGCTCAGGGGCAGCAGGAGCTGTGTGAGAGTGCAGGAGGTGCCAACCACACCTCCTGTCCAGCAGCTCACCCAGGGCATCCACTGTTTTGCAGCTCTTGGTCCAAATCTTGAAGGCATGAAGCAAAGACTTGGAGCTGCTGATGGAAAGAAGAATTCTCTGCAAGTTGATCTTGTGACTCTTCAGAACAACCTCAATGGCATCAACAGAGGTCAGTTGCTGCTCAGCTCTGGCTTGCCTCTTCCATCTGTGGCTGTAAGGCCCTGGCTGTGCATTTGTGTGTTTCAGATGACATCAACAACATCATCACCAGTGCCAAGAACACGGTAGAAAGTGCCAAGGGTGTCACAGCTAATGTCCTGGAGGAGCTGCTCCCAATTCAGGAGGATGTGGAAGAAATGAAGAGCACCTATGGGAGCACCCAGAGTGCTGGCTTCAGTAAAGCACTGATGGAGGCCAACAACTCAGGTACTGCAGGTGCTGAGGCCTGCCAAGGCAAGGCCTTCTGATGCCCAACCTAAGCCTCCCCTGGCACAACTCCAGGCCATTTCCTCTTCTTCTATCACCTGAGTCTAGGGAGCAGAGCCCAACCCCCACCTCCCTGCAGCCTCCTCTCAGGGAGCTGCAGAGAGCAATGAGGTCTCCCTCAGCCTCCTCTTCTCCACACTCAACACTTCCAGCTCCCTCAGCTGCTCCTCCCCAGCCCTCTTCTCCAGACCCTTCCCCACCTTGGTTACCCTTCTCTGGACCTGCTCCATTCCCTCAAAGTCCTTCTTGGAGTGAGAGGCCCAAAACTGAACCCAGCACTCAAGCTGTGGTCTCCCCAGCGCTGAGTACAGGGCACAATCCCTGCCCTGCTCCTGCTGCCCACACCAGTGCTGCTCCAGGCCAGGCTGCTGGTGGCCTTCTTGCCCACCTGGGCACCCCCTGGCTCCTCTTCAGCCAGCTGTGGACCAACACCCCCAGCTCCTTCTCTGCTGGGCAGTTTGCAGCCACTCTGCCCCAAGCCTGGAGCACTCCTGGGTTGTTGTGGCCCAAGGGCAGGGCTCTCTGGAAGTGCTGATTCTGCCTGCTCCCACAAATAACTTTGCCTACAAACTGCAAGTGTCCAATAACCTCTGTAGAAGCCAGTGAGGGCTTCCTACCAGTGCAGGACCAATGCAGACAGCCCTGTCCCCACCCAACTCACTGCTTTTCTGACACCCATGGTCTGATACATCTTTTCCCAACTGCTTTCCTCCTCCTTTCTGTCACCCCTGACTCTCTTTCTGTTGTTGCAGTGAAAAAACTGACAAACAAACTTCCAGACCTGTTCAGCAAGATTGAGAGCATCAACCAGCAGCTGCTGCCCATCAGCAACATCTCTGAGAACCTGAACCGCATCAGGGAGCTGATCCAGCAGGCAAGAGATGCTGCAAACAAGGTCAGTCCTGGACACTGCACTCCTGCTTCACCTCAGGCCTTTGGAGCCAAACTCTGGCTCCTCTTTCTAAAGCATTTCACTGCTTGAGATCATAGCCAAAAGGCTGAGAAGTGACTCCCTGTGTCCAAGGAGCCCCGTGGGAAAGACAAGGGGGAAGTGCTCAGTGTTGATCACACAGAGCACTGTGTCAGCCAGAGTGCTTCCTGATGACATTGTTTGGGGGCACTGGAGTCCAAACCTGCTCTAATTGGTGGTTAGAATGTGCAAGAGGTTACTTTGCAATCAGACACAGCAGGCAAATACTCACAGAGTCACAGAGTGTGAGGGGCTGGAAGGGATCTCCACAGCTCACCCAGTCCAACCCCCTGCCAGAGCAGCATCACCCAGGGCAGCTCACACAGGAACACAGCCAGGTGGGGTTGGAATATCTGCAGAGAGGGAGACTCCACAACCCCCCTGGGCAGCCTGCTCCAGAGCTCTGTCACCTCACAGGGCATCTGCATAACACAGCAGCAAATCATAGTATCAGTCAGGGTTGGAAGGGACCACAAGGATTATCTAGTTCCAACCCCCCTGCCATGGGCAGGGACACCCCACACCCACTGCAAACTAGGTGTGCTTTTCCTTGCCTCCATTATTCACACAATCACAGAGTGTGAGGGGCTGGAAGGGACCTCCAAAGCTCTTCCAGGCCAACCCCCTGCCAGAGCACCATCACCCAAGGCAGGTCACACAGAACACATCCAGGTGGGGTTTGAATATCTCCAGAGAGGCAGACTCCACAACCCCCCCCGGGCAGCCTCTTCAGGGAAAAATCCTTCCTCCTGTTTCCATGGCACTTCCTCTGCCTCAGCTTCCACCACTGCCCCTTGTGCTGGCATTGGGCATCCCCCAGCAGAGCCTGACCCCAGCCCCTGGGCACTGGGAGGAGTAGCAGCAGCCAACTGTAACATCCTGGGTCTTGTTTCTCTTCACAGGTTGCTATTCCCATGAGGTTCAACGGCAGCTCTGGTGTAGAGGTTCGGCCTCCAAGCAACCTTGAAGATCTGAAAGGCTACACTTCCCTGTCTTTCTTCCTCCAAAGACCTAAGCCAAGAGCAGATACCCCCCAGAGGGCCTCAAACAAGTTTGTGCTGTACCTGGGTGACAAAGATGTAGGTTGAGATGAGATTTCATCTGCTCTGGTAGCAGACATGCTTTGAGAAACAGCTGGGGGAGGATTGCTGTTAGCTGAAGGCCATAGCTCCCCAGGGCCCATGCCTCTGTGACTGCCACTCTGTGCTGTGAAACCACAGCACTGCTCCTCCAGCAAGGCACCTTCTTGGCTGGCTGATTGCTGTGCCCTGTGCTTTGTGCTCCTCTGGGGGTTACCTCTCAGTCACAGGCACCACCACAGCAGGGTCAGGGTCTGCAGCAGTCAGCACAAACTCAGCCCAGCTCCTGCCCCAGACCTTGGACTCTCTTCACACTGTAACTCACTGTGAGCTGCTCTGCCTCTCCATCTTAAAAAGTATTCCCTCAGCTCTTAGTGATTTTCTCTCCTGGATATGCAAATAGTGCTTGGCAGCAGCTGTAGAGGAGCCAGGGGGTGCCCAGGTGGGCAAGAAGGCCACCAGCAGCCTGGCCTGGAGCAGCAATGGTGTGGGCAGCAGGAGCAGGGCAGGGATTGTCCTCCTGTGCTGGGCACTGGGGAGGCCACAGCTTGAGTGCTGGGGTCAGCTTTGGGCCCTTCATGCCAAGAAGGACATTGAGAGGCTGGAGCAGGTCCAGAGAAGGGCAACCAAGGTGGGGAAGGGTCTGGAGAAGAGGGCTGGGGAGGAGCAGCTGAGGGAGCTGGGGGTGTTGAGTGTGGAGAAGAGGAGGCTGAGGGAGACCTCATTGCTCTCTGCAGCTCCCTGAGAGGAGGCTGCAGGGAGCTGGGGGTTGGGCTCTGCTCCCTAGGCTCAGGTGTTAGGAGAGGAAATGGCCTGGAGTTGTGCCAGGGGAGGCTCAGGTTGGAGAGGAGGCAAAATGTCTTTGCTGCAGGAGTGGTCAGGGCTTGGCAGAGGCTGCCCAGGGAGGTGGTGGAGTCCCCATCCCTGGAGGTGTTCCAGAGAGCTGTGGCCATGGCCCTTGGGGCCAGGGTTTGGTGGCCATGGTG
Source organism: Melanerpes aurifrons (assembly GCA_011125475.1). Lineage (NCBI taxonomy): Eukaryota > Metazoa > Chordata > Aves > Piciformes > Picidae > Melanerpes > Melanerpes aurifrons. The sequence goes on along the minus strand of WWNC01000125.1, from coordinate 306,403 downwards.
GGGTTGGGTTGATGTTGGACTGGAGGATCACAGAGAAAAGGCTGAGGTCTCATTAATGTTTGTAAAGATCTGAGGGCTGAGTGCCAAGAAGAGGAGGCCAGGCTCTTGTTAGTGGTGCCCAGGGATAGGACAAGGAGCAGCAGGTACAAACTGGAACCCAAGAGGTTCCACCTCAGCATGAGGAGAAACTTCTTAGCTGTGAGCAGGCTGCCCAGAGAGGTTGTGGAGTCTCCTTCTCTAGAGACTTTCAAGACCCATCTGGATGTGCTCCTGTGTGGCCTGCCCTGAGTGATCCTGCTTTGGCAGGAGGGTTTTGAGTCAATGATCTCTTTGGGTCCCTTCCAAGCCTGCCATCCTCTGTTCCTGTGTTTCCAGTCACCTCCTCAGGAGCCTTTGTGCTGCTGTGAGTGTCATCCCAAGCATCTCCCTGAGTTTCACAGACAGGCACAGCCTCATTTCCAGTGCAGCTGCCATGGGGTCATGGCTTGAGCAGGGGGGTGTTACAGAAGTGGCCATGAGTTGAGCTCCTGTTGCTGTGCAAAGCCACAGCTGACCCTGCAGTTAGTTCCTAGCTGCAGTCAGTGACTCAGGGACAGCAGGGCAGGCTCCAGGCTCTTCTTCCCAGCACTGATGAGCTTAATAACCATTCTCAGCAGTGGGTGGGTGGACATCTTCTGACTCATGCAGAGTGTGCTGAGGGCTCTGAAGAAGTGCTGCTGTATTTTACCCTCCTCAAGATGAATCATTCCCTCATGCCACTTCCCTTTGCTGTTCTCAGGCTTCCAAGGGCTACATTGGGATGGCTGTGAAAGGAGGACGCCTCACCTGTGTCTGCAACCTGGGAGAAGGTGATGTGGAGGTAGATGTGCAGCCACTTGTGACTGAGAGTGAAACTGAGGAGGCCATCATGGACCAGGTCAAGTTTGAAAGGTATGAGTCAGCCTCACCTCCATCCCTGGAGAAATGATGGAGCAGCTCCTTCTGGAGGGCACCTCAAGGCACTTACCAGGAGCAGTCAGCATGGATTCACCAAGGGGAAATCCTGCTTGACTAACCTGATGGCATGTTGTGGTGCCAGAACTGCATGGGTAGATGCAGGGAGAGCAGTGGATGTGGTCTACCTTGACCTTAGCAAGGCCTTTGACACCATCTCCCATGGCATCCCAGTGAGCAAGCTCAGGAAGGGTGGGATGGAAGAGCAGACAGAGAGGTGGATTAGGAACTGGTCACAAGATAGAGTTCAAAGAGTGGTGGTCAGTGGTGCCAGGTGCAGCTGGAGAGCTGTGACCAGTGGAGTCCCCCAGGGATCAGTGCTAGGACCAGTGCTGTTCTACATCTTCATCAATGCCATTGATGAGGGCACAGAGTCTGCTCAGCAGTTTTGCTGATGACACCAAACTGGGAGGCTTGGCTGGGACAGCTGAAGGCTCTGTAGCCACCCAGTGAGACTTGGAGAGACTGAGAGCTGGGCACAGAGGAACCAAATGAGGTCCAACAAGGACAAGTGCAGAGCCCTGCAGCTGGGGAGGAAGAATAACCTGCAGGAGCACAGCCTGGGAGGGGATCAGCACTGTGGAGAGGGACCTGGGAGTGCTGGTGGCTAACAAGTTCTGCATGGGACAGCAATGTGCCCTGGGGGCCAAGAAGGCCAATGGGGTCCTGGGGTGCAGCAGAGGAGTGTGGCCAGCAGAGCCAGGGAGGTTCTCCTCCCCCTCTGCTCTGCCCTGCTGAGACCTCACCTTGATTACTGTGTTCAGTTCTGGGCTCCCCAGCTCAGGAGGGACAGGGATCTGCTGCAGAGAGTCCAGTGGAGAGCTACCAGGATGCTGAAGGGACTGCAGCACTGCCTGGGGAGGAGAGGCTGAGAGCCCTGGGGCTGATTAGTCTGGAGAGAAGATTGAGAGGGGATTCAGTAAATGTCTATCAATAGCTGAGGGCTGGGGGTCAGGAGGGAGGGGACAGGGACAGGCTCTGCTCAGTTGTGCCCTGGGGTAGGACAAGGAGCAATGGATGTAAGCTGCAGCACAGGAGGTTCCACCTCAACATGAGGAGGAACTTCTGCACTGTGAGGCTCCCAGAGAGGTTGTGGAGTCTCCTTCTCTGGAGCCTTTGCAGCCCTGTCTGGATGTGTTCCTGTGTGACCTGTGCTGGGTTCTATGCTCCTGCTCTGGCAGGGGGTTGGACTGGATGATCTCTTTGGGCCCCTTCCAGCCCCTGACATCCTTTGAGACCCAGAGTCTATTCCCAGCCCTGTCAAGCCCTTCTGTTCTCACTGGGATGTGACCTTTAGCCTGTCTGGGTTGCTTGCAGGATTTACCAGTATGTCACACTCAACTACATCAAAGCAGCAACATCAACTTCTCCAGACCCTGGAAGAACTTTGACTGCAAGCAGTGGAGGCAGTGACACTCTCCTAAATCTTGATCCCAGCACTGTGGTTTTTTATGTTGGAGGCTACCCACCAGACTTCAGGGTAAGAAAGTCTCTTTAGTCTTCCACAGAGAGTTCCCTGTGAATCACCTTCTGCTCTGCCCTTCTGAGGCTACATCTGGAGGACTGTGCCCAGTTCTGGGCTCCCTGGTTCAAGGACAGGGAACTGATGGAGAGGCTACAGCAGAAGGCTGCAAAGAGGCTGAGGGCACTGGAACATCTCTGATGAGAAGAGACTGAGAGGATTTGGGCTTCTTAGTGTGGAGAAGAGCAGCCTGAGGGGGATCTGATCAAAGCTGATCAATGTTTCAAGGGTGGGGATCAGGGGGATGGGACCAGGCTTTGTTCAGGGGTGCCCAGTGACAGACAAGGGGCAGCAGGCACAAACTTGACCATCAGAAGTTTCATCTAACCATGAGGAGGAACTTTTCTGATTTAAGGCTGCTGGAGCCCTGGAGCAGGCTGCCCTGAGGGGTGCTGTAGCCTCCATCTCTGCAGACATCCCAAACCCACCTGGATGTGCTCCTGGGTGACCTGCCCAGGGTGACCCTGCCTTGGCAGGGGGGTTGGACTAGATGATCTCCAGAGGTCCCTTCCAAGCCCTGCCATTCTGTGATTCTGTGATCCTGTTGTGCTTACAAGTGGAGATGGGAACCAGCCATCTTTCAGAGGCTGTGTAGAAGCAGCAGAGGGGATACAAAGAGATGCTGCTCCCTGCAGAAGCTGGCCTGCAGCATGCTGAAACTCAAAAAGGGGAGGGTGATTTTATTTCATCTGCCAAGGACAGAATCAAACCTGTCCTGCCCTGCTCAGTATTATTCCTATTCCATCCCTCTGAGCCTGCTCTGAAGTGTGCTGCAGTACTCCTGAGATGCCATCACAGGAGCACAGGATCACAGATCACAGGGGTTGGAAGGAAACTCTGAAGGTCATGGACTCCAATCCCCTGCCAGAGCAGGACCATAGAACCCAGCACAGGTCACACAGGAACACATCCAGACAGGGCTGCAAAGGCTCCAGAGAAGGAGACTCCACAACCTCTCTGGGCAGCCTGCTCCAGGGCTCTGGGACCCTCACAGTCAAGAAGTTCTTCCTCATGGTGAGGTGGAACCTCCTGTGCTGGAGTTTATATCCATTGCCTCTTGTCCTATCCCAGGGCACAGTGAGCAGAGCCTGTCCCCGTCCCTTCCTTCCTGACCCCCAGCCCTCAGATATTGATAGACAATGATCAGATCCCCTCAGTCTAATCAGCCCCAGGGCTCTCAGCCTCTCCTCCCCAGGCAGTGCTGCAATCCCTTCAGCATCCTTGTGGCCCTCTGTTGGGCTTTCCAGCAGATCCCTGTCGCTCCTGAGCTGGGAAGGTAGAAGCATTTGGAGATCTGATCACTTCCTGTCTCATACTGACCTTTGCAGTAGGTGTTAGCAGCTGCAGGTAATGTAAGACTGGGTCAGCTGGTGCTGATGGAATGCTTTTGGTGACCCTCTCCTGCAGCCCCCACCCAAGCTGGACTATCCTCACTATGAAGGCTGCATTGAACTGGACAGCCTGAACGAGCACATTGTCAGCCTCTACAACTTCAAGAGGACTTTCAACCTCAACACCACTGAAGTGCAGCCCTGCAGGAGGTATGAGATAGAGAGAAGTGAATCCCAGCTCTGGGATTCCCTTGTGATCAATTCTTGTCTTTCCACAGCCAGGGAAACAGCCACTGAGGGTGGCCTGGTGATTGGCTTCTAGCTCTTGGCCATGGCTGCACTTCTGAGAGGAAATCCTCAGTGCTGACACAACTCACACCCATGGCAACCTCTCTCCCCTGGCCAGCAGTTCAAATCTCATAACAGCCACAACACTTCATGGCCTGAGGGGTTCAGCTCCTCTGTGAAGATCCCACGCAGTGCAGAGCAGTCAGTCACTGATGATTTCCTCCCCACAGACCATCAGTGGCTGACTGCAGCCAGGGAAAGGTTTTCTCTTTCCTTGGATTAGATCAGAGTTGGGCACTGTTAGTGCCTCTGCAGCACAGGCTTTAACCAGGGCTTTTCAAACCCTCTGATGAGGCAAGTCACAGAATCACAGAGTGGTTAGGGTTGGGAGGGACCTCTGGAGATCACCAAGTCCACCCCCCTGCCAGAGCAGCATCACCCAGGGCAGGTCACCCAGGAACACATCCAGACAGGGCTGGGAAGGCTGCAGAGAAGGAGACTCCACAACCTCTCTGGGCAGCCTGCTGCAGGGCTCCAGCACCCTCACAGCAAAGAATTGTTCCCTCATGCTGAGGTGGAACTTCAGTATGCATCCATGGCTCCTTGTCTTGTCACAGGATCTGACAGAACAGAGCCTGGCCCCTTCCTGACCCCCAGCCCTCAGCTATTGATAGCCATTGATCAGATCCCCTCTCAGCCTTCTCCTCTCCAGACTGAACAGCCCCTGGGCTCCCAGGCTTTTTGCTCTGCTGTGTTCACAGCTGTGACCCTGGCTTCTTGCAGGTACAAAGAAGAGACTGACCAGAGCTATTTTGAAGGCAGTGGCTATGCCAGTGTGGCAGTGAGGGAACCCAACACCCACAGCCGGGTGCGCTACGAGCAGACCATCGAGAGCACTGCAGACGAAGGCATCGTCTTCTTTGCAGCAGAGGGGGTGAGCTGGGCAAGGCTTCTCTCTGGGGGCCAAGGACAGGCTGAGAACTGACAAAGAACATCCCAGATTTAGTAGGAGCTGTCAGGAGCTACCTTCCAAGTGTTCTTTTTGACCATGGGCCAGGTCAGTAGCTGCTGCCCTGTGTTCAAGGTTTAGTTTTAGTCCTGCCAGGAGCAGGGACTTGATGCTCCTGATGGGTCCCCTCCAACATGGGATCATAGAATGACCTGGGTAGGAAGGGACCTCCAAAGGTCATCCCTTCCAACCCCCTCTGCAGTCAGCAGGGACATCCTCCACTAGATCAGGTTGCCCAGAGCCCTGCCAAGCCTCCTTTGAATCTTTCCAGGCTTGCTTCTCAAGCACCTCTCTGGGCAGCCTGTTGCAGTGCTGCAGCAGCCTGGTGGCAGTGATGCTGCTCACCATATCACAGCCTTGTTTGCAATCACTGTGGTGTGGTTTGGATCTGTCCTCAGGGCTGCAAAAAGTCAGCAGGCATCTTGAAATGGCAAAAAGCCCTCTAGGGATTTGGAGAATCCATCTGGAGCTGACACCAGAGCTGTTTATAGCAGAGCATTATGCTTGAATCCTGTCACTTGTAGCCTGCTTTCATTGAATCAAAGAGTTGTTTCAGTTGGGTAAGACCTTTAACATTGAGTCCAACCTTCAACCCAACCCCACCATGGCCACTAAACCATGGCCCCCAGGTGCCATCCATGGCCAAATGTTTCTTGAACACCTCCAGGGATGGAGACTCCACCACCTCCCTGGGCAGCCTCTGCCAAACCTTAATCATTCTTTCAATGGAGACTTTTTTTTTCCTAATTTTCAACCTAAATCTCTCCCCTGCCACAACCTGAGGCCATTTCCTCTCATCCTGTGCCTTGTTCCATGGGTGATGAGCCCAACCCCCAGCTCCCTGCAGCCTCCTCTCAGGGAGCTGCAGAGAGCAATGAGGTCTCCCTCAGCCTCCTCTTCTCCACACTCAACACCCCCAGCTCCCTCAGCTGCTCCTCCCCAGCCCTCTTTTCCAGACCCTTCCCCACCATTTTTGCCCTTCTCTGGACCTGTTCCAGACCCTCAATATTCTTCTTGCAGTGAGAGGCCCAAGGACTCAAGCTGTGGCCTCACCAGTGCAGAGTACAGAGGCACAATCCCTGCCCTGCTCCTGCTGCCCACACCATTGCTGCTCCGGGCCAGGCTGCTGGTGGCCTTCTTGCCCACCTGGGCACCCCCTGGCTCAGCTTCAGCTGCTGTCATGGAATCATAGAATCACAGAATTGTCAGGGCTTGGAAGGGACCTCAAGGCTCAGCCAGTCCCAACCCCCCTGCCATGGGCAGGGACACCTCACACCACAGCAGGTTGCTCACAGCCACATCCAGCCTGGCTGCAAACACCTCCAGGCAGGAGGCTTCCACCACCTCCCTGGGCAACCTGTGCCAGGCTCTCACCACCCTCATGGGGAACAACTTCTTCCTCACAGCCAATCTCCATCTCCCCACTTCTAGTTTTGCTCCATCCCCCTAGTCCTATCCCTCCCTGACCCCCTCAAAAGTCCCTCCCCAGCTTTCTTGTAGGCCCAGGGCTCTCTCTGTGTCAGGGCACTCTGCTCACTTGCCTGCACCCCCAGGCCCTTTGTATTCCCTTTTCCCCTCCAGGCCCTTATGGAAGCCACAGATTCTCTTTGTTCAAACCACTCCCTGGCAGTGAGATGCCTGTGAAGTGTTGGCAGTTTCAGTGCTGTCTGTCTTTCCCTGCAGGACCAGTTCATCAGTGTGCTCATCAAGGATGGTCACATAGTTTTCAGGTACAAAATTGGCTCTGAGCCTCCGAAGGAGATCGAAAGCAACACAACAGTGAGCGATGGAAGCTACAAGCAGGTTCGTGGGCAGGAGCAGGGTGGTGGCTTGAATGTTCCCCCCCCAGCATTAACTTTGCCAGAGCAGCTCAGCTGGAAGCTGTGTTTACAGGCAAAGCTCCCATCTGCAATGGGCTGCAATGAATGTGTACCAAATACACAGCCTTGACAATATTTACAGGGGTTTACAGTTGGTAATTTAGGATAAACCAAACCAGGTTGGAAGAGACCTTCAAGATCATCAAGTCCAACCCATCAACCAATCCAACACCACCTAAACAACTAACCCATGGCACCAAGGACCCCATCAAGTCTCCTCCTGAACACCTCCAGTGATGGTGACTCCACCACCTCCCCAGGCAGCCCATTCCATTGGGCAATCACTCTCTCTCTGTAGAACTTCTTCCTAACCTCCAGCCTAAACCTCCCCTGGTGCAGCCTGAGACTGTGTCCTCTTGTTCTGCTGCTGCTTGCCTGGGAGAAGAGCCCAACCCCCACCTGGCTACAACCTCCCTTCAGGGAGTTGGAGAGAGCAAGAAGGTCACCCCTGAGTCTCCTCTTCTCCAGGCTAAGCAACCCCAGCTCCCTCAGGGCTGTGTTCCAAACCCCTCACCAACTTCATTGCCCTTCTCTGGACACCTTCCAGCAAGTCAACCTCCTTCCTAACCTGAGGGGGCCAGAACTGGACACAGGACTCAAGGTGTGGCCTAACCAGTGCAGTGTACAGGGGCACAATGACCTCCCTGCTGTGTGCCCCAGGGATCAGTGCTAGGCCCCAGCCTGTTCAATATCTTGATTGATGATCTGGATGAGGGGATTGATATGGTCATCAGCAAATTTGCAGATGACACCAAGCTGGGAGCAGATGTTGGTCAGTTAGAGGGCTGAAGGGCTCTGCAGAGGGACCTTGCCAGGCTGGACAGATGGGCAGAGGCCAACAGGATGGCATTCAACAAGTCCAAGTGCCAGGGGCTGCACTTTGGCCACAGCAACCCCAGGCAGAGCTCCAGGCTGGGAGCAGAGTGGCTGAGAGCAGCCAGGCAGAGAGGGACCTGGGGGTGCTGATTGACAGCTGCCTGAACATGAGCCAGCAGTGTGCCCAGGTGGCCAAGGAGGCCAAAGGCATCCTGGCCTGCATCAGGAAGAGTGTGGCCAGCAGGAGCAGGGAAGTCCTTGTGCCCTGTGCTCAGCACTGCTGAGGCCACACCTTGAGTCCTGTGTCCAGTTCTGGGCCCCTCAGTTTCAGAAGGACATTGAGAGACTTGAAGGTGTCCAGAGAAGGGCAAGAAAGCTGGGGAGGGGTCTGGAGCACAGCCCTGTGAGGAGAGGCTGAGGGAGCTGGGGTTGCTTAGCCTGGAGAAGAGGAGGCTCAGGGGAGACCTTCTTGCTCTCTGCAACTCCCTGAAGGGAGGTTGGAGCCAGGTGGGGGTTGGTCTCTTCTGCCAGACAAGCAGCACCAGAACAAGAGGACACAGTCTCAAGCTGTGCCAGGGGAAGTTTAGGCTGGAGGTGAGGAGAAAGTTCTTCCCAGAGAGAGTCATTCATCATTGGAATGTGCTGCCCAGGGAGGTGGTGGAGTCCCCATCCCTGGAGGTGTTCAAGAGGGGATTGGATGTGGCACTTGGTGCCATGGTTTAGTCATGAGGTCTGTGGTGCCAGGTTGGACTTGCTGATCTTTGAGGCCTCTTCCAACTTTGGTGATTCAGTGAATCTGTAAGGCACTAATAGACAAAAGGAGAGGGAAAGCCCAGCCAAGCAAACTTTGTGTCCAGCTCTGTAGGACTACTTTTAATCTGCTGCATGCCTTTTAGTTCCTGCTGAGTGAGGTAACTGCCATTCCTCTCCTCTTTCAGATCCATTTGGTGCTGGCCCGAAGCAGGAGCACTGTTCACGTCAGTCCCAACATCAGAGCCAACATCAAAGTCTTCATCTTCACCAAGTACTATCTGGGTGGGATTCCACCTGCTCTGAGGGAACAGTGAGTAGCTGCTCCAGGCTAGAACACAAGCTGGGTGTGGGAACTCTTGCCCTGAGCAGTTTCTTCCATGCTCTGTGTCAGGTACCTCATGAGATATGCCAATCACCAGGGGCTCAGACATGATCCTAGCCTGGCATCTTTGGCTGAGTGGCATCTTCATGAGGGGGTACCCTGAAGCTTGGCTTTGATCAGAATGAAGTGTGTTGACCCTGGGCAACCTGATCCAGTTGAGGATGCCCCTGCTTGCTGCAGAGGGGGTTGGACTGGATGACCTTTGCAGGTCCCTTCCAACCCAGACCTTCTATAGAGGGCAGTAGGGCTCTGCAGAGGGACCTGGCCAGGCTGCACAGATGGGCAGAGGCCAACAGGATGGCATTCAACAAGTCCAAGTGCCAGGGGCTGCACTTTGGCCACAGCAACCCCAGGCAGAGCTACAGGCTGGGGTCAGAGTGGCTGAGAGCAGCCAGGCAGAGAGGGACCTGGGGGTGCTGATTGACAGCAGCTGAACATGAGCCAGCAGTGTGCCCAGGGGGCCAAGAAGGCCAAGGGCATCCTGGCCTGCATCAGGAAGAGTGTGGCCAGCAGGAGCAGGGGAGTCATTGTGCCCCTGGACTCTGCATTGGTTAGGCCACCCCTTGAGTCCTGTGTCCAGTTCTGGGCTCCTCAGTTTAGAAAGGATATTGAGAGACTTGAAGGTGTCCAGAGAAGGGCAAGAAAGCTGGGGAGGGGTCTGGAGCACAGCCCTGGGAGGAGAGGCTGAGGGAGCTGGGGTTGCTCTGCCTGGAGAAGAGGAGGCTCAGGGGAGACCTTCTTGCTCTCTCCAACTCCCTGCAGGGAGGTTGTAGCCAGGTGGGGGTTGGTCTCTTCTGCCAGGCAAGCAGCAGCAGAACAAGAGGACACAGTCTCAAGCTGTGCCAGGGGAGGTTTAGGCTGGAGATGAGGAGAAAGCTCTTCATAGAAAGAGTAATTGGCCTTTGGAATGTGCTGCCCAGGGAGGTGGTGGAGTCCCCATCCCTGGAGGTATTCCAGAGGGGATTGGAGCCATGGTTTGGTTGATCAGATGGTGCTGGGTGCCAGGTTGGACTTGATGATCTCTGAGGTCTTTTCCAACCTTCTTGATTCTGTGACCCTTCCATGATTCTGTGTGTGTGCAAGGCAGATTGCTCTAGTTCTGCTTCCCCTTTTCTTGCCTTCTCACCATTTACAAGCTCCTCTCCTGGGGTGTGCTGTGGAATTCCAGGCTGATGAGCTCTTTGTTTTCCTCCTCTCCCCCTCTCTGAGCCCAGCTTCAACATATCCACCCCTCCCTTCCGGGGCTGTATGAAGAACGTGAAAAACCCCAGCACTGCCTCTGTGGTGTTTGATGAGACTGTTGGAGTCAGCAAGAAATGCTCAGATGACTGGAAGGTAACTAACAGAGGTCCTTAAAGACATCTGCTGGGGTTCACAGGCTCCAGCTGGTCTATACATTGTAGGCCACTCTGCTTCGCTGAGGTCAGAAGTTCTGTTTGGTTAACCTGTGATGGCTCTCAAAGAAGCAAAGGTGCAAGGTCCTGCACCTGGCTCAAGCACAAAGCCAGGCAGGGTGAGGAGGGGCTCAAGGGCAGGCTGGAGGAGAAGGACTTGGGGGTTCTGGGTGAGGAGAAGCTCAACGTGAGCTGGCCACATACACTGCCAGCCCTCACCTCAGCCATGTCCTGGGCTGATCCCCAGCAGTGTGGCCAGCAGGTTGAGGGAGAGGATTCTGCCTCTCTGCTGCACTCTGCTGAGACCCCACCTGGAGGCCTGTGTCCAGCTCTGGAGCCCAAAACACAAGAAGGACATGGAAGTGTTGGAGCAGGTTTGGAGGAGGACTCAGAAGATAATCAGAGGGCTGGGGAACCTCTCCTGTAGAGATAGGCTGAAGGAGTTGGGGCTGTTCAGTCTGGAGAAGAGAAGGCTGCAGGGAGACCTTAGAGCAGCCTTCCAGTACCTGAAGGGGCTCCAGGAGAGCTGGGGAGGGACTTTGGACAAGGAGTAGTGACAGGGTGAGGGGCAATGGCTTTGAGATGGGAGATGTGAGATTTGAGACTGAGAGCAGGAAGAGTGAGGGTGGTGAGACACTGGGACAGGTTGCCCAGGGAGGCTGTGGATGGCTCCTCCCTGGGGGGTATCCAAGGCCAGGCTGGCTTAGGCCTTGAGCAGCCTGGGCTGGTGGGAGGTGTTCCTGGCAATCTTGTAGGTCCCTTCCAATCCAGACCATCCCATGAGTCTGAGTTTCTTTGCAGTCCATTGTGCTGTGCAGAGGATCTGCCCTCCCTGCTGTGTCTGTAGCTGTGCTCCTTCTCCTGTACCAACCCCTGTTCTGTGCCAGCAGGCCCAGGGGTGTTCTGTGCTCTGACTCACACAGTTCCAGTTGTGCAGCTCATCTGCCCAGCTCCATGCTCAAGAACCATTGCTCCAGCTGCTCACTTTTGTGTCCCCAGATAGGAAAAACTTCCAAGGCCAGCATGTTGATGCAAAGAGTAGCTGGAGGCTAACAGCTGGTGCCAGCCACCCAGCCTCATCTGCTTTTAGAGTTTCTCAGCTCATTCTCAGGGCTGGTGAAGCCACTGCAGGCTTCTGCTCTGCACTGGAATAGTTCTTCCTCCTCTTTGCCTGGGTTTTGGCTGGAGCTGCTCACAGTCATGTTGAGAAGGACACTTCTCCCAGGTTGCTGTTTCTTCTGCTCAGCAGGAAGCTCACTGAAGCTCAGTTCTCTCTCTCTCAGCTCACTGAAAGCACAGTTCTCTCTCTCTCAGCTCACCGAAGCTCAGTTCTCTCTCTCTCAGCTCACCGAAGCTCAGTTCTCTCTCTCTCAGCTCACCGAAGCTCGGTTCTCTCTCTCTCAGCTCACCGAAGCTCGGTTCTCTCTCTCTCAGCTCACCGAAGCTCGGTTCTCTCTCTCTCAGCTCACGAAAGCTCAGTTCTCTCTCGCTCAGTTCTCTCTCTCTCAGCTCACCGAAGCTCAGTTCTCTCTCTCTCAGCTCACCGAAGCTCAGTTCTCTCTCTCTCAGCTCACCGAAGCTCGGTTCTCTCTCTCTCAGCTCACTGAAGCTCAGTTCTCTCTCTCTCAGCTCACCGAAGCTCAGTTCTCTCTCTCTCAGCTCACCGAAGCTCGGTTCTCTCTCTCTCAGCTCACCGAAGCTCGGTTCTCTCTCTCTCAGCTCACGAAAGCTCAGTTCTCTCTCTCTCAGCTCACGAAAGCTCAGTTCTCTCTCTCTCAGCTCACCGAAGCTCGGTTCTCTCTCTCTCAGCTCACCGAAGCTCGGTTCTCTCTCTCTCAGCTCACGAAAGCTCAGTTCTCTCTCTCTCAGCTCACTGAAGCTCAGTTCTCTCTCTCTCAGCTCACCGAAGCTCAGTTCTCTCTCTCTCAGCTCACCGAAGCTCGGTTCTCTCTCTCTCAGCTCACCGAAGCTCGGTTCTCTCTCTCTCAGCTCACGAAAGCTCAGTTCTCTCTCTCAGCTCACGAAAGCTCAGTTCTCTCTCTCTCAGCTCACCGAAGCTCGGTTCTCTCTCTCTCAGCTCACCGAAGCTCGGTTCTCTCTCTCTCAGCTCACGAAAGCTCAGTTCTCTCTCTCTCAGCTCACTGAAGCTCGGTTCTCTCTCTCTCAGCTCACGAAAGCTCAGTTCTCTCTCTCTCAGCTCACCGAAGCTCAGTTCTCTCTCTCTCAGCTCACCGAAGCTCGGTTCTCTCTCTCTCAGCTCACCGAAGCTCGGTTCTCTCTCTCTCAGCTCACGAAAGCTCAGTTCTCTCTCTCTCAGCTCACGAAAGCTCAGTTCTCTCTCTCTCAGCTCACCGAGGCTCAGTTCTCTCTCTCTCAGCTCACCGAGGCTCAGTTCTCTCTCTCTCAGCTCACCGAGGCTCGGTTCTCTCTCTCTCAGCTCACCGAAGCTCGGTTCTCTCTCTCTCAGCTCACCGAGGCTCGGTTCTCTCTCTCCCAGCTCACCGAAGCTCGGTTCTCTCTCTCTCAGCTCACGAAAGCTCAGTTCTCTCTCTCTCAGCTCACGAAAGCTCAGTTCTCTCTCTCTCAGCTCACCGAAGCTCAGTTCTCTCTCTCTCAGCTCACCGAGGCTCGGTTCTCTCTCTCTCAGCTCACCGAGGCTCGGTTCTCTCTCTCCCAGCTCACCGAAGCTCGGTTCTCTCTCTCTCAGCTCACGAAAGCTCAGTTCTCTCTCTCTCAGCTCACGAAAGCTCAGTTCTCTCTCTCTCAGCTCACCGAAGCTCGGTTCTCTCTCTCTCAGCTCACGAAAGCTCAGTTCTCTCTCTCTCAGCTCACCGAAGCTCAGTTCTCTCTCTCTCAGCTCACCGAAGCTCGGTTCTCTCTCTCTCAGCTCACCGAAGCTCGGTTCTCTCTCTCTCAGCTCACCGAAGCTCGGTTCTCTCTCTCTCAGCTCACCGAAGCTCGGTTCTCTCTCTCTCAGCTCACCGAAGCTCGGTTCTCTCTCTCAGCTCACCGAAGCTCGGTTCTCTCTCTCTCAGCTCACGAAAGCTCAGTTCTCTCTCTCTCAGCTCACCGAAGCTCAGTTCTCTCTCTCTCAGCTCACCGAAGCTCAGTTCTCTCTCTCTCAGCTCACCGAAGCTCAGTTCTCTCTCTCTCAGCTCACCGAAGCTCGGTTCTCTCTCTCTCAGCTCACCGAAGCTCGGTTCTCTCTCTCTCAGCTCACCGAAGCTCAGTTCTCTCTCTCTCAGCTCACGAAAGCTCAGTTCTCTCTCTCTCAGCTCGCCGAGGCTCGGTTCTCTCTCTCTCAGCTCGCCGAAGCTCGGTTCTCTCTCTCTCAGCTCGCCGAAGCTCGGTTCTCTCTCTCTCAGCTCGCCGAAGCTCAGTTCTCTCTCTCTCAGCTCACCGAAGCTCAGTTCTCTCTCTCTCAGCTCACCGAAGCTCAGTTCTCTCTCTCTCAGCTCACCGAAGCTCAGTTCTCTCTCTCTCAGCTCGCCAAAGCTCAGTTCTCTCTCTCTCAGCTCGCCGAGGCTCGGTTCTCTCTCTCTCAGCTCGCCGAAGCTCGGTTCTCTCTCTCTCAGCTCACCGAAGCTCGGTTCTCTCTCTCAGCTCACCGAAGCTCAGTTCTCTCTCTCTCAGCTCACGAAAGCTCAGTTCTCTCTCTCTCAGCTCGCCGAGGCTCGGTTCTCTCTCTCTCAGCTCGCCGAAGCTCGGTTCTCTCTCTCTCAGCTCACCGAAGCTCGGTTCTCTCTCTCTCAGCTCACCGAAGCTCAGTTCTCTCTCTCTCAGCTCACGAAAGCTCAGTTCTCTCTCTCTCAGCTCGCCGAGGCTCGGTTCTCTCTCTCTCAGCTCGCCGGCTCGGTTCTCTCTCTCTCAGCTCGCGAAGCTCGGTTCTCTCTCTCTCAGCTCGCGAAGCTCAGTTCTCTCTCTCTCAGCTCACCGAAGCTCAGTTCTCTCTCTCTCAGCTCACGAAAGCTCAGTTCTCTCTCTCTCAGCTCGCCGAGGCTCGGTTCTCTCTCTCTCAGCTCGCCGAAGCTCGGTTCTCTCTCTCTCAGCTCGCCGAAGCTCGGTTCTCTCTCTCTCAGCTCACCGAGGCTCGGTTCTCTCTCTCTCAGCTCACCGAAGCTCAGTTCTCTCTCTCTCAGCTCACGAAAGCTCAGTTCTCTCTCTCTCAGCTCGCCGAGGCTCGGTTCTCTCTCTCTCAGCTCGCCGAAGCTCGGTTCTCTCTCTCTCAGCTCGCCGAGGCTCGGTTCTCTCTCTCTCAGCTCGCCGAGGCTCGGTTCTCTCTCTCTCAGCTCGCCGAGGCTCGGTTCTCTCTCTCTCAGCTCGCCGAAGCTCGGTTCTCTCTCTCAGCTCGCCGGCTCGGTTCTCTCTCTCTCAGCTCGCTTGAAGCTCGGTTCTCTCTCTCTCAGCTCGCCGAGGCTCGGTTCTCTCTCTCTCAGCTCGCCGAGGCTCGGTTCTCTCTCTCTCAGCTCACCGAAGCTCGGTTCTCTCTCTCTCAGCTCACCGAAGCTCGGTTCTCTCTCTCTCAGCTCACCGAGGCTCGGTTCTCTCTCTCTCAGCTCACCGAGGCTCGGTTCTCTCTCTCTCAGCTCGCCGAGGCTCGGTTCTCTCTCTCTCAGCTCGCCGAGGCTCGGTTCTCTCTCTCTCAGCTCGCCGAAGCTCGGTTCTCTCTCTCTCAGCTCGCCGAGGCTCGGTTCTCTCTCTCTCAGCTCGCCGAGGCTCGGTTCTCTCTCTCTCAGCTCGCCGAAGCTCAGTTCTCTCTCTCCCAGCTCGCCGAAGCTCGGTTCTCTCTCTCTCAGCTCGCCGAAGCTCGGTTCTCTCTCTCTCAGCTCGCCGAGGCTCGGTTCTCTCTCTCTCAGCTCGCCGAAGCTCGGTTCTCTCTCTCTCAGCTCGCCGAAGCTCGGTTCTCTCTCTCTCAGCTCGCCGAGGCTCGGTTCTCTCTCTCTCAGCTCGCCGAGGCTCGGTTCTCTCTCTCTCAGCTCACCGAAGCTCGGTTCTCTCTCTCTCAGCTCACCGAAGCTCGGTTCTCTCTCTCTCAGCTCACCGAGGCTCGGTTCTCTCTCTCTCAGCTCACCGAGGCTCGGTTCTCTCTCTCTCAGCTCACCGAAGCTCGGTTCTCTCTCTCTCAGCTCACCGAAGCTCGGTTCTCTCTCTCTCAGCTCGCCGAGGCTCGGTTCTCTCTCTCTCAGCTCGCCGAGGCTCGGTTCTCTCTCTCTCAGCTCGCCGAGGCTCGGTTCTCTCTCTCTCTCAGCTCGCCGGCTCGGTTCTCTCTCTCTCAGCTCGCCGAGGCTCGGTTCTCTCTCTCAGCTCAGCTCGAGGCTCGGTTCTCTCTCTCTCAGCTCGCCGAGGCTCGGTTCTCTCTCTCCCAGCTCGCCGAAGCTCGGTTCTCTCTCTCCCAGCTCGCCGAAGCTCGGTTCTCTCTCTCCCAGCTCGCCGAAGCTCGGTTCTCTCTCTCTCAGCTCACCGAGGCTCGGTTCTCTCTCTCTCAGCTCACCGAAGCTCGGTTCTCTCTCTCTCAGCTCACCGGCTCGGTTCTCTCTCTCTCAGCTCACTCAGTTCTCTCTCTCTCAGCTCAGCTCAGTTCTCTCTCTCTCAGCTCACCGGCTCAGTTCTCTCTCTCTCAGCTCACCGGCTCGGTTCTCTCTCTCTCAGCTCACCGAAGCTCGGTTCTCTCTCTCTCAGCTCACCGAAGCTCGGTTCTCTCTCTCTCAGCTCACCGGCTCGGTTCTCTCTCTCTCAGCTCACCGAAGCTCGGTTCTCTCTCTCTCAGCTCACCGAAGCTCGGTTCTCTCTCTCAGCTCACGAAAGCTCAGTTCTCTCTCTCAGCTCACCGAAGCTCAGTTCTCTCTCTCTCAGCTCACCGAAGCTCAGTTCTCTCTCTCTCAGCTCACCGAAGCTCGGTTCTCTCTCTCTCAGCTCACCGAAGCTCAGTTCTCTCTCTCTCAGCTCACGAAAGCTCAGTTCTCTCTCTCTCAGCTCGCCGAGGCTCGGTTCTCTCTCTCTCAGCTCGCCGAAGCTCGGTTCTCTCTCTCTCAGCTCGCCGAAGCTCGGTTCTCTCTCTCTCAGCTCGCCGAAGCTCAGTTCTCTCTCTCTCAGCTCACCGAAGCTCAGTTCTCTCTCTCTCAGCTCACGAAAGCTCAGTTCTCTCTCTCTCAGCTCGCCGAGGCTCGGTTCTCTCTCTCTCAGCTCACCGAAGCTCGGTTCTCTCTCTCTCAGCTCACCGAGGCTCGGTTCTCTCTCTCCCAGCTCACCGAAGCTCGGTTCTCTCTCTCTCAGCTCACGAAAGCTCAGTTCTCTCTCTCTCAGCTCACGAAAGCTCAGTTCTCTCTCTCTCAGCTCACGAAAGCTCAGTTCTCTCTCTCTCAGCTCACCGAGGCTCGGTTCTCTCTCTCTCAGCTCACCGAGGCTCGGTTCTCTCTCTCTCAGCTCACCGAAGCTCGGTTCTCTCTCTCTCAGCTCACGAAAGCTCAGTTCTCTCTCTCTCAGCTCACCGAAGCTCAGTTCTCTCTCTCTCAGCTCACCGAAGCTCAGTTCTCTCTCTCTCAGCTCACCGAAGCTCGGTTCTCTCTCTCTCAGCTCACCGAAGCTCGGTTCTCTCTCTCTCAGCTCACCGAAGCTCGGTTCTCTCTCTCTCAGCTCACCGAAGCTCGGTTCTCTCTCTCTCAGCTCACCGAAGCTCGGTTCTCTCTCTCAGCTCACGAAAGCTCAGTTCTCTCTCTCAGCTCACCGAAGCTCAGTTCTCTCTCTCAGCTCACCGAAGCTCAGTTCTCTCTCTCTCAGCTCACCGAAGCTCAGTTCTCTCTCTCTCAGCTCACCGAAGCTCGGTTCTCTCTCTCTCAGCTCACCGAAGCTCGGTTCTCTCTCTCTCAGCTCACCAAAGCTCAGTTCTCTCTCTCTCAGCTCACGAAAGCTCAGTTCTCTCTCTCTCAGCTCGCCGAGGCTCGGTTCTCTCTCTCTCAGCTCGCCGAAGCTCGGTTCTCTCTCTCTCAGCTCGCCGAAGCTCGGTTCTCTCTCTCTCAGCTCGCCGAAGCTCAGTTCTCTCTCTCTCAGCTCACCGAAGCTCAGTTCTCTCTCTCTCAGCTCACGAAAGCTCAGTTCTCTCTCTCTCAGCTCGCCGAGGCTCGGTTCTCTCTCTCTCAGCTCGCCGAAGCTCGGTTCTCTCTCTCTCAGCTCACCGAAGCTCGGTTCTCTCTCTCTCAGCTCACCGAAGCTCAGTTCTCTCTCTCTCAGCTCACCGAAGCTCAGTTCTCTCTCTCTCAGCTCACGAAAGCTCAGTTCTCTCTCTCTCAGCTCGCCGAGGCTCGGTTCTCTCTCTCTCAGCTCGCCGAAGCTCGGTTCTCTCTCTCTCAGCTCGCCGAAGCTCGGTTCTCTCTCTCTCAGCTCGCCGAAGCTCGGTTCTCTCTCTCTCAGCTCGCCGAGGCTCGGTTCTCTCTCTCTCAGCTCGCCGAGGCTCGGTTCTCTCTCTCTCAGCTCGCCGAGGCTCGGTTCTCTCTCTCTCAGCTCGCCGAAGCTCGGTTCTCTCTCTCTCAGCTCGCCGAAGCTCGGTTCTCTCTCTCTCAGCTCGCCGAAGCTCGGTTCTCTCTCTCTCAGCTCGCCGAGGCTCGGTTCTCTCTCTCTCAGCTCGCCGAGGCTCGGTTCTCTCTCTCTCAGCTCGCCGAGGCTCGGTTCTCTCTCTCTCAGCTCGCCGAAGCTCGGTTCTCTCTCTCTCAGCTCGCCGAGGCTCGGTTCTCTCTCTCTCAGCTCGCCGAGGCTCGGTTCTCTCTCTCCCAGCTCACCGAGGCTCGGTTCTCTCTCTCCCAGCTCACCGAAGCTCGGTTCTCTCTCTCTCAGCTCACCGAAGCTCGGTTCTCTCTCTCTCAGCTCACCGAGGCTCGGTTCTCTCTCTCTCAGCTCACCGAAGCTCGGTTCTCTCTCTCTCAGCTCACGAAAGCTCAGTTCTCTCTCTCTCAGCTCACCGAAGCTCAGTTCTCTCTCTCAGCTCACCGAAGCTCAGTTCTCTCTCTCTCAGCTCACCGGCTCGGTTCTCTCTCTCTCAGCTCACCGAAGCTCGGTTCTCTCTCTCTCAGCTCACCGGCTCGGCTCTCTCTCTCTCAGCTCACCGAAGCTCGGTTCTCTCTCTCTCAGCTCACCGAAGCTCGGTTCTCTCTCTCTCAGCTCACGAAAGCTCAGTTCTCTCTCTCTCAGCTCACCGAAGCTCAGTTCTCTCTCTCTCAGCTCACCGAAGCTCAGTTCTCTCTCTCTCCAGCTCACCGGCTCGGTTCTCTCTCTCTCAGCTCACCGAAGCTCGGTTCTCTCTCTCTCAGCTCACCGAAGCTCAGTTCTCTCTCTCTCAGCTCACGAAAGCTCAGTTCTCTCTCTCTCAGCTCGCCGAGGCTCGGTTCTCTCTCTCTCAGCTCGCCGAAGCTCGGTTCTCTCTCTCAGCTCGCTGAAGCTCGGTTCTCTCTCTCTCAGCTCGCCGAAGCTCAGTTCTCTCTCTCTCAGCTCACCGAAGCTCAGTTCTCTCTCTCTCAGCTCACGAAAGCTCAGTTCTCTCTCTCTCAGCTCGCCGAGGCTCGGTTCTCTCTCTCTCAGCTCGCCGAAGCTCAGTTCTCTCTCTCTCAGCTCGCCGAAGCTCGGTTCTCTCTCTCTCAGCTCACCGAAGCTCGGTTCTCTCTCTCTCAGCTCACCGAGGCTCGGTTCTCTCTCTCTCAGCTCACTGAAGCTCGGTTCTCTCTCTCTCAGCTCACTGAAAGCACAGTTCTCTCTCTCTCAGCTCACTGAAAGCACAGTTCTCTCTCTCTCAGCTCACTGAAGCTCAGTTCTCTCTCTCTCAGCTCACCGAGGCTCGGTTCTCTCTCTCTCAGCTCACTGAAGCTCGGTTCTCTCTCTCTCAGCTCACCGAAGCTCGGTTCTCTCTCTCTCAGCTCACCGAGGCTCGGTTCTCTCTCTCTCAGCTCACCGAAGCTCGGTTCTCTCTCTCTCAGCTCACGAAAGCTCAGTTCTCTCTCTCTCAGCTCACCGAAGCTCAGTTCTCTCTCTCTCAGCTCACCGAAGCTCAGTTCTCTCTCTCTCAGCTCACCGAAGCTCAGTTCTCTCTCTCTCAGCTCACCGAAGCTCGGTTCTCTCTCTCTCAGCTCACCGAAGCTCGGTTCTCTCTCTCTCAGCTCACCGAAGCTCAGTTCTCTCTCTCTCAGCTCACGAAAGCTCAGTTCTCTCTCTCTCAGCTCGCCGAGGCTCGGTTCTCTCTCTCTCAGCTCGCCGAAGCTCGGTTCTCTCTCTCTCAGCTCGCGCGGCTCGGTTCTCTCTCTCTCAGCTCGCTTGAAGCTCAGTTCTCTCTCTCTCAGCTCGCCGAAGCTCAGTTCTCTCTCTCTCAGCTCACCGAAGCTCAGTTCTCTCTCTCTCAGCTCGCCAAAGCTCAGTTCTCTCTCTCAGCTCGCCGAGGCTCGGTTCTCTCTCTCTCAGCTCGCGCGAAGCTCGGTTCTCTCTCTCTCAGCTCACCGGCTCGGTTCTCTCTCTCTCAGCTCACCGAAGCTCAGTTCTCTCTCTCTCAGCTCACGAAAGCTCAGTTCTCTCTCTCTCAGCTCGCCGAGGCTCGGTTCTCTCTCTCTCAGCTCGCCGAAGCTCGGTTCTCTCTCTCTCAGCTCACCGAAGCTCGGTTCTCTCTCTCTCAGCTCGCCGAAGCTCGGTTCTCTCTCTCTCAGCTCGCCGAAGCTCAGTTCTCTCTCTCTCAGCTCACCGAAGCTCAGTTCTCTCTCTCTCAGCTCACGAAAGCTCAGTTCTCTCTCTCAGCTCGCCGAGGCTCGGTTCTCTCTCTCTCAGCTCACCGAAGCTCGGTTCTCTCTCTCTCAGCTCACCGAGGCTCGGTTCTCTCTCTCCCAGCTCACCGAAGCTCGGTTCTCTCTCTCTCAGCTCACGAAAGCTCAGTTCTCTCTCTCTCAGCTCACGAAAGCTCAGTTCTCTCTCTCTCAGCTCACCGAAGCTCAGTTCTCTCTCTCTCAGCTCACCGAGGCTCGGTTCTCTCTCTCTCAGCTCACCGAAGCTCGGTTCTCTCTCTCTCAGCTCACGAAAGCTCAGTTCTCTCTCTCTCAGCTCACCGAAGCTCAGTTCTCTCTCTCTCAGCTCACCGAAGCTCAGTTCTCTCTCTCAGCTCACCGAAGCTCAGTTCTCTCTCTCTCAGCTCACCGGCTCGGTTCTCTCTCTCTCAGCTCACCGAAGCTCGGTTCTCTCTCTCTCAGCTCACCGGCTCGGTTCTCTCTCTCTCAGCTCACCGAAGCTCGGTTCTCTCTCTCTCAGCTCACCGAAGCTCGGTTCTCTCTCTCTCTCAGCTCACGAAAGCTCAGTTCTCTCTCTCAGCTCACCGAAGCTCAGTTCTCTCTCTCTCAGCTCACCGAAGCTCAGTTCTCTCTCTCTCAGCTCACCGAAGCTCAGTTCTCTCTCTCTCAGCTCACCGGCTCGGTTCTCTCTCTCTCAGCTCACCGAAGCTCGGTTCTCTCTCTCTCAGCTCACCGAAGCTCAGTTCTCTCTCTCTCAGCTCACGCTCAGTTCTCTCTCTCTCAGCTCGCCGAAGCTCGGTTCTCTCTCTCTCAGCTCGCCGAAGCTCGGTTCTCTCTCTCTCAGCTCGCCGAAGCTCGGTTCTCTCTCTCTCAGCTCACCGAAGCTCAGTTCTCTCTCTCTCAGCTCACGAAAGCTCAGTTCTCTCTCTCAGCTCGCCGAGGCTCGGTTCTCTCTCTCTCAGCTCGCCGAAGCTCGGTTCTCTCTCTCTCAGCTCACCGCTCGGTTCTCTCTCTCTCAGCTCACCGACTCAGTTCTCTCTCTCTCAGCTCACCGAAGCTCAGTTCTCTCTCTCTCAGCTCACGAAAGCTCAGTTCTCTCTCTCTCAGCTCGCCGAGGCTCGGTTCTCTCTCTCTCAGCTCGCGAAGCTCGGTTCTCTCTCTCAGCTCGCCGAAGCTCGGTTCTCTCTCTCTCAGCTCGCGAAGCTCGGTTCTCTCTCTCTCAGCTCGCCGAGGCTCGGTTCTCTCTCTCTCAGCTCGCCGAGGCTCGGTTCTCTCTCTCTCAGCTCGCCGAGGCTCGGTTCTCTCTCTCTCAGCTCGCCGAGGCTCGGTTCTCTCTCTCTCAGCTCGCCAAGCTCGGTTCTCTCTCTCTCAGCTCGCCGAAGCTCAGTTCTCTCTCTCTCAGCTCGCCGACTCGGTTCTCTCTCTCTCAGCTCGCCGAGGCTCGGTTCTCTCTCTCTCAGCTCGCCGAGGCTCGGTTCTCTCTCTCTCAGCTCGCCGAAGCTCGGTTCTCTCTCTCTCAGCTCACCGAAGCTCGGTTCTCTCTCTCTCAGCTCACCGAGGCTCGGTTCTCTCTCTCTCAGCTCACCGAGGCTCGGTTCTCTCTCTCTCAGCTCACCGAGGCTCGGTTCTCTCTCTCTCAGCTCACCGAGGCTCAGTTCTCTCTCTCAGCTCACCGAGGCTCGTTCTCTCTCTCTCAGCTCACCGGCTCGGTTCTCTCTCTCTCAGCTCACCGAAGCTCGGTTCTCTCTCTCTCAGCTCGCCGGCTCGGTTCTCTCTCTCAGCTCGCCGAGGCTCGGTTCTCTCTCTCAGCTCGCCGAGGCTCGGTTCTCTCTCTCTCAGCTCGCCGGCTCGGTTCTCTCTCTCTCAGCTCGCCGAGGCTCGGTTCTCTCTCTCTCAGCTCGCCGAGGCTCGGTTCTCTCTCTCCCAGCTCACCGAGGCTCGGTTCTCTCTCTCCCAGCTCACCGAAGCTCGGTTCTCTCTCTCTCAGCTCACCGAAGCTCGGTTCTCTCTCTCTCAGCTCACCGAGGCTCGGTTCTCTCTCTCTCAGCTCACGAAAGCTCAGTTCTCTCTCTCTCAGCTCACCGAAGCTCAGTTCTCTCTCTCTCAGCTCACCGAAGCTCAGTTCTCTCTCTCTCAGCTCACCGAAGCTCGGTTCTCTCTCTCTCACCTCACCGAAGCTCGGTTCTCTCTCTCTCACCTCACCGAAGCTCGGTTCTCTCTCTCTCAGCTCACCGAAGCTCGGCTCTCTCTCTCTCAGCTCACCGAAGCTCGGTTCTCTCTCTCTCAGCTCACCGAAGCTCGGTTCTCTCTCTCTCAGCTCACGAAAGCTCAGTTCTCTCTCTCTCAGCTCACCGAAGCTCAGTTCTCTCTCTCTCAGCTCACCGAAGCTCAGTTCTCTCTCTCTCAGCTCACCGAAGCTCGGTTCTCTCTCTCTCAGCTCACCGAAGCTCGGTTCTCTCTCTCTCAGCTCACCGAAGCTCAGTTCTCTCTCTCTCAGCTCACGAAAGCTCAGTTCTCTCTCTCTCAGCTCGCCGAGGCTCGGTTCTCTCTCTCTCAGCTCGCCGAAGCTCGGTTCTCTCTCTCTCAGCTCGCCGAAGCTCGGTTCTCTCTCTCTCAGCTCGCCGAAGCTCAGTTCTCTCTCTCTCAGCTCACCGAAGCTCAGTTCTCTCTCTCTCAGCTCACGAAAGCTCAGTTCTCTCTCTCTCAGCTCGCCGAGGCTCGGTTCTCTCTCTCTCAGCTCGCCGAAGCTCAGTTCTCTCTCTCTCAGCTCGCCGAAGCTCGGTTCTCTCTCTCTCAGCTCACCGAAGCTCGGTTCTCTCTCTCTCAGCTCACCGAGGCTCGGTTCTCTCTCTCTCAGCTCACTGAAGCTCGGTTCTCTCTCTCTCAGCTCACTGAAAGCACAGTTCTCTCTCTCTCAGCTCACTGAAAGCACAGTTCTCTCTCTCTCAGCTCACTGAAGCTCAGTTCTCTCTCTCTCAGCTCACTGAAGCTCGGTTCTCTCTCTCTCAGCTCACCGAGGCTCGGTTCTCTCTCTCTCAGCTCGCCGAAGCTCGGTTCTCTCTCTCTCAGCTCGCCGAAGCTCGGTTCTCTCTCTCTCAGCTCGCCGAGGCTCGGTTCTCTCTCTCTCAGCTCACCGAGGCTCGGTTCTCTCTCTCTCAGCTCACCGAGGCTCGGTTCTCTCTCTCTCAGCTCACCGAAGCTCGGTTCTCTCTCTCTCAGCTCACCGAGGCTCGGTTCTCTCTCTCTCAGCTCACCGAGGCTCGGTTCTCTCTCTCTCAGCTCACCGAGGCTCGGTTCTCTCTCTCTCAGCTCGCCGAGGCTCGGTTCTCTCTCTCTCAGCTCGCCGAGGCTCGGTTCTCTCTCTCTCAGCTCGCCGAGGCTCGGTTCTCTCTCTCTCAGCTCGCCGAGGCTCGGTTCTCTCTCTCTCAGCTCGCCGAAGCTCGGTTCTCTCTCTCTCAGCTCGCCGAGGCTCGGTTCTCTCTCTCTCAGCTCGCCGAAGCTCGGTTCTCTCTCTCCCAGCTCGCCGAAGCTCGGTTCTCTCTCTCCCAGCTCGCCGAAGCTCGGTTCTCTCTCTCCCAGCTCACCGAAGCTCGGTTCTCTCTCTCTCAGCTCACCGAAGCTCGGTTCTCTCTCTCTCAGCTCACCGAAGCTCGGTTCTCTCTCTCCCAGCTCACCGAAGCTCGGTTCTCTCTCTCTCAGCTCACCGAGGCTCGGTTCTCTCTCTCTCAGCTCACTGAAGCTCGGTTCTCTCTCTCTCAGCTCACTGAAAGCACAGTTCTCTCTCTCTCAGCTCACTGAAAGCACAGTTCTCTCTCTCTCAGCTCACTGAAGCTCAGTTCTCTCTCTCTCAGCTCACTGAAGCTCAGTTCTCTCTCTCTCAGCTCACTGAAGCTCGGTTCTCTCTCTCTCTCAGCTCATCAGGTCTGCAGCTTTTTCCAGGAGGGGAACACTGAGCCTGAGTGCAGCAGGATTCCCATTTCCCAAGGATTTCCAGGTTGGCTTTGGCTTTCAGACCCTGGCATCGACTGGAACCCTCTTCAATTACAACCTCTGGGTATGAAACCTGTTCAATTCAATCTGTGGCTGCTTTTACCTCTGGCTCAGGCTCAGCTGGGGGTGACAGTCTGGGATCAGTTGGTGTCAGAAGCCTCATGCAGGTTCCTGTGCTCTGAGGCAGGAAATGGCTGTTGCAGTCACCTCTTCAGCATGGCAACTTGCTTGGCATAGGCCAGGGGAGCTCCTCTTGGGAATTTCTTCACTCAACCAACAAATCATTGGACAAATAACTGAGCTTTGAACTTGAGCCTTCTGCCCAGTAAGAGAATGGTTGACTGCTACAGCTGCCTGGAGACTTTCTCAGGGGAGCCTGGCATGCTGCCCACCCAGGAATGTTGTCATGAGCAGATATGCAGAGAAGAGGCCAGCAGCAGGGAAGGGATTGTCCCCCTGGACTCAGCACTGGTGGGGCTGCACCTCAGATTCTGTGTCCAGTTTGGGGCTCTGCAGTATAAGACAGACCTTGAGGTGCTGGAGTGGGTACAGAGAAGGGCAATGAAGCTGGTGAGGGGTTTAGGGAGGTCTGGTGGGGTGAAGCTGAGGGAACTGGGGTTGTTTAGTCTGGAGAAGAGAAGGCTCCAGTGAGACCTTAAAGCAGCCTTCCAGTAGCTGAAGGGGCTCCAGGAAATCTGGAGAAGGACTTCTGACAGGGGCTGGGAGTGACAGGGTGAGAACAGTGGCTTCAAACTGGAAGCAGCTGGATTGAGCTTGGCCATAAGGAAGCAATTCCTCCTCATGAGGATGGTGAGGCACTGGCACAGGCTGCCCAGAGAAGCTGTGGAGGCTCCAAGACTGGAAGCATTGAAAGCCAGGCTGGCTGAGGCCTTGAGCAAGCTGGGCTGGTGGGAGCTGTCCCTGCCCATGGCAGGGGGTTGGAACTGGATGAGCTTTGAGGCTCTTTCCAACCCAACCCATTCTATGTTACCTGGTACTGGATGAGTGGGAAACTTTCTGGTGTAAGGAAATTCATTCCCATAAGAGCCCTGAGAACTGCATTAATGACCATGCCAAGGAGAGCCAAAGACACCTGCGAGTCCTTGACCTTTGTGTGGGATTCTCTTCCAGCCAAACATCCTCACCATCTATCTGAGACCTGGCTCTGTAACTGCAAAGGTGGGAGAGAAGGAAATCAGCCTGGAGCAGAGCTATGAGGATGGGTCACTGCATTATGTGACAGTCATGAAAGCAGACAACAAGTGAGTCCAGGTCTTCATCTGATCCTTTTGTGTTGTGGGAGGAGGAAGGAGAGCAAAAATCTCTGGAAGTTGTTCTTTGGGTGCTGATCTGGTTTGAGCTGGGAGAGCAGCTTGAGGGGGGTTGAGCCGGGAGAGCAGCTTGAGGGGGGCTGAGCTGGGAGAGCAGCTTGAGGGGCTTTGAGCTGGGAGAGCAGCTTGAGAGGGGTTGAGCCGGGAGAGCAGCTTGAGGGGGGTTGAGCCGGGAGAGCAGCTTGAGGGGGGTTGAGCCGGGAGAGCAGCTTGAGAGGGGTTGAGCCGGGAGAGCAGCTTGAGGGGGGTTGAGCCGGGAGAGCAGCTTGAGGGGGGTTGAGCCGGGAGAGCAGCTTGAGAGGGTTGAGCCGGGAGAGCAGCTTGAGGGGTTGAGCCGGGAGAGCAGCTTGAGGGGGTTGAGCCGGGAGAGCAGCTTGAGGGGGTTGAGCCGGGAGAAAGCTTGAGGGGGGTTGAGCCGGGAGAGCAGCTTGAGGGGGGTTGAGCCGGGAGAGCAGCTTGAGGGGGGTTGAGCCGGGAGAGAAGCTTGAGGGGGGTTGAGCCGGGAGAGAAGCTTGAGGGAGGTTGAGCCGGGAGAGAAGCTTGAGGGGGGTTGAGCCGGGAGAGAAGCTTGAGGGGGGTTGAGCCGGGAGAGAAGCTTGAGGGGGGTTGAGCTGGGAGAGTAGCTTGAGGGGCTTTGAGCTGGGCGAGCAGCCTGCCAGGTACCCAGCTCAAAGTGGCCTCTGCTAGCAGAGGATGCTGAAAGAATGAAGCAGAAGGAGGCTTTTGAGTGTCTGAATGCAGATGCTGGTGCCTGGGATGTTTCTGCTGCACATCACAACTTCTCTTCTAGAGTGTGTAGGGTTTGCTTGTCAAGCTGCAGTGTTGGAGCTCTTCCCCTGCCCCTTGCCTTTACATCTGCCACGAAGTCAGACACCAAGTCAGACACCTAACAGAGGTGGCTAAAGGCCCATGGAAGAAACCACTACTGCCTCTGGTTCTGTCAGTAATGCTCTGTGATGTAGATACCAGAAGAGACAATTTACTGAAGACCTCCTAACTGCTCCTGAAGTCTCTGGAGCACAGGGAGTGCCTTGAATGTTGAAGGGGAAAGCTGTGAATGGCTGGTGACCATTTTGACCCAGAGGATGCAATCCCCTGTCCCACAGCTGTCAATGAGAGCTCTTCCATGAGTTCCAGCTGGAGCAGGATCTCACTGCAGGACTGCAGTCCCACCTTCAGCTCTTCAGCCTGCTGCTGAGGAGCTGAGCACTTGGCACAGCAGTGAGCACACACTGCAAACATCCCAGGGGGGAGCCAAGGAAGCTCTAGCAGAGTTCCTCTGTACCTGGCAAGTGGTTCCTTGTAGATGTCTACATTTGACTTAGGTTCATGACTCTCTTTGGATCTCATCCTTGCTTGTCCTCTTGTCTCAGAGTACATCTGCTGGTTGATGACAAAGCAGCAGCAGCAGCAGTTGACTCTCCAAGAGCAAGGGCACTGATTGAACCTCTCAGGTTTGGAGGAGATGATTTTGAAGGCTGCATCTCAAACATCTTCATTAAAAGGTACTTGGCCTAGGGAGATTTCAGCTTGGTAAATGTTGGCCTCTTTCACTCACATTAAGATCACTTGGTGCTAAATTGCTCTTCTAGGACATAGCCTCAAGCTGTGCCAGGGGAGGTTCAGGCTGGAGGTGAGGAAGAAATTCTTCCCAGCAAGAGAGATTGGCCACTGGGATGTGCTGCCCAGGGAGGTGGTGGAGTCCCCATCCCTGGGGGTGTTTAGGAAGAGCCTGGCTGAGGCACTTGGTGCCATGGTTGAGTTGATCAGATGGTGCTGGGTGATAGGTTGGGCTCAATGATCTCAAAGGTCTCTTCCCACCTGGTTAATTCTGTGTTCTGTAATTTTGTAATCCACCCCAGAGGTGCTCAAGGCCAGGCTGGATGAAATAGGTAAGTGGGGTGTGCTTGTGCTACAGGGAGCTCCTTGAAGCTGGAAGAGGGGAAGTTTAGACTGGGAATTAGGAGGCAATTCTTCAGAGTGCAGGTGGGGAGACACTGGCACAGGTGTTGGCAAAGGGAAGCTGTGGCTGCCTCCTGCCTGGAGGTGTTCCAGGCCAGGCTGGATGAGGCCTTGAGCAAGCTGGGCTGGTGGGAGGTGTCCCTGCCCATGGCAGGGGATTGGAACTGGATGAGCTTTGAGGTTACTTCCAACCCAACCCATTCTGTGAAGCCTTCATGAGTGCATTGGTCCAAAGCATTCTTTGATCCAGGCAGACTGCACTTGGTGTCAGGTTGCTGGTCAGGTGGTAGTGGGATTTTAGTCCTGGCACTGAGTTAGGTCCTGAGTTAGCACAACCTAATGTTGCCATTTTTGCCTGATTTTCATGGAATCCCAGACTGCTTTGGCTTGGAAAGGACCTTAAAGATCATTTAGTTCAACCCCCCTGCTATGGGCAGGGACACCTCCTACTATCCCAGCTTGCTCAAGGCCTTATCCAACCTTTCATAGTATCATAGTATCAGTCAGGGTTGGAAGGGACCACAAGGATCAGCCAGTTCCAACCCCCCTGCCATGGGCAGGGACACCCCACACTACATCAGCCTGCCCAGAGCCTCATCCAGCCTGGCCTTAAACACCTCCAGGGACAGGGCCCCAACCACCTCCCTGCACAACCCATTCCAGGCCTTCACCACTCATGGGGAAGAACTTCCTCCTCCCCTCCAGCCTGAATCTCCCCACCTCCAGCTTCATTCCATTCCCCCTAGTCCTAGCACTGCCTGAGATCCTGAGCAGTCCCTCCCCAGCCTTCTTGGAGCCCCCTTCAGATCCTGGAAGGCCACAATGAGGTCACCTGGGAGCCTTCTCTTCTCCAGCCTGAACAGCCCCAACTCCTTCAGTCTGTCCTCACAGGAGAGGTGCTCCAGCCCTCTGCTCATCCTTGTGGCCCTTTCAACACTTCCAGGACTGGGGACTCTAAGGCTCCTTTGGACAACCTGCTCTAGTGCCTCACCACCCTCAGGGGCAAGAACTGCTTCCTAATGTCTCATCTAAATCCAGCTTCTTCCAGCCTGAAGCCATCAGCCCTCATCCTGTCACTCCCAGCCCTTGTCAAAAGTCCCTCCCCAGCCCTCCTGGAGCCCCCTTCAGGAGTTGGAAGGCTGCTGAAACTCTCCCTGGAGCCTCCTCTTCTCCAGGCTGAGCAGCCCCCCTGGTTATGCACAGCTAAGCAGCAATGTTTTGTGCTCTGATCCACAGCTCTGATTCACCTGAGCCTGGGGCAGTTTTTCCTCTCTTTTCCTTTATCCCACTGGCAGTATTTGTCTGTTTGCTTTCAAAATCACTAGCTCTTAGCAAAGCCACTTTGATGAGAAGGGATGAGACGACAGGAGCAGAGTGTTTCCAGAGCCAAAGGCAAAGGGGCAGAAGCAGGGCAAGTGGGGGCACTTGTTGGAGCATTGAACCAGCATTTGTCATTGGGAAAGTGGAGCAGCAGGGCACTGGGAAATCCATTCTGTCCAGAAGAGGTCTGCAGGGTGTTGACAGCTCCTGCTCTCACCACTCCAGGACAGGTCAGCTCCCTGAGGTTCAGAACCTTGTGAACTACACTGCCAAGGCCGGGGTGTCCCTGGGAGCCTGCCGCCGAGCCCAGAGCCTCCAACCACTGCTGCTGAAGGACTTCAGGCATCAGCCCAGGGTTAAGATGCTCAAGGTAGGCTTCCTACTGTCATCTGCACTCCATATTACCATAGAGGCATAGAATTGTTCTGGTTGAGAGAGCCCTCTGAGATCCTCCAGTCCAACCAGCAACCCAACCCCACCATGGCCACCAAACCCTGGCCCCAAGGGCCATGGCCACAGCTCTCTGGAACACCTCCAGGGATGGGGACTCCACCACCTCCCTGGGCAGCCTCTGCCAAGCCCTGACCACTCTGGCAGCAAAGAAATTTGTCCTAATCTCCAACCTAAGCCTCCCCTGGCACAACTCCAGGCC
The DNA here is from genome assembly GCA_011125475.1 of Melanerpes aurifrons. NCBI lineage: Eukaryota > Metazoa > Chordata > Aves > Piciformes > Picidae > Melanerpes > Melanerpes aurifrons. Next base: position 277,031 of record WWNC01000125.1, on the reverse strand, counting down.
ATTCCCTCTCCTTCTATCACCTGAACCTAGGGTGATGAGCCCAACCCCCAGCTCACTGCAGCCTCCTCTCAGGGAGCTGTAGAGAGCAATGAGGTCTCCCTCAGCCTCCTCTTCTCCACACTCAACACCCCCAGCTCCCTCAGCTGCTCAGCCTTGGAATTGCCACCAGGGCTGTGTCTGTAGAACTGAGAGTCAGGAGTAATTATTTTCCTTCCCTCTCCCACCTGAAGCAAGTTCTTTCAGTGCTGAAGTTCCATGCTACACCCACACCTGCCCAGGGTGAGAACAGCTTCTCTGCCACTTGGAGAAGGCTGTTCCTGCCTCAGGTGGGAACTCATCAATCTGTAGACTGAAATGTTGGGGGGGTTCATAGAATCATGGAATCAACCAGGTTGGAGAAGACCTCAGAGATCATCAAGTCCAACCTGGCACCCAACACCTCCTGACAACTCAACCATGGCTCCAAGTGCCTCATCCAATCCCCTCTTGAACACCTCCAGAGAAGGGGACTCCACCACCTCCCTGGGCAGCACATCCCAATGGCCAATCTCTCTTGATGGGAAGAACTTTCTCCTCACCTCCAGCCTAAACCTCCCCTGGCACAGCCTGAGACTGTGTCCTCTTGTTCTGGTGCTGCTTGCCTGGGAGAAGAGACCAATCCCCACCTGGCTACAACCTCCCTGCAGGGAGTTGCAGAGAGCAAGAAGGTCTCCCCTGAGCCTCCTCTTCTCCAGGCTAAGCAACCCCAGCTCCCTCAGCCTCTCCTCCCAGGGCTGTGCTCCAGACCCCTCCCCAGCTTTCTTGCCCTTCTCTGGACACCTTCCAGCAGCTCAACATCTTTCCCAACCTGAGGAGCCCAGAGCTGGACACAGGACTCAAGGTGTGGCCTCAGCAGTGCTGAGCACAGGGCACAAGGACTTCCCTGCTCCTGCTGGCCACACTCTTCCTGATGCAGGCCAGGATGCCCTTGGCCTTCTTGGCCCCCTGGGCACACTGCAGGCTCATGTTCAGGCAGCTGTCAATCAGCACCCCCAGGTCCCTCTCTGTTTGGCAGCTCTCAGCCACTCTGACTCCAGCCTGGAGCTCTGCCTGGGGTTGCTGTGGCCAAAGTGCAGCCCCTGGCACTTGGACTTGTTGAATGCCATCCTGTTGGCCTCTGCCCATCTGTCCAGCCTGGCAAGGTCCCTCTGCAGAGCTCTCCTACCCTATAACAGATCAACTCCTGCCCCCAGCTTGGTGTCATCTGTATATGCTTGCACAGTGAATGTTTCCATTCTGTCCTACAGGATGAAAATTCTCTTGGGTATTTGAAAGCTGCTCATCTGCAACCCCAGCCAAGGTCCTCTTCACCAGCCCAGCTCAACATCAGCAGCAGTGAAGCACAGCAATTTGGAATCACCCCAAACAGCTTCATAGCCTACATGTTTCCTCCAGCTGCAGCTACAGACAGGTAATGCAAATGTTCATGGAATCAGAGCATTGGTTTGCTTGGAAGAGGACCTTTAAGATCATCTGAAGTCCATGGACCTGAGCAAAGCCTTCCACACTGCCCCACACCACATCCTGGTCTCCAGGCTGGTGACACATGGGTGTGATGGGTGACCACCAGATGGATACAGAACTGGCTTGATGGCTGCACCCACAGAGTGGCTGTCCATGGCTCCATGGCCCAGGGGAGGCCAGGGACAAGCAGAGTCCCTCAGGGATCAGCCCTGGCACCAGGCTTGTTCAACATCCCTGTGGGTGCCATGGGCAGTGGCACTGAGTGCACCCTCAGCAGGGTTGCTGCTGACACCAAGCTGTGTGGGGCAGCAGACAGCTGGAGGGAAGGGATCCATCCAGAGGGACCTGGACAGGCTGCAGAGGTGGGCACAAGCCAACCTCAGGAGGTTCAACAAGACCAAGGGCAGGGTCCTGCAGCTGGGTGGAGGCAACCCCAGGCCCAAATGCAGGCTGGGCAGGGACTGGCTGGAAAGCAGCCCTGAGGAGAGAGCCTTGGGGGTGCTGGGGGAGGAGAAGCTCCCCAGGAGCTCTCAGTGTGCACTTGCAGCCCAGAAAGCCAACCAGAGCCTGGGCTGCAGCAGGAGAAGTGTGGCCAGCAGGGCAAGGGAGGTGATTCTCCCCCTCTGCTCAGCTCTGGGGAGACCCCAGCTGGAGTCCTGCCTCCAGTTCTGGAGCCCCTATGACAAGAGGGATGTGGAGGGGCTGGAAGGTGTCCAGAGCAGGGCCAGGAGGATGAGCAGAGGGCTGGAGCACCTCTCCTGTGAGGACAGACTGAAGGAGTTGGGGCTGTTCAGTCTGCAGAAGAGAAGGCTCCCAGGTGACCTCCTTGTGGCCTTCCAGGATCTGAAGGGGGCTCCAAGAAGGCTGGGGAGGGACTGCTCAGGATCTCAGGCAGTGCTAGGACTAGGGGGAATGGAATGAAGCTGGAGGTGGGGAGATTGAGGCTGGAGGGGAGGAGGAAGTTCTTCCCCAGGAGAGTGGTGAAGGCCTGGAATGGGTTGTGCAGGGAGGTGGTTGGGGCCCTGTCCCTGGAGGTGTTTAAGGCCAGGCTGGATGAGGCTGTGGCCAGGCTGATGTAGTGTGGGGTGTCCCTGCCCATGGCAGGGGGGTTGGAACTGGATGATCCTTGTGGTCCCTTCCAGCCTTGAATGATACTATGGTACTATGATTGTCCTCTGTTCCCCAACTAATGCTTGAGGTGTCAAAGCTGCTTGAGGTTGGGTGCTAAGGGCCAGGTGTTCCTTATTTTATGCCTTGGCATATGGCAGAGCAGTCCTTCCAGCCTTTACCCAAGCTGACTTGGCTGTGGTGGGCAAGGACAGTGCATACTGATGCCAGGTGCTGAGCCTGGCTCTGTCAGCATCCAACCACCTTCCCAAGAGCAGACCCTGGGGAACACTGCACCCAAAAGCTCTTCTGTCTTTCACAATGGACTTCACTGCATGTGCCACAGAACGGTTTGGGTTGGGAGGGACCTTAAAGCTCATCCAGTTCCAACCCCCTGCCATGGGCAGGGACACCTCCCACCAGCACAGCTTGCTCAAGGCCTCATCCAGCCTGGCCTTGAACACCTCGAGGCAGGAGGCAGCCGCAGCCTCCCTGGGCAACCTGTGCCAGAGTCTCCCCACCCTCACTGTCAAGAATTTCTTCCTGATCTCCATTCTCAATCTCCCCTCTTCCAGCTTTGATTCATGGTCCTTCATCCTGTCACTCGCAGCCCTTGTCACAAGTCCCTCCCCAGCTCTCCTGCAGCTCCTTCAGGTACTGGAAGGCTGCTCTGAGGTCACCCTGGAACCTTCTCTTCTCCAGGCTGAACAGCCCCAACTCTCTCAGCCTGTCCCCACAGGGGAGGTTCTGCAGCCTCTGGTCATCTTTGTGGACCCTCTCCTGCAGCTCCAGGCCCTTGTGCTGGGGCAGCAGGACTGGATGGATTTCACTTTAGTGGAGAACAGTAATAATCCAGCTAAGAGCCCAGGCTCTGTCTGTTCTAATGGAGCAAATCTAGAAATGGGGAGAGTGAGATTGGCTGTGAGGAAGAAGTTGTTGCCCATGAGGGTGGTGAGAGCCTGGCACAGGCTGCCCAGGGAGGTGGTGGAAGCCTCCTGCCTGGAGGTGTTTGCAGCCAGGCTGGATGTGGCTGTGAGCAACCTGCTGTAGTGTGAGGTGTCCCTGCCCATGGCAGGGGGTTGGAGCTGGCTGAGCCTTGAGGTCCCTTCCAACCCTGACAGCTCTGTGATGCTCTGCTCACACCCAGCCAGAGAGCCCAGGCTCTGCACAGCCCTGCTGATGGAGCTCTGTGATGCTCTGCACAGCCCTGCTGATGGAGCTCTGTGATGCTCTGCTCAGGCTCTGCACAGCTCTGCTGATGGAGCTCTGTGATGCTCTGCACAGCCCTGCTGATGGAGCTCTGTGATGCTCTGCACAGCCCTGCTGATGGAGCTCTGTGATGCTCTGCTCAGGCTCTGCACAGCCCTGCTGATGGAGCTCTGTGATGCTCTGCACAGCCCTGCTGATGGAGCTCTGTGATGCTCTGCTCAGGCTCTGCACAGCCCTGCTGATGGAGCTCTGTGATGCTCTGCTCAGGCTCTGCACAGCCCTGCTGATGGAGCTCTGTGATGCTCTGCTCAGGCTCTGCACAGCTCTGCTGATGGAGCTCTGTGATGCTCTGCACAGCCCTGCTGATGGAGCTCTGTGATGCTCTGCACAGCCCTGCTGATGGAGCTCTGTGATGCTCTGCTCAGGCTCTGCACAGCCCTGCTGATGGAGCTCTGTGATGCTCTGCTCAGGCTCTGCACAGCCCTGCTGATGGAGCTCTGTGATGCTCTGCTCAGGCTCTGCACAGCTCTGCTGATGGAGCTCTGTGATGCTCTGCTCAGGCTCTGCACAGCTCTGCTGATGGAGCTCTGTGATGCTCTGCTCAGGCTCTGCACAGCCCTGCTGATGGAGCTCTGTGATGCTCTGCTCAGGCTCTGCACAGCCCTGCTGATGGAGCTCTGTGATGCTCTGCACAGCCCTGCTGATGGAGCTCTGTGATGCTCTGCTCAGGCTCTGCACAGCTCTGCTGATGGAGCTCTGCTCAGGCTCTGCACAGCCCTGCTGATGGAGCTCTGCTCAGGCTCTGCACAGCTCTGCTGATGGAGCTCTGCTCAGGCTCTGCACAGCCCTGCTGATGGAGCTCTGCTCAGGCTCTGCACAGCCCTGCTGATGGAGCTCTGCTCAGGCTCTGCACAGCCCTGCTGATGGAGCTCTGCTCAGGCTCTGCACAGCCCTGCTGATGGAGCTCTGTGATTCCTCCTCAGGCTGCACCTCTCTGTCGATGTCCGGACTCGAGCCTCTAGAGGATCAATCGTTTTCATCGAGGGGGGGTCTGAGGCCTCCCCCTTGGCTCTCTACATCTCAAAAGGACGTTTTGTCTTGTCCCTGGGCTCCGGAGGCAAGCAGCTGAAGATGAGGAGCAGTGCTAAGCACAACGACGGGCGCTGGCACACTGTGAGTACTGCGTCTGGGGGCCGCCGGTGGGGCCACAGCCTGCGGCCAGCAGGGGCAGCAAACCGAATTTGTCTGCCGTGAGGACTTGGATTTTGGTCACCTGAAGTTCATTCTGATGCCCACAAGTTTATGTGGTTCACAGGTAGCTGTTTGGAGAGGCCTTGGAGAAGCTGAAGCCCCCAGCATGTTGTTTTCAGTTTGAATGCCTCAACAATGTGCTCTTCTTTTGGGAATGAACACCCCAAGGGCTCTCACTGGCCTCAGGGCTTTGCATCCACAGAGTCCCAGCAAGGAAGGGTCATCCAGTCCAATCCCCCTGCTAAAGCAGGGGCACCCAGAGCAGGTTGCCATGGATCACAACCATCAGATGGGTTTGGAACCTCTCCAGAGAAGGAGGCTCCACAACCTCCCCAGAGCTCCAGCACACTCACCCCAAAGAACTTCCTCCTCCTGATCATATGGAGCCTCCTGGGTTCCAGTTTGTGACCACTGCCCCTTGTCCTGTCCCTGGGCACCATTTGGAGAGCAGTGAAGGGCAAAAGGACCTGGGGGTCCTAGAGGATGGAAGGTTGACCATGAGCCAGCAATGTGTTCCTGTGGCCAAGAAGGCCAAGGGCAGCCTGGGCTGGATTAGAAGGGCTGTGGGCAGTAGGTTGAGAGAGGTTCTCCTCCCTCTCTTCTCTGCCCTGGGGAGGCTACATCTCAATCTTGTGTCCAGTTCTGGGCCCCTCAGGTCAAGAAGGACCTCAGGGAACTGCTTGAGAGAGTCCAGCACAGAGCCACAGAGCTGCTGCAGGCAGTGGAAGATCTTCCTCATGAGGAGAGCCTGAGGGAGCTGAGGGCTCTGGAGCTTGGAGAGGAGGAGCCTGAGGGTGACCTCACTGCTGTTGCTAAAGCTGTGCAGGGTGATGCCCAGAGGCTGGAGCCAGGCTCTGCTGGGGGATGCCCAATGCCAGCACCAGGGGCAGTGGTGGAAGCTGAGGCAGAGGAAGTGCCATGGAAACAGGAGGAAGGATTTTTTCCACGTGAGGCTGCCCAGGGGGGTTGTGGAGTCTCCCTCTCTGGAGATATTCAAGCCCCACCTGGATGTGTTCCTGTGTGCCCTGCCCTGGGTGATGCTGCTCTGGCAGGGGTTGGGCTGGATGATCTCTGGAGGTCCCTTCCAGCCCCTCACACTCTGTGACTCTGTGAAAAGAGCCTGGCCCCATGCTCTTGCCCCCACCCTTTTCTGCCCAGCCCTGAGCTGAGCCCATGCCTACCAGAAGCACTCTGTGCTGTGTGCCCCTCAAGGTGCTGCTCAGCCTGGTCGGGAGGAGCCTTCGCCTCGTGGTGGATGGGCTGAGGGCCCAGCATGGGAGACTGCCGCCAGCCTCTGCCCTCAGCTTCAAGCCCCCAGTCTACGTGGGAGGGCTGCCATGGCTGCAGAAACAGGTAAATGACTGCCACATCCCCCCCATGCTGTGCTCAGGGTGCTTTGTGAGCCAGGCCTGCCCTGCTGAACAGCTCTGGGGATGTTCCCAAGCCCTGGGTGAGCACCACCTGGGACTGCTGGTAGCACATGAGCCAGCAGTGTGCCCAGGGGGCCAAGGAGGCCAAGGGCATCCTGGCCTGCAGCAGGAAGAGTGTGGCCAGCAGGAGCAGGGAAGTCCTTGTGCCCTGTGCTCAGCACTGCTGAGGCCAACCCTTGAGTCCTGTGTCCAGTTCTGGGCTCCTCAGGTCAGGAAAGAGGTTGAGCTGCTGGAAGGTGTCCAGAGAAGGGCAAGAAAGCTGGGGAGGGGTCTGGAGCACAGCCCTGGGAGGAGAGGCTGAGGGAGCTGGGGTTGCTTAGCCTGGAGAAGAGGAGGCTCAGGGGAGACCTCATTGCTCTCTGCAACTCCCTGAAGGGTGGTTGTAGCCAGGTGGGGGTTGGGCTCTTCTCCCAGGCAAGCAGCACCAGAACAAGAGGACACAGTCTCAGGCTGTGCCAGGGGAGGTTCAGGCTGGGTGTTAGGAAGAAGTTCTTCCTAGCAAGAGAGATTGGCCATTGGGATGTGCTGCCCAGGGAGGTGGTGGAGTCCCCATCCCTGGAGGTGTTCAAGAGGGGACTGGATGTGGCACTTGGTGCCATGGTTTAGTTGTCAGGAAGTGTTGGGTGACAGTTGGGGCTTGATGATCTTTGAGGTCTCTTCCAACCTTGGTGATTGTATGATTCATCCCAGCTGTCTTTGCTCACCTGCTCACACAGCTCTCAGCAGGACTTGCACTTCCAGCATGTGCTGATGAGAAGATGAGGACAGCCATGGGCTGGTTTTATTTCTCCTCTTTATAAAGCAGGAACAGACCAAAGACTTTTGGAAGAAGAAGAGAAGTGGAGAAGGGGCTGGGTGAGACCTTAGAGCAGCCTTCCAGTACCTGAAGGGGCTGCAGGAGAGCTGAGGAGGGACTTGTACCAAGGGCTGGGAGTGACAGGGTGAGAGACAATGGATTGAAGGTGGGAGAGGGGAGACTGAGAGTGGAGATGAGGAAGAAATTCTTTGCAGTGAGGGTGGTGAGACTCTGGCACAGGTTGCCCAGGGAGGCTGTTGCTGTCCCCTCCCTGGAGGTGTTCCAGGCCAGGCTGGATGAGGCCTTGAGCAAGCTGTGCTGGTGGGAGGTGTCCCTGCCCATGGCAGGGGGTTGGAGCAGGATGAGCTTTGAGGCCCCTCCCAGCCCAACCCATTCTGTGGATTCCAGGCACACCCTCTGCCCACAGAACATTTCCCTCCATGGACTAGGCAATAAGCTGGAGAGGGATAAAGGCATCTCCTGCTTGGGAATGCAGAGCTGGATTTGAAGGTGGAATGTGTGTGGCTCCTGCTATGCTAAAAGTTGGGCATGTTCTAAAGTTAGATTTGACTACAGAACCTCTCAGGAAGGGAAAGCTGAGCCTGGGCTGTCCCAGCTCTGGGTCCATTGCTCTTGGTGACACCTCCCAGGGAGCTTCTGCTCTGCAAGCAGGAGTTGGGTTACCTCCAAACCAGCTCTTGCTCTGCTGCTCTGAGCTGGTTGAAACTGATTTTGCAATACACAGACTGAGTGCCAGGCTGGAAGGGACCCCAGGGACCACCTGCTCCAACCACTGCAGCTGACAGCAGAGCTGAAAGGAGCTGGCCCAGCCCCCTGCCAAGCTGAGCCTTCCAACTGCCCCATGGAGGGGACTCCTCTGCTGCCCTTGGGAGATGATTCCACTCTCTGACTGCTCTCAGGGGCAAACATTTTCTCCTGCAGTGCCATGGGAATGTCCCCAGCAGTGCCTTGGCCCCATGCCCCCTTGTCTTTCCCATGGGGCTCCTTGGACACAGGGAGTCTCCATCCTCCTGGCAGCCTCCCTTTAGCTGCTGCTCCATGGTGATGAGGTTGTCCTCTAAGCCTTGCCTTCTGCAGGCTGAGCACACTCAGCTCTCAGCCTTGCCTCACACAGCAGGGCTGCCAGGCCTCTCAGCACTCTCCTGGCCCTTCTCTGGACACTTTCCAGCCTGCCCACATCTATTCTGCACAGCAGAGACCAAACCTGCAGGCAGTGCTCCAGGTGTGTGCTGCCCAGCACTGAGCAGAGTGGGACAATGACTTTGTGATCTCTGCTGGTGATGCCCTTGCTGCTGCAGCTCAGCATCCTGTTGGCTTTCTCTGCTGCTGCAGCACACTCTGCACTCATGCTGAGCTGCTTGTCCACCAAGTCCCCCAGGTCCCTTTCCACAGGGCTGCTCTCCAGCCAGGTGGATCCCAGTCTGAGCTGCACTCCTGGGTTAGGTATTCCTGGGTGCAAGCCCTGCCTCTTGTCCCTGCTGAACGTCCTGAGGCTCACACAGAGCAGGCTGTTTGTTTCATAGTATCAGTCAGGGTTGGAAGGGACCACAAGGATCAGCCAGTTCCAACCCCCTGCCATGGGCAGGGACACCCCACACTACATCAGCCTGGCCACAGCCTCATCCAGCCTGGGCTTAAACACCTCCAGGGACAGGGCCCCAACCACCTCCCTGCACAACCCATTCCAGGGCTTCACCACTCTCCTGGGGAAGAACTTCCTCCTCCCCTCCAGCCTCAATCTCCCCACCTCCAGCTTCATTCCATTCCCCCTAGTCCTAGCACTGCCTGAGATCCTGAGCAGTCCCTCCCCAGCCTTCTTGGAGCCCCCTTCAGATCCTGGAAGGCCACAAGGAGGTCACCTGGGAGCCTTCTCTTCTCCAGCCTGAACAGCCCCAACTCCTTCAGTCTGTCCTCACAGGAGAGGTGCTCCAGCCCTCTGCTCATCCTCCTGGCCCTGCTCTGGACACCTTCCAGCCCCTCCACATCCCTCTTGTCATAGGGGCTCCAGAACTGGAGGCAGGACTCCAGGTGGGGTCTCAGCAGAGCTGAGCAGAGGAGGAGAATCACCTCCCTTGCCCTGCTGGCCACACTTCTCCTGCTGCAGCCCAGGCTCTGGTTGGCTTTCTGGGCTGCAAGTGCACACTGAGAGCTCCTGGGGAGCTTCTCCTCCCCCAGCACCCCCAAGGCTCTCTCCTCAGGGCTGCTTTCCAGCCAGTCCCTGCCCAGCCTGCATTTGGGCCTGGGGTTGCCTCCACCCAGCTGCAGGACCCTGCCCTTGGTCTTGTTGAACCTCCTGAGGTTGGCTTGTGCCCAGCTCTGCAGCCTGTCCAGGTCCCTCTGGATGGATCCCTTCCCTCCAGCTGTCTGCTGCACCACACAGCTTGGTGTCAGCAGCAACCCTGCTGAGGGTGCACTCAGTGCCACTGTCCATGGCACCCACAGGGGTGTTGAACAAGCCTGGTGCCAGGGCTGATCCCTGAGGGACTCTGCTTGTCCCTGGCCTCCCCTGGGCCATGGAGCCATGGACAGCCACTCTGTGGGTGCAGCCATCAAGCCAGTTCCTTATCCATCTGGTGGTCACCCATCACACCCATGTGTCACCAGCCTGGAGACCAGGATGTGGTGGGACAGTGTGGAAGGCTTTGCTCAGCTCCAGTTCAGTGCAGGATGGGCTGCTGGGTGGACACTTCCATGCTCTTTCCTGCATCAGAGGTGGGGTCTGGGTGCCTTCAGTGCCAGCTGCCCTTCTGCAGCCCAGCAGTCCCCAAGCACCCCTGGACACCCTTGCCAAGGTAATGGCTGCTGTGCTGCTGTCTTCATGCCTTGAAATCTGCTTCCAGAACATACCAACAAAGAGTTTCAAGGGTTGCCTGAAGAATCTGAAGATGAATGGAGAAGTCTTGAGGGCACCCCAGCAAAACCAGGATGTCCTTCCATGTCTGGATGTTGCCATGGAGCCAGGGATTTATTTCTTCGATGAAGGAGGATATATCACCCTTGGTAAGTTGTGTGGAGAGGATGGGCCAGTCAGCCTGAGCTCAGTGCCAGGGAAAGTGATGGAGCAGATTATCCTGGGGGCAATAACTGCACCTGAAGGGTGGCCAAGGGTTCAGGTCCAGCCAGCATGGATTTAGGAAGGGCAGGTCCTGCCTGACCAACCTGATCTCCTTCCATGATCAGGTGACTGCCTGGTGGATGTGGGGCAGGCTGTGGATGTGGTCTGCCTGGACTGCAGCAAGGCCTTTGACACCATCCCCCACAGCAAACTCCTGGCCCAGCTGTCAGCCCCTGGCTTGGATGGGAGCACACTGCACTGGGTTAAGAACTGGCTGGAGGCTGAGCCCAGAGAGTGGTGGTGAATGGTGCCACAGCCAGCTGGTAGCCAGGCCCCAGTGGTGTGCCCCAGGGAGCAGTGCTGGGCCCTGTGCTCTTTAACATCTTCATTGATGATCTGGATGAGGGCATTGAGTCCATCAGCAGTGAATTTGCAGATGACAGCAAGCTGGGAGCAGATGTTGTTCAGTCAGAGGGCAGAAGGGCTCTGCAGAGGGACCTTGCCAGGCTGGACAGATGGGCAGAGGCCAACAGGATGGCATTCAACAAGTCCAAGTGCCAGGGGCTGCACATTGGTCACAGCAACCCCAGGCAGAGCTCCAGGCTGGGGGCAGAGTGGCTGAGAGCTGCCAGGCAGAAAGGGACCTGGGGGTGCTGGGTGACAGCAGCTGCCTGAACATGAGCCAGCAGTGTGCCCAGGGGGCCAAGAAGACCAAGGGCATCCTGGCCTGCATCAGGAAGAGTGTGGCCAGCAGGAGCAGGGAAGTCCTTGTGCCCTGTGCTCAGCACTGCTGAGGCCACACCTTGAGTCCTGTGTCCAGCTCTGGGCTCCTCAGTTTAGGAAAGATGTTGAGCTGCTGGAAGGTGTCCAGAGAAGGGCAAGAAAGCTGGGGAGGGGTCTGGAGCACAGCCCTGTGAGGAGAGGCTGAGGGAGCTGGGGTTGCTTAGCCTGGAGAAGAGGAGGCTCAGGGGAGACCTTCTTGCTGTCTGCAACTCCGTGAAGGGAGGTTGTAGCCAGGTGGGGGTTGGGCTCTTCTCCCAGGCAAGCAGCACCACAACAAGAGGACACAGTCTCAAGCTGTGCCAGGGGAGGTTTAGGCTGGAGGTGAGGAGAAAGTTCTTCACTGAGAGAGTTGTTAGCCCTTGGGATGTGCTGCCCAGGGAGGTGGTGGAGTCCCCATCCCTGGAGGTGTTCAGAGGGGATTGGATGTGGCACTTGGTGCCATGGTTTAGTCATGAGGTCTGTGGTGCCAGGTTGGACTTGATGATCTTTGAGGTCTCTTCCAACCTTAGTGATACTGTGGTACTGTGATGGTGTGTGGAATTGTCTCTTAAGTGTCTGGTTGTAGGTGTTCCTGTTATCTCCCATGATCATTCCTCTCCCCATTGTCTAATTCTCCACAGGCCACCTGCTCCTGGGCTTGGATTTCAGGGTGGTGTTCAGCATTAGGCCAAGGAGTGCAGCAGGGACCCTCCTGCATGCTGGGAGCAAGCAAGGCAGCTACCTGACTGTGTACATGGAAGGAGGGAAGGTAAGAGCAGGCTGTGCTTCCCTGGCTGCTGCATTGCCCTCCTTCAGCCAGGGGAGCTCTGACCCTGAGCTCTGGGCTCCAGTGTTACAACATTTGTCTAGAGGGCCCCTGCTGGACACCTTCCTGGGAGCTGCTCAAAGCCAGCTCCTGGGAATGTGAACATCTAACCTGGCAGCTTTCCTCCCTCTGGCCAGCAGCAGAGCACAGTTTGAAGCCTCTCAAGCTTCTGAGCCTTTGTAAAATGCCTCTGGGCAGAGCCTGCAGAAGCCTCTGGCTGATTCCCACTCCTGCAGCAGTCACCATGGGGCTGTGCTGGTGCAGCTCCATCACCATGGCTGATACAGAGCCTGAGCCCTCTGGCTGGGTGTGAGCAGAGCATCACAGAGCTGTCAGTGCTGGAAGGGACCTCAAGGCTCAGCCAGTCCCAACCCCCTGCCATGGGCAGGGACACCTCACACCACAGCAGGTTGCTCACAGCCACATCCAGCCTGGCTGCAAACACCTCCAGGCAGGAGGCTTCCACCACCTCCCTGGGCAACCTGTGCCAGGCTCTCACCACCCTCCTGGGCAACAACTTCTTCCTCACAGCCAATCTCAATCTCCCCACTTCTAGTTTTGCTCCATCCCCCCCACTCCTATCCCTCCCTGACACCCTCAAAAGTCCCTCCCCAGCCGTCTTGGAGCCCCCTGCAGATCCTGCAAGGCCACAATGAGGTCTCCTGGGAGCCTTCTCCTCTCCAGCCTGCACAACCCCAACTCTCTCAGGCTGTCTCCAGAGCAGAGCAGCTCCAGCCCTCTGCTCCTCCTCCTGGCCCTTCTCTGGACACCTTCCAGCCCCTCCAGATCCTTCCTGGCACAGAGGCTCCAGCACTGGCCCCAGAGCTGCAGCTGTGGTCTCAGCAGAGTGGAGCAGAGGGCAGAATCCCCTCCCCTGGCCCTGCTGGCCACACTTCTCTTGCTGCAGCCCAGGATGGGATTTGCTCACATCTTCTCCCCTAGCTGCTGGCTGTGACCTGGTGCTGGTCATCACCACTGCTGCTCTGTTGTGATGTAGCAGCTTCAGAATGTGAATCTTAGGCTACAAAACTTTTGTGGTTGCTGCTGGACAAACATCAAACAGAAAGACACCAGTGCTCCACTGCAGCTGCTGTCTCATGGCACAGCTTAAACCAGCATGAGTCTGCCCAGCTTCAGAAAGCTCTCCCTTCTCCCTTCTCCCTTCTCCCTTCTCCCTTCTCCCTTCTCCCTTCTCCCTTCTCCCTTCTCCCTTCTCCCTTCTCCCTTCTCCCTTCTCCCTTCTCCCTTCTCCCTTCTCCCTTCTCCCTTCTCCCTTCTCCCTTCTCCCTTCTCCCTTCTCCCTTCTCCCTTCTCCCTTCTCCCTTCTCCCTTCTCCTCTTTTCTCGGATTAGGGAACTTGGCTTCATTGTTCTTCTGTTTGCCACCAGTTAGTTTCTCCCAGCACACTAAAGTGGTTGAAGACTGGAGAAGAGGAGGCTGAGGGAGACCTCATTGCTCTCTGCAGCTCCCTGAGAGGAGGCTGCAGGGAGGTGGGGGTTGGGCTCTGCTCCCCAGTCTCAGGTGCTAGAAGGAGAGGAAATGGCCTGGAGTTGTGCCAGGGGAGGCTTAGGTTGGAGAGGAGGAAAAGTTCCTTTGCTGCAGCAGGGGTCAGGGCTTGGCAGAGGCTGCCCAGGGAGGTGGTGGAGTCCCCATCCCTGGAGGTGTTCCAGAGAGCTGTGGCCATGGCCCTTGGGGCCAGGGTTTGGTGGCCATGGTGGGGTTGGGTTGATGTTGGACTGGGTGAGCTCAGAGAAAAGGCTGAGGTCTCATTAATGTTCATAAAGATCTGAGGGCTGGGTGCCAAGAAGAAGAGGCCAGGCTCTTGTTAGTGGTGCCCAGGGATAGGACAAGGAGCAGCAGGTACAAGCTGGAACCCAAGAGGTTCCTCCTCAGCATGAGGAGAAACTTCTTAGCTGTGAGAGTCCCAGAGCCCTGGAGCAGGCTGCCCAGGGAGGTGGTGGAGTCCCCATGCCTGGAGGTGTTGCAGAGAGCTGTGGCCATGGCACCTGGGGCCATGGTTTGGTGGCCATGGTGGGGTTGGGTTGCTGGTTGAAGATTATAGAGGTCTTGTCCAACTGAACCAGCTCCATGATTCTATATCATCTCCTGGGATTCCATTAGGGAAACTTAGTTCCCCCTTGGAGAGGCTAGCTTCTGAGTTACCTGTCCCATGAGTGTCACTCTTACCCTGGCTGAAGCTCAGCCATCCCCAGCTCAGTTAGTTTCTTACAGGCCTGTGGTTTCCTGCTGCTCTTAGGGCTTTTTGCCACCTTAAATTCAAAGGTGACTTCTTTTCCCCTAGGTCACTGTGGCTGGAAACTATGGTGCTGGGGAATTCCAGACATCAGTGACACCTGAGCAGCCTCTGACTGATGGCCACTGGCATCCTATTGCAGGTATGTGGGGTCCTACCAGGCCTGAGCTTTGCAGCTCCAGGGGTTTAATTAATCCCTTCCCTGCTCTTCACCCTGGGAACAACCTTGAGGCCCAGCAGGTGTCTCCTGTTCCTTGCAGGTTTTATACAGGATGGGCTTTTGGGGGCCCCAGAGGGAGCTGGCTGTGTCCATCTGCATGAAATCTCCTTTCTCCCATCAGTTCACTTTCAAGGCTGTCAAAAAGCAGAGCCATGTGCAGCTGGCTCTCCCTGGGGCTGGGCCACAGCACTCATTCTCCTCCTTCTTTGCAGTCTCTCAGCAGGAGGATGTGGTGCAGCTGGAGGTGGGCACCCAGAGCAACTCCACCACTGTGCCTCCACCATCTCATCCTGCCACTGTGCAGCAGCCACTCTACTTTGGCAAAACCCCAGGTAACCACAGAGTCCCTGAGTGCCAGGGGGGAAGGGACCCCAGGGACCACCTGCTCCAACCTCTGCAGCTCACAGCAGAGCTGAAAGGAGCTGCCCAGCACCCTGCCAAGCTGAGCCTTCCAACTGCCCCATGGAGGGGACTCCCCTGCTGCCCTTGGGAGGTGATTCCACTCTCTGACTGCTCTCAGGGGCAAACATTTTCTCCTGCAGTCCCATGGGAATGTCCCCAGCAGTGCCTTGTCCCCATCCCCCCTTGTCTTTCCCATGGGGCTCCTTGGACACAGGGAATCTCCATCCCCCTGGCAGCCTCCCTTAGTACTTCTTAATTCCCCATGCATCTAACTGGCTTCTCTTCCTTTCCCAAACAAAGGTCCCATTCATGTGTGGAGTCCTACAGCATATACTTAAGCTTCCCAAACAATGCAAGAGGCTGCCCAGGGAGGTGGTTGAGTCCTCATCCTTGGAAGTGGTCAGAAGATGCAGAGTTGTGGTGCTGAGCATCATGGCTTAGCACCAAACTGGCAGAGAAGGGTTGGGCTCAATGATCTGAAAGTCATTTTCCATCCCAA
The DNA here is from genome assembly GCA_011125475.1 of Melanerpes aurifrons. Lineage (NCBI taxonomy): Eukaryota > Metazoa > Chordata > Aves > Piciformes > Picidae > Melanerpes > Melanerpes aurifrons. The sequence continues at coordinate 261,696 of WWNC01000125.1, read as the reverse complement.
ACAGTTCTGTGGTTCTGTCACTCCCTCTCTTTTGAGAGCTTTCATAGTATCACAGTATCAGTCAGGGTTGGAAGGGACCACAAGGATCATCTAGTTCCAACCCCCTGCCATGGGCAGGGACACCCCACACTAGATCAGCCTGCCCAGAGCCTCATCCAGCCTGGCCTTAAACACCTCCAGGGACAGGGCCCCAACCACCTCCCTGCACAACCCATTCCAGGGCTTCACCACTCTCCTGGGGAAGAACTTCCTCCTCCCCTCCAGCCTCAATCTCCCCACCTCCAGCTTCATTCCATTCCCCCTAGTCCTAGCACTGCCTGAGATCCTGAGCAGTCCCTCCCCAGCCTTCCTGTAGGCCCCCTTCAGATCCTGGAAGGCCACAATGAGGTCACCTGGGAGCCTTCTCTTCTCCAGCCTGAACAGCCCCAACTCCTTCACTCTGTCCTCACAGGAGAGGTGCTCCAGCCCTCTGCTCATCCTCCTGGCCCTGCTCTGGACACCTTCCAGCACCTCCACATCCCTCTTGTCATAGGGGCTCCAGAACTGGAGGCAGGACTCCAGCTGGGGTCTCCCCAGAGCTGAGCAGAGGGGGAGAATCACCTCCCTTGCCCTGCTGGCCACACTTCTCCTGCTGCAGCCCAGGCTCTGGTTGGCTTTCTGGGCTGCAAGTGCACACTGAGAGCTCCTGGGGAGCTTCTCCTCCCCCAGCACCCCCAAGGCTCTCTCCTCAGGGCTGCTTTCCAGCCAGTCCCTGCCCAGCCTGCATTTGGGCCTGGGGTTGCCTCCACCCAGCTGCAGGACCCTGCCCTTGGTCTTGTTGAACCTCCTGAGGTTGGCTTGTGCCCACCTCTGCAGCCTGTCCAGGTCCCTCTGGGTCGATCCCTTCCCTCCAGCTGTCTGCTGCACCACACAGCTTGGTGTCAGCAGCAAACCTGCTGAGGGTGCACTCAGTGCCACTGTCCATGGCACCCACAGGGATGTTGAACAAGCCTGGTGCCAGGACTGATCCCTGAGGGACTCTGCTTGTCCCTGGCCTCCCCTGGGCCATGGAGCCATGGACAGCCACTCTGTGGGTGCAGCCATCAAGCCAGCCCTGTGTCCATCTGGTGGTGCAATAATTTCTTTGCCACACTGACTGCTCTCCCAGGAGCTGCTCCATGACTAACCTGCTCTCTCTGCCTTGCTCCCTGCAGCAGCTGTGGACAGCCTGTGGCCTCCCTCTCCGGCTCCCTTTTCCGGCTGCCTTCGCCACCTTCGCCTCAACGACAGAGCTCTCTCCCCCAGCAGGCTCTCAGAGGCTCATGGTGCAGTGAGCCTGCAGGGGTGCCCAGCAGAGTGACTTTGCTTGCACACACACACACCACTGGGGTCTGCTGAGGTGCTGTGTGAACCCCAGGGGCCCTGTGGCTGCTGGCTGAGCGAGCTGGTGAGCGAGGGCAGCCCCTGGGTGCGGATGGTGCCAGAGCAGGTGGAAAGCCTTTGCTCTGACAAGTTCCCTCTCCCATCTTACTGATTCTCAAAGGTAATCCACTGTGCAGAAAATGGCATTGTGCAGACCCTGCTGGGCCCAGTCCTGCCCTCCTCCAGCCCAGCACAAGCCTGAGTCCCCCCAGAGTCTTCCTTTCAGAGGCTTAACCTTAGTGCTGCTCAAGGGGAGAGCAAATTTGATCCTCCAAGACAGAGAATTGGATACAAGTCTAAATGGAGGGGGGGTTGGGGTTGATGTTTGTACAGCAGTGTGCACTGATGGGCAAAGTGATAATAGCAATCAATAATTCACTGTATAAATGGAGTTTGAAGCACTTGAAGGAGTGAAACTCCGGGAGTCTGCTGCAGTCCTGGGCCCAAAGACATGCAGTGTGCTCTGCATCCAACCTGCCCTCCTCTCTGGGTGTTCTAACCTGGGGCTTTCTCCTTAGTGCTTTTTGCAGGCTGCTGAATCCTCTAACTCTGAGGGGGGGGGGGAATAAAGATTTGCCTGAATAAGCAGCAGCCTCTCAGCTCTGCTTAGCAGGATTTGGTTGCACAAAAACCTCGGAGGAAGAGCCACTTGCTTGTCATCTGCAGAGCCACAAAGACTTCTGCACAGCCCCTGTCCTTCCCCTGGTGAAATGGAGGCAGCTTGGATCAGGAAGAGCAGCTGCACCTCTGTGCTTCTCTCTGGGGAGGAGCAGCTGAGGGAGCTGGGGGTGTTTAGCCTGCTGCAGAGGAGGCTGAGGGAGACCTCGTTGCTCTCCGCAGCTCCCTGGGAGGAGGCTGCAGTGAGGTGGGGGCTGGGCTCTGCTCCCCAGCATCAGGTCATAGAAAGAGAGGGAATGGCCTGGAGTTGTGCCAGGGGAGGGTTGGGTTGGGGATGAGGCAAAATGTCTTTGCTGCAAGAGTGGTCAGGGCTTGGCAGAGGCTGCCCAGGGAGGTGGTGGAGTCCCCATGCCTGGAGGTGTTGCAGAGAGCTGTGGCCATGGCCCTTGGGGCCAGGTTTGGTGGCCATGGTGGGGTTGGGTTGGACTGGATGATCCCAGAGGGCTTTTCCAGCTGGAAACAAATCTGTGAGTCCATGGCTTGAGGTGAGGAGAAAGTTCTTCCCAGCAAGAGAGATTGGCCACTGGGATGTGCTGCCCAGGGAGGTGGTGGAGTCCCCATCCCTGGAGGTGTTCAAGAGGGGATTGGATGTGGCACTTGGAGCCATGGTTTAGTCATGAGGTCATGGGTGACAGGTTGGACTTGATGATCTCTGAGGTCTTTTCCAACCTTCTTGACTCTATGCTTCCATGGGTTTGCACACTCTCAGCTGCAAGCCAGCAGACACAGTATGGTATGAACAGGAGGTCACAGCCTGGCTTCATGGCTGGGGAGGATCTCCAAACCTGGCAGAGAACATTGGTCAGGCTCAGGGCTTTCATAGTATCATAGTATCAGTGAGGGTTGGAAGGGACCACAAGGATCAGCCAGTTCCAACCCCCCTGCCATGGGCAGGGACACCCCACACTAGATCAGCCTGGCCACAGCCTCAGCCAGCCTGGCCTTAAACCCCCCCAGGGACAGGGCCTCAACCACCTCCCTGCACAACCCATTCCAGGGCTTCACCACTCTCCTGGGGAAGAACTTCCTCCTCCCCTCCAGCCTCAATCTCCCCACCTCCAGCTTCATTCCATTCCCCCTAGTCCTAGCACTGCCTGAGATCCTGAGCAGTCCCTCCCCAGCCCTCCTGTAGGCCCCCTTCAGATCCTGGAAGGCCACAATGAGGTCACCTGGGAGCCTTCTCTTCTCCAGCCTGAACAGCCCCAACTCCTTCAGTCTGTCCTCACAGGAGAGGTGCTCCAGCCCTCTGCTCATCCTCCTGGCCCTGCTCTGGACACCTTCCAGCACCTCCAGATCCAGTTCTTCCTCCTCAGAGCAGCTTCACTGCAGCTCTGGCAATGCCCAGCCTGTGCAGCTGTGAGATGTCTGGGCCAGGACCAAGGAGGTTCCTGCTGCTGCCTTGCAGGCTTGATGCCTTCAGAGAAGCTAGGACACTGCTAGGACACTGCTGTGGCACTGCCTCCTTCAACCTAAAGTGGTTCCTTCTGCCAGGGACATCCATTTAGTCTATTTTTGGAACAGGTTTGCAGAAGCCTGGACCTCTGTGCCCTACATTTCCTTACATCACCAGGGAGAGATGCAGAAGTGTTATAAAGGAGGAAACCACAAAGTGAAGGGTAAGAGGCAAACAGCATGGCTGGGGCTCATCAGAAAGCCACAGTGCTCTGAGAGCCGTTGCTGGAAGTCCAGAAGCTGCAGGCTGTTTTCTGAGGGGCAGAAAGGAAGCAGAGGGGAGGAAAAATACCCCAAAGAATTCACAGAGGGCTCCAGAAGAGGCAAAGCTGCTAGCAGGAGGGGGAGCTGCAATGAAATGGCTCACAGGTGACTCCAAAGAAGTGGTGACAGAGCCAGAGGAAGTTAACTCTCTCTGCTCACTGCTGCTGACAGACTGGAAGGTCACACAGCATCCCAGAGTGCAGGCTGGAAGGGACCCCAGGGAGCACCTGCTCCAACCCCTCCAGCTCACAGCAGAGCTGAAAGGAGCTGGCCCAGCCCCCTGCCAAGCTGAGCCTTCCAACTGCCCCATGGAGGGGACTCCCCTGCTGCCCTTGGGAGATGATTCCACTCTCTGACTGCTCTCAGGGGCAAACATTTTCTCCTGCAGTGCCATGGGAATGTCCCCAGCAGTGCCTTGTCCCCATCCCCCCTTGTCTTTCCCATGGGGCTCCTTGGACACAGGGAGTCTCCATCCTCCTGGCAGCCTCCCTTTAGCTGCTGCTCCATGGTGATGAGGTCTGCCCTGAGCCTTCTCTTCTGCAGGCTGAACACACTCAGCTCTCTCAGCTCTGTTTGACATGAGAGCTCCTCAGGGACACAAGCACAGACTGGCAGGCTCAGACCCAGGAAGATTTCAGTCTGATTTGGAAACTTTTGTTGTTAGACACAGGAGTTGAAGTTCCACTTACAAGCAGTGCCAAGGGAAGATGTTTTCCTGTACACAGACAGAAGCTCTTCTCTACAGCACAGAGAATAGAACAGAATCCTGTGATGCTATGCTTACAGCAGGTAATTAAGCACATCTCTGTCTGCAGCTGCAGGCAGCAATTAGTCAGGGGCTGGCTTCTCCTCAGCCCTGCCTGCCCTGCTCCCTCCCTCAGGGGCTCCTCACACACATCTCCAAAGGCACTGAGCACTGGGCTCCTTTCCTGTTGTGAAGACAGTTGTGCAGCTGAGCTGAAGCCCTTCACTATAGCCTTGAGTGGGAAGAACTGCCCCTGATGGATCAGTTCCTATGAGAAACTGCCCTCTGCATCAGACATGGTGCAAGTGACCCAGATCTGAACACCCCTGCCTGCAGCCCAGCTTGGTTGGGCTGGGAGCAGGTTTGCTTCTTACTTCCTCCTCTCAGATCTGAGGACACTGAGCTCTGGAGAGTGGTTTAAGGCTGCTGCTCTTTCTCCTGTGGCTGACCCTTGGCTCTCTGCAGTTGCCCAAGGCAAGTGCTGGCTTCTCTGGTCCCCCCAGGCCTGTGTAAGACATCTTATGAAATCTTCTCCTGAGCAGTAAATCCACACATGCTGTGCCTGTCCCTGCCCAGGTACCACAGAATCACCAAGCTTGGAAGAGACCTCAAAGATCACCAAGTCCAGCCTGGCACCACAGACCTCATAATAAACCATGGCACCAAGTGCCACATCCAATCCCCTCTTGAACACCTCCAGGGATGGGGACTCACCACCTCCCTGGGCAGCACATCCCAATGGCTAACAACTCTCTCTGGGAAGAACTTTCTCCTCACCTCCAGCCTAAACCTCCCCTGGCACAGCTTGAGACTGGGTAGAGAGTCCCCTGGCAATGAAGCTGTAGGCAGCATTTTGGTGACTGGGGCAAGTGTCCTCACCTAGAATCATGCAGTGGGTTGGGTTGGAAGGAACCCATCCAGCTCCAACCCCCTGCCATGGGCAGGGACACCTCCCACCAGCCCAGGCTGCTCAAGGCCTCTTCCAGCCTGGCCTTCAGCACTTCCAGGCTTGGAGCCTCCACAGCTCCTCTGGGCAACCTTTTCCAGTGCCTCACCACCCTCCTGGGCAAGAATTGCTACCTGATGGCCAAGCTCAATCCAGCTTCTTCCACTCTGAAGCCATCCCCTCTCATCCTCTCAGCCCATGGCTTTGACAAAAGTCCCTCCCCAGCTCTCCTGGAGCCCTCTTCACATACTGGAAGGCTGCACTAAGGTCTTCCCAGAGCCTTCTCCTCTCCAGAAGGAACAACCACAATTCTGCCTTCACAGGAGAGGGTTTTCAGCCCCCTCTGATCATCTCTGTGGTCTCCTCTGGACCTGCTCCAAGGATTCCATGACCTTGTTGTGTGGGGTGCTCCAGAGCTGGACCCAGCCCTGCAGGTGAGGTCTCAGCAGAGCAGAGGAGCAGAATCCCCTTCCTCCACCTGCTGCCCACTCTGCTTTGGAATTCTCCTGCAGCAGTGCCAATTTTTCTGGCCATACCAAGCAGAGGTTGCTCAGGGCTGAGCCAGGAGGCACAGTTTAGACTCACTTCCAAAGCACAACAAATTTCTGCTTGCTGAAGACCAAAGGCTGCATCACACAGTCCTAGATGTAAGCCTCTGGCATCACCTCTTCTAATTGATCTCTGTGCTCTCAGGGAGTGCAGCACAGAGCAGGCTTCTGCTAGGGCAGGCACAAGGCAGAGAAGAAAGGGCTGGAGAGTGATCAAAGGAAGCACTGTGCCTGGAGCAGGGATTGGACTCCAGGGAAGTGCTTCACAAGCCCAGCTCAGTGATTACTCCATGTGGCCCTTTGCATGTGCTCTGTGTAGAACCCTGCTGCCTTTTGGGGGGGAAATCTCAGACCCACACAATCATCTCTGCTGGAGCATCCCTCAGCATAGACTCCCAGAGTGCAGGCTGGAAGGGACCCCAGGGAGCACCTGCTCCAACCTCTGCAGCTCACAGCAGAGCTGAAAGGAGCTGGCCCAGCCCCCTGCCAAGCTGAGCCTTCCAACTGCCCCATGGAGGGGACTCCCCTGCTGCCCTTGGGAGATGATTCCACTCTCTGACTGCTCTCAGGGGCAAACATTTTCTCCTGCAGTCCCATGGGAATGTCCCCAGCAGTGCCTTGTCCCCATCCCCCCTTGTCTTTCCCATGGGGCTCCTTGGACACAGGGAGTCTCCATCCTCCTGGCAGCCTCCCTTTAGCTGCTGCTCCATGGTGATGAGGTCTGCCCTGAGCCTTCTCTTCTGCAGGCTGAGCACACTCAGCTCTCAGCCTTGCCTCACACAGCAGGGCTGCCAGGCCTCTCAGCACTCTCCTGGCCCTTCTCTGGACACTTTCCAGCCTGCCCACATCTATTCTGCACAGCAGGGACCAAACCTGCAGGCAGTGCTCCAGGTGTGTGCTGCCCAGCACTGAGCAGAGCGGGACAATGACTTTGTGATCTCTGCAGGTGATGCCCTTGCTGCTGCAGCTCAGCATCCTGTTGCACTCAAGCTGAGCCTTCAAACTCTCCCCTGGAGGGGACTCCACTGCTGCCCCTTCTGAAAACAGCAATCTGCTTTCTGTGTAAATAAAGTGATGCCTCCTGTGTCTCATGGGGAATGCTAATGGAAACTAGGGGATGGGGGTTGGGATTGTCCTGCACACACACACAAACCAACCCTGGCTGGCCCCAAGGAGCCTGTAATGCTGTCACATGCATCTGCATTTCAGGCATAGCTGTGCTTGTGGCAGCACATTCCACCACCAAATCCAGGCAAAAATGTTAAGGCCTCTGCCACTTGGGCAGGTGAACTTCTCCTCTCTGATGTGAGACCCACAGAAGGTTCAGCACCATGTGGACCTGCTTGGTTTCATGCAAACAGAAAGGTTGTGTGCAGGTGAAACTCACCAGGCCCTCCCCAGCTCTCCTGGAGCCCCTTCAGGTACTGGAAGGCTGCTCTAAGTTCTCCCCAGAGCCTGCTCTTCTCCAAGCTGAACAGCCCCAACTCTCTCAGCCTGTCCCCATAGGGGAGGTTCTGCAGCACTCTGATAGGATAGGCTAGGCTAGGCTAGAATAGAATACAATACAATAGAGTAGAATAGAATAGAATAGAATAGAATAGAATAGAATAGAATAGAATAGAATAGAATAGAATAGAATAGAATAGAATAGAATTAACCAGGTTGGAAGAGACCTTTGAGATCACCAAGTCCAACCTCTCACCCAGCACCATCTGATCAACTAAACCATGGCACCAAGGGCCTCATCCAGGCTCTTCCTAAACACTTCCAGGGATGGTGACTCCACCACCTCCCTGGGCAGCACATCCCAATGGCCAATCTCTCTTGCTGGGAAGAATTTCTTCCTCACCTCCATCCTAAACCTCCCCTGGCACAGCTTGAGACTGTGTCCTCTTGTTCTGGTGCTGGGTGCCTGGCAGAAGAGACCAACCCCCACCTGGCTCCAACCTCCCTTCAGGGAGTTGGAGAGAGCAAGAAGGTCTCCCCTGAGCCTCCTCTTCTCCAGGCTGGGCAACCCCAGCTGCCTCAGCCTCTCCTCATAGGGCTTGTGCTATCATCTTCATGGCCTCCTCTGGAGTCTCTCCAGCAGCTCCAGGTCCTTCTTGTGCTGGGGCCCCAGAGCTGGAGGCTTCCAGCCCCTCCAGATCCTTCCTGGCACAGAGGCTCCAGCACTGGACCCAGAGCTGCAGCTGTGGTCTCACCATGTGGCTCTACTTAGCTGCTCCCTGCAGCTCCTGCTGCAAGCTGTGTGTCAATACCCCTGCTGCCTGAGTGCAGCCTTAAGGGAAGGTTTGAGCATGACTTGAAGGTTTCCACTCCAGGTTTCTCCCAGGAGCTGTGATGGCTTTCCTGACTAATGAGATGCTTCCTTCCAACAGTCCAAGCAGTGTGAGCAGCTGAAGAGTTCAGACCAAGGCTTCACAGATGAAAAGCCTGCTTCCAGAAATAAACCCTCTGATATCTGGGTAGCATCTGCCTCTCAAGATGGTTTTCAGGCTTTTTTCCTGCCTCATGCCATGTGCTGTATTTCATATGGCTGCTTGGCAAAGCCTCTTGCCATGCCTGTGTGTGCAAGCCTCAGAGGAGTGTGTTGTAAAGAAGAGAGCAGCATGGGCCAGGCTAAACTCCCAGAGGAGAAGGGGATCTGCCAGAGAGCAGCCCCATGGAGAGGGACATGGGAGTGCTGGTGGCTAACAAGTTCTGCATGGGACAGCAATGTGCCCTGGGGGCCAAGAAGGCCAATGGGGTCCTGGGGTGCAGCAGAGGAGTGTGGCCAGCAGAGCCAGGGAGGTTCTCCTCCCCCTCTGCTCTGCCCTGCTGAGACCTCACCTTGATTACTGTGTTCAGGTCTGGGCTCCCCAGTTCAGGAGGGACAGGGATCTGCTGCAGAGAGTCCAGTGGAGAGCTGCAAGGATGCTGAAGGGACTGCAGCACTGCCTGGGGAGGAGAGGCTGAGAGCCCTGGGGCTGATTAGTCTGGAGAGAAGATTGAGAGGGGATTCAGTAAATGTCTATCAATAGCTGAGGGCTGGGGGTCAGGAGGGAGGGGACAGGGACAGACTCTGCTCAGTTGTGCCCTGGGATAGGACAAGGAGCAATGGATGGAAGCTGCAGCACAGGAGGTTCCAGCTCAACATGAGGAGGAACTTCTGCACTGTGAGGGTCCCAGAGCCCTGGAGCAGGCTGCCCAGAGAGGTTGTGGAGTCTCCTGCTCTGGAGCCTTTCCAGCCCTGTCTGGATGTGTTCCTGTGTGACCTGTGCTGGATTCTGTGTCCTGCTCTGTCAGGGGGCTTGGACTGGATGATCTCCTGAGGTCCTTTCCAACCCCTGACATCCTGTGAGCCTGGGATTTTGGAGATTGATAAGTAAAACATTTTGCTTGGATTTCCTAATCACCACCCAATAGGATGGAGCCACACACTGCTAGGCTACCAGGCAGTGATCCTTCCTTAGGCCCTAAAGTTGTACTCCCACCTACAAGCCTATCATTCCCTGACACCCTCAAAAGTCCCTCCCCAGCTTTCTTGGAGCCCTCTTCAGATACTGGGCAGACAAAAGATGATCTCCTTGGAGCCTTCTCCTCTCCAGCCTGTACAACCCCAACTCTCTCAGGCTGTCTCCAGAGCAGAGCAGCTCCAGCCCTCTGCTCCTCCTCCTGGCCCTTCTCTGGACACCTTCCAGCCCCTCCAGATCCTTCCTGGCACAGAGGCTCCAGAACTGGACATAGCAAACATAAAATTGCCAGGGTTGGAAGGGACCTCAAGACTCAGCCAGTCCCAACCCCCTGCCAGGGGCAGGGACACCTCACACCACAGCAGGTTGCTCACAGCCACATCCAGCCTGGCTGCAGACACCTCCAGGCAGGAGGCTGCCACCACCTCCCTGGGCAACCTCATGGGGAAGAACTTCTTCCTAAGGTCTAATCTAAATCTCTCCACCTTGGCTCCACTCCCCCCAATCCTATCCCTCCCTGACACCCTCAGAAGTCCCTCCCCAGCTTTCTTGGAGCCCCCTGCAGATCCTGGAAGGCCACAATGAGGTCTCCTGGGAGCCTTCTCCTCTCCAGCCTGCACAACCCCAACTCTCTCAGGCTGTCTCCAGAGCAGAGCAGCTCCAGCCCTGCTCTCCCTGCTCTCAGGACAGGGAAAAGAAGAGGGACAAGAAATGCAGCTTTGAGTGCTGGAAGAGCAAACCTGACATCTCAGAGGGCCAAAAGCAAACCTCTGTAGCTGAGCAGAGGCCATTCCATATTTGCAGCGACAGGCTGAGCAGTAAGCCAGTGCAAAATGCTTGAGGTGCTAAAAATAAAGCACACCTCATGCCAAGAGTCCCAAATGGGAGCAAAAATGAAGCACAAATGTTGCTGACAAGCAATCTTTAAATAATCTCCTTTCAGATGGCATTATGCAGCAAGCTGCTTGACACCTGTGAGAAAGGCTCTGCTGCTGCTCAGCTGGGAGAAGAAAAACAACCCTGCTGAGGCATGGAGGTGGTGCTGCCCCAAGCACTTCAAACTGCATCCCTCCAAGGAGCTTGGATTGCTTGAAGCTGCAAGGCTCTGGGGGAGCACTGGCACCAAGGGGCTTTACTGAGGCTGATGTGCTTGACCCAGGATATCTCTGGCCTTGCTGGCTACTCATTTCTCACGGTAAGCTTGAAGGGACAAAGGCACAACCTCAGGAGCCCCAGGTCAGGGGAACCCCAGCAGCTGCTGAATACTGAACAGAGGGTTGGAGAGATGGCCATGGGTATAGCACCACAGAGTGCTTTGGGTTGGAAGGGACCTCAAAACTCACCCAGTCCCAACCCCCTGCCATGGGCAGGGACACCTCCCACCAGCCCAGCTTGCTCAAGGCCTCATCCAGCCTGGCCTTGAACACCTCCAGGTAGAGGTCATTCACAGCCTCCCTGGGCAGCCTGTGCCAGAGTCTCACCACCCCCACTCTAGAGAATTTCTTCTCCTCTCCAGTCTCAATCTCCCCCCTTCCAGCTCAAAGCCATTGTTCCTCACCCTGTCACTCCCAGCCCTTGTCACAAGTCCCTCCCCAGCTCTCCTGGAGCTCTTCAGGTCCTGGAAGGCTGCTCTGAGGTCTCCCCAGAGCCTTCTCTTCTCCAGGCTGAACAGCCCCAACTCTCCCAGCCTGTCCTCACAGGGGAGGTTCTGCAGCCTCTGATCATCTTTGTGGCCTCCTCTGGAGCCTCTCCAGCAGCTCCAGGTCCCTCTTGTGCTGGGGGCCCCAGAGCTGGAGGCAGTGCTGCAGGTGGGGGCTGAGCAGAGCAGAGCAGAGGGGCAGAATCCCCTCCCTGTGCTGCTGCTCTCCCTGCTCTGGCTGCAGCTCAGCACTCAGCTGGCTCTGGGCTGCCAGGGACCAGTGCTGGCTCCTGGGGAGTTTGTCACCAACTGACACCCCCAAGGCCTTCTCCTCCAGGCTGCTCTGGAGCCACTCCTTGCCCAGCCTGTGCTTGGGATTGCCCTGACCCTGACAAGTGCAGGGCTTTGAACTTAGCCTTGTTGCCCTTCATGAAGTTGGCATGGGCTCACATCTTGAGCTTGTCCAAGTCCCTCTGGAGGCCATCCCTTCCCTCCACTGTGTCAACCTGACCACAAACCCTTTACAAATGCTTGTGGGCTGTGAAATGGCTTCATGCACAGAGGAAAAAATGCAGAGAAACTGGAGGGACCCTTCCAAAGCAGAGCAGCAGGTTTGGAATGTGTGGTCTGGCTCAGGTGAATGGGTTGGGGTTTACTCTAAGGTGTGAAAGGGCCCTAATCAACCTGAGAGGAGGCTGCAGTGAGGTGGGGGTTGGGCTCTGCTCCCTAGTCTTAGGTGATAGGAGAGGCAATGGCCTGAAATTGTGCCAGGGGAGGCTTAGGTTGGAGATGAGGATAAATGTCTTGGCTGCAAGAGTGGTCAGGGTTTGGCAGAGGCTGCCCAGGGAGGTGGTGGAGTCCCCATCCCTGGAGGTGTTCCAGAGAGCTGTGGCCATGGTGGTACCTGGGGCCATGGTGGGGTTGGGTTGATGTTGGACTGGATGATCTCAGAGGGCTTCTCCAACTCAAATCTCTAAGATCCCCTGAGGCAGAGCCATTGGTACAGATGGTTCAGACCTCATGACTAGACCATGGCACCAAGTGCCACATCCAATCCCCTCTGGAACACCTCCAGGGATGGGGACTCCACCACCTCCCTGGGCAGCACATCCCAATGATGAATGACTCTCTCTGGGAAGAACTTTCTCCTCACCTCCAGCCTGAACGTCCCCTGGCACAGCTTGAGACTGTGTCCTCTTGTTCTGGTGCTGGGTGCCTGGGAGAGGAGACCAACCCCCACCTGGCTACAACCTTCCTTCAGGGAGTTGGAGAGAGCAAGAAGGTCTTCCCTGAGCCTCCTCTTCTCCAGGCTAAGCAACCCCAGCTCCCTCAGCCTCTCCTCCCAGGGCTGTGCTCCAGACCCCTCCCCAGCTTTCTTGCCCTTCTCTGGACACCTTCAAGTCTCTCAATGTCCTTCTTAAACTGAGGAGCCCAGAACTGGACACAGGACTCAAGGTGTGGCCTAACCAATGCAGAGTCCAGGGGCACAAGGACTTCCCTGCTCCTGCTGGCCACACTCTTCCTGATGCAGGAACTTAAGGACATTTGGAGGAGGATTTGTCTGTTGTGGTCTAGGTGACCACGTTCTGACTGCTGGGCTGGAGCTGGTGGATTTCTGGCAAGCCCTGGGGACTTTTCTGTACCTCCCCTGCTCCCTGGCAGTGCAGAGCAGGTGTCTCCACAACCTGAGCTCGGTAGGAACCCACTCCCCTGCCAGCACAAGGCTGGCTCCTAACACATCCAAGTGGGATGATGATTTGCTGTGGCAGTTATGCCAATGGATGGTGAGGGAGCAGGGCAGCGTGAGGCTGCTGCCTGGGCAGAGCAGCTGTTAGTGTTTAAGACTTGTGTGCTCCTTTGTTTTCCCAGGGACTGGCTGCATATGTTTGGCCATGTGCACCATCTGGGGACCCAAACAAAAACCCAACACAAAAATAGAGACCATAAAAAAGAAGGACCTAAACTGAAAAAGCTCTGACATTTAGCATCCTTTCTACAGCAAAACAATTAAGGATCCTGAGCCTGAGCTGAAATAACTCTGTGTGACTGCAGAGGAATTCATCCCCTCACAGACTGGCTCATCAGAGCCATGGAGTGGATGAAAATAAACAGCAGCCAACACAGTCAGGATATGGGGAAGCAGGTGGAAGTGCTCTTCCTTGCTCTGTCTCACCTTTCACTTGCCCTGTTCAAGTTTTCAAGAGCTTCACTCAGCCATTCCTGTCATTTCTCCCTGCAGAGCAGAGGGGAGTCTGGAGGGGTGGCCACTGCCAACCCCAGGTAGCTCAATAAAGCTAAGTGCAACTCCCTGCACCTGAGTGGGGGCAGTTCCAAGCACTGAGTGGAGCATGGACAGAGAGCAGTGCTGAGGAGAAGGACTTGGGGGTGCTGGGTGATGAGGAGCTCAACATGAGCTGGCGCTGTGTGCTTGCAGCCTAGAGCCAGCCACGTCCTGGGCTGGTCCTCAGCAGTGTGGGCAGCAGGTGGAGGGAGGGGATTCTGCCCTCTGCTCTGCTGAGGCTCCACCTGGAGTGATGGCTCCAGTTCTGGGGCCCCCAGCACAAGAAGAACATGGAGGTGCTAGAGAGGGTCCAGAGGAGGCCACGAAGATGATCAGAGGGCTGGAGAACCTCCCCTGTGGGGACAGGCTGAGGGAGTTGGGGCTGTTCAGCCTGGAGAAGAGAAGGCTCTGGGGAGACCTTAGAGCAACCTTCCAGTACCTGAAGGGTCCAGGAGAGCTGAGGAGGGACAAGGGCTTGTAGTGACAGGACAAGGGGCAATGGCTTTGAGCTGGAGGAGGGGAGATTGAGACTGGAGGTTAGGGTGGTGAGACACTGGCACAGACTGCCCAGTGAGGTTGTGGATGCCCCCTAACTGGTGGTGCTCCAGGCCAGGCTGGATGAGGCCTTGAGCAAGCTGGGCTGGTGGGAGGTGTCCCTGCCCATGGCAGGGGTTAGGACTGGATGAGCTTTGTGATCCTTTCCAACCCAGGCCTTCCAGTACCTGCAGGGGGCTACAGGAGGGACTTTTGGCAAAGGCATGGAGTGACAGGACAAGGGGTAACAGCTTCCAACTGGAATAAGCTGGATCTAGACTGGCCATGAGGAAGCAATTCTTGTCCATGAGGGTGCTGAGGCACTGGAGCAGGCTGCCCAGAGAAGCTGTGGAGGCTCCCAGCCTGCAAGTGCTGAAAGCCAGCTAGGACAGGGCTGGGCAAGCTGCTGTGGTAGGAGGTGTCCCTGCCCAGGCCAGAGGGTTGCAATTGGATGAGCTTTATGATCCTTGGTGGCCAAGAAGGCCAAGGGCATCCTGGCCTGCAGCAGGAAGAGTGTGGCCAGCAGGAGCAGGGAGGGCATTCTGCCCTGTGCTCAGCACTGCTGAGGCCACACCGTGAGTCCTGTGTCCAGTTCTGGGCTCCTCAGGTTAGGAAAGATGTTGAGGTGCTGGAAGGTGTCCAGAGAAGGGCAAGAAAGCTGGGGAGGGGTCTGGAGCACAGCCCTGTGAGGAGAGGCTGAGGGAGCTGGGGTTGCTTAGCCTGCAGAAGAGGAGGCTCAGGGGAGACCTTCTTGCTCTCTCCAACTCCCTGAAGGGAGGTTGTAGCCAGGTGGGGGTTGGTCTCTTCTCCCAGGCACCCAGCACCAGAACAAGAGGACACAGTCTCAAGCTGTGCCAGGGGAGGTTTAGGCTCGAGGGGAGGAGAAAGTTCTTCACCGAGAGGTCATTGGGATGTGCTGCCCAGGGAGGTGGTGGAGTCCCCATCCCTGGAGGTGTTCCAGAGGGGATTGGATGTGGCACTTGGTGCCATGGTCTAGTCATGAGGTCTGTGGTGACAGGTTGGACTCGATGATCCTCGAGGTCTCTTCCCACCTTGGCTATACCGTGTGATACTGTGATCCTTTCCACCCCAAACCATCCTAGGATCCCATCTGTTAGGTCTCTGTACAGAAAAGGCTTCCTGCAATACCCAGGCAGGGGTAACTGAACCTTGTGAGGGGAAGGAGGATTCTGGAGGAAAGGCTGCTGCCAGCAACACTGATTAGGGGTGATTAGGGGTGATTAGGGGTGATTGTGCAATTACTGCAGCCGCCTTTAATCAGAGGAGAGTCAGCTCCAGTATCCTTGGGATGCTTTGGATGAAGACACTCAATGATCCTGTTCTGTTTTACCGGGATGTGTTTGCATACTCCTTGTCTATTGACAGCCAAGCCATTTCCACGCTCATTCCATGTGTCCTCAGGCAGGGTTTAGCCCTGGGGATGACAATGCAAAACGTGCAGAGGCAGCCCTGGAGCTGAGCTGGGCTTTGTAGGACTGCTGAGTGGCTGTGCTCTCTGCATGATGCCAACAGATGGAGAGCTCACCACTCATAAATACTCGAGTGATGTGACACAACAGGGAGGTGAAACTCAGAGGTGCAGTATTCAGTATCACTTAGGTTGGAAGAGACCTCAGAGATCACCGAGTCCAACCTGTCACCACAGACCTCATGACTGCAGTAGGGAGGACACCACTGCCCACTGCAGGCACTACCAACTGAGCCACATCTGCCTTCAGCACCAATCAATTGCTAATCGATCAATTGCTAATCAGCTTGAGGCACAAAGCCCAAGAAGTGCCTTTAGATACTTTCAAAGTGCATGGCCTCAGAAATGAGGTGACCTCATTGTGGCCTTCCAGGATCTGAAGGGGGCTCCAAGAAGGCTGGGGAAGGACTTCTCAGGATCTCAGGTAGTGATAGGACTGGGGGGAATGGAATGAAGCTGGAGGTGGGGAGATTGAGGCTGGAGGGGAGGAGGAAGTTCTTCCCCAGGAGAGTGGTGAAGCCCTGGAATGGGTTGTGCAGGGAGGTGGTTGGGGCCCTGTCCCTGGAGGTGTTTGAGCCCAGGCTGGATGAGGCTCTGGGCAGCCTGATGTAGTGTGGGGTGTCCCTGCCCATGGCAGGGGGGTTGGAACTGGCTGATCCTTGTGGTCCCTTCCAACCCTGACTGATACTGTGATACTATGAAATGCATTTATGAATGGAGCAGGCTTTGTTTGTTACCAAACAGAATCACAGAATGGTTTAGGCTGGAAAAGACCTTTAACATCATTGAGTCCAACCATCAACCCAGCCCTGCCAAGGCTGGTGCTACACCACGTCCCTCAGCACCCATCTCTGCATCTTTGCAATACCTCCAGGGTACACAACTCACCAGGGTGGTTTAAAGCTCCAGGGTGTTCAACCACCTCCTTGGGCAGCCTGGAACAGGCCTTGAGAACCCTTTCAGGGAAGATTTTTTTCTTCATTGTTAATGTCCAAACTAATCCTCCCCTGGCACAACCTGAGGCCATTTCTTCCATCCTGTCACTTGCTACAACAGACCAACATCCTCTTGGCTGCAACCAAGATGATCCTCGAGGTCCTTTCCAACCTAATTTATACTGTGATACTGTGATATTGTGAACCTCCTCAGGGAGCTGCAGAGAGCAATGAGGTCTCCCTCAGCCTCCTCTTCTCCACACTCAACATCCCCAGCTCCCTCAGCTGCTCCTCCCCAGCCCTCTTCTCCAGACCCTTCCCCGGCTTGGTTGCCCTTCTCTGGACCTGCTCCAGCCTCTCAATGTCCTTCTTGGGGTGAGGAGCCCAAAACTGAACCCAGCACTCAAGGTGTGGCCTCCCCAGTGCAGAGTACAGGGGAAGACTCACTTCCCCATTCCTGCTGGCCTCACTGTTGTTGACCCAGGCAAGGATGCTGGTGGCTTGCTTGGCCACCTGGGTATAGCCTGGCTCATGTTCAGCTGGCTGCCAACCAGCACTCCCAGGTCTTTCTCTGCTGGGCAGCTTTCCAGCCACTCTGCCCCAAACCTGGAGTGTTGCAAGGGTAAATATAATCAAAAAGGGAAGACAGTCCTAGCTGTGCCCTCACCAGCTGCTCTTGGCAGTGCCCAGCACAGATAAGATGGCTGTACCCTGGACTCTAACAGCCCTGCATAACCCATAGTGGGGCCACACCTGATTTTGAAGCAGTCAAAGGAATTGAACCAGGGGAGGGTTGGGTTGGAGATTAGGACAAATGTCTTTGCTGCAAGAGTGGTCTGGGATTGGAACAGGCAGCACCAGATTTAAACTGGCCATTAGAAGAAACTTCTTGACTGAAAGGGAACTGCCCAGGGAGGTGCCTGAATCCCCATCCCTGGAGGTGTTGAAGGAGGCAGAGATGTTTAGCACCAGACTTGGTGCAGTTAGAGGGTGGTTGGAGTCAATGATCTTAAAGGGCTTTTCAGGCCTAAATGATTCTAGGATTATATGAATTGGAGAACTGCAGGAGAGCTGGAGAGGGACTTTTGACAAAGGCCTGGAGGGAAAGGATGAGAGGCAATGGCTTCAGACTGCACTGAGATGAGCCACCAGGAAGCAATTCTTCCCCATGAGGGTGGTGAGGCACTGGAAGAGGTTGCCCAGAGAAGTTGTTGGGGCTCCAAGCCTGAAGATGCTTCAAAGAGGCAGAGATGTGGTGCTGAGGGCCATGGTTTAGCCCCAGCCTTGGCAGGGTTAGAGAAGAGACTCAATGTTCTTATTGATCTTTTGCTCCCAAAATGATTCTGTGCTTCTGAGAGAGAGTCCTCATGCAGAGAGTGGGGAGCTGCTCACAGTCTCCATCTCTTTGTAGTGTTATTTCCTCCCCTTGTGCTCAGGGAGACTCTCATGCTGTCAAAGCATTGGGGCAAATGATTGGAAGCAGTCCTGTCCTGGCAGTCTTCAGACACTCCTTTAGTGAGGAAAAGACTTCCTGTAGTTTTCTCATCCTTCCTGTGTCCAGTTCTGGGCTCCTCAGGTTAGGAAAGAGGTTGAGCTGCTGGAAGGTGTCCAGAGAAAGGCAACAAAGCTGGGGAGGGGTCTGGAGCACAGCCCTGTGAGGAGAGGCTGAGGGAGCTGGGGTTGCTTAGCCTGGAGAAGAGGAGGCTCAGGGGAGACCTTCTTGCTCTCTGCAACTCCCTGAAGGGAGGTTGTAGCCAGGTGGGGGTTGGTCTCTTCTGCCAGGCAAGCAGCACCAGAACAAGAGGACACAGTCTCAAGCTGTGCCAGGGGAAGATTAGGCTGGAGGTGAGGAGAAAGTTTTTCCCAGCAAGAGAGATTGGCCCTTGGGATGTGCTGCCCAGGGAGGTGGTGGAGTCACTGTTGCTGGAGGTGTTCAAGAGGAGACTGGATGTGGCACATGGTGTCATGGTTTAGTAGTCAAGAGGTCATAGGTGAGAGGTTGGACTTGATGATCTTTGAGGTCTTTTCCAACCTTCTTGGTTGTATGATTTTATGATTCTATGACTCTATGACTCAGCTGCTTCTCTCTCTATGACTTGTCCTTTCACTTGGGAGAGGCTGCCTACGTAGGTGGTAGAGTCCACATCCCTGGAGGTGCTCAAGAAATGTGTGGCCATGGCACTCTGGGACACGGTTTAGTGACTATGATGGTGTTGGGTTAATGATTAGACTCAATCTTAGTATCATAGTATCAGTCAGGATTGGAAGGGACCACATCTAGTTCCAACCCCCCTGCCATGGGCAGGGACACCCCACACTAGATCAGCCTGGCCACAGCCTCAGCCAGCCTGGCCTTAAACACCTCCAGGGACAGGGCCCCAACCACCTCCCTGCACAACCCATTCCAGGCCTTCACCACTCTCCTGGGGAAGAACTTCCTCCTCCCCTCCAGCCTCAATCTCCCCACCTCCAGCTTCATTCCATTCCCCCTAGTCCTAGCACTCCCTGAGATCCTGCTCTGCTAGCTGCTAGTCCTATCACTAACTGGACTCAATCTTAAAGGTCTCTGCCAACCCAAACAATTCTGTGATTCCATTAATTCAAATGAAGAGGCACAGATTCTACAGGCTTGTCTCTGAGAATGACAAAGTGTGGGAGGTGTCTCTATGACTTTCTCTAGTCATTAACTGGTACTCCCAACCCTTTCTACACACATGCACTCACACAGTCTGCAACTCAAAAGTAAAGCAATCAATTCCATTCTGAAAGATTTTACTTCTCCTTGCTCAAATCAGGAGGGACTTGAAGTGAATTGCTGAGGATCAAATAGTCTAAATCCACCACTGCTGGAATTTCATCTCCATCTTCAAGCAGTGTAAATTGTACCAGGCTTATTGGGGGCTTCCAGGACAGAGGAATAAGATAGGCAAAAAGAAACTCAGCAAAATCAGATTTAGGGCACTCTGAGACAGAAGCAGGGGATTAGATTGCCTCACCCAGACACAGTGGAGAAGGGCTCTGAGGCAAGCAGGGCCTGATTTAGAGAGTATGAAAATGATATCAAAATATCACCATAGGCCTCTTCTGGTTTTGAACTGGTTTCCTCTCTGATGCTTCAGATAATGCCCTTCTCTGTAACCATTTATGCCCTGCTACCTCAGCTTTTGCCATTCTCTCAGAGAGTTTGGAGCAGGGTTAAATTCCAGTTAGACTTACAGAGGACAAACACTAATGAAACCCAAGTTTTGCCTCAAGGGCAATGACTTGCAGGACAGGACTTCTCCCTGTCAGACAGGGCAGAAACTTGGAAAGCTTGTCAAAGAGAAGAGCAATTGAGTGTTTGAAGGTAGGATAGGATAGGATAGGATAGGATAGGATAGGATAGGATAGGATAGGATAGGATGGGATAGGATAGGATAGGATGGGATAAGATGGGATAGGATAGGGTAGGGTAGGGTAGGATAGGATAGGATAGGATAGGATAAGATGGGATAGGATAGGGTAGGGTAGGATAGGATAGGGTAGGGTAGGATAGGGTAGGATAGGATAGGATGGAATGGAATGGAATGGAATGGAATGGAATAGAATAGAATAGAATAGAATAGAATAGAATAGAATAGAATAGAATAGAATAGAATAGAATAGAATAGAATAGAATAGAATTAACCAGGTTGGAAGAGACCTTGGAGATCATCAAGTCCAACCTATCACCCAACACCATCTAATCAACTCAACCATAGCACCAAGTGCCTCATCCAGGCTCTTCCTAAACACCTCCAGGGATGGGGACTCCACCCCCTCCCTGGGCAGCACAAGCAGCGCACAAGCAGCGGCCAGAGCCTTCCTCACAGCCCTCTGCATGCTCCCAGGGGCAACTGCAGGCTGAGGAAGGAGCAGCAGTTATCATAGTATCATAGTATCATAGTATCAGTCAGGGTTGGAAGGGACCACAAGATCAGCCAGTTCCAACCCCCCTGCCATGGACAGGGACACCCCACACTACATCAGCCTGCCCAGAGCCTCAGCCAGCCTGGCCTTAAACACCTCCAGGGACGGGGCCTCAACCACCTCCCTGGACAACCCATTCCAGGGCTTCACCACTCTCATGGGGAAGAACTTCCTCCTCCCCTCCAGCCTCAATCTCCCCACCTCCAGCTTCATTCCATTCCCCCTAGTGCTAGCACTGCCTGAGATCCTGAGCAGTCCCTCCCCAGCCTTCTTGGAGCCCCCTTCAGATTCTGCAAGGCCACAATGAGGTCACCTGGGAGCCTTCTCTTCTGCAGCCTGAACAGCCCCAACTCCTTCAGTCTGTCCTCACAGGAGAGCAGCTCCAGCCCTCTGCTCATCCTCCTGGCCCTGCTCTGGACACCTTCCAGCACCTCCAGATCCCTCTTGGCATAGGGGCTCCAGAACTGGAGGCAGGACTCCAGCTGGGGTCTCCCCAGAGCTGAGCAGAGGGGGAGAATCACCTCCCTTGCCCTGCTGGCCACACTTCTCCTGCTGCAGCCCAGGATCTGATTGGCTTTGTGGGCTGCAAGTGCACACTGAGAGCTCCTGGGGAGCTTCTCCTCCCCCAGCACCCCCAAGGCTCTCTCCTCAGGGCTGCTTTCCAGCCAGTCCCTGCCCAGCCTGCATTTGTGCCTGGGATTGCCTCCACCCAGCTGCAGGACCCTGCCCTTGGTCTTGTTGAACTTCTTACTGAATTTCTTCAGTACAAGGGTGGTGAAACTGTGGAAGAGGTTGCCCAGAGAGATTGTGGATGCCCCGTGCCTGAAAGTTTCAAGGCCAGGTTGGATACGGCAACCAAGTCTAGTTGAGAGGCATCCCTGCCCTTGCAGGGAGGTTGTAGTAGATGACCTCTGAGGTCCCTTCCAAGAAGAAGCTGTTCTGTGATCCCATGTTTCTCCAGCTGAGCAGCTGGAATGCAGTTCAATTCAGCCACATAGTTTCCCCTGTAGATTTACAGCTGTGTTTCTGGAGAGTTGATTGAGCTATTCATGCCTTCAATTTCAAAATTAATTAGGAGAAGCTTCTTCCCTGAAAGGGTTCTCAAAGCCTGGCACAGGCTGCCTGGGGAGGTGGTTGAATCCCCATCCCTGGAGGTGTTTCAAAGTGGCAGTGATGTGGTGCTGAGGGACAGGGTTTAGCAGCAGCCTTGGTAGAGTTAGAGAATGGTTGGACTGGATGATCTTAAAGGTCTTTTCCAACCAAAATGATTGTACAGGCCATAGGATCATAGAATCAATAAGGTTGGAAGAGACCTTAAAGGTCATCCAGTCCAACCTGTCACTCATGGCCTCATGACTACTAAACCATGGCTCCAAGTGCCACATCCAATCCCCTCTTGAACACCTCCAGGGATGGGGACTCCACCACCTCCCTGGGCAGCACATTCCAACAGCTAACAACTCTAGTTCTATAGCTATGAAATAATTTGTACAGAAATCAGAGGTGACCTAATTGTGGCCTTCCAGGATCTGAAGGGGGCTCCAAGAAGGCTGGGGAGGGACTGCTCAGGATCTCAGGCAGTGCTAGCACTAGGGGGAATGGAATGAAGCTGGAGGTGGGGAGATTCAGGCTGGAGGGGAGGAGGAAGTTCTTCCCCAGGAGAGTGGTGAAGCCCTGAATGGGTTGTGCAGGGAGGTGGTTGGGGCCCTGTCCCTGGAGGTGTTTAAGGCCAGGCTGGATGAGGCTGTGGCCAGGCTGATCTAGTGTGGGGTGTCCCTGGCCATGGCAGGGGGATTGGAACTAGATGATCCTTGTGGTCCCTTCCAACCCTGACTGATACTATGATACTATGATCAGTGCCAGTACTGAGCAAGGACTGCAGCCACTGGGTGCTAGGAAGATGATCTCAGGATTCTAGCTGCTGTGCATGGGGCCAAAAAGCTGCCAAGGGCACACAGCCCTGTTACACTAATACTCAGACACAGGGGCTAGGAAATAGGAGCCCAGCTCTCAAGAAACGGAGCAGGTGTCTCCCAGGGGAGTTGGCTTTTTGCTGCTCCTCAGAAATGGTGCTTGAAGGTAGGAGTTAGTCTTCTCTGTGCCTCATTCTCAGGGAATCCACAAGAAGTTTCATTGCTTCTTGATCAAATCCACTACACATGACTAAGGGAAAGGACCTCACAAACCACTCAAGCAGGATTCCCTACCCACCTGGGAGACAACTCCACAGAAATAAGGGTTTTCATCTAGAAGAAAGTGTCTTGCACGTGCATGAAACACAGAACCAAGGTGATGACACTGCAACCTGCCACTTCCTTTTAGCCAGGCTGCTTTAGTTCTCTCACAGGTGATAGAACAAGAGGGCATGGCCTCAAGCTGTGACTGGGTTGGTTTAGTACTGGACAGCAGGAAGAAGTTTTCCTGAGCAAGAGGTGGTCAGGCATTGGAATGTGCTGCCCAGGGAGGTGGTGGAGTGTTTCAAGGTGGTTTGGGATGTGGTGCTTGGGGCTATGGTTTAGGGGCGACCCTTGTAGAGCAGGGTTGGCCTTGGTGATCCTGAGGGGCTTTTCCAACCTGCATGTTTCTGTGACTTCTGTGCATTTCTGGAGTCCACATGTCACTCACAGGGCAGAACATGTCATTTCCTCATTCATGCTGTGCTGACTTCCTGCAAGCCCTTGAGGCTGTGTGGAGCATGCTGGTTTGGAGGTGTGCGTTGCAACAGAAGGCACTGCTCTCTTTAAACACCCCTCTGAGTGCCCAGCTCTGCTCAGCAAGAGTAAGACAGAGGGGATGGGGCCAGCCAAAGGGCCTGACACCTGAGAGATTTCAGAAGCTTCCCAGCATCAGGCAACCCTTGCCTTGTTGTGCTGAGAGGAGTTTTTCCCAAGAGAGAGTATTTCCCAAGGCGGTGGTGGTGATTGCCATCACATCCACAGAAGTATTGCTACTTGACTCACAGGAAGAGAGACGTTTTTTCTTGACAGGGATGAGGTGTTGCTACTAAAAGAAGAGTGTGGCCCCGTTCTTTTGTGTGCTAGCAAGGCCAGGGGAAGGGAAGTCTGATCCTTTTATGAGAGCAGCTGTAGCACCAGGCTAGCTGACAGGAAGCAAACCCAGGTTGTAATTAATAGCTCTCATTTTCACCTCAATTTAAGCACAACAAAGAAAGCCTCTTCTGGGAAAGAAGGCTGAAAACAGTGTGGGTTTATTTTCAGTGTCCAGGTACCTGATCACTTTGGGTTGGAAAGGATGGGTTGGAAAGGATCAGCCAGTTCCAATCCCTCTGCCATGGGCAGGGACACCTCACACCACAGCAGGTTGCTCACAGCCACATCCAGCCTGGCTGCAAACACCTCCAGGCAGGAGGCTGCCACCACCTCCCTGGGCAACCTGTGCCAGGCTCTCACCACCCTCCTGGGCAACAACTTCTTCCTCACAGCCAATCTCAATCTCCCCATTCCTAGTTTTGCTCCATCCCCCCCAGTCCTATCCCTCCCTGACACCCTCAAAAGTCCCTCCCCAGCTTTCTTGAAGCCCCCTGCAGATCCTGGAAGGCCACAATGAGGTCTCCTGGGAGCCTTCTCTTCTCCAGCCTGCACAACCCCAACTCTCTCAGGCTGTCCTCACAGCAGAGCAGCTCCAGCCCTCTGCTCCTCCTCCTGGCCCTTCTCTGGACACCTTCCAGCCCCTCCAGATCCTTCCTACCACAGAGGCTCCAGAACTGGACGCAGTAATTAGAACACAGGAGACTACACATAAACATGAAGAGAGAGTTCTTCACTTTGAGGGTGGCAGGCTGCCCAGAGAGGCTGTGGAGTCTCCACCTCTGGAAGCATCCTGAACCCGTTTGGACCTGTTCCTCTGTGATTTACTCTGGGTGATTCTGCTCTCGCAGGTGCTTGGACTCCACGACCTCCAGAGGTCCCTTCCAACCCTCACCATGCTGCCACTCTGCGAAGGGCTGCTGCGGGGGAACGCACCCAGAGCCCCCACCCAACCGAGCACCGACCCCGTTCACCCGCGCCCCGTCGCCGCCGTCCCCCTGCACGCCTGCGCGGCCCCCTCGGCGCCTGCGCGCTGCGGGCCGAGCCGAGCCGAGCGCCGCCGCTGTTGGAGGCTCTGCGGGCGCGGGGAGGCTGCTGCGGCGCCGCAGCGCGGGCGGGAGGGAGGAGTGCGGCCCGGCGGCGGGCATCGCGCATCGCGTTCGCGTCCCCGCGGGCACCCGCACCCCCCAGCTCCTCGGCTCCGGGCACGCTGAGGCAGCGCCGAGCCGCCTGGGCGCGGGGCGTCGGGCGGGTGGGTAGGGGAGTAGGTAGGGAAGAGCTGTCTGGGTCCTGCTGCCGCCTGCCGTCATGGCCGGCTCGGAGCAGCCGCCGCCGCGGCGAGAGGACGGCGAAGCGCCGCTGCCCATCGAGGACGCGGAGCTGGCGCTGGCCGGCATTAACATGCTGCTGAACAACGGCTTCCGCGAGTCCGACCAGCTCTTCAAGAAGTACCGGTAAGCTCCCGGGCGCCTTTCCCCGGCACGGCCCCGGGCGTCCCCCGGCAGCGGCCCTGCCTCCGCGCACCTGTCCCTGGCACCCACCTGCGCCGCGCCCCGGCCCCGCGCCGCGCCCCCTCCGCCCCCGGCCAGCGCACGGCGGGGCGGTGGGGCGCGCAGGGCCCCCAGCTGCGGGCAGCTTCACCCTGCCCAGCTGTCTGGAGCGAGGAGGCTCGGTGCCCGCGGTTGCCGCCTCTGTCAGCGCTGCCGTGGGGAAGGGACAGGGGCGATTCGCTCCGTGGGGCCTGGGGATGCGCTTGGCGGGGGCGGCGGGGGCCGGGGTGGGTCGGTGGTGCTGTGGAAGGTGCCTGCCGCCCTGCTGAAGGGGCGGGCGAGGGCCGGGGCGGCGGGGCCCCCGCTAGCGCTGGCCGCGTTTCGCTAAGGCTGAGCGTGCGCCCGGGGATTGGCTCCGGTGCTCCTCTCTGAGCTGCTGCCGGCTTCAGCCTGCAAACGGCTACCGACAAAAGGCTCTGGAATGCTGCTGTGGTTATCTGCGGGCTGCAAGATGCCGTTCGTAATCCCTGCATACAGCAGGGCTAGGTGTGAACGTTAAGCAGTCATGGCATTAACACAGCTGTGCCAAGCAGGCTGGGAGCAGAAGAAAGGATTGCCCGTACCTGCCCTTGTTTTTTTCCCTGAGGACTGATGTCTTCCAGCCCAGCTCGATCTGTTGTAATCCTGCATCTGTTCTAAATAATTAATAGCACTCTACTGCTGCTGGCTGGTTAAAAAAAGACTTTAAGTAGCACTCTGTAGTGATGGTTTATTGAGGTACTTAAATCTTACTTACAAAAAGGGTGTTTGGAGGTAGGCTGTGGAGACACAAATTAAGAGAGTTCCCCTCAAGAATAATAATAATAACTAAAAGGTGCCTGCCACAGCCTAATGTTAAACGTGTTTAAACGTGTGCTTAATGTTGGGGGTGTCATAGAATCACAGAATCAATAAGGTTGGAAAAGGCCTCAAAGATCATCAAGTCCAACCTGTCATAGTTTCATAGTTTCATTCTGGGTTGGAAGGGACCACACAGATCATCTAGTTCCAACCCCCCTGCCATGGGCAGGGACACCCCACACTAGATCAGGCTGGCCAGAGCCTCATCCAGCCTGGGCTCAAACACCCCCAGGGACGGGGCCTCGACCACCTCCCTGGACAACCCAGGGAGCCTCAGTTGATGTCAGTTGATGGCAAACTCCCGTGAACCAGCAATGGTCACTGGCAGCCCAGCAGGCAGCTGTGTGCTGGGTTCCATCCAAAGCAGGGAGAGCAGCAGCATAAAGAGGGGATTCTGCCCCTCTGCTCTGCTGAGACCCCACTTGCCTCCTGTTCTGGGGCCCCCAGTACAAGAAGGACCTGGAGCTGCTGGAAAGGGTCCAGAGGAGGCTGTGAATATGATCAGAGGGCTGCAGAACCTCCCCTGTGGAGACAGGCTGAGAGAGTTGGGGCTGTTCAGCCTGGGAAGAGAAGGCTCAGGGAGACCTCGGAGCAGCCTTCTAGTACCTGAAGGGGCTCCAGGAGAGCTGGGGAGGGACAAGGGCTTGTAGTGAGAGGACAGGCGGCAATGGCTTTGAGCTGGAAGAGGGGAGATTGAGACTGGAGGTTAGGGTGGTGACACATTGGCACAGGTTGCCCAGTGAAGTTGTGGATGCCCCCTAACTGGAGGTGTTCCAGGCCAGGCTGGATGGGGCCTTGAGCAAGCTGGGCTGGTGGGAGGTGTCCCTGCCCATGGATGATCTTTGAGGTCCCTTGTAACACAAACCATTCTGTGATTCAGTGTCACTCTGTCTTTAGTGTACACTGCCATGTTACAACAATAGGAATAGAGTAGACCAGACCAGGTTGGAAGCAGAAGAAACTAGACTATAGCAGGTGGCAGTGTCCTGATTCTGCGCTCCTCACGTGCATGATCTGCAGCACCCATTCACATGAAGTTAGCTTCTGCTTGATTCAGTTCCAGGTTTCTCAGGAGCCTGTTGGGTTGGTTGCTTTTTATGCTGTGTGTTGTTTTTGTGGTGCCACCGAAGGACCACTTGCTCCAGTGGTTTCTTCTCTGCTTGTATTGTGCCACTGCTTTCTCTCAGTGGAGTGAGCCTGGAATGAGTGTTGGACTTCTAAATGATTGATGCTCCTTAGATTGCATCGTGGTGCTAGGGAGTCAAATTGTGAAGACTCCTGTGTACAAAAGGCAGTTTAATCCTCCTGTGAAAGGGTGAGTAATGATCCCGTTCAAACTGCTCTCCTGGCCATCCAGAAGATTTATCACTTAAGGAATTCTTAAATGCAGAAGCTTAGCCTTCTGTTTTCTCCCCCCAGGTGTGGGCTTCTCTTTGAAGTTCAGTGCAGTGTTGGATCTTGGCCTGTAAAAGCTACCTGCAAGGAACGTGTCCAGAGAAGGGCAACGAGGCTGGGGAGGGGTCTGGAGCACAGCCCTGGGAGGAGAGGCTGAGGGAGCTGGGGTTGCTTAGCCTGGAGAAGAGG
This sequence comes from Melanerpes aurifrons, assembly GCA_011125475.1. Taxonomy (NCBI): domain Eukaryota; kingdom Metazoa; phylum Chordata; class Aves; order Piciformes; family Picidae; genus Melanerpes; species Melanerpes aurifrons. The sequence continues at coordinate 234,363 of WWNC01000125.1, read as the reverse complement.
AGGCTCAGGGGAGACCTTCCTGCTCTCTAAAACTCCCTGAAGGGAGGTTGTAGCCAGGTGGGGGTTGGTCTCTTCTCCCAGGCAAGCAGCAGCAGAACAAGAGGACACAGTCTCCAGCTGTGCCAGGGGAGGGTTAGGCTGGAGGTGAGGAGAAAGTTCTTCCCTGAGAGAGTTGTTGGCCATTGGGATGTGCTGCCCAGGGAGGTGGTGGAGTCCCCATCCCTGGAGGTGTTCCAGAGGGGATTGGATGTGGCACTTGGTGCCATGGTCTGGTCATGAGGTCTGTGGTGCCAGGTTAGACTCGATGACCTTTGAGGTCTCTTCCAACCTTGGTGATACTGTGAGTAAATAACAATTTCTTCATTGAATGGAGTGGGTTTATGATTTAGAAAGTGATAGCAGCTGTCTTAAGTCTTAAATTACCCTGAAAATCTTCAGCCCTGCCTGCCTCATGCCAAAATTTGTAGCAGGGTTCCTCTTGCTGTGAACTAGGAGACTTCTATTGACCTGCAGATTAGCTATGCCATGTCAAATGTAGAAGATAGAGCAGGGGATTTTCAGCTTCCTATACATTTGGGGTTTGGAGACAACAGGCAGTTGAGGTTCACCTTTTTTCCCCCCAATGGTTTGTGGTTCTGTGTTTGTCTGGGGTGCATTCTTCTGACAGGGTCTCAAGTAGTGCTGCTCTGTGTTTCTTTGCATACAGCCTGAAATGAGTATGCCTGTGTTGCTCTATTTGCAGCTTGCATTGGGCTGGAAGGGACCCTGCAAGGGCATCTTTCCAACCCCTTTGCACTCAGCAGGGACACCTCCAACTAGATCAGGCTGCCCAGGACCACAGCAGCTCTGATCTTGAATGCCTCCAGGGATGGGGCCTGGGCCCCAGCCTGTGTATTTCTGCACTTCCTCCTAATGTCCAACCTAAATCTCCCCTCCTCCAGTTGCAAACCATTGCCCTCTCTACAGGCCCTTCTAAACAGTCCCTCCCCAGCCTTTCTGCAGGTCCCCTTCAGATACTGAAATGCAGCTCTAAGGTGTCCCTGGAGCCTTCTCTTCTCCAGGCTGAGCAGCCCCATCTCTCTCTCTCAGGATGTCCACACAAGGGAGGTTCTCCAGCCCTCTGATCATCTTTGTGACCCCTTCTGAACCTGCTTCAGCAGGTCCATGTCTCTCTCATGCTTGGGAGCCCCAGAGCAGAACACAGCACTCCAGGTGAGGTCTCAGGAGAGCAGAGGGGCAGAATCCCCTCTCCATCTCTGGCCATGCTGCTTCTGGTGCAGCCAGGCTGCCACTGGTCTCCTGGGCTGCAAGTGCCCATTGCTGGCTCATGCCCAGCTTCTCACCCACCAGCCCTTTCCTGCAGGGTACCTCCCCAGCCTTCATGCTTGGAATTTAGAAACAGATCCCATCCTACATGGGCCTGGTAAGCCAAACTGGGCAGCTGTTGGGACCTCTCTATAGTATAATGGAGATCTTTGCAACTTGCAGCACAGGGGCTCAAAGGGGTCTGAGGAACTGCAGCCTTTTAAATCTGATGCAGGTGGTTTTGACTGACCTTCCTTGCAGGTGGTGTTAATTCTATGCAGGTGCTTTAGAAGCTTAATGTTTATCAGCTGAATCTTAGAAGGGAGGGATGGAAACTTTCTGGTTTTTTTCCTCATGGAAACTCTTTAAAAACCAACCAGGCTCTTGCAAAATTCACTTACTCAGCAACCCTTCTGTTTCATCAGCTGCATCACTTAAACTGGTGAAGGCTCTGTCTTAGAAGCTATTGGTTTGGCTTCTGCTTTTTACCAGTTTGTGTTTCTGACAGGTTGGACTTGATGATCAACCTGACCAACCTGAGCCATTCTATGCCCAGGTGACTGCCTGGTGGCTGTGGGGCAGGCTGTGGATGTGGTCTGCCTGACTTCAGCAAGGCCTTTGACACTGTCCCCCACAGCAAACTCCTGGCCAAGCTGTCAGCCCCTGGCTTGGATGGGAGCTTGGTTAGGAACTGGCTGGAGGCTGAGCCCAGAGAGTGGTAGTGAATGGTGCCACAGCCAGCTGGCAGCCAGGCACCAGTGGTGTGCCCCAGGGAGCAGTGCTGGGCCCTGTGCTCTTTAACATCTTCATTGATGATCTAGATGAGGGCATTGAGTCTATCATCAGTAAATTTGCAGCTGACACCAAGCTGGGGGCAGGAGTTGATCTGCTGGAGGGCAGAGAGGCTCTGCAGAGGGACCTGGACAGGCTGGACAGATGGGCAGAGGCCAAGGGCAGGAGATTGAACACATCCAAGTGCCAGGTTCTGCACATTGGCCACAGCAACCCCAGGCAGTGCTACAGGCTGGGGGCAGAGTGGCTGAGAGCAGCCAGGCAGAGAGGGACCTGGGGGTGCTGGTGGATGGTAGGCTGAACATGAGCCAGCAGTGTGCCCAGGCAGCCAAGAGGGCCAATGGCATCCTGGCCTGCATCAGGAAGAGTGTGGCCAGCAGGAACAGGGAGGTCATTCTGCCCCTGTCCACTGCACTGGTTAGGCCACCCCTTGAGTCCTGTGTCCAGTTCTGGGCTCCTCAGTTTAGGAAGGAGGTTGAGATACTGGAAGGTGTCCAGAGAAGGGCAAGAAAGCTGGGGAGGGGTCTGGAGCACAGCCCTGTGAGGAGAGGCTGAGGGAGCTGGGGTTGCTTAGCCTGGAGAAGAGGAGGCTCAGGGGAGACCTTCTTGCTCTCTGCAACTCCCTGAAGGGAGGTTGTAGACAGGCAGAGGTTGGTCTCTTCTCCCAGGCAGCCAGCACCAGAACAAGAGGACACAGCCTCAAGCTGTGCCAGGGGAGGTTCAGGCTGGAGGTGAGGAAGAAGTTCTACACAGAGAGAGTGATTGCCCATTGGAATGTGCTGCCTGGGGAGGTGGTGGAGTCCCCATCCCTGGAGGTGTTCAGGAGGAGACTTGATGGGGTGCTTGGTGCCGTGGGTTAGTTGTTTAGGTGGTGTTGGATTGGTTGATGGGTTGGACACGATGATCTTGAAGGTCTCTTCCAACCTGGTCTGGTCTGGTCTACTCTATCTTTGAGGTCTTTTCCAACCTTGTTGATTCTGTGATTCGTTTGCCACCTGAAGGTGCTGTAAAAAGCCCATCCAAGTCAGTGCTGCTGTCTGTATGGGACAGTAGACAGCCTTGAGAGGTCCAAGGGCAGCTGCCATCCCAAAGCAGGCAGGGTCTGTTTCTTTCTTCACTGTGCTGCAATTTTCCATCTTCCAGCAAACTGACTGATGAGCCCCAGAGCAGTTGTGTATGAAAGGTCCTGAGGAAACCAGGCTGCAGAGTGCAGCTATGCTTCATGTGTATAACCACAGCAGTAAAGTCTTGCCTTTGAAGAGTGGTGGTGCTTTGATGTTCTGGGTGATAGACCAGCTCTGGTGCCCTCAACACGAGAAGGACCTGGACCTGATGGAGCAAGTCCAGAGGAGGCCATGAAAATGATGAGGGGGTTGGAGCAGCTCTGCTATGAGGACAAGCTGAGGGAGCTGGGGGTGTTCAGCCTGGAGAGGGCTCTGAGGAGACCTAATAGTCACCTTCCAGTACCTCAAGGGGGCCTGCAGGGAAGGCTGCAGAGGGACTGTTAGCAAAAGCCTGCAGTGACAGGAGGAGGGGCAGTGGTTTGAAATTGCAGAATCATAGAATTGTCAGGGTTGGAAGGGACCTCAGGGTTCATCCAGTTCCATCCCCACACACCTCACACTAGATCAGGGTGCTCAGAGCCACATCCAGCCTGGCTGCAAACACCTCCAGGGATGAGGCTTCCACCACCTCCCTGGGCAACCTGTGCCAGGCTCTCACCACCCTCATGGGCAACAACTTCTTCCTCATATCCAATCTGAATCTCCCCATTTCTAGTTCTGCTCCATCACCCTCAGTCCTATCCCTCCCTGACACCCTCAAAAGTCCCTCCCCAGCTTTCTTGGAGCCCCCTTCAGATCCTGGAAGGCCACAATAAGGCTCTCCCTGGAGCCTTCTCTTCTGCAGACTGAGTAGCCCCAAATCCCTCAGTCTGTCTCCAGAGAAGAGATGATTTAGATTGGATATTAGGAAGAAGTTCTTTACCATGGGATGATGGGACAGTGGAACAGGTTGCCCAGGTTGGTGATTGAGGTGCCATCCTTGGAGACACTCAAATCAGGCTTGACAGGGCTCTGGGCAGCCTGATCCTAGTGGAGGATGTCCCTGCTCACTATAGGGGTGTTGGACTAGATGGCCTTTGGAGGTCCCTTCCAACCCAACCCATTCTATGATTCCATGACATGGGTGAGCAGTGTTTTGTCTGTTGGTGTTTAGGGCTTCTGTATCTCTAGAACCTGAGAAGGTCAGGTAAAAGTTGCTGTTTGGGGGGTACCAAATGCAACTGGAACTGCAGTGACTGTCACTGTGGGAGGGTTAACAGCCTGTCAGGTGTAGCTGTGCCTTGTTGTGCTCTAAATTCCACTTGAGGAAAATCCCAGGGTTTGAAGAGTCACCTGCAAGTGGCATCAATGACTGCATGTGGTTTGTTGTGAGTTCTTCAAGAGGTCCAGGTCCTCTACCTGCTGGTGCTGACAATGTTCTGAGCATGAATCAGATCCCAGTGGGTGTAATAGTTTCCTAAGTGTGCAGCAGGCAGCAGCCCTGCCCTTAGTGCTGGGAGCTGCGTCAGGGCCCCACACTGCCAGCTCCCATTGGAAACTGGCAGGTATCAGCCTTTCCATCAGCTTGAACAGTGCTGACACCATCCCTCTTCTCATCAGTTTAAACTCTGGGTAGCTGTGAAAGCTGCAGGAGACATGGAGGTTAAGCAAGGACACAGGCATGGGGCTGGAGCCTGGGCATGGTGTCATTTGGTGAAGCACCCTGACCCTGGCAGGAGGGCTGGAGCTGGAGTGCTCTTTAGTTTTCAGATTCTTCACTTCTTGAGAGCATTTGCAATTCATGACCTGATTGTAAAGCTTCCTCCAGCTAAGAGGAGAGAAGGCAGTGTCAGATAAAATCAGGAGCTTTCTAGCTGCATGTTGACTCACAACATAAAGCATAGAATCAGAGAGATTGTCTCACAAGAATCCAACAATCTCCTGTCTCCTGCCAGGGAAAGATTTCACTCTTTGCATGAATGACTCTTCTGAGAAGAAGCTTGATGCAGTTTGCAGCTTGCAGCTGAATGAAAAGGGCAATGGCACAAGATGGATAGGTACTGTGTGTGTAATCAGGTCATCTCCAAAGCAGCAAATGAAGGTGGTGTAGATGAAATGTGATTCTAAGACAGATAAAGAATGGGGTCAGTGTGGGAAAGCATCCTGTGCATCCTGCTGGGATATAAAGCAGGGCATGGAGAGGAGTGGGAAGTGGGAGCAAATGGGGAAGGGAGAGAAAGGGCAGTGCTACCCTGGGCTGCATCAGTAGAAGCGTGGCCAGCAGCTTGGGAGAAGTGATTCTGCCACTCTGAGACCTCACCTGGAGTAGTGAGGGACTCCCAACACAAGAGGCATGGAGCTGATGGAGTGGGCCCAGAAGTGGGCCACAAAGAGGATCAGAGGGCTGGAGAACCTCTGCTGCAAACAGGCTGGGAGAATTTGGGCTGTTCAGCCTGGACAAGAGAAGGCTCTGGGGAGATCTTAGAGCTGCAGTTCAGTATGTAAAGGAGACCTCCAGGAAGGCTGGGGAGGGACTCTTTAGAGGGACTGTAGCACTGGAGCAAGGGACAATGGTCTGAAACTGCAGCAGGGCAGATTTAGGCTGGACATCAGGAGGGAACTCAGTGAGGATGGTGGGACATTGGAACAGATTGCCCAGGGATGGGGTTGAAACCTCATCCCTGGGAACATTCAAGGTCAAACTTGATGTGGCCCTGGGCAGGCTGCTCTGGTTGGAGGTGTCCCTGCTGCCTGCAGGAGGGTTGGAGAAGATGACTTCTGAGGGTCCCTTCCAAGCCAATGCAAACTGTGAATCATTGCTTTAAAAGCTGCAACACTTCACAGTGTGATGTTCCAGTGCAGTTACTGACCCACAGTCTGCAGCAGTGGGCAGAAATCCCTCTGTGGGTAGGGCTTTGAACCTAGCCACACTGGGAGCCCTTTTGGGACTCCAAGGACTTTTGACCTAAATAGAAACTGAGACAAGGTGACATTAAGCCAGCACTGATCAGCAGGTAGATTGTGGCCCATGTAGGGGCAGTGTAGCTGCTGCTGGAGTTCTTGTTTGTGGAGCTCAGCAAGTTTTAAGAACAAAACTTCATGTGATTTAGGAGATATTTTGGTAGCTTCTGTAAAGATAAGGACAGCTGGGTGGGAACTGACAGCTGGGAGAAGGATGATGGCATCCTGATTGGCAATGTGAGAAGAAGTCATGAGTGCCCTGGTAGTGACCCTGTGTGCTTTTGTTTGCCACAGTGACAGGCAGCTGAGCAGCTGCTCCAGGGAGGGATGGGAAGAAGAGCTGTCTGACAGAAGGGATTTTTAGCAGCAGTGTTGTCAGTGTGTACCTTAGTGAGGTAAGATCCCATCCAGAGGGACCTGCACAGGCTGAGGAGAGTCCCATGAGGTTCAGCAAGGCAAAGTGTGAGGTGCTGCACCTAGGTCAGGGCAATCCTCAGTGTCACTCCAGGCTGGGGATGAGACTGAGGGCAGCCCTGCAGAGAAGGACTTAAGGGTGCTGGTGGGTGAGAAACTGGACCTGAGCCAGCAATGGGCACTTGCAGCCCAGAAGGCCAATGGCAGGCTGGGCTGCATCAAAAGCAGTGTGGTCAGCAGGGAGAGAGAGGTGATTCTGCTCCTCTGCTCTGGGGAGACCTCACTTGGGATACTGTGTCCACCTTTGGGACCCCCAACACAAGAGACAAGACAAGAGTGGGTGCAGGGGTGGCCTCAAAGATGATCAGAAGGCAGAAGCACCTCTCTTACAGGGACAGGCTGAGAGAGCTGGGGCTGTTCAGCCTGGAGAAGAGAAGGCTGCAGGGGGACCTTATGACTACATTTCCATATCTGAAGGGGACCTAGAGGAAGGCTGAGGAGGGACTGTTCAGAAGGGGCTGTGGGGAGAGGATGAGGGCAGTGGTTTGAAACTGGAGCAGGGTGGAGTTAGGTTGGGCATCAGAAGGAAGTTCTGTACCATAAAGGTGATGAGACCCTGGAACAGGTTTAAGTCTTCTGGTGATAGGAGGAGGGGCAGTGGTTTGAAATGAGCAGGGTGGATTTAGTTTGGACGTCAGGGGAAGCTCCTCACAATGAGAGTGGTGAAATGCCCAAGGATGTGGTTGAGGCCCAGTCCCTCATGACTCTGACACAGCAGACTTGCTGTGGCCCTGGGCAGCCTGCTCTAGCTGGAGGTGTCCCTGCTGAGTGGAGGGGGGTTGGACAAGATGACCTTTGAGGGCCCCTTCCAACCCAGTGTGAAAACTGCTCAATGCTTGGTGGAGCCTGGTGAGAGTGATGCAGGCCAAAGCAGCCTCAGTTCCCCAGCAGCACTGATGGATTGGAAAGATTTGGAGTGTTCTGCAGTTGAAGTCTTTCAGGACCTGAATACATAAAGGTGAATGTGACAGTTCTGCAGCCCTCATGCCAGAGTTGTGTTGTCACCAAAGGAAGTGGTGAAGATGATAGAGGGAGGCTGTTTGACATACAGATCACAATTCAGGGGCTCAGAGGTGGTAAGCAGTTGCCTGGTGTCAGATAAGCTGCAGTAGTTTGTCTTCAGAAGTAGTTTCAGGCAGGCTGGTGAAGCTGTGGTGGAAGAAGTATTTGCAAAGGGCAGGGAAGCTGGTGAGGGGTTTGGAGAGCAGGTCTTGTGAGGAGGGGCTGAGGGAGCTGGGGTTATTTAGCCTGAAGAGGAGGAGGCTGAGAAGAGACTTCATTGGTCTCTACAGCTACATGAAAGTAGGTCAGAGTGAGGCTGCTGTTGGTCTCTTCTCCAAAGTATCATAGAATCAGTCAGGGTTGGAAGGGACCACAAGGATCATCTAGTTCCAACCCCCCTGCCATGAGCAGGGACACCCCACACTAGAGCTAATGTAACTAATGACAGAAGAAGAGGAAACGGCCTCAAGCTGCACCAGGGGAGGTTTGGGTTGGCTATTGGGAAGAATTTCTTTGCTGCAAGAGTGGTCAGGGATTGGAAGAGGCTGCCCAGGGAGGTGTTTAAAAAGTGAGGTGTGGCACTCTGGGATGTAGCCTAGTGGTCATACAGGTGCTGCGTAGAAGGTTGGACTGGATGAGCTTAAAAGTCTTCTCCAAGCTTAATGATTCTGTGATTGTAGGAGTGTGCAGTTGGCCAGCACAGATCAGTTGCTGTGCTGTAACTTTGTGTGTTTAGGTTGCACATTGGAAGAAACTTCTTCACTGGAGGGGTTCTCAAAGACTGCCACAGGCTGCCCAGGGAGGTGGTTGAATCCCCATCCCTGGAGGAGTTTCAGAGAGGCAGAGATGTGGTGCTGAGGGCCATGGCTTAGCCCCAGCCTTGGCAGAGTTAGAGAATCGTTGGACTGGACAAGATTTAAGGTCCCAGGCAGCCAGCACCAGAACAAGAGGACACAGTCTCAGGCTGTGCCAGGGGAGGTTTAGGCTGGAGGTTAGGAAGAAGTTCTACACAGAGAGAGTGATTGCCCATTGGGGTGTGATTCTCCCCCTCTGCTCAGCTCTGGGGAGACCCCACCTGGAGTCCTGCCTCCAGTTCTGGAGCCCCTATGGCAAGAGGGATGTGGAGGTGCTGGCAGGTGTCCAGAGCAGGGCCAGGAGGATGAGCAGAGGGCTGGAGCACCTCTCCTGTGAGGACAGACTGCAGGAGTTGGGGCTGTTCAGTCTGGAGAAGAGAAGGCTCCCAGGTGACCTCCTTGTGGCCTTCCAGGATCTGAAGGGGGCTCCAAGAAGGCTGGGGAGGGACTGCTCAGGATCTCAGGCAGTGATAGGACTAGGGGGAATGGAATGAAGCTGGAGGTGGGGAGATTGAGGCTGGAGGGGAGGAGGAAGTTCTTCCCCAGGAGAGTGGTGAAGCCCTGGAATGGGTTGTGCAGGGAGGTGGTTGGGGCCCTGTCCCTGGAAGTGTTTAAGGCCAGGCTGGATGAGGCTCTGGGCAGGCTGACCTAGTGTGGGGTGTCCCTGCCCATGGCAGGGGGGTTGGAACTAGATGATTCTTGTGGTCCCTTCCAACCCAGAATGAAACTATGAAACTATGAAACTATGACAGGTTGGACTTGATGATCTTTGAGGCCTTTTCCAACCTTATTGATTCTGTGATTCTATGACACCCCCAACGTTAAGCACACGTTTAAACACGTTTAACATTAGGCTGTGGCAGGCACCTTTTAGTTATTATTATTATTATTCTTGAGGGGAACTCTCTTAATTTGTGTCTCCACCGCCTCCCTTTTTGTAAGTAAGATTTAAGTACCTCAATAAACCATCACTACAGAGTGCTACTTAAAGTCAAAGTCTTTTTTAACCAGCCAGCAGCAGTAGAGTGCTATTAATTATTTAGAACAGATGCAGGATTACAACAGATCGAGCTGGGCTGGATGATCCTTGTGGTCCCTTCCAACCCTGACTGATACTATGAAGGTGTCCCTGCTCATGGCAGGGGGTTGGAACTAGATGACCTTTAAGGCCCCCCTCTACCCCAAGCCAGTCTGTTCTGCAGGTTCCCCATATTTCTGCTTGCTTTAAATTATGCAGTAGCTGCTTCTATATTTATCTCAACTTCCATGCCAGTCTTAATTTTTCATTAGGCTTTTTCTCTCTCCCAGTTTGGAGGGAAACAGTTTGCTTTGGTTGGGGTTGGGCATCGCTCTCGGCGTGCTGAGTGGAATTCTTCGTGGAGGGTGGTTGCTAGCTGCAGTGCCTCAAGGAGCAGGGAGGAAATGTTGGTGGATTAATTACATGATGTAAGTTTAAACCTGAGCCAGGCTGGAGTAGCTTTAGAAGCTGATGTGCTTGGGAGTGAAATACTAGCGTGGAAGAAGAAGAAGAAGAAGAAAGAGAAGGCTGAGAAGGAGCAGAGCTTTCCTCTGATGTGCTTCAGCTCTGATTGATTGTTTTGGGTTGTGTTATCTCAGCCTCATTAAGCCAAGGCTTGAGTGGTGTCATCATGTGTGAAAATGGGGCATGGCAAGCAGCTCTCTTCTGAAAGTGAATGAGTATCTTAGAGAGATGCCAGGAAATGAGATGAATTAGGGTTTACTGGGGGGAGAGGTGTCTTGGATGGCACCAGCTCTGGTATCTGGAAGAGAGGTCTGCTCCAGTGCTCTCAAAAGCTTATGGCTGAAGTTTAACTATGCATGCTGACCTCAGTGATAGAGGATCATAGAAAAGACAGGGGACACAGTCTCAAGCTGCACCAGGAGAGGTTTAGGCTGGAGGTGAGGGGAAAATTCTTCACCGAGAGTCATTTGTCACTGGAATGTGCTGCCCAGGGAGGTGGTGGAGTCCCCATCCCTGGAGGTGTTCAAGAGGGGATTGGATGTGGCACTTGGTGCCATGGTCTAGTCATGAGGTCTGTGGTGAGAGGTTGGACTTGATTACCTTTGAGGTCTCTTCCAACCTTAGTGATACTGTGACCTCCAAGATCCTTGAGCCCTTGGCCATTAAACCATATCCCCCCGTGCCATGGCCATGTGTTTCCTGAGCACCACCAGGGATGGGAACTCCACCTCCTGCCTGGGCAGCCTCTTCCAATCCCTGACCACTCTTGCAGCAAAGAAATTTGTCCTCATCTCCTACCTAAACCCTCCCCTGGCACAATTCCAGGCTGTTTCCTCTCCTCCTATAAGGTGAGGATAGGGAGCAGAGCCCAACCCCCAGCTCACTGCAGCCTCCTCTCAGGGAGCTGTAGAGAGCAGTGAGGTCTCCCCATAGCCTCTTCTTCTCCAGACTGAATTTTAAAACCCTTTTTTGTATGTGTGTTATCTTGTAGGAATGGTGTTAACAGCACAGCTTCTTACAACAAAGACAGCTTTTGAGCCCTAGTTCGATAGGTGAGGTGCAAGCAGTGTTTTACCACATACGTCTGGAGACTGAATTCTTAGTTGTCTTTGAGCTAGTTAAGTGTCTTGAGATAGTTGAGTCCCAGAAAGCTGGGAAGGGCTTGCAGTGAGAGGATGAGGGGCAGTAGCTTTGAGCTGGAAGAGGGGAGGTTGAGACTGAAGATGAGGAAGAAATTCTTTGCAGTGAGGGTGGGGAGAGACTGGCACAGGCTGCCCAGGGAGGCTGTGGCTGCCTCCTCCCTGGAGGTATCACAGTATCACCAAGGTTGGAAGAGACCTCAAAGATCACCAAGTCCAACCTGGCACCACAGACCTCATGACTAAACCATGGCACCAAGTGCCACATCCAATCCCCTCCTGAACACCTCCAGGGATGGGGACTCCACCACCTCCCCGGGCAGCACATCCCAATGGCCAATAACTCTCTCAGGGAAGAACTTTCTCCTCACCTCCAGCCTAAACTTCCCCTGGCACAGCTTGAGACTGTGTCCTCTTGTTCTGGTGCTGGTTGCCTGAGAGAAGAGACCAACCCCCTCCTGGCTACAATCCCCCTGCAGGTAGTTGGAGAGAGCAATGAGGTCTCCCCTGAGCCTCCTCTTCTCCAGGCCAGGTGTTCAAGGATGGATGAGGCCTTGGGCAACCTGGTCCAGTGCCCCATGGCAGGGGGTTGGAACTAGATGACCTTTAAGGTCCCTTCCAAACCAAAGCATTCTATGAATCTATGTTTCCTTTACTTAATCAAGGTCCTTTGAAGTGGCAAGGGCCAGCTCCAGCAGTGTTGATTGGCACCCACTGCCACAACATTGCCATTGGTTTGCTGTTAGCATTTTCTCCAGGGCTGCCTCATCTGTTTTGCCTCTTGAACAACTGTGTGGAATCTGTCACAAGCTGTAACAATCTGTCTGGTGCTGAAGGTCACTCAGAAGGAGTTTGAGCTCTGGGTGGTTTTCATGCTTTTCTCAGACGCTTGCTGTCAGCATGAGTCACATCCCAGCACGTACTGGGACAGGACTGTGCTGTGGCAAACTTTGCTGCTAGCTCTTGAGGAATAGGTAACCCTGAGAAGCTGAAGGTTTCATCCATCAGCATAATCATGAAGATTGAGCCAAACTGTCACTGTTTAGAGTGGATTTCAGGTGCTGGAATCACCTTGATCAGTGCTGGGCCCCATCCTCTTTAACATCTTTATTGATGATCTGGATGAGGGCATTGAGTCCATCAGCAGTAAATCTGCAGATGACACCAAGCTGGGGGCAGGAGTTGATCTGCTGGAGGGTAGAGAGGCTCTGCAGAGGGGCCTGGCCAGGCTGGACAGATGGGCAGAGTCCAAGGGCAGGAGATTGAACACATCCAAGTGCCAGGTTCTGCACATTGGCCACAGCAACCCCAGGCAGTGCTACAGGCTGGGGGCAGAGTGGCTGAGAGCAGCCAGGCAGAGAGGGACCTGGGGGTGCTGGTTGATGGTAGGCTGAACATGAGCCTGCAGTGTGTCCAGGCAGCCAAGAGGGCCAATGGCATCCTGGCCTGCATCAGGAAGAGTGTGGCCAGCAGGAGCAGGGAGGTCATTCTGCCCCTGTCCACTGCACTGGTTAGGCCACCCCTTGAGTCCTGTGTCCAGTCCTGGGCCCCTCAGTTTAGGAAGGAGGTTGAGCTGCTGGAAGGTGTCCAGAGAAGGGCAAGAAAGCTGGGGAGGGGTCTGGAGCACAGCCCTGTGAGGAGAGGCTGAGGGAGCTGGGGTTGCTTAGCCTGGAGAAGAGGAGGCTCAGGGGAGACCTTCTTGCTCTCTACAACTCCCTGAAGGGAGGTTGTAAACAGGCAGAGGTTGGTCTCTTCTGCCAGGCAAGCAGCACCAGAACAAGAGGACACAGCCTCAGGCTGTGCCAGGGGAGATTTAGGCTGGAGGTTAGGAGGAAGTTTTACACAGAGAGAGTGATTGCCCATTGGGATGTGCTGCCTGGGGAGGTGGTGGAGTCCCCATCCCTGGAGGTGTTCAGGAGGAGACTTGACAGGGTGCTTGGTGCCATGGGTTAGTTGATTAGGTGGTGTTGGATGACAGGTTGGACACAATGATCTTGAAGGGCTCTTCCAACCTGGTCTGGTCTATTCTATTCTATTCTATTCTATTCTATTCTATTCTATTCTATTCTATTCTATTCTATTCTATTCTATTCTATTCTATTCTATTCTATTCTATTCTATTCTATTCACAGGTGATCCTGCAGAGAGCTGCAACTGCGGGCTCTCCCCAGTGACTCGGTAGGAGCTTTGCTTGTTCAGTGCTGACAGCAGCTCTGTGTGAGGAGCTCCTGCAGTGGAGATACCATCTTCTGTTTGCCAGACTCTCTGCTCTCCCCAGCAGCAGCTCCCAGACAGCATAACACCATGCACCATGGTTTCTAGCTTCAGGGCCCTTCCGTGCTGCAGCCCATCTGTGCCGTAATGACAAAGCTGTTTATAGGCTGAGTGCAAGGAAATAGGAAAGAGCTGATCTGCAGCATGGTGGAACTGTTAGAGAGGGTCTAGAGGAGGCCACAGAGGTGATCCTCTAGAGGGCTGGAGAGCCTCCCCCATAGGGACAGGCTGGGAGAGTTGGGGCTGTTCAGCCTGGAGAAGAGAAGGCTCTGGGGAGACCTTAGAGCAGCCTCCCAGCAGCTGAAGGGGCTCCAGGAGAGCTGGGGAGGGACTCTTGACTAGGGTTGGTTTTCTTTCCTCTTCAGGATGTAAATAACCTCCTCTTCATGTGTGCACATAGATATATGAAGGCATTACAGAATCCTGGAATGGTTTGGGTTGGAAGTGACTTCAAAGCTCATCCAGTTCCAAGCCCTGCCATGGGCAGGGACACCTCCTGTTACACCAGACTGCTCAGGGCCTCATCCAGCCTGGCCTTGAACACCTCCAGGGAGGTAGCATCCACAGCCTCCCTGAGCAACCTGTGCCAGTGTCTCACCACCCTCATTATAAAGAATTTCTCCCTAATCTCCACTCTTAATCTCCTCTCTTCCATCTCAAAACTGTTGTCACACATCCTGTCTCTACAAACCCTTTTCAAAAGTCCCTTCCTGGTTTATCTTGCTGAGTTTGAGTTGCTTGTACCTGTTTGAGAGGGATAAAAAGCCATTTCCAAACCTTGGTGGAGTTCAGTGCTTAGGGAATGAGAGGACAGAGTCTCAAGCTGTGCCAGGGGAGGTTTAGGTTGGATGTTAAGAAGAAATTCTTCCCAGACACAGAGATTGGCCATTGGGATGTGCTGCCCAGGGAGGTGGTGGAGTCCCCATCCCTGGAGGCGTTTAAGAAGAGCCTGGATGAGGCACTTGGAGCCATGGTTTAGTTGATCAGATGGTGCAGGGTGATAGGTTGGACTTGATGATCTCTGAGGTCTTTTCCCACCTGGTTAATTCTGTATTCTGGATTTCCAGGTGGATGTTGCACAGGTGCTCACATGCTCAGATCTGAGTTACTCCTCTAGTACAATTTCTTTGGTTCCATCTGTGGGAGTGAAGTAAATTTTGCAGTGGGGATGGAACACCTGTGGAAGGGAGCTCTATGGAGAAGGACTTGGCAGCACTGGTGGACAACATAACAATAATAATAATAATAATGATAAACCAGGTTGGAAGAGACCTTCAAGATCATTGTGTCCAACCTATCAACCAATCCAACACCACCCAAACAACTAACCCATGGCACCAAGCACCCCATCAAGTCTCCTCCTGAATACCTCCAGTGATGGGGACTCCACCACCTCCCCAGGCAGCACATTCCAATGGGCAATCACTCTCTCTGTGTAGAACTTCTTCCTAACATCCAGCCTAAACCTCCCCTGGCACAGCCTGAGACTGTGTCCTCTTGTTCTGCTGCTGCTTGCCTGGGAGAAGAGACCAACCCCCACCTGGCTACAACCTCCCTTCACGGAGTTGGAGAGAGCAAGAAGGTCTCCCCTGAGCCTCCTCTTCTCCAGGCTAAGCAACCCCAGCTCCCTCAGCCTCTCCTCACAGGGCTGTGCTCCAGACCCCTCCCCAGCTTTGTTGCCTTTCTCTGGACACCTTCCAGCAGCTCAACCTCCTTCCTAAACTGAGGGGCCCAGGTGACAGGTTGGACTTGATGATCTCTGAGGTCTTTTCCAGCCTCATTGATTGTATGATTATCAGAATGAATTTACAGTACTCAATCTTTCTTTAGCAGTTTCATGTTGTGGCTGGCCTTCAGTATGATGATCTAGAGATGCCTCCCTGCTTACCTCCCCAGAACTGCTTTCTCTCTGTGTATGGAGCTCTGAGGAAGCACAAAACTCAGGCCTTTGGGTTATTTCTAGTCTTCCTTGGAGGTATGATGTAAGTGCCACTTTGTATGCAAGGGCATTAATGTACACCCTGCTTGTGCTGCTCTGTTCTGCACATGTGAGATCTGGGTGGTGATAATGCAGTAGGTGTGACCTTGAAAGCTGTGGTGAAGGTTCTGTGCTGTGCAGTGTGACTCTGTGCTGCTGGATGGGGCCCACACGCCTCACCAGCTGCAAAGTGGCTGAGGGGAAAGGCCATGTCCTGTCCTGCTGGAAGGGCCAGATGCAGCCAGCAGAAACTGTGTGGCTGACTGATAGAATCATGGAGTGGTTTGGGTTGGAAGGGCCACAGCTGTTGGTGGAGAACAGACCAGGTGCTGAAGAGCAGAACTGCTTCCTGGCAGCTGTTCTTGGTGGCCAGCAAAGGGCAGAGCACCCAACCTGCTTGTCTGCTGCAATAATGGATGTAAATATGTGGCAGGTTACATTGATCTGGCATTGAAATGGATTGTCAAGGTCACAGATGGCATGGATTTGGAAGAGACCCTCAAAGGGCATCTTGTCCACCCCCCAGCACTCAGGAGGGACACCTCCAACCAGAGCAGGCTGCCCAGGGCCTCATCAAGTCTGATCTTGAATGTATCACAGTATCACCAAGGTTGGAGGAGACCTCAAAGATCACCAAGTCCAACCTGGCACCACAGACCTCATGACTAAACCATGGCACCAAGTGCCACATCCAATCCCCTCTTGAACACCTCCAGGGATGGGGACTCCACCACCTCCCTGGGCAGCACATCCCAATGGCTAACAACTCTCTCAGTGAAGAACTTTCTCCTCACCTCCAGCCTAAACTTCCCCTGGCACAGCTTGAGACTGTGTCCTCTTGTTGTGGTGCTGCTTGCCTGGGAGAAGAGACCAACCCCCACCTGGCTACAACCAGGTAGTTGTAGAGGGCAATGAGGTCTCCCCTGAGCCTCCTCTTCTCCAGGCTAAGCAACCCCAGCTCCCTCAGCCTCTCCTCACAGGGCTGTGCTCCAGACCCCTCCCCAGCCTCCTTGCCCTTCTCTGGACACTTCCTTGCAGGTAGCTTTTACAGGCCAAGATCCAACACTGCACTCACCAGGGACAGGGCCTCAACCACATCCTTGGGCATCCTGTTCCAGTGTTTCACCACTCTCACTGTGCAGAACTTCCTCCTGATGTCCAACCTAACTCTGCCCTGCTCCAACTTCTAACCATTTCCCCATGTCCTGTCACCAGAGGCCCTTCTGACCAGCCCCTCCCCAGCCTTCCAGCAAGTCTCTTTCAGCCATGGCAATGCAGCTCTGAGGTTTCATAGTTTCATTCTGGGTTGGAAGGGGCCACAAGGATCATCTAGTTCCAACCCCCCTGCCATGGGCAGGGACACCCCACGCTAGATCAGGTCTCCCTGGATATCCAGAACTGGGCAGTGTATATAAAAAGGGAAGGTCTTCCTGTTCTGACTTCCTCCTCCTCATTATTCACCTCCCTGCTGTTAGATGCTTATGCTAAAGGGGTAAAAAAAAAGGTGAGAAAAGGTGTGGGGGCAGATACTGCTGTAAAAACTCTAATCTGATGATTGCAGGATTAAGTTGGAAATAGCATCAGTGCTGTACTGGAGCAGTAGCTGTACCTGTAGCATTACTGATGGCTCTTTTTTAATCCTTGAAGTCAGTGTTTTTATGTAAGCTGGCAGTCTTAACACCCTCCTGGGGAAGAATTGCTTCCTAATGGCTCATCGAAATCCAGCTTCTTCCAGTTTGAAGCCCTCCCCCCCTGTCCTGTCACTCCCGGCCCTTGTCACAAGTCCCTCCCCAGCTCCCCTGTAGCCCCCTTCAGGTACTGAAAAGCTGCTCTGAGGTCTCCCCATAGCCTTCTCCAGGCTGAACAGCCCCAGCTATCTCAGCCTGTCCCCATAGGGGAGGCTTTCCAGCCCTCTGATCATCTTCATGGCTTCCTCTGGACCCATTCTATCCTTCTTGTGCTGGGGGCTCCACACCTGGACCCAGGTGGGGTCTCAGCAGAGCAGATGGTCAGAATCCCCTCCCTCCACCTGCTGCCCACACTGCTGGGGATCAGCCCAGGGCATGGCTGGCTCTGGGCTCCAGCACTTGGTTGAGTTTCTCCTCACCCAGCATCCCCAAACCCTTCTCAGCGCTGCTCTCTCTCTGTTCTCCACCCAGCCTGGATCTGTGCTTGGATTGCCCTGAGGCAGGTGCAGGACCTTGCCCTTGGCTGTGTTGAACTTCATAAGGCTGCCACTGGCCTCCTCTCCAGCCTGTTTAGGTGCCTCTGGATGCCATCCCTTCCCTCCAGCCTGTCAGTTGCACCACAGGGCTTGGTGCCATCAGCACTGGTGCTGAGGGTGCCTGGATCCCAAAGTCTGTGTTGCCAGCAGAGATGTTAACCAGCACTGGTCCCAGTGCAGTGCCCTGAGGAGCACCACTCCTCACTTGTCTCCACTTTGACATTGAGCCTTTGACTATTACTCTGCTGAGTTCAATCATCAGGCTGAGTGCTCCACTTCCTCTGCTTGGAAAAAATCAGCTTTTCAGTTCACTAAAGCTATGAAACTTTGCATTTCTGCCCTGTACTGCAGACTGATCTGATCTGATCTGATCATCACTTGCTGCAGTCCCCCAGGATTTCTTTCTAGCTGTTTCATTTCAAGTCAGGAAATGCAACCTGTACAGAAATGTGAAACAAGAGTAACTGCCTTTTGTTTCCTTTGCAGGAACCAGAGCCCATTAATGAGTTTTGGAGCCAGCTTTGTCAGTTTTCTGGTGAGTAGAAGGGAGCAGAGAGCATCCATCCCTCCCTGTGGGTAGTGTTTGCATGTGCATGATGTGTTCACCAGGGTGGGTATTCTGAATTTGTCTCTTTTTGTGAGGCTTGATTCATTTTCCCCCTCCAGTTTTAGATCAGGGGTAGCTAGAAAACAGATCATTGTGTGATGTAAAGCTTGTTTACTGACATGGCTTAAATGGAAAGTCAAGGTTCTGCTCTTCAGCCTCTCCAATGTATGAGTTATTGATGTGTTCTGTTAACAGAGCCAGAATGAAACTCTTGGATGAGCAGTAGAGGTGGTATTAGAACCAGAGAATTGTCAGGGCTGGAAGGGACCTCAAGGCTCAGCCAGTCCCAACCCCCCTGCCATGGGCAGGGACACCTCACACCACAGCAGGTTGCTCACAGCCACATCCAGCCTGGCTGCAAACACCTCCAGGCAGGAGGCTTCCACCACCTCCCTGGGCAACCTGTGCCAGGCTCTCACCACCCTCCTGGGGAACAACTTCTTCCTCACAGCCAATCTCAATCTCCCCACTTCTAGTTTTGCTCCATCCCCCTCAGTCTTATCACTAGGAGCTTATTAAGATAATCCTCATGACTGCCATTTTCCTGCCAGCTTCTTTGATAGTGAACTTTTCTCCATCCACACTGCTGGGTGAAATCTATTAATGCTTAATTAGCTGTTCAGTGGTGAGACACTGGATTAGGGATGCTCCCTTGCAGCTTGAGTTTGGCCTTGGGTAGCTAAGTCTAGTGGAGAGGCATCCCAGCCCATGGCAGGGGGGTTGCTGCAGGTGATCTCTGAGTTGCCTTCCAACCTGAGCCATTCTATGCCCAGGTGACTGCCTGGTGGCTGTGGGGCAGGCTGTGGATGTAGTCTACCTGGACCTCAGCAAGGCCTTTGACACCATCCCCCACAGCAAACTGCTGGCCAAGCTGTCAGCCCCTGGCTTGGACAGCAGCTCTCTGAGCTGGGTTAGGAACTGGCTGGAGGCTGAGCCCAGAGAGTGGTGGTGAATGGTGCCACAGCCAGCTGGCAGCCAGGCCCCAGTGGTGTGCCCCAGGGATCAGTGCTGGGCCCTGTGCTCTTTAACATCTTCATTGATGATCTGGATGAGGGCATTGAGTCCATCAGCAGTGAATTTGCAGATGACACCAAGCTGGGGGCAGGAGTTGATCTGCTGGAGGGTAGAGAGGCTCTGCAGAGGGACCTGGACAGGCTGCACAGATGGGCAGAGTCCAAGGGCAGGAGATTGAACACATCCAAGTGCCAGGTTCTGCACATTGGCCACAGCAACCCCAGGCAGTGCTACAGGCTGGGGTCAGAGTGGCTGAGAGCAGTCAGGCAGAGAGGGACCTGGGGGTGCTGGTGGATGGTAGGCTGAACATGAGCCTGCAGTGTGCCCAGGGGGCCCGGAGGGCCAATGGCATCCTGGCCTGCATGAGGAAGAGTGTGGCCAGCAGGAGCAGGGAGGTCATTGTGCCCCTGTCCACTGCACTGGTTAGGCCACACCTTGAGTCTTGTGTCCAGTCCTGGGCCCCTTCAGGTTAGGAAGGAGGTTGAGCTGCTGGAAGGTGTCCAGAGAAGGGTAAGAAAGCTGTGGAGGGGTCTGGAGCACAGCCCTGTGAGGAGAGGCTGAGGGAGCTGGGGTTGCTTAGCCTGGAGAAGAGGAGGCTCAGGGGTGACCTCATTGCTCTCTACAACTACCTTAAGGTAGAGGTTGGTCTCTTCTGCCAGGCAGCCAGCACCAGAACAAGAGGACACAGTCTCAAGCTGCACCAGGGGAGGTTCAGGCTGGATGTTAGGAGGAGGTTTTACACAGAGAGAGAGATTGCCCATTGGGGTGTGCTGCCCAGGGAGGTGGTGGAGTCACCATCGCTGGAGGTGTTCAGGAGGACACTTGATGGGGTGCTTGGTGCCATGGGTTAGTTGATTAGGTGGTGTTTGGTGATAGATTGGACACAATGATCTTGAAGGTCTCTTCCAACCTGGTCTGGTCTCTTCCTATTCTCTTCCTATTCTCTTCCTATTCTCTTCCTATTCTCTTCCTATTCTATTGTTTCCATCCATTTACATTGCTTCCTTTTGGACTGCAGAAGAGCTGAGGCTATTGGCTGAGAAGCCTTGGAATGAGCAGCTCAGGGCTGTTCAATGTTTCTCTTCTGCTGTTTTGGGAACGTATTAGAAATGATAATTTATGTCAAAACTCAGCAGATGCCTCAGAAAATGTTTGGATCTTATTTTTGGGGTCTGTCCTTACTCAGAGTGTGCTGCTGAATCTTCAGTCACCCCAGAAATTAGCCTTGGTAGCATTCTTTTGGAAGACAGAATTCATTATAGCATGCCAGGAATAGAGAAGTTGTAAGAGGAATTAATTTGAGCTCCCTCTCATCTCTGTAGAATATCCCTTAGGGGGAAATGCATTGCTTAGGAAGCCTCCTGGGGCATGTGCTTGCCTTTAAGTCAGTGGAGAGGAGAAAGGAGAAGAGGGAGAATGTCTTGGGCTGGCTGCTGTGATGTGCTGAAGCGGTGGCCCAGGACTGCAGCGTCAGTGGCTCGCGAAGCTCCTTGCTTAGCGACGGCTCTAAAGATAGCAGCCTCGCCTCCTGGGCCTGTGTCATTCAGAGCTTTTGCCTCATAGAGCATCAAGAAAAGCAGTCACTTCTTCTGAAGTGCTTGCTAAATTGGTTCAGCAGGAGCTGGAGCTGGCTGCACTTCTGGTTGTGTTTTTTTCTTGCTACATGTAGAATCACGGAGTGGCTCTGGCTTGGAAAAGATCTGTGAGCAGTCCAAGTGTCCTCTGACTCTGCCAAGGCTGGGGCTAAACCATGGCCCTCAGCACCTCATCATTTTGGAATGGGCTGCCCAGGGAGGTGGTGGAGTCACCATCACTGGAGGTGTTTAAGAGGGGACTGGATGAGGCACTTGGTGCTGTGGTTTAGTTGATTAGATGGTGCTGGGTGATAGGTTGGATTCCATGATCTCAAAGGTCTCTTCCAACCTGCTTTATTCTGTTCCTGCCCCTGCCCCTGTTCCTGCCCCTGCCCCTGCCCCTGCCCCTGTTCCTGCCCCTGCCCCTGTTCCTGCCCCTGCCCCTGTTCCTGCCCCTGCCCCTGTTCCTGCCCCTGCCCCTATCCCTGCCCCTGCCCCTATCCCTGCCCCTGCCCCTACCCCTGCCCCTGCCCCTGCCCCTACCCCTACCCCTGCCCCTGCCCCTACCCCTACCCCTGCCTCTGCCCCTACCCCTACCCCTACCTCATCTCTGCCTCTTTGAAACACCTCCAGGGATGAGGATTCAAGCACCTCCCTGGGCAGCCTGTGCCAGGCTTTGGGAACCCTTTCAGTTAAGAAGTTTCTTCTGCTGTCCAACCTAAACCTCCCCTGCTGCAACTTGAGGCAGTTTCCTCATATCCTCTCTCTTGTAACATAGAAGAGACCAACTTCAACCTGGCTCCAGCCTCCTTTCAGGGAGTTGTAGAGAGGCAGGAGGTCTCCAAAAGGATATGATTCATAGAATCATAGGTGTAGCAAAGCAGGTCATCTCCCCTCAGCCTCCTTTACTCCAGAGGAATATGATTCATGGAATCACAGAATTGTTTGGGTTGGGAAAGACCTCTAAGGTCAAGTCCAACTGCCAACCCAACCCCACCATGGCCATTTCTTGAACACCTCCAGCAATGGGGACTCAGCTGCCTCCCTGGGCAGCCTCTTGCAGTGGCTGAGAACCCTTTCAGTTAAGAAGTTTCTTCTACTGTCCAACCTAGATCTCCCCTGCTGCAACTGGTGGCAGTTGCCTCATATCCTGTCTCTTGTCACATAGGAGAAGAGACCAACTTCAGCCTGGCTCCAGCCTCCTTTGAGAGAGTTGTAGCAAAGCAGGTCATCTCCCCTCAGCCTCCTTTGCTCCACAGGAATATGATTCATGGAATCATGGTTGTAGCAAAGCAGATCATCTCCCCTCAGCCTCCTTTTCTCCAAAGGAATATGATTCATAGAATCACAGAGTTGTTTGGGCTGGAAAAGACCTCTAAGATCAAGTCCAACATCAACCCCAAGTGCCACGGCCACAGCTCTCTGGAACACCTCCAGGGATGGGGACTCCACCACCTCCCTGGGCAGCCACTGCCAGTCCCTGACCACTCTTCCAGCAAAGAAATTTGTCCTAATCTCCAACCTAAGCCTCCCCTGGCACAACTCCAGGCCATTTCCTCTCCTTCTATCCCCTGAGACTAGGGAGCAGAGCCCAACCCCCACCTCCCTGCAGCCTCCTCTCAGGGAGCTGCAGAGAGCAATGAGGTCTCCCTCAGCCTCCTCTTCTCCACACTCAACACCCCCAGCTCCCTCAGCTGCTCCTCCCCAGCCCTCTTCCCCAGACTCTTCCCCAGCATTGTTGCCCTTCTCTGGACTTGCTCCATCCCCTTAATGTCCTTCTTGGAGTAAGGATTCCAAACCTGAACCCATGACTTGAGGTGTGGCCTCACCAGTGACCAGTACAGGGGATGGTCACCTCCCTGTTCCTGCTGGCCACACCATTGCTGCTCCAGGCCAGGCTGCTGGTGGCCTCCTTCAATTCCAGCCCATTTCCTCTTGTCATATCACCTGGGACTATGGAGCAGAGCCCAACCCCCACCTCACTGCAGCCTCCTCTCAGGGAGCTGTAGAGAGAGAATTGCAGGATTTGTGACTGGTAATTCCCAAAGTTATCAGCTGCTAGGTGCCAGTGACTCTGGAGGGCTGTCAGGGACTCTGGATGAATTGCAGCCAAGCCATACCTGTGGAGGTGCAAATCACACCTTACAGAACAGTCACTGATGAAATGGGTTTGTAGGAGTTGTTCAGCTGGACTGCAGGTGAAGCTTGAAGAGGATTTAGGTCTTAGTATGGTTCTGATTTGTCTGCAAGCTTTGTGCACTGTCTTCATCAATGACCTGGATGAAGGGATGGAGTGGAGCCCCAGCAAGTTTGCTGAGGATGTGGAACTGGGAGGGGTGGCTGATACCCCCTCAGGCTGTGCTGCCATCCAACAAGAGCTGGACAGGCTGAGAGCTGGGTGAAGGGGAACCTCAGGAAGGTCAGTGAGGACAAGTGCAGAGTCCTGCACCAGGCACCAGTACAGTCTAGAGGTTGTTCTGCTGGAGACCAGCTCCATAGAAAAGGACTGTGGGGTCCTGGTGGACAGCAAGTTCTCCATGGGACAGCAGTGTGCCCTTGTGGCCAAGAGGGCCAATGGGATCCCAGGATGCATCAAGAAGAGTGTGGCCAGCAGGTCAAGGAAGGTTCCTCTCCCCATCTACTCTGCCCTGGTGAGGCCACACCTGGAGTACTGTGTCCAGTTTTGGGGTCCCCAGCTTGAGACAGGGGTCTGCTGGAGAGAGTCCAAGAGTGAGCTGTGAGGATGATGAAGATACTTTAACATCTCTGCTATGAAGAAAGGCTGAGAGCCCTGGGGCTGTTTAGTCTGGAGAAGGCAGAGAGGGGATTCTGTCAAAGACTATAAATATCTATGGGTGGGTGTCAAGATGAAGCTGCCAGGCTCTGTTTGGTGGTGCCCAATGACAGGGTAAAGAACCATGAGTACAAGCTGGAACCCAGGAGGTTCCACCCCTGCATGAAGAGAAACTTCTTTATTGTGAGGGTGCTGGAGCCCTGGAGCAGGCTGCCCAGAGAAATTGTGGAGGCTCCTTCTCTGGATGTGTTCCTGTGTTGCCTGCCTTAGATCCTGCTTTAGCAGGGGGGTAGGACTTTATCTCTAGAGGTCCCTTCTAACCTTTACCATTGTGTGATTCCATGACATGTTGGTAGAGCACTCTCAGGTCTCTAGGTTCTACACATTGGCCACAACAACCCCAGGCAGAGCTACAGGCTGGGGTCAGAGTGCCTGGAGAGCAGCCAGGCAGGGAGGGACCTGGGGGTGCTGGTTGATGGTAGGCGGAACATGAGCCTGCAGTGTGCCCAGGCAGCCAAGAGGGCCAATGGCATCCTGGCCTGCATCAGGAAGAGTGTGGCCAGCAGGAGGAGGGAAGTCCTTGTGCCCTGTGCTCAGCACTGCTTAGGCCACACCTTGAGTCCTGTGTCCAGTTCTGGGCTCCTCAGGTTAGGAAAGATGTTGAGCTGCTGGAAGGTGTCCAGAGAAGGGCAAGAAAGCTGGGGAGGGGTCTGGAGCACAGCCCTGTGAGGAGAGGCTGAGGGAGCTGGGGATGCTTAGCCTGGAGAAGAGGAGGCTCAGGGGAGACCTTCTTGCTCTCTCCAACTCCCTGAAGGGAGGTTGTAGCCAGATGGGGGTTGGTCTCTTCTCCCAGGCAACCAGAACAAGAGGACACAGGGGAAGTTTAGGCTGGAGGTGAGGAGAAAGTTCTTCCCAGCAAGAGAGCTTGGCCATTGGGATGTGCTGCCCAGGGAGGTGGTGGAGTCCCCATCCCTGAAGGGGTTTAGGAAGAGCCTGGATGAGGCATTTGGTGCCATGGCTGAGTTGATCAGATGGTGTTGGGTGATAGGTTGCACTCAATGATCTTGAAGGTCTCTTCCAACCTGGTTTACTCTGCCCTGCCCTACCTTACCCCACCCCACCCTACCCCACCCCACCCTGCTCTACCCCACCCTACCCCACCCTACCCTACCCCACCCTGCCCTACCCTACCCCACCCTACCCTACCCCACCCCACCCCACCCTACCCTACCCTACCCTACCCTATCCTAGGTTGCTGTTGCTGTGTAGCAGATGGGCACTGGTGTGTGTACATTCATGGGCTTATGTAGACAGGAAATTTTGCTGTCAGGATCTTGGGAGAACTTTTCCCCTCCTCATGGGGGGTGGATGGCTGGGTTGGTTGGTTGGTTTGTCAGAACTACAAGCATTTGTGGTTGTTTTCATTCAGATGTGTTTGGTTTCCTTGCTAGAACGCCATGATGACCTTCGAAGAGGAGAAAATGCAGCTGGCCTGTGATGACTTAAAGGCTACAGAGAAGCTCTGTGAAAGTGAAGAAGCTGGAGTTATAGAAACAATCAAGAATAAAATTAAAAAGAATGTAAGAACATGACTTGCAGAACACAGAATTGTGGCTTGCAGACATACCTCTGGAAGCTTTCTTTCTGCCCTCTTTGTATTATGAGTATTTGTATTTGAGCCTTAGGAGGAGAGGCTGAGAGCCCTGGGGCTGGTTAGCCTGGAGAGGAGACTCAGAGGTGATCTAATCAATGTCTGTAAATATCTGAGGGCTGGGGGTCAGGAAGGATGGGACAGGGACAGGCTCTGCTCACTTGTGCCCTGGGATAGGACAGGGGACAATGGATGGAAACTCCAGCACAGGAGGTTCCACCTCAGCATGAGGAGGAACTTCTTGACTGTGAGGGTCCCAGAGCCCTGGAGCAGGCTGCCCAGAGAGGTTGTGAAGTCTCCTTCTCTGGAGCCTTTGCAGCCCTGTCTGGATGTGCTCCTGTGTGACCTGTTCTGGATTCAATGGTCCTGCTCTGGCAGGGGATTGGACTGGATGATCTCTTTGGGTCCCTTCCAACCCCTAACATCCTGTGAGCTGTGACTTTGGACATCAACAAGTAAAACATTTTGCTTGGGTTTCCTAATTATCACACAGCAGTCAGGGAATTCCTCTTCCAAAGCAGCACGTTGGGTTGGTGTTGGAAATTATTTTCCTGACACTCCAAATGGATGATTATTTTCCTAAACATTCCAACCTACTGAAGTCACTTTGGGAAGCTTGTGGCCTGGCTCAGGCTGAGTTGAATTCATCCATGCTCCAGTGACATTCAGGAGCTGTGCCACTGAGCCTGCACCGTGCTGTGTGCCAGGCATCTTCCCAAGGGATTTTCCCTTCCTCCTCCAGATTTTTGCATTCTAAATAATGAAGGAAGAGTAAAGCATGCAGAGAGAGAGAGCGAGCTACTTAAAGCAGTAGTGTAGAAATGTCCAACCAGTAGCAAGCCTGCTGTGATAGAGCAGATCCCCAGCAGAAAAAGAAGCCATTTCTCTTCAATAGTGGTTAATTTTTTTGTTTTAATCAATATTGGTTGATTGATGTATTGTTTTTTTAACCAGTATTGGTTAGTTTGGGGTTTTTTAATCAATGTTGGTTGGTTATTTTTTAATCAGTATTGCTTGGTTATTTTTTTAGTCAATATTGGTAGGTTATTTTTTTAGTGAATATTGGCTGCTTGATTATTTTTTAGTCATTATTGGTTGGTTATTTTTTTAGTCACTGTTGGTTATTTTTTTAGTCAGTATTGGCTGGTTGGTGATGTTTTAGTCAGTATTGGCTGGTTGGTGATGTTTTAGTCAGTATTGGCTGGTTGGTGATGTTTTAGTCAGTATTGGTTGATTATTTGTTTAGTCAGGGTTGGCTGGTTGGTTGCGTTGTTTAGTCAGGCTTGGCTGGTTGGTTGTTTGTTTAGTCAGGGTTGGCTGGTTGGTTGCGTTGTTTAGTCAGGCTTGGCTGGTTGGTTATTTGTTTCAGTCAGGGTTGGCTGGTTGGTTGTTTAGTCAGGCTTGGCTGGTTGGTTGCATTGTTTAGTCAGGCTTGGCTGGTTGGTTGCATTGTTTAGTCAGGCTTGGCTGGTTGGTTGCATTGTTTAGTCAGGCTTGGCTGGTTGGTTGCGTTGTTTCAGTCAGGCTTGGCCGGTCGGTTGCGTTGTTTCAGTCAGGGTTGGCCGGTTGGTTGCGTTGTTTCAGTCAGGGTTGTCCGGTCAGTTGCGTTGTTTCAGTCAGGCTTGGCCGGTCAGTTGCGTTGTTTCAGTCAGGCTTGGCCGGTCGGTTGCGTTGCTCCGGTCAGGCTTGGCCGGTTGGTTGCGTTGTTTAGTCAGGCTTGGCCGGTTGGTTGCGTTGTTTCGGTCAGGCTTGGCCGGCTGGTTGCGTTGTTTAGTCAGGCTTGGCCGGCTGGTTGCGTTGTTTCGGTCAGGCTTGGCCGGTTGGTTGCGTTGTTTCGGTCAGGCTTGGCCGGCTGGTTGCGTTGTTTAGTCAGGCTTGGCCGGCTGGTTGCGTTGTTTAGTCAGGCTTGGCCGGTCGGTTGCGTTGTTTAGTCAGGCTTGGCCGGTTGGTTGCGTTGTTTAGTCAGGCTTGGCGGTCGGTTGCGTTGTTTAGTCAGGCTTGGCGGTTGGTTGCGTTGTTTAGTCAGGCTTGGCGGTCGGTTGCGTTGTTTAGTCAGGCTTGGCGGTTGGTTGCGTTGTTTCAGTCAGGCTTGGCCGGTTGGTTGCGTTGTTTCAGTCAGGCTTGGCCGGTTGGTTGCGTTGTTTAGTCAGGCTTGGCCGGTTGGTTATTTGTTTCAGTCAGGCTTGGCTGGTTGGTTGTTTAGTCAGGCTTGGCTGGTTGGTTATTTGTTTCAGTCAGGCTTGGCTGGTTGGTTGCGTTGTTTAGTCAGGCTTGGCTAGTTGGTTGCGTTGTTTAGTCAGGCTTGGCCGGTCGGTTGCGTTGTTTAGTCAGGCTTGGCCGGTCGGTTGCGTTGTTTCAGTCAGGCTTGGCCGGTCGGTTGCGTTGTTTCAGTCAGGCTTGGCCGGTCGGTTGCGTTGTTTAGGTCAGGCTTGGCCGGTCGGTTGCGTTGTTTCGGTCAGGCTTGGCCGGTCGGTTGCGTTGTTTCAGTCAGGCTTGGCCGGTCGGTTGCGTTGTTTCAGTCAGGCTTGGCTGGTCGGTTGCGTTGTTTAGTCAGGCTTGGCTGGTCGGTTGCATTGTTTAGTCAGGCTTGGCCGGTCGGTTGCGTTGTTTCAGTCAGGCTTGGCCGGTCGGTTGCGTTGTTTAGTCAGGCTTGGCCGGTCGGTTGCGTTGTTTAGTCAGGCTTGGCCGGTCGGTTGCGTTGTTTAGTCAGGCTTGGCCGGCTGGTTGCGTTGCTCCGGTCAGGCTTGGCCGGCTGGTTGCGTTGCTCCGGTCAGGCTTGGCCGGCTGGTTGCGTTGCTCCGTCAGGCTTGGCCGGCTGGTTGCGTTGCTCCGGTCAGGCTTGGCCGGTCGGTTGCGTTGCTCCGGTCAGGCTTGGCCGGTCGGTTGCGTTGTTCGGTCAGGCTTGGCCGGTCGGTCGCGTTGTTTCGGTCAGGCTTGGCCGGTCGGTCGCGTTGTTTCGGGCAGGCTTGGCCGGTCGGTTGCGTTGCTTCGGTCAGGCTTGGCCGGTCGGTCGCGTTGTTTCGGGCAGGCTTGGCGGGTCGGTTATTTGTTTGTTTGGGGTCAGCTGGCTTGCCGCGTGACTGCAGTCGGGGCGGGCTGCCCGGCTGCGGTGGGGCGGTCGGGGCGGGCTGCCCGGCCGGTTATTTGTTTGTTTGGGGCTGCCCGGCTGGCTGGGGCGGACTGCAGTCGGGGCGGGCTGCCCGGCTGCGGTGGGGCGGTCGGGGCGGGCTGCCTGGCTGCGGTGGGGCGGTCGGGGTCGGCTGGAGTTTATATCCATTGCTCCTTGACCTATCCCAGGGCACAGGGAGCAGAGGCTGAACCTGTCCCTTGCTCCTGGCCCCCAGCCCTCAGATATTTATAGACAGTGATTAAATCCCCTCTTCAGCCTTCTCCTCTCCAGACTAAACAGCCCCAAGTTAATAAGTTTCTATTAAGGAGGATCTTGTTTAATGACCTGGCAAAGAAATGTTAGCATAATTTTACAGCTGAAAATGCTGAGTTAATTTAGAATCACAGAATCAGCCAGGTTGGAAAAGACCTCAGAGATCATCAAGTCCAACCTGTCACCCAACACCTCCTGACAACTAAACCATGGCTCCAAGTGCCTCATCCAATCCCCTCTTGAACACCTCCAGGGATGGGGACTCCACCACCTCCCTGGGCAGCACATCCCAATGGCCAATCTCTCTGCTGGAAGAACTTTCTCCTCACCTCCAGCCTAAACCTCCCCTGGCACATCTTGAGACTGTGTCCTCTTGTTCTGGTGCTGCTTGCCTGGGAGAAGAGACCAACCCATCTGTGGTCCTTTCCAGCATGGCATTCTGTGGTTCTGTGATATAAGATCAAGACTTGATGAGGGACAGCACATCAGTTGTATTTTCTCTGCAGTTAAAATACAGAGAGAAATTAAAAGCTGTGTGCTAATGCTTTCCACTAATTTATTATGTCAAGTACAGAATGGAAGTCAGAAGAGCCCAACCCCCACCTGGCTGCAACCTCCCTTCAGGGAGTTGGAGAGAGCAATGAGGTCTCCCCTGAGCCTCCTCTTCTCCAGGCTAAGCAACCCCAGCTCCCTCAGCCTCTCCTCCCAGGGCTGTGCTCCAGACCCCTCCCCAGCTTTCTTGCCCTTCTCTGGACACCTTCAAGTCTCTCAATGTCCTTCTTAAACTGAGGAGCCAATTTAGTAGCAAGACTTGCAGCTGATCTTGCATTTGTCAGATGTCAGATTCCTGCCCCTTGCTAACATTCTCTGTGCTTGTTCCAAACAGGTGGATGGACGCAAGTCCACTCTCTCCATGATCGATCGTCTCCAGAGGCAAATCATCGTAGCAGACTGCCAGGTCTACTTGGCTGTGCTCTCCTTTGTGAAACAAGAGCTATCAGGTGTGCCCTGCCTTCCATCCTCACATCTGTTCTGTGCATGGTATCTTTTTTGTAAAGCTTGACCATCAAGTGGCTCTGTGACTGTCATAGAGCCTTGGAATTGTTGTGGCTGGAAAAGCCCTCCAAGATCATTGAGTCCAACCAGCAAGCCAACCCCACCATGGCCACCAAACCATGGCCCCAGGTGCCATGGCCACACCTTTCTGGAACACCTCCAGGGGTGGGGACTCCACCACCTCCCTGGGCAGCCTGTTCTAACCTCTGACCACTCTTGCAGCAAAGAAAGTTTCCCATATCCCCAGCCTGACCCTGCCCTGGCACAATGTCAGGCTATTTCCTCTCCTTCTGTCACCTGATCCTAGGGAGAAGTGACCAACCCCCACCTGGCCCAAATCTCCTTTCAGGGAGCAGTAGAGAGCAAGGAGTTTGCTCCTCATCCTCCTCTTCTCCAGATGTTAGAATCATAGAATTAATAAGGTTGGAAGAGACCTCAGAGATCATCAAGTCCAACCTATCACCCAAGCCCTCATGACTACTAAACCATGGCTTCAAGTGCCACATCCAGTCCCCTCTTGAACACCTCCAGGGATGGTGACTCCAGCACCTCCCTGGGCAGTTAAGGTGATTGCTTTTTGAGCACAGGAGGTGCACTTGGAGAAGTGTTGAGGTTTGCAAGAAGAGGGGGTTTTCACCCAGGCTGAGGAGATCAGGTGGTGGTACTGAACTTTTATTTGCCTTTGCAGTATCTTTTGTGTCCTCACATAGCAGTCTTGGGGTTTGGCCAGCAGTTCAGCAATGATGACTCTGGAAAGGATCTCTGTGATCATCAAGTCTGACTTTTCACCCAGCACTGCCAGGTCACCACTAAACCATGTCCCTCAGCACCACACCTACACGCTTTGAAACCCTTCTGGGGATGGGGACTCACTCAGGAGCCCTGTCAGGGCTTGATAACCCTTTGGGGTGAAGAAATTTCTCCTCATGTTCAATCTAAACCTCCCCTCTAGTCTTTTTGCTTGCTCATTGGGAAAAGAGACCATCCCCAACCTGGAGCTGATCTTCTTTCAGGGAGTTCTAGAGAGCCAGAAGGCCTCCTCTCAGCCTCCTTTTCTCCAGGATGACCAAACTCAGTTCCATCAGCCACTGTATGGTGTTCTATCCCTCTGAGGGAATGACACCATGAAATGAGCTGGATGACTTTGAGATTACAGCTCTCTGATTTTTCATACCAACAGCCATATTGCTCTGATTCTCCTTAGGCAGCTTGGAATCCTTTGCATGTTCCCAGAGGGCATTTGAGGAGATGGTAAGAACATGGCTAACAGCTGTGTGCTTCTTGTGGCATGCAAGATAGAGGCTCTGAGTCACAGAATCATAAAGGTCCTTTCCAACCAAACCATTTTAAGACTATTGAGTCCAACCACTCTCTAGCTCTACCAGGGCTGGTGCTAAGCCATATCCCTCAGCACCTCATCTCTGCCTCTTTGAAATACCTCCAGTGATGGGGATTCAACCCCCTTCCTGGGCAGCCTGTTCCAGTCTTTGAGAACCCTTTCAGAGCAGAAGTTTCTTCTAGCATCCAAACTAATTAAGCCTCAGGGGGTGCAATTTCAGGCCATTTCCTCTCATCCTCTCACTCGTTCCTCGGGAGAGGAGAACCTGCCTGGAGGGGGGCTGGGGACATTCCCGTCTCCTTTCAGGGAGTTGCAGAGAGTGAGAAGATCATCAATGACCTCCCTGGGCAGGGAGAAGGCTGCAGCTGAAGGCTCAGGAAGGGTCTCTTCTCCCAGCCCAGCAATGTGCTCCCAGTCCAGACTGCAGTGTGCTACTTCTGCCCTGGTGAGGCCACATCTGGACTATTGCATCCAGTTCTGGGCACCCCAGCTCAAGAGGGGCAGGGATCTACTAGAGAGAGTCTAAGGGAGGCTACAAGGATGAGGAAGGAACTGGAACATCTGGGATGGGCATTGGGATGTGCTGCCCAGGGAGGTGGTGGAGTCCCCATCCCTGGAGGTGTTCAAGAGGGGATTGGATGTGGCCCTTGGAGCCATGGTTTAGTAGTCAGGAGGTGTTGGGTGCCAGGTTGGACTTGATGATCTTTGAGGTCTTTTCCAACCTTATTGATTCTCTGATCTCACCTTGGCCTCCTTCAGGCTCAGCTGCTCCTCACCAGCCCTGTTCTGGACACACTCCAGCACTTCAGTGTCTTTCTGGGAGTGAGGGACCCAAAACTGAACCCAGTGCTCAAGGTGTGGCCTCACCAGTGCTAGGTACAGGGAGACAATCACTTTCCTGCTCCTGTTCATCATGCCATTCCTGATAGAAAGCCCAGGATGCTGGTGGCTGACTTGGCCACCTGGGCACACACTGGCTCATGTTCAGCCAGCTGTGGACCACCCTCCCCAGGTCCTTTTCTGCTGGGCAGTTTGCAGCCACTCTGTCCCAAGCCTGGAGCATTCATGGGGTTATTGTGACCTAAGTACAGGAGCCAGCACTTGGCCTTGTTGAACCTCATGCAACTGTTCTCAGCCCATGGATCCAGCCTGGCCAGAATTTTCTGCAGAGCCTTCCTACCCTTCAGGAGATCAACACTCCCACCCAGCTTAATGTCATCTGCACATTTAGTGAGGGTGCATTCAATCCTCTCCTGCAGAACATTGCTAAGTCAGGTCCCCAGGGATGTCCCTCATGGTGTTGATAACGACCAAGGGAGAGGGGAAACTGCCAAAGTAATGTCAAATGAAGTGTGCTGAAGGGGGAACTGCTGAATCAGTTCCTATTCTCTGGTCACCAAAGTGCATCCCTGCATGCCAATGAGGGCAGTCCTGTGATGTGGAATACAAATCTCATCTGAGCTGCAAAGCTGATTCTAACCTTCTCATGCATTCCTGGATCTTAAGGCAGGCCTTCACCCATGAGTGTGTGGAAAACGTGGTCAAGGTCAGACACAAAGTGGGTGCACTCCCAGCTCCTTATCCAGTCAATGAAGAGTTAGAGGTTGCAATTAGGGCAGATAGCCAGTGACAACCCTGCTGAGCAGCTGAAAGGAACCAGTGAAAGAACAACCTGATTTAAAGTATTGTAAATTGATGTCATCTTCAGTCAAGGGCAGTAGGGTGTAGAGAGCAAATCCTACTAGGAGCAGCTGAGGGACCTGGGGTTGTTTAAGTCTGGAGAGGAGGAATCTGAGGGGAGACTTCATTGCTCTCTTACAGCTCCCTGAAAGGAGGTTGCAGTGAATCATAGAAGCATAGGATGGTTTGGTTGGGAAGGACCTTAAAGATCATCTAGATCCAGCCCTAGAGCTAGATGATCTTTAAGGTCCTTTTTAACTCTTTCCAAATGAGGTTGGGTTTGGTCTTTACTCCATATTGTGCAGTGACAGGATGAGAATTTGTGCCAGGGGAGGTTTAGAATCATAGAATTGTCAGGGCTGGAAGGGACCTCAAGGCTCAGCCAGTCCCAACCCCCCTGCCATGGGCAGGGACACCTCACACTACAGCAGGTTGCTCACAGCCACATCCAGCCTGGCTGCAAACACCTCCAGGCAGGAGGCTTCCACCACCTCCCTGGGCAACCTGTGCCAGGCTCTCACCACCCTCCTGGGCAACAACTTCTTCCTCACATCCAATCTCAATCTCCCCATTTCTAGTTTTGCTCCATGCTCCCCAGTCCTATCCCTCCCTGACACCCTCAGAAGTCCCTCCCCAGCTTTCCTGTAGACCAGATAGTAAACATTTCTTTACTGGAAGGGTTGTCAAGCCCAGAAAGAGGCTGCCCAGGGCAGTGGTTGAATCATCATCTCTGGAGGTGTTTAAAAGCTGTGTAGGTGTGGTGCTGAGGGACGTTGTTCAGCTGTGCAGTTGGCAGTGTTGGGTTAATGGTTGGATGCAATGATCTTAAAGGCCTTTTCCAGCATTAGCAGTTCTGTGAGACACAGACTGCATTGGGTTGGAAGGGACCCTCAAAGGCCATCCTGTCCAAGTCCCCTCAGGGAGCAGGGACACCTCCAGCTAGGTTCTCTAATGCTTGCTGTGATGGCATTGAGAATGTTTGATTCTAGCTAACAGAAACTCCAGAGGTATTTCTGCTGTGTCTGTGGTGGTGCAGGAAGATTTTCCTGCTCCTTTTGATGCAGTTCTGGGGTTTTTCTGAGGGTATTTTCCCCTCTCTTGAAGCTTGCTTCTCCTTTCATGATGTATTCTGCATGACTGGGTTGAGTGCTGTAACTGAGGGGGTGTCTGTCCCCTCTCTCTCTCGTCTGCTGCTTGGGGAGCTGGAGTGGGTAGCAGGTACTGCAGAGCATTCAGTGTATTTGGGTTACTCTGCTGAGCAAAAAATAGACCTGAAAGCTCTGGTTAAAATTCCAAGTGGTTAAATATCACTTCAGCCCCTGCTGATTCCAGCTGCTGCTGATTCATGGAATGTGTTGGGCTGAAGGGACATTAAAGATCATCCCAGTTCCAACCCCCTGCCATGGGCAGAGACACCTCCCACCAGCCCAGGGTGCTCAAGGCCTCATCTAACCTGACCCTGAACACCTCCAGGGAGGAGGCAGCCACAGCCTCCCTGGGCAACCTGTGCCAGTGTCTCACCACCTTCACTGGAAGGAATTTCTTCCTCATCTCCAGTCTCCATCTCCCCTCTTCCAGCTTCAATCTATTGCTCCTTGTCCTATCACTCCCAGCCCTTGTCAAAAGTCCCTCCCCAGCTTTTTTGCAGCCCTCTGCAGGTACTGGAAGGCTGCTCTGAGGCCTCCTCAGAGCTTTCTCATTCAGCTGGGCCTGACAGTTCATCTGCAGAGTGTTGTCTTTCTGATTATGTATAATATATCATGGGCAAAAACTGTCCTGTGTTTTTTTCTGCCTGTAACAGTTTGACAAGAAGCATATGATGCCATGCAAGCTGCTTTCTCATCTGCCTGACAGATTTGGCATTCTCTTTTGTCACCCTCCTGGATCTCTTACAGATCATTTCATCATTGAGTGACTAAGGTGGCAGCTTAGGTTAGCTTCCCACAGCAATGCTGAATCAGCTTTTCTTGATAGCACTGCTGTCAGGGGTCTGGACTGCTGACTGGGAAAGCAGCTTAGGGGTTGGGCTTCAATGGATTTGTAGACTTTAAAAAGGCAGAAATCATTCTTTTAATTAGTTAGATTGTCATATCTTGGTGTATCCAATGTCTTAGGGTTATGCTCTGTGGTGAGCTCTTAATGACAGCAGAGCCTCAAGCTGTGCTTGCTTTCCATGTCCTGGCTTTGCCATTTGAGGCAAGCCTCAGCAGTTAGGTGCTAGCAGAAACAGTGTCATAGAATGGTTTGGGTTGGAAGAGACCTTAAAGATCATCCAGGGATGACCCATGGGCAGGGACACCTCCTCCTAGACCAGGCTGCTCAAGGCCCTAGCAAACCTTCCTTTCAGTGCTTCCAGGCTCAGAGCATCCAAAACTTCACCTGTTCCAGTGCCTCACCACACTCATGGGCAAGAATTGCTTCCCAATGTCTCATCTAAATCCAGCTTCTTCCAGTCTGAAGCCATCACCCCTCATCCTGTCACTCCAAGCCTTTGTCAAAAGTCTCTCTCTGGCTCTCCAGGAGCCCCTTCAGGTACTGGAAGGCTGCTCTGAGGTCTCCCTGGAGCTTTCTCTTCTCCAGGCTGAGCAGCCCCAACTCAGTTTTCACAGGAGAGATGCTCCAGCCCTCTGATCATCTTCATGGTCATCCATTTGAACCTGCTCTAGCAGTTCCTGTCCTTCTTGTGCTGAGGACTCCAGAGCTGGCCCTAGCACTGCAGGTGGGGGCTCAGCAGAGCAGAGGGGCAGAATCCCTTCCCTCTACCTGCTGCCCACACTGCTGGGGATCAGCCCAGGACAGTGCTGTGTCTGGGCTGTGAGCACATGGTTCCAGCTCATGTTGAGCACCCCCTAGTCCTTCTCCTCAGCACTTCCCTCAGTCCATTCTCTACCCATCCTGGATCTGTGCTTGGAATTGCCCTGAGGCAGGTGCAGGACCTTGCCCTTGGTTGTGTTGAACTTCATAAGGCTGCCACTGGCCTCCTCTCCAGCCTGTTTAGGTGCCTCTGGATGCCATCCCTTCCCTCCAGCCTGTCAGTTGCACCACAGGGCTTGGTGCCATCAGCACTGGTGCTGAGGGTGCCTGGATCCCAAAGTCTGTGTTGCCAGCAGAGATGTTAACCAGCACTGGTCCCAGTGCAGTGCCCTGAGGAGCACCACTCCTCACTTGTCTCCACTTAGAGACAAGTGTCCTGTACAGAGGGTGATGAGCCTGACATCTGGGAATGCTTAAGCCCAGATTTCTAGGGAAATTCAGCTCCCCACCTTGCACTTGAAATGGAGCAAGTTGGAGAAGAGGAAAATGTGTTAAAGCCATACAATTTAGGCCTTTTTTTTTCCCACCCTGTGATGTTTTTCTTCAATGCTAAGGAGCTGTGTTTGTAGGAGAGGCTGGGAAATGATGAAGTTGAATAAGATGATTTCCACTCTTGTTATCTAACCCAAAGGAAGTAGCTTGCTTTGTGTTTTCCCATCAGCTCTCTTTTGACATCATGTGGGCTTAAGAGGTGTAATCTCCTCTCCATTTGCCAGGCAGCCTTTTCATCTCCACTCTGTAGCAGAGCAGAATCCAGAACAGAGTTCTTTGATCTCTCTGTTTCTTCCTGGCTCTTGTCTCGCTGCATAGCTGCAGGGCTGTCCCTTTGTGTTGCATGCTGGTTTTCAAGTCCCTCTTTGAAAAGCACTAAAGTCAGTAGTACCCAATGTGAAAGATTAGACATGGCCTGGAGTTGTGCCAGGGGAGATGAGGAAAAATTTCCTGGCTGCCAGAGTGGTCAGGGATTGGAAAAGGCTGCCCAGGGAGGTGGTGGAGTCCCCATCCCTGGAGCTGTTCCAGAGAGCTGTGGCCATGGCACCTGGGGACAGGGTTTGATAGCCATGGTGGTGTCAGGACTTGATGATCTTGGATGATTCTTTACACAGTAAGTTAATGCAAATAGAGCATCCTAAGATGCTAATTCTTTACTATGAGGGTGGTGGAACACTAAAACCCCTTGCCAGCGAGGTGATGGAGCCCCCAGCCCTGGAGACACTCAAGGTTTGATGGGGCTCTGAGCAACCTGATATAGCTGGGGATGTCACTGCTCACTGCAGGGGGGTGAACTCAAAAGGGACTATGAGCAGCAGCACAGGGAGGGGATTCTGCCCCTCTGCTCAGACCCCACCTGCAGCACTGCCTCTGGTTGTGGTGCCCTCAGCACAAGAAGGACCTGGAGCTGCTGGAGAGGGTCCAGAGGAGGCCATGAAGGTGATCAGAGGGCTGCAGAACCTGTGGGGACAGGCTGAGAGAGTTGGGGCTGTTCAGCCTGGAGAAGAGAAGACTTTGGGGAAGCATAGAGAGCCTTCTAGTACCTGAAGGGTCTCCAGGAGAGCTGGGGAGGGACTTGTGGCAAGGGCTCGGAGAGCCAGGATGAGGAACAATGGATTGAGGAGGATTGACCAGGTTACCCAGCTAGTGAATGTGGGGCAGCCTGGGGATGTAGTCTGCCTGGACTTCAGCAAAGCCTATGACACTGTCTGCCACAACAAAATCCTGGCCAAGCTGGCAGCTCATGCCTTGGGCAGATTCACTCTGAAATGGGTCAAAAACTGGCTGGAGGGCTGGGCCCAGAGAGTGGTGGTGAATGGTGCCACAGCCAGCTGGCAGCCAGGCACCAGTGGTGTGCCCCAGGGATCAGTGCTGGGCCCCAGCCTGTTCAATATCCTGATTGATGATTTGGGTGAGGAGATACAGTTCACCATTAGTAAGTTTGCAGATGACACCAAGCTGGGGGCAGGAGTTGATCTGTTAGAGGGCAGAAGGGCTCTGCAGAGGGACCTTGCCAGACTGGACAGATGGGCAGAGGCCAACAGGATGGCATTCAACAAGTCCAAGTGCCAGGGGCTGCACTTTGGCCACAACAACCCCAGGCAGAGCTACAGGCTGGGGGCAGAGTGGCTGAGAGCAGCCAGGCAGAGAGGGACCTGGGGGTGCTGATTGACAGCTGCCTGAACATGAGCCAGCAGTGTGCCCAGGGGGCCAAGGAGGCCAATGGCATCCTGGCCTGCATCAAGAAGAGTGTAGCCAGCAGGAGCAGGGAAGACCTTGTGCCCTGTGCTCAGCACTGCTGAGGCCACCCCTTGAGTCCTGTGTCCAGTTCTGGGTCCCTCAGTTTAGGAAGGAGGTTGAGCTGCTGGAAGGTGTCCAGAGAAGGGCAAGAAAGCTGGGGAGGGGTCTGGAGCAGAGCCCTGTGAGGAGAGGCTGAGGGAGCTGGGGTTGCTTAGCCTGCAGAAGAGGAGGCTCAGGGGAGACCTTCTTGCTCTCTGCAACTCCCTGCGGGGAGGTTGTAGCCAGGTGGGGGTTGGTCTCTTCTGCCAGACAAGCAGCACCAGAACAAGAGGACACAGTCTCAAGCTGTGCCAGGGGAGGTTTCAGTTGGATGTTAGGAAGAAATTCTTCCCAGCAAGAGTAATTGGCCACTGGAATGTGCTGCCCAGGGAGGTGGTGGAGTCACTGTCCTTGGAGATCGTCAAGGAAAGCCTGGATGAGGCACTTAGTGCCATGGTTTAGTTGATTGGACAGGGATGGGTGATAGGTTGGAGTGGATGATCTTGGAGGTCCCTGAATCTATGAATCTGGCAGAGGGGAGACTTAAACTGGAGATGAGGAAGAAATTCTTTGCAGTGAGGGTGGTGAGACACTGGCGCAGGATGCCCAGGGAGGCTGTGGCTGCCTGGTGTTGGAGGCCAGGCTGAATGAGGCCTTGAGCAAGCTGTGCTGGTGGGAGGTGTCCCTGCCCATAGCAGGGGTTTGGAACTGGGATGACCTTTAATGTCATAGTATCACATTATCAGTCAGGGTTGGAAGGGACCACAAGGATCATCTAGTTCCAACCCCCCTGCCATGGGCAGGGACACCCCACACTAGATCAGCCTGCCCAGAGCCTCATCCAGCCTGGGCTTAAACACCTCCAGGGACAGGGCCCCAACCACCTCCCTGGACAACCCATTCCAGGGCTTCACCACTCTCCTGGGGAAGAACTTCCTCCCCACCTCCAGCTTCATTCCATTCCCCCTAGTCCTAGCACTGCCTGAGATCCTGAGCAGTCCCTCCCCAGCCTTCTTGGAGCCCCCTTCAGATCCTGCAAGGCCACAATGAGGTCACCTGGGAGCCTTCTCTTCTCCAGCCTGAACAGCCCCAACTCCTTCAGTCTGTCCTCACAGGAGAGGTGCTCCAGCCCTCTGCTCATCCTCCTGGCCCTGCTCTGGACACCTTCCAGCCCCTCCAGATCCCTCTGGTCATAGGGGCTCCAGAACTGGAGGCAGGACTCCAGGTGGGGTCTCCCCAGAGCTGAGCAGAGGGGGAGAATCACCTCCCTTGCCCTGCTGGCCACACTTCTGCTGCAGCCCAGGCTCTGGTTGGCTTTCTGGGCTGCAAGTGCACACTGAGAGCTCCTGGGAGCTTCTCCTCCCCCAGCACCCCCAAGGCTCTCTCCTCAGGGCTGCTTTCCAGCCAGTCCCTGCCCAGCCTGCATTTGTGCCTGGGATTGCCTCCACCCAGCCCAAACCATTCTGTGCTGCTGTGACCTGCACAGCTCCCTTCCAGCCCTGTGCATTGCATGATTTGCCATTTAGCCTCTGCCCTGCTCCCCTCCTGAAACGTTGGCTTCTTGTTGTTGTTGTCCCCCTGGCTCTCAGCATACATCAAAGGTGGGTGGATCCTCCGCAAAGCCTGGAAGATTTACAACAAGTGCTACACAGACATTAACACCCTGCAGGAACTCTATCAGAAGCAAGCAGCCGAGGAAGCCCTGCCTGGCGATGCCGCCAATGACAATCACGTTGCTGCAGAGGGTGTAACGGAGGACTCGCTAAACAGACTGAAAGGTGCTGTTAGCTTTGGATATGGACTTTTCCATCTTTGCATATCCATGGTGCCCCCCAACCTGCTCAAAATCATCAACCTGCTGGGTTTTCCTGGAGACCGCCTGCAGGGCCTCTCTTCACTGATGTATGCAAGTGAAAGTAAGGACATGAAGGCCCCTTTAGCTACGTGAGTAGCTACCTTGCAATGCTTTGGTAGATAAACGTAGCGCTAACAAGTAAGTAACCGGGGGGCGGGCAGCGCCCCTGCCGCTGGGAGAGGAAGCAGCAGCGGGTCCAAGGAGCTTGTGGCTGCCTCTTTTAAAGGCTTGGGATATGATTCCTCACTCCCTGGTGGATGAGAGCTCTCCTGCTGTTAGTCGGTGAGGCGGTGGTGGGGGTTTGTGTGGCAGTGTTGTGCTGTGCCCCTTCGGTGCCCGCCGCGTTGATGTGCCAGCCCAGGTAAAGGCGGCGCTGAGTGCCTTCACCTGGCTTAGGCTCTGCCCCGCGGGGAGGATGCCGTTTGGTGTGAGTCACTGATCTCCCTTAGCTCTTAATGCTCTCACTGTTAGTCACAGATCTCCTTCGGTTTAATTTGAGCAGCATAATGACATGAGCTCTTCCCTGGGGGGAGCCTTTTCAGGGGGAATGTTTTATGGGTTTTTGTTAACCCCCAAGCCTTCAGCTCTTTTTTTTGTTAGTCCAACCTAGCTTCAGCTGCCCTCAGCAATGGGGATTCTGGCCCATTAGCTCCAAATCAATGCCTTTATATTACTGGACCTCCTGAAAACACCATCAGGTGTCACTTCCAATGCCTTTATATTACTAGACCCCCTGAAAGCACCCTCAGGTGTCATTTCCAATGCCTTTATATTACTGGACCTCCTGAAAGCACCATCAGGTGTCACTTCCAATGCCTTTGTATTACTAGACCTCCTGAAAGCACCATCAGGTGTCACTTCCAATGCCTTTATATTACTGGACCTCCTGAAAGCACCATCAGGTGTCATTTCCAATGCCTTTATATTACTGGACCTCCTGAAAGCACCCTCAGGTGTCACTTCCAATGCCTTTATATTACTGGACCTCCTGAAAGCACCCTCAGGTGTCACTTCCAATGCCTTTATATTACTGGACCTCCTGAAAGCACCATCAGGTGTCACTTCCAATGCACCCCCCTCACCCTCAGGTGTCACTTCCAATGCCTTTATATTACTGGACCCCCTGAAAGCACCCTCAGGTGTCACTTCCAATGCCTTTATATTACTGGACCCCCTGAAAGCACCCTCAGGTGTCACTTCCAATGCCTTTGTGTTACTAGACCTCCTGAAAGCACCATCAGGTGTCACTTCCAATGCCTTTATATTACTAGACCCCCTGAAAGCACCATCAGGTGTCACTTCCAATGCCTTTATATTACTGGACCTCCTGAAAGCACCATCAGGTGTCACTTCCAATGCCTTTATATTACTAGACCCCCTGAAAGCACCCTCAGGTGTCACTTCCAATGCCTTTATATTACTGGACCTCCTGAAAGCACCATCAGGTGTCACTTCCAAAACCTTTGTATTACTAGATCCCCTGAAAGCACCCTCAGGTGTCACTTCTAATGCCTTTGTGTTACTGGACCTCCTGAAAGCACCCTCAGGTGTCACTTCCAATGCCTTTGTGTTACTGGACCTCCTGAAAGCACCCTCAGGTGTCACTTCCAATGCCTTTGTGTTACTAGACCCCCTGAAAGCACCATCAGGTGTCACTTCCTTTATATTACTGGACCTCCTTGTCACTTCCAAAACCTTACTAGATCCCCTGAAAGCACCCTCAGGTGTCACTTCCACTGCCTTTATATTACTGGACCTCCTGAAAGCACCCTCAGGTGTCACTTCCAATGCCTTTGTGTTACTGGACCTCCTGAAAGCACCCTCAGGTGTCACTTCCAATGCCTTTGTATTACTAGACCTCCTGAAAGCACCCTCAGGTGTCACTTCCAATGCCTGTATATTACTGGACCTCCTGAAAGCACCCTCAGGTGTCACTTCCAATGCCTTTATATTACTAGACCTCCTGAAAGCACCCTCAGGTGTCACTTCCAATGCCTTTGTATTACTAGACCTCCTGAAAGCACCCTCAGGTGTCACTTCTGCAATGCTCTCAGCAGAGCCCCAGTCACTTCTGCTTGAGGGAGCAGAGTTGGATTTCTGACTGGTTAAAGCTCAACATTAAATGTGCCTCTCAGTTTGTTCTTTCCCCTTTCTGGGGAAGCCAAATTCTATTCCTTAAGAGTGCTTCCCCTTCTTCAGGTGATCCAGAAAACCATTCTGCTCTGCTCTTGTTTCCAGGAGTGCTGGAGGTGGTGTGGATGGCCCTGCTGACCACAGGACACGTTCCTTTTCGATTATGGAGAGTCTCTGCTGCTGTCTTTAGTTTTGTTGTCGATTTTTTTCCCTTCCTTTGGGGTTCCCCCCGTCCCCTTACAGTGAACATCTAACTGCCAACATTTTGGGTGTTGAGTTTTGCTGTTGGAAGATGCAGAGCTGTGAAGCTCAACTGCTTTGACGCTGTAAAGCTCAACTGCTTTGATGCTGTACAACACCACTGTTACCTGACCTTTGGGCAGCACACATCGAATCCTGCATTCAGGTGCAGCTTAGGAGCTACATTCCTGCATGGCAATAGCAGTGTGTGTGCTTCAAAGGCAAGGGTGTAGAACAAAAGCTGAGTACCTCTCTTTGTCTCTCAGAATGGTTATCGAATCTCCCCGTGCAGAACGTTGCCCTCAGACTGCTGTTCATGAGCTGTAATCCTTCTTTGCTCTTCTGTTTCTTGTAGATTAGCTCTCTTGTGGTACCACACAGTTGTTCGTCCCTTTTTTGCCCTCGATGGCAGTGATAACAAGGCAGGATTGAAAGAGGCAAAGGAAATCCTTGCCAAAAAAGAGTCTGCTTACCCCAATTCTTCTCTGTTCATGTTCTTCAAGGGGAGGATACAGCGATTAGAGGTACTGCCTGACTGCTTCCTTTGCCCTCATTTCTCCTCCCCACCCTTTTGCTGTTCTGTGGTTTTTCTGCTGTGAAGGAGCTGTGCAAGATTCAGCACCTTGTGACTAAAGAGATGCACAGAAGCAGTGTGTGGTGCAGGGATGGGAAGGGACCTCTGGAGCTCAACCCCCTGCCAAAGCAGGGTCACCTAGAGAAGGTCACACAGGAGCGTGTCCAGGTGGGGTGGGAATGTCTCCAGAGATGGAGACTCCACCACCTCTCTGGGCAGGCTGCTCCCAGGCTCTGTCACCCTTAAGTTGAAGAAGTTCCTCCTCATGTTTGGATGGACCTTCCTGTCTTGAAGTTTGTGCCCATTGTCCCTTGTCCTGTAGAAAGATAAGCAGGAAGGGAGGATGAACTCTTTCCTGCACCACCACATCCTGGCCTCCAGGCTGGTGACACATGGGTGTGATGGGTGACC
This sequence comes from Melanerpes aurifrons, assembly GCA_011125475.1. Classification (NCBI taxonomy): domain Eukaryota; kingdom Metazoa; phylum Chordata; class Aves; order Piciformes; family Picidae; genus Melanerpes; species Melanerpes aurifrons. The sequence goes on along the minus strand of WWNC01000125.1, from coordinate 191,439 downwards.
ACCTGATGGATACAGAACTGGCTTGATGGCTGCACCCACAGAGTGGCTGTCCATGGCTCCATGGCCCAGGGGAGGCCAGGGACAAGCAGAGTGCCTCAGGGATCAGCCCTGGCACCAGGCTTGTTCAACATCCCTGTGGGTGCCATGGACAGTGGCACTGAGTGCACCCTCAGCAGGGTTCCTGCTGACACCAAGCTGTGTGCTGCAGCAGACAGCTGGAGGGAAGAGATCCATCCAGAGGGACCTGGACAGGCTGGAGAGGTGGGCACAAGCCAACCTCAGGAGGTTCAACAAGACCAAGGGCAGGGTCCTGCAGCTGGGTGGAGGCAATCCCAGGCACAAATGCAGGCTGGGCAGGGACTGGCTGGAAAGCAGCCCTGAGGAGAGAGCCTTGGGGGTGCTGGGGGAGGAGAAGCTCCCCAGGAGCTCTCAGTGTGCACTTGCAGCCCAGAAAGCCAACCAGCTCCTGGGCTGCAGCAGGAGAAGTGTGGCCAGCAGGGCAAGGGAGGTGATTCTCCCCCTCTGCTCAGCTCTGGGGAGACCCCAGCTGGAGTCCTGCCTCCAGTTCTGGAGCCCCTATGACAAGAGGGATGTGGAGGTGCTGGAAGGTGTCCAGAGCAGGGCCAGGAGGATGAGCAGAGGGCTGGAGCACCTCTCCTGTGAGGACAGACTGCAGGAGTTGGGGCTGTTCAGGCTGGAGAAGAGAAGGCTCCCAGGTGACCTCATTGTGGCCTTGCAGGATCTGAAGGGGGCTCCAAGAAGGCTGGGGAGGGACTGCTCAGGATCTCAGGCAGTGCTAGGACTAGGGGGAATGGAATGAAGCTGGAGGTGGGGAGATTGAGGCTGGAGGGGAGGAGGAAGTTCTTCCCCAGGAGAGTGGTGAAGCCCTGGAATGGGTTGTGCAGGGAGGTGGTTGAGGCCCTGTCCCTGGAGGTGTTTAAGGCCAGGCTGGCTGAGGCTGTGGCCAGGCTGCTCTAGTGTGGGGTGTCCCTGCCCATGGCAGGGGGGTTGGAACTGGCTGATCCTTGTGGTCCCTTCCAACCCTGACTGATACTATGATACTATTCCCTAGTTCAAAGTTCCCCTGCCAGACCTGCTCTTTGAGCTGATCAGTGGCACTTGAGAATTATTTGTCAGCTAATCCATGCATGTGTGGCTGTGTGCACAAGGAAGTGCCTTGGGTCACTCATGATTTCCTTGTGCCATCAATAGCTCTTTCAGTTTTGCCAGCACAGCTAAAATCCAAGTGTTCTCTGCTGACAGCACAGCATTTCTCTTCCCCTTTTCATCTCCTGTGTTGCTTGGTCATGTACAGCTAATCCTCTGCAACATTGTCCCTCAAACGACTGCTTTTGCTTTTGAGAGGTCAGGCCAGGATGTTTTCTGTTGCTGCAGGGGAGCTCTGGCCCAAGCAGAAATGCATTCACTGAAAGGGTGTTGCAGAGCATTGCTCAAATGCTCCAGCAGCCTCCTGGGTTTTGGCTGACTTCAGAATCTGTGGTAAGACAAGGTGGTGATGAGGGCTTTGAGCTGCTCAGCTCTTAGTTGCTGCTTTTGTCTGACCAGAAGATTTCCAGAGCAATTACACTGCTCTGGCAATGGTCCCTGGCAGCCCAGAGCCAGCTGAGTGCTGAGCTGCAGCCAGAGCAGGGAGAGCAGCAGCACAGGGAGGGGATTCTGCCCCTCTGCTCTGCTCAGCCCCCACCTGCAGCACTGCCTCCAGCTCTGGGGCCCCCAGCACAAGAAGGACCTGGAGCTGCTGGAGAGGCTCCAGAGGAGGCTACCAAGGTGATCAGAGGGCTGCAGAACCTCCCCTGTGGGGACAGGCTGAGAGAGTTGGGGCTGTTCAGCCTGGAGAAGAGAAGGTTCTGGGGAGACCTCAGAGCAGCCTTTCAGTACCTGAAGGGGCTCCAGGAGAGCTGGGGAGGGACTTGTGACTGGGGCTGGGAGTGCCAATGGGTTGAAGCTGGGGACAGAAGATGGGGCCAGACTCTTTTCAGTGGTTACAGAGCAAGGGGCAATGGGCACAAAGTGGAACCCAGGAGATTCCACCTGAGCATGAGGAGACAATTCTTTGGTGTGAGGCTGCTGAGCCCTGAGGCAGGCTGCCCAGGGATGTGGTGGAAGAGAATCCAACCCCTCACAGACACTGTGATCCTGGATGACATGCTCTGGCTGCCCCTGCTTCAGCAGTGGGCTTGGGCTGGATGATCTCCAGAGGTCCCTCTCAGCCCTCACCACGCTGGGATTGTGGGTGCCTCTTCCATCTAATCAAACCAGAGGCAGCAATGACATGTTTCACCCATGCAGTTACTTGTCAATCCCTATTAAGAGCCACCTCAATGTTTCCTTTGTCAGAATCAAATCCTATATCTCAGGCACCTGATTTGTTTTTCCACCCTCCCTTGTCTTCTTTTTTCACTCTCCTTAGTGTCAAATCAACAGTGCCTTGACCTCATTTCATACTGCTTTGGAACTTGCAACAGACCAAAGGGAGATTCAACATGTCTGCTTGTATGAAATAGGTAAGTGGGCTGTGCTTGTGCTACAGGGAGCTCCTTGAAGCTGGAAGAGGGGAAGTTTAGACTGGGAATTAGGAGGCAATTCTTCAGAGTGCAGGTGGGGAGACACTGGCACAGGTGTTGGCAAAGGGAGGCTGTGGATGCTCCTGCCTGGAGGTGTTCCAGGCCAGGCTGGATGAGGCCTTGAGCAAGCTGTGCTGGTGGGAGGTGTCTCTGCCCATGGCAGGGGGTTGGAGCTGGATGAGCTTTGAGGCCCCTTCCAACCCAACCCATTCTATGATTCTGTGAAGCCTTCATGAGTGCATTGGCCCAAAACATTCTTTGATCCAGGCAGACTGCACTTGGTGTCTGGTATCTGAGCTGCAGGCAGAGCAGGGAGAGCAGCAGCACAGGGAGGGGATTCTGCCCCTCTGCTCTGCTCTGCTCAGCCCCCACCTGCAGCACTGCCTCCAGCTCTGGGGCCCCCAGCACAAGAAGGACCTGGAGCTGCTGGAGAGGATTGAGAGGAGGCCACAAAGATGATTAGAGGCTGCAGAACCTCCTCTGTGGGGACAGGCTGGGAGGGTTGGGGCTGTTCAGCCTGGAGAAGAGAAGGTTCTGGGGACATCTTAGAGCAGCTCTCCAGTACCTGAAGGGGCTGCAGGAGAGCTGGGGAGGGACTTGTGACAAGGGCTGGGAGTGACAGGATGAGGGACAATGAACTGAAGCTTGAGGAGGGGAGATTGAGAGTGGAGATGAGGAAGAAATTCTTTGCAGTGAGGGTGGTGAGACTCTGGCACAGGCTGCCCAGGGAGGCTGTGGATGTCTCCTCCCTGGAGGTGTTCAGGCCAGGCTGGATGAGGCCTTGAGCAAGCCGTGCTGGTGGGAGGTGTCTCTGCCCATGGCAGGGGATTGGAACTTGATGAGCTTTGAGGTCCTTTCCAACCCAAACCATTCTGTGATTCTGTGAAGCCTTCATGAGTGCATTGACCCAAAGCATTCTATGATCCAGGCAGACTGCACTTGGTGTCAGGTTGCTGGTCAGGTGGTAGTGGGATTTTAGTCCTGGCACTGAGTTAGGTCCTGAGTTAGCACAACCTAATGTTGCCATTTTTGCCTGATTTTCATGGAATCCCAGACTGCTTTGGGTTGGAAAGGACCTTAAAGATCATTTAGGTTGGATATGGATGATCTTGAAGGTCCCTTCCAACCCAACCCCTTCAGTGAGTCTGTGAGGTGTGTAACAGCACTGACTGGGTTATTTTCATTAGGGTTGTAAGACAGATTTTAGTATCCTGGCCCTTGTCTTGGGTGGCTTATGGGAATCATAAGGGCTGCATCCAAAGGGTGGCTGTCAGTGCTTGGCCAAGTGGAGGCCAGGGACAAGCAGAGTCCCTCAGGGATCAGGACTGGGAGCAGGCTTGGTTAACATCTTTGTTGGTGCCATAGGCAGTGGCACTGAGTGCACCCTCAGCACCAAGCTGTGTGGTGCTGCTGACAGCTGGAGGGAAGGATCCATCCAGAGGGACCTGGACAGACTGCAGAGCTGGGCCCAGGACAACCTCATGAGGTTCAACAAGACCAAGGGCAGGGTTATGCAGCTGGGGCAGGGCAATCCCAGGCACTGATACAGGCTGGGCAGGGACTGGCTTGAGGGCAGCCCTGGAGAAAAGGCCTTAGGGGTGCTAGGGGAGGAGAAGCTCCCCAGGAGCTCTCAGTGTGCACTTGCAGCCCAGAAAGCCAACCAGAGCCTGGGCTGCAGCAGGAGAAGTGTGGCCAGCAGGGCCAGGGAGGGGATTCTGCCCCTCTGCTCCACTCTGCTGAGACCACAGCTGGAGCTCTGGGGCCAGTTCTGGAGCCTCTGTGCCAGGAAGGATCTGGAGGTGCTGGAAGGTGTCCAGAGCAGGGCCAGGAGGAGGAGCAGAGGGCTGGAGCTGCTCTGCTCTGGAGACAGCCTGAGAGAGTTGGGGTTGTGCAGGCTGGAGAGGAGAAGGCTCCCAGGAGACCTCATTGTGGCCTTGCAGGATCTGCAGGGGGCTCCAAGAAAGCTGGGGAGGGACTTTGGAGGGTGCCAGGGAGGGATAGGACTGGGGGGGATGGAGCAAAACTAGAAGTGGGGAGATTGAGATTGGCTGTGAGGAAGAAGTTGTTGCCCAGGAGGGTGGTGAGAGCCTGGCACAGGTTGCCCAGGGAGGTGGTGGAAGCCTTCTGCCTGGAGGTGTTTGCAGCCAGGCTGGATGTGGCTGTGAGCAACCTGCTGTAGTGTGAGGTGTCCCTGCCCATGGCAGGGGGTTGGGACTGGCTGAGCCTTGGGGTCACTAAGAACTCTATGATTCTGTGAATCATTCCTGGCTTCTTCTGTGGGCAGGTAGAGTTCAATCATTTCCCATGATTTTGAAGTTTTCTGCAGACACAAGGTGGCTCTGCAAGACCAGAGCAGACTCTGAAGTCCAGGGCAGACTGTTCACCTACAGAACATCATGTAAAATGGGCAATTAATTCATCTGATTCCTCTGTGGAGCTGCTGCTTCTGTGCCAAAACTCAATTGATCCTGTGAAGCTTTACAGCTTGCAGGGCCTGCATTGCATGCTCTGGACAGATGGGCAGGTGCCAACAGGATGGCATTCAACAAGTCCAAGTGCCAGGGGCTGCACATTGGCCACAGCAACCCCAGGCAGAGCTACAGGCTGGGGCAGAGTGGCTGAGAGCAGCCAGGCAGAGAGGGACCTGGGGGTGCTGGTCGATGGTAGGCTAAGCATGAGCTTGCAGTGTGCCCAGGCAGCCAAGAGGGCCAATGGCATCCTGGCCTGTATCAGGAAGAGTGTGGCCAGCAGGAGCAGGGAGGTCATTCTCCTGGGGGTACTGGGTGACCTCAACATGGGGAGAAACCTCTTTACTGTGAGGGTGACCAAGCCCTGGAGCAGGCTGCCCAGAGAGGTGGTGGAGTCTCCTTCTCTGGAGACTCAGAACCTGCCTGGATGTGTTCCTGTGTGGCCTGCCCTAGGTGACCCTGCTTTGGCAGGGGTGTTGGACTCAGTGGTCTCAGGAAGTCCCTTCCAGCCCCTAACATTCAGTGATTTTGCTGTAAATCTAAACCTGGCTTGACATGCCTGACAAAGATTTGGCTTGGTTCTCACTTTCTGAGTCATTGCTACAACCTGAACTGGCTGCACTTAACATCATAGAATGCTTTGGGTTGGAAGGGACCTTAAAGGTCATCTAGTTCCAACCCCCCTCTGCCTGATCCACCAGCCCAGGTTGGTCCAGCACCAGCCTGGCCTTGAGCACCTCCAGGCAGGAGGCAGCCACAGCCTCTCTGGGCAACCTGTGCCAGTCTCTCCCCACCCTCACTGCAAAGAATTTCTTCCTCCTCTCCAGTCTCAGTCTCCCCTCTTCCAGCTCAAAGCCTTTATCCTGTCACTCTCAGCCCTTGCAAAAGGTCCTTCCCCAGCTCTCCCACAGCAGCTTGGGTGTTCCAGGGATGGTGACCCCACAGCTGAAGTCCTGTGCTTTCTCTGACTTCCTTCCAGGTTGGTGCAGCATGATAGAGATGAATTTCAAAGATGCATTTGAATCCTTTGAGAGGCTGAAAAACGAATCCAGGTGGTCCCAGTGCTACTATGCTTATTTGACAGCAGGTGAGTGCCTTCAGTGACCAGCCAGTGATGTGATAAGGTTTTGGCACTGGTTTGTGGTGGGAAACTTGCTAATGCATGCAGTGCCTCCCCCCTGCCTGCTGCCTCTGCAGCTTGATGCCAGGCTTGGCTTCCATAGTGGGGGTTTGTTTATGCCATGCACCCTTGCATGTGCCTGAGGACTTTCTCTCTCCCCACACCTCTCTCCTTCCAGCTGCAGATGCAGTTCTGATTGCCAGTGTCCTGACAGGTCCTGTGACTGTGCTGCAGGGGTGTGGCAGTGCTGAGGGGTTAGGTGGTTCAGGTCCTGCAGTGGGTATGAGTGGCATCCTGAGGGGCATGGAGAAGAGCATGGCCAGCAGGTCAAGGGAGGTTCTCCTGCCCCTCTACCCTGCCCTGGTGGGACCACATCTGGGCTACTGTCTCAGTTCCAGGCTCCCCAGTTCAAGAGGGACAAGGAACTACTGGAGAGAGTCCAAGGGAGGCTATAAGGATGCTGAAGGGACTGGAACATCTGTGTGATGAGGACAGGCTGGGAGCCCTGAGGCTGGTTAGTCTGGAGAGGAGCAGACTGAGAGGAGATCTTAATGGTTATTAATAGCTGAGGAGTGGGTGTCAAGAAGGGGCTTGCTTCTTGTCCTCTCACAGCCCAAAGAGCAGGCTCTTTTCAGTGGTGTCCTGTGATAGGATAGGAAGCAATGGACACAAACTGGAACTGGGAAGTTCTACTTCAACATGAGGAGGAACTTCTTTACTGTGAGGGTGCCAGAGCCCTGGAGCAGGCTGCCCAGAGAAGTTGTGGAGTCTCCTGCTCTGGAGACTTTTAGGTCCCACCTGGATGTGTTTCTGTGTGACCTGCCCTGGGTGGGGTGATGCTGCTCTGGCAGGGGGTGTTGCACTCAGAGATCTCCAGAGGTTCCCTCTAACCCCTCCCATTCTGTGATTCTGTGAGAGAGAATCACTGACTTGTTAATGGCCACACTGGGCACCTGGGAGAGCTGGAATCTGCATGGTCACAGGATGTCAGGGCTTGGAAGGGACCCAAAGAGATCAAGTCCAATCCCTCTGCCAGAGCAGGGCCATAGAATCCAGCACAGGTCACACAGGAACACATCCAGACAGGGCTGGAAAGGCTCCAGAGAAGGAGACTCCACAACCTCTCTGGGCAGCCTGCTCCAGGGCTCTGGGACCCTCACAGGCAAGAAGTTCCCTCTTGTGTTGAGGTGAAATCTCCTGTGCTGCAGCTTCCATCCACTGCTCCTTGTCCTATCCCAGGGAGCAACTGAGCAAAGCCTGCCCCTGTCCCCTCCCTCCTGACCCCCAGCCCTCAGATATTGATAGACATTGATCAGATCCCCTCCCAGTCTTCTCCAGACTAAACACCCCCAGGGCTCTCAGCCTCTCCTCCCCAGGCAGTGCTGCAGTCCCTTCAGCATCCTTGCAGCCCTCCCTTGGACTCTTCCCAGCAGATCCCTGTCCCTCCTGAGCTGGGGAGCCCAGAGCTGGATGCAATATTCCAGGTGAGGTCTTCCCAGAGCAGAGCAGAGGGGGAGGAGAACCTCCCTGGCTCTGCTGGCCACACTCCTCTGCTGCACCCCAGGACCCCATTGGCCTTCTTGGCCCCCAGGGCACATTGCTGTCCCATGCAGAACTTGTTAGCCACCAGCACTCCCAGGTCCCTCTCCACAGTGCTGATCCCCTCCCAGGCTGTGCTCCTGCAGGTTATTCTTCCTCCCCAGCTGCAGGACTCTGCACTTGTCCTTGTTGGACCTCATTTGGTTCCTCTGTGCCCAGCTCTCAGTCTCTCCAAGTCTCACTGGGTGGCTGCAGAGCCTTCAGCTGTCTCAGCCAAGCCTCCCAGTTTGGTGTCATCAGCAAAGCTGCTGAGCAGACTCTGTCTGTGCCCTCATCAATGGCATTGATGAAAATATTGAACAGCAATGGTCCCAGCACTGATCCCTGGGGGTCTCCACTGGTTACAGCTCTCCAGCTGGACCTGGCACCACTGACCACCACTCTTTGGCCTCTCTCATGGTCACCTCCTCAGGCTAGGCCCTTTCTGGCAGCGAGTGTGGGCTGTGGTTTGCTGCAGCCTTGCCATCTCTCACCTTGGTTGTTCCTGCTTCATCTCCCAGGGCTGTTAACACCTCTTACTTTCTGTGCTGTTCCAGTGTGTCAGGGAGCCACTGGGGATGTCAGTGGTGCTCAGAATGTCTTCAAGGAGGTGCAGAAGCTCTTCAAGAGGAAAAACAACCAGATTGAGCAGTTCTCAGTGAAAAAGGTTTGGTGTGGCGTGGGCTGCCGCGTTTCAGGACAGCAGTTGCCCCCTGGGAGTATGGTTGGGTCCTCCAGCAGGGTTTATTGCTGAAGCCTGCCTCTGGTTTCTGCTCTGTTGCTCCTGTAGAATTAGTGGGAAGGCTTCAGATGGGGGAAAAAAAAAACCCACCCCAATCCTGCCCTGGATGTTAAGGCCCCTAGCAAAGGCAATGTGAATTAGCTGCTCAGGTTACAGCTAAAGTGATCATTAAAGAGGAAAACAACAGGGTTCTGCAGCTGCCTTGCTAATTGTCCTCCTAGCATTGCCTTCCTCCCCCCTCTTTATCTTCTCTTCTTTGTCAGAGCCTTAGTTCTTTTGGAAGCTGGGAGCTGTCAGAAGAATCTCTCCCAGCTGAGGGTTTTGCAGATGCTCTTTGCAGATGCTCCGGTGAGACCCCACCTCGAGTACTCTGTCCAGGTCTGCTGTCCCCAGCAGGAGAAGGGCACAGAGCTGTGGGAGTGAGTGCAGAGGAGGCCAGAAAGATGATCCAAGGGCTGGAGCAGCTCTGCTGTGAGCACAGGCTGAGGGAGCTGGGGGTGTTCAGCCTGCAGAAGATTCCAGAGGGACCTTAGAGCTGCCTGCCAATAGCTGAAGGAGGGCTGCAGAGGGACTTTTCCTGAGGGTGTCTAGAGACGGAACAAGGGGGAATGGTTTGGAGCTGAGGCAGAGCAGGGTTAGACTGGATCTGAGGAAGCAGCTCTTCAGTATGAGGGTGGTGAGACTCTGGAACAGGCTGCCCAGGGAGGTTGTGGCTGCTTCTTCCCTGGGGCAGCCACTTTCAAGAGCAGGTTGGATGAGGCCTTGAGCAGATGAGTCTGGCTAAGAGATGTCCCTGCCCATGAGAGGGGGCTTGGCCCAGGTGGTCTCTAAGGTCCCTTCCAACCTGAGCCATTCCATGCTTCTATGTTACTGTTTCATCATCCAGTCAGTGGACAGTTGAGGCTGTGCAATGCAATGAACCAAATCAGTCTGCATGCAGGGAAGCTTTGATTCTGAGCAGTGAATGAGCTCAGTGAACTCAAAGATATTGCTGCTTAGTCTTAAAGTCTTTAGGTTACCACCAACTTTAGCCACTTGTTGGATGCTTCCATGAGACAGAGTTTGTGATGTGTTGGCAGTGAAGAGTGTGTGCCTGTGAAAGGACAGATCATGGAATCACAGAATTGTCAGGGCTGGAAGGGACCTCAAGGCTCAGCCAGTCCCAACCCCCTGCCATGGGCAGGGATACCTCACACTACAGCAGGTTGCTCACAGCCACATCCAGCCTGGCTGCAAACACCTCCAGGCAGAAGGCTTCCACCACCTCCCTGGGCAACCTGTGCCAGGCTCTCACCACCCTCCTGGGCAACAACTTCTTCCTCACAGCCAATCTCAATCTCCCCACTTCTAGTTTTGCTCCATCCCCCCCCAGTCCTATCCCTCCCTGGCACCCTCCAAAGTCCCTCCCCAGCTTTCTTGGAGCCCCCTGCAGATCCTGGAAGGCCACAATTAGGTCTCCCTGGAGCCTTCTCTTCTGCAGACTGAACAAGCCCAACTCCCTCAGGCTGTCCCTGTGGGAAAGGTGCTGCAGCCCTCTGCTGATCCTCCCTTCCCTCTTCCTCCTTTGCAGGCAGAGCGGTTCAGAAAGCAAATGCCGACGAAGGAGCTCTGTGTGCTGGCATCCATTGAAGTGCTGTACTTGTGGAAAGCTCTCCCCAACTGCTCCCTCTCCAACTTGCAGCACATGAGCCAAGGTACAAAATGCTTCCTTCACTGATCTGTTGTGGTGTTTTCTTTAATGAGCTGCATAATTGCCTTCTGTTGTGTGGAGCAGCTGATTGGAGCAGCGTGCAAATGTGAAGCTCTGTGTGTGTCTGCTGCTGAGACACTTTGGGTGACAAAAGGATAACTGTGCAACCTGCAATGGGTTGGGTTGGAAAGGACCTCTAAAGCTCATCCAGTTCCAACCCCCTGCTATGGGCAGGGACACCTCCCACCAGCCCAGCTTGCTCAAGGCCTCATCCAGCCTGGCCTGGAACACCTCCAGGCAGGAGGCAGCCACAGCCTCCCTGGGCAGCCTGTGCCAGAGTCTCACCACCCTCACTGGAAGGAATTTCTTCCTCATCTCCAGTCTCAATCTTCCCTCTTCTAGCTTCAATCCACTGCCCCTCATCCTAGCATTCCCAGCCCTTGTCACAAGTCCCTCCCCAGCTCTCCTGGAGCCCCTTCAGGTACTGGAGGGCTGCTGTGAGGTCTCCCTGGAGCCTTCTCCTTCATCCCACTGCTTACACTGCTGTTTATGTGTTTAGGCTGGAGGTTAGGAGGAAGTTCTACACAGAGAGAGTGATTGCCCTTTGGAATGTGCTGCCTGGGGAGGTGGTGGAGTCACCATCACTGGAGGTGTTCAGGAGGAGACTTGATGGGGTGCTTGGTGCCATGGGTTAGTTGATTAGGTGGTGTTGGATGATAGGTTGGACAAGATGATCTTGAAGGTCTCTTCTGGTCTGGTCTATTCCTATTCTATTCTACCCAGGGCATGGTTGGCTCCTGGGTTGCCAGCAGCTGTTTGTAGCTCATGTTATCAGCTGACACCTCCAAGTCCTCCAGACTGCTCTTGAGCCATTCCTCTCCCAGCCTGGATTTGTGCTTGGGATTGCCCTGCCCCAGGTGCTGAGCCTTGGCCTTTTTGAGCTTCATGGGGCTGGCTTGGGCCCAGCTCTCCAGCCTCATGACTTGATCATAGGGCTGCTGCTTCATTATTTTTGCTTCCTCTCTCTTGAACCATTGGGTTGTAACTTGGTGGGGCAAGTTCCCAGGCTTCTCTTCAGGGCTAGAAATGGACTTAAGAAGCAGGAATTCCTTGGTGTCCCTGCTGAGTTGACAGCCCTGTGGTGTGTAATGGCCAGACACTCCATGCAGCCAGCTCTTCAGTTCTTCATAGGTGGCTTATTAGGGTTGTGGGTTCCCAGTGTGAATGCAGAGCCAGTTAAGATCTGGCAGGGTTTGTGAGATGAGGCAGAGTGTGAAGTTGAAGGAACTCCAGGCACTGCAGTTCAGCTTCTTTTGAAGGGATTGCAAGCCCTGCAGGTCTCCCTGCCCCCTGGCCTTGCTGGAGACAGTGGAGCAGACAAGTGCAAAAGGCTCCTCATGGAACCAGCCTTCATTTGACAGAGCTGCTGCTAATAGGCTTGATCAGAGTGGAGCCTGCTTCATCTAGAGATGGTTTACATGCAGCAGGAAACAGAGCAGTGCTCAGCTGAGGCACAGCCTGTCCCTGGCTTGTGGTCAAGCTCAGGCCAGGCAAACAATCTTCATTCCCTCATCAGCACTGGGAGTGGTGGTGCCAAAATACCCTGATCTGGGCTTTTTAGTCCAGGACAGGTGGTTGTGTCTGTCCCTTGACTTCAGTTCAGAACAAATGAGCTTTGTCATCCCTGAAGGTGTCCAAGAAATGTCTGGCCCTGGCACTTTGGGACATGGTTTAATGCCCATGGGGGTGTTAGGTTGAGGGTTGGACTCACTGGCCTTGAGAGCTTTCCCAACCAAACCCACCCTAGGATGAGGGGAGAGCAACTGATGTCATTGACCTGGAGCTGAGCAAAGCCTTCCACACTGTCCCACCACATCCTGGTCTCCAGGCTGGTGACACATGGGTGTGATGGGTGACCACCAGATGGATACAGAACTGGCTTGATGGCTGCACCCACAGAGTGGCTGTCCATGGCTCCATGTCCCAGGGGAGGCCAGGGACAAGCAGAGTCCCTCAGGGATCAGTCCTGGCACCAGGCTTGTTCAACATCCCTGTGGGTGCCATGGACAGTGACACTGAGTGCACCCTCAGCAGGTTTGCTGCTGACACCAAGCTGTGTGGTGCAGCAGAGAGCTGGAGGGAAGGGATCCATCCAGAGGGACCTGGACAGGCTGCAGAGGTGGGCACAAGCCAACCTCAGGAGGTTCAACAAGAGCAAGGGCAGGGTCCTGCAGCTGGGTCATGGCAATCCCAGGCCCAAATGCAGGCTGGGCAGGGACTGGCTGGAAAGCAGCCCTGAGGAGAGAGCCTTGGGGGTGCTGGGGGAGGAGAAGCTCCCCAGGAGCTCTCAGTGTGCACTTGCAGCCCAGAAAGCCAACCAGATCCTGGGCTGCAGCAGGAGAAGTGTGGCCAGCAGGGCAAGGGAGGTGATTCTCCCCCTCTGCTCAGCTCTGGGGAGACCCCAGCTGGAGTCCTGCCTCCAGGGCTGGAGCCCCATATGACACCTATGCTGGAAGGTGTCCAGAGCAGGGCCAGGAGGATGATCAGAGGGCTGGAGCACCTCTCCTGTGAGGACAGACTGAAGGAGTTGGGGCTGTTCAGGCTGGAGAAGAGAAGGCTCCCAGGTGACCTCATTGTGGCCTTGCAGGATCTGAAGGGGGCTCCAAGAAGGCTGGGGAGGGACTGCTCAGGATCTCAGGCAGTGCTAGGACTAGGGGGAATGGAATGAAGCTGGAGGTGGGGAGATTGAGGCTGGAGGGGAGGAGGAAGTTCTTCCCCAGGAGAGTGGTGAAGGCCTGGAATGGGTTGTGCAGGGAGGTGGTTGGGGCCCTGTCCCTGGAGGTGTTTAAGGCCAGGCTGGATGAGGCTGTGGCCAGGCTGATGTAGTGTGGGGTGTCCCTGCCCATGGCAGGGGGTTGGAACTGGATGATTCTTGTGGTCCCTTCCAACCCTGACTGATGCTATGATACTATGATTCCAGGAGCTGCTTGCTCTGTGCTCCTTGTAACTTGGCCTGTGTGTTTTGCTTTCAACACACAGCACAGACCAGTTTCCCATGGCACTTGCAGGAGGTGATTATTTTTTTACTTGACCTTTTAGTGAGTACTTCAAAGGCCAGGGGAGAGATGGATCCTTCTCCTCTGGTGAGAAGAACACACCAAGTGCCTTAGACCTCAGCCTGTTCGTGGCTCTCAGGAGTTTCTTAGCAGTGACAGGTTGTTTGATGACTAGGTTCATGCAAAATGGGCTGGACTTCAAGGGAGCCAAATGATGTCTCTGTACATAGATAGTAATACATATATGTGTGTTTCTCTCTCTATATATATTGTCTCCTTTTCCTGGCCAAGCTGTCAGCCCCTGGCTGGGACAGCAGCACTCTGAGCTGGGTTAGGAACTGGCTGGAGGCTGAGCCCAGAGAGTGGTGGTGAATGGTGCCACAGCCAGCTGGCAGCCAGGCCCCAGTGGTGTGCCCCAGGGATCAGTGCTGGGCCCCAGCCTGTTCAATATCTTTGTTGATGATCTGGATGAGGGCATTGAGTCCATCAGCAGTAAATTTGCAGCTGACACCAAGCTGGGGGCAGGAGTTTGATCTGTTAGAGGGTAGGAGAGCTCTGCAGAGGGACCTGGACAGGTTGGACAGATGGGCAGAGGCCAACTGGATGGCATTCAACAAGTCCAAGTGCCAGGGGCTGCACTTTGGCCACAGCAACCCCAGGCAGAGCTACAGGCTGGGGTCAGAGTGGCTGAGAGCAGCCAAACAGAGAGGGACCTGGGGGTACTGGGTGACAGCAGCTGAACATGAGGCAGCAGTGTGCCCAGGGGGTCAAGAAGGCCAAGGGCATCCTGGCCTGCATCAGGAAGAGTGTGGCCAGCAGGAGCAGGGAAGTCCTTGTGCCCTGTGCTCAGCACTGCTGAGGCCACCCCTTGAGTCCTGTGTCCAGTTCTGGGCTCCTCAGGTTCAGGAAAGATGTTGAGCTGCTGGAAGGTGTCCAGAGAAGGGCAAGAAAGCTGGGGAGGGGTCTGGAGCACAGCCCTGTGAGGAGAGGCTGAGGGAGCTGGGGTTGCTTAGCCTGGAGAAGAGGAGGCTCAGGGGAGACCTTCTTGCTCTCTGCAACTCCCTGAAGGGAGGTTGTAGCCAGGTGGGGGTTGGTCTCTTCTCCCAGGCAAGCAGCAGCAGAACAAGAGGACACAGTCTCAAACTATGGCAGGGGAGGTTAAGGCTGGAGGTGAGGAGAAAGTTCTTCCCTGAGAGAGTTGTTGCCCTTTGGGATGTGCTGCCCAGGGAGGTGGTGGAGTCCCCATCCCTGGAGGTGTTCAAGAGGGGATTGGATGTGGCACTTGGAGCCATGGTTTAGTTGTCAGAAAGTGTTAGGTATTGGGTAATAGGTTGGAGTTGATGGTCTCTGAGGTCTGTTCCAACCTGGTTGATTCTGTGATTCTAAATTTGCTCACCAGACTAAAGGTCACACAGTGGGTGCCTAAGGAAGGTTTTCAGTCCATCTGCTTTGTTCACTGGAGTCTTTCTCATTCAGCTTGCCAGGATGTTGATGATTCATCAGCTGTTGGGTTGAGGAATTTGCTCCTTGGTGCCATACACAAATGCTTGGGGAACTCTGAAGATGCTGTTCAGGTAAGTTGTTAATTGATGGTTCAATCACTAATGCTGTCTCCTGAGCTGTTCTGTTGAGCAGTCAGTATTGCTGAGTGAGAGTTAAGCAAGCCTTGAGGTTTCAGTGCTGGTGATGGTTCTGCTCTGAGAGTTCCAGCAGAGTATGTCAGGTTCTTTGCAAAGCTTCTGGTTTAGCCTGTCTCTAATCAAAGGGGAGTGCTGATCTCCTGCAGTGTGGGAGGCTCTGCAGAGAGATCTGGCCAGGCATCAGCCAATTGTATGAGCTATATGAGTATAGGATTCATCCTAGGGTGCTGAGAGAGCTGGCAGATGAGCTGGCCAAGCCACTCTCCATCATTTTCCAGCACTCCTGGCTCACTGGAGAGGTCCCAGAGGACTGGAAGCTGCCAACGTGGTGCCCATCCACAAGCAGGGCTGATTGGATGAGCCAGGGAATTCCAGGCCTGTCAGCCTGACCTCAGTGCCAGGCAAGATCATGGAACAGTCATCCTGAGTGCAATCACACAGCACTCACAGGATGGCCAAGGGATCAGGCTCAGCCAGCATGGATTTAGGAAGGGCAGGTCCTGCCTGACCAACCTGATCTCCTTCCATGCCCAGGTGACTGCCTGGTGGCTGTGGGGCAGGCTGTGGATGTGCTCTGCCTGGACCTCAGCAAGGCCTTTGACACTGTCCCCCACAGCAAACTCCTGGCCAAGCTGTCAGCCCCTGGCTGGGACAGCAGCTCTCTGAGCTGGGTTAGGAACTGGCTGGAGGCTGAGCCCAGAGAGTGGTGGTGAATGGTGCCACAGCCAGCTGGCAGCCAGGCACCAGTGGTGTGCCCAGGGATCAGTGCTGGGCCCTGTGCTCTTTAACATCTTCATTGATGATCTGGATGAGGGCATTGAGTCCATCAGCAGTGAATTTGCAGATGACACCAAGCTGGGGTCAGGAGTTGATCTGCTGGAGGGTAGAGAGGCTCTGCAGAGGGACCTGGACAGGCTGGACAGATGGGCAGAGTCCAAGGGCAGGAGATTGACCACATCCAAGTGCCAGGTTCTGCACATTGGCCACAACAACCCCAGGCAGAGCTACAGGCTGGGGTCAGAGTGGCTGAGAGCAGCCAGGCAGAGAGGGACCTGGGGGTGCTGGTTGATAGTAGGCTGAACATGAGCCTGCAGTGTGCCCAGGCAGACAAGGCCAATGGCATCCTGGCCTGCATTAAGAACAGTGTGACCAGCAGGAGCAGGGAGGTCATTGTGCCCCTGTACACTGCACTGGTTAGGCCACAGCTTGAGTCCTGTGTCCAGTTCTGGGCTCCTCAGTTTAGGAAGGAGGTTGAGCTGCTGGAAGGTGTCCAGAGAAGGGCAACAAAGTTGGTGAGGGGTTTGGAACACAGCCCTGTGAGGAGAGGCTGAGGGAGCTGGGGTTGCTCAGCCTGGAGAAGAGGAGACTCAGGGGTAGACCTTCTTGCTCTCCAACTCCCTGAAGGGAGGTTGTAGCCAGGTGGGGGTTGGTCTCTTCTCCCAGGCAAGCAGCAGCAGAACAAGAGGACACAGTCTCAAACTGTGCCAGGGGAGGCTTTTAGGTTGGATGTTAGAAGAAGTTCTATACAGAAAGAGAGATTGCCCACTGGGATGTGCTGCCTGGGGAGGTGGTGGAGTCCCCATCCCTGGAGGTGTTCAGGAGGAGACTTGCTGGGGTGCTTGGTGCCATGGGTTAGTTGTTTAGGTGGTGTTGGATTGGTTGATGGGTTGGACTCGATGATCTTGAAGGTCTCTTCCATCCTGGTTTGGTTTATTCTAAATAAAGTTTATTCTCATTTCAGCTTTGAGCTAGCTTCTAGTGCTTAAAGTTGGAAAGCCCTTATGGGATTTCTTAGAGGACCAAGCAGGCAGTCCTGATCTGTTGGGGCAATCTCTTCTCCTTTTCCTTTCCTCCACTGCAGTACTTCCAGCGAGCTGCTAAGGACGAGCTGTGCCGGCAGAACAACCTCTACGTCCAGCCCTACGCTTGCTATGAGCTGGGCTGTCTCCTCTTGGACAACCCAGAGGTAAGGGCAGAGCCTGCTTGTAAACTCACAGAATTGGTGGGGTTGGAAAAGCCCTCTGAGATCATCCAGTCCAACCAGCAACCCAACCCCAGACAGTATCAAAGGCCTTGCTGAAGTCCAGGCAGACTGCATCCCCAGCCTGCCCCACATTCACTAGCTGGGTAACCTGGTCAATCCTCCTCAATCCATTGTCCCTCATCCTGGCACTCCCAGCCCTTGTCACAAGTCCCTCCCCAGCTCTCCTGGAGACCCTTCAGTTACTGGAAGGCTGCTCTAAGGTTTCCCCCAGAGCCTTTTCTTCTCCAGGCTGAACAGCCCCAACTCTCTCAGCCTGTCCCCACAGGGGAGGTTCTGCAGCCCTCTGATCACCTTCATGGCCTCCTCTGGACCCTCTCCAGCAGCTCCAGGTCCTTCTTGTGCTGAGGGCACCACAGCCAGAGGCAGTGCTGCAGGTGGGGTCTGAGCAGAGCAGAGGGGCAGAATCCCCTCCCTGTGCTGCTGCTCATAGTCCTTTTCATGCAGCCCAGGATAAGGTCACCCAGTTCACCCCCCTGCAGTGAGCAGTGACATCCCCAGCTATATCAGGTTGCTCAGAGCCCCATCAAACCTTGAGTGTCTCCAGGGCTGGGGGCTCCATCACCTCCCTGGGCAAGGTGTTTTAGTGTTCCACCACCCTCATAGTAAAGAATTGGCATCTTAGGATGCTCTATTTGCATTAACTTACTGTGTAAAGAATCATCCAAGATCATCAAGTCCTGACACCACCATGGCTATCAAACCCTGTCCCCAGGTGCCATGGCCACAGCTCTCTGGAACACCTCCAGGAGTGGGGACTCCACCACCTCCCTGAGGCAGCCTCTTCTAATCCCTGACCACACTTGCAGCCAGGAAATTTTTCCTCATCTCCAACCCTCCCCTGGCACAACTCCAGGCCATTTCTTCTCTTCCTATCTCCTGAAAGTAGGGAGCAGAGCCCAACCCCCACCTCACTGCAACCTCCTCTCAGGGAGCTGCAGAGAGCAAGGAGGTCTCCCTCAGCCTCCTCTTCTCCACACTCAACACCCCCAGCTCCCTCAGCATGAAAAGCAAGGAACTGTTGTAGTGAATGCTTTAAACCTTGAAGAAAGAAAACCACCTCTGCTACCTGCCAGTGGCCTTTCTGTGGCCACAGTTATTTCCCTGGGCATTGTTTCAGCTCAGCAGCAGCCTGCACTTAAAGCTGTCATTTCTGCTTGCCTGGAGAAGCCTAGAAAGATGCAAGTCTGCATTTCTGGGCTGCCTCATTACTATTTCCAGTGTCCTAATGAGAGGGTTTTTGTCTGCTCAGGGCCTGGGCTTGCTTTAAGGCAGAGATGCTGTTCTGGCCTGCCCTGAATGTGTGCTCTGCAACATTTGCAACCTATTTCTGACCCAAGGTTTTGTTTTCTTGTAGACTGTGCCAAGAGGCAAAACCTTACTGCTCCAAGCCAAGGTAAGACATTTCCAAGCTGCTGTTTCTGACATGAGTGCACTTCAGAGCTTGTGTTCAGTGCAGTGGGGGGGGGCAGGGGGAGTGCATGCTAAGTGTTGGTGTCCCTTGATCTCCAACACTCTCATGTAGCTGTCCATTAATGCATGAGCCACAGATTGATGTCATGCAGTTAGGTGTTGCTGGGGCAGTCACAGCACAGAGCCCTCAGCAGAAGCCTCTCCTGGTGTGGGAGAACATGGGCAAGTTTTTTTCCAGCTGAGTTTTGGCTACAGGAAGGTTGAGAACTCTTCACTCCTTGTCTGTTCCAGCTGGTTCCTGCCTTGGTCCAGGGCTGGACCTGCCACTAAATGAGGGCCAGGGGCTCACTCTGAGCCCCTCTGCCTTCCCAAAGGGAATAAGGGAGAGGGACTGATGGGGTGGGAGAGAAACTGAGCCAGCTTCAATGCAAATAATATCAATGAAATGAAATGGATACAAAGAGAGAGATACAAACCAGTGTGGAACACAGCTGCTGATGGCAATTAGTTGCCATCACCTCTTATGCTGTGGCAGGAGTCCCAGACTGTGCTCCACAGCAGATGAGAACCAAGCAGGAGCTGGATTCTGGAGCTGCATTCAGCATCACACAGGCTGGGGACAAAGGCAACATGGACACAGTCCTGCTCAGGCAGCAGCCACTGAAGAAGAGGCCTGGCCCTGGGGATCCCTCAGCTTTATAAGGAGCAAGACATCTATGGGCTGCAATCCCTTGGTGGGCAGTTTAGGGTCACCTGCCCTGTCTGCTCCTCCCCACAGCTGCCACCTCTGACTCCCTGCAGCTGTGGCAGTGCCCTTGGTCTGCAGCCCAGGCCTTGGTGCTCACTCTCCCCAGCATGTTCTCCCTGCTGGCAGCAGCCCCTGGCTGTGCAAACCTGCCCTGAGCTGCAGAAAGTGCTGGGCCTGAGCAGAGGCTGAGCTGGGAAGGGCCAGCAGTGATCAGAAGCAGCTCTGGTCTAGCTCACACCAGCACAGCCACGTTGGGTTATTTTAGGGCTTTTGGACTGTCAGAATTTCCTTGGTGCTGTTGCAAGCATGTTGGGAGCCCAGCAGCATGTTGGGAGCAGGAGCTTTCTGCTCTCTTCACTGGGGTGAACTTCCTGCAGTAATTGTGTGGCTTTGGGTAGTGTGGGGATGTTGCAGCAGGCAGCTGCAACTCACCTGCAGCTGCACCTGCAGCTCACCTCTTCCCTTGAGACATGGCTGCTGGAGTGTGAGTGGGAAAGCTCTCTTCATCCCAAGTGAAGGAGGCTAATCACAGAACACAGACACACAGAGTCTGGCTCGAGGTGAGGAGAAAGTTCTTCACTGAGAGAGTTGTTGGCCATTGGGATGTGCTGCCCAGGGAGGTGCTGGAGTCCCCATCCCTGGAGGTGTTCAAGAAGGGATTGGATGTGGCACTTGGTGCCATGGTTTAGTCATGAGGTCTGTGGTGACAGCTTGGACTTGGTGATCTTTGAGGTCTCTTCCAACCTTGGAGATACTGTGATAGAATGTTAAGGTTTGGAAGGGACCTCAAAAGATCATGGAGTCCACCCCTGTGCCAGAGCAGTGTCACCCAGGGTAGGTCACACAGGGGAGCCTCCAGGTGGAGGTTGAGTGTCTCCAGAGGAGGAGACTCCACAAGCTCTCTGGGCAGCCTGTTGTGGTGTTTTGTCACCCTCACAGTGCAAAATCTTCTCAGTCTCACAGTATCACCAAGGTTGGAAGAGACCTCAAAGATCATCCAGTCCAACCTGGCACCACAGACCTCATGACTAAACCATGGCTCCAAGTGCGACATCCAATCCCCTCTTGAACACCTCCAGGGTTGGTGACTCCACCACCTCCCTGGGCAGCACATCCCAATGGCCAACAACTCTCTCAGGGAAGAACTTTCTCCTCACCTCCAGCCCAAACCTCCCCTGGCACAGCTTGAGACTGTGTCCTCTTGTTCTGGTGCTGCTTGCCTGGGAGAAGAGACCAACCCCCACCTGGCTACAACCTCCCTTCAGGGAGTTGGAGAGAGCAATGAGGTCTCCCCTGAGCCTCCTCTTCTCCAGGCTAAGCAACCCCAGCTCCCTCAGCCTCTCCTCACAGGGCTGTGCTTAAGGCCTCTCCCCAGTTTTGTTGCCCTTCTCTGGACACCTTCAAGTCTCTCAATGTCCCTCAGGTGGCTCAGTTGGTAGTGCATCAGACCCTTAATGGGAAGGTCGTGAGTTCAAGCCTGCAGTGGGCAGTAGTGTCCTCTCTACTCGGTGATCTTTGAGGTCTCTTCCAACCTTAGGAGTACTGAAAATGGTAATTGTGGTGGAGACCTAGGCACTGTTCCTTAAACTGAGGAGCCCAGAGCTGGACACAGGACTCAAGGGGTGGCCTCAGCAGTGCTGAGCACAGGGCACAAGGACTTCCCTGCTCCTGCTGGCCACACTCTTCCTGATGCAGGCCAGGATGCCCTTGGCCTTCTTGGCCCCCTGGGCACACTGCTGGCTCATGTTTAGGTGGCTGTCAATCAGCACCCCCAGCTCCCTCTCTGTTTGGGAGCTCTCAGCTACTCTGCCCCCAGCCTGTAGCTCTGCCTGGGGTTGTTGTGGCCAAAGTGCAGCCCCTGGCACTTGGACTTGTTGAATGCCATCCTGTTGGAGTCCTCTGGCCATCCCATTGGCCATCCCGTTCTCCTCCTGTTCCTAACACTTGCTTGCCTTTCTTTCCCCCCCCAGGAGGAATTCAGTGGCTATGACTTTGAGAACCGATTGCACGTCCGCATCCACGCAGCCTTAGCCTCTCTGAGGGAGGTGGTTCCGCAGTGACACGCAGGCCAGCCACGGTCTCACCCTCTCTCCCACAGTTGCTGCACTTTAAGATGAAGCAGAAGGAGAAAAAAAAAACAAAGAGCTGTTGGGAAGACTTGCAGCTTTTCTTCTGAAAAACCACTTGTGCCAGAGACACTTTGCTAGTATGGTCAGAGCTGGTGTGGCTTGGTCAAACCTGACAGCTTTCCCTAGAACTCAATCAGGCAGGAAAGGAGGGGAAGTGACCTTGGGTTTTTAACTCTTCAGGTTTTTCTTTCTTTGTCTTGCTTGGAACAACCTGGGTGAGCCTAAATAAGCACACATGGTGTCCTTCAAGAGCACTGTCAGGTGGGATTTGTCCCTTCTCAACCAGACCTCAATCTGCAGTGTGCTAAGGGGGGGAGCATGTCTGCTTTGATGAGAGTCACACAAGACAAGTGACGGCCTGATGGCAGTGAAGTTGGGAATGGTCACAGCACCTTTTGTGTTCAGTTCAAGCAGTAGCCAACACCCAGGAAAACTGTTCAGCCACACACACAAAAAGATGATCTTGCTGAACTCCAGTGTCTTATGTCAGCGACTTCATGATGAATGCTGTGTGAGTGTTAAACTTTCTGTCCCTTGCCGTTTTTCAATCATAGAATCAGTCAGGGTTGGAAGGGACCACAAGGATCATCCATTTCCAACCCCCCTGCCATGGGCAGGGACACCCCACACTAGATCAGCCTGGCCACAGCCTCATCCAGCCTGGCCTTAAACACCTCCAGGGACAGGGCCTCACCCACCTCCCTGCACAACCCATTCCAGGGCTTCACCACTCTCCTGGGGAAGAACTTCCTCCTCCCCTCCAGCCTGAATCTCCCCACCTCCAGCTTCATTCCATTCCCCCTAGTCCTATCACTGCCTGAGATCCTGAGCAGTCCCTCCCCAGCCTTCTTGGAGTCCCCTTCAGATCCTGGAAGGCCACAAGGAGGTCACCTGGGAGCCTTCTCTTCTCCAGCCTGAACAGCCCCAACTCCTTCAGTCTGTCCTCACAGGAGAGGTGCTCCAGCCCTCTGCTCATCCTCCTGGCCCTCCTCATCTCCCAGCCCTGCTCTTTACTTTGTCACTGTTTAGGATGTCTGCTTCTGGAACATTCCAGCCCAAAGCTGCTTGTTTGACCTGCAGTCACAGCTCTTATGCCTGCTCTTCATGTTCTGAAGGTTGTGTTAAAATATATAGGCCAGGTACAGGGGTTTGACACAGTTTTCATCTTAGCTGCTGAATCTCCCCAGCAGTGACCTTTAAAGGTGTTCAGAAAACCCAAGCAAAGGGAATGAATTGACTGCAGGAATCAGCAGAGCTCCTTGGGAAGAAGAATTTGCAGGGAGAGGCTCCCATGGGCACTTAGAGAACTTTGTTGTGCAGGAGGCCAGAGTTGGAACTCGGGTGTCCAAAAGCCTCAGCAAGGCAGTTGGTGTAGGAGGGTCAGACATGCTGTGGGGACCTGGCTGGAGAGGGAGGGATTGCTGTGGTGAGGTAGGATGGGTTTGAGCTCACCCTTGCCTCTCAAAGTGAGGACAGGGCACAGCCCAGGTGTCCTTTTGGGTGGCTCTCTCACTTCAGTTTGGAAAGAACCTGCGTGGTGTTGCTCTTAGGCTGACCTGACTGCTCCTGGGGAGCCAGCAGTGTCTCTGGGGTGGGGCTGGGTGGGGCTCGTAGCAAACCTGCCTGGAGAAGGCCTTGCTATGGAGAGGAGATGCTGGCTGGCAGTGCTGAGGGGAGGGATGTGTTAACCTCAGCTGAGTGCTGAAAGCAGGAGGTGAGACTGCCTGTGGTAGAGGAGATGCTGTGGCTTCATGGCCTCCATTTCTTCCATCTAAAAACTAACTTCTTTTTTTTGCCCCCTCCCTGCTCTCTGCTTTTATTGACTGCTTGTAGACATGTGACCACAGGCTGACCTGGCACAGGATCACCAGCCCCCCTCAAAACAAGAAGGGATTCTGTCTTGTGAAGTAATTCTAGGGAATCCATTCGTGGGGTTTACTGGGGGGGGGAGGGGGGAAGGGAAGCTTTGGTAAATAGAAGTAAGTTTTAAATTCAATTTTTGTTTCATTTAATTTTTATTTCCTTTTTATTTGCATTTGATTTTCATTCCATTTGATTTGTTTCATTTAAATTGTTTTTCTTTTTTTCATTTAATTTTTTTCTTTTTTTCATTTAATTTTTTATTTATTTTTTCTTTTTCTATTTATTTTTCTTTTTTCATTTATTTTCTTTTTTCTTTTTCATTTAATTTTTTTCTCTTTTTAATTTCATTTTTTCACTTCTTTTTTTTCTTTTTTTCATTTATTTTTTTCTTTTTTCATTTAATTTTTCTTTCTTAATTTTTTCTTTTTCATTTTTTTCTTGTTTAATTTTTTTCTTTTTTCATTTAATTTTTTTTCATTTAATTTTTTCTTTTGGCTTTTAATTTTTTCTTTTTTTATTTAATTTTTTTTAATTTAATTTTTCTTTTTTATTTAATTTTCTTTTTTATTTAATTTTTTCTTTTTTTTAATTTAATTATTTTTTCTTTTTTCATTTTTTTCTTTTTTCATTTATTTTTTCTTTTTAAAATTTTTTTTTATTTATTTTTTCCTTTTTTCTTTTTTTTTTCTTCATTTAATGTTTTTTCTTTTTCATTTCATTTCTTTTTTCATTTAATTTTTTCTTTTTTGATTTAATTTTTTTCATTTAATTTTTCTTTTTTATTTAATTTTTCTTTTTTATTTATTTTTTCTTTTATTTAATTTTTTTTTATTTAATTTTTTCTTTTTTCATTTAATTTTTTTCTTTTTTCACTTTTTTCTTTTTTCATTTATTTTTTCTTTTTTAAATTTATTTTTCTTTTATTTATTTATTTTTTCCTTTTTCTTTTTTTTTTTTTCTTCATTTAATGGTTTTTCTTTTTCATTTAATTTCTTTTTTCATTTAATTTTTTCTTTTTTAATTTAATTTTTTTTCTCTCCATTTAATTTCTTCTCTCAATTTAATTTTAATTTATTAATTTAATTTTTATTTCCATTTTTATTTCAATTATTTTTTTCATTTATTTTTTCATTTAGTTTTGCATTTAACTTTTTTCATTTAGTTTTTCATTTAATTTTTTCTTTTTTCATTTAATTTTTCATTTAACTTTTTCTTTTTTTCATTTAATGTTTCATTTAACTTTTTCTTTTTCCATGTAATTTTTTCATTTATTTTTCTTTTTTCATTTAAATGTTTTTTCATTATTTTTTTCCCCATTCTTACCTTTTCTCATTGTTGCCTTCAGTTACTGAATCCAGCTATTGAATTTCATTTCTCCATTCAGTGATGACTGCATTCAATGATTGCACTCTGTTAGATTTTTCTGACTACATCCAACTGGGAGATTTGATGATGAAATTTTATTATTGACCTTTATTATGAAATTCAATTATTAACTTCATTAAACTGATTACACTCAATTCATGGAGTCAATTATTGAATGTTATTATTACAGTCAGTTCTTACATGCAATGATTGCATTCAATTATTTCATCCAGTTTTGCTCATTTTAAGATGACCAAACCTCAGAAAACCTCCTTAGGTAGTTAGGCCACTCCTGGACTATCCCAAGTGTCTGTGTGCTATTCCAGCACTGTAGTGCTAAGATGTTGGAAGGCCACAGAGAGCTCAAATCATTTTAGCATGCCCATGGAATTCCCTCCGTCCTTGGCTGGCTGGGTGCTCATCTGCAGCTTGGTTTGCTCTGCTCTTGTCTGCAGTGTGTCAGCATCTCCTCCTGGTTTGTATTCAGTTAACTCCATATTCTAGCAAAGGACTTTTTGATGAAGCTTAGTGATGGAAATCTGAGCAGAAGGTGAGTTGAGTTCTGTTGCTTTGCACAGCGAAGCAGCCTGGAGGCCCTTGGAAATAGTTACCCCAAAGCCTTATCTTTACTTTTGGTCAGGTTGCCTTAAACAGTTCCTTAGCTCAATCTTTTGGGTTCCCCCCACCTTTCCCCTTGGGTTTTTTGTAGAATGTGTTGCCAAAGTTGTAGAGCTTGCCCTCCCCTAACCTTCATGGATTTGCTTTTGAGCTTGCATCCAAAGCAAGGCTGAAGTGGAGGAGGAGAGTCGTGTCCTGTTTGGTGCAGGCCAAACGCGGTGGTGGAGACACTTGAACTTCTCTCTCGAGGTACACACTTCCTGCTATGAAAGGCAATCCTAGAGCAGTGAAACACTTCTGGTGCAGTCCCTGGAGGAGAGACTCTCTACAGAGCAGTTTTATTTTTCTAGGTGTGTTGCAGGTGGCCCTCTGGGGGGGGATATTTGACAGTAATACTGAGTCCTAATTGAGTGTTCAACCTTAATTTGGTGAGTCCAAGTGAGTACTGGCTAGAAAGTGTATTGTATATATGTAGTGACTACTTAGAGTTCAACTAATGATTTCAAACATGGGGTTTAATGTCCTGGAAGTATCCTTCTGTCCTAGCTGACTTTCCATGGTTTTCAAGCAGAGGCACTGTCCCTGTGGGGTGTGAGTAGCTAGAAGTGGTGCACGCTCACCAAACCCTCTGCTGACAGCAAACCTGAGCCTGGGCTGCTCAGGGGACACAGCACCTCCATGCCCTTTGTGCTGGGCTCCACATACCTGGAGCAGAGCTGGAGTGAATTTCCTGAGGGGCCTGTTCTCAGCAGGCCCAGCAGTGGGGATGGAAGGACACCACACATTCATCTAACAGTTCCACCCTGTGCCAGCTGCAGCTCTTCTGTGCATTTAGCAAACCATCCCCGAACTGCTAGCTGTTTCCATGTTAACTGGGGGTTTTCTTCTCCTTGTGGGAGACTCTCCTACCTTGTAAATGTCAAAATGGTTTCTTTTTAATGTTAGATTGTGCCTGTGATGAGAACATTCAA
The DNA here is from genome assembly GCA_011125475.1 of Melanerpes aurifrons. NCBI lineage: Eukaryota > Metazoa > Chordata > Aves > Piciformes > Picidae > Melanerpes > Melanerpes aurifrons. The sequence goes on along the minus strand of WWNC01000125.1, from coordinate 165,412 downwards.
CTGTATTTTGTGTCAGCTGCTGAGTTTTTCTACTTGGGAGCTCGGAGGCATGGTCTAATAGCAATAATGGGATGTGCATCTTGCTAGTGAATGTCTGCAGACTTAGCTCTACTGGGTCAGGTCTCTCTCTTTCTGTTGCTGGTGATGCAGTTTTTAATCTCATTTCCAAGACCTTAGAGTTTTTAGCTGTCACCAGGTGGCATATTTCTCGTGGTGTACTGTAAATGGTTGTTGATTTACAGGACTTGGCACTTTTCTATTTCTGAGGAAAATTAAAAGAACCATGGCCATGAGTTACTGCTCCTCGAGTTTGTCTTTACTTTGACTTGGTGGCCCCCTGAACAAGGTGATAACAAGTGCTGGTACAACTTCTGGCATCTCAACTGGCTCTGTAACCGGGTTTTCCAGTCAGCAGTTACCTCAGCCTTCGTTCTTCCAGTGTATTGATAGTCTGCTGGTTTAGAGAGTGACTCACATGTGTCCTCTTGAGAAGAACTCTAGAGTGGACAAGGTGTAAGATGTGTTTCCAAGCCATCAGACTCCTTGTTCCAAGGTGTAAGATGTTTCCAAGCCATCAGGCCTCCTTGTTCTCTCCAACTCCAGAGTGGACAAGGTGTAAGATATTTCCAAGCCATCAGGCTCCCTTGTTCTTTCCAGCTCCAGAATGAACAAGGTGTAAGATGTGTTTCCAAGCCATCAGGCTTCCTTGTTCTCTCGAGATCCAGAGTGAACAAGGTGGAAGAAGTTTCCAAGGTGGAAGATGTGTTTCCAAGTCATGAGGCCTCCTTGTTCTCTCCAGCTCCAGAGTGAACAAGGTGGAAGATGTGTTTCCAAGTCATGAGGCCTCCTTGTTCTCTCCAGCTCCAGAGTGAACAAGGTGGAAGATGTTTCCAAGGTGTAAGATGTGTTTCCAAGCCATCAGGCTTCCTTGTTCTCTCCAGCTCCTGAGTGAACAAGGTGGAAGATGTGTTTCCAAGCCATCAGGCTTCCTTGTTCCATGGTGTAAGATGTGTTTCCAAGCCATCAGGCTTCCTTGTTCTCTCCAGCTCCAGAGTGAACAAGGTGGAAGATGTTTCCAAGCCATCAGGCTTCCTTGTTCTCTCCAGCTCCTGAGTGAACAAGGTGGAAGATGTTTCCAAGCCATCAGGCTTCCTTGTTCTCTCCAGCTCCAGAGTGAACAAGGTGGAAGATGTTTCCAAGCCATCAGGCTTCCTTGTTCTCTCCAGCTCCAGAGTGAACAAGGTGGAAGATGTTTCCAAGCCATCAGGCTTCCTTGTTCCAGCTGGTGAACAAGGTGGATGTGTTTCCAAGCCATCAGGCCTCCTTGTTCTCTCCAGCTCCTGAGTGAACAAGGTGGAAGATGTGTTTCCAAGCCATTATACTGCCTTGTTCTCTCCAACTCCAGAGTGAGCAAGGTGGAAGATGTTTCCAAGCCATCAGGCTTCCTTGTTCTCTCCAGCTCCAGAGTGAACAAGGTGGAAGATGTTTCCAAGCCATCAGGCTTCCTTGTTCTCTCCAGCTCCTGAGTGAACAAGGTGGAAGATGTTTCCAAGCCATCAGGCTTCCTTGTTCCATGGTGTAAGATGTGTTTCCAAGCCATCAGGCTTCCTTGTTCCATGGTGTAAGATGTGTTTCCAAGCCATCAGGCTTCCTTGTTCTCTCCAGCTCCTGAGTGAACAAGGTGGAAGATGTTTCCAAGCCATCAGGCCTCCTTGTTCTCTCCAGCTCCTGAGTGAACAAGGTGGAAGATGTGTTTCCAAGCCATTATACTGCCTTGTTCTCTCCAACTCCAGAGTGAGCAAGGTGGAAGATGTTGTTTCAAGCTTCATTCCATGGTGTAAGATGTGTTTCTTCAGGCTTCCTTGTTCTCTCCAGCTCCTGAGTGAACAAGGTGGAAGATGTGTTTCCAAGCCATCAGGCTTCCTTGTTCCATGGTGTAAGATGTGTTTCCAAGCCATCAGGCTTCCTTGTTCTCTCCAGCTCCAGAGTGAACAAGGTGGAAGATGTTTCCAAGCCATCAGGCCTCCTTGCTCTCCATTACAGAGGCACACCCCCCTGTATTTGGTGCTTTCCTTCACCTTTGGAAGATGTTTTTAGTTTACTCTGAAGCCAGCAATTTCACTTCTCTTTCTGCCTTTGAGTGCTTGTTTCATATTCCACTTCTGCTTTATTCTGAAATGCAATTGCCCAGATGCTGTATGGAATTGGTTTTCCCTGGACAACAGTCTGATTCTCCTCCCAACTGGTTGTACTCCTGCTTAGAAGTTGCTCTGTAGCTGTTTGAAGAGAAGCAAGTCTCAGGTTGGAGGAGGAAATTCCTTGCTGTGGGGGTGGTGAGGCACTGGCACAGGTTGCCCAGGCAGGTCATGGATGCCCCCTCCCTGGGAGTGTTCAAGGCCAGGCTGGATGAGGCCTTGAGCAGCCTGGTGTAGTGGAAGGTGTCCCTGGCAGGGGGTTGGATCTGGATGAGCATTCCATGGCTCTGTGATGACATCAGGGCACTGTGACATTCAGCCCTGCTGGCTGGGTGCGGTGGCCCCGGGAGCTCCGGGAGGCTGGGAGCAGGAGATGGTGAGTAGCAGAGGGGAGGAGGAGGAAAGGGGGAGGGGGACATGTCCTGTGAACTTTGGATGGCTTTAGAGGCTCACTGGGGGGTGCTTTGAGGAGGGCTTTGTGTTTAAAGGAGGGGAATTCAGGAGGTGGGTTGGTACTGACATCATGGTTCCCCGGGAGGAGCAGTGAGGGTTAGCTCTCTGCAAAGGGTGAAGGCCCCCCTGAAGTAAAGGAGAGCTTGGGAAGGGCTGGAGGGGGCCCAGCAGCTGCAGTCACTCTCCTGGCACTGGAGAGTTCACAGTGGGGCAGGATGGAGGCTGAGCCACGGGGCTGTGTGTGTGCAGGTGGGCCAGCAGTAAGGAGCTGGGTGCCTGCAGGAGATGCAGTCCTTACAGACCAGGCTGGTCGTCCCCTACGGCCTCACGGCGCTGCTGGAGGGGGTGAGCAGGGCTGCCGTGGTGAAGCACCCCGAGGACATCGCAGACTTCTTCACCCTCTACTTCCAGGACCTCGCTGCCTTTCGGAGAGGTTTGTTCCTGAGGGCCTCTGCAGAGCTGGGCTCCTGGAGCTGCCCTCCTCCTCCAGCTTACCTTCTGCTTCTGTTTGCAGAGCACCCTGATCTGGACCTCACAGAACTGATTGAACAGTTTGAGCTCGAGTTCATCAGTGGTGAGTTAGCTGCTCCTCGTTCTCTGAAGGTGATCTGGGACATGGGCCCAGCCTGCATGGCTGCAGCTGGCTTTCACTCCTGGGGGGGCTCCCATCTGGGTCTCCTCACAGGCTGTGGGCTATGCAAAGGGCATCTTCACACAGCACTTGCTTCCCAGAGCTGGTCCCCTGGGGTGTTGTGCTTCCTCCTCCTTGAGGACAGCCTGGATGCCCTTGGTCACACGTTGCAGTGGGATTTACCACCCCCTGAAGGCAGCAGCTGTACACCTCCCCAGTCCTTGCACACAGATGGGATCTGTTTGGAAGAAGTGGATTTGTTTCAGTGGGATTCTGATTCAGCAGCTCAGTGCTGGGATGATGTCTTGGGGACTGCTGCTTCTGCTGGCTTTGCACCCTGGCCAGAGCTTGCCAGGGGCTGGACCCCCTGGGTGGTTGGTTTCCAGTGCTGAGGGTTTATTAGCCATGCAGTGGACCCCACCAGTGCTCTCCTCTGTTCCACCCCTGATGACTGATCCAGAAGCCACTTTTCACTCTGTATCTAAAGCTTGGTCATGTCTTACCCTGCTCTTCACTTGGCTTCCTGCCAGTTCCACTGGAGATTCTTGAGGGAGCTAAAAAATCACTACCTAGGCATCTAAAATAACCTCTGTGGGTCCCAGCAGTTCTGAGGGGCTGCAGAAGAGCCAGGGTCTTCCAGATGGCTCCACAGGTTGGAAGGGACCTCTGAGGATCCAACCTCCCTCTGAGCATCATCCAGTCCAACCCCCTCTGAGCATCATCCAGTCCACCCCCCTCTGAGCATCATCCAGTCCAACCCCCTCTGAGCATCATCCAGTCCAACCCCTTCTGAGGATCATCCAGTCCAACCCCTTCTGAGGATCATCCAGTCCAACCCCTTCTGAGGATCATCCAGTCCACCCCCCTCTGAGCATCATCAGTCCACCCCCCTCTGAGCATCATCCAGTCCACCCCCTCTGAGCATCATCCAGTCCAACCCCCTCTGAGGATCATCCAGCCCAACCCCTTCTGAGGATCATCCAGTCCACCCCCCTCTGAGCATCATCCAGTCCAACCCCCTCTGAGGATCATCCAGTCCAACCCCTTCTGAGGATCATCCAGTCCAACCCCCTCTGAGCATCATCCAGTCCAACTCCCTCTGAGGATCATGCAGTCCAACCCCCTCTGAGCATCATCCAGTCCATCCCCCTCTGAGGATCATCCAGTCCAACCCCCTCTGAGGATCATCCAGTCCAACCCCCTCTGAGGATCATGCAGTCCAACCCCCTCTGAGCACCATCCAGTCCAACCCCCTCTGAGCATCATCCAGTCCAACCCCCTCTGAGCACCATCCAGTCCAACCCCCTCTGAGCACCATCCAGTCCAACCCCCTCTGAGGATCATCCAGTCCAACCCCCTCTGAGCACCACCCAGTCCAACCCCCTCTGAGCATCATGCAGTCCAACTCCCTCTGAGGATCATGCAGTCCAACCCCCTCTGAGCACCATCCAGTCCAACCCCTTCTGAGCATCATCCAGTCCAACCCCCTCTGAGCACCATCCAGTCCAACCCCCTCTGAGCACCATCCAGTCCAACCCCTTCTGAGCATCATCCAGTCCAACTCCCTCTGAGGATCATGCAATCCAACCCCCTCTGAGCACCATCCAGTCCACCCCTCCTGCTAGGTTTACTCTTCTACCCCCTCAGTGAGCAGCAGATAAGAAGGTGGCCATCAGTGCAGGATCAAAACACGTTTAAGGCTTCCTGGGTTTGGAGGTGGAACCACAGCTCTGCATTTTCTTGCCCTTCATTGGTAGGCAAGCAGCAAGCTCAGCCTTAAACTGGGGAGCTGACCTGAAACTGTCAGGGGAGGGTTAGGTTGGAGATGAGGAAAACTTTCCTCACTGCAAGAGTGGTCAGGGCTTGGCAGAGGCTGCCCAGGGAGGTGGTGGAGTCCCCATCCCTGGAGGTGCTCAGGACATGTGTGGGGCCATGGTTCAGTGGCTGTGGTGGGGTTGAAGGTTGGCCTGGATGCTCTCAGGAGGCTTTTCCTCCCCAGTCCTGATTCTCTGAAACGACTCCAGCTCCGCAGCCCAGGAAGCCTCATGGGTGTGCTGGGGTGCAGCTGAAGGCCTTGGTGCTGAGCTGAGTCTGGATTTGCTGTCAGAGGCAGCAGCTGCTGACGTGCTGCCTCGCTGTGCTGGTTGCTTTGCAGAGAACACGAGCCAGGGTCTGGAGGAGCAGAGCTCGGCGCTCTTGGATGCCGCCCTGCCTTGGGAGCCCAAGCAGAGGGACGAGAGCACCGACACCGAGCAAGACCAGCTCCTGCCAGAGCCTGACATCCAGTATAGCTCCAAATGCACTCAGCACCCATCCAGCACCAGTTCCCTTGCAGAGAGCAAATCCCCCCCTGCCTCTGATGGAGCCTGGACCCCCGTGGGAGCGGAGCTGGCCTACGTCCCGGCCGAGCCCGCGGCGCTGGCTGCGCACGTGCTAGGTAACGACAGCCCTTCCTTGTGCTCCATGAGGGACGTGGCCACCAGTGTGCAGACTCTGCCCACAGACTCCCAGCCCTCAGAGGATGAACTCACACCACTAGAAGGTGCTTCTGAAGCTGCTTCTGCTGTCTCAGCAGATGAGTCTTCTGTAGAGGACGTTGGGTCCCATGCAGGACTTGAGTGTCCACCAGGAGAGGGTGCTCATGAAGATGCTTCTCCTGCCCCAGCAGCTAAGGCTTCTGCAGAGTCCTTTAGGTCCCAGGCAGGACTTGAGTGTCCACCAGGAGAAGGTGCTCATGAAGATGCTTCTCCTGTCCCAGCAGCTAAGGCTTCTGCAGAGTCCTTTAGGTCCCAGGCAGGACTTGAGTGTCCACCAGGAGAAGGTGCTCATGAAGACGCTTCTCCTGCCCCAGCAGCTAAGGCTTCTGCAGAGGCTGTTAGGTCACAGCCAGGCAGCCAGGCTGATGGCCCCACAAATGATGTCAATCAGGCTTCTGAAGGCCCCTGGTGGGAAGAGCCCTCACCATCACCTGCTCCTAAAGATCCCCTGCAGCCTGTGCCTTCCTGCACCAAAGCTGAGGTGACCTCAACCCCTGAGGCTGTGTCACAGCACTGCCCTGAGCAGCCAGTTCTGAATGTGGAGCTTCCACCTTACTTAGAGCAGTTCCCCCAGAGAATCCTCATTCCCCTGGTAGACCAAACAGCTTGTCTGCTAGAGACTGAGCAGCCATCAAGGGCAGGCCAGGGCTTAAGTGTCCCCCCCTTAGTGCCCTCTGGTTTAGTGACCCATCCTGAGAGAGTGGAGTCTGCAGCTCACGTGGGACCAGCTGAGCGAGCTTGTGGCTTCTCAGGTAAGAAAGCTTGATCCTCCTCCTCTGCAGGGTCTGCTTCAGCACTCACCTGGGTGGCTTTCCACTGAGCCTGGTGGTGGTGGTGGCCTCTGCTGGCTTGAGCTTGGTGAGATTCTGCAGCTGGGCTTTGTTCAGGTCACGCTCTGGGCATGAGCACTGCTGCTCATCTCTTTCCCGTGGTGATGTGTGCCCAGCTCCTCCCCTGCCCAGCAGAGCTGCCCTGAGTCTCCTGGTACTGCAGAATCTGTCTGTGCCCTGTCCCAGGCCCTAGCAGTGGTGCAGTGGTGAGGGCTCAGCAGAGCACTTTGCAGAGGAGAGCTGAGCCTGAGCAGGGCTGTAGCTAACCTTGGCTCTGCCAAAGGAAGCCAAGGTTCAGGGCAGCTTCAGAAGCACCAGAGCAATGCTCACCCAGAGGAGCCTGCCCTGGGCTCTGGGTGCTTGCCAGCCACACTCCAAAGAGACTCTGCTGCCCCAGCTCCTTCACACTCACTTCAGCAGGCTTGGGGAGGTTGGTTTCAGATGGCAGCAGACACTGAGTGGCTCCTGACCCCGGCCCTGCTCTTTGTCTTTGTAGCCACAGCGTCCAGAGAAGAGCCACAGGCACATCCTAACGTGTGGACCCTCTACTGCCTAACTGCCTTGAGACAAGGCCAAACACCTTCCCTTCCCTGTGGCCAGGCCCCCCTCAGCCCTGCCAGCGGGGAAGCCCAGCAGCAGGCTGTGCAGCTGGCCCGGGGCAGTGCTCCGGTGTACGTGCTGCAGGAGCCCGGCGCCCCGGGCAGCGCTCCGCCCTTCATCCTGGTGGGCTCCAGCCTGCAGGGCGCGGGGGCCTGGAAGCCCCTGCCCAGCTACGCTGCCTTTGCACAGCAGGGTGCAGCAGCTCGGGGGAGATTCGCCACCGTCCCGGTGCCTGTGGCCAGGCCAGCAGAGGAGGAGCTGGACAGGGCCAGCCCCTGCTGCAGCTCTGCGGAACGGACCCCAGCCGAGCGCCGCACCCCGCAAGTCTGCTCCGTGGCTGTGCCCCTGCCTGAGCTGATGGCTGCACAGATGGACACCCAGGCTGGGGTGAGCACCACAGACACCCCCAGGCTGGGCTGAGCACCACAGAGAGGCCCCCAGGCTGGGCTGAGCACCAGGGAGAGGCCCACAGGCTGGGCTGAGCACCACGGACACCCCCAGGCTGGGCTGAGCACCAGGGAGAGGCCCCCAGGCTGGGCTGAGCACCACAGACACCCCCAGGCTGGGTTGAGCACCACAGACACCCCTAGGCTGGGCTGAGCACCACAGAGAGGTCCCCAGGCTGGGCTGAGCACCAGGGAGATGGTCCCCAGGCTGGGGTGGGCACTAGAGACACCCAGGCTGGGGTGGGCACACAGCTGTGGCTGGTCCTGCAGAAGGTGAGGGCACTGCAGGCTGGAGCAGCAGCAGGCCCTGTGCCCAGAGCTGGGGCCTCAAGAGCTAAGGCTGCCTCCTGCATGGGTCTGGGAGGAGATTCTGGGCTGGGGAAAGATGAATTTCACTTTGCCACCTCAAATGAGGTTGAAGTGCTTGTCACACTAACAGACTTCCTCTGGTCCTCCAAGGACATTGAGGGGATGGAGCAGGGCCAGAGAAGGGTCTGGAGAAGAGGGATGGGGAGGAGCAGCTGAGGGAGCTGGGGGTGTTGAGTGTGGAGAAGAGGAGGCTGAGGGAGACCTCATTGCTCTCTGCAGCTCCCTGAGAGGAGGCTGCAGTGAGCTGGGGGTTGGGCTCTGCTCCCTAGGAACAAGTGGCAGGATGAGAGGAAAAGGCCTTCAGTTGCAGCAGGGCAGGCTCAGGTTGGGCATTACAAGAAACCTCTTCCCTGAAGGAGTTCTCAGACCCTGGCACAGGCTCCTTGGGGAGGTGGCTGAATGCCCATCCCTGGGGGTGTTTCAGAGAGGCAGAGATGTGGTGCTGAGAGCCATGCCTCAGAACCAGACATGGCAGAGCTAGAGCAGGGTTGGACTCTATGATCTTTCCCACCTGCAGTTCCTCTGTGGCTCTGCTGTTACCCTCTGCAGTCCCCAGTGCTGCTCTGGCAGTGTGGTGTCACCAAGTCTTTCACATTTACAGTCACAGAATGCAGCAGCCTGGAAGGGACCCTCCAAGGGCATCTTGTCCAAGCCCCTGCACTCAGCAGGGACACCTCCAGCCAGAGCAGGCTGCCCAGGGCCACATCCAGTTTCACCTTGAGTGTCTCCAGGGACAGAGCCTCAAGCACCTCTCTGGGCAGCCTGTGCCAGTGTCCCACACCCCTCACCCTTACCCCTGAGCTTTCAGCACCTGTGTGACCCTCAGCCTGTGGCAGAATCCCTCCCCTCAGGGTGCAGCCAGGCAGCTCTCAGCAGCCCTTGCTGCAGCCCTGCTGAGCTGAGGGTGTTTCTTCCAACAGGTTGAGAGGAGAGGCTGTGCCTGCAAGAAGAGCTCAGGAATGGACTTCCCCTTGCAATAAAGGAAGTGACTGCAAATGCTGCCAGCACTCAGCAGTGCATTCCTGTGTGGTTTATCCTCTGCCACAAAGCACATCCTGAAGGTTACCTGTGGTGAGTTACCAGCACTGAGACCCAGCTGCTGCAGCTGATCCACTGCAGAGAGACCCAGGCTCTGCACCACGGGGTCTGGTGAGCCCCAGCACCCCTGACAGGGCCACAGGCACTTCAGTGGGACCAGGCCCAGTCCCCACTGCTGGGGTGGGACTGTAGGCACAGGAGGACTTCCAAACATTCATCTAAGGAAGGAGTTACTCTCACACATGGTTTATCAGGGAGGACCAAGCTGGGCTTATGCTTTGAGGAAGGGCTTACAAAGTCCCCACCCTGATACTGCTGTAGAGGCTTCCCAGCTCCAGCTTGGAAGCTTTCCTTCTTCTTCCCTTTTTTTCTTCCCTTTCTCTCCTTCCCTTCTTTCTCTCCTTCCCTTCTTTCTCTCCTTCCCTTCTTTCTCTCCTTCCCTTCTTTCTCTCCTTCCCTTCTTTCTCTCCTTCCCTTCTTTCTCTCCTTCCCTTCTTTCTCTCCTTCCCTTCTTTCTCTCCTTCCCTTCTTTCTCTCCTTCCCTTTCTTCTCTCCTTCCTCTCTCTCCTTCTTCCCTTTTTCTTCTCTTCTTTTTTCTTCCCTTTTTCATTTTTTCTTCCCTTCTTCCATTCCTTCCCTCCTCCTTCCCTCCTCCTTCCCTCCTCCTTCCCTCCTCCTGCCCTCCTCCTGCCCTCCTCCTGCCCTCCTCCTTCCCTCCCTCTTCCTTCCCTCCTTCTTCCCTCTTCCTTCCTTCCTCCTTCTCTTTTTCTTCCCTCCTTCTCTTTTTCTTCCCTCCTTCTCTTTTTCTTCCCTCCTTCTCTTTTTCTTCCCTCCTTCTCTTTTTCTTCCCTCCTTCTCTTTTTCTTCCCTCCTTCCCTTTTTCTTCCCTCCTTCCCTTTTCCTTCCCTTTTCCTTCCTTTGACCTTGCCAGTCTCCTGCAGGGCTAGGAGAAGGATCAATCCATCTGCTTCTGGGAGCCAGCAGCCACTCCAAACACCAGCAGAAGAGCTGATCTGCTGGAGATGTTTGCTCCTCTGGGTGGCCAGGCAGCAGCTGAAGGCTTTGTTTGTGCTAGCACCGAGTGCTCAGTGCTGTGTGAGCAGCTGCAGCATTGACCCCCAACAGCCAGAGTGCAGCCCCCAGAGCTCCACAGGAGCTCAGAGACTTCAGGGAATGCTGGCAAGGGCAGAGGTGAGGATGAGGAGAATCACAGAGCTGGCAGGGCTGGAAGGGACCTCAAGGCTCAGCCAGTCCCAACCCCCTGCCATGGGCAGGGACACCTCACACCACAGCAGGTTGCTCACAGCCACATCCAGCCTGGCTGCAAACACCTCCAGGCAGGAGGCTTCCACCACCTCCCTGGGCAGCCTGTGCCAGGCTCTCACCACCCTCACTGCAAACAATTTCTTCCTCCTCTCCAGTCTGAGTCTTCCCTCCTCAAGCTTCAGGTTTGCCTTTGTGCAGGTACAGCACAGCTGGGGAGGGGTCTGGAGCACAGCCCTGGGAGGAGAGGCTGAGGGAGCTGGGGTTGCTTAGCCTGGAGAAGAGGAGGCTCAGGGGAGACCTTCTTGCTCTCTCCAACTCCCTGAAGGGAGATTGTAGCCAGGTGGGGGTTGGTCTCTTCTCCCAGGCCCCCAGAACAAGAGGACACAGTCTCAAGCTGTGCCAGGGGAGGTTTAGGCTGGAGGTGGGGAGAAAGTTCTTCACTGAGAGAGTTGTTAGCCACTGGAATGTGCTGCCCAGGGAGGTGGTGGAGTCCCCATCCCTGGAGGTATTCAAGAGGGGATTGGATGTGGCACTTGGTGCCATGGTTTAGTAGTCATGAGGTCTGTGGTGCCAGGTTGGACTTGATGATCTCTGAGGTCTCTTCCAACCTCAGTGATACTGTGAACTCCTCTACCTCCTAAATTCCTTGGACTGCCTAAATTGCTTCCTTCCCATAGCATTGATAAGGTCATTGTCTTCACAGTCCTGTAGTTCACTTCCCATCTGCAAGGCTGAAGCAGTGTCAGATTAGAAATGAAAACCGAAGCTCCCAAAGGAGGAAAATGATGCCATTTGCAAACATTTGCCTGTCAAGTTCCTCTGATTTGAATACCTCCTCTTCAGAGCTTTAGCACAGATGAAATATGCAAGCACACACAGCACCCAAAAATAAGCACTGCTGGAACGAAGGCATGACCAGAATTGCCAATGCTGCAGCCTGAGAAACAACCTGACCAATGCCAGGCACAGAATCAACCAAGTTGGGAAAGACCTCAGAGATCATCAGGTTTGCCTTTGTGCAGGTACAGCACAGCTGGGGAGGGGTCTGGAGCACAGCCCTGGGAGGAGAGGCTGAGGGAGCTGGGGTTGCTTAGCCTGGAGAAGAGGAGGCTCAGGGGAGACCTTCTTGCTCTCTCCAACTCCCTGAAGGGAGGTTGTAGCCAGGTGGGGGTTGGGCTCTTCTGCCAGGCAAGCAGCAGCAGAACAAGAGGACACAGTCTCCAGCTGTGCCAGGGGAGGTTTAGGCTGGAGGTGAGGATTAAATTCTTCCCAGCAAGAGAGATTGGCCATTGGGATGTGCTGCCCAGGGAGGTGGTGGAGTCCCCATCCCTGGAGGTGTTTAGGAAGAGCCTGGCTGAGGCACTTGGTGCCATGGTTGAGTTGATCAGGAGGTGTTGGGTGAGAGGTTGGACTGGATGATCTCTGAGCTCTTTTCCCACCTGGTTGGTTCTGTGTTCTCTCTCCTGCCCTGGGCAGTCCCCATAGTGCCCAGAATGCAAGCAGAAAGCACTTCCCTGCCTTAGGCAGGGTTTCAGCAGCCCACCCTGGGGGCCAGAGCTTCGAGGGGGAAGCTCTCCCAGGCCAGTTGTCTCCTCCCCATCCTGCCCAGAGGGGAGGTGAGGGAAGCAGAGCCAGCAGGCAGCTTCTGGAGCAGGCTTGCTGGGAGAGGGGCAGCACTGTCACACACCACTCACTTTAGATGCAAGAAGTTCTGAAGCCTTTATTTAGTAGCAATTAAGTTACTCAATTAACACTAAGCTGCAGGCAGCAGGGACTGGAGGAGGCAGCTGCCCTGGGGGAGTTCTGTGCACAGGTTGAGAGAAGGTTACACTGAGATAGGAGCACCCCAGGGAAAAGGGGCAAAGCAGCTGTGCACAGGAGGCCTCCCCCAGGGGCTGGACCACCTCTGAAGTGCAGCAGAGCTGCTCCCAGGGGGGGTGCACAGTACATAGGTCCTGTCCCCCCACACACCTTCCACCAGCTCCTGGGCTGGTGAGGGTCTTGCCTCTTTGCAGCTGTGCTGGGCACCAGAACTTCTAGTGCAGGAGACAGGTTGTTCCCAAAGCTGTCCCCAGAGTGCAGTTCCCATCCCCTCTGGGGCTGCTTCCATGGCTCTGAATTCCTTAACCCAGACAGGGTGGTAGCAAAAGGTGAGAGCAGAACTCAAAACACACTGCACAAAACACTGACTAAAGACCTCTGGGCCAGGGTCCCAGCCTGGAGAAGGGCAGGAGTGCTCCAGAGGGGGGAACACTCCTGGGGTCTCCCACCTGAGCTCAGTGAAAGTCCCTTGCTGAGGAATCCCAGAGCCCTCTCCAGGCGAGGCCAGGCCCCAGCAGAGGCTCTCTGTGCTTCTGGACCTTGCCCAAGTCACAGGCAGCACAACCAACCTGTGTGGCTTGTGCCAAGGTGAGCTGCCAAAGAAAGGCTGGAGGGGGCAGCTGGGGGAGCTCCAGTCCTCCTACAGCCCTCCCTACTCCAGGGGGGGCCAGCAAAGCCTGGGGCAGCTCAGCCCATGGGCACTGGCTCTGGCCACCCAGGACAGCCAGCAGCTGTGCCTGTGTCCCCAGCAGCAGCCAGGACAGTGCTTCCCCTCCCTCTGGGCCTGCAGGTCAGGTACCACCAGCTTCACCCTGGAGATGGGCATGGGCTGGGGGGGGAAGATGCCAGGTTTTCAGGAGGGAAGTGAAACAAGGGGGGGAACATTAGAACAGATTTAAGACTTGTTTGTGTCAGTCACAGGCTCCTGATTGCACTTTAATAAATATCAGGCAAGTTAAAGTAGTTCCTGTCCCAGTAGTTGCCAGAATAAAGCCAGTCCTGTGTCCCAGTGTAGGGGTTGGGGCCTTGGTGGAACCACCTGCCAAGAAACACAGAGAGTTAGTGAGGCTGCCCTCCCCCCCCCAGCTCCAGCCAGGTCACAACTGCTTTGCTGCACCTCCAGCACTTTGCTGCTCCAAGCCCTCCCTGCCTGCAGGACCCCTCTTGGCTTCCCTAGGAGCCTGGAATGCTTTGGCCTGAGAGGGACCTAAAAGCTCAGCTAGGTCCAGGCCCCCTGCCAGACATCTCCTGCCAGCCCAGCTTGCTCAAGGCCCCACCCAGACACTTCCAGGCTTGCAGCCTCCCCTTCTCTGGCCAACCTCTTCCCCCCTCCTGGGGAGGAATTGCTTCCTCAGGGGCTGGGCCTTGCCCTCACTGCTGGCAGCAGGCTGGTGTCACCTGAAGCAGTCATGACTGGCATGAAAAAGGGCAGGTAGAGGCTGACTCCAAAGCAGTTGTGACCAGTCCTGTGGGCATGCAGGAGGAGGAGGAGTTGGTGCAAGGCATGGGAACACCACAAGCACTGCAGTCCTGCAAACAGGAGGAGGTTATCTCCCTGGGCTCTGCATCTCCCCTGGCTCTGCACTGCCCTCAGCTCAGCACAAGTGTGGCAGCCACCCTCAGTGCCTGGAGCCTCAGCCAGGGGCTGCAGGAGGAGCCCTGGCTTGTCCCAGCTGAGCTGCTGCAGGGCACTGCTGGCTCCAGGAGCTGATCTGAACACCCAGAAGCTGAGTCTCAGATTGCATTGGGTTGGAAGGGACCCTCCAAGGGCATCTTGTCCAACCTTCTGCTCTCAGCAGGGACACCTCCAGCTAGAGCAGGCTGCCCAGGGCCACAGCAAGTCTGAGCTTGAATGTCTGCAGGGATGGAGCCTCAGCCACCTCCCTGGGCAGCCTGTGCCAGTGTCTCACCTCTCACTGTGCAGAACTTCCTCCTGATGTCCAACCTAACTCTGCCCTGCTCCAGTTTCAAACCATTGTCCTCATCCTATCCCCACAGCCCCTTCTGAGCAGTCCCTCCCCAGGCTGCCTGGAGCTGCCCTTCAGACACTGAAATGCAGCTCAAGGTCCCCAGGTTCCATCTGCATGCAGTCAGCTGTGAGCTGCTGCTCCTTCCCTCTCTCCTGCCTGCCCTGGGTTACACCTCCATGTGTACAGGAGGTGAGGAGAAAGCTCCTCCCAGAGAGAGCTGCTGGCCACTGGGATGTGCTGCCCAGGGAGGTGGTGGAGTCCCCATCCCTGGAGGTGTTCCAGAGGGGATTGGATGTGGCACTTGGAGCCATGGTTGAGTTGTCAGGAGGTGTTGGCTGAGAGGCTGGACTGGATGATCTCTGAGGTCTTCTCCAGCCTTACTGATTCTGTGGTCACCTTTTGGGGAGGGGCTAGCAGCCATGTGCCCAGCTGCCCCCCTGGGGTCCCTGCAGCCCTGTCCAACCACCTTGCCACACAGGTTCAGACACAGAATTGTTTAGGCTGGAGAAGACCTTTGAGCTCCTCCAGTCCAACCATAAACCCAGCACTGCCAAGTCCTCTGCTGAGCCACATCCCTCAGCACCACATCTCTGTGGCTCTGAAACCCCTCCAGGGATGAGGACTCCACCACTGAGCAGCCTGGCAGCCCTCAAGGAGAAGAGCTTCATCCTCCTCCCTCCTCTCCCACCCCTGGATCTGGCACCCCTGCAGCTTGGGCCCAGTCAACCCTGTGCCTCAGGAGCAGAGGCTCAGTGGCTCTGGGCTCTCTCTGTGGCCCATGTGGTTACTCCCCAGCTTCCTTGTGCCTCCCCCCACCAAGCACCCACTGGAGTGGCCACATGTGGGCAAGGCAGCCCCCCTGCCCCTGCCAGCAGGCCTCAGAGCAGGAACTGGAGCACTGTGGGCCCAGCTCTGACTTGGTTTCAGGGCAGAAGCCCCAAGGGCAGCAGCAGTGCAGTGGCAGGCTGCAGAGCAGGGCAGCCAGCAGCCAGGGCTTGCTTGTGCCAGCTGCACAATGCCCAGCTCAGCAGCTCAGCACTTCAGGGCTCTCCTGCTTAAGGAGCCAACAGCAGTCCCTCACCCCTGGCCCTTCACAGGGTTCACTGCTCCCTCACCTCCACACAGCAGGCACCAGCTGGTGCCAAGTCCCTGCTGCAGGTGCCCAGCTCCCCCCCAGGGAACAGCAGCTCCCTCCAGAGCACAAAGCCAAGCTCCTGCTGAGGGCTCTGAGCTTCTCCCATTGAATCCCAGCACCTAACACCTCACCAGGGTGACCTCAGCACCTGCACAGGACAAGCTGCCCCTCCTCCAGTGACCCCCTCCTGCAGTAGGTGATGGGAAGCAGTCAGAACCAAGGCAAGCAGCTGGTGTGGGCAGCTGAGGCATGGCCAGCAAGAGACCACTGCTGTGCCTCACAGCTGACTCAGTCTGCAGGCTCTAGAGCAGCCCCAGCCTCCAGCACACTCTGTCCAACACAAATCCCTTCAGAAACACCAGGACCCCACACTGCTGGGGTGCACTCAAACTCCTTTGTGGCAGCAGCTTTGGAGAGCTGGCCCCCAAGGGAGGAGCTCCCCCCAAAGGGAGGAGCTCCCCTGGGACCTCTCCTAGACAAGGGAAGAAGTCTGCTGCCCTCTGGCCAGGAAACTGCAGCAGGACACAGCAGCTTGAGCATACAGCAGAGCAAGCCCTGGGAACAGCCCCAGAGCCTCCCTTCAGCCCCACAGCTGGCCTAGGAACAGCCCCAGAGCTTCCCTTCACCACATCCAGCCCCACAGCTGGCCTGGGAACAGCCCCAGAGCTTCCCTTCACCACATCCAGCCCCACAGCTGGCCTGGGAACAGCCCCAGAGCTTCCCTTCACCACATCCAGCCCCACAGTTGGCCTGGCAGCAGCCGCAGAGCTTCCCTTCAGCACATCCAGCCCCACAGTTGGCCTGGCAGCAGCCCCAGAGCTTCCCTTCAGCACATCCAGCCCCACATCCAGCCCCAGAGCTTCCCTTCACCTGCTGGCCTGGCAGCAGCCCCAGAGCTTCCCTTCACCACATCCAGCCCCACAGCTGGCCTGGCAGCAGCCCCAGAGCTTCCCTTCAGCACATCCAGCCCCACAGCTGGCCTGGCAGCAGCCCCAGAGCTTCCCTTCAGCACATCCAGCCCCACAGCTGGCCTGGCAGCAGCCGCAGAGCTTCCCTTCACCACATCCAGGCCCACAGCTGGCCTGGGAACAGCCCCAGAGCTTCCCTTCACCACATCCAGCCCCACAGCTGGCCTGGCAGCAGCCCCAGAGCTTCCCTTCAGCACATCCAGCCCCACAGCTGGCCTGGGAACAGCCCCAGAGCTTCCCTTCAGCACATCCAGCCCCACAGCTGGCCTGGGAACAGCCCCAGAGCTTCCCTTCAGCACATCCAGCCCCACAGCTGGCCTGGCAACAGCCCCAGAGCTTCCCTTCAGCACATCCAGCCCCACAGCTGGCCTGGGAACAGCCCCAGAGCTTCCCTTCAGCACATCCAGCCCCACAGCTGGCCTGGCAGCAGCCCCAGAGCTTCCCTTCAGCACATCCAGCCCCACAGCTGGCCTGGGAACAGCCCCAGAGCTTCCCTTCACCACATCCAGCCCCACAGCTGGCCTGGGAACAGCCCCAGAGCTTCCCTTCACCACATCCAGCCCCACAGCTGGCCTGGGAACAGCCCCAGAGCTTCCCTTCACCACATCCAGCCCCACAGCTGGCCTGGCAGCAGCCCCAGAGCTTCCCTTCAGCACATCCAGCCTGGGAATAGCCCCAGAGCTTCCCTTCAGCACATCCAGCCCCACAGCTGGCCTGGCAGCAGCCCCAGAGCTTCCCTTCAGCACATCCAGCCCCACAGCTGGCCTGGCAGCAGCCCCAGAGCTTCCCTTCAGCCCCACAGCTGGCCTGGCAGCAGCCCCAGAGCTTCCCTTCAGCACATGCAGCCCCACAGCTGGCCTGGGAACAGCCCCAGAGCTTCCCTTCAGCACATCCAGCCCCACAGCTGGCCTGGGAACAGCCCCAGAGCTTCCCTTCAGCACATCCAGCCCCACAGCTGGCCTGGCAGCAGCCCCAGAGCTTCCCTTCACCACATCCAGCCCCACAGCTTCCCTTCAGCACATCCAGCCCCACAGCTGGCCTGGCAGCAGCCCCAGAGCTGCCTTTCCCACTGCCCAGAGCACCACTCTCCCTCCACCCTCTCTGCTATCCTTTGGAGGCTGTCCCTCTCTGCCTTCCTCCTAGAGAAATGAGAGCCTGGGAAATCTCTGCCAAGGTTTAGAACCCCCCTGGCAAACAGTTCCCAAAGGATCCCCCAGGTGAGTGCTGAGGGCAGCAGCACCTGCCCTGAGGCAGCTGAAGCAGCTGGTGGATGGTGTCTGCCCCCCAAACCCCACTGCTCTGAGCAGTGCCCCAGCTGCCAACAGCAGCCTCAGGTCCTTTCAGCTGCACCTTCAGCTGCTTCAGGCACCTGGAAGGACTGAAGGAAGTTGGTGAGAGCTAGCACCACCCTCAGCTGAGGAAAGGAAGAGGGAGGTGCAAGGCTCTCAGCACTGCACTTGGCAGCATTAAAGCTGTCGTTTCCCACCAGCTTCAGGGCAGAAGAAAGCCAAACACTCCAGGACAGCAGGCAGAGGGAAAAGACAAAGGCAGACATGTGCAAACCTGGGACTCTGGGCTGCTGAGGGACTTCATTTGAACAGGAACAGAAAAGAGACAAATGATTGCTGGTTACACACAGGCACTCCAGAGGGGCTGGCCCCAGGTGCCTGGCTGGCCTGCAGAGGTGGAGCTGGCCCCAGGTGCCTGGCTGGCCTGCAGAGATGGAGCTGGCCCCAGGTGCCTGGCTGGCCTGCAGAGGTGGAGCTGGCCCCAGGTGCCTGGCTGGCCTGCAGAGGTGGAGCTGGCCCCAGGTGCCTGGCTGGCCTGCAGAGATGGAGCTGGCCTGCCTCTGGAGGACCCACCAACCCTTCTCCTTCTGTGGGGAGTGATCACTGCACCCTCAAACAGCCTCTGTCTGCTCAAACTTGAGTCACTGGCTCATGTTTACACAGGTCCTGCACTGAGCTTGTGTGTAAGGGCTCCCACCTGACCCCTCTCATCCTACAGTTACAACCCCTCACACCCCCTGGCAGCTCCCTTGCAAGCTCCTTTCCCCCCTCTCCCAGCTTTTCTCTGAGCAGAGACAGGGACTTGGCTCTCTGGGTGACCTAAGTCCTTTCCCCAGCTCTGAGGACACCTCAGTGGCAGTGCAGCCAGCACACAGCAGCTGAGCTGAGCTGTCCCAGGCAGCAAGCTCTCCAAGCTCACTGGAGGAAGCATTTCCTCCTCTCTCTGGCCAAGAGTGCAAATCTGAGGCAACTCTCAAGTGGCCACCACCAAGAGTCCCTGCAAGCAGCAGCAGAGGTGAGATCTGCCTTGTGCCAGAGCCCAGAGGTGCTCAGCAAAGACAGCACAGCTGGGACTTGGCTCTGGGTGAGCAAGCAGAGGGGGAAGGGGCTGAGACCATGCCTGATGCTTCACTGGAAGCTCTCTGGAAGCACAGAAAGGTTTGGGTTGGAAGGGACCTTAAAGCTCATCCAGTTCCAACCCCCTGCCATGGGCAGGGACACCTCCCACCAGCCCAGGCTGCTCAAGGCCTCATCCAGCCTGGCCTTCAACACCTCCAGGCAGGAGGCAGCCACAGCCTCCCTGGGCAGCCTGTGCCAGTGTCTCACCACCCTCACTGCAAAGAATTTCTTCCTCATCTCCAGTCTGAATCTCCCCTCTCCCATTCCCTCTCACCCTGTCACTCCCAGCCCTTGTCACAAGTCCCTCCCCAGCTCTCCTGCAGCTACTGGAAGGCTGCTCTGAGGTCTCCCTGCAGCCTTCTCCAGGCTGAACGGCTCCAGCTCTCTCAGCCTGTCTCCATAGGGGAAACTCTCCAGCCCTCTGGGGAGCACTGCAGCCTGCAGGGACCAAGGGTGCAGCAGCAGGCTGTCAGGTGCCCCTCCTGCCCCCCAGAGCCAAGCTCACCAACCTTGTCTTCCAGTCCTCCTCCGACTTGGAGCGGTTCTTGCGAGCCGTCCTTTGCTTTTCCTCTAGCCTCTTCTTCTCCTCACTGGCCAGGTCTAGAGGGAAGGGAAACAGAGAGGAATCAGTGTGCAGGGGCACCAGGGGCACCAGGGGCACTGCAACATCTGACCCAGGGCAGCAGGGAAGAAGTAAAGGCTGTGCAATTCCAAAGCCTTCTAAGAGAACAGCAGAGCTCCAGGGTTGGTATGAGTGCAGTGCCAGGGCACAGGGCAGCCACAGGGCAGGGCACAGGGCAGCCACAGGGCAGCCACAGGGCAGGGCACAGGGCAGCCACAGGGCAGGGCACAGGGCAGCCACAGGGCAGCCACAGGGCAGGGCACAGGGCAGCCATAGGGCAGGGCACAGGGCAGCCACAGGGCAGCCACTGGGCAGGGCACAGGGCAGCCACAGGGCAGCCACAGGGCAGCCACAGGGCAGCCACAGGGCAGGGCACAGGGCAGCCACTGGGCAGCCACAGGGCAGCCACAGGGCAGCCACAGGGCAGGGCACAGGGCAGCCACAGGGCAGCCACAGGGCAGGGCACAGGGCAGCCACAGGGCAGGGCACAGGGCAGCCACAGGGCAGGGCACAGGGCAGGGCACAGGGCAGCCACAGGGCAGCCACAGGGCAGGGCACAGGGCAGCCACTGGGCAGCCACAGGGCAGCCACAGGGCAGGGCACAGGGCAGCCACAGGGCAGCCACAGGGCAGGGCACAGGGCAGCCACAGGGTAGGGCACAGGGCAGGGCACAGGGCAGGGCACAGGGCAGGGCACAGGGCAGCCACAGGGCAGCCACAGGGCAGGGCACAGGGCAGGGCACAGGGCAGCCACAGGGCAGGGCACAGGGCAGCCACAGGGTAGGGCACAGGGCAGGGCACAGGGCAGGGCACAGGGCAGCCACAGGGCAGGGCACAGGGCAGGGCACAGGGCAGGGCACAGGGAGGCCACAGGGCAGGGCACAGGGCAGGGCACAGGGCAGCCACAGGGAGGCCACAGGGCAGCCATAGGGCAGGGCACAGGGCAGCCGCAGGGCAGCCACAGGGCAGGGCACAGGGCAGGGCACAGGGCAGCCACAGGGCAGCCACAGGGCAGGGCACAGGGCAGGGCACAGGGCAGCCACTGGGCAGCCACAGGGCAGGGCACAGGGCAGGGCACAGGGCAGACAAAGGGCAGGGCACAGGGCAGCCACAGGGCAGCCACAGGGCAGGGCACAGGGCAGGGCACAGGGCAGACAAAGGGCAGGGCACAGGGCAGCCACAGGGCAGCCACAGGGCAGGGCACAGGGCGGCCACAGGGCAGACAAAGGGCAGGGCACAGGGCAGCCACTGGGCAGCCATAGGGCAGGGCACAGGGCAGGGCACAGGGCAGGGCACAGGGCAGGGCACAGGGCAGCCACAGGGCAGCCACAGGGCAGGGCACAGGGCAGGGCACAGGGCAGCCACAGGGCAGCCACAGGGCAGGGCACAGGGCAGGGCACAGGGCAGCCACTGGGCAGCCACAGGGCAGGGCACAGGGCAGGGCACAGGGCAGACAAAGGGCAGGGCACAGGGCAGCCACAGGGCAGCCACAGGGCAGCCACAGGGCAGGGCACAGGGCGGCCACAGGGCAGACAAAGGGCAGGGCACAGGGCAGCCACTGGGCAGCCATAGGGCAGGGCACAGGGCAGGGCACAGGGCAGCCACTGGGCAGCCACAGGGCAGGGCACAGGCCAGCCACTGGGCAGCCACAGGGCAGGGCACAGGGCAGGGCACAGGGCAGGGCACAGGGCAGCCACAGGGCAGGGCACAGGGCAGCCACAGGGAGGGCACAGGGCAGGGCACAGGGCAGGGCACAGGCCAGCCACAGGGCAGCCACAGGGCAGCCACAGGGCAGGGCACAGGGCAGGGCACAGGGCAGGGCACAGGGCAGCCACAGGGCAGGGCACAGGGCAGGGCACTGGGCAGCCACAGGGAGGCCACAGGGCAGGGCAAAGGGCAGGGCACAGGGCAGGGCACAGGCCAGCCACAGGGCAGCCACAGGGCAGCCACAGGGCAGCCACAGGGCAGGGCACAGGGCAGGGCACAGGGCAGCCACAGGGAGGCCACAGGGCAGGGCACAGGGCAGCCGCAGGGCAGCCATAGGGCAGGGCACAGGGCAGCCACAGGGCAGGGCACAGGGCAGGGCACAGGGCAGGGCACAGGGCAGCCACAGGGCAGGGCACAGGGCAGCCACAGGGAGGCCACAGGGCAGGGCAAAGGGCAGGGCACAGGGCAGGGCACAGGCCAGCCACAGGGCAGCCACAGGGCAGGGCACAGGGCAGGGCACAGGGCAGGGCACAGGGCAGCCACAGGGCAGGGCACAGGGCAGGGCACAGGGCAGCCACAGGGCAGCCACAGGGCAGCCACAGGGCAGGGCACAGGGCAGCCACAGGGCAGCCGCAGGGCAGCCATAGGGCAGGGCACAGGGCAGGGCACAGGGCAGCCGCAGGGCAGCCATAGGGCAGGGCACAGGGCAGGGCACAGGGCAGCCACAGGGCAGCCGCAGGGCAGCCACAGGGCAGGGCACAGGGCAGCCGCAGGGCAGCCATAGGGCAGGGCACAGGGCAGCCACAGGGCAGGGCACAGGGCAGCCACAGGGCAGGGCACAGGGCATGGCACAGGGCAGGGCACAGGGCAGCCGCAGGGCAGCTATAGGGCAGGGCACAGGGCAGGGCACAGGGCAGGGCACAGGGCAGCCATAGGGCAGGGCACAGGGCAGCCACAGGGCAGGGCACAGGTCAGGGCACAGGGCAGCCACAGGGCAGCCACAGGGCAGGGCACAGGGCAGCCACAGGGCAGCCACAGGGCAGCCAAAGGGCAGCCAAAGAGCAGCCACAGGGCAACCACAGGGAGGCCACAGGGCAGCCACAGGGCGGTCACAAGACAGCCACAGGGAGGCCACAGAGCAGCCACAGGGCAGCCAAAGGGCAGCCAAAGAGCAGCCACAGGGCAACCACAGGGCGGCCACAGGGCAGCCACAGGGAGGCCACAGCAATTCCAGCCTATGCTACATCCATCTTCAGCCATGGCCTGAGGACCCTCACAAGCTGTTCAGGTTAGAGTAAACATGAAACAGAGTAGGAGGGATGAGGCCACACCTCCAGTACTCCAGCTTTGGGTGCTTCAAGAAGGACATGGAGAGGTTGGAGCAGGTCCAGGGAAGGGCAACCAAGCTGGGGAAGGGTCTGGAGAAGAAGGCTGGGGAGGAGCAGCTGAGGGAGCTGGGGGTGTTGAGTGTGGAGAAGAGGAGGCTGAGGGGAGACCTTGAAAAGAGGCTGCAGTGAAGGGTTCCTTGCCTGGCTGTGTGAGCACAGCCTGCACTGAAGGGTTCCTTGTCTGGCAGTGTGAGCACAGCCTGCACTGAAGGGTTCCTTGTCTGGCAGTGTGAGCACAGCCTGCACTGAAGGGTTCCTTGCCTGGCAGTGTGAGCACAGCCTGCACTGAAGGGTTCCTTGCCTGGCAGTGTGAGCACAGCCTGCACTGAAGGGTTCCTTGCCTGGCAGTGTGAGCACAGCCTGCACTGAAGGGTTCCTTGCCTGGCAGTGTGAGCACAGCCTGCAGAAGGCTGCACTGAAGGGTTCCCTGCCTCGCAGTGTGGAGGGATCTCTTTATGTGTAGGTGCTGAGTCCAGCAGCTGCTCTCCCAGTGTCAGTGTGGGATTCCCTCCTTTGCCAGCCCCTCAGCCTGCCCAGGCAGTGAGGGGAGGCCAGCCCAGGGCAGCCCAGGCCAGCCCTGCCGTTACCTATCTCGCCGTTCTCCATGGCCCGGATGTCCGGCCGCAGCCGGCAGTCGGTTTTGGGGATGACGCTCTCCATCTCCTTGTCCAGCTCGTTCAAGGCCATGGCAAAGCTGGTGAAGTTATACATCTGCAATGCAGAGACACACACCAGCTGACTTCACAACATCTCCAGCTGCTGGGCTTACCACTCCCAGAGAGCTGCTGCCCAACAACAGCCACACGAGTGCCTCTTGCTCTGCTCAAGGACCCACCCAAGCTGCACTGCCAGGCAGAGCCTCCCTGATCCTTGTCCTGGTCCATCAGGCCAGCAGCCATTCCCTCAGGGCACTGCTCCTCCCTTACCTTAGAAACTGATCTCAAACCCTCTTTATCTTACAAATTTGAACCCAGGAGATTCCATCTAAACAGGAGGAGGAACTTCCTTGCTGTGGGGCTGGCAGAGCCCTGGAGCAGGCTGCCCAGAGAGGTTGTGCAGGTCTCCTTCTCTGGAGGCTTTCCAAACCCACCTGGCTGTGTTCCTGTGTGGCCTGTCCTAGGTGACCCTGTTCTGGCCAGGGGGCTGGACTGGATGATATGCAGAGCTCCCTTCCAGCCCCTGCTGTTCTGTGGTTTTCTGTCTCCAGGCCTGCTGCTATTTTCCCTCTCCCCCTCAAGGAGCCCCCTGAGGGCACCTTTTCTTCTGCCACTGGCTGTCTTTTCCAGCCTTCTCTCTGCCCTCACCCATCCCCTTGTATTCTGCCCACTGGCTCTCCAGCTCCACAGCCCTTGGCACAGCTACTCTTGCTACACAGGGCCTCCTAAGAAGTGCCTTCAGCAGAGATTTCCCACAAGGTAGGCAGGCTGGAGGGAAGAGGTGAGGAAAGACTCCATACTGGTAGCTCCATAACTCTTCCCATTGCCCAGAGAAGTTCCTCTAGCCCTAGGGTCATGCCCTAGGCTCTGGAGCCATCCCTCCAAGCTCACATTTCAGTGGCACAGTCGAGGTGGGAAGGTTTGGTGTGATAAAGAGGCAAACCCAGACTTGCTAGGGAAACCCAGGAGGGCTGGCTCTGGCTGAGCACACAGCAGGACAGGAGGGCTCAAGAGAATCACAGCTGACCTGTGCTGAATTTGGAGGCCTTGGGCTTATCTTCCACAGCAGGACACTTCCAGGGATGACATAGACACTCTCAGAATCTGGCATTGGCATCTCATCTGATTCCTCAGCATTGCCCACCTAAAGGCAGCACACACAGGAAAGAGAAGGAGGTCTTTGGAGTCAGGAACCATTTACATCCACTCATTCCAACTCTGAACCCACACGAAGATGTTTGCTGGAGCAGATGTAAATCATGTCAGCACAGAACCCATTCCAGCTGGTGCTGAAGGGTGAGAACACTCTCAAAGCACACACACTCTCAGTCTCCTCCCAGGCAAGGACTACCTACAGCTTCTTGCATCAGCACCTTCAAGGTGAGAGCTGGGTGTTGAAGCAGAAAGAAATGGCAACTTTTCCACCACAGAGCTGTCCCTGTCATCAAACACTGGGGAGGGACTTTGGACAAGGGCTGGGAGCACCAGGATGAGGGACACCAGCTTTGAGCTGGAGAGGAGAGACTGAGACTGGAAGGTAGGAAGAAATTCTTTCCAGTGAGGGTGGGGAGACACTGGCACAGGTTGCCCAGGGAGGCTGTGGCTGCCTCCTCCCTGGAGGTGTTGAAGGCCAGGCTGGATGAGGCCTTGAGCAAGCTGTGCTGGTGGGAGGTGTCCCTGCCCATGGCAGGGGGATGGAACTTTAAGATCCCTTCTAACCCAACCCATTCTATGGGTCTATGATTTCCATGCTGCTATTTAACTCCATTACTGCTTCATGAAAGCTGTAGGACAGGAGTCACATCCCTCACCCTTCCACACTGAGGTAACAGCAGCTCAGGGCAGATGCTCTCTTCAGTCTGTGCTACCACTCTTTACAGAACACAGAATTAGCCAGCTTGGAAAAGACCTTCAAGATCACCAAGTCCAACCTCTCACCCAACACCATCTGATCAACTCAACCATGGCACCAAGTGCCTCAGCCAGGCTCTTCCTAAACACCTCCAGGGATGGGGACTCCACCACCTCCCTGAGCAGCACATTCCAGTGGCCAATCTCTCTTGCTGGGAAGAATTTCTTCCTAACCTCCAGCCTGAACCTCCCCTGGCACAGCTTGAGACTGTGTCCTCTTTGCTCAGAGGAACTTTCCTTTCCTTTCCCCTTCCCTTCCCCCTTCCTTTCCCTTCCCTCTTCCTTTCCCCTTCCTTTCCCTCTTCCTTTCCCCTTCCTTTCCCCTTCCTTTCCCTCTTCCTTTCCCCTCCCCTTCCCTTTTCCTTCCCTTCCCTTCCCTTCCTTTTTCCTTTCCCCTCCCCTCCCCTTCCCTTCCCTCTTCCTTTCCCCTTCCCTCTTCCTTTCCCCTTCCCTCTTCCTTTCCCCTTCCCTCTTCCTTTCCCCTTCCCTTCCCTTCCCTCTTCCTTTCCCCTTCCCTACCCTCTTCTATCCTATCCTATCCTATCCTATCCTATCCTATCCTATCCTACCCTACCCTACCCTATCCTATCCCACTGCACAACTGAAATGGCAAACTGCAAGCAGTAAATGAATTCCCTGGGTTAGCCTCTTCTCCTCCCCAGGAGCCAGCACTGGTCCCTGGCAGCCCAGAGCCAGCTGAGTGCTGAGCTGCAGCCAGAGCAGGGAGAGCAGCAGCACAGGGAGGGGATTCTGCCCCTCTGCTCTGCTCAGACTCCACCTGCAGCACTGCCTCCAGCTCTGGGGCCCTCACCACAAGAGAGACCTGGAACCTCATTGCCCTCTACAGCTCCCTGAGAGGAGGCTGCAGTGAGGTGGGGGTTGGACTCCTCTCTCCAGTATCAGGTGAGAGAACAAGAAGACATGGCCTGGAATTGTGCCAGGGGAGGGCTAGGTTGGAGATTAGGAACAATTTGTTTGCTGCAAGAGTGGTCAGGGATTGGTAGAGGCTGCCTAGGGAGGTGGTGGAGTCCCCATCCCTGGAGGTGATCCCCAGGAAAGTGTGGCCATGGCACTGGGGCCATGGTGGGGCTGGGTTGGACTGGAGGATCTCAGAGGGCTTTGCCAACCCAAACCATTCTATGATTCTGTCCTACTTCAGCCAGCTGAACTGTGTGATGCTTCTGACAGAGAGGTGATGCTCCCAGACCCCTTGGGAGGTGCTCTGCAGTGTGCAGCCTAAGCAGGAGACTAAAACCAGGCAAAATGGAGTCTGAGCTCAAGTATAGCCCTGGCACAGGAACACAGCACCAGCAGGCTGTGCTCTCAAGCATGGCTCTCCTGAGCCAGCCTGGGAATAGCAGCACGTTGCAGAGACCACCAGGCAGTAAGGCTCAGCTCAAAGCAACACAAATCCTCTGGCTGCAGGCCAGAAGCTCTAATCCTGCTGCTAATAAGCTTTGCTCTCTGGTGGCTGCAGCAGATAACACAGAGTGATGTGGCAGCACCAAAGCTGGACTGCTCTCTTGTCCCCTGAGGTGATCAGTGTGTGGGCTCTCCAGGAGACTCAGGAAGCAGTCAGGGTTCTGCTCCACTGTGCAGCACTTGGGTGCAGAGCTGTTGGTCACCAACAGGTTGCAAAGTAACCAGGAGCACATCCAGCCCAGGCTCAGGCCTTCAGCTATTAGGAAGACAAATGCAGCTTCTAGTTGAGTGCATCTGACCTGTGCTGGTACCCTGCTGCTTTTGGCCTTAAACCAACACTGCTGAATGTTCCATGAAGTGGGAATATGAAGCAGGACAGATCAGAAGGATAACCTTGTATCATGGAATGGGTTGGGTTGGAAGGGACCTCAAAGCTCATCCAGCTCCAACCTCTTGCCATGGGCAGGGACACCTCCCACCAGCACAGCTTGCTCAAGGCCTCATCCAGCCTGGCCTGGAACACCTCCAGGCAGGATGCAGCCACAGCCTCCCTGGGCAACCTGTGCCAGAGTCTCACCACCCTCACTGCAAAGAATGTCTTCTTAATCTCCAGTCCAAATCTCCCTTCTTCCACCTTCAATCCATTGTCCCTCATCCTGGCACTCCCAGCCCTGTCACAAGTCCCTCCCCAGCTCTTCTGGAGCCCCTTCAGGTCCTGGAAGGCTGCTCTGAGGTCTCCCTGCAGCCTTCTCTTCTCCAGGCTGAACAGCCCCAACTCTCTCAACCTGTCCCCACAGCAGAGGTTCTGCAGCCTCTGATCATCTCTGTGGCCTCCTCTGGAGCCTCTCCAGCAGCTCCAGGCCCTTCTTGTGCTGCAGAGCTGGAGGCAGTGCTGCAGGTGGGGTCTGAGCAGAGCAGAGCAGAGGGGCAGAATCCCCTCCCTGTGCTGCTGCTCTCCCTGCTCTGGCTGCAGCTCAGCACTCAGCTGGCTCTGGGCTGCCAGGGACCAGTGCTGGCTCCTAGGGAGTTTGACACCCCCAAGGCCTTCTCCTTGCCCAGCCTGGATTTGTACTTGGGATTGCCCTGACCCATGGCAGGACCTTGCTCTTGGTCTTGTTGAACTTTATGAGGTTAGCCCAGTCAAGTATCACTTCAACACCAAGAGTGCTCAGAAAGTCCACACCAACTTCTGTAACAGACTAAAACACCCTCTGCCAGCTCTGCCTTGCTGAAAATCTCCTAAGAATTACAAAGGACCAGGGAAAAAAATGGATTTTCATGTGCTCTTGCCCCACTGATCCACATCTTATGCTCAGCTGAAGGGCACTAACAGACTCTGCCACCTCAAGACCTCTGTGCAGCTGAGGGATGTGAGGGAGTAGCTCTTGTCCTACAGGGCAACCTTTACTGTTCCCCACATCAGCACCCACATTCTGCACTTAAGGCTTCATCTGGAGTCACAAAGTCTCTTAGAGTTCAGTTACACAATCAGAGAATTGTTTGGGCTGGAAAGGACCAAGATCAGCCAGTCCAACCCAACCCCACCATGGCCACTCACCCATGGCCCCAAGTGCCATGGCCACAGCTCTCTGGAACACCTCCAGGCATGGGGACTCCACCACCTCCCCTGGGCAGCCTCTGCCAAGCCCTGACCACTTCTTCATGCACTTGTCTTTTTAGAGTAGAATCATCCTGGTCTGTCCCCAGGTCTGTTGGAACTGGATCTATCCCCAGAGCTATTGGAAAATGCATCTGGAGGGGCTGGGAGGTGTCCAGAGCAGGGCCAGGAGGAGGAGCAGAGGGCTGGAGCTGCTCTGCTCTGGAGACAGACTGAGGGAGTTGGGGTTGTGCAGGCTGGAGAGGAGAAGGCTCCCAGGAGACCTCACTGTGGCCTTGCAGGATCTGAAGGGGGCTCCAAAAAAGCTGGGGAGGGACTTTTGAGGGTGTCAGGGAGGGATAGGAGTGGGGGGGATGGAGCAAAACTAGAAGTGGGGAGATTGAGATTGGCTGTGAGGAAGAAGTTGTTGCCCAGGAGGGTGGTGACAACCTGGCAGAGGCTGCCCAGGGAGGTGGTGGAAGCCTCCTGCCTGGAGGTGTTTGCAGCCAGGCTGGAGGTGGCTGTGAGCAACCTGCTGGAGTGTGAGGTGTCCCTGCCCATGGCAGGAGGCTTGGGACTGGCTGAGCCTTGAGCTCCCTTCCAAGCCTGACAGCTCTGTGATTCTATGAACTCTTCTGATATTGGTGAAATGTGAAGGTTTGTCTAGGTCCCTGCAAAATCCTTCCCCCCCTAGGCTGTATCCCTATCAAATCCAAAGGCACTCAGGGGGAAATGTGGGACAGGCTGGGCAGTAACTGGCTGGAAAGCAGCCCTGAGAAGAGAGCCTTGGGGGTGCTGGAGGAGGAGAAGCTCACCAGGAGCGCTCAGTGTGCACTTGCAGCCCAGAAAGCCAACCAGAGCCTGGGCTGCAGCAGGAGAAGTGTGGCCAGCAGGGCAAGGGAGGTGATTCTCCCCCTCTGCTCAGCTCTGGGGAGACCCCAGCTGGAGTCCTGCCTCCAGTTCTGGAGCCTCTATGACAAGAGGGATGTGGAGGGGCTGGAAGGTGTCCAGAGAAGGGCCAGGAGGATGAGCAGAGGGCTGGAGCACCTCTCCTGTGAGGACAGACTGAAGGAGTTGGGGCTGTTCAGGCTGGAGAAGAGAAGGCTCCCAGGTGACCTCATTG
Organism: Melanerpes aurifrons; assembly: GCA_011125475.1. Lineage (NCBI taxonomy): Eukaryota > Metazoa > Chordata > Aves > Piciformes > Picidae > Melanerpes > Melanerpes aurifrons. The sequence goes on along the minus strand of WWNC01000125.1, from coordinate 136,320 downwards.
TGGCCTTCCAGGATCTGAAGGGGGCTCCAGGAAGGCTGGGGAGGGACTGCTCAGGATCTCAGGCAGTGCTAGGACTAGGGGGAATGGAATGAAGCTGGAGGTGGGGAGATTGAGGCTGGAGGGGAGGAGGAAGTTCTTCCCCAGGAGAGTGGTGAAGCCCTGGAATGGGTTGTCCAGGGAGGTGGTTGGGGCCCTGTCCCTGGAGGTGTTTAAGCCCAGGCTGGATGAGGCTCTGGGCAGCCTGATCTAGTGTGGGGTGTCCCTGCCCATGGCAGGGGGGTTGGAACTGGATGATCCCTGTGGTCCCTTCCAACCCTGACTGATACTATGATACTATGACAGGCTGCAAAAGGAGTCACATCCAAGCAGGTCCTCTAAGGAGAGGCAGAAGTCATTCCTCACTGGGTGTAATGCAGCACACAGGAGCAGCTGGAAAACAACCAAGCTGTTGTGAAAACTCTAAGCAGAAAGTCTGAAGGGCTGTGGACTTCCATGCCTGAAGGACAGGAGAGGTCTGAAGGGCTGTGGACTTCCATGCCTGAAGGAATCCTTCACTACCACAAAGGGACAAAACAGATCCACAGCTTCTGATGCCACCAAAGGTGAACACCTCCCTGGAGGTGCTCAGAAAGCCTGTGGCCACATGGCACTTTGGGCCATGGTTTGGTGGCCACAGTGGTGCTGGGTTGATGACCTTAGAGCTTTTCCAGCCCTAACAATTCTGTGCTTCTGTGAGGAGTGTCAGCCCTGCAGACACAAGGGGGCGGTGGGAAGGCAGCCGTGGCACAGCCAGCTTGCCACAGCCCCAGCTCTCTGCACAGCACTGAGTAGCAGCAGCAAGGCTTGTGAGGGGCACAGCAGTGCTGCAGCTTCAGCCGGCTGCAACAGGCTGCTTCCTTTGGAAAGGAAGAGCAAGGCTCACCTGAAACAATCCAAAGTGCAGCTACACAAAGACAGAGAGTCTGTTTTTTCTCTGCTGCTCCTCCCCTAGAGTTCACAGGGTCAGGAAGAGCAGCAGTGACCCCCTGTGCTTCAGCACTGGGCTCCAGGGCTTCTCATCAGCAGCTCTGAGAGGGGAGCATAGTATCACAGTATCAGTCAGGGTTGGAAGGGACCACAAGGATCATCTAGTTCCAACCCCCCTGCCATGGGCAGGGACACCCCACACTAGATCAGCCTGCCCAGAGCCTCAGCCAGCCTGGGCTTAAACACCTCCAGGGACAGGGCCTCAACCACCTCCCTGCACAACCCATTCCAGGGCTTCACCACTCTCCTGGGGAAGAACTTCCTCCTCCCCTCCAGCCTCAATCTCCCCACCTCCAGCTTCATTCCATTCCCCCTAGTCCTAGCACTGCCTGAGATCCTGAGCAGTCCCTCCCCAGCCTTCCTGGAGCCCCCTTCAGATCCTGCAAGGCCACAATGAGGTCACCTGGGAGCCTTCTCTTCTGCAGCCTGAACAGCCCCAACTCCTTCAGTCTGTCCTCACAGGAGAGGTGCTCCAGCCCTCTGCTCATCCTCCTGGCCCTGCTCTGGACACCTGCCAGCACCTCCACATCCCTCTTGTCATAGGGGCTCCAGAACTGGAGGCAGGACTCCAGCTGGGGTCTCCCCAGAGCTGAGCAGAGGGGGAGAATCACCTCCCTTGCCCTGCTGGCCACACTTCTCCTGCTGCAGCCCAGGCTCTGGTTGGCTTTCTGGGCTGCAAGTGCACACTGAGAGCTCCTGGGGAGCTTCTCCTCCCCCAGCACCTCCAAGGCTCTCTCCTCAGGGCTGCTTTCCAGCCAGTCCCTGCCCAGCCTGCATTTGTGCCTGGGATTGCCTCCAGCCAGCTGCAGGACCCTGCCCTTGATCTTGTTGAACCTCCTGAGGTTGGCTTGTGCCCACCTCTGCAGCCTGTCCAGGTCCCTCTGGATGGATCCCTTCCCTCCAGCTGTCTGCTGCAGCACACAGCTTGGTGTCAGCAGCAAACCTGCTGAGGGTGCACTCAGTGCCACTGTCCATGGCACCCACAGGGGTGTTGAACAAGCCTGGTGCCAGGGCTGATCCCTGAGGGACTCTGCTTGTCCCTGGCCTCCCCTGGGACATGTAGCCATGGGCAGCCACTCTGTGGGTGCAGCCATCAAGCCAGTTCTGTATCCATCTGGTGGTCACCCATCACAGCCATGTGTCACCAGCCTGGAGACCAGGATGTGGTGTGGGACAGTGTGGAAGGCTTTGCTCAGCTCCAGGTAAAGCAGTCTGCAGCTGCAGAGGAGCAACTGCTTCCAGAGCTCTCTCTCTCTCTTTTTCCCCCTTCTGTCTAAAAACTAGCAAAGTCTGGCTTCAGTCAAAGAGGACAATCCCCATTTTAAGCCAGTATGTGAGCAGCAGGTCTTCATCAAGCTGTATGGTGTCACCCCTCACTTAAACCCAAAGCCACAGTGCTGACCAGGAATGTGGAACCACCAAGGATGAGCTTTGCTCCCAGAGGAAAAGGAGAAAGGAGGCAGTAGGTGTGGAGGAATCAAAAGCAAACATTCCTGCCCCAGTCCAGGTTAGGAGTTGACCTGCTGGAAAGCAGCTCCAGGGAGAAGGAGCTTGGAGTCCTGGTGGCCAGTAAGTTATCTGTGGGACAGCAAAGTGCCCTTGTGGCCAAGAGGGGCATTGAGAAGAGTGTGACCAGCAGGTTGAGAGAGGTCTTCCTGCCCTTCTACACTGCCCTGGTGAGACTACAGCTGTGTCCAGTTCTGGGCTCCCCAGTTCAAGAGGGACAGGGAACTGCTGGAGAGAGTCCTAGGGAAGGCTTTGGAATGCTGAAGGGACTGGAACAGCTGTGTGATGAGGAGAGGCTGAGAGCTCTGGGGCTGTTTAGCCTGGAGAAGAGAAGGCTGAGAGATCTGCTCAATGTCTGTCAACAGCTGAGGGGAGGGGGGCAAGAAGAAGGGGCCAGGCTCTGTTCAGTGGTGCCCAGTGACAGGACAAGGGGCAATGGACACAAACTGCAACACAACAGCTTCCACCTCAACATGAGGAGAAACTTCCTTGGTGTGAGGCTGCTGGAGCCCTGGAGCAGGCTGCCCAGAGAGGCTGTGGAGTCTCCTGCTCTGGAGACCTCCAAGACCCATCTGGAATTGTTCCTGAGTGGCCTGCCCTGGGTGACCCTGCTTTGGCAGGGGGGTTGGACTGGATGACTTCTGGAGAGAGATCATCCAACCCCTACCATTCTGTGGGTGTGAGAATCCACTGGGAAGGAAACATCAGCACTCCTTGTGAGAGCTGCCAAGTATAACCTTCTACCAAGGTGAGAAGACTTCCCCTGCACCAGGGGAGGTTTAGGCTGGAGGTGAGGAGAAAGTTCTCCCCAGCAAGAGAGATTGGCCTTTGGGATGTGCTGCCCAGGGAGGTGGTGGAGTCCCCATCCCTGGAGGTGTTCAAGAGGGGACTGGACTTGATGATCTTTGAGATCCCTTCCAACCTTAGGAATACTGAACACTGGATGTGGCACTTGGGGCCATGGTTTAGTAGCCATGAGGTGTTGGGTGACAGGTTGGTGATCTCTGAGGTCTTTTCCAACCTTCTTGATTCGATGGTTCTATGAGACAGGAGCCTGTCCTGCCCTCTAGGAGATCAGCATGCAAATGTTATCATCTGTGATCAGAACCAGGGGCCAGCCATGGATGTGCTATTTCCTCCAGGGGACTTGGGAGGAAGGGGCAGGGCAGGACCCACCCAGTCCTGAGATCACTCCAAGGTTTGGGAGGTTGGGATACAAACCCTGGCAGGAGAGCTCATTTGAATCCCTCAGTGCTGGCATTCAGCCAATCCATTTCACATCCTGCTAGGAAAGGATTCTTAATGCTCTTAAAGGCCACTGAACTATTCAGCTGCCTCCTGAGGCTTTGGGGGCACCCCCTCTGCACAGGATCAATACCTGTTTGGTGCTTTTCTTCTCCTCTGCATTCTTCTTGTCATTTTTTTTGCAAGCTTCAAATGTGGCTGGGTCCACACTGTACAGACACTCAGTCCACTTCCCATACAGAGCACAGAGCTTCTTTTTGCTGTCAACAACACAAAAAAGAAGGCAAAAAAGAAAAAGGATCCAGGTTACAAAAGGAGCTTAAGGAGATTTACTGAATCATTCAGGACAAAAATCCTTAGTTTGAGAGCAAAACTCCTGCACTGCTGTTGCACAATTCAGCACAGCCTGGGAGGGGATCTGCTGGAGAGCAGCCCTGGGCAGAGGGACCTGGGAGTGCTGGTGGCTAACAAGTTCTGCATGGGACAGCAGTGTGCCCTGGGGGCCAAGAAGGCCAATGGGGTCCTGGGGTGCAGCAGAGGAGTGTGGCCAGCAGAGCCAGGGAGGTTCTCCTCCCCCTCTGCTCTGCCCTGGGGAGACCTCACCTGGAGTATTGCATCCAGGTCTGGGCTCCCCAGCTCAGGAGGGCCAGGGATCTGCTGGGAGAGTCCAAGGGAGGGCTGCAAGGATGCTGAAGGGACTGCAGCACTGCCTGAGGAGGAGAGGCTGAGAGCCCTGGGGCTGTTTGGTCTGGAGAGGAGAAGACTGAGAGGGATCTGATCAATGTCTATCAATAGCTGAGGGCTGGGGGTCAGGAGGGAGGGGATAGGGACAGGCTCTGCTCAGTTGCACCCTGGGATAGGACAAGGAGCAATGGATGGAAGCTGCAGCACAGGAGGTTCCACCTCAACATGAGGAGGAACTTCTTGACTGGGAGGGTCCCAGAGCCCTGGAGCAGGCTGCCCAGAGAGGTTGTGGAGTCTCCTTCTCTGGAGCCTTCCCAGCCCTGTCTGGATGTGTTCCTGTGTGACCTGTGCTGGATTCCATGGTCCTGCTCTGGCAGGGGGGGTGGACTAGATGATCTCTTTGGGTCCCTTCCAACCCCTAACATCCTGGGATCCTGTGACCTTGCTGCTGTGGGCTCATGCTCTCGACACATCCAAGGCTCTACAGAACCCACCAGGAAGAGTTTCCTCCCAGGGCTGAAGCTGATACCTTTTGTCCTGAATGTAGCCTTCAACTTTGTGCAGCTCCTTCCCAAAGAGGCCACAGGGTTTGAAGCTTAGCACACATTTCTCCCCTGTTCTAAAAGGCAGAACACAAGAGGGCACAAGTCACTTCCAAAGGCTTCTTCCCCTTCAACCCTGCAGCAAGTGGAAGCCTTCAGTGCACTCTTAACTTACTTGTGGTTAGTTATTTCCACATTGCCATACTGCTCAATCCAAAGCTTGCCCACAATGATGTTGTGCACACAGCAGGTGGGATTTGTCCACGTGTAGGCTTCGTTGTGTCTAGAGGGAGGGGGATAAAGAGGTCAAATACTTTCTCTGTGGTACCAGATGTGCCTCCTGCAACAAACCATCAGCCAGAAATCACACCAAGTCCTGAAGTGGACGTGGCAGTAAGGCAGGGAGCCAAAGAAGGTCATTAAACTGCTGCCACTGCTTTTATCAGTTCCTTAAAGCAGCCACTTGAGTCACTGCTAGCAGGGAGTGAGGTGAGGAACAGCTCAGCTGCGCCACTTTTAGCAGGGCTGATGTCCAGGCACCTACAGATCCCACAGACACAAGCCTCAGCTACTGCAGCATATTGGGAGAAATGATGGCAGCTCCTTTCCTCTTCTCATCCTTTCCTCCCCACACAGCCACCTGCCATCAACCATCAGAGGATGTCCTGTCCCTGGGATGGAAGCTGCAGCACAGGAGGTTCCACCTCAACATGAGGAGGAACTTCTGGACTGTGAGGCTCCCAGAGCCCTGGAGCAGGCTGCCCAGAGAGGTTGTGGAGTCTCCTTCTCTGGAGCCTTTCCAGCCCTGTCTGGATGTGTTCTGTGTGACCTGTGCTGGGTTCTATGGTCCTGCTCTGGCAGGGGCTTGGACTGGATGATCTCTGGAGCTCCCTTCCAACCCCTGACACCCTGTGATCAGGATGGTGGGGGTGGAAAGGTCCATTCCTAGAAACATGGAATGATTTTGCTTGGCAAAGACCTTTGAGGTCTGACATATTTGTAAGGGGTGGGTGTCAGGAAGAGGAGGGTCAGAGTCCTCTCAGTGACAGGACAAGAGGTAAAGGGCATAAACTTGAACATCTAAGTGTGAGGATGGCAGGATGGCACTTTGAGGGTGGCAGAGCCCTGGAGCAGGCTGCCCAGAGAGATGGTGGAGTCTCTGTCTCTGGAGACTTTCAAGCCCCACCTGGCTGTGTTCCTGTGTGGCCTGCCCTGGGTACCCCTGCTCTGGCAGGGGGGTTGGACTGGATGATCTGTAGAGGTCCCTTCCAACCCAACCCATCCCCTGATTCTGTGCTGTTCTTTCTCCAGTCCTGCTAATGTTTTCCCCCTCTCTGCAGCATCCCACCTCCATTAACCCACTGAGGACACCTTTCCTTCTGCCCATTTCTGTCTGTTGCAGAGGTCCTTCCATTCTGTGATTATCTAACTGTGGTTTAGGCACATCTGCTGCCAAACCATCCCCCTCAGCACCAAATCCCATAGCCAGGAGACTCTAATGCCCACTGACCCCCATGGCTGTGGCCACTGTGCCTACACCACTGCTACTCATAACTTACTCCAGAAGCTCCAAGGTCATGGTGCCTTTGGGTTCTGCTTCCACACTCTTGCCCCAGAACTTGAGCTTGGGATAAATGGAGCCATGAAAGACAAAATCATTGTTTAAGCCTTCAGCATAGAAAGCACTGATTGGGGGGTGATGGCTGACTTGCTCTGAGAGAAGTCTAAATCCCAGATCATCTCTGCAAAAGAAAAGAGAACCAAAGGCATGGATCTGTGTAGCAAGTGCAGTGAGGCTGCAGGGCTTTTCCCTGTGGTGCAACAAGCAGTGGGACCCACAGCTCCTTGCTGCCCTCAGGGCAGGAGCTGGTTAAAAGCCCTGGGATAAAGCAAAACAACAAAATCAACAACAGATGGCAGATCCTCCTTCTGAAGAGCTCAGGCCAGCATGTCACAAGGTAACAACAGCTACCAAATCTGCTCCCCCAGATCCTCATTGTAAAGAGCTCAGGCTAGCATGTCACAAGGTAACAACAGCTACCAAATCTGCTCCCCCAGATCCTCATTGTAAAGAGCTCAGGCCAGCATGTCACAAGGTAAAAAGGCATGTCAAAAAGGGTAAGAAGGAGGAACCAGGGAACTCCAGGCCAGGCAGTCTCCCCTCTGTGCCTGGAGAGATCATGGAGCAGATCCTCCTGGAGGCACTGCTGGCTCAGAAGAATAGTGAAGAGGTGATTGGGAACAGTCAGCATGGCTTCACCAAGGGCAAATCCTGCCTGACCAACCTAGTGGCCTTCTCTGAGCAGGTGACAACATCAATAGCTGAGGGGAGAGCAGCTGATGTCATTGACCTGGAGCTGAGCAAAGCCTTCCACACTGTCCCACCACATCCTGGTCTCCAGGCTGGTGACACATGGGTGTGATGGGTGACCACTGGATGGATACAGAACTGGCTTGATGGCTGCACCCACAGAGTGGCTGTCCATGGCTCCATGGCCCAGGGGAGGCCAGGGACAAGCAGAGTCCCTCAGGGATCAGTCCTGGCACCAGGCTTGTTCAACATCCCTGTGGGTGCCATGGACAGTGGCACTGAGTGCAGCCTCAGCAGGTTTGCTGCTGACACCAAGCTGTGTGCTGCAGCAGACAGCTGGAGGGAAGGGATCCATCCAGAGGGAGCTGGACAGGCTGCAGAGGTGGGCACAAGCCAACCTCAGGAGGTTCAACAAGAGCAAGGGCAGGGTCCTGCAGCTGGGTGGAGGCAACCCCAGGCACAAATGCAGGCTGGGCAGGGACTGGCTGGAAAGCAGCCCTGAGGAGAGAGCCTTGGGGGTGCTGGGGGAGGAGAAGCTCCCCAGGAGCTCGCAGTGTGCACTTGCAGCCCAGAAAGCCAACCAGAGCCTGGGCTGCAGCAGGAGAAGTGTGGCCAGCAGGGCAAGGGAGGTGATTCTCCCCCTCTGCTCAGCTCTGGGGAGACCCCACCTGGAGTCCTGCCTCCAGTTCTGCAGCCCCTATGACAAGAGGGATGTGGAGGGGCTGGAAGGTGTCCAGAGCAGGGCCAGGAGGATGAGCAGAGGGCTGGAGCACCTCTCCTATGAGGACAGAGTGAAGGAGTTGGGGCTGTTCAGGCTGGAGAAGAGAAGGCTCCCAGGTGACCTCATTGTGGCCTTCCAGGATCTGAAGAGGGCTCCAGGAAGGCTGGGGAGGGACTGCTCAGGATCTCAGGCAGTGCTAGGGCTAGGGGGAATGGAATGAAGCTGGAGGTGGGGAGATTGAGGCTGGAGGGGAGGAGGAAGTTCTTCCCCAGGAGAGTGGTGAAGCCCTGGAATGGGTTGTGCAGGGAGGTGGTTGGGGCCCTGTCCCTGGAGGTGTTTAAGGCCAGGCTGGCTGAGGCTGTGGCCAGGCTGATGTAGTGTGGGGTGTCCCTGCCCATGGCAGGGGGGTTGGAACTGGATGATCCTTGTGGTCCCTTCCAACCCTGACTGATACTGTGATACTATGAAGGTAACAACAGCTACCAAATCTGCTCCCCCAGATCCTCCTTCTAAAGAGCTCAGGCCAGCATGTCAAAAGGTAACAACAGCTACCAAATCTGCTCCCTCATCATCTTCTTCTTTTGGCAGTGACCTCCTGAACTTGTGCCCAAACACAGCTTGTGAGAGAAAACCCTGCCCCGGTGCAGCTGCACCCCAGCAGACAACCACTGAACACTGCACACTCATATCAGGAGTATGAGGACTCTAACAGCTCCTCCCTGCCCCCAGCAGCTTCTTCTTTTGCTTTACCAAAAAAAAGAAGTAGTTTTTGTCAACACAACTTGCTTTTAAGCTGGGCCAATTTCGTTTGCTGGCTTGGAGCTGAGGAGTTGCAAGTTCCCCTTCTTAGGAAGGCTCCCAGGAGACCTCACTGTGGCCTTCCAGAATCTGAAGGGGGCTCCAAGAAAGCTGGGGAGGGACTTTTGAGGGTGTCAGGGAGGGATGGAGCAAAACTAGAAGTGGGCAGATTCAGATTGGCTGTGAGGAAGAAGTTGTTCCCCAGGAGGGTGGTGAGAGCCTGGCACAGGTTGCCCAGGGAGGTAATGGAAGCCTCCTGCCTGAAGGTGTTTGCAGCCAGGCTGGAGGTGGCTGTGAGCAACCTGCTGTAGTGTGAGGTGTCCCTGCCCATGGCAGGGGGTTGGAGCTGGCTGAGCCTTGGGGTCCCTTCCAGCCCTGACCATTCTCTGATTGCTGAACACCAAGGTGCATTGCAAGCACTCCAGCAGCTGCTGGGAGGATGGGCATCATCTCACAAGCTGAAGAGCAGTTTGCAAGCCCTGAGCAGTCTAGTGAGACATTAGTTCCACAGAAGAGCACTCCCCATCCTGTGCCCCTTACCTGATGAGCTCATAGGTCTCTCCAAGCAGGGGGTTGAAGGGCTTCCCTGTGCGCTCCCACTGCGAGGCCACGGCAGACACGGCAAAGGCAGCAACGCACTGCGGGGAGGGAGAGACACTTAGCCCCCTGCAGACCCCAAGGGCACCACAGAACCAGCCTGCTGAAGTGGACAAGTTCAGCACGAGCCAGCAATGTGCTCTCCTGGCCAAGAAGGGCAGTGACCTCCCCTGGGGTGCATGAAGAGGAGTGTGGCCAGCAGGCCCGGGGAGGGTCTCCTCTCCCTTCGCTCCACGCGAGTCAGGCTGCCACTGGAGTACTGGGTCCAGCTGTGGGCCCCCCGGTTCAGTAGAGACAGGGAAGTACTGGAGAGAGTACTGAAGATGCTGAGGGGCCTGGAGCATCTCTGTGGGAAGGAAGGTCTCTTCTCCCAGGCAAGCAGCACCAGAACAAGGGGACACAGTCTCAAGCTGTGCCAGGGGAGGTTTAGACTCGAGGTGAGGAGGAAGTTCTTCACCGAGCGAGTCATTCGGCATTGGGATGTGCTGCCCAGGGGGGTGGTGGAGTCCCCATCCCTGGAGGTGTTCAAGAGGGGATTGGATGTGGCACTTGGTGCCATGGTCTAGCCATGGGGTCTGTGTTGATAGGTTGGACTCAATGATCCTCGAGGTCCTTTCCAACCTTAGTTATACTGTGAGACTGTGACAGGCTGAGAGCCCTGAGGCTGTTGAGCCTGGAGAGGAGCAGCCCCGGAAGGGATGTGATCAATGCTCAGCAGGGGCATGAGGATGGGGTCAGACTCTTTTCAGTGGTGCCCAGCAACAGGACAAGAGGCAATGGGAACAAACTGGAACCCAGGAGGCTTCACTTAAACACAAGTTAAAAATTCTTTGCCAGAGCCCTGGAGCAGGCTGCCCAAAGAGGTTGTGGAGTCTCCTCTGGAGAGCCTTCCCCCACCCCCCCTGGCCATTGTGATCCTGGGCAAGCTGCTGTGGGTGCCCTGCTTTAGCAGGGGAGTTGGGCTGGATGATTTCCAGAGGTCCTTTCTGACCCCTGCCATTCTGTGATCCTCTCAAATAGCTTAGCTAAGCTCTATTTGCAAGGCAGGGGAGGAAATAGTGGCCACCAAAATGCCCAAGAATAACCCCTTAGGAAAAGCAAAACATTCCCCTAGGTAAGCAAAAGAGGCTGGAAAGTGAGAGGCCACATCCTGCCCTCAGACCAGTTCCAGTGCATGATGGAAGTCTTCAAACACTCGTTTGTTTGCATCAGCTAAGAATGACCACAGAGTGATCCACAGAGAAATGCAGACTGGCTGTGGCCCTGGGCAGCATGGCCTAACCTGGAGGTGTCCCTGCTGACTGCAGAGGGGTTGGACAAGATGACCTTTGAGGGTCCCTCCAGCCCAGTGTCATCTCTGAACACAGAATCACAGCACCACAGCACAGTTGGGCTTGGAGAAGACTTTTTAACATCACCCAGCCCAGCTGCCACCCTAAGATCACTATGGCCATCAAACCATGGCCCAGAGTGCCCTGTCCACAGCATGCAGCACATTACAGAGTCACAGAACAGTCAGGGTTGGAAGGGACCTCAAGGATTATCCTGTCCCAAACCCTCCCACACCTCACACCACAGCAGGTTGCTCACAGCCACATCCAGCCTGGCTGCAAACACCTCCAGGCAGGAGGCTTCCACCACCCCTTTGTCCCGCCTCTAATGACCCATCCGTGAGGAACAAAAGCCCCCAAGCCCCCGGAGCGAGCAGGAAGGAGCAGAGCAGAGTACCTGCATGCGCTCTGTGGTGCTGGAGAGGGAGCTGGCCTTGTGGATGAGGTAAGTGTGCTCCATGTACTCGGTCAGGCGCTGCAGGAAGCTCAGCGGCTCGTTGAAGATAACTGGCATGGTGATCTTCGACAGCTCCTGGGGCACAAATGAAAGGGGTGCTGGAAAGCAAAGCCTTAGATCCCCTGTGCCCTGCCCTCACCTCGCTCTAATTGGCTTATGCCGAAAATAAATGATGCTCTTAGTGCTAATGCCTCGGGCTTGACCTGGCCCTGCTAATGAGGGGAGTAGCCAGCCCTGCAGCCCAGCCCCTGCAGCCCAGCCCCTGAAGCTGAGCCCTGCAGCCCAGCCCCTGCAGCCCAGCCCTGCAGCCCAGCCCCTGCAGCCCAGCCCCCCAGCCCCTGCAGCCCAGCCCCTGCAGCCCAGCCCCCTGCAGCCCAGCCCCTGCAGCCCAGCCCCCCTGCAGCAGCCCAGCCCCCCCTGCAGCCCAGCCCCCCCCTGCAGCCCAGCCCCTGCAGCAGCCCAGCCCAGCCCCTGCAGCCCAGCCCAGCCCCCAGCCCACCCTGCAGCCCAGCCCCTGCAGCCCAGCCCCTGCAGCCAGCCCTGCAGCCCAGCCCCTGCAGCCCAGCCCCTGCAGCCCAGCCCCTGCAGCCCAGCCCCTGCAGCCCAGTCCTGCAGCCCACCCTGCAGCCCAGCCCCTGCAGCCCAGCCCCTGCAGCCCAGCCCTGCAGCCCAGCCCCTGCAGCCCAGCCCCTGCAGCCCAGCCCTGCAGCCCAGCCCCTGCAGCCCAGCCCCTGCAGCCCACCCTGCAGCCCAGCCCCCCGAGCCCAGCCCCCGGAGCCCAGCCCTGCAGCCCAGCCCCTGCAGCCCAGCCCTGCAGCCCACCCTGCAGCCCACCCCTGCAGCCCAGCCCCGCAGCCCAGCCCCTGCAGCCCAGCCCCAGCCCCCGCAGCCCAGCCCACCCTGCAGCCCAGCCCCTGCAGCCCAGCCCCTGCAGCCCAGCCCCTGCAGCCCAGCCCTGCAGCCCAGCCCCTGCAGCCCAGCCCCTGCAGCCAGTCCTGCCCAGCCTGATCAGACATTGGAGAACCTCTCCTGTGGGGACAGGCTGAGAGTTGGGGCTGTTCAGCCTGGAGAAGAGAAGGCTCTGGAGAGACCTTAGAGCAGCCTTCCAGTACCTGAAGGAGCTCCAGGAGAGCTGGGGAGGGACTTGTGACAAGGGCTGGGGGTGACAGAATGAGGGGTGATGGATTGAAGGTGGGAGAGGGGAGACTGAGACTGGAGACAGACTGAAGGAGTTGGGGCTGTTCAGTCTGCAGAAGAGAAGGCTCCCAGGTGACCTCCTTGTGGCCTTCCAGGATCTGAAGGGGGCTCCAAGAAGGCTGGGGAGGGACTGCTCAGGATCTCAGGCAGTGCTAGGACTAGGGGGAATGGAATGAAGCTGGAGGTGGGGAGATTGAGGCTGGAGGGGAGGAGGAAGTTCTTCCCCAGGAGAGTGGTGAAGTGGGTTGTCCAGGGAGGTGGTTGGGGCCCTGTCCCTGGAGGGGTTTAAGCCCAGGCTGGATGAGGCTCTGGGCAGCCTGATCTAGTGTGGGGTGTCCCTGCCCATGGCAGGGGGGTTGGAACTGGATGATCCTTGTGGTCCCTTCCAACCCTGAATGATACTATGATACTATGATAAGAAATTCTTTGCAGTGAGGGTGGTGAGACTCTGGCACAGGCTGCCCAGGGAGGCTGTGGCTGTCCCCTCCCTGGAGGTGTTCCAGGCCAGGCTGGCTGAGGCCTTGAGCAAGCTGGGCTGGTGGGAGGTGTCCGCACCCATGGCAGGGGGTTGGAGCTGGAGGACTTTTAAGGTTCCTTCCAAGCCAACCCATCCTAGGATTCTAGGAAAGGAAAACCAAACATCAAACTAACTTCCTGGGTGAGATGAGGTGAGCTGAAACAGTGAATGAAGCTGAGGTGAAACAATGGATGAAGTAGGAAGGACCTTTTTAAAGACCAAGTTACTTATTACTCTCAAAATAGATGTAGGCCATCTAATTACTTAAAGATATTATCTCTCTTGGAGGCAAGAGGGGGGAGGAAGGCCAGGGAAAGCCTCTGGCACAGGAGGTAAATGAGGGATTCTGGCTTACAAAGAAGGGAATTTTGTGAAGAGAAATGAAAGTGTGAAAGGAATCTCCTGGTTGGGATGCTGCTCATTCCCTCCTTGGAAAGCACTGGACAGGCTGGGCAGATGAGCAGAGGCCAAGGCAGGAGATTGAACACATCCAAGTGCCAGGTGCTGCACTTGGGCCACAACAACCCCAGGCAGTGCTACAGGCTGGGGGCAGAGTGGCTGAGAGCTGTCAAACAGAGAGGGAGCTGGGGGTGCTGGGTGACAGCTGCCTGAATATGAGCCAGCAGTGTGCCCAGGGGGCCAAGGAGGCCAAGGGCATCCTGGCCTGCATCAGGAAGAGTGTGGCCAGCAGGAGCAGGGAAGTCCTTGTGCCCTGTGCTCAGCACTGCTGAGGCCACACCTGGAGTCCTGTGTCCAGTTCTGGGCTCCTCAGGTTAAGAAGGACATTGAGAGACTTGAAGGTGTCCAGAGAAGGGCAACAAGGCTGGGGAGGGGTCTGGAGCACAGCCCTGTGAGGAGAGGCTGAGGGAGCTGGGGTTGCTTAGCCTGGAGAAGAGGAGGCTCAGGGCAGACCTCATTGCTCTCTGCAACTCCCTGAAGGAAGGTTGTAGCCAGGTGGGGGTTGGGCTCTTCTCTCTAGCATCCAGCACCAGAACAAGAGGACACAGTCTCAAGCTGTGCCAGGGGAGGTTTAGGCTGGAAGTGAGGAGAAAGTTCTTCACAGAGAGAATTTCTAGCCATTGGGATGTGCTGCCCAGGGAGGTGGTAGAGTCACCATCCCTGGAGGTGTTCAAGAGGAGACTTGATAGGGTGCTTGGTGCCATGGGTTAGTTGATTAGGTGGTGTTGGATTAGGTGGTTGGACTTGATGATCTTGAAGGTCTTCTCCAACCTGGTCTGGTCTATTCTAGTCTAGTCTGGTCTAGTCTATTCATTCCAGCTCTCAGGGTGCACAACAGCCATGCTTTAAGCTGCCTGCAGCAAATGAAAAGCACAGAACACGACCTGTACAGGCTGGGGGCTGAGCTGCAGGAGAGCAGGCCTGAGAAAAGGACAAGAGGCTGACCATGAGCCAGCAATGTGCCCTTGTGGCCAAGGCGGCCATTGGCAGCCTGGGGTGCATCCAAGAGTGCGGCTAGCAGGTCAAGGGAGGTTCTCCTCTCGCTCTGCTGTGCCCTGGGGAGGCCTCACCTGCAGTACTGTGTCCAGTTCTGGGCTCCCCAGCTCAAGAAGGCAAAGAAGAGAGTCCAGCTCAGGGCCACTGAGGTGCTGAGGGCACAGGAACAGCTCTCATGGGAGGAGAGGCTGAGGGAGCTGGGGGTGGTTAGCCTGGAGGAGAGGAGGCTGAGGGGGATCTGATCTGTGCTTACAAAGATCTGAAGGGGTGGGGGTGAGCAGGGCAGGGGGCTTGGACTCAATGACCTTCAGAGGTCCCTTCCAGCCCCTGCCATCCTGGGCTTCTGTGCCCACTGGCAGAGTATGCAGTGCAGAGCACTCTTTTCTTCACCACAAGAGCAGCACCTGGCACCACCACCCTTAGCAGACACCTTGGCACAACCCACTCCACCTGCTCTACCAATCAAGACCTCTGTGGATCTGTTTTTTTCCTGCACACCCTTTCTGCAGGACAGGCTTCAAGCTGCTCTGTGCACTGCAAGGTTAGAACTTCCCTGCTGAAGCTGCTGTGAGAAGCCTCAGATGCTTCACAACACCTCAGGAGCTGCTGAAAGAGGATTTCCTCAGGACTTCCACATCTCCCTGCCTGGTGCTGCTTCTAAGTAGAGCAAGGGGAGGAGGAGAACACAACAGTGCCTCATGCACACAGCCCCTTCTGCAGGCTGCTGGCACAGGGTGAGGAGCTTTAGCAGCTCTAAGTACTTTCAGCCTACTGCAGGATCTAATGAAGACCTCTTGTCAAGTCCCCCTTAGCTGGAAGCAGATTAGGTGTAGGCAGTTAGCTCTGATCTGGCCACCATCTGCCCACCATGGGGGGAAGGCTGACATGCTAAGGCAGGGGAGAAGAGCAAAGCTGAAGTGGTTGGGCTGTTTTGCCCCACAAAGTACAACATTTTTGCTCCCATGAGGTACTTCAAGGGTCACAATCAAGAGGAGAAAGCTTTTCTTGAAGGAATATTGCTCTGACCAAGCCACATCTGCTCAGGCTGTGACAGCAAACCAAGTGTGAGCAGCTAGTTAAAGCCAAACCACCACCACAATCCCTCTGCCCAGAGAGGGGTCCCCTGGGCCTCAAAGGAAGCAGGCTCTTCACATCTTTCCCCCAGGCTGTCTGAGCACTCACCATTCCAATGCACTTTCTCAGGATGCTCCAGATGCTGAAGTCATTTCTGGAGAACATGGGGGAGGGCAGGCTGGTCCTGTGGAGAGGGACAGGGAAGAAAGCAGAAGTCAGGGAAAGTTTTGCATTACAAACCCAGGGCTAAGAAACCCAAAGACTCTTTCTTCTTTTTACTGTTTTGAAAGTAACTGTTTGCCAACTTCTAATTTCAGCAGAGGGAGCAGCAAAGCTGTTCTGAAACACCTCAGCTGGTTTGCACCTGCACAGAAACCTGGACTTCTCCAAAGACACAGCCAGAACCAATCCTTTCATTCTGCACAAGGGCAGTGGAAGAGAATTTCCACAGCAGTGATTAGAGGATTGCTTTTACAGTGGCACTGGTAAGATTCATGGAATGGTTTGGCTTTGGAAGAGATCTCAAAGATCACCCAGCTCCAACCCCCTGCCATGGGCAGGGACACCTCCCACCAGCACAGCTTGCTCAAGGCCTCATCCAGCCTGGCCTTCGACACCTCCAGGCAGGAGGCAGCCACAGCCTCCCTGGGCAGCCTGTGCCAGTGTCTCACCAACCTCACTGCAAAGAATGTCTTCCTCATCTCCAGTCTCAATCTCCCCTCTTCCAGCTTCAAGCCATTGCCCCTTGTCCTAGCATCACAAGCTCTTGTCACAAGTCCCTCCCCAGCTCTCCTGTAGCCCCTCCAGGTACTGTAAGGTCTCCCTGAAACCTCTTCTCCAGATTGAACAGCCCTAACTCTCCCAGCCTGTCTCCATAGGAAGGTTCTCCAACCTCTGCTCATCTTCATGGCCTCCTCTGGAGCTGCTCTAAGAGTTTCATGTGCTGCTTCTGCTGGGGGCTGCAGACCTGGACAGAGGACTGCAGGTGTGGTTTCAACAGAGTGGAGTAAAAAGGGGAATCCCTTCCCTCAACCTGCTGGCTGACAGGAGTTACCTACAAGCTGCATTCACTTTTTGACCCTGCTAATTTTAGTTAACTCTGTCTAATGACTGTGTTGCCCTCCCAGCTCAGGTGGCCCTTGGCTAATGGTTGTGTTGCCCTCCTAGCTCAGGTGGTCCTTGGCTAATGACTGTGTTGCCCTCCCAGCTCAGGTGGCCCTTGGCTAATGGTTGTGTTGCCCTCCCAGCTCAGGTGGTCCTTGGCTAATGACTGTGTTGCCCTCCTAGCTCAGGTGACCCTTGGCTAATGACTGTGTTGCCCTCCCAGCTCAGGGGGCCCTTGGCTAATGACTGTGTTGCCCTCCTAGCTCAGGTGGTCCTTGGCTAATGACTGTGTTGCCCTCCTAGCTCAGGTGGTCCTTGGCTAATGACTGTGTTGCCCTCCCAGCTCAGGGGGCCCTTGGCTAATGGTTGTGTTGCCCTCCTAGCTCAGGTGGCCCTTGGCTAATGACTGTGTTGCCCTTCTAGCTCAGGTGGCCCTTGGCTAATGGTTGTGTTGCCCTCCCAGCTCAGGTGGCCCTTGGCTAATGACTGTGTTGCCCTCCTAGCTCAGGTGGCCCTTGGCTAATGACTGTGTTGCCCTCCCAGTTCAGGTGACCCTTGGCTAATGGTTGTGTTGCCCTCCCAGCTCAGGTGGTCCTTGGCTAATGACTGTGTTGCCCTCCCAGCTCAGGTGGTCCTTGGCTAATGACTGTGTTGCCCTCCCAGTTCAGGTGGCCCTTGGCTAATGACTGTGTTGCCCTCCCAGCTCAGGTGGCCCTTGGCTAATGGTTGTGTTGCCCTCCCAGCTCAGGTGGTCCTTGGCTAATGACTGTGTTGCCCTCCTAGCTCAGGTGACCCTTGGCTAATGACTGTGTTGCCCTCCCAGCTCAGGGGGCCCTTGGCTAATGCTTGTGTTGCCCTCCCAGCTCAGGGGGCCCTTGGCTAATGGTTGTGTTGCCCTCCCAGCTCAGGTGGCCCTTGGCTAATGACTGTGTTGCCCTCCCAGCTCAGGTGGCCCTTGGCTAATGGTTGTGTTGCCCTCCTAGCTCAGGTGGCCCTTGGCTAATGACTGTGTTGCCCTCCTAGCTCAGGTGACCCTTGGCTAATGACTGTGTTGCCCTCCCAGCTCAGGTGGCCCTTGGCTAATGACTGTGTTGCCCTCCCAGCTCAGGTGGCCCTTGGCTAATGACTGTGTTGCCCTCCCAGCTCAGGTGGCCCTTGGCTAATGACTGTGTTGCCCTCCCAGCTCAGGTGGCCCTTGGCTAATGACTGTGTTGCCCTCCCAGCTCAGGTGGCCCTTGGCTAATGACTGTGTTGCCCTCCCAGCTCAGGTGGCCCTTGGCTAATGACTGTGTTGCCCTCCCAGCTCAGGTGGCCCTTGGCTAATGGTTGTGTTGCCCTCCTAGCTCAGGTGGTCCTTGGCCAATGCTTGTGTTGCCCTCCTAGCTCAGGTGGTTCTTGTCTCCTCCCAGGGTAGCTAAAGCAGCACATTTTCAGTGTGTGTGGCCAGACTGCAGCTGCCTCCTGCACCCTGCTTGCCTGATGAAGAGAAGGGGAAAAGAGATTTAACAAACCAGATACAACAGCTTCACTCAGGCAAAGTTGCTAGCTCCAGCAGCTTTACTTGCTGGGTTACCTCACATTCTTCTCTGCCCCTGGAGCAGCTTCACCAGGATTGGTCATCTGGTTTTCAGAAAGAACAGGACCTCAAAATGCTCCTTAGAATACAACCAGTCCTACCCAGCCACAAAACTACCCCCAGGGACCAGAGTGCTGAGTTAGCTAAACACTGCCTTGCTTCACTCAGCTTCCATGCAGGGGGGTAGGCAGGAGGATTTGTTTTAACTCATCAACATATCACAGAATCACACAATGTGAGGGGCTGGAAGGGACCTCCAAAGCTCATCCAGTCCAACCCCCTGCCAGAGCAGCATCACCCAGGGCAGCTCACACAGGAACACAGCCAGGTGGGGGTTGAATATCTCCAGAGAGACTCCACAACCCCCCTGGGCAGCCTGCTCCAGGGCTCTGGCACCTCACAGGGAAATATTCTTCCTCCTGTTTCCATGGCACTTCCTCTGCCTCAGCTTTCCACCACTGCCC
The DNA here is from genome assembly GCA_011125475.1 of Melanerpes aurifrons. NCBI lineage: Eukaryota > Metazoa > Chordata > Aves > Piciformes > Picidae > Melanerpes > Melanerpes aurifrons. The sequence goes on along the minus strand of WWNC01000125.1, from coordinate 117,715 downwards.
CTGGTGCTGGCATTGGGCATCCCCCAGCAGAGCCTGGCTCCAGCCTCTGGGCATCACCCTGCACAGCTTTAGCAACAGCAAGGAGCTCACCCTCAGGCTCCTGCTCTCCAAGCTCCAGAGCCCTCAGCTCCCTCAGGCTCTCCTCAGGAGGAAGATCTTCCACTGCCTGCAGCAGCTCTGTGGCTCTGTGCTGGACTCTCTCAAGCAGTTCCCTGAGGGCCTTCTTGACCTGATGGGCCCAGAACTGGACACAAGATTCCAGATGTGGCCTCAGAAGGGCAGAGAAGAGAGGGAGGAGAACCTCTCTCAACCTACTGCCCACAGCCCTTCTAATCCAGCCCAGGATGGCACTGGCCTCCTTGGCCACATGAGCACATTACTCCTCCCAGACTGGTTTTGCAGGGATATAAATATCTCCAGTGAAACACAGCATCTTGGAGAATAACTATAAAAGACTTCTGTGGATGCTGTGATACAAATGCCCAGGAGAGGACAGTGCCCACCAAGGATTCAGTCTCATCTTCAACTTGTTGTGTTGTTTCCTGTGTGTTCTTTACTGAAGGGAGTCAGCAGAGCAGATCTTTGTGTTTTGATTTCATAGATGCACAGAATGGTTTGGGCTGGAAGAGACCTTAAAGATCATCCAACCCCCTGCCATGGGCAGGGACCCATCCCACCAGCACAGCTTGCTCAGGGCCTCATCCAGCCTGGCCTTCAACACCTCCAGGGAGGAGGCAGCCACAGCCTCCCTGGGCAGCCTGTGCCAGAGTCTCCCCACCCTCACTGCAAAGAATTTCTTTCTAATCTCCAGCCTCAGTCTCTCTTCTTCCAGCTTCAACCCAATGCCCCTTGTCCTATCACTCCAAGCCCTTGACTAGTTTTCTTGTAGCCCCCTTCAGGTACTGGAAGGCTGCTCTAAGGTCTCCCTGCAGCCTTCTGCAGGCTCGACACCCCCACCTCTCCCATCCTGTCCCCACAGGGGAGGTGCTCCAGCCCTAGGATCATCTTTGTGGCCTCCTCTGGCCCTGCTCCAGCAGTTTCCAAGGGAATGAATGCAATTCAGATGTCCACCTTCACCTAGTGCTTCCTCCCAGGCCTGAACTTCCTGCTCTAATTAGGAAAGGCACTCAGCCAAGGCTATAAATACCACCCTGCTAGCAGCACAAGAACGCAGAGCAACACACTCAGCTGCTTTATGTTGCCTTTCCCAAAGCACCCCATCACTCCACCCAAGCCCTCATTTCCCCTACTCTTTGCCTAGTATGGGAGGGACACAGATGCAGAGGTTGAACCTTGAAACAGCAGGTCTGTGACACTGCCACTCATGTCCCAGCCACTGCAATCTGCACTTCTGAAGATACCAAGCAACTAAAGCATGCCCTGCGCTGGCTCCTCTAAAACTAAACCCTGATTTCCTGTCATCTGCTGCCCCCACCAGCATTCTGCTCCACCAAAGCCCTCCCAGAGTGGTCCTCCTTGAGCCCTGCAGGAGCCTGGCTGGCTCTGCAGCACAAGCATTGCGCTGCCCTTGCCCTGCAACTGGAGAGCAGCGGTGTCCATTACAGCTCATTAACTCCACACCTATTGTCCTCCTTTAGCAGCAAGGAAACAAACCAAAATGGATCATCTGACAACACAAAATGAGGCACATAAAACATGGATGAGACTTGCAGAACAGGCCTCCCTTTGTCCACATTGGACTTTCTGATGCCAGGCTAGAAATATTTCTCATCCCCTCCCCATAGCAAAAGAAGGATCAGGTGACTGGAAATGAAAGAGGCAATAGGAGGCACAGGTCATTAAAGATCCATGAAGGCATTAAAATCCACATTTGAGTTCAATAAAGTCTATCCAAAGCCATTATTCCTCTTTCCACACAGCACACTCTTGTTTTATTTCAGCTTGTCCCCACCAGGAGCCAGGATGCGAAGGAGCCTTGCAAAACCTGTTCTGGCCACAATCACAGTGCAATTAACTCCCCTCTCAGTCAGCCCCAGCAGAAGTTTTAAAGCTGCTGACAGCTTTTTCAGGTCCCTGGGCTCTCCCTCCCTGCCCCCTGGTGCAGCTCCTGGCAGCCTCAAGAAGACAGCAGGTCCTACCTGTGCTTTTTGATGCCGTTGGACAGCGACTCCCCGCTGCCGCAGACCTTTTCCTCGGACACGCTGGAAGTTATGGTCTCTTTGGAGTCCATGCTGTCCTCTAAGGAGTAGGCTGCTGCTGTTTCAAAGCCACCTAATGATTTCTCAGACTCTGAATCTGCAAGAGAGCAGGTGCATGTTAATGAAGCCCCTGCCCGGGCCAGGCTTCGCTCGCTGGCAGAGCTTCCCTCTTGCTACAAAACTGAAACCTAAGTAGGGCTGCCGTGTCCTGACGACAGCATCCCCTTGGGCAGCGCTGCCACAGCCTGCTGCAGCTCCCCAGCTAGCTACCAAGAGATGGCATGAGCAGCAGGAAGGCAGCACAGCCAAAGCCTTCCAGCACAGAGAGCCCAAAGCTGGCATTTTTGTGACACTGAAGCCACTGCACCCTGCTCAAGCCAAGCGCCAGCGAGCTGCCAGCGCACCGAACTGAGCAGCGGTTACCTCAGCCCTCATGGACTGACTCCTCCTAGAGAGGACTTCAGGCTTGTCCCAGCTCTTAGGCACTTCAGCAGCCCCCAGCTCCCTGAGCAAGCCCAACAGAGCAGAAGACCCACTGCAGGCAGTGGAGTGGGTTAAGCCATGCACCTCCCAGCAAAGTCTAAGTGATAAGCTCCCCAATCAGGGAGATAAACTTTGTACTCTGGAAGGCAGGTTCACAGGACAATCCACATCACATCTCAAACCTGGAGAACCAACCAACCATCACCAACCACACCTTCTTTCCAGCCCCTGTTGTGCTTGGCCAACTCTGGAGAACAGACTAATTAAATAAACAAACAACCAAACATCCTAAGAAGGACACAGAGCTGTTGGAGCCAGGCCAGAGCAGGGCCACGAGGGTGATCCAAGGGCTGGAGCAGCTCTGCTGTGAGCACAGGCTGAGGGAGCTGGGGGTGTTCAGCCTGGAGAGGAGAAGACTCCAGGGGAACCTAATTGTGGCCTTCCAGGATCTGAAGGGGGCTCCAAGAAGGCTGGGGAGGGACTGCTCAGGATCTCAGGCAGTGCTAGGACTAGGGGGAATGGAATGGAGCTGGAGGTGGGGAGATTGAGGCTGGAGGGGAGGAGGAAGTTCTTCCCCAGGAGAGTGGTGAAGCCCTGGAATGGGTTGTCCAGGGAAGTGGTTGGGGCCCTGTTCCTGGAGGTGTTTAAGGCTGGATGAGGCTCTGGGCAGCCTGATCTAGTGTGGGGTGTCCCTGCCCATGGCAGGGGGGTTGGAACTGGATGATCCTTGTGGTCCCTTCCAACCCTCACATACTATGATACTATGATACCTTAAAGCTGTCTTCCAGTACCTGAAGGGATCCTACAGGAAGGATGCAGAGACTTTTCCTGAGGATGTCTGGAGACAGGACAAAGGGGAATGGTTTGAAGCTGAGGCAGAGCAGGGCTAGACTGGAGCTGAGGAAGGAGCTCTTCAGTATGAGGGTAGTGAGACTCTGGAATAGGTTGCCCAAAGCTGTTGTGGGGTGTTCAAAAGCCAGGTTGGACGAGGCTTTGAGCAACTAAGTCCAGTTGAGAGTCATCCCTGCCCATGGCAGGGGGGTTGGAGTAGCTGGTCTCTGAGGTCCCTTCCAACCTGAGTCATTCTATGACTCAATGAAAACCAAGGGCACAGCCCTGCCCCAAACCAGGCAGTGTTATTCTGGCAAGAGGTAGCACTTCAAGCTTCCTGCTCCTCTTCCAAACCTCACAGGACTGCCCAAGGATTATCCAGTTACAAAGTCCAGGAAGCAAGGGAACAACCAGCTTGAGACAAGTAAAGATGCACCAATCTCTATTCCATGTGGGAAATCCTTTAGCAGCAACCAGGTACAACACTGAATGGTGAAGAGCTTAATGCAAGGCCCTCTGCTGCTGAGAAGAACCCAACCCAAAGGGCAGCACTGCTGCCATGTGCTTCTTGCAGCACATGAACTCTTCTTGGCTGCAAATGCCCAGAGAATGGCAATGTCAGTCATGCTCCCACACCCTCATTCTAACTCTCTCTGGGGAGACCTTAGAGCAGCCTTCCAGTATTTGAAGGGGGCTACAGGAGAGCTGGAGAGGGACTTTTGGCAAAGGCATGGAGTGACAGGACAAGAGGTGATGGCTTCAGACTGGCAGAAGCTGGATTGAGCTTGGCCATTAGGAAGCAATTCTTCCCCATGAGGGTGGTGAGGCACTGGAAGAGGTTGCCCAAAGAAGCTGTGGAGGCTCCCAGCCTGGAAGTGCTGAAAGCCAGGCTGGCTGAGGCCTTGAGCAAGCTGGGCTGGTAGGAGCTGCCCCTGCCCATGGCAAGGGATTGGAACTAGATGATCTTTAATGTCTATTCCAACCCAAACCATTCCATGAATCTGACTGCCAAGTAGCAGCTCAGCCAAAACAGTATCCCAGTCACAGCTGCTCATGGCCTGGTGCTGCTTTGTTCTCCCTTAAACTACACCAGGAGCCTCTTCAAAACACATCAAGTCCATGTTGCTGTGGTAAAGGGAGCAAGGGGACAAGAGGATTTCTCCTGCAAAGGCCTGCAGTGATAGGACAAGGGGCAATGGTTTCAAATGAGAGGAGACTTGGATTGGATGTGAGGAAAGTTCTGCACCATGAGGGTGGTGGAACACTGGAACAGGTTGCCCAGGGAGGTGGTTGAGGCCTCATCCCTGAGATATTCAAGGTGATGCTGGACAGAGCTCTGGGCAACCTGATCCAGTGGGGGATGTCCCTGGTGACTGCAGGGGGGTTGGACTGGATGAGCTTTGGAGGTCCCTTCACACTCTCACAGTATCACCAAGGTTGGAAGAGACCTAGAGGATCACCAAGTCCAACCTGGCACCACAGACCTCATGACTAAACCATGGCACCAAGTGCCACATCCAATCCCTCCTGAACACCTCCAGGGATGGGGACTCCACCACCTCCCTGGGCAGCACATCCCAATGGCTAACAACTCTCTCTGGGAAGAACTTTCTCCTCACCTCCAGCCTAAACTTCCCCTGGCACAGCTTGAGACTGTGTCCTCTTGTTCTGGTGCTGCTTGCCTGGCAGAAGAGACCAACCCCACCTGGCTACAACCTCCCTTCAGGGAGGTGTAGAGAGCAAGAAGGTCTCCCCTGAGCCTCCTCTTCTCCAGGCTAAACAACCCCAGCTCCCTCAGCCTCTCCTCACAGGGCTGTGCTCAAGGCCTCTCCCCAGCCTTGTTGCCCTTCTCTGGACACCTTCACCTTCCAAGCCAAACCAGTCTATGATTGTATGATCCAGCTGACAGAAGGGTTGAGAGCAAGCACAAAAGCCTGATGAATGGATGGGCTGTGCCACAATGCCTCCAGCCTCTCTAGAGAGACTAAGACCTAGGAGCACAAAGGAGATCTCTTCTTTCATTACAACCATCCACCCCTATCCTGAGGAAGGCAGCACTGAACTGAAGCCAGTTGCTAGGGAATGAAGAGAACTGGCAGCTGGTGCTGAGGATATGTGAAAGCAGTGGACTGGCACTCCAGAGAACCTTCTCACAAGTTCCCCCAAATTTGTCAGTCTAGCTCTGTGCCAAAGGATGATGTAACAAAGCAAAGAATTACTTTGGTGGGGACTATTTATACCAAGGAGGCTAAGGAGAAGCATTTTCACTTGTGGACAGGTGTGTTACATAAAACACAGACTTCTCCAGGGAGGACACTGCTGTGGCTCCAAATCCCCCAGGGGAAGACACACAACTTGGGTTTCAGCCCCTTGACCACACAAGAAGCTGTAAATCCCTTCACAGAACCACAGGTTGGAAGGGACCCCAGGGAGCACCTGCTCCAACCTCTGCAGCTGACAGCAGAGCTGAAAGGAGCTGGCCCAGCCCCCTGCCAAGCTGAGCCTTCCAACTGCCCCATGGAGGGGACTCCCCTGCTGCCCTTGGGAGATGATTCTCTCCATGCTAAGCTTGCACCTCTCTTCTGAGGAGCTGCTCAGCTGTGTCAGCAGTTAACCATGACAAGAAGAGCATGAAGTAAACATGGAGCAAAGAGTCTGCCTCCTGCAAGGCTCCCAGCCTCTCCCATACCACCTGGGACTGTCAAGAGTCAAAGTACAGAAGTTCCCTCAAGCTGAGTTGCTGCAGCAGACCTCCAAGAATGGAGAGGGAAGAACAGGTAAGCTTCATCAGAACCACCAACCACTCTCTGATAGGCTTCTCTGGGTGACAAGGAGTGGTAAACACCTGAGGTGACTCTGCCCCTCTGCTCTACCCTAGTGAGACCCTACCTGCAGTGCTGGGTCCAGCTATGGAGATCCCAAAACAAGGAGGACATGGAACTGTTGGAGCTGGTCCAGAGGCCACAAAAACAGAGGGCTGGACAACCTCCCTACTGGGGCAGGCTGAGAGAGTTGGGGCTGTTCAGCCTGGAGAAGAGAAGGCTGCAGGGAGACCTCTGAGCAGCCTTCCAGCACCTGAAAGGGCTCCAGGAGAGCTGGGGAGGGATTTTTGACCAGGGTTTGGAGTGACAGGATGAAGGGTTTGAGCTAGGAGAAGCTAGATTTAGGTTGGCCATTAGAAAGCAATTGTTGCCCATGAGGGTGGTGAGGCACTGGAATAGGTTGCCCACAGAAGCTGTGGGGTCTCTAAGCCTGGAAGTGTTGAAAGCCAGGTTGGATGAGGCCTTGAACAAGCTGGACTGGTGGGAGCTGTCCCTGCCTATGGCAGTAGGGTTGGAATGAGATGATCTTTAAGGTCCATTCCAACCCAAAGCAGTCTCTGACTCTAGACTGCCCTAAGACTGGCCTTGCAGTGCCAAGCAGCAGTTAAGTGGCCTGAGCTCAGCAGAGCTCTCCAGAGCTGCAGGCACTGCCCACAAAGCCTGCTCTGGGGCCTGGGCAATGCTCTCCAGCAAAGAGCAGCCGCAGAATGAAACCAGACACTGCTCTAAGGAGCTGCTCTCTAGAAACACCTCTTCCACTCTCCAGAGCTGGCTCTGAGAACATGTTCACAGCATCTCCCGCCTTCCAAGATCACCACCTGCAGCCCAAAGGCTCTCCTTTGACCCAGGGAGCTTAGCAGACTGTGAGGGCTGAAGGTGTCAGAGGGAAGGAGCCTAGCTCTGCATCATGAGCACAGAGCAATGGGCAACTCCAGCAGATCTCTTCCCTCTGTGCTTGCAGCTAACTCCTTCCTGAATTGAGATGAGCAAACTCCCCCTCACAGCAAAAAAAAGCCTCAGATTCACAAGTTGCTCCAGAGCAGCTGTCAAACAGCAGACTAGGAGAGAATGAGGGGTTTTTGTTAGGCTTTTTTCCTCCTGAACTTCAGGGGATGTGGGCTGAGGAGGGGAAGAGAATGAATAAGAGCCCCTGTTTCAGAAGCCAGGATTTTGCAGGGATCTTTGAGACAGAGCAGGCTGATTGGGAAGCTCTCCAGCTCTCAAAACCTGGAGTGTCAGAGGAAGAGCAGCAACACCAGCTCCACTTTGCAGGAGTGGCAGAGCAAGGGGAAAGAGCAGTGCCAGCAACTTCACTCACGGGAAGTTCATCTCCTACTGCAACAGCTGCCTGCAGGCCCAGATGGGAAAGCCTGGCTGATGTATTGCGTTAACACACACACACACCTGAGGAAGGCAGAGCTTAACCACTGCCAAGGCTGGGTTAGAATTCTGCCCAAGTGCTTCCCATCCCTCTCTGAGATTCCTCAATTCATTCTTTCAGCTACAGTGCAGGCATGGAGTCCACAGGCAGCAGCACTCATAGAACCACACAACAGTTTGGGTTGGAAGGGTCCTTAAAGACCATCCAGTTCCACCCCCCTGCCATGGGCAGGGACACCTGCCACCAGCCCAGCTTGCTCAAGGCCTCATCCAGCCTGGCCTTGAACACCTCCAAGGAGGAGGCAGCCACAGCCTCCCTCTGAGATCACCCAGTCCAACCAGCAACCCAACCCCACCTTGGCCATTAAACCACATCCCCAAGGGCCATGGCCACAGCTCTCTGGAACACTTCCAGGGATGGGGACTCCACCACCTCCCTGGGCAGCCTCTGCCAAGCCCTGACCACTCTTGCAGCTAACAAATTGCTCCTCATCTCCAACCTAACCTCCCCTGGCACAATTCCAGGCCATTTCCTCTCCTCCTATCACCTGAAACCAGGGAGGACAGCCCAACCCCCACCTCCCTGCAGCCTCCTCTCAGGGAGCTGCAGAGAGCAATGAGGTCTCCCTCAGCCTCCTCTTCTCCACAGTCCACACCCCCAGCTCCCTCAGCTGCTCCTCCCAGGACTTCTGCATCTCATCTAGGAGATGCCATTGGTCTTACTGAATTTTTGCTCCTTGTTTGGTGCTTCTTCCTTTCCCCAAAGCCCCACTCCTCTGCCACACCCTGCTTTAAACGCAGAACAATCATAGAATGGCCTTGGCTGGAAGAGACCTTAGAGACCTCTGATCTAGCCCAGGTTGCTCAAGGCCTCATCCAGCTGGGCACTGAACACCTCCAGGGAAGGAGCATCCACAATTTCTCTGAACAATCCATTCCAGACTCTTGCCACCCTTGTAGTGAAGAATTTCTTCCTCAGATCCAATTTAAAACTATTCTCCTTCAATTAAAATCCATTTCCCCTTGTCCTATTGGTGGACATTCTTCACAGTATCACACTATCACTAAGGTTGGAAGAGACCTCAAAGATCATCAGGTCCAACCTGGCACCATAGACCTCATGACTAGACCATGGCACCAAGTGCCACATCCAATCCCCTCTGGAACACCTCCAGGGATGGGGACTCCACCACCTCCCTTGGCAGCACATCCCAATGGCTAACAACTCTCTCTAGGAAGAACTTTCTCCTCTCCTCCAGCCTAAGCCTCCCCTGGCACAACTTGAGACTGTGTCCTCCTGTTCTGGTGCTGGCTGCCTGGGAGAAGAGACCAACCCCCACCTGGCTACAACCTCCCTTCAGGGAGTTGGAGAGAGCAAGAAGGTCTCCCCTGAGCCTCCTCTTCTCCAGGCTAAGCAACCCCAGCTCCCTCAGCCTCTCCTCACAGGGCTGTGCTCCAGACCCCTCCCCAGCTTTCTTGCCCTTCTCTGGACACCTTCAAGTCTCTCAATATCCTTCCTAAACTGAGTGGCCCAGAGCTGGACACAGGACTCAAGGCTTTCCTCTTGTAACATGTTCCTCTACAGCCTTGCTGTAGGTTCCCTTCAGGTTTTGGAAGCTGGACACGTTGAGCACTGAGTTCTGAAGCTGAGGGCTGCAGCACCCCCTGTGCTGTTGAGTTTAGTCCACCACTCCCATGGTGAGAGAGAGCATCAGTGCACTGGGGAGCATTGGGAACTGAGTTCAGGTCAATGACACCCTGAACTCTGAGTTCATCACACTGGACACCATGCTCTGGTCACACAAGCAGCCTCCATCTCCTGTGGCTTCTTCCTTCCCTGTTCAGTGCCTGCTCTCCCATGGCAGGCATTCAGCAGTTAGCCAGCAGAGAGCACAGGGAGACACTGGCACGGGTTGCCCAGGGAGGCTGTGCATACCCCCCTCCCTGGAGGTGCTCAAGGCCAGGCTGGCTGTGGCTCTGAGCTGGCTGATCTGGCAGGAAGTGTCCCTGTCCATGGCAGTTGTGGCAGTTTTAGGCTATGCCTTTAAAAAACTGCTCACAGATCTTGATCAGAAAGCAGTAAAATGTAACTAAATCCTCCTTTACTGGGGGGAAACAGGAAAATGAGGATGGTTACAAACAATCCACAAACAGGGGAGACCCTGGGCTGCAGCAAGAAAAGTCTGTCCAGCACACACCTTCATTTTCTTCCACTGAGTGCTCAAAGGCAATTAGCATAAGAGCCCATCATAAATTAGAGCTCTTTAATGGCAGGCTCATCTCATGGCTATTCAGTTTGACTTCCTCCTGTGTCTAAATCACATCATTCTGCACTGTCCCCTAGAAGCTAGTACAGCTGAGGAGGGATCTGCACCAGGGAGAGCTGCCACCCTGCTAATAAGGGCCTGTGGTGATAGGCCAAGGGGCAATGGTTTGAAACTGGAGCAGGGTAGGTTTGGATTGGACATTAGGAAGAACTAATTTACTACTCTGCCCTGCTCAGACCACACCTGGGACACTGTGTCCAGTTCTGGGCTCCCCAGTTCCAGAGAGACAGAGACCTGCTGGAGAGAGTCCAAGGGAGAGCCAGGAGGATGCTTTGGGGATTTGAGCATCTCCCCTGGGAAGAGAGGCTGAGAGCCCTGGGGCTGTTGAGTCTGGAGAGAAGGCTGAGAGAGATCTGATCAATGTCTCTCAATAGCTGAGGGGTGGCTGTGGAGGGGGCCAAGCTCCTTTGGGTGGTGCACACTAATAACCAAAGGAACACCAGGTCCAAGCTTGACCATAGAAGATTTCAGCTCAACATGAGGAGAAACTTCTGTACAGTGAGGGTGCTGGAGTCCTGGAGCAGGCTGCCCAGGGGGGATTGTGGAGTCTCCTTCTCTGGAGCCTTTCCAAACCCACCTGGATGCATTCCTGTGTGGGACTACCCTAAGTGATGCTGCTTTTGGCAGGGGGTTGGACTGGGTGATCCCTGGAGGTCCCTTCCAACCTCTACCTATCTGTGATAAGGAACTTGATCTAGACAGGGAAACAATTTCTCTCTCTTCTCATTCCCTTGGGCTGGGAGATACTAACTTTGTGCTTCTGCTGGCTTCTGCTTCACCTTGGCTGCATTGTTTTGGCTAACATCTCTCTGCCCCTTTCTCTTGTCCCTTTTGTACAGGGAGGGAGAAGCTATTAACTTCCCCTGGTCTTTGGCCAGGGGGGTCCTTGTGCTGTGTATTAACTGTCAGTACCTGTGAATATTGCAAAGGTTGGGTATTTTGCACATCTTCATTGCATTCCATTGGAGAGGGTAGTTTTGCCTGTAAATACAGTTTCCATTTGCTTCCAGCTGAGCTGCTCTGGCAAATTTAATGCTGGGGGGGGAGAATTCTCAACCCACAACAGCAGTGGGGTTGGAACTGGATCTTAGAGGTCCCTTCCAACCCTGACAGTTCTGTGATTCTGTGACAATGGCAGCACATTACCAACTGGACAGATGGGCAGAGGTCAACAGGAGGGCATTCAACACATCCAAGTGCCAGGGGCTGCACTTTGGCCACAACAACCCCAGGCAGAGCTACAGGCTGGGGGCAGAGTGGCTGAGAGCAGCCAGGCAGAAAGGGACCTGGGGGTGCTGATTGACAGCTGCCTGAACATGAGCCAGCAGCGTGCCCAGGAGGGCAAGAAGGCCAATGGCATCCTGGCCTGCAGCAGGAAGAGTGTGGCCAGCAGGAGCAGGGAAGTCCTTGTGCCCTGTGCTCAGCACTGCTGAGGCCACACCTGGAGTCCTGTGTCCAGTTCTGGGCTCCTCAGGTTAAGAAGGACATTGAGAGACTTGAAGGTGTCCAGAGAAGGGCAACAAGGCTGGGGAGGGGTCTGGAGCACAGCCCTGGGAGGAGAGGCTGAGGGAGCTGGGGTTGCTTAGCCTGCAGAAGAGGAGGCTCAGGGCAGACCTCATTGCCCTCTGCAACTCCCTGAAGGGAGGTTGTAGCCAGGTGGGGGTTGGGCTCTTCTCTCTAGCATCCAGCACCAGAACAAGAGGACACAGTCTCAAGCTGTGCCAGGGGAGGTTTAGGCTGGAAGTGAGGAGAAAGTTCTTCACAGAGAGAATTTCTAGCCATTGGGATGTGCTGCCCAGGGAGGTGGTAGAGTCCCCATCCCTGAAGGTGTTCAAGAGGGGATTGGATGTGGCACTTGGTGCCATGGTCTGGTCCTGAGGTCTGTGGTGACAGGTTGGACTCGATGATCTCTGAGGTCTCTTCCAACCTTAGTGATACACGGCTTAAAAATAAAGAGGGGAGAGACCTGAGCAAGTAAAGCACTGCTTCAGTTACCAGCCTTACTAACACTACAAGCATTCTCCTGACCCCAGCTCTGGAAAGGCAAGAGGATATTTCTGTCCCTGTGCCCAGAATTTCTCCAAAGAGAACGACACAGCACAGTCTAGCAGTGACCAGCCCTGTCTGTGCCAACACCAGCAGGCAGCATGGCTCAGTTGGAGAGCTCCAAGCCAAACAGATGGTGCTGAGGACCTCACACTTGAACTAGATCCAGTTCTGCTGGTGTTCTCTCCAGATTGGCTCTTCTTTCCCACCATGGGCCCACCAGACTGTATCTTCTGACTGAGCTTCCTTCAGGAGTCTGCTTCATGCCATCAGACCTAACTACAATGTGGATCTGAGCCTGGTACCAAGGAGCTATGCTGAGAACATCACAGAATTTGTTTGGTTGGGAAAACCCTCTGAGATTATCCAGCCCCAACCATCAACCCAGCACCACCATGGCCACCAAACCATGGCCCCAAGTGCCATGGCCACAACTCTCTTGAACACCTCCAGGGGTGGGGACTCCACCACCTCCCTGGGCAGCCTCTGCCAATCTTGCAGCAAAGAATTCCTTTCTCATCTCCAACCTAACCCTCCCCCAGTGCCATCTCAGGACACCACTTCTTGTCCTACCACCTGATACTGGAGAGAATACTGACACACTTCCCCTAATTTCTAATACACCTCTTCTTCACAGACCTCTCTGAGAAGCCTTAGGATGCTCTGAATGGTGCCAGCCAGGGAAACTGCTCCTGAGAGTAAACAGCAGCAGTGTCTGATGTGCACACAACACTCCCTTGAAAAGCCCAAACTAGAGGCAGCTCCTTTCAAGCTGTCAAGGCAAAGCTGACAATTGCTCAGCTCAGAGTGCAAGCCTGGTTATGCAACACTCTCCCTTCCAAACTCCCTCCTACAGCAGAGCTTGAAACATTCAGAGCGCTGGTAAGGAGATGAAGATGGAATCCCAACAGAACTTCCTCAAGGAGGGGCACTTCCCCACTGACAGGCATCACCCTCTGAAAATCCCTCCACCTCCTCTACAGCCTGGGAGAACAAGTCAGGAACAGGACAGGGTAGAACAGGACAGAACAGGACAGGACAGAACAGGGCAGGGCAGGACAGAGTAGAGCAGGGCAGGACAGAGTAGAACAGGACAGAACAGGACAGGACAGGACAGAACAGGACAGAACAGAACAGGGCAGGACAGACCAGGGCAGGACAGACCAGGGCAGAGTAGAACAGGACAGAACAAGACAGAGTAGAACAGGACAGAACAAGACAGAGTAGAACAGGACAGAACAGGACAGGGCAGGACAGAACAGGACAGGACAGACCAGGGCAGAGTAGAACAGGACAGAGTAGAACAGCACAGAGTAGAACAGCACAGAACAGAACACAGTAGAAAAGGACAGAACAGAACAGAGTAGAACAGGACAGGATAGAACAGAACAGAACAGGACAGAATAGAACAGGACAGAACAGAACAGGACAGGATAGGACAGAATAGAACAGGACAGAACAGAACAGGACAGGACAGGACAGGGCAGGGCAGGACAGGGCAGGACAGGGCAGGACAGGGCAGGACAGGACAGAACAGAACAGAGTATAACAGGACAGGATAGAACAGAACAGAATAGAACAGGACAGAATAGAACAGGACAGAACAGAACAGGATAGGACAGAACAGGACAGAACAGAGTAGAACAGGACAGGACAGGACAGAATTAACCAGGTTGGAAAAGACCTTCAAGATCATTGAGTCCAACCTATCAGCCCTTAAAGATCATCCAGTCCCAACCCCCCAGATGTGTCCATTGATCCCCAAGCAGTATCACTGAGCTCAGTAGCAGACTGCAAGTCAGGTTTAGCACAACCTCTGAAGGGCAAAGTCCCAGGAGTTCATTTTTCTAGAGCCACAAAATTTCAGCTTCTGGCAAGCAGGGCTCCCTGCTCTGATGACATTTGTGCTCACATCTCCTGTCTCATTAGCCCAAGAAAAAGATCCCCATTCCCAATCTCTGAGCCAGTGGCACAGACCCCCAGCTGCCCTGGGCTCACTGCATTCTTCTTGTACAGGCAAGAAGCTTTCCAGTGGAGACTCCATAGCACATCTACAACAAAGTAATTCCTTCTGTGCTTACAGTGAAAGTCCTACCATGCAGCCAGGCAGTTGTGCCACGTTCCCCTTAATCTAGCCCCCCCTCAAAACACTCTTGAGAGCCCTTCCCCCAAGAACAGGGCTTGAGAGACAGAAAGGACCCAGATCCTGGCCAGGAGGACCAAGGCAGTGGTTGTGCCACTGGTGAGGCCACAGATTGAGTGCTGGGGTCAGTTTTGGGTCCCTCACTCCATGAAAGACATTGAGAGGCTGGAGCAGGTCCAGAGAAGGGAAACCAAGGTGGGGAAGGGTCTGGAGAAGAGGGCTGGGGAGGAGCAGCTGAGGGAGCTGGGGGTGTTGAGTGTGGAGAAGAGGAGGCTGAGGGAGACCTCATTGCTCTCTGCAGCTCCCTGAGAGGAGGCTGCAGGGAGCTGGGGGTTGGGCTCTGCTCCCTAGGCTCAGGGGATAGAAGGAGAGGAAATGGCCTGGAGTTGTGCCAGGGGAGGCTTAGGTTGGAGAGGAGGAAAATTTTGTTAGCTGCAAGAGTGGTCAGGGCTTGGCAGAGGCTGCCCAGGGAGGTGGTGGAGTCCCCATCCCTGGAGGTGTCCCAGAGAGCTGTGGCCATGGCACTTGGGGACGTGGTTTGATGGCCAAGGTGGGGCTGGGTTGCTGGTTGGACTGGGTGAGCTTGGAGGTCTTTTCCAACCAACACAATTCTGTGATCCTACAAAACTGCTGCAAAGCCCTGGAAGGTGACCAATTTCATCTAGAGAATCTAACACAGGTCTGGTGAAGCTGGCAGGTAGTCCTAAAAAGTGATCTGAACTGCAACCCAAATGAATTCTGTCAAATAACTTCAGCCAAAGGACAGAGAACTGCCATGAAAGTTTTCAGAGTGTGTGTGCTCAAGAGGCCTCACAGCTACACAAATCCACCTGAGGTGACTGACTTACAGTTTCAGGTGAGAAAAGCAGCACCTCCCCCAACTCCAGAGGAGGCTTTGGACACTTAGAGAAGATGCAGAGCCCCAGGTTGTTGTGAGGTGGACACAGTGCCTGCTCTGCAGAGCCCAGCACTCTCTCCTCTGCTCTGCTTGGCCTCTGTGCTCAGCACTGCTGAGGCCACACCTTGAGTCCTGTGTCCAGTTCTGGGCTCCTCAGTTTCAGAAGGACATTGAGAGACTTGAAGGTGTCCAGAGAAGGGCAAGAAAGCTGGGGAGGGGTCTGGAGCACAGCCCTGTGAGGAGAGGCTGAGGGAGCTGGGGTTGCTTAGCCTGCAGAAGAGGAGGCTCAGGGGAGACCTCATTGCCCTCTACAAGTACCTGAAGGGAGGTTGTAGCCAGGTGGGGGTTGGTCTCTTCTCCCAGGCAAGCAGCACCAGAACAAGAGGACACAGTCTCAAGCTGTGCCAAGGGATGTTTAGGTTGGATGTCAGGAAGAAATTCTTCCCAGCAAGAGAGATTGACCATTGGGATGTGCTGCCCAGGGAGGTGGTGGAGTCACCATCCCTGGAGGTATTTAGGAAGAGCCTGGATGAGGCACTTGGTGCCATGGTTTAGTTGATCAGATGGTGTTGGGTGAGAGGTTGGACTCAAGGTCTTTTCCAAGCTGGTTAATTCTGTACCAAAGCCAGCCAGGCTGGAGAAACAACATTCCAGCAGCACCAGAGCACAACTGCTCACTGCTTTGTCTCAACAAGCAAAGAGCCTGAGGCCTTTCAGCAGAGCAGCTCTTTGGGTTCTGGTGGGAGAGCTTGTTTCTAGAGCTCCTCAAGCTCTCCTCCTCCTTGAAGGCCTGGCATTTGTTTCTGTGCCAAGCAGCAAAGGCTGCTGGTGCTGTGCTGTGTTCCAGTGCCAGGGCTATACTTGAGCTCAGACTCCATTTTGCCTGGTTTTAGTCTCCTGCTTAAGCTGCATGCTGCAGAGCACCTCCAGTATTCAGTATTCAGTATTCCTAAGGTTGGAAGGGACCTCAAAGATCATCAAGTCCAACCTGTCACCACAGACCTCATGACTAGAGTAGGGAGGACACTACTGCCCACTGCAGGCCTGAACTCATGACCTTCCCATGAAGGGTCTGATGTGCTCCCAAGGGGTCTGGGACCACCACTTCTCTGTCAGAAGCACCACACAGTTCTGCTGGCAGAAGAAGTATAGAATCACAGAATTGTTTCAGTTGGAAGAGACCTCCAAGCTCACCCAGTCCAACCAGCAACCCAACCCCACCATGGCCACCAAACCCTGGCCCCAAGTGCCATGGCCACAGCTCTCTGGAGCACCTCCAGGGATGGGGACTCCACCACCTCCCTGGGCAGCCTCTGCCAAGCCCTGACCACTCTGGCAGCAAACAAAATTTTCCTCATCCCCAACCTAAGCCTCCCCTGGCACAATTTTAGGCCATTTTGTCTCTAGGACCTGATACTGGGGAGCAGAGCCCAATCCCCACCTCACTGCAGCCTCCTCTCAGGGAGCTGCAGAGGGCAATGAGGTCTTCCCTCAGCCTCCTCTTCTCCACACCAAACCACCCAGCTCCCTCAGCTGCTCTTCTTCTGGAAGTAGCCCTCTGCTCACTTGTCAAGCCTGGCATCTCCACCTCATTTTCTACCACACTTAAGTCATTGTTCACCCTCAAGCTTTTGCAGATCCACCACAGCTGTGTGCTGCAGGATCACCCAGCCAAGTGCTCCTCTGCTTCTGGGCATGTTGGCATCACTTGATGCAGTTCAGTTTCCCCCAGCTCAGTACCTGGCTGCTATGCACAGGACAAGAGGGCAGATGAACAGGAAAAGAAAAGCTGAATTTTGCTTCACCCCTTTTCTCCCACCTGGGACACTTAAGGCATACAAAAAGGAACTAGGACAAGCCTGGTTGAACCCTGTTATGCCTTGTTTTTATGGGCCAGCCTTAACAGCAAGAGGAAAAACCCCAGACCACCATGGGGAAAGCAGAGCAGAAAGCTACCAGCTACAGTTACTCCTCCAAAAATAGAAGCCTTCAGCTTGGCAGTTTCAAACTGGGCACAGAGCTGTCCTGTGTGCCCTCTGGGTTTGCCACTTTCTGTCACTCTGATTCTAGGACCAACACAGCCCTCCAGGGGAGCTCAGGCAGGCTGTTAAGAGGCCCATTCATAAAGCACACCGAGGATTCTCCTCAAGGGAGTTCCATGTTAGAAAGGCAGAGATTTCACTCTCACCCCCTCAGCCCCTTCCCACCAGCACCCAGCTCACTGTACAGACCCCTGCTGGCCATCACAACTGACCTGACACAGCATCACAGAACTGCTCCTCACTGAGGGTGCTGAGAGGTGGAGATCCCTGCACCACAGGCAGAGATTTCACTCCCAACCCCTCAGCCCCTTCCCACCCACACCCAGCTCACTGCACAGGCCCCTGCTGGCCATCACAACTGACCTGACACAGCATCACAGAACTGCTCCTCACTGAGGGTGCTGAGAGGTGGAGATCCCTTCACCAGAGACTGCTCTAGTTCAAGGGAGACTGCTCCAACCCCCCTCAGCCCCTTCCCACCAGCACACAGCTCACTGCACAGACCCCTGCTGGCCATCACAACTGACCTGACACAGCATCACAGAACTGCTCCTCACTGAGGGTGCTGAGAGGTGGAGATCCCTGTACCACAGGCAGAGATTTCACTCCCACCCCCTCAGCCCCTTCCCACCCACACCCAGCTCACTGCACAGGCCCCTGCTGGCCATCACAACTGACCTGACACAGCATCACAGAACTGCTCCTCACTGAGGGTGCTGAGAGGTGGAGATCCCTTCACCAGAGACTGCTCTAGTTCAAGGGAGACTGCTCCAACCCCCCTCAGCCCCTTCCCACCAGCACCCAGCTCACTGCACAGACAGCTGCTGGCCATCACAACTGACCTGACACAGCATCACAGAACTGCTCCTCACTGAGGGTGCTGAGAGGTGGAGATCCCTTCACCACAGGCAGAGATTTCACTGCAAAGGAGACTGCTCCCTCCCTCCTCAGCACCTTCCCACCAGCACCCAGCTCACTGCACAGACCCCTGCTGGCCATCACAATTGACCTGACACAGCATGATAGAACTGTTCTTCACTGAGGATGCTGAGAGGTGGAGATCCCTTCACCAGAGGCAGAGATTTCCCTTCAAGGGAGACTGCTCCCACCCCCCTCAGCCCCTTCCCACCCACACTCAGCACCCAGCTCACTGCACAGACCCCTGCTGCCCATCACAACTGACCTGACACAGCATCATAGAACTGCTCCTCACTGAGGGTGCTGAGAGGTGGAGATCCCTTCACCAGAGACTGCTCTAGTTCAAGGGAGACTGCTCCCACCCCCTCAGTCCCTTCCCACCAGCACACAGCTCACTGCACAGACCCCTGCTGGCCATCACAACTTACCTGACACAGCATCATAGAACTGCTCCTCACTGAGGATGCTGAGAGGTGGAGATCCCTTCACCAGAGACTGCTCTAGTTCATGGTGCTCGGTCGCTAGTGTCTCTAGTGCTTCTGACAGGATCTTGTTCTTCTCCTGCTCATGCTCCAGTTTCAAATTCCTCACCTATAAGTAGACACATGTATGAATAAAATCTCATCTCTCCCAAGAATGTGTAGCTGGAAGCTGTACAGAAAATAGACACCCATGAACAAGTGAATAAAGAAATGAAAAACAACTGGAACCGAAACCATGAAGCTCCAGACCAGCACAGCCCAGTTCTGGTGCCCCCAGCACAAGGAGGACATAGCAGAGCTGGAGAGGGTCTGGAGGTAGCCACCCAGATGATCAGAGGGCTGGAGAACCTCCCCTGTGGGGCCAGGCTGGGAGAGTCAGGGCTGTTCAGTCTGGAGAAGAGAAGGCTCAGGGAGACCTTAGAGCAGCCTTCCCAGAACACAGAATCCCAGAGTGCCAGGCTGGAAGGGACCCCAGGGAGCATCTGCTCCAACCTCTCCAGCTAACAGCAGAGCTGAAATGAGCTGGTCCAGCCAGTGCCTGAAGGGGCTCCAGGAGAGCTGGGGAGGGACTTTGGACAAGGGCTGGGAGTGACAGGAGGAGGGGGAATGGATTGAAGCTGAAAGAGGGGAGATTGAGATTGGAGATGAGGAAGAAATCCTTTGCAGTGAGGGTGGTGAGACTCTGGCGCAGGCTGCCCAGGGAGGCTGTGGCTGCCTCATGCCTGGAGGTGTTGAAGGCCAGGCTGGATGAGGCCTTGAGCAAGCTGGGCTGGTGGCAGGTGTCCCTGCCCATGGCAGGGGGTTGGAACTGGATGATCCTTGAGGCCCCTTCCAGTCTCACAGTATCACTAAGGTTGGAAGAGACCTCAAAGATCACCAAGTCCAACCTGGCACCACAGACCTCATGACTAAACCATGGCACCAAGTGCCACATCCAATCCCCTCTTGAACACCTCCAGGGATGGGGACTCCACCACCTCCCTTGGCAGCACATCCCAATGGCTAACAACTCTCTCTGGGAAGAACTTTCTCCTCACCTCCAGCGTAAACCTGCCCCTGGCGCAGCTTGAGACTATGTCCCCTTGTTCTGGTGCTGCTTGCCTGGGAGAAGACACCAACCCCCACCTGGCTACAACCTCCCTTCAGGGAGTTGGAGAGAGCAATAAGGTCACCCCTGAGCCTCCTCTTCTCCAGGCTAAGCAACCCCAGCTCCCTCAGCCTCTCCTCACAGGGCTGTGCTCCAGACCCCTCCCCAGCTTTGTTGCCCTTCTCTGGACACCTTCAAGTCTCTCAATGTCCTTCCTAAACTGAGAGGCCCAGAACCCATTCCATGCATCCATGAATCTCTTTTTGTGACGACAACAAGGCTGCCACTCAACATTTTCAGTAGCTGAGAAATCTGACAAATAAGATTTGACAGCCTGGAGCAGAGCTTCAGTAGTGAATTCATGCCAGAGAACTGCACCTTCAGACTGAGAAGAAGTAGCTACAACCCTGCTTGGATGACCTCAGCCATGGAGCTAGCAATTGGTTTCTCCAGGCACAAAGCTCCCTGTACTAGTCTGCTCTAATTTGGGCCAAGAAGCATCATCCAAATTGAATTACAGAGCAAATGGGAGTGCCTGGCTACAAATAACTGCAACCCAGCCAGGAGCTGCAAATATTTAACCCTGAGGATTGCAGAAGGAGGTTAAAAAGGAGATTCCTCTACTGATTTAACGTGGATATAAACAGTCCTCCCTCCCCACACCCAAAATAGTCCAGAGAGGAGCCAGAAGCTGGCAAGGAAAGCAGCCCAGCCACCAGACAAGTCTTGAAGCCCACACAAGCAGTCAGCTCCAGAGAGGAGGATCTTACCCCCAGCTTTTGAGCCCAGCACAAGTGAAGGCAGAGCTACACAGATTCATAGAAGCATGGAGTGGGTTGGGCTGGAAGGGAGGGACCTCAAGGATCATCCAGCTCCAACCCCCTGCCATGGGCAGGGACACCTCCCACCAGCACAGCTTGCTCAAGGCCTCATCCAGCCTGGCCTTGAACACCTCCAGGGAGGAGGCAGCCACAGCCTCCCTGGGCACCTTTCCCACTCCTCATTTTCTTTGCTGGTGGTTTCCCACCTCCTGAAAGCATGGAATGGAATGGAATGGAATGGAATGGAATGGAATGGAATGGAATGGAATGGAATGGAATGGAATGGAATGGAATTAGAATAGAATAGAATAGAATAGAATAGAATAGAATAGAATAGAATAGAATAGAATAGAACCAAACCAGACCAGACTGGAAGAGACCTTCAAGATCATCGAGTCCAACCTATCATCCAACACCACCTAATCAACTAACCCATGGCACCAAGCACCCCATCAAGTCTCCTCCTGAACACCTCCAGTGATGGTGACTCCACCACCTCCCCAGGCAGCACATCCCAATGGCCAATCACTCTCTCTATGTAGAACTTCTTCCTCACCTCCAGCCTACACCTCCCCTGGCACAGCTTGAGACTGTGTCCTCTTGTTCTGGGGGCCTGGGAGAAGAGACCAACCCCCACCTGGCTACAACCTCCCTTCAGGGAGTTGGAGAGAGCAAGAAGGTCTCCCCTGAGCCTCCTCTTCTCCAGGCTAAGCAACCCCAGCTCCCTCAGCCTCTCCTCACAGGGCTGTGCTCCAGACCCCTCCCCAGCTTTCTTGCCCTTCTCTGGACACCTTCCAGCAAGTCAACCTCCTTCCTTAACTGAGGGGCCCAGAACTGGACACAGGACTCAAGGTGTGGCCTCAGCAGTGCTGAGCACAGGGCACAAGGACTTCCCTGCTCCTGCTGGCCACACTCTTCCTGATGCAGGCCAGGATGCCATTGGCCTTCTTGGCCCCCTGGGCACACTGCAGGCTCATGTTCAGCCTACCATCAACCAGTCCCCCCAGGTCCCTCTCTGCCTGGCTGCTCTCAGCCACTCTGACCCCAGCCTGTAGCACTGCCTGGGGTTGTTGTGGCCAATGTGCAACACCTGGCACTTGGATGTGTTCAATCTCCTGCCCTTGGCCTCTGCCCATCTGTCCAGCCAGGGGAAGGGAGAAGGCTGCAGCTGAAGGCTCAGGAAGGGTCCCTTCTCCCAGCCCAGCAATGTGCTCCCAGTCCAGACTGCAGTGTGCTACTTCTGCCCTGGTGAGGCCACATCTGGACTATTGCATCCAGTTCTGGGCACCCCAGTTCAAGAGGGACAGGGATCTACTAGAGAGAGTCTAAGGGAGGCTACAAGGATGAGGAAGGGACTGGAACATCTGGGATGGGCATTGGGATGTGCTGCCCAGGGAGGTGGTGGAGTCCCCATCCCTGGAGGTGTTCAAGAGGGGATTGGATGTGGCCCTTGGGGCCATGGTTTAGTTGTCAGAAGGTGTTGGGTGCCAGGTTGGACTTGATGATCTTGAGGTCTTTTCCAACCTTATTGATTCTATGATCTGAAAGTCTTGGGGTTGTTTGGCCTGCAGAAGAGCAGCCTGAGAGAGGATCTTAGTGATGTCTGTAAATATCTGAGGGGTGGGTGTCAAGAAGGGGCCAGGCTCTCCTCAGTGGTGTTCTGTGACAGGACAAGGAACAAGAGGTAAAACTGGAACCCAGGAAGTTCTACCTCAACATGAGCCAAAATTTGCTTGCTGTGAGAGTGGCAGAGCCCTGGAGCAGGCTGCCCAGAGAGGTTGTGGAGTCTCCTTCTCTGGAGACTTTCAAGACCCACCTGGATGTGTTCCTGTAGGGGAATACAAGAAGGCTGGGGAGGGACTTCTCAGGATCTCAGGCAGTGCTAGGACTAGGGGGAATGGAATGAAGCTGGAGGTGGGGAGATTGAGGCTGGAGGGGAGGAGGAAGTTCTTCCCCAGGAGAGTGGTGAAGCCCTGGAATGGGTTGTCCAGGGAGGTGGTTGGGGCCCTGTCCCTGGAGGTGTTTAAGGCCAGGCTGGATGAGGCTCTGGGCAGCCTGATCTAGTGTGGGGTGTCCCTGCCCATGGCAGGGGGGCTGGAACTAGATGATCCTTGTGGTTCCTTCCAACCCTGACTGATACTATGATACCTGCCCTGGGTGACCCTGCTCTGCCAGGGGGGTTGGACTCTAGAGGTCCCTTCCAACCTCTACCATTCTGTGATTCTCCCTCAGTCCTTCAACTGTCCACTCTTTTCCTTTCCCTTCCTTTCTCCCTTCCAGTCTCTGTTCAAAAGCATCCCCAAGCCCTTCCTTGTCCTCCAGCTTCCTCTCTCAGGTCAGTTTACAACCCTAACTGCCCCCCCCCTCAGAACAGGCAAGGACATGACAAGCTCTTGGAACAGATACAGGAACAACTCACAGCTTTCCTAGGCAACTTACAGAGAGACCAACATCAGCTTTTGCAGGCTAATTTAAGCCCTGCTCCTATGTCCTCTCTGGTTACACTTTACATTAAAGCTTTGCTTTGCAGGCTTCAGCCCTCTGAGTTACCAGCACCACTCCCACAGTGGATTCAGAGCTGGAGACAGATGAGGCAGTGAAAATTTGAGGGCCAAAAATGAGATATTAAAGGTTGAAGGAGATTCTCCTCACCCTCTCTTCAGCCCCAGTTAGGTCACAGCTGGAATGGTGTGGGCAGTTCTGGGGTCCCCAGTTCAAGAGGGACAGGGAACTCCTGGGAAGAGTTCAATGGAGACTAGGAGGAGGATAAGGATAAGGATAAGGACTAGGATAAGGAAAGGCTGAGAGACCTGGGGCTGTTCAGCCTGGAGAAGAGAGGGGACCTTATCAATCTCTATCACAGTGTCACCAAGGTTGGAAGAGACCTCAAAGATCACCAAGTCCAACCTGGCACCACAGACCTCATGACTAAACCATGGCACCAAGTGCCACATCCAATCCCCTCTTGAACACCTCCAGGGATGGGGACTCCACCACCTCCCCAGGCAGCACATCCCAATGGCTAACAACTCTCTTTCTGGGAAGAACTTTCTCCTCACCTCCAGCCTAAACCTCCCCTGGCACAGCTTGAGACTGTGTCCTCTTGTTCTGCTGCTGCTTGCCTGGGAGAAGAGACCAACCCCATCCTGGCTACAGCCTCCCTTCAGGAGAGAGCAATGAGGTCTCCCCTGAGCCTCCTCTTCTGCAGGCTAAACAACCCCAGCTCCCTCAGCCTCTCCTCACAGGGCTGTGCTCCAGACCCCTCCCCAGCTTTCTTGCCCTTCTCTGGACACCTTCCAGCAGCTCAACCTCTTTCCTAACCTGAGGAGCCCAGAACTGGACACAGGACTCCAGGTGTGGCCTCAGCAGTGCTGAGCACAGGGCACAAGGACTTCCCTGCTCCTGCTGGCCACACTCTTCCTGAAGCAGGCCAGGATGCCCTTGGCCTTCTTGGCCCTCTGGGCACACTGCTGGCTCCTGTTCAGGCAGCTGTCAATCAGCACCCCCAGGTCCCTCTCTGTTTGGCTGCTCTCAGCCACTCTGACCCCAGCCTGTAGCTCTGCCTGGGGTTGCTGTGGCCAAAGTGCAGCCCCTGGCACTTCCTGTTGGCCTCTGCCCATCTGACCAGCCTGGCAAGGTCCCTCTGCAGAGCCCTTCTGCCCTCTAACTGACCAACATCTGCTCCCAGCTTGGTGTCCTCTGCACATTTGCTGATGACTGACTCGATCCCCTCACCCAGATCATCAATGAAGATAATCTGGATGAGGGGAGGGTGGCTGCCAGGAGGATGCTGTCAATCTCTTTCCAGTGAGACCCAGTGAGAGGACAAGGGGCAATGGACATAAACTCAATTACAGGAAGTTCCATCTCAGCATGAGAAAAAACTTCCTTACTGTGAGGGTGACAGAGCCCTGCAGCAGGCTGCCTGGAGAAGCTGTGGAGTCTCCTCCTCTGCAGACTTTCAAGCCCCATCTGGCTGTGTCCCTGTGTGACCTGCCTGAGGGGATGCTGCTTTGGCAGCGGAGTGGGACTGGGTGATCTCTGGAGATCCCTTCCAGCCCCTGCCATGCCAGGATTCAATGAAATTCGCCACCTGCAGAGCAGAATTTCTCTGCTGGCAGTAACTATCCTCTGGAGAATGATTTACAGAAGAAATTCTGAGGCCCTCAGTTGTGCAAACACTAACTCAGCCAGCGTGGCTGCCAGGCTCAGGGTGTAAAGTGGGCAATCCAATTAAAGGATAATTAAAAGAGCATAAAATTGGGTTGCTAATTGAAAGCAATAAAACCAGTCAGACACTTACCATCTAATGGTTTCCTCCTGAACCAAATGAAGGAAGTCTGGGGCAGTTACTGTCACTTTCAGTTAAAGCTCACCCTGCCAGCACCAACATAGCCAATTACTGCAATGTTCATCCCAGGCAGATGTGCTCTGCTCTGCTCAGCTGCCCTGGGCTGCTCTGCTCAGCCACCCTGGGCTGCTCTGCTCAGCTGCTCTGCTCAGCCACCCTGGGCTGCTCTGCTCAGCTGCCATGGGGTGCTCTGCTCAGCTGCCCTGCGGTGCTCTGCTCAGCTGCCCCAGGGTGCTCTGCTCAGCTGCCCCAGGGTGCTCTGCTCAGCTGCCCCAGGGTGCTCTGCTCAGCCGCCCTGGGCCGCTCTGCTCAGCTGCCATGGGGTGCTCTGCTCAGCTGCCCCAGGGTGCTCTGCTCAGCTGCCCCAGGGTGCTCTGCTCAGCCGCCCTGGGCCGCTCTGCTCAGCTGCCATGGGGTGCTCTGCTCAGCTGCCATGGGGTGCTCTGCTCAGCTGCCATGGGGTGCTCTGCTCAGCCGCCCTGGGCCGCTCTGCTCAGCTGCCATGGGGTGCTCTGCTCAGCTGCCATGGGGTGCTCTGCTCAGCTGCCCCAGGGTGCTCTGCTCAGCTGCCATGGGGTGCTCTGCTCAGCTGCCCTGCGGTGCTCTGCTCAGCTGCCATGGGGTGCTCTGCTCAGCTGCCCTGCGGTGCTCTGCTCAGCTGCCCCAGGGTGCTCTGCTCAGCTGCTCCGGGGTGCTCTGCTCAGCTGCCCCAGGGTGCTCTGCTCAGCCGCCCTGGGCCGCTCTGCTCAGCTGCCATGGGGTGCTCTGCTCAGCTGCCCCAGGGTGGGGTGCTCTGCTCAGCCGCCCTGGGCCGCTCTGCTCAGCTGCCATGGGGTGCTCTGCTCAGCTGCCCCAGGGTGCTCTGCTCAGCTGCCATGGGGTGCTCTGCTCAGCTGCCCTGCGGTGCTCTGCTCAGCTGCTCCGGGGTGCTCTGCTCAGCTGCCCCAGGGTGCTCTGCTCAGCTGCCCCAGGGTGCTCTGCTCAGCTGCCCCAGGGTGCTCTGCTCAGCTGCTCCGGGGTGCTCTGCTCAGCTGCCCCAGGGTGCTCTGCTCAGCTGCCCCAGGGTGCTCTGCTCAGCTGCCCCAGGGTGCTCTGCTCAGCTGCTCCGGGGTGCTCTGCTCAGCTGCTCTGCTCAGCTGCCCCAGGGTGCTCTGCTCAGCTGCTCTGCTCAGCTGCCCCAGGGTGCTTTCTGCAGGGCTTACACTCTGCAGGCTATCACAGAGTTAAGGACCTGCCCACCCAGAGAATCACAGAAGAGATCTGGTGGGAAGAGACCTCCAAGATCATCCAGTCCAACCCCAGCACTGAAGGGTCAACACTAAACCATGTCCCTAAAGCATCAGGTCCAGGCAGTGCTTGATGCCCCCAGGGATTGTGACTCCTGTCCACCCTGGCCTTCAACACCTCCAGGGAGGGGGCATCCATGAGCTCCCTGGGCAACC
Organism: Melanerpes aurifrons; assembly: GCA_011125475.1. NCBI lineage: Eukaryota > Metazoa > Chordata > Aves > Piciformes > Picidae > Melanerpes > Melanerpes aurifrons. Next base: position 91,483 of record WWNC01000125.1, on the reverse strand, counting down.
TGTGCCAGTGTCTCACCACCCTCACTGCAAAGAGTTTCTTCCCTAATCTCCACTCTCAATCTCCCTTCTTCCACCTTCAATCCATTGCCCCTCATCCTGTCACCCCCAGCCCTTGTCACAAGTCCCTCCCCAGCTCTCTGTAGCCTCCTTCAGGTACTGGAAGGCTGCTCTAAGGTCTCCCTGAGCCTTCTCTTCTCCAGGCTGAACAGCCCCAGGTCTCTCAGCCTTCTAAGAAGTCCCTCCCAGGGACTTTGCACAAAGAGGCATTTTCCTGGCAGCCTGTGTAAGGCACAGCCTGGGATACAGCTGTGGTGCCTGCACCTTCAGGAGCACAGCCTGAGCTGAGAAAGAGACAGATGGCAACTCACATCCTGCTGGGGTCTGCTCCTCATCCTCCAGCTATGGACTGGCTGTCATCTTCCTCACCCTTGTCACTGGTCCCCACACTGCCAGTGCCACCAGCAGCACTGTAAGCTATCCACTGAGCTCCACAGGGACACTGAGCCTAGCATGAGGCCAGCTGAGTTCCTGGTGGCAGGCTGGCTTTCCACCTTACCCTGGCCAGGAGCTATTCTGCACCACAGCAATTAAGAATCATCAGTGAGCTTAGGTTTGTGCTTGGACTATTACACAGGGACAGCTAACATCAGTCCTGACTTCACCTCTAGGGAGAGTATCACCTTAGAGTATGTTGGACATTGGCATCTATAGAATGGAATGGAATGGAATGGAATGGAATGGAATGGAATGGAATGGAATGGAATGAATGGAATAGAATAGAATAGAATAGAATAGAATAGAATAGAATAGAATAGAATAGGAATAAACCAGGTTGGAAGAGACCTTCAAGATCATCGTGTCCAACCTATCAACCAACACCACCTAACCAACTAACCCATGGCACCAAGCACCCTATCAAGTCTTCTCCTGAATACATCCCATGATGGTGACTCCACCACCTCCCTGGGCAGCCCATTCCAATGGCCAATCACTCTCTCTGTGTAGAACTTTCTCCTAACCTCCAGCCTAAACCTCCCCTGGCACAGCTTGAGACTGTGCCCTCTTGTCCTGCTGCTGCTTGCCTGGGAGAAGAGACCAACCCCCACCTGGCTACAACCTCCCTTCAGGGAGTTGGAGAGAGCAAGAAGGTCTCCCCTGAGCCTCCTCTTCTCCAGGCTAAGCAACCCCAGCTCCCTCAGCCTCTCCTCACAGGGCTGTGCTCCAGACCCCTCCACAGCTTTCTTGCCCTTCTCTGGACACCTTCCAGCAGCTCAACATCTTTCCTAACCTGAGGAGCCCAGAACTGGACACAGGACTCGAGGTGTGGCCTCAGCAGTGCAGTGTACAGGGGCACAATGACCTCCCTGCTCCTGCTGGCCACACTCTTCCTCATGTAGGCCAGGATGCTCTTGGCCTTCCTGGCTGCCTGGGCACACTGCAGGCTCATGTTCAGCCTACCATCAACCAGCACCCCCAGGTCCCTCTCTGTCTGGCTGCTCTCCAAGGGAAGCAGCAGAGTCCCTTCCACTGGACACTTTGAAGGCTCAGCTTGCCAGGCTGCTGGGCCAGCTCAAATCTACTGTCCCCTAGAAAGCTTGGACCAGATGATCCTTGGGGTCCCCTCCAACCTAGCATTCAATCATTCTGTGCTTATTGCAGTGGAACCCCAGGTTTGCAACTGCTGAGGGAAACAGAGATCAACAATCCCTCAATCATCATCCTTAAAAGCCACAGGCACAGCCATAACCTGATACACTGGCACAGAACCACCCAGGCTCCAGTATCTAGGTCAGTGCAGCCATTTGTTCCTTTAAAAAACAGCTGAAGGGGTTGGACAGCCAAGCTCTGGCAACTGGTTTCACTTCTGCTTTAACTGAATGGGAATCTGCTTCCAATCCCTTCCCACAGAAGTGAGTCCTCCAGGCTGTGAGCACTGAATTGAGAGCTTGAGAAGCAGAATGTACTTCTTCTAACAGGCAGACCTCTTTTATTTACTATTATTTTAAAGGAAAGCAACTGGGTCAAGGCAATCTCAAACACAAATATAGGCTGGGCAAGGAGTGGCCTGAGAGCAGGCTGGAGGAGAAAGACTCAGAGGTGTCAGCTGATGACACACTCCCCAGGAGCCAGCACTGGTCCCTGGCAGCCCAGAGCCAGCTGAGTGCTGAGCTGCAGCCAGAGCAGGGAGAGCAGCAGCACAGGGAGGGGATTCTGCCCCTCTGCTCTGCTCTGCTCAGCCCCCACCTGCAGCACTGCCTCCAGCTCTGGGGCCCCCAGCACAAGAAGGACCCGGAGTGGATCCAGAGGAGGCCACAAGATGATCAGAGGCTGGAGAACCTCCCTTATGGGGACAGGCTGAGAGAGTTGGGGCTGTTCAGCCTGGAGAAGAGAAGGCTGCAGGGAGACCTCAGAGCAGCCTTCCAGTACCTGAAGGGGCTCCAAGAGAGCTGGGGAGGGACTTTGACAAGGGAGTGACAGGAGGAGGGGGAATGGATTGAAGCTGAAAGAGGGGAGGTTGAGACTGGAGATGAGGAAGAAGTTCTTTGCAGTGAGGGTGGTGAGACCCCCAAACAGGTTGCCCAGGGACGCTGAGGCCTCCACCAGCCTGTGCTGGTGGGAGGTGTCCCTGCCCATGGCAGGGGGGTTGGAACCAGATGAGCTTTGAGGTCCCTTCCAAGCCAGCCAGCCTAGGATTCTACCAGCAGCCACTTCTCCAGCCTTGCCATCCTATCAGAAGCTCTGCCAAGCGCAGGGAGCCTGTGTGGAATTGAACTCCTCCCCTGCCTGTTACACGTTCCTGTGCTCATTCCAAAAGATCAAACAGCTCATCTGGGTCTACCAAACACCAGTCCCATTCCTGGCTGCACTCTCAGCTTCCATGAGATGTCAGAGACCTGCATCAGGACCAAACCACTGCCACTTTCCTCTTTTGTTAATGATTTTCTCCTCCCTCCTCCCCCTCCCCCCCCTCCTCCTTTCTTAAAGCCTTAAGTCTTGAACTGCATGGGCAGAGCCTGCACACCAAGGCTCCTCTGTCCACCCTGAAGACACCCCAGCACAGCACACAGAACACTTGCTTTGTTTGCTGCTGGATGCTTTTAATTCAATGCCCAACAACAGTGGCACTTTTGTGGGGCTGGGGAGGGCCACACCACTGTATGGCCAGCTAATAAATGAGCATCTCAGCAGCAGGCTAGAGCAGCTGCAAGCAAACCCTCAACAGCAACACCCAGCAAGCAAGGCACAGGACAAGCAGAGAGCCCTCAGCAATGTGCAGGGCTACCTGGTGTAACACCTGAGTAGTAAAGGTAAAAAGACAGCATACCTCAGCTTTAGGCTCTCCTCAGGCTCAGAGAAAAGAGACTTCCCAACTCTGCAGCTGATTTGAGTTGAATTTCACTTCCCAAAGCACCCAGCTTCACTGTTAGGAACAAGACCGCTCACAACATGCAGACTTTCAAGCTGTGTAGGAAGGAAGAAGCAGCTCTTCCACATAGCAACCACAAGGAGATGTGCAGGCAGACTCCAGTGGAGTGCCAGCACCCCCTGCACCAACTCTGCTCTGCAGTGAGCTGAGCAGAGGGGAGCAGCCTGCCACTGCCTGGTCACAAGTGGGGGTTTGGTTTGCAAGCTGCATGGCTTTGTCTCACAGAAATTCCATCCTGCCCAGAACGTCACAGCCTGTGGGCTGCCAGCCATGGAGAACAGAGCGTGGTGCAGGTTTCAGCAGCAAGCTAAGAGCCACTCTGAGACTAAGGCTCCAAGGTGACCTCATTGTGGCCTTCCAGTGTCTTAAGGGGGCTCCAAGAAGGCTGGGGAGGGACTGCTCAGGATCTCAGGCAGTGCTAGGACTAGGGGGAATGGAATGAAGCTGGAGGTGGGGAGATTGAGGCTGGAGGGGAGGAGGAAGTTCTTCCCCATGAGAGTGGTGAAGCCCTGGAATGGGTTGTGCAGGGAGGTGGTTGGGGCCCTGCCCCTGGAGGTGTTTAAGGCCAGGCTGGCTGAGGCTGTGGCCAGGCTGATGTAGTGTGGGGTGTCCCTGCCCATGGCAGGGGGGTTGGAACTGGATGATCCTTGTGGTCCCTTCCAACCCTCACTGATACTATGATACTATGACCTGCCTGCAAATGAGCACCTAGCCAAGGACATGGAAATCTGCTGCTCCAGCAGAACTGACAGGTGTCTGTGGACATCCCCTGGCATGGAGAAATGCAATCATAGAACCACAGGGTTGGAAGGGACCTTGAAGATCATCTAGTTGCAATCCCCCTGCCATGGGCAGGGACACCTTCCACCAGCTCTGGTTGGTTGTTCAAGGCTCCAGAAAACCTGGGCTGGAGCACCTCCACAGCCTCCCTGGGTAACCTGTGCCAGTGTCTCACCACCCTCACTGTCAATTTCTTCCTAATCTCCAGTCTCAATCTCCCCTTTTCCAGCTTCAATCCATTGCCCCCCCTCCTGTCACTCCCAGCCCTTGTCACAAGTCCCTCCCCAGCTCTCCTGGAGCCCCTTCAGGTACTGGAAGGCTGCTCTAAGGTCTCCCCACAGCCTTCTCTTCTCCAGGCTGAACAGCTCTCAGCCTGTCCCCACAGGGAAGGTTCTCCAACCTCTGATCATCTTCATGGCCTCCTCTGGACACTCTCCAACAGCTCCAGGTCCTTCTTGTGCTGGGGGCCCCAGGACTGGAGGCAGTGCTGCAGGTGGGGGCTGAGCAGAGGGCAGAATCTGCTGGCCATACTTTTTATGATGCAGGCCAGGATTCATTTCTAGATTCAGACTTTGTGCTACCTAGAGCAGGGCCTCACTGCTGCTTAAGATGCTACTGAAGTGAAAACAGAGCCCAGCTGCCCTCCCATGAAGTTCTCAGTTTCAACCACACACACACATTGACCTTCCAAGAAGGAAGTGTTCCAGAAAAGCAAATATTGGGTTTTTTTTTTTTAAAGGTTTAATTTTCACCTCCCCTCATGGGACTCAACCCCCACCAAGCACATATTAGTACACATGAATATGTATGACCCTGCTTTTCTTCTAAGCCTCCTCCCCTCCACCCCCAAACAACAGCAACAGCTTCGGTTTCGGGAGGGCTCTTGGCAAGCACGCCTCAGGTATCTGAGGAAGCACCAGAGAAGGGAAGGAGGAGTTCTTGATGAGTGCTCCTGTGACACACCACTGAACTGCAAGTGTGACAGCTCACAGGAGAGCAAAACCAAAGTGTTCCCAAACGGATGCGAGCGGCTTCGCCCTCGGCAGCTCCCCGAAGCACACAAGTGCTTCACACCAACCTTAGTATCAGTCAGGGTTGGAAGGGACCACAAGGATCATCCAGTTCCAACCCCCCTGCCATGGGCAGGGACACCCCACACTAGATCAGCCTGGCCACAGCCTCATCCAGCCTGGCCTTAAACACCTCCAGGGACAGGGCCTCAACCACCTCCCTGCACAACCCATTCCAGGGCTTCACCACTCTCCTGGGGAAGAACTTCCTCCTCCCCTCCAGCCTCAATCTCCCCACCTCCAGCTTCATTCCATTCCCCCTAGGCCTAGCACTGCCTGAGATCCTGAGCAGTCCCTCCCCAGCCCTCCTGTAGGCCCCCTTCAGATCCTGGAAGGCCACAATGAGGTCACCTGGGAGCCTTCTCTTCTCCAGCCTGAACAGCCCCAACTCCTTCAGTCTGTCCTCACAGGAGAGGTGCTCCAGCCCTCTGCTCATCCTCCTGGCCTTCTCTGGACACCTTCCAGCACCCTACAGCCACACACAGCCCCTCTCCCCACTCCCCACCAGCCACAAGGCTCTTCTGACAATCCCCTGCTACCCTACCATCACACAGCTGGAAAAGGCCTTTCAGACCACTGAGTCCAACCATTAACCTGACACTACCAAGCCCACAGCTCAACCACATCCCTCACAGAACCACAAAGACATTCAGCTTGGAAAAGCCCTCAGGATCACCAAGTCCAACCATTAACCCTGCTCTGCAAGGCTCACCCCTGAACCATAGCCCCAAGCACCACATCCAAGCCACATTGAAACACTTCCAGGGTTGGTGACTCCACCACCTCCCTGGGCAGCAGCTCCAGTGCCTGACCACTCTTGATGGGAAAAATGTTTCCTACTGTTCAGTTTAATCCTACCCAGGCACAGCTTGAGGCCCTTCCCTCTTGTTCTGGGGCTAATTGCCTGTGAGAAGAGACCAGCACCAACCTCTGCACAGCCTCCTCTCAGGGAGCTGGAGAGAGCCAGGAGGTCTCCCCTCAGCCTTCTCTCTTTCACACTAACCCTCCCCAGCTCCTTCAGTTGCTCTCCAGCAGATTTATTCCCCAGGCCCTTCCCAGCTTCCTTGCCCTGCTCTGCCCTGGCTCCAGCACCTCCACAGCTCTCCTGTACCGAGGTGCCCAGAACTGGTCACAACACTGGAGCTGTGGCCTGAGTACCACATCAACATGTCATTCCACATCCCTCCAAGCATGATGATTCCACCACTGCCCTGGGCATCCTGTTCCAGGGGCTGACAACTCTTTCAGCAAAGAAACTGTTACTAATGCCCATCCTAAACCTCCTCTGTGCAACTTGAGGCTGTTTTCTCTTGTCTGATCTTGTCAGTTGAGAGCAGAGCCCAACCCCCACCTCCCTGCAGCCTCCTCTCAGGGAGCTGCAGAGAGCAATGAGGTCTCCCTCAGCCTCCTCTGCTCCACACTCAACACCCCCAGCTCCCTCAGCTGCTCCTCCCCAGCCCTCTTCTCCAGACCCTTCCCCAGCTTGGTTGTTCTTCTCTGGACCTCCTCCAGTACCTCAATGTCTTTCTTGAAGTGAGTGGCCCAAAACTGAACCCAGTATCCAAGATGCAGCCTTACCAGTGCCAAATACAGGGGAACAATCACTTCCCTCAGCCTATGTCCAGGCCTTAATTTGCTGGAATTGAACTAGTTCTTGTAAACTTCATCACAGGCTTAGGCCTCCCAATGGTACAGAGACCCAATCCAAAAAAGAATGCTTTACTTCACTGCTTCTTACTTAAGTTTTCTCCCAGTGCTCTAAGCTCACCAGTTACTCCTCTTCAGGAGGAGCACCTCCTAGGCACCATCAGGTGCCTAGTTAAAAATAGAACAGTGCCAGTGCCTTGAACTGCTGCTGGTGTAGCTGCTGCCATGCAAAACAAGCTGTGATCAGGTAATCAAGGAAGTAAGATGAGCTCACTGATGACAGGCAAAGGCTTACTTACTGTATCACAAGACAGCATCAGTCTTCATCTCAGAAGTCTGCCCAACTGACTACAACTACAGCATCAGAGCTGAGATCTTGAAATTCAGAAGAGAAGAAAGCCTCAAGACTAGCATAACAGTTTGCTTTCTTCCAGGCCCATGCCCATTACTTAGGAAGTTCCTTTTCCTCCAGAGGCTGAAAGACGCCCAGGCACCCAAGCAAACCCCACACATATCCATCTGAACTCCTGATCAGCCAGTGGCCTACATCCCAAGTCAAAGCCTCCAGAGAAACAAAAGACTTCATCAATCAAGTCATAAGATTCTGCCTCAACCATTCCCTGGATGAACATAAGGATCCATTGTTAGCCAGCTACCAAGCTTCACCTCCAAAAGCCAAGAGGAGGAGTTTAGCAGGGCTGACTGGGAAAGGCTACATTTCAGAGTTAAAAAGCACAGAAACACTCAGGTTGGAAGAGACCCTCAGGATCACCAAGCCCAAGCATTAACCCTGCTCTACAAGGGTCACCCTTAAACCATAGCCCCAAGCACCACATCCAAACCACCTTGAAACACAGATAGGGTTGGTGACTCCACTACCTCTCCCTCCTCAGCACATTCCAGTGTCTGACCACTCTTGCTGGGAAAAATGTTTCCTAATGTCCAGTCTAAACCTCTGCAGCCACAGCTTGAGGCCTTTCCCTTCTTGTTCTATCACTAATTGCCTGTGAGAAGAAACCAGTAGCAGCCTCTCCACAACCTCCTTTCAGGGAGCTGTAGAGAGCCAGGAGGTCTCCCCTCAGCCTCCTCTTCTCCAAACCAAACAGCCCCAGCTCTTTCAGTCATAGAATCACTATAGAATCAATCAGATTGGAAAAGACCTCAGAGATCACTTGGTCTAGTCATGGGGTCTGTGTTGATAGGTTGGACTTGATGATCCTCGAGGTCCTTTCCAACCTTCGTTATACTGTGAGACTGTGATACTGTGATCACCAAGTCCAACCTACTAACCAATTCCCATCACCTCCTGACAACTAAACCATGGCTCCAAGTGCCACATCCAAGCCTTTCTTGAACACCTCCAGGGATGGTGACTCTACCACCTCCCTGGGCAGCACATTCCAATGGCTCTTCATAGGACTTACTGTCCAAAATACTTCCCTACATTTGATTTATTAAGTAATAAAACTCTGCTAATGAAGGAAAGGAGCAGATAGGATCATAAAACTTAAAGAGACAGTGGAGTCCCTGCTGAAAACAGAAGCCAAGCTGCTGTCCACACAGCAGCAGCTCAGACTTGGGTAAGATCAGGCCAACACAGACATCAAGGCAGTAAGAGAAGAGAGCAGAGCTGGAGATGCTGAGAGAATCAGACAACACAATCATACAATTGTTTGGGATGGAAAAGAGCTCTGAGATCACTGAGTCCAACCATCAACCCAACATCACCATGGCCACTAAACCATGTCCTGAAGAGGCAAGTTTCTTGAGCACCTCCAGGGATGGAGACTCCACCACCTCCCTGGGCAGCCTGTTGCAATCCTTGACCACCCCTGCAGTGAAGAAATGTTTTCCTAAGCTCCAACCTAACCCTCTCCTGGCACAATTTCAGGCTTAAGGTCACTTTTGGATACCATACTGATGTAACAAGCCTACCAAAACTAAGAATCAATCTACCTCCATCACCTGAATTCCACTCTGGCACACCAAAGAGAAAGACAGCAGAGCTACACATTGTCTGCTCCATCAGGAACAGGACCAGTCTGCAGGTTCTAACCCATAAGCAGCTGAGTGGAGAGAGCAGCCAGCAGCCCTTGTTAGAAACATCCAGCACTCACAAGTGCCTGTATGAAGAGGTTTTGATCCACCCATGCCCTAGGGACAGAGATTGTTTCTCTTCCACCTTTCCCTCCAAGACCCTGATGCTGCTTCCTCACCATGAACCTTGCTGCCTGCCTTTCCCTCTTCTCCTCCCACATTTGGCTGTGCCAATGTTTGTTTATTCAAAGGCTGATGAAGCAGCAGGGTTTTAACCAGCAGAGAATGTCACAGTTCTGAGCCAAGACCTGCCTACAGCACAGGAACAAGGTGCAAAGCCTTCATTTCTGATTGCCAATTAGAAGGATGGTAATGGCCTAGAAAGTTCCAAGTTTTATCAGAGGAACTGCTGTCTTCAAAGTGGATGAGCAGAGAGAGTTGAGGTTGATCAGTTTGGAGAAAAGAAGGCTCCAAGGAATACAGAATACAGAATTAGCCAGCTTGGAAAAGACCTTGGAGATCATCAGGTCCAACCTATCACCCAGCACCATCTAATCAACTAACCCATGGCACCAAGTGCCTCATCCAGGCTCTTCCTAAACACCTCCAGGGATGGGGACTCCACCACCTCCCTGGGCAGCACATCCCAATGGCCAATCTCTCCTGCTGGGAAGAATTTCTGCCTAACATCCAGCCTGAACCTCCCCTGGCACAGCTTGAGAGACCTTATTGTGGCCTTCCAGTATCTGAAGGGGGCTACAAGAAAGCTGGGGAGGGACTTCTGAGGGTGTCAGGGAGTGATAGGACTGGGGGGAATTTATAAGTAGAAATGGAGAGATTCAGATTGGATGTTAGGAAGAAGTTTTTCCCCATGAGGGTGGTGAGAGCCTGGCACAGGTTGCCCAGGGAGGTGGTGGAAGCCTCCTGCCTGGAGGTGTTTGCAGCCAGGCTGGATGTGGCTGTGAGAAACCTGCTGTAGTGTGAGGTGTCCCTGCCCATGGCAGGGGGGTTGGAGCTGGATCATTCTTGAGGTCCCTTCCAACCCTGACAACTCTATGATTCTGCAGTGGTCAAGACTTAACAGAGCTTCTTCTGGCTTGCTTCTGAAGTGAGACTTAATGGCAAAGAGTAATGCCCCATTAAATGCCCCTGGAGGTGTTCATGGCCAGACAGGACAAGGCCTTGAGCAACCTGGGCTAGTTGTCTAGAAGGTGTCCTTGCCCATGGTAGGGGGGCTGGAACTAGATGATCCTTAGGGTCCTTTGGAACACAAGCCCTATAAGGAGAGGCTGAGGGAGCTGGGGTTGCTTAGCCTGGAGAAGAGGAGGCTCAGGGGAGACCTCATTGCTCTCTGCAACTCCCTGAAGGGAGGTTGTAGCCAGGTGGGGGTTGGTCTCTTCTCCCAGGCAAGCAGCACCAGAACAAGAGGACCCAGTCTCAAGCTGTGCCAGGGGAGGTTTAGGCTGGAGGTTAGTAAGAAATTCTACACAGAGAGAGTGATTGCCCATGGGAATGTGCTGCCCAGGGAGGTGGTGGAGTCACCATCATTGGAGGTGTTCAGGAGGAGACTTGATAGGGTGCTTGGTGCCATGGGTTAGTTTATTAGATGGTGTTGGATGATAGGTTGGATGTGATGATCTCAAAGGTCTGTTCCAACCTGGTCCATTCCATTCCATTCCATTCCATTCCATTCCATTCCATTCCATTCCATTCTTCCATATACACTCCTCCCTGATTCTATGGCAATGAAAACTCTCCCAGCCTGGTTAATTCCATTCTATTCTGGTTTGGCTTTTTACCTTCCCCTTAGGTATCTGTAAAGTGACAAATCTCATGAAGCCTTCTCAGGGTGGAGAGCTGCAGATGCTGCCAGGGTGCATTGTGTCCTTACCCATGTTCCAGGACTATCAGAATTAGTCCAAAAAAACCCAACCCCACAAGAGTTCAAACAAAAGCCTTCTGCTTTTGTCCTTTTCTGGCAAGTGCTGTTTCTATTCTGAGGGAAGCTGCAATTAAAACTGGCTGCTGGGGATGTTTGTCAATAGCTCCTGCCAAGAGCAGCCAGGGCTGGGTGACATCAGCACCGAGGGAGGTGTTTGGGAAGCTCCTTTTGACGTTGCAGGGCAGAAGATTACCAGAAGAAAACCACACCCCAGAGAGATTCTGCTGCCCCAGTGAGATCAAGCAGCTCTTTCCTCAGCAGCAGACATCACAAGGGGCCTCACCCACACCAAGGGTCCCGTCCCCACCACTGATGCCAGCAGGACTGCAGCAGTCTGTCGCTGCATGTTTGCTCATCTGGTGGGACAGGCTGCCAGAGCTGGGGCTGGGCAGCCCAGATAAGAGAAGATTCCAGGAAGACCTCAGAGCAGCCTTCCAGCACCTGAAGGGGCCTACAAGAAAGCTGGGGAGAGAGACCTTTACAAGGGCTGACAAAAAAACCCCAGACCCCAAGGTCCTGTAGCTATGAGAAACATGCTGCTTTATGCACAGAACAGGAGGGGCTGGAAGGGACCTCCAGAGATCATCAAGTCCAACCCCCCTGCCAGAGCAGGGCCAGAGAATCCAGCACAGGTCACACAGGAACGCATCCAGACAGGGCTGCAAAGGCTCCAGAGAAGGAGACTCCACAACCTCTCTGGGCAGCCTGCTCCAGGGCTCCAGCACCCTCACAGCAAAGGGGCCTCTCCTCATGCTGAGGTGGAACCTCCTGGGTTCTAACTTGTCCCTGCTGCTCCTTGTTCTACCACTGGGCACCACCAGAAAGCCTGGCACCTTCATTTTGACAGCCAGCCCTCACATCTTTACAGACATTACTGAGCTCCCCTCTCACCCTTCTGCAGGCTAAACAGCCCCAGGGCTCTCAGCCTTCATCCACAGCAGAGATGTTCAAATCCCTTCATCATCCTTGGTGCCTCCATTGGATTCTTTCCAGCAGATCTCTGCCTCTCTTGAATGACAGAGCCCCAAACTGGCCACACTGTTCCAGGTGTGGTCTCACCAGGGCAGAGCAGAGGGGGAGAAGAATCTCCCTAGACCTGCAGGGGACACTTTCCTTGATGCACCCCAGATACCATTGTGCCTCTTGGCCAGCAGGGTACATTGCTGTCCCAACAGGACCAGGGGACAGCAAGCAGTGCAACCACAAGGCATGCCATGCACCCAGGGGAGGGAAGAAGTGGTACTTTCACAGCTGCAAGCACACAACAGCATTTCAACACCATCAGCACCAATCTGCAACTGCCAAAGGGGTGCCCAGAGCATACTTGGAGAGACAGGAGGAGGGGCAACAGATTGAAGCTGGCAGAGGGTAGATTGAGACTGGAGATGAGGAAGAAGTTCTTTGCAGTGAGGGTGGTGAGACACTGGCACAGGTTGCCCAGGGAGGCTGTGGCTGCCTCCTCCCTGGAGGTTCTCCAGGTCAGGGTGGCTGGGAGCCTGAGCAAGCTGGGCTGGTGGAAGGCATCACCTAGTTGGCACTAGATGATCTCTCCGGTGCCTTCCAACAATCACCCATTCTATGCTTGATGGATTTATTGCATCTTTTCTGCTTGGGAGCCTCTGGCCACCTTTGAAGTTTGCTGAGGCTCCCACCCAGAGAGCCCAGACTTTGAGCTGTGAGAACACACACAGGAAACATTTCCTTTTCATTTCTTCAGGGCTGTTTTGAGAATAGATCTTAAGGCAGTTTTGATCTGAGTACTTCCCTTACAGTACTTTTTCATTACACACCACTAATGACTTTGATCAAGCCCTTTGTATCCTCCCCTCCATGCATCTTTTCCCAGCTGGATCACAGTGAGTGCAGGCAGCAAAACATTTTGTCTTTTGAAGGAGCTCTCATGGCTTTGCTATGTTTTTGTTGGCTCCCACTGGTCCCTGCTGCAGGACTGGATGTGGTGTTGACTCAGGAGTGCAAACCAGCCTCCTATTACACAATTAACACTTCTGAGGCTGGTTCTCTGCTCCACAAGCTCCACACTGGGCATGCTGTGAATGGTTTATGGAGAGTAGGTGACAGTTGCTCCAACAGCAGTTCCAAACCAAACAGGCAGGCTGCAGGCCCATGCTGCCTTCAGGAAAACTCAGCTCTCCTATTTGCTTGCTTTGGTTTCATTTGGGATGCTAACAGGGGTGACCTTATTGCTCTCTACAACTACCTGAAGGGAGGTTGTAGACAGGCAGAGGTTGGTCTCTTCTCCCAGGCAAGCAGCACCAGAACAAGAGGACACAGTCTCAGGCTGTGCCAGGGGAGGTTTAGGCTGGAGGTTAGGAGGAAGTTTTACACAGAGAGAGAGATTGCCCATTGGAATGTGCTGCCCAGGGAGGTGGCGGAGTCACCATCACTGGAGATGTTCAGGAGGAGACTTGATGGGGTGCTTGGTTGCATGGTTTAGTTGATTAGGTGGTGTTGGGTGATAGGTTGGACTCGGTGATCTTGACAGTCTCTTCCAACCTGGTCTGGTCTGGTCTGGTCTATTCTATTCTATTCTATTCTATTCTACTGAAAGGAAAAAAAAGGTGAACTCCTACACAGGCCAGAAGTCACCAGTGAGTTTCATAGAGCAGTGCTGGACTTAGCTCCACCCAAAATCCACTTTGGAAAGCATTCTCCCTTGATCAAGCACCTCAGAATATACAATCATAGAATGAGGCAGCTTGGAAAAGACCTCAGAGATCATCAAGTCCAACCTATGACCTAATCCCTAACACCTAAACCCTGGCTCCAAGGGCCACATCCAAGCCTTTCTTGAACACCTCCAGGGAAGAGACCTCCAAGCTCATCCAGTCCAACCTCAACTCAGCACTGAAGGGTCAACACTAAACCATGTCCCTAAGCACCAGGTCCACCACACCCCAGGGATGGTGACTCCAGCACTGCCCTGGGCAGTCCATTCCAGTGTTTGACAAGGCTTCTAGTGCAGAAACATTTCCTGAGATCCAGTCTGAACCTCCCCTGCTGCAGCTTGCATCCATTTCCTCTGCTCCTGTCTTTTGCCACCAAGGAGAAGAGGCTGCCCCCTCCTAGCTCCAACCTCCCTTCAGGGAGCTGTAGAGAGCAGTAAGGTCTCACTCAGCCTCCTCTTCTCCAGCCTGACCTAGAGGCTAAAGCCAATTAGCCCCAAACGACCTTACTGTTCCATTACAAACAGACACATGGCCATGAACAACTGGAACATGCAAATGTTCTCAGCAGTGGACCAGATTGCACTCCTTATGAGAGGCCTTAAACACTTTGGCCTTTATCTGGTAGGAGCTTCTTGGTGGTAGGGGGGTTGGTTGGGTTGGTTGGTTTTGGGGGGGGTAGGATGGCTGGGTTGGTTGGGGGTTTTGGGTTGGTTGTTGAGTGGTTTTGGGGCTGTTGCTTGGTCAGGCTCTTTGGGTTGGTTGATTTTGGTTGATGGGTTTGGGATGATTGGTTAGCTGGGGTTGATTGGGGTGGTGGTTGAGTTGGTTGGTTTGGGGCTGTTGCTTGGTCAGGCTCCTTGGGTTAGTTGATTTTGGTTGATGGGTTTGGGATGATTGGTTTGTTGGGGTTATTTGGTTGGTTGTTGAGTTGGTTTGGGGCTGTTGCTTGGTCAGGCTCTTTGGTTTGGTTGATTTTGGTTGGTGGTTTGGGGCTCATTGGTCACTTGGGGTTGTTTGGTTGGTTTGGGGCTGCTGCTTGGTTGGGCTTTTGGGTTGGTGGTTTTTGGGGTTGGTTTGGGGCTGCTGCTTGGTTGGGCTTTTTGGGTGGGTGGTTTTGGGGTTGGTTTGGGGCTGCTGCTTGGTTGGGCTTTTTGGGTGGGTGGTTTTGGATTGGTTTGGGGCTGCTGCTTGGTTGGGCTTTTTGCATGGGTGGTTCTGAGTGGTTTTGGGTTGGTTTGGGGCTGCTGCTTGGTTGGGCTTTTTGGGTTGGGTGGTTTTGGGTTGGTTTGGGGCTGCTGCTTGTTTGGGCTTTTTGGGTGGGTGGTTTTGGGGTTGGTTTGGGGCTGCTGCTTGGTTGGGCTTTTTGGGTGGGTGGTTCTGAGTGGTTTTGGGTTGGTTTGGGGCTGCTGCCTGGTTGGGCTTTTTGGGTTGGTGGTTTTGGGTTGGTTTGGGGCTGCTGCTTGGTTGGGCTTTTTGGGTGGGTGGTTCTGAGTGGTTTTGGGTTGGTTTGGGGCTGCTGCTTGGTTGGGCTGTTTGGGTTGGTGGTTTTGGGTCAGTTGGTTGGTTTGGGGCTGTGCTTGGTTGGGCTGTTTGGGTGTGTGGTTTTTGGGGCTGTAGCTGGGTTGAGCATTCTGGGCTGGTATTATTTGGTTTATTTTTCCCCCCTCTGTTGCAAGAACTCTGTGTGTGTTACTCATTGCTCCTCAGCTCCTTCTTGTGCAAAATGTAACTAGGGCCAAAATGAGGCTGTAAACCAAGCCTGCTTCTCCCAGAGGTACAAACTTAGCACTCCAGTGACACTGCTTACTAGAAAATCTTCTCTTTGTTACACCCCAGTATGCAATCCCCTGGCACTTACATTCCAGAGGAAGAAGTTGCTGCTACTAAGCTCTTTTATGAGCTTAGAATCAGAGGAAAAAAATGTAATAAAACCCATAGAATAGTTTAGGCTGGCAAAGACCTTTGAGACCAAGTCCAACTATTAACCCAAATCTGGGGCTAAACCATGGCCCTCAGCACCACATCCAGAAGGCTTTTAAACACTTCTAGGAATAGGGATTCCTCCACCTCCCCTTGGGCAGCCTGTGCCAGTCTTTGAGAGCCCTTTCAGGGAAGAAGTTTCTTCTAATATCCAACTAAAGAGAAGGCTGCAGCTGAAGGCTCAGGAAGGGTCTCTTCTCCCAGCCCAGCAATGTGCTCCCAGTCCAGACTGCAGTGTGCTACTTCTGCCCTGGTGAGGCCACATCTGGACTATTGCATCCAGTTCTGGGCACCCCAGTTCAAGAGGGACAGGGATCTACCAGAGAGAGTCTAAGGGAGGCTACAAGGATGAGGAAGGGACTGGAACATCTGGGATGGGCATTGGGATGTGCTGCCCAGGGAGGTGGTGGAGTCCCATCCCTGGAGGTGTTCAAGAAGGGATTGGATGTGGCCCTTGGAGCCATGGTTTAGTAGTCAGGAGGTGTTGGGTGACAGGTTGGACTTGATGATCTTTGAGGTCTTTTCCAACCTTATTGATTCTATGATTCTAAACCTTATCTGGTACAGCCTAAGGCCATTTCCTCTCATCCTGTCACTTGCTACTTGGGAGTAGAGACCAACCCCCATCTGGTTCCAGCCTCCTCTCAGGGAGCTGCAGAGAGCAATGAGGTCTCCCTCAGCCTCCTCTTCTCCACACTCAACACCCCCAGCTCCCTCAGCTGCTCCTCACCAGCTCAGCTCTCCAGACCCTTCCCCAGCTTTGTAACTTCTCCAGTAAAAACCACTGGCTGCCAGAATAAAACCAGGGAGCAGTTTGGATGGAAGCCTAAGGAACACTGAGAGTTTTCCCCAGCCCAAGCTGAAGCAGCCTGGAGTGCCATGTCACACTTGAGAGTCACTGAACTGTAGGTGGGAGCAAAGACATGAGTCAAACAAGCACAGACCACGTGCTGTCAGCTGCTCTGTGACACATGGCTCCCTCAAAGTATCTACAGCTCCTGCACTGGCCTGCCTCTAAGAAAGGTGTTGATGTGTGAGGAGCCTTCAGGAGAGAGCAGAGGAGGCTCAGGGCAGATCTCAATCCATACAGAACCTGCAGGGAGGGTGTGAAGAAGACAGAGGCAGGCTTCTATCCGTGTGCAGTTGCAGTGGCTCACAGAATCACTGGTTGGAAAGACCTCAGAGATCATCAAGTCCAACCTATTACCTATCACCCAACACCTCCTGACAACTAAACCATGGCACCAAGTGCCTCTTCCAAGCCTTCCTTGAACACCTCCAGGGATGATGACTCCACCACCTCCCAGGCACACATCCAAATGGCCAATCTCTCTTGCTGGGAAGAACTTTCTCCTCACCTCCAGCCTGAAACTCCCCTGGCACAGCTTGAGACTGTGTCCTCTTGTTCTGCTGCTGCTTGCCTGGGAGAAGAGACCAACCCCCACCTGGCTACAACCTCCCTTCAGGGAGTTGGAGAGAGCAAGAAAGTCTCCTCTGAGCCTCCTCTTCTCCAGGCTAAGCAACCCCAGCTCCCTCAGCCTCTCCTCACAGGGCTGTGCTCCAGACCCCTCCCCAGCTTTCTTGCCCTTCTCTGGACACCTTCCAGCAGCTCAACCTCCTTCCTAACCTGAGGAGCCCAGAACTGGACACAGGACTCAAGGTGTGGCCTCAGCAGTGCTGAGCACAGGGCACAAGGACTTCCCTGCTCCTGCTGGCCACACTCTTCCTGATGCAGGCCAGAATGCCCTTGGCCTTCTTGGCCCCCTGGGCACACTGCAGGCTCATGTTCAGCTGTTGTCACCCAGTCCCCCCAGGTCCCTCTCTGCCTGGCTGCTCTCAGCCACTCTGCCCCCAGCCTGTAGCTCTGCCTGGGATTGCCATAGCCAAAGTGCAGCCCCTGGCACTTGGACTTGTTGAATGCCATCCTGTTGGCCTCTGACCTTCTGTCCAGCCAGACAAGGCTGTCTCCAAACAGACAAGGCAGGGACTTAAAAGGAGATTTAGTCTCATCAAAATTGTTTGGCATGCCATCAAGTATCAGTGCAGCACAGGTCCAGGAAGCAATATTACCCAGCCAGCTTTAGCTTTGTTTGAGGGATGGTGACCCAACAGGCAGGTATCACTCACCTAAAGGATGAGGGCTCCCAGCCTCTGAAGGAGTCACCTTGGGCAGCATCCTGATCCAGCACTCAGGTCTGCAAACCCATTGCTGAGGAGGACTGGCTCCATGTCCTCTGCCAGCTGAATCTGCTCTGTGCTCATACATGGTTAGTAGGCTAGAAACTTCCCCAGAGCAAAGCACTTCACTGGCTGAGGGCCCTGCCTGGCTGTCAAAGGTCCTTACCTTCCCTATCCCTTCAGTGAGGCTGTGCCTGACCACAGTCACCATGGGGCTGGCCAGCTGACCCTCAAACTGCTGCAGAAGAGGAGGCACAGGGCACATGGCAGAGTCCCTCTGAACAGCCAGAAACACTTCTTACTGTGAGGGTGACTGAGCTCTGGCACAAGCTGCCCAGAGCAGTTGTAGTCCCCATCCTTGGAGGTACTCAAAAGCCATCTGGACATGGTCCTGCACAACTACCCCTAGGTGGCCCTGCCTGAGCACAGCAGCTGGACCAGAGGACATCCAAAGGTCTCTGGAGGAGGCCTGGAGAAGAGGAGGCTCAGGGGAGACCTTCTTGCTCTCTACAACTCCCTGAAGGGAGGTTATAGCCAGGTGGGGGTTGGTCTCTTCTCCCAGGCAAGCAGCACCAGAACAAGAGGACACAGTCTCAAACTGTGCCAGGGAAGTTTAGGCTGGAGGTGAGGAAGAAATTCTTCCCAGCAAGAGAGGCTGGACATTGGGATGTGCTGCCCAGGGAGGTGGTGGAGTCCCCATCCCTGGAGGTGTTCACAAAAGGACTGGATGTGGCACTTGAAGTCATAGTTTACTTGTCAGGAGGTGTTAGGTAATAGGTTGGACTTGATGATCTCTGATGTCTTTTCCAGCCTGGTTGATTCTGTGACTCTATGATTTCTATGATCCTGTGAGCAGAAAGCTGGATTTCTATACAAGGTATCTGAAGTAGCTTTTCTTGTGGAAACCACGTAGCTCTGGCAGCACAAAACCCTCCGAAGCAGATGAAAAGCTTTCCAGACTGCTTCTGTGACTGAACTGTTTCACTCATAAGCTACATTGTGATGTTCACCACAGACTTCCTTCAGAGAGGTATGATTTGAAGTCATTCTCCACAGACCACACCTCCAGCCCTGGGTTGAGTTTTGGGCCCCTCAATACAAAAAGGACATTGAGAGGCTGGAGCAGGTGCAGAGAAGGGCAACCAAGCTGGGGAAGGGTCTGGAGAAGAGGGCTGGGGAGGAGCAGCTGAGGGAGCTGGGGGTGTTGAGTGTGGAGAAGAGGAGGCTGAGGGAGACCTCATTGCTCTCTGCAGCTCCCTGAGAGGAGGCTGCAGTGAGCTGGGGGTTGGGCTCTGCTCCCTAATCCCTACCATCCCTGGAGGGGTTCAAGAGGGGATTGGATGTGGCACTTGGTGCCATGGTTTAGTCATGGGGTCTGTGGTGACAGGTTGGACTTGGTGATCCTCGAGGTCTCTTCCAACCTTAGCAATACTGTGATACTGTGAATCTCAGAAGACATTCAAGCCAAGCAGAGGTTGCTGTGTGGTGCAGCAGACAGCTGGAGGGAAGGATCCATCCAGAGGGACCTGGACAGGCTGCAGAGCTGGGCCCAGGACAACCTCATGAGGTTCCGCAAGACCAAGGGCAGGGTCCTGCAGCTGGGTCAGGGCAATCCCAAGCACTGCTATAGGCTGGGCAGGGACTGGCTGGAGAGCAGCCCTGGAGAAAAGGACCTGGGGGTGCTGGGGGAGGAGAAGCTCAGCAGGAGCCAGCAGTGAGCACTTGCAGCCCAGAGAGCCAAGCAGATCCTGGGCTGCAGCAAGAGAAGTGTGGCCAGCAGGGCCAGGGAGGGGATTCTGCCCCTCTGCTCCACTCTGCTGAGACCACAGCTGCAGCTCTGGGGCCAGTTCTGGAGCCTCTGCACCAGGAAGGATCTGGAGGGGCTGGAAGGTGTCCAGAGAAGGGCCAGGAGGAGGAGCAGAGGGCTGGAGCTGCTCTGCTCTGAGGACAGACTGAGAGAGTTGGGGTTGTGCAGGCTGGAGAGGAGAAGGCTCCCAGGAGACCTCATTGTGGCCTTGCAGGATCTGCAGGGGGCTCCAAGAAAGCTGGGGAGGGACTTTGGAGGGTGTCAGGGAGGGATAGGACTGGGGGGGATGGAGCAAAACTAGAAGTGGGGAGATTGAGATTGGATGTGAGGAAGAAGTTGTTGCCCAGGAGGGTGGTGAGAGCCTGGCAGAGGCTGCCCAGGGAGGTGGTGGAAGCCTCCTGCCTGGAGGTGTTTGCAGCCAGGCTGGATGTGGCTGTGAGCAACCTGCTGTGGTGTGAGGTGTCCCTGCCCATGGCAGGGGAGTTGGAGCTGGCTGAGCCTTGAGGTCCCTTCCAGCCCTGACAATTCTATGATTCTAAAACATCCCACATGGCAAGCTTCAGGTGATTTGACAAGAGTTTGACACAAAGCCTTAAGAAACAATGCTTCTGAAACCACCTCACACACAGCATGTGGGCAACAAAGAGTTAAACATCCCATCCTCCTCAGAAGCATGTGATAAGAGCCAGTACTGGACAGGCTGCAGGACATTTGGCTTTCAGAAGTGTAGAAAGAAGCTTTTTCTAAGAAACTAGCTGCTATCAGCTTGAACAGGAAAAGAAGCCTCACAAACCCCCCTGGGTGCACGAAATAAAGGTCAGGAAGGAGAATGCCTCTCCAGAGAATCCACAGCTACCCAGCTCAGCATCCTGATGTGCTGTGCAGCTGAGGCACAAAAGCAGAGCACCCAGACTGGCTGCAGGCAAATCTCTCACAGGCTCAGATGCAAAAGCCCAGCAAAGCAAGCCCACCACAGCATGGTGCTGTGCACAGAGTGCAGCCTTCAGCCCTGGCCTTTGCTACTGCATTTTAATCCTGAGGAGTTCCTGGCCCTTACCTGGCAGTAACTGGCTGGGAGCAAGGAAGTTCTAGAACTCTGTTCACAGAATCATAGAATTGTTTGGGTTAGAAAAGCCCCCTAAGGTCATCCAGTCAAACATCAACCCAACCCCACCATGGCCATTAAACGGTGGCCCAAAGTGCCATGGCCACCTATCTCTGGAACACCTCCAGGGATGGGGACTCCACCACCTCCCTGGGCAGCCTCTGCCAAGCCCTGACCACTCTTGCAGCAAAGAAAATCTTCCCCACATCCAACCTAACCCTCCCCTGGCACACTTTCAGGTCATTTCCTCTCCTATCACCTGAGAGTAGGGAGAAGAGCCCAACCCCCATCTCACTGCAGCCTCCTTTCAGGGAATTCAATGAGGTCTCCCTCAGCATCCTCTTTTACAGCCTCAACACCCCCAGCTCCCTCAGCTGCTCCTCCCCAGCCCTCTTCTCCAGACCCTTCCCCACCTTTGTTGCCCTCCTCTGGACCTGCTCCAGCCTCTCAATGTCCTTCTTGCAGTGAGAAGCCAAAACTGACCCCAGCACTCAAGCTGTGGCCTCCCCAGTGCCCAGCACAGGAGGACAATCCCTGCCCTGCTCCTGCTGCCCACACCATTGTTGCTCCAGGCTAGGCTGCTGGTGGCCTTCTTGCCCACCTGGGCACCCCCTAGGCTCATCTTCAGCCAGCTGTTGACCAGCACCCCCAGCTCCTTCTCTGCCAGGCAGTTTGCAGCCACTCTGTCCCAGTCCTGGAGTGTCCATGGGGTTGCTGTAGCAAAGGGCAGGACCTGGCACATCCGCCGCGCCAAAGCACGTCAGCCACACACAAAGCAGGTGATCACCTCTGTGTGCCATGACAAAGTCACACTGACACCAGAAGAATCAAAGTGTGCAACCCCCCTCAGTCCTGCTTGTTTGCTAAACATGACAGGGAGGAAAACAAACAGCATTGTCACAGCAGTGAGCAGCGAGAACACAGGAAGGAAATTTCCACCTCCCGCGTTCGGGTTTTGTTCCGCTCAGCGCACACAGAGCCCAGGACACTGCTTGGAAAACACAGCCACAGAGAACAGAATTGCTAATCACTGTTTGAGAGGCTTACTATTCACAGACTGCTTTGGCTTGGAAGGGATCTTCAAAGGTCATCTTGTCCAACCCCCCCTGGCAGTCAGCAGGAACACCTCCAACTAGAGCAGGCTGCCCGGGGCCACATCAAGTTTGACCTTCAATGTCTCCATGGATGTGGTCTCAAGCACACCCCTGGGCAGCCTGTTCCAGTGGCTCACCACTCTCACTGTGCAGAGCTTTCTCCTGATGTCCAACCTAAATCTGCCTTGCTCCAGTTTCAAATCACTGCCCCCTTACTGTATCAAATCATCCCATTACATTGGACTGCTGCTTGATGCTTCCCCTCTGCAGCCTCTGCAGAGGGACCTTGCCAGGCTGGACAGATGGGCAGAGGCCAACAGGATGGCATTCAACAAATCCAAGTGCCAGGGGCTGCATTTTGGCCACAGCAACCCCAGGCAGAGCTACAGGCTGGGGGCAGAGTGGCTGAGAGCTGCCAAACAGAGAGGGACCTGGGGGTGCTGATTGACAGCTGCCTGAACATGAGCCAGCAGTGTGCCCAGGGGGGCCAAGAAGGCCAATGGCATCCTGGCCTGCATCAGGAAGAGTGTGGCCAGCAGGAGCAGGGAAGTCATTCTGCCCCTGTACTCTGCACTGGTTAGGCCACACCTTGAGTCCTGTGTCCTGCTCTGGGCTCCTCAGGTTAGGAAAGAGGTTGAGATGCTGTAGGTGTCCAGAGAAGGGCAAGAAAGCTGGGGAGGGGTCTGGAGCACAGCCCTGGGAGGAGAGGCTGAGGGAGCTGGGGTTGCTTAGCCTGGAGAAGAGGAGGCCCAGGGGAGACCTCATTGCTCTCTCCAACTCCCTGAAGGGAGGTTGTAGCCAGGTGGGGGTTGGTCTCTTCTCCCAGGCAAGCAGCACCACAACAAGAGGACACAGTCTCAAGCTGTGCCAGGGGAGGTTTAGACTGGAGGTGAGGAGAAAGTTCTTCACTGAGAGAGTTGTTAGCCACTGGAATGTGCTGCCCAGGGAGGTGGTGGAGTCCCCATCCCTGGAGGTGTTCAAGAGGGGATTGGATGTGGCACTTGGTGCCATGGTTTAGTCATGAGGTCTGTGGTGCCAGGTTGGACTGGATGATCTTTGAGGTCACTTCCAACCTCAGTGGTACTGTGATACTTTTCTTCAGCTTTGTGCATTCACAACTAACATCCTCAGATGAGTCAGAGACAAGACCTGGGAACTGAACCCCAGAGTGAGAGCCGCAGAAGCAGAGTGAGAAGGGGGCTCATTTCAAATTAATATGATTTACACTGGGTTCCCCCAGAGGCCCACAGATGGATTCCCAGCTAGTTTACACAGGGCTGCTTAACTACTGCCAACAGAGAAGCCAAAAATAGATAATGATGATCATAATAGTGATGGTGGTAGAGGTGGTAGAGGTAGCATACAAGCCAAGCTTTGAAAAGAGCATGAGTCCACTCTGGAAAGGGTTCAGAACAGGTTACCAGCATGCTTAGAGTTGGACAGCACAGTACAGAGTGGGGACCAGCTGTGTGACCAGCTCTCACATCAAGTCCTAGAGCTACAAGTCAGCAGCAGTTTCCCTGCCACTCTGTCAAAAGATGAGAGACTCAAACCTAACAGCAGCTGCAAGGGAGAAGGTTAACCACTGAAGAACACACTGTCAAGGGAAAATAAAGCCCTGGAACTCTGCTGTACTACAAAGGGCAGTGGCATTCACAGAATCACAGAATCATTAAGGTTGGAAAAGCCCTCCAGGGTCATCCAGTCCAACATCAACCCAACCCCACCATGGCCACTAAACCCTGGCCCCAAGGGCCATGGCCACACATTTCTTGAACACCTCCAGGGATGGGGACTCCACCACCTCCCTGGGCAGCCTCTGCCAATCCCTGACCATTCTTACAGCAAACAAACTGTTCCTAATATCCAACCTAACCCTCCCCTGACACAGCTTGAGACCCTTTCCTCCTGTCCTGTCACTGGGAGAAGAGCTCAACACTGGCTCACTCCAACCCCTTTTCAGGTAGCTGTAGAGAGTAATAAGATCTCTCAGCCTCCTCCTCACCATCTTTTGCCCTACAGTAACATCCTGGCAGCCTTCCGTGAGCCAGGACCACCTGGAATAAGCCTTCCCAGTACATCACTTGACCAAGGATCTGACCAACTGCTTCATAATGTAGGTGTTCTGTCACCACACACAGCCCCTTTCTGAAGCAGAAAAGCAGCACAAGGTTCTTGTCTTCTTCCTGAGCAGAGTTCCAGCATCTGTTATTTTAACAAGCTTCTGTCTGGGCTGCTGCTGAGCTCCTCTGCCCACTCTGCTAACCTAGGCTGCCTAGGAAGGTCTATGAAAAACCACAAAAAAGTTTCATTCTTTAACTCTCTTTAACTCATAACTTTAACTAAGTGGTGGTGAATGGTGCCACAGCCAGCTGGCAGCCAGGCACCAGTGGTGTGCCCCAGGGATCAGTGCTGGGCCCCATCCTCTTTAACATCTTCATTGATGATCTGGATGAGGGGATTGAGTCAGACATCCAGTCATCAGCAAATCTGCAGATGACAGCAAGCTGGGAGCAGATGTTGGTCAGTTAGAGGGCAGAAGGGCTCTGCAGAAGGACCTCAACCGACTGGATAGATGGGCAGAGGCCAACAGGATGGCATTCAACAAGTCCAAGTGCCAGGGGCTGCACTTTGGCCACAGCAACCCCAGGCAGAGCTACAGGCTGGGGGCAGAGTGGCTGAGAGTTCCAAAATGGAGAGGCACCTGGGGGTGCTGATTGACAGCTGCCTGAACATGAGCCAGCAGTGTGCCCAGAGGGCCAAGAAGGCCAATGGCATCCTGGCCTGCAGCAGGAAGAGTGTGGTCAGCAGGAGCAGGGAAGTCCTTGTGCCCTGTGCTCAGCACTGCTGAGGCCACACCTGGAGTCCTGTGTCCAGTTCTGGGCTCTTCAGGTTAGGAAGGATGTTGAGCTGCTGGAAGGTGTCCAGAGAAGGGCAAGAAAGCTGGGGAGGGGTCTGGAGCACAGCCCTGTGAGGAGAGGCTGAGGGAGCTGGGGTTGCTTAGCCTGGAGAAGAGGAGGCTCAGGGGAGACCTCATTGCTCTCTCCAACTCCCTGCAGGGAGGTTGTAGCCAGGTGGGGGTTGGTCTCTTCTCCCAGGCAAGCAGCACCAGAACAAGAGGACACAGTCTCAAGCTGTGCCAGGGGAGGTTTAGGCTGGAGGGGAGGAGAAAGTTCTTCACTGAGAGAGTTGTTAGCCACTGGAATGTGCTGCCCAGGGAGGTGGTGGAGTCCCCATCCCTGGAGGTGTTCAAGAGGGGATTGGATGTGGCACTTGGTGCCATGGTTTAGTAGTCATGAGGTCTGTGGTGCCAGGTTGGACTTGATGATCTCTGAGGTCTCTTCCAACCTCAGTGATACTGTGAACTCCTCTACCTCCTAAATTCCTTGGACTGCCTAAATTGCTTCCTTCCCATAGCATTGATAAGGTCATTGTCTTCACAGTCCTGTAGTTCACTTCCCATCTGCAAGGCTGAAGCAGTGTCAGATTAGAAATGAAAACCGAAGCTCCCAAAGGAGGAAAATGATGCCATTTGCAAACATTTGCCTGTCAAGTTCCTCTGATTTGAATACCTCCTCTTCAGAGCTTTAGCACAGATGAAATATGCAAGCACACACAGCACCCAAAAATAAGCACTGCTGGAACGAAGGCATGACCAGAATTGCCAATGCTGCAGCCTGAGAAACAACCTGACCAATGCCAGGCACAGAATCAACCAAGTTGGGAAAGACCTCAGAGATCATCAGGTCCAGCCTATGACCTAATACCCAACACCTCCTGACAACTAACCATGGCTCCAAGTGCCACATCCAATGCCCTCTTGAACACCTCCAGGGATGGGGACTCCACCACCTCCCTGGGCAGCACATCCCAATGGCCAATCTCTCTTGCTGGGAAGAACTTTCTCCTCACATCCAGCCTAAACCTCCCCTTGAGACTGTGTCCCCTTGTTATGGTGCTGGTTGCTTGGGAGAAGAGACCAACCCCTACCTGTCTACAACCTCCTTTCAGGGAGTTGTAGAGAGCAGTAAGGTCTCCCTGAGCCTCCTCTTCCCCAGGGAGCTTTGCTCTCTCACATGCCATGCCCATACATCACTCCACATCACATCACAACATATAACAGACTCACCAACCTCCTACTGAAGAACTTCTTCCTCAGCTCCAGTCTAAACCTACTCTCCCTCAGCTTCAAACCATTCCCCCTTGTCCTATCTCTAGACACCCTCAGGAAAAGTCCCTCTGCAGCCTTCCTGTAGGATCCCTTCAGGTACTGGCAGGCAGCATTAAGGTGCCCCCAGAGCCTTCTCTCCAGGCTGCACAGCCCCAGCTCCCTCAGCCTGTGCTCACAGCAGAGCTGCTCCAGCCCTTGGATCATCTTTGTGTGCTCCTCTGGACTTCCTCCAACAACTCAGTGTCCTTCTTACACTGGGGACAGCAGAACTGGGGGCAGGATTCAAGGTGGGGTCTCACCAGAGCAGAATAAATGGGAAGAATCACCTCCCTTGACCTGCTGGCCGCACTCCTCTTGGTGCAGCCCAGACAGGAAAGGTTTTCTTGATGCAGACATACCTCAGGTCTCAACACCAGACACCTCTTGTTGTGCCCACTGCAGTTATCAACTGGCTGAGAAATGCTCTTCTCCTTCCCTCAAGCCTCCAAGCTGAACAGTGTTTCAGTTGTTTGGGGCATTGCCTACAGGCCTGGACACACTGAGGTCTTGGCTTCATTTCCATGACTTTCAGGAAGAGCCACAGCAGAGAATGGACAAACAATTGCTCTGTTGTGCTCCATTGATTGAAAGAAAGCGAAGTAGCTAATACAAAAATAGGGTTGTCACCTGTTTCTAGGCACACAGAGGAAAAAGCAAGCACAGGCACTGGCTTCATGGCTTGATGGGCTGAGGCCTCTGTGGTTCTAGGTCTAGTAAAACAGCCAGCCAAGACACTATCCCTTCTGAGACCTAACTCAGAAATCACCAACTGAACCTCATGCTTAGCTTCCCTGATGTTCCTTGAGCCTTGCTTAGCTTCCCTTGCATTCCTTGAGCCCCCTCCCTGGGCCAGTTTAGATGAGGCCTTGAGCAGCCTGGTCTAGCTGGAAGTGTCCCTCCCCATGGCAGGAGGACTGCAACTAGATGATTTTTAAGGTCCCTTCCAACCCAAACCATTCTATAGTTATAGAGGTTAATGTAACTGGCTACTGGCAGGCGGTAGAAAAGGGACTGCTGATGGACTCCCTGATGGCTCAGGGTGTCCAGATCAATAGTCCTCCCACAACTACAGAATGTCCTTGCTGCTGCCCTCACCTCCACCCTCCCATGGAGAGCCTCATCCAGGAGTCACCCGGGCACAGTTTGCAGGCCCCTTCCCCATGCACAACCCAGGAAGGCAGCAGGTCAGAGCGGTGAGAGCCATGCTCACCCAGACCACAAAACAGACACACAGCATGACTTAATCTTATTCCTTCAGCTCTATTGCTGTACATTGTCCATTTCAGACACCTTAGAACAGAACAGAATTAACGAGGTTGGGAAAGACCTTTGACAACTGCTTGCCCTCCCACAGAGCACGAGCGCTTTCCTTCCCAGGAACACCCCTGGGCACATCTAACCCTCGGACATGCCATTTTTCCAGGACACATGCAATAGAGTGAGGCAGTGCCTGAACTGCTGGAGGTCAGTGTTTGCTAGTGGGTGCACATTTTTGTCTGCAGCACATCAGGCAGACACACAGAAGATAACACGTTACGCCATGGCAAAGGTCACTGGACCCCAGGACTCTGCCCCGCAGCGTTCTGACCTTAAAGTTCCTGGGAAACTGAGAAGCTTCATTTGCCAGCACAGAATGCCAGGTCAGAAGGGACCACAAGGATCATCTGTTAGGAACAGCCCAACTTAGCTGGACATCAAACTCATTTCAACCAAGAAATGAAGAAACCTTTCTCAATCCCATATCTCATCTATTAAGGGTAGGCTTTTTGCATCAGCTTGTAAGCAAATCCCCTTTTAAGAAGGGAAAAAAAACCCCAAACCACCAACAAAAAAGCCACAAGCAACCACCTAGAAATAATGACACCACCTACAAACAAAGAAAGGAGATCAAAGCCATGAACAGGCTACAAATGAAGTCATCTTACAACCGCTACTTGCTCTAAACTTAGGCTACACGAGCTCTTCGTTTACTCTTAAACATAACCTTTGACAGTAAAAGTGAAACTCAAGATAGTCATCAGCACACTTTAGTTAGGGCTGGTTACTGAAGAGGCAAGCTTTGAAACAGCAAAGATAAAGCTTCAAAATGCCTTTGCTGTCAGTTTCATGCAGCTTCAGAACACGCTGAGTATTGAAGAGAAATTTTACACTCACCTAGAAAACCTCACAGGGCAAAGAGCCTGAGGTTCAACTTCTACAACTACACAGAAACGCTCCAGAAGGTAAACCCAGCCGAATCCAAGCGCTTTTGGAATGCAGGCTCTGCTGCCCGCTAGGAGTGGTTCAGGGCAGCCCTGCTCCGAGGCTGCACTTCCTCACCTTGTGCCAAAGTCACTGCAGACAGCGCTCCGAGTCGCACCAGCTCCGCACGGCCGCCTCGATGCACACTCGCACCGAACCCACCCAACGATCTTCATTTTGCCTTCACGTTTGAACTGCTCGCTAAAAAGTATCGGCGCCCAGCGCTCCCTTCTCTCCGCCTGACACCGAAGGCTTCAGCCCAATGTCACCGAGCAAAACCAGACCGCACAACCCGCCCCAAACCCCCGAGCCCAGCCCCCCGGGCACCCCACGTACCGCGGAAGCGAATGGGGGCAGGCAGCCGCTCCGACAGCCGGGCTGGAAGAGCCTCTCCGGGTTACAGCAGCAGCGGGAGCGGCCGGAGCGGGCCGGGCCCCTTCCCGTCGCAGCGCACCGCGGAGTCGGGCGGATGCCCCGGCGCAGGGCGGGGAGAGGCGCCCGCCCCGCGCAGCTCCGCGCCCCGCCGGAGCCAACGGCTCCCGCCGAGCGCCGAGGGCGGGGAGAGGGCGGAGGGAAGCAGCCCGCAGCGGCGGGGCGGCAGGAAGGCTCCCGGGGCGGCTAAAAATGGCCCTGTAGGCCGAGCGCTCCCGCCCTGCGCCCCCCCGCCGCCGCCGGGGCAGGGGCGGCTGCCGGCCGCTGACGGACTGCGGGCGGAGCGCAGCCGCCCCGGAGCCCGCCCCGCGCGGAGCCCCGCCGCAGCGCCTGCATGCGGGGAGGTCCCCGCAGCCCTCGCACCTCTCCACACCCTGCGGAGCGGGGAGGTCACGGCCTCTCCGCAGCCGGCACCCCCGGCGGCCCCGCAGCTCCCCTCCGGAGCCGGCATCGCTACCGCCGCGGCCCCGCCGCTCCCTTCCGGAGCCAGCACTGGAATCGCTGCCGCTCCACAGCTCTCCTCCGGAGCCGGCGGCTGCAGCGGCCACGGCGCCTCCCCGCCGTGCAAGGACAGCGGTCGCGCTCCCCTGCCGCCGCTGGGAAGCGCCGCCGCTGCCATCGACACCGCGCACACCGAGCACACCGAGCCCTGCACCGGAGGAGACATGGGGCTGGAGAAAGGGAGAAGCGGCAGAGATGGAGTCTAGGGAGACTGGACTCCTGCCCCATTCGTAATGCAAGAGGAAGAGAGACAGATGGCCTGAGGTTGCATCAGGGGAAGTTGAGGTTGGACATCAGATGAAACTTCTTCCCTGGAAGGGTTCTCAACCACTAGTCCATGGAGGAGGTTGAATCCCCATCCCTGGAGGTGTTTCAGAAAGGCAGAGACATGGTGCCATGGTTTAGCACAAGACTTAGCAAAATAGTAGTTGGACTCTATGATCTTAAAGATCTTCTCCAACCCAAAATGACTCAGTGATTCTATGAACCCTCATCCATTTTTAGTACTCTACCAGCAGTGCCAATTCACACAGCACAGAGCTGCTCTCTAAAAGGCAAAAAGTGTCCCCACTGTGGTTAACCCTGCTGAGGGCTGCAGCCCCTCCTCCTCAGTCAAGCAGGGGCTTCTGGTAGGGTGACAGTTTGAATGAGAGGGAAAAGAAATCTCCTTAAAGAGGCAAGACAGAAGGCACCAGGATGGAGAAAAACAGGTCCTAGAAAGAACTGGATTTCATGGGACACACACAATGCATTTGAAAGGTACTAGGGAACAATGGATTCCCCTCTGCTCAGAGTAAACCACAGAACGGTTTGGGGTGGAAGGGATGTTAAAGATCAGCTAGTTTCAAGCCCCTGCCCTGGGCAGGAACACCTCCCACCAGCCCAGGTTGCTCAGGGCCCTGTCCAACCCAGCCTTGGAACACTTCCAGGACTGGAGCCTCCACAGCTTCTCTAGGCAATCTGTTCCAGTGTCTCACCACCCTCATGGGTAAGAACTGCTCCTTAATGGCCAGTGGAAATGCAGCTTCCTCTGGTCTGAAGCCATCCCCCCTCACCCTGTCACTCCATGACTCTATCAAAAGTCCCTCCCCAGCTCCCCTGGAGCCCCCTTCAAATACTGGAAAGCTGCTCTAAGGTCTCCCTGCAGCCTTCTCTTCTCCAGGCTGAACAGCCCCAACTCTCTCAGCCTGTCTCCAGAGCAGAGGAGCTCCAGCTCTCAGATAATTTTCATAGCTTCCTCTGGACATGCTCTTAACAGTTCCACATCCTTCTTGTGTTGGAGACTTCAGAATGGGACACAGCACACCAGGTGGGGTCTCAGCAGAGCAGAGGAGCAGAATCCCCTCCCTCCACCTGTTGCCCACACTCCTGGGGATCAGCCCAGGACATGGCTGGGTCTGGGCTGGCAGTGCATGGTGCTGGCTCATGTTGAGCTTCTCCTCACCAAGCACCTCCAAGTCCCTCTCCTCAGCACTGCTCTCTGTCCATTCTCCACCCAGTCTGGACTTGTGCTTGGGACTCCCTTGACCCAGGGGCAGGACCCTACACCTGACTGTGTTAAACTTCATGAGATCAGCATTGTCCTACCTCACAAGCCTGTCAAGGGCCTACAAAGGCATCACTGTACAACCACCTACAATCCAGCTGACAACCAATGAAGCCTGGAGATGACAGGCAGGAAAGAAGTTTTGCACTTACACCTGTAGAGTTATTCTTCCTCCAGGTCCTTTGGCAGCCTTAGCTTGAATCAGTGATTGCCAAAGCAGAGCATCCACGGTGGCAGTTCTGAGGCACTTACAAACCCCAAGCCTTCAGTTCATCATGGGGATCATGCTCAGGAGACAAACCCTAGGGTGTTTTCAGAGCATTTTAAGTAAGTGCTTTTAGAGTCCTGCTTTACTGTTCAACACACTTGGCAGGCATGTGAAAGCATTTAATTGGAGTCCTATCAGTGGCTCAGGCAGTGCCAACAGATCTATCATCTAGAAACCAACAGTGAATGGAGGAGGATGAGGCTTGCAGGAGACACCAACCCCAAATGCTGTGGGTCTGAGAAGAGCAATGCTGAAGGCAGCATGTCTTGGGAAGACTCAGGTTTTCAGAATCAACTGCTGCTCTCATTTTCCCTTAGTTGCTTCTGGCATCTTTCAAAGCCTGCAATCCTAATTCCAGAATTGCAGTCAAGTTTAAAAATACCAAGAGACAAGCCTCTCCAGGATCACATCTTCTCCCTGTCATGATTTCATTTAGCTATGTTGGAAACTCAAGTTCACACCTCAGCCTACCCTCTCAGTGCCCAAATCAAAATAAGGCCTCTACAACACCTACTGAGACTGCTGAAGTTCAAGTCAGGTGAAATTACAATCCCACCATATGCTTTGCCATACTCCACTCTGGAAAGCTATTTTAGTCTGGCTTGAAGCAAGATGCCAGCACAATTAAGGGATGCTAACTAACACCACACACCCACTGCTGTAACAATTTCCCATCTCAGCCACAAATGGAACTGGCAACTTTCACACCAGGTTTTCTTGAGGGAAGAAACTCCATGTAAAAAAGCAATGGTTGGTCCACTGCTACAGCTCCACTCAAGAAAGAGACAAAAGGCTTGAAAAGCAGTGTGACCAGCACAGTGAGTGAGGGGATTCTGCCCCTCTGCTCTGCTCACACCCCACCTGCAGCACTGGGCCCAGTTCTGGGGCCCCCAGCTGGAACTGTGGAGAGGGTCAGAGGAGGCCAAAGATGATCAGAGAGCTGGAGAACCTCCCCTGTGGGGACAGGCTGAGAGAGCTGGGGCTGTTCAGCCTGGAGAAGGCTCCAGAGAGACCTTAGAACAGCATTCCAGTACCTGAAGGAGGCTACAGGAGAGCTGGGGAGGGACTTTTGACAAGGGCTGGGAGTGACAGGACAAGCTTTGAGCTGGGAGAGAGGAGATTGAGACTGGAGATGAGGAAGAAATTCTTTGCAGTGAGGGTGGTGAGACTCTGGCACAGGTTGCCCAGGGAGGCTGTGGCTGCCTCCTCCCTGGAGGTGTTGAAGGCCAGGCTGGATGAGGCCTTGAGCAAGCTGGGCTGGTGGGAGGTGCCATGGGAATAGGGTTGGAATCAGATGATCTTTAAGGTCCCTTCAAACCAAACCATTCTATGAACCTGTTAAGTTCAAATGTCTTGTGACTACAGACAAAAAGGCTTGGAGAGGAATAAAAATGTACTTAGAAAGAAGCATCCTAACCCAAAGCTAAAGCAATGGAATGCCTGTTTGCAGCTCACTGTTAAATAACTGGAAGACAAAGAGCACCAACATAACCTTCATCTGAAACACAGCTTTCTGAGGACAAGAGCCTGAGGGATTACTGCTACCACAACAAGGCAAATTTATTCCATCATACTAGGCTAGCTTCAAAGGGAGGAGAGAAATACCAGATCTCCTACCCCAGGAGCTAATGAGTTTGACAGATGGAACCACAGAATTGTTTTGGTTGGAAAAGTCCTTTCAGATCCAGTCCAACCATTCTCTAACACTACCAAGGCCGGTGCTAAACCATGGCCCTCAGCACCACATCTCTGCCTCCCTGAAACACCTCCAGGGATGGAGAACCCCTTCAGGGAAAAAATGTTTCCTTATCTCCAACCTAAGCCTCCCCTGGCACAACTCCAGGCCATTTCCTCTCCTTCTAGCACCTGAGACTAGGGAGCAGAGCCCAACCCCCAGCTCCCTGCAGCCTCCTCTCAGGGAGCTGCAGAGAGCAAGGAGGTCTCCCTCAGCCTCCTCTTCTCCACACTCAACACCCCCAGCTCCCTCAGCTGCTCCTCCCCAGCCCTCTTCTCCAGACCCTTCCCCACCTTTGCTGCCCTTTTCTGGACCTGCTCCAGACCCTCAGTGTCCTTCCTGGAGTAAGAGGCCCAAACCTGAACCCATGACTTGAGGTGTGGCCTCACCAGTGACCAGTACAGGGGATGGTCACCTCCCTGCTCCTGCTGGCCACACCATTGCTGCTCCAGGCCAGGCTGCTGGTGGCCTTCTTGGCCACCTAGTGCCACGCTGGCTCCTGTTCAGCTGCTGTCAACCAACACCCCCAGGTCCTCCTCTGCTGGGCAGCTTTCCAGCCACAATATATTCCCAAATGGAAGCATTAAGCTTAACACCATAGAAGATATTTGTCAGAGGGAAAGCCAGAAGTTCAATAGCTGACATTCACACACCCACTGAGCACATGGGCTGCTGAACACACTCAGAAGCAGCACTGTTCAACACTTCAGTTAGCCAGCACCAAAAAAAGATTAATTTTTAACCTCCACATAAGCAAAGCAACTGCTTTAGGAATCCAAACATTCAGTTTAACATCAGATGCAGTCGTTTAGAAGCAAAGCCCAGATCTCCTCTGGACACTTGAGCACCAAGATGTCTTTGTGGAGGAACTGAGCTCCATTTCCCTCCAGCAGCATGCCAAAGGACAGCTTGCCAACAATACCAAGTGCTGTGGGGGGTGTGCATTTATTTTTGGGACAGGTAAGCAAGGAAACAACAAAATATCTTCAGCTCAGAGCCCTTATGGAGCCACACAACAGTACTTACCCCTTCTTGCCTTCTGAAGAGGTCAAGGCAGTCAGCCAGGGCCTCACATGTCTCCTGGGATATTTCAGAGACCATGTCAACTTTTTGCAGGAGGGGAGGAGATATTCCTAAAAGCACAAAGCAGTGGCAGTGTGAAGAGGATATTTTCAGCTACAGGATTCTGGCAATTCTATTTTCCTCAGGGAGGTTCTGGATGCTCCCTCCCTGGAGGTGTTCAAGGCCAGGTTGGGTACGGCCTTGAGCGAGCTGGGCTGGTGGGAGGTGTCCCTGCCCATGGCAGGGGGTTGGAGCTGGATGATCTCTAAGGTCCATTCCAACCCAAACCACTCTATGACGCTGTAGGAAGGCTGCTGCAGTGCAAGAGCTGTGTGAGGAAAGGATGAGCAAAAGCAGCACTGAGGGAACAGAAGTTCTTTTTCATCCTCTCAGCATGGCTTAGAAAGCAGAGGTAGGAAGCCATGGCAGCACTGGAAGAGCTACTAACAATCATCTCCTTTTAACCATTTCTGAAGTTTAAAAGGCTGAGATTTGCCAGGTGAGAGAGTTCAAATACAGATCAGCATCCTTTAGGTTAGTACAGGTTACAGGGAGAAAGGGAGCTTTGGTTGCTTTCTGGTGTGGTGGTGGATAGAAGAGAAAAAGCTCACCACAGGGCAGCTCAGGATGTAGGGTGGAAACACAGATGGGATAACAAAGAGACCAATCAATAAATGTGGAAGAAAAGTCACAGATTCATGGAATGGTTTGGGTTGGAAGGGACCCCAAAGATCATCCAGCTCCAACCCCCTGCCATGGGCAGGGACACCTCCCACCAGCCCAGCTCGCTCAAGGCCTCATCCAGCCTGGCCTTCAACACCTCCAGGGAGGAGACATCCACAGCCACCCTGGACAACCTGTGCCAGTGTCTCATCATCATCACTGCAAAGGATTTCTTCCTCACCTCCAGTGTCAGTCTTCCCTCTTCCAGCCCCAAGTCATTGCTCCTCATCCTATCATGACAAGCCTTTGTCCAAAGTCCCTCCCCAGCTTTCTTGTAGCCCCCTTAAGGTCCTGGAAACCTTTCCATTTTCTTCTGGAGATCTTTGCATGACCTCCTCTTCTGGATAAACAGAAGCAATGCCACCTCACATCCTGACTGCTATGACTAAGAATGTCAAGAACTAGCAGGAAACTAAGATAACCCAAAGCAGCTCCTGAAAATCATGTAAGGTTTGAGTTCACCTTCAGAGCTTTCTGTTGTGCTGCAGTCCCTCAGGAGCCAAGCAAGCCCTTCTCCCAGGATTTTAACAGCAGCAAGTGTGCATTTAGCTGTCACCACTTAGTGACAGAGGTGCTTCAGGCTGATGTCACACCAATAAACACTAAGAGGCCCAGCAGTGACAGCTGTTGAATTAGTTCTGCAGCTTACACTGCCTGTGCAGGACAAGATACAGACACAGATACACACTAATTGGTGCCATTGACACCAAAGCTCACAAGTGACTGGAATTAGGAGTCTCTACTTAGCAGCAGCTAATCAAGCTTGCTCCTCTGGAAGGAGGGGCAGCACACTGAGCACAGGAGACTTCCTGATTTGTCATGAATCATCTGGCTAAATCTCAAGGCAGCTCTGTTTAGAGCAGCATGGTGAGGCAGAGAGAATTTTAAACATCAGTCCCCAGATAGCTGTTTTTATATTACTCAAAAGCATTCAGGAGAAGGAAAACCACAGAATTGTTTTGGTTGGAATGGACCTTTAAAATTATTGAGTCCAACCATTCTGTCACTCCACCAAGGCTCCTCCAAGTGCCAGGTTCTACACATTGGCCACAACCACCCCATGCAGTGCTACAGGCTGGGGGCAGAGTGGCTGAGAGCAGCCAGGCAGAAAGGGACCTGGGGGTACTGGTTGATGGTAGGCTGAACATGAGCCTGCAGAGAAGGGCAACAAGGCTGGTGAGAGGCCTTGAGCACAAGCCCTAGGGCTGAAAGCTGGGGTTGCCTGGAGAAGAGGAGGCTCAGGGGAGACCTGGTCAACTACCTGAAAGATGGCTGAAGGGGTTGACCAATCAGTACCAGAACAAGAGGACACAGTCTCAAGCTGTGCCAGGGGAGGTTTAGACTGAAGGTGAGGAGAAAGTTCTTCACTGAGAGAGTTGTTAGCCATTGGGATGTGCTGCCCAGGGAGGTAGTGGAGTCCCCATCCCTGGAGATGTTCTAGAGGGGATTGGATGTGGCACTTGGTGCCATGGTTTAGTCATGAAGTCTGTGGTGCCAGCTTGGACTTGATGACCCTCGAGGTCCTTTCCAAACTTAGTTATACTGTGATACTGTGTGCCCAGGCAGCCACGAAGGCCAATGGCATCCTGGCCTGCATCAGGAAGAGTGTGGCCAGCAGGAGCAGGGAGGTCATTCTGCCCCTGTACACCGCACTGGTTAGGCCACACCTTGTGTCCTGTGTCCAGTTCTGGGCTCCTAAGTTCAAGGACATTGAGAGACTTGAAGGTGTCCAGGGAAGGGCAAGAAAGCTGGGGAGGGGTCTGGAGCACAGCCCTGGGAGGAGAGGCTGAGGGAGCTGGGGTTGCTTAGCCTGGAGAAGAGGAGGCTCAGGGGAGACCTTCTTGCTCTCTGCAACTCCGTGAAGGGAGGTTGTAGCCAGGTGGGGGTTGGTCTCTTCTCCCAGGCAAGCAGAACAAGAGGACACAGTCTCAAGCTGTGCCAGGGGAGGTTTAGGCTGGAGGTGAGGAGAAAGTTCTTCCCAGCAAGAGAGATTGGCCACTGGGATGTGCTGCCCAGGGAGGTGGTGGAGTCACCATTCCTGGAGGTGTTTAGGAGAAGACTGGATGGGGTGCTTGGTGCCATGGTTTAGTTGATCAGATGGTGTTGGATGTGATGATCTTGAAGGTCTCTTCCAATCTGGTTTACTCTTTTCTAAGGCTGGGGCTAAGCCATGGCCCTCAGCACCACATCTGCCTCTGAAACACCTCCAGGGATGGGAATTCAACCACCTCCCTGGGCAGCCTCTGCCAGTCTGAGAGCCCCTTTAAGGAAGAAGTTTCTTCTACTCTCCAACCTAACTCTCCCCTGGCACAATTCCAGGCCATTTCCTCTCCTCCTACCACCAGATAGTAGAGAGAAGAGCCCAACCTCCTCCACCTCACTGCAGCCTCCTCTCAGGGAGCTGTAGAGAGCAATGAGGTCTCCCTCAGCCTCCTCTTCTCCACACTAAACCACCTCAGGTCCCTCTGCAGCTCCTCACAAGGTACCTAAATGCAGCTTCACTGCCTTTACTGCCAAAGATAACAACATTTCTTTTCAATCAGCAACCTCTTTCCCTCTGGAACCTTAGTTCTTAGCAGTCACTATGTTACTTTATTTGAATCATCTCTTTTTTCCAGTGAGGGAAAGTGTCCCTTATTTCCAGCTCCTGGAGTTAAAGCATGGGCTGCTAAAAAGGAAAACTTAGTTGCCTGGGAACAAACTGCACTTGAGAAGAGTAAAACAAAATGTTACCTTTTGTAGCATCCAAAGATTTAACCATTGTGAGAAAGTCTGAAATCTCTCTACTGAGCCTTTGCTGGCATGCTTGTGCTTTCTGAAAGACAGCAAGGAAGAGCTAGGTGAGAAGGGCCTTGTGCTGAGGGAAGCAAATCTTCATCCTCTAAACTGCACTGAGTTGGTGTGGGAGTTTTAGGCTATGCCTGTAAAATGCTTTTTCCACAGATCTTGAGCAAGAAAGTAGTAAAATGCAAATAAATCACTCTTGGGGAGGGAAAAGGGAAACAAAGGTCGTGCTAAACAATTCTAATTGTGGCCTTCCAGGATCTGAAGGGGACTCCAAGAAGGCTGGGGAGGGACTGCTCAGGATCTCAGGCAGTGCTAGGACTAGGGGGAATGGAATGAAGCTGGAGGTGGGGAGATTGAGGCTGGAGGGGAGGAGGAAGTTCTTCCCCAGGAGAGTGGTGAAACCCTGGAATGGGTTGTCCAGGGAGGTGGTTGGGGCCCTGTCCCTGGAGGGGTTTAAGCCCAGGCTGGATGAGGCTCTGGGCAGGCTGATGTAGTGTGGGGTGTCCCTGCCCATGGCAGGGGGGTTGGAACTGGCTGATCCTTGTGGTCCCTTCCAACCCTGACTGATGCTATGAATTCCACTGGAGAGGTATCTACTTACCACAAGATTGGTTGTACCAAAATAATCTTCTCTCCTTGCCTCTTGGCTCTGGACACTAACTGGCTTCTGCTTGGCCTTGGCTGCACTGTTTTGGCTAAGTCTAACAGCAACTTAGAATCATAAAATCAGTCAGGGCTGGAAGGGACCACAAGGATCAGCCAGTTCCAACCCCCCTGCCATGGGCAGGGACACCCCACACTAGATCAGCCTGCCCACAGCCTCAGCCAGCCTGGGCTTAAACACCTCCAGGGACAGGGCCCCAACCACCTCCCTGCACAACCCATTCCAGGGCTTCACCACTCTCCTGGGGAAGAACTTCCTCCTCCCCTCCAGCCTCAATCTCCCCACCTCCAGCTTCATTCCATTCCCCCTAGTCCTATCACTGCCTGCTCTACTAGCTGCTAGTCCTATCACTAACTTGCTCTGCTCCTTTCTCCCTTCTTTTGTAGAGGGTGTGGGTGTGTGGTGGTTTTAGGCTATTCCTGTAATATTTAGCTGCAGATTTCAAGCTGGAAAGCAGAAAGATATACAGAAATGACTACAGGGTGTAAAAAGGAAAACTAAAGATTACTCTAAACCAATTCATTGGGTAAATGTCTGGGCTAAGAGAAGCTGTATCATGCCAGTTCTTCACATTTCATTCCCATTCCTTTTCTCCTCTCTTCTGATCTTGGCTGCTTTGCTTTTCTGGGGAGAAGATAATGTGCTTCAGGCTGACCTTGGGGTAAGTCTAACCCACTGCTGCTCTCTCACCTCCTCTCTCTTGGGACAGGGGAGTGTGGGGGGCAGTGGAACAGGCTTCTCTGGTCTCCTGTTGTTTGCTAACTGTAATTATTTGTCTAATATTGTAAATCCTGGGTATTTTGTTCATCTCCACTGCATTCCCTTATAGAGGGTAGTCACTGCTTCTCAATACAGCTTCATTTCTCATTCTATGATCAGGTGACCTGTCTGGTGGATGTGGGGCAGGCTGTGGATGTGGTCTACCTGGACTTCAGCAAGGCCTTTGACACCATCCCCCAGAGCAAACTCCTGGCCAAGCTGTCAGCCCCTGGCTGGGACAGCAGCACTCTGAGCTGGGTTAGGAACTGGCTGGAGGCTGAGCCCAGAGAGTGGTGGTGAATGGTGCCACAGCCAGCTGGCAGCCAGGCACCAGTGGTGTCTCCCAGGGAGCAGTGCTGGGCCCTGTGCTCTTTAACATCTTCACTGATGATCTGGATGAGGGGGTCAAGTCAGTCATCAGCAAGTTTGCAGATGACACCAAGTTAGGAGCAGATGTTGGTCAGTTAGAGGACAGAAGGGCTCTGCAGAGGGACCTTGCCAGGCTGGACAGAAGGGCAGAGGCCAACAGGATGGCATTCAACAAGTCCAAGTGCCAGGGGCTGCACTTTGGCCACAACAACCCCAGGCAGAGCTACAGGCTGGAGTCAGAGTGGCTGAGAGCTGCCAAACAGAGAGGGACCTGGGGGTGCTGATTGACAGCTGCCTGAACAGGAGCCAGCAATGTGCCCAGGGGGCCAAGAGGGCCAGTGGCATCCTGGTCTGCATCAGGAAGAGTGTGGCCAGCAGGAGCAGGGAAGTCCTTGTGCCCTGTACTCTGCATTGGTTAGGCCACACCTTGAGTCCTGTGTCCAGTTCTGGGCTCCTCAGTTTCAGAAGGACATTGAGAGACTTGAAGGTGTCCAGAGAAGGGCAAGAAAGCTGGGGAGGGGTCTGGAGCACAGCCCTGGGAGGAGAGGCTGAGGGAGCTGGGGTTGCTTAGCCTGGAGAAGAGGAGGCTCAGGGGAGACCTCATTGCTCTCTGCAACTCCCTGAAGGGAGGTTGTAGCCAGGTGGGGGTTGGTCTCTTCTCCCAGGCAACCAGCACCAGAACAAGGGGACACAGTCTCAAGCTGTGCCAGGGGAGGTTTAGACTCGAGGTGAGGAGAAAGTTCTTCACCGAGCGAGTCATTTGGCATTGGGATGTGCTGCCCAGGGAGGTGGTGGAGTCCCCATCCCTGGAGGTGTTCAAGAGGGGATTGGATGTGGCACTTGGTGCCATGGTTTAGTCATGAGGTCTGTGTTGATAGGTTGGACTGGATGATCCTCGAGGTCCTTTCCAACCTTAGTTATACTGTGAGACTGTGATTTGCTTCTAACTGAGCTGGTGTGGCTGAAAGTTAATGCTGGAGGGGAAACTTCATCCCACCACCTGACTTGTCACTTGCAGCTGTGTACAAAATGCTCTTAATGCCTGCACCAGCTGGGACATGTCCCAGACCCACTGCTTGGACTGCTTCTTGCTTTGTCTGGTGAGATGCTGCTTGTTGCTCAGGACCCCAGTGGAAACTGTTCCTCTTTCTCTGTTGGAGTATAATTTGCCTCTGGGGGTGGAGGGGACAGAAAAGGAGCTTGAGTGCCTGCTGTGGCCTCTCTCTGTCTCACTTGGAGCTGTCATCTTCATCAGTGGCCCCAGATTTCTTCAGAATACAACTTCAGTGAGGATGGCTGAGGAGGCTTTGGGCCAGGGAGGAGCTCAGGAGGGTTTTGGCCAAGGAGGAGGTGAGTGGAGGGTTTGGGTCACGCTGAAGCTCAGGACAGTTTTAGCTTCATTTTGGGCTGCTCCCTCCAAAGCTGCTGCCTGGGGTGGGCAGGGCAGGTGACTTTCTGCACCTTGCTCTCCTGCCATTTGGCATGTGACCCATCCTTGGTCTTCCAGGTGTTCAGAAAAGGCTTGGCTGTGGCCCTTGGAGCCCTGGTTCAGTTGTCAGGAGGTGGTGGGTGACAGGTTGGACTTGATGCTCTCTGAGGTCTTTTCCAACCTTATTGATTCTATGATTCCCCTGGTCCTTGACCAAGGGGGGGTTCAGGTGCTGTTTATTAATGGGAACCACCTGTGAATGCTGTAAATCCTGGATGTTTTGTACATATTAGCTATATTTTGTACAGATTCATTGCATTCCAGTGCAGATCGTAGTCTTGCTGTAAATACAGCTTCCCTTTGCTTCCAACTGGGCTGGTAAAGTTAATGTTGGGGGGGGCAGGGGGGAATTTCAACCCACCACAACTGTTTTCCTTTGGGGAGCATTAAATCTTCAGAAAGATTCCCAGGGTAGGGGGCCTGATCAGCTACAACTGAAAGCAATTGTTTGCATCACCTGCAGAGCCCCAGAAGCAGAGAGCAGATGCAGGCACACGACGGTGCTGACTGGTCCAAGCAGCACAGCACACCAAACCCCACAGCTATGGAGGGAGCTGTGCCACAGCTACAGTTGCTTTGTCACTAGCAAGTTTGAAAGCCCAGGGAAGGGGCAGCCACAGCCTCCCTGGGCAACTTGTTCCAGGGTTTCACCACCCTCAGTGCAAAGAATTTCTTCCTCACCTCCAGTCTCACTGTCCCCTGTTCCAAACCATTGTGTCCCCTTGTCCTATCACTACCAGCCCTTGTCAAAAGTCCCTCCCCAGCTGTAGCCCCCTTAAGGTCCTGGAAGTCTTTTCATTTTCTTCTGGAGAACCTTTCATGAACTCCTGGATAAACAGAAGCAATGCCACCTCCCATCCTGACTGCTATGACCATTCCAGAATGAGCCACTTGTCTAGAACTAGCAGGAAGCCAAGATAACCCAGAGCAGCTGCTAGAAGTCATTTAAGGTTTGAGGTCATCTTTAGAGTTTTCTGTTGTGCTGCAATTCCTGAGCTGTCAAGCAAGCCAGGAAGAGCAATTGCTTCTTCTGTAACAAGGCAAAGCTCAACAGGAGCCAGCAGTGTGCACTTGCAGCCCAGAAAGCCAATCACATCCTGGCCTGCAGCAAGAGAAGGATAGCCAGCAGGTCAAGGGAGGGGATTCTGTCCCTCTGCTCCACTCTGCTCTGCTGAGACCCCACCTGGAGCTCTGGGGCCAGTTCTGGAGCCTCTGTGCCAGGAAGGATCTGGAGGGGCTGGAAGGTGTCCAGAGAAGGACCACAAGGATGAGCAGAGGGCTGGAGCTGCTCTG
This sequence comes from Melanerpes aurifrons, assembly GCA_011125475.1. Classification (NCBI taxonomy): domain Eukaryota; kingdom Metazoa; phylum Chordata; class Aves; order Piciformes; family Picidae; genus Melanerpes; species Melanerpes aurifrons. The sequence goes on along the minus strand of WWNC01000125.1, from coordinate 49,650 downwards.
CTCTGGAGACAGCCTGAGAGAGTTGGGGTTGTGCAGGCTGGAGAGGAGAAGGCTCCCAGGAGACCTCATTGTGCCCTTCCAGGATCTGAAGGGGGCTACAAGAAAGCTGGGGAGGGACTTCAGAAGGTGTCAGGGAGTGATAGGACTGGGAGGGATGGAGCAAAAGTAGAAGTGGGGAGATTGAGATTGGCTGTGAAGAACAAGTTGTTGCCCATGAGGGTGGTGAGAGCCTGGCACAGGTTGCCCAGGGAGGTGGTGGAAGCCTCCTGCCTGGAGGTGTTTGCAGCCAGGCTGGAGGTGGCTGTGAGCAACCTGCTGTGGTGTGAGGTGTCCCTGCCCATGGCAGGGGGGTTGGAACTGGGATGATCCTTGAGGTCCCTTCCAGCCCTGACTCTGATTCTATGGTAAAGGCCAAAGCCAGCCAATTGGATATTAGCTGATGGATGACAAGAACAGCAGCATGCAGGAACCCATCCCAAGCTCTCATCCCAAGCCTGCATTTGAACTTGGAGACAGGTATCTATTAGATCACACCATCTTCTTCTGCAGGCTGCTTGGAACTGCCAGCAGCAGTTATCTTCCCATCTCTCTCAAAATAGCCCAGGCAGGTACCTGAGATTCAGTGTACATCAAAACTGTTCAGCACTCTGACAAATATTAGTAAATACAGCTTTGGCTGCCTGGCAAGCAAAACTAATACAACACAGACAGCTTTAGGGAGGCTGAGCCAAAATGCTGGCACCACTCACATAAAAGATGAAGGATACCAACCCTAAAAGGAGTTATCCTGAGCAGCATCCTGCTCCAAGGGGAAAGTCCCTGGCTGCAGACCCATTGCTCCAAGGAGGACTGGCTCCACTTTACCCTCTGATGGGGCTCCATTCAATCCTAACTGCATCTGATCTATGGTTATATACACAAACATATACTGCATCCAGCCTTGGGCTCCCCAGGCCAAGAGAGACAGGAATCTACTGGAGAGAGTCCAATGGAGAGCTATGAGGATGAAGGGACTGGAACAGCTCTGCTATGAAGAAAGGCTGAGAGCCCTGGGGCTGTTTAGTCTGGAGAAGAGAAGGCTGAGAGGAGACCTTCTGAATGTCTATAAATATCTGAGAGGTGGCTGTGGAGATGAAGGTGCCAGGCTCTCTCCAGTGGTGCCCAGTGATAGGACAAGGGGCAATGGACACAAACTGGAACCCAGGAAGTTCCACCTCAACAGGAGGAAAACCTTCTTTGCTGTGAGGGTGCTGGAGTCTCAGAACAGGCTCTCCAGAGAGGTTGTGGAGTCTCCTTCTCTGGAGACTTTCAGAACCCAGCCAGCTGCATTCCTCTGCTCTGGCAGAGTGAGTTGCTTAGGTGATCTCTAGAGGTCCTTTCCAACCCTTCACATTCTGTGATTCTATGATGCATGGGCAGTGGTTTAGAAACTCCTCTTCATGGTGGCTAAGGGCCTTGAAGGTCAACCAAAGGGCCTTGCCCTTCCTATACCTCCACTGATGTGTGAACACCACCACAGTCACCACAGGGCTGGGCAGCTCGGCCTCCAAACCACAGCCTTGAGTTTAACTCTTTCCTTTCAGTGGCTCAGAATAGAATTAACCAGGCTGGAAAACACCTTGGAGATCACTGAGTCCAACCTATCACCCAGCACCATCTAATCAACTAAACCATGGCTCCAAGTGCCTCATCCAGGCTCTTCCTAAACACCTCCAGGGATGGGGACTCCACCACCTCCCTGGGCAGCACATCCCAATGGCCAATCTCTCTTGCTAGTAAGAACTTCTTCCTAACCTCCAACCTAAACCTCCCCTGGCACAGCTTGAGACTGTGTCCTCTTGTTCTGGTGCTGCTTGCCTGGGAGAAGAGACCAACCCCCACCTGGCTACAACCTCCCTTCAGGGAGTTGTAGAGAGCAATAAGGTCTCCTCTGAGCCTCCTCTTGCCAGGCTGGACAGATGGGCAGAGGCCAAGGGCAGGAGATTGAACACATTCAAGTGCCAGGTTCTGCACATTGGCCACAACAACCCCAGGCAGTGCTACAGGCTGGGGGCAGAGTGGCTGAGAGCTGCCAAACAGAGAGGGACCTGGGGGTGCTGATCGATGGTAGGCTGAACATGAGCCAGCAGTGTGCCCAGGCAGCCAAGAGGGCCAAGGGCATCCTGGCCTGCATCAGGAAGAGTGTGGCCAGCAGGAGCAGAGAAGTCCTTGTGCCCTGTGCTCAGCACTGCTGAGGCTACACCTTGAGTCCTGTGTCCAGTTCTGGGCTCTTCAGTTTAAGAAGGACATTGAGAGACTTGAAGGTGTCCAGAGAAGAGCAAGAAAGCTGGGGAGGGGTCTGGAGCACAGCCCTGGGAGGAGAGGCTGAGGGAGCTGAAAGTGTCAGCCCTTATTGGGCAGCTGTACCTGCCACATCTGCCACCAGCTACTGGAGGTTCTTGTCCCAAAGGGTACAGTAGAAGCCACTTGGGAGTTCAGGGACAAGAAGATTATTTTGTGCTGCAGTGCCAACTTCCCCCTGCAGTAAAAAGTCTAAGTCTATGTATGGCAAGAAGCAGCTCTGGGTTCTTGAAGCACCCCTAGATTCCTCTGCACTCACTCCAGTACCTCACCATCCCTCTTGCACTGAGGTGTGTCAGGTGCTGGAGCCAGGGCAGAGCAGGGCAAGGAAGCTGGGAAGGGCCTGGGGAAGAAATCTGCTGGAGAGCAACTGAGGGAGCTGGGGAGGGTTAGTGTGAAAGAGAGGAGGCTGAGGGGAGACCTCCTGGCTCTCTACAGCTTCCTGAGAGGAGGCTGTGCAGAGGTTGGTGCTGGTCTCTTCTCACAGGCAATTAGCCACAGAACAAGAGGGAAGGGCCTCAAGCTGTGCCTGGGTAGGATTAAACTGAACAGTAGGAAACATTTTTCCCAGCAAGAGTGGTCAGGCACTGGAAGTGCTGCCCAGGGAGGTGGTGAAGTCACCAACCCCTGGAGGTGTTTAAAGGACATTTGGATGTGGTGCTTGGGGCTATGGTTCAGGGGTGAGCCTTGCAGAGCAGGGTTAATGGTTGGACTTGGTGATCCTGAGAGGCTTTTCCAAGCTGAATGTTTCTGTGATTCTTGAAGAATCCAGAATGATCAAGTAAGACTCAGTTCCAATGTGGCCTGAGGTGTGAAAAGATCATTTCTGAGCCTTTTCATTGCCTGTTTTATAGAGGTAGAGCTCACTGAAGGGTGGCTTTATCCTCCTCCACGTTTGTGTCCTGAAGTACAGTACACAAAGCTCCCTCTCCTGGCCAAGAGTCTCAGGCAGCTTCACCTTGCAGCAGTGCTGACAAAACAGACCCCAAGGTCCTGTAGCTATGAGAAACATGCTGCTTTATGCACAGAACAGGAGGGGCTGGAAGGGACCTCCAGAGATCATCAAGTCCAACCCCCCTGCCAGAGCAGGGCCAGAGAATCCAGCACAGGTCACACAGGAACACATCCAGACAGGGCTGCAAAGGCTCCAGAGAAGGAGACTCCACAACCTCTCTGGGCAGCCTGCTCCAGGGCTCCAGCACCCTCACAGCAAAGAGGCCTCTCCTCATGCTGAGGTGGAACCTCCTGGGTTCTAACTTGTCCCTGCTGCTCCTTGTTCTACCACTGGGCACCACCAGAAAGCCTGGCACCTTCATTTTGACAGCCAGCCCTCACATCTTTACAGACATTACTGAGCTCCCCTCTCACCCTTCTGCAGGCTAAACAGCCCCAGGGCTCTCAGCCTTCATCCACAGCAGAGATGTTCAAATCCCTTCATCATCCTTGGTGCCTCCATTGGATTCTTTCCAGCAGATCTCTGCCCCTCTTGAATGACAGAGCCCCAAACTGGCCACACTGTTCCAGGTGTGGTCTCACCAGGGCAGAGCAGAGGGGGAGAAGAACCTCCCTAGACCTGCTGGGGACACTTTCCTTGATGCACCCCAGATACCATTGTGCCTCTTGCCCAGCAGGGCACATTGCTGTCCCAACAGGACCAGGGGACAGCAAGCAGTGCAACCACAAGGCATGCCATGCACCCAGGGGAGGGAAGAAGTGGTACTTTCACAGCTGCAAGCACACAACAGCATTTCAACACCATCTGCAACTGCCAAAGGGGTGCCCAGTGCATACTTGGAGAGTATCCTGTAGGTCTGTAACAGACACTGTGTCATCATCTTCATCATCACTGCTCAGCTGCTCCTGGGTGCAGTAATGAGTGCTGTAGGCAGAGTGCTCTTCTATTGCTTCCAGCCAGCTCTGGATGGAGACAAAAAAACCACAACCACAGTTGACCACACATTTCAAAGGTCACCCCCAGAAGGCAGCAGCAGAGATGCAAAAGAACAAATTAAAACCTTCCAGGGATGCAAGTTAAGATTTTCATTAGTAAAATCAGACACCTTAATGAGCAGCAAAGAGGTTGCTGCACATTCTAACCTGCACTGAAGAGACACTCTGGCTCTGCTCAGAATGCCACAGACTGTGCACAGACCTAAGCCCTCAGCCCAGCCAAGGCCACAGAAAGCTCACACCATGTAAGAATTGTTTTGTCTCTCTGGGTTTCTGTCCAGACTCCAAGGTGCCTGGGATAAAGTCTGCCTCATGCAAGTACAAACCTCAAGCACTACCACAATTAAGATTCTTTTCACACAATCAACCAGGTTGGAAAAGACCTCAGAGATCATCCAGTCCTAAGACCTAACACCTCCTGACAACTAAACCACGGCACCAAGTGCCACATCCAATCCCCTCTTGAACACCTCCAGGGATGGGGACTCCACCACCTCCCTGGGTAGCACATCCCAAGGGCCAATCTCTCTTGTTGGGAAGAACTTTCTCCTCACCTCCAGCCTAAACCTCCCCTGGCACAGCTTCAGACTGTGTCCTCTTGTTCTGGTGCTGGCTGCCTGGGAGAAGAGCCCAACCCCCACCTGGCTACAACCTCCCTTCAGGGAGTTGGAGAGAGCAAGAAGGTCTCCCCTGAGCCTCCTCTTCTCCAGGCTAAGCAACCCCAGCTCCCTCAGCCTCTCCTCCCAGGGCTGTGCTCCAGACCCCTCCCCAGCTTTCTTGCCCTTCTCTGGACACCTTCCAGCAGCTCAACATCTTTCCTAACCTGAGGAGCCCAGAACTGGACACAGGACTCAAGGGGTGGCCTCAGCAGTGCTGAGCACAGGGCACAAGGACTTCCCTGCTCCTGCTGGCCACACTCTTCCTGCTGCAGGCCAGGATGCCCTTGGCCTTCTTGGCCACCTGGGCACACTGCTGGCTCATGCTCAGCTTACTGTCAACCAAGATATCAACCAACTAGAAACAGCCTTAAAAAAGTTAATTCTCTGCTTTCAGACCCACCTTAAGAAAATCTGATTTCATAACTTGTTAGTTGATCTGGGAGAATCTCTAAGAGCAGAGTGTTCCATTCTTATGCTGGGGACAATGAACTAGGAAAGAAAGTGCAGCAGAAGGAAGTTGCAATAGAAATTTCCCACATGGGGAAGTTTAAAAGAGGAAGTTGGACTACAGGGCATCCATCGTAGAGAGCTGGAAAACAAAGTGGCACTCCTTTTAAAGAAGGGAATGAGAGTCTGCCTATTTCTGCTGCTTCGGCTACAGTCATGCTAAAAGATTACAAGAAGGATTTGGAGGTGCTGGAAGGTGTCCAGAGAAGGGACATGAGGAGGAGCAGAGGGTTGGATCTCTTCTATGAGGACAGACTGAGAGTTGGGGTTGTCCAGTGTGGAGAAGGGAAGGCTCCAAGGAGACCTCATTGTGGCCTTCCAGGATCTGAAGGGGGCTACAGGAAAGCTGGGGAGGGACTTTTGAGGGTATCAGGGAGTGACAGGACTGGGGGGGATGGAGTAAGACTAGAAGTGGGGAGATTGAGATTGGCTGTGAGGAAGAAGTTGTTCCCCAGGAGGGTGGTGAGAGCCTGGCACAGGTTGCCCAGGGAGGTGGTGGAAGCCTCCTGCCTGGAGGTGTTTGCAGCCAGGCTGGATGTGGCTGTGAGCAACCTGCTGTGGTGTGAGGTGTCCCTGCCCATGGCAGGGGGTTGGAACTGGCTGAGCCTTGAGGTCCCTTGAGCTCCCCCAGAGCCTCATCCAGCCTGGGCTTAAACACCTCCAGGGACAGGGCCTCAACCACCTCCCTGCACAACCCATTCCAGGGCTTCACCACTCTCCTGGGGAAGAGCTTCCTCCTCCCCTCCAGCTTCAACCTCCCCACCTCCAGCTTCATTCCATTCCCCCTAGTCCTATCACTGCCTGAGATCCTGAGCAGTCCCCCCCCAGCCTTCCTGCAGGTCCTCTTCAGATCCTGGAAGGCTACAATGAAGTCACCTGGGAGCCTTCTCTTCTCCAGCCTGAACAGCCCCAACTCCTTCAGTCTGTCCTCACAGGAGAGGTGCTCCAGCCCGAGCCTGAACCAACAACTTAACACATCCACAGCCAGCAGAAGGCTGTCATTATAGAAACTGTTGCACATTAAAGCCTTTGATAGAGTTGTTGTTACCTCTCTGGTTTGGGCAGGAAGGCTGTTCTTAGGAATCTTGAAGCGATGAACAGTGTCATCAAAGCATCTGACAGAGAAGAAGCAACTGTCTGCAGACTTCACCTACAGCAATGTGGAGAACATACAGAATTACTGGAGTGAAATCGGTGAGGAAAGAGTAAGTTAAGACAGGGAATTACTCTGAAGCCTGAAGGCTTTGCCTCAGCTTCAATATGAATTAACAACAGCTCACAAAAAGCTTGATCAGAACAGTTTTGCAGCTTGCTCCATTGGACTATACATCATGAATCACAGAAAGGTTTGGGCTGCAAGGGACCTTCAATATCATCCAGTTCCACCCCCCTGCCATGGGCAGGGACACCTCCCACCAGCACAGCTTGCTCAAGGTCTCAGCCAAGCTGGCCTTGAACACCTCCAGGGAGGGGACATCCACAGCCTCCCTGGGTAACCTGTGCCAGTGTCTCACCACCATAACTAAAAAGAATTTCTTCCTCATCTCCAGTCTCAATCTCCCCTCTTCCAGCTCAAAGTATTGTTCCTCATCCTGTCACTCCCAGCCCTTGTCCAAAGTCCCTCCCCAGCTCTTCCGTAGCTCCCTTCAGGTACTGGTTGCTCTGAGGTCTCCCTGGATCATTGTCTTCTCCAGGCTGAACAGCCCCAACTCTCTCAGCCTGTCCCTTTAGAGGAGGTGCTCTCCAGCCCTCTGATCATTTCATGGCCTCCTCTGGAGCCTCTTCAGCAGCTCCAGGTCCTTCTTGTGCTGGGGGCCCCAGAGCTGGAGGCAGTGCTGCAGGTGGGGGCTGAGCAGAGCAGAGGGGCAGAATCCCCTCCCTGTGCTGCTGCTCTCCCTGCTCTGGCTGCAGCTCAGCACTCAGCTGGCTCTGGGCTGCAGTGACCATTGCTGGCTCCTGGAGAGATTGTCACCAACTAAACGCTCCCAGGTCCTTCTCCTCGAGCCACTCCTCAGCCAGCTCTGATCTGTGCTGGAGGTTTTCTGACCCAGCTGCAGGAACTTGCTCTTGGCCTTGCTGAACTTCAGTACTCAGCACTGGTTAGGCCACACCTTGAGTCCTGTGTCCAGTTCTGGGCTCCTCAGGTTAAGAAGGACATTGAGAGACTTGAAGGTGTCCAGAGAAGGGCAAGAAAGCTGGGGAGGGGTCTGGAGCACAGCCCTGTGAGGAGAGGCTGAGGGAGCTGGGGTTGCTTAGCCTGCAGAAGAGGAGGCTCAGGGGAGACCTTCTTGCTCTCTCCAACTCCCTGAAGGGAGGTTGTAGCCAGGTGGGGGTTGGTCTCTTCTCCCGGGCAGCCAGCACCAGAACAAGAGGACACAGTCTCAAGCTGTGCCAGGGGAGGTTTAGGCTGGAGGTGAGGAAGAAATTCTTCCCAGAAAGAGGAATTGGCCCTTGGGATGTGCTGCCCAGGGAGGTGGTGGAGTCCCCATCCCTGGAGGTGTTTAAGAGGGGATTTGATGAGGCACTTGGAGCCATGGTTTAGTTGATCAGATGGTGCTGGGTCATAGGTTGGACCTGTTGATCTTGAAGGTCTCTTCCAACCTGGTTAATTCTGTGTTATTCCTCTCCAGGTACAGAACAGCCCCATAAAACACAAACCAGAAGTTAGGAGTCACTGCATTCCTACCGTGCACACAGCTTGTGTTAGGTGCTTGCAGCCCTGCCTGTGATCATTATTTACTGCATCAGCCCTTTGAAAGGCAAACAAGGAAAACAAAAGTTAACCAAGTGAAGGGGAGGGGGGGAGGAAATTTATTCCAATGGCTCTGCAGCACTTCCCAGCCTGAACTCACTGCCTGCGGTACCAGGAAAGGACTCCATGCTCCAGCACCACCCAGGAGAGCTTCCAGCCAAAGAACCTGGAGTTCTGAAACAGAGAGAGAATGGAAGAGGAATGAAACACAAATCAAACCACACAACACCACAACACCCCCCCAACAGCCCTAACTAAACAAGCCCACACAGCACTCACACACACAAAAGCAGAGGTAAGTTTAAGGGCTGCAGAGTTACTGCTCCCAGGACGTTTGGTGGCTTGAAGGCTGTGACAGAAAGCTGGCAGTGGTCTGGGGAATGATTTAGGTTTTACCTCTCCTGGAGATCAGAGCAACCTGAAAGCATTTTGCAACCACAGGGCTAGTCTCTTTCCTGGAAACAGCTAAAAGCAGAAAGGGTTTTGGTGGCTGCTACTCAGTGATATGTTAACAGGAGGATGAGCAGAGGGCTGGAGCACCTCTCCTGTGAAGACAGACTGAGAGTTGGGGTTGTGCAGGCTGGAGAGGAGAAGGCTCCCAGGAGACCTCATTGTGCCCTTCCAGTATCTGAAGAAGGCTCCAAGGAAGCTGGGGAAGGACTTTTGAGGGTGTCAGGGAGTGACAGGACTGGGGGGGATGGAGCAAAACTAGAAGTGGGGAGATTGAGATTGGATGTGAGGAAGAAGTTGTTCCCCAGGAGGGTGATGAGAGCCTGGCACAGGTTGCCCAGGGAGGTGGTGGAAGCCTCCTGCCTGGAGGTGTTTGCAGCCAGGCTGGCTGTGGCTGTGAGTAACCTGCTGTAGTGTGAGGTGTCCTTGCCCATGGCAGGGGGGTTGGGACTGGATGATCCTTGAGGTCCCTTCCAGCCCTGACAGCTCTGTGATTCTCTGTTTCAATTTTCAGTATTCCAGGAGCTGTTGATCACCACACAACTGCTTCACAACACTGATAAGCAGAACAGCCTGAGGCACCCAGCACAAGACTGAACCTCCACAAGCTTTAGGAGTACCTGGTTCTACTTTAAAGCCAGCTCCTTAGATTACAGTTGTGAGTGAACACAGAATCCCAGCGTGCAGGCTGGAAGGGACCCCAGGGAGCACCTGCTCCAACCTCTGCAGCTGACAGCAGAGCTGAAAGGAGCTGGCCCAGCACCCTGCCAAGCTGAGCCTTCCAACTGCCCCATGGAGGGGACTCCCCTGCTGCCCTTGGCAGATGATTCCACTCTCTGACTGCTCTCAGGGGCAAACATTTTCTCCTGCAGTGCCATGGGAATGTCCCCAGCAGTGCCTTGTCCCCATCCCCCCTTGTCTTTCCCATGGGGCTCCTTGGACACAGTGAATCTCCATCCTCCTTGCAGCTTCCCTTTAGCTGCTGCTCCATGGTGATGAGGTGAGACCACATCTGGAGTACTGTGTCCAGCTCTGGACTCCCCAGTTCTGTAGGGACAGGGATATACTAGAGAGTGTCCCACAGAAGCTCTGAGGATGCTGAAGGGACTGGAACATCTGTGTGATGAGGAAAGGCTGAGAGACCTGGGGCTGGTTAGCCTGGAGAAGACTGAGGGGAGATCTTACCAATGTCTATAAATAACTGAGGGTAGGTGTCAAGAAGGGGGCCAGGCTCTTTTTAGTGGTGGTCTGTGACAGGACAAGGGGCAAGAGATACAGACTGGAACTCAGGAAGTTCCACCTCACCCTTTGCTATGAAGGTGCCCTAGAGCAGGTTGCCCAGAGAGGTTGCCCAGGAGATTTTCAAGCCCCATCTGGATGTATTCCTGTGTGACCTGCCCTGGGTGATCTTGCTTTGGTAGGAGGGGAACTGACTGATCTCCAGAGGTCCCTTCCACCCCTGCCATCCTGTGATATCTATTCAGGAAAACAAATTCCCTGCAACAAAGATAAGGGAAAAGTCTTGACCACAAGGAAGCTTTGCCACAGAAATGATCAAGAAGTGAAGAGGTTTTAGGGACTGAGGTCAAGATCAGAGAAGCATTCATCCAGTAACTGCTCCACCCACACAGCCCACACAAAATCTACCCAATGCACTGAAGTCAAGGCATGTCACAAATTCATATTGATCAGCACCCACCTGCACACTGACAAGGCCACACAGACACACTCTGAGATCTGACAAAGTACCTCAGGAAAGGAGATCAGACTTACCTTCCACAGGGGACCTTCATATCTTCTCAGGGGCTTGTTGATCACCTGCAGAGAAATGAAGGCTCATGTAGGAACAGCTTCAACTAGGCAGCCCTGGTTCTGGAAATGGAGACAAGAGTTCCTACCTTTCCAGCTTTACCTCCCAGTATCAGCTTCATTTCTGCACCTTGGGCTAGATCAAGGGGGGTCTGATCTGTTAAGTAACCAAGACAAGGCATAAGAATGTGATGCAAATAAACCTAGGTGGACTTCACTTAAAAATGACCTGGTTGACAGCTGGCTGAGCATGAGCCAGCAGTGTGCCCAGGGGGCCAAGAAGGCCAAGGGCATCCTGGCCTGCAGCAGGAAGAGTGTGGCCAGCAGGAGCAGGGAAGTCATTGTGCCCTGTGCCCAGCACTGCTGAGGCCACACCTTGAGTCCTGTGTCCAGTTCTGGGCTCCTCAGGTTAGGAAAGAGGTTGAGATGCTGGAAGGTGTCCAGAGAAGGGCAAGAAAGCTGGGGAGGGGTCTGGAGCACAGCCCTGTGAGGAGAGGCTGAGGGAGCTGGGGTTGCTTAGCCTGCAGAAGAGGAGGCTCAGGGGAGACCTTCTTGCTCTCTCCAACTCCCTGCAGGGAGGTTGTAGCCAGGTGGGGGTTGGTCTCTTCTCCCAGGCAAGCAGCACCAGAACAAGAGGACCCAGTCTCAAGCTGTGCCAGGGGAGGTTTAGGCTGGAGGCAAGGAGAAAGTTCTTCCCAGCAAGAGAGATTGGCCCTTGGGATGTGCTGCCCAGGGAGGTGGTAGAGTCCCCAATCCCTGGAGATGTTCAAAAAAGGCTTGGATGTGGCACTTGGAGACATGGTTTAGTTGATTAGATGGTGTTGGGTGAGAGGTTGGACTTGATGATCTCAAAGGTCTCTTCCAACCTGGTTAATTTTATTCTATTCTATTCACCCAGTCCAACCCCTCTACCAGAGCAGGACCACCTATACCAGATGAAACAAAAATGCATCCAGGTGGGTCTTGAATATCTCCAGAGAGGGAGACTCCACAACCCCCCTGGGCAGCCTGCTCCAGGGCTTTGTCACCTCACAGGGAAAAAATCCTTCCTCCTGTTTCCATGGCACTTCCTCTGTCTCAGCTTCCACCACTGCCCCTGGTGCTGGCATTGGGCATCCCCCAGCAGAGCCTGGCTCCAGCCTCTGGGCACTCACCCTGCACTGCTTTAACACTAATAAGGTCACCCCTCAGGCTTCTCCTCTCCAAGCTGCAGAGGCCTCGGCTCCCTCAGGCTCTCCCCATAAGGGAGATGTTCCACTGCCCTTTGATGTGGTACTCACCATTTTTCACAGTCTCACAGTATCACTAAGGTTGGAAGAGACCTCGAGGATCATCAAGTCCAACCTGGCACCACAGACCCATGACTAGACCATGGCTCCAAGTGCAACATCCAATCCCCTCTTGAACATCTCCAGGGATGGGGACTCCACCACCTCCCTGGGCAGCACATCCCAATTACTAATGACTCTCTCAGTGAAGAGCTTTCTCCTCACCTCCAGCCTAAACCTCCCCTGGCACAGCTTGAGACTGGGTCCTCTTGTTCTGGTGCTGCTTGCCTGGCAGAAGAGACCAATCCCCACCTGGCTACAACCTCCCTTCAGGGAGTTGGAGAGAGCAATGAGGTCTCCCCTGAGTCTCCTTCTCCAGGCTAAGCAACCCCAGCTCCCTCAGCCTCTCCTCACAGGGCTGGGCTCCAGACCCCTCCCCAGCTTTCTTGCCCTTCTCTGGACACCTTCAAGTCTCTCAATGTCCTTCTTGAACTGAGGAGCCCAGAACTGGACACAGGACTCAAGGTGCAGCCTTTTGTTCCTGATTTTAGGGTCTGCCCCATGCTTCAGCACCTTCAGTGCACTTTGATGTGGTACTCACCATTTTTGTTCCTGATCTTAGGGTCTGCCCCATGCTTCAGCAGCTTCAGTGCACAGTGCTTATGGGCACGGTATGCAGCACAGTGCAGAGGGGTGTTCCCCAGCTGGTCTGTGCAGTTGATATTGGGTGGTTTGGGCTTGTTCAGCTGGGGGGAGAAAGAAAACACTCACAGTATTTTGCTTCCTTACCAGTGTTTCCCCCTCTCCAGATGCCACACTCAACCTTTGGAAAAGTTAGCTGTTCCTAACTAGGATGCTTGAGTGTAGATGTGGCAGCAAAGAGGGCATGTAGCAAGTGTTATGAGAAGGGCAAGGACAACAGCAGTCAGGATGTGCAGCCAGAATATCATAGTATCAGTCAGGGTTGGAAGGGACCACAAGGATCAGCTAGTTCCAACCCCCCTGCCAGGGACAGGGACACCCCACACTAGATCAGCCTGCCCAGAGCCTCAGCCAGCCTGGGCTTAAACACCTCCAGGGACAGGGCCTCAACCACCTCCCTGCACAACCCATTCCAGGGCTTCACCACTCTCATGGGGAAGAACTTCCTCCTCCCCTCCAGCTTCATTCCATTCCCCCTAGTCCTAGCACTGCCTGAGTTCCTGAGCAGTCCCTCCCCAGCCTTCTTGGAGCCCCCTTCAGATCCTGGAAGGCCACAATGAGGTCACCTGGGAGCCTTCTCTTCTCCAGCCTGAACAGCCCCAACTCCTTCAGTCTGTCCTCATAGGAGAGTAAGGAACCTCAGTGTTCTGCTTGCTATGTCACTTCCACCTCTACTGCACCACGTGGAAACACTCAGCCTGTGCAGCTGCACAGTGGCAGAGAGCTCCCAGCACTGCAGTTCAGACACTTCTATTGCTGCAGTGGGCCCAGCTGGTTCTGCTGTCCAAGTACAGCCTTCTCCATAGAAGGCTCACAGTTAGCACAGGCCAGTGCTACATCCAGCACAAGTTAGAGTGGCCACCTTGCTTCAGAAAGCACGACCTTTGTGCAGAAAGGTGGCAGGCCTGCCAGTTTCCCCAATAGAGCTATCCCAGCCCACTTAGAACCTCCTTGTGCAGGCAGATAATTGTCATAGAATCATGAAGACAATAAGGTTGGCAAAGCCCTCCAAGCTCATCCAGCCCAACCAGCAACCCAACCCCACCATGGCCACTAAATCATGGCCCCAGGGGCCACAGCCACACATTTCTTGAGCACCTCCAGGGATGGGGACTCCTCCACCGCCCTAGGCAGCCTCTCCAATCCCTGACCACTCTTACAGGAAACAGACTTTTCCTCATCTCCAACCTACCCCTCCCCTGGCACAGCTCCAGGCCATTTCCTCTTCTATCACCTGAGACTAGGGAGCAGAGCCCAACCCCCACCTCCCTGCAGCCTCCTCTCAGGGAGCTGCAGAGAGCAATGAGGTCTCCCTCAGCCTCCTCTTCTCCACACTCAACACCCCCAGCTCCCTCAGCTGCTCCTCCCCAGCCCTCTTCTCCAGACCCTTCCCCACTTTGGTTGACCTTCTCTGGGCCTGCTCCAGCCTCTCAATGTCCTTCTTTGAGTGAGGGGTCCAAAACTGAACTCAGTATTTGAGGTGCAGCCTCAACATACCATTACAAGCCAGAGACCTTCAGCTGCAGTGGCTGCTTTAAAAGAGCATCACCAATGCCATGGTGAGAACCTAAGCACATTAAGATAGCCACAACAACATAGCAAGCTTACATCAGCAGGTCTAGAACATGATCTAGATCCATTCTACTATTTGCAACTGACTTGAAGAGCATCTGGAGACAGAAAAGATGATGAAAACAACAAGGCTGAAAAATCTTTGAGGGTTCATGACCTCACCAGCACAGAGTACTGAGAGCCTGAGTGCCAGCACTTGGAAATGCAAGGCCTCCTGTCACATCAGCACCATGGCTTGAACCACTTGACACAAAAGCATCACAAGCACCTCAATTCTTACCAAGGCAGCCAGTTTCCCTGCTTCCCCCTCTCTTGCTGCTCCCAAGAGTGCTTCTTCCAGTTTCCTTTCTTGTGTCCTTTCCACTGCTGGATAAAAAAGCCACACCAGTGCAAGGTCAGTCTCAAAGCAGGCCAGGACGTAAAGAGCACAGCATTGAAGAAGCTGCATCAAAACAAGTGTAAGGAAACAAGAGCTCCCAGTATTTGTACTTGGGAGAGGTACAAAGGGAATGTTTATTCTGAAAAGTCTGGGTCAGAGCAAAATGAGAAACACAGAATGGTCTGAATTGGAAGGGACCTTCAAAATCATCCAGTTCCAACCCCCTGCCATGGGCACAGACACCTCCTTACCAGACTCAAGGCCCCAGCCAACCTGGCTTTCAACACCTCCAGACCTGCAGTCTCCACAACTTCTCTGGCCAACCTGCTCCAGTGCCTCACCACCCTCCTGGGGAAGAATTGCTTCCTCATGGCCAAGCTCAGTCCAGCTGCTTCTAGTCTGAAGCCATCAACCTTCAACCTGCCACTCCCAGCCCTTGTCCAAAGTCCCTCCCCAGCTCTCCTGGAAACCCTTCAGGTACTGGAAGGCTGCTCTAAGGTCTCCCTGGAGCCTTCCCTTCTCCAGGCTGAACCTCAACTCCTTCAGTCTGTCCCCACAGGGAAGGTGCTTCAGCCCTCTGATGATCTTTGGGGCAGGACCCACTCTCACAGGACCATGTTGCTCTTGTGTTGGGGCTGTGAATTCTATGAAGTGCTAAGAAAACAAAAACAGACCTAGGTCATGACCTGGTCAAGTTACCTTCCAACATATTCCTTATGTCTTTATCATGAGTAACTTCTTTTGCAGTCTCTCCACTGCCATTGACAATAGAGGTATCAGCATTGTGCTGCAAGAGTAACATCACCACCTCCTGGAAAACAATTGGGAAACACTGCTTATCTCTCTGTGCTATGGCAAGGCCACAATCAGGCTCTCCAGCTCCTGACACCCTGCAAGATGAGCTGCTCAACAGCTTCTCACCACAACAGGAAGGAATGTTCTAGAGAGATTGAGGAGGGGGAATAACTGCAACCACCTCTCCCATCAGTCAGGCTGAGGGAACTGGCAGGAAACTAGTTTCTGCTTCAGTTGACATGCTGGTGCAGCTGGTGGCATTGCTGGGGTTGACAGGTGAACATGGCATGATTGGCTCTGTGGGTAAGACATGAAGTAGTTATGCCCTCAGAGGGGCCAAGAGATTATCCACAGAGGTAGGACTGCTTTGGGAATGACAGTGGTATGGGGGGAACAACACAAATACTGTCACATGTCAGGCCTATAAACTCTTTAGCTGCAGTTTTCTGTGAAGAAACAGCACTTCCAGACCTCAGACAGACCAACAGGTCTTAATTCATAGGTGTCCCCCCTCCAAAAGCCACTGTAATGAAACAATGGGGTTACTCTCTAGGCAGATGTGGAGCTGGGAGGAACAACAACTCCTCCTTCTGTTGTGTCACACACCAGGCCCACACACAAATGGATCTGCTGCACTTCAGTAGCAGGCAACAGATCCTTACTCTGGTCTCCCCAGGGTGGCTGGCACCTGCAGCTACACCCAGTGCAGTGCTGCTGCATTCTCTCTGGCACACAGCAGAGGCAGAACAGAAGCAACACCAGTCTCACAACCAATGCACAGGGCTGCACTGGGAGCCCATTACTACTTCTTTCTCTGCCTGCCAGCTAAGTCTTCACCACCAGAAAGCTGAGTGGTATCACAAAGCACACCAAGGAAAACCACGGACCAGGCCTCTCCCATCTTCAAGAGAAGATCTTTGTACCACGTTTTGCTTTGGACAGGGTTCCACCAGCTAGGCAGTGTGCCCAATCCTGCTGAACACGCTGGTCCAGGACAGGTAAGTCAATGCTTAGAGACTGTACAAACATCCTCTTGCAGTCATCTTACTGCTGCTGCCTCCTGAGTAACAGTAGAAGTGAGACATCTCACCTTGCGTCCCGTGAAGGCGGCGCGGTGGAGCGGAGTGTCCCCCATGTCGTTCAGCACGTTCACATCGGCACCAGCCTGCAGGGCAAGGCCACAAGAGAGCTGAATGTCCTTCCACAAGATCCACAGGGTGCTTTGGGTTGAAGGGACCTCAAAGGTTACCTAGTTCTCACTCCCCTGGCATGGGCCAAGAACACCCTCCACTACAAGCAGGCCTCAAACACCTCCAGCTAGAGGACATCCACAGCCTCCCTGGGCAGCCTGTGCCAGTGTCTCACCAGCCTCACTGCAAAGAATTTCTTTCTAGTCCCTGCAGCTACTTCATTCACAGTATCACAGGATCACAGTATAACTAAGGTGGAAGAGACCTCGAGGATCATCGAGCCCAACCTATCAACACAGACCTCAGGACTAAACCATGGCACCAAGTGCCACATCCAATCCCCTCTGGAACACCTCCAGGGATGGCAACTCCACCACCTCCCTGGGCAGCACATCCCAATGATGAACAACTCGCTCGGTGAAGAACTTTCTCCTCACCTCGAGTCTAAACCTCCCCTGGCACAGCTTCAGACTGTGTCCTCTTGTTCTGCTGCTGCTTGCCTGGCAGAAGAGACCAACCCCCACCTGGCTACAACCACCCCTCAGGTAGTTGTAGAGGGCAATGAGGTCTCCCTTGAGCCTTCTCTTCTCCAGGCTAAACAACCCCAGCTCCCTCAGCCTCTCCTCCCAGGGCTGTGCTCCAGACCCCTCCCCAGCTTTCTTGCCCTTCTCTGGACACCTTCAAGTGTCTCAATGTCCTTCTGAAACTGAGGAGCCCAGAACTGGACACAGGACTCAAGGTGCAGCATAACCAAAGCAGAGTCCAGGGGCACAATGACTTCCCTGCTCCTGCTGGCCACACTCTTCCTGATGCAGGTCAGGATGCCACTGGCCCTCTTGGCCCCCTGGGCACACTGCTGGCTCATATTCAGGCAGCTGTCAATCAGCACCTCCAGGTCCCTCTCCATTTGGCAGCTCTCAGCCACTCTGCCCCCAGCCTGTAGCTCTGCATGGGATTGCCGTAGCCAAAGTGCAGCCCCTGGCACTTGGACTTGTTGAATGCCATCCTGTTGGCTTCTGCCCATCTGTCCAGTGGGTCAAGGTCCCTCTGCAGAGCCTTTCTACCCTCTAACTGACTAACATCTGCTCCTAACTTGGTGTCATCTGCAAACTTGCTGATGCCTGACTCAATGCCCTCATCCAGATCATCAGTGAAGATGTTAAAGAGCACAGGGCCCAGCACTGATCCCTGGGAGATGCCACTGGTGCCTGGGTTCCTTAGTTTTAAGTAGCACTTATCTCCATGTTACAGGCAGGTCAACTGTAGGAGTGGCTCTGCCTTCCTACAAAGCTCTCCTCCTCCTAACACAAACCCTGGAACAGATGACAGAATGGTTTGGGTTGCAGTGGACCTTTAAGATCACCCAGTTGCAACCCCCCCGCCATGGGCAGGGACACCTCTTCCTAGAACAGGTTGCTCAAGGTCCCAGCCAACCTGGCTTTCAAAAGCTCCAGGCTTGGAGCCTCCACTGCTTCCCTTGGCTGTTCCAGTGCCCCACCATCCTCATGGGCAAGAATTGCCTCCTGAGGGTTAATCTAAATCCAGCTCATCCAGTCTGAAGCCATTACCCCTTGTCCTGTCACACCATGCCTTTGTCAAAAGTCTCTCTCCAGCTCTCCTGTAGTGCACTCCAAATACTGAAAGGCTGCTCCAAGGTCTCCCCAGGTCTTCCCCAGAACACACACTGCTTTCAGCATACCAGCATTTTGTGCTTCACATACAGAGGCAAGCAGCAATATACCTTCAGCAAATCCTCCACCACAACAGCATGGCCAAAGTAGCAAGCAAGGTGAAGAGGTGTCCAACCCATATTAGATTTACTTCTGCCTAAAACACAAAAGAGGTAAGTTAAGATTTGGTTAGATAACACACAAAAAAAGCTCTTGTCATGTGCTTGGAGGCTGGCAGGGATGATCAACTTCACAGCAACAGGGGAGCAAGAAGGCTGGAAGCATCAGTGCTCTTTAGAGCACCTGAATTATGCAGCCAGGATACAGTGTGAGGATGGTAGACTGAAAACTACAAAACCCTTTTGAAAGGAGAAAAAGAAATATCCTGAGGCCTGATGCAGAAAATCAAAGCAAACCATAACACTTTGGGGGTTATGCAATACCTTATTCTTCCACAGCAGCAAAACCCTTCAGCTCCTTTGCTATGAAAGCAGCAGATGCCAGCACAGTGTACCCAGCAGTGTGAGCCAGCAGTGTGCCCAGGGGGCCAAGAAGGCCAAGGGCATCCTGGCCTGCAGCAGGAAGAGTGTGGCCAGCAGGAGCAGGGAGGTCCTTGTGCCCTGTGCTCAGCACTGCTGAGGCCACACCTTGAGTCCTGTGTCCAGTTCTGGGCTCCTCAGTTTCAGAAGGACATTGAGAGACTTGAAGGTGTCCAGAGAAGGGCAAGAAAGCTGGGGAGGGGTCTGGAGCACAGCCCTGTGAGGAGAGGCTGAGGGAGCTGGGGTTGCTTAGCCTGGAGAAGAGGAGGCTCAGGGGTGACCTCATTGCCCTCTACAACTAACTGAAAGGTGGTTGTAGCCAGGAAGCAGTTGGTCTCTTCTGCCAGGCAAGCAGCAGCAGAACAAGAGGACACAGTCTCAAGCTGTGCCAGGGGAGGTTTAGACTCGAGGCGAGGAGAAAGTTCTTCACCGAGAGAGTCATTCATCATTGGGATGTGCTGCCCAGGGAGGTGGTGGAGTTGCCATCCCTGGAGGTGTTCAAGAAGGGATTGGATGTGGCACTTGGTGCCATGGTTTAGTCCTGAGGTCTGTGTTGGTAAGTTGGACTTGATGATCCTTGAGGTCTCATCCAACCTTAGTTATACTGTGATACAACTCTCTGGTTTATCAAAACCCTCTTTGCTTTACCTGCTTCATTTCCTACACACAAATGGGAGGAAGAGGATTCCAGAGGACTCCAAACAAAACAGGTGGGATCACAGAATCAAACAGGATGAAAGAGACCTCCAAGATCATCAAGTCCAACCTATCACCCAACCAGACCATGGCACCAAGTGCCTCATCCAGGCTCTCCTTAAGCACCTCCAGGGACACTGACCACACCATCCCAATGGGCAATCTCTCTTGCTGGGAAGAACATTCTCCTCATCTCCAGCCTAAACCTCCCCTGGCACAGCTTGAGACTGTGTCCTCTTGTTCTGGTGCTGCTTGCCTGGGAGAAGAGACCAACCCCCACCTGGCTACAACCTCCCTTCAGGGAGTTGCAGAGAGCAAGAAGGTCTCCCCTGAGCCTCCTCTTCTGCAGGCTAAGCAACCCCAGCTCCCTCAGCCTCTCCTCCCAGGGCTGTGCTCCAGACCCCTCCCCAGCTTTCTTGCCCTTCTCTGGACACCTTCCAGCAGCTCAACATCTTTCCTAACCTGAGGAGCCCAGAACTGGACACAGGACTCAAGGTGTGGCCTCAGCAGTGCTGAGCACAGGGCACAAGGACTTCCCTGCTCCTGCTGGCCACACTCTTCCTGAAGCAGGCCAGGATGCCCTTGGCCTTCTTGGCCACATGGCCAAGGGATGACCCTGCTGTTTGGGGGTTTGTTTTTGTCTTGTGCCTCTACTAATTTTTGACTGACAGCCTAAGTATTGTGCCTTGAAATCCTTGTGTGCTGTGCAACTCTCACACCACCTACAGCTCTGAGCCTCTGCAGGGGAGATTAAGCACAGGCAGGAAGCAGGCCCAGAAGTGACCACACAAAGAAAAGCATGATTGATGCTTTAAAGAGCATTTGAAGCATGCCCTGGAAGACTGGCTGTACACAAGTCAATAAATAGCCTACAATCACTTCCTTAAAAGCAAGACACTAAAGCATTAGAGATTAGCAAGGAAACAACTGCTGCTGCCTCCCAACTGTAACACACAATTGCATTAAGCAAAGCTGATCCCTGCTTTGTTTTCATTAGCAACAGACCCACAGCATTCCCAGTGCCAGGAGAGCTCTTAGCTCCCATTTGGGATCTGAAAGCTAGATGAGTATGAGGCATTTCAAACTGTTCTGAAATTACTGCTACCATTAAGCTCTTCCCTTTCATGTATCCTCAAGCCCTGAGCAACACACACAACAGGAGTTTGCCCTGAGGAGACAAGCCACTAGAAAAAGGGGGAAAATAGAACTGCTGGTCGTGCAGGTTCATCATAGAATAGAATAGACCAGGTTGGAAGAGACCTTCAAGATCATCAAGTCCAACCCATCAACCAATCCAACACCACCTAAACAACTAACCCATGGCACCAAGCACCCCTTCAAGTCTCCTCCTGAACACCTCCAGTGATGGTGACTCCACCACCACCCTGGGCAGCACATCCCAATGGGCAATCACTCTCTCTGTGTAGAACTTCTTCCTAACATCCAACCTAAACCTCCCCTGGTGCAGCCTGAGACTGTGTCCTCTTGTTCTGGTGCTGGCTGCCTGGGAGAAGAGACCAACCTCTGCCTAGCTACAACCTCTCTTCAGGGAGTTGGAGAGAGCAAGAAGGTCTCCCCTGAGCCTCCTCTTCTCCAGGCTAAGCAGCCCCAGCTCCCTCAGCCTCTCCTCACAGGGCTGTGCTCCAAGCCCCTCACCAACTTCGTTGCCCTTCTCTGGACACCTTCCAGTATCTCAACCTCCTTCCTAAACTGAGGAGCCCAGAACTGGACACAGGACTCAAGGTGTGGCCTCAGCAGTGCAGTGTACAGGGGCAGAATGCCCTCCCTGCTCCTGCTGGCCACACTCTTCCTGTTGCAGGCCAGGATGCCATTGGCCCTCTTGGCTGCCTGGGCACACTGCAGGCTCATGTTCAGCCTACCATCCACCAGCACCCCCAGGTCCCTCTCTGCCTGGCTGCTCTCAGCCACTCTGACCCCAGCCTGGGGTTGCTGTAGCCAATGTGCAGAACCTGGCACTTGGATGTGTTCAATCTCCTGCCCTTGGACTCTGCCCATCTGTCCAGCCTGTCCAGGTCCCTCTGCAGAGCCTCTCTACCCTCCAGCAGATCAACTCCTGCCCCCAGCTTGGTGTCAGCTGCAAATGTACTGCTGATGGACTCAATGCCCTCATCCAGATCATCAGTGAAGATGTTAAAGAGCACAGGGCCCAGCACTGATCCCTGGGGCACACCACTGGTGCCTGGCTGCCAGCTGGCTGTGGCACCATTCACCACCACTCTCTGGGCTCAGCCTCCAGGCAGTTCCTAACCCAGCTCAGAGAGCTGCTGTCCCAGCCAGGGGCTGACAGCTTGGCCAGGAGTTTGCTGGGGGGGGACAGTGGCAAAGGCCTTGCTGAGGTCCAGGTAGACCACATCCACAGCTGGCGCCACATCCACCAGGCAGTCACCTGATCCTAGAAGGAGCATCCTTCCTGCTCTCCTACCACTTATCATCAGAGTGTGGCTCACAGCTGAATCATTTTCCCCTTTCTTGCAACCATTTCTAATTAGCATTTTTGCCCCTTATGGGTTATTTCTTATTTGATTTTCTCTTTTCCCAACCCCTCCTGTTGTTCCAACCCCAGATTTAATATCTTCCCCTCATCCCAGGCTGGCCCTCAGAGGTGCTGTCCTACATGGGTTGAAGGCCCCCAGGAGATGAATCCTGTGAAGATCACTGTCTGTGGGGCTGTGCCTGCTGAGTAACACAGTAAATGGACCTCATTCATCTCTCAGTCAAGTAAGAAGAAGGTTCTTTCAAAGAACACAAAAGAGGTCTGAGCTGCACTGGATTCATACAATCAGCCCCAAACAGGCATTAGTTGCAGCACTGACAAGGCAGTGCTGCTGGCAAGGATAGGGGGGGAAAAAAAGGGGGAGGGGGTTAAAATAATGAGGAACCTGTCTGGATTTGCATTTGCTATTGAGCAGTGCCATAGCCTTGGTTCTGCACCCACTGAGTGTTTGCATTTCTGATGAACAGAATTAGTCAGGTTGGAAAAGACCTTCGAGAGCAAGTCCAACCTATCACCCAACACCTTATGACTACTAAACCATGGCACCAAGTGCCACATCCAATCCCCTCTTGAACACCTCCAGGGATGGGGACTCCACCACCTCCCTGGGCAGCACATTCCAGTGGCCAATCTCTCTTGCTGGGATGAATTTCTTCCTAACCTCCAGCCTAAACCTCCCCTGGCACAGCTTCAGACTGTGTCTTCTTGTTCTGCTGCTGCTTGCCTGGCAGAAGAGACCAACCCCCACCTGGCTACAACCTCCCTTCAGGGAGTTGCAGAGAGCAAGAAGGTCTCCCCTGAGCCTCCTCTTCTCCAGGCTAAGCAATCCCAGCTCCCTCAGCCTCTCCTCTCAGGGCTGTGCTCCAGACCCCTCCCCAGCTTTCTTGCCCTTCTCTGGACACCTTCCAGCAGCTCAACCTCTTTCTTAAACTGAAGAGCCCAGAACAGCACTCAAGGTGTGGCCTAACCAGTGCTGATGTTACCTGACCAGTTACTTCTCAAGCTCTTGAGGCTTTTGTTACCTGTCAAGTGACCACAAGAGTTTGCACTTCTTATTTTAAAGCAGGCAATCACAGAAGCACAAAATTCTTTGTGGCTGCCAAAGCCCTTTAAGCTCACCCACTCCAACCATTCTCTACCTGTACCAAGGCTGGGGCTCAACCATGGCCCTCAGCAGCACATCTCTGTACCTTTTAAACACCTGCAGATATGGGGAGCCAACCATCTCTCTGGGCAGCCTGTGCCAGGGTTTGAGAACCCTTTTAGGGAAGAAGTTTCTTCTGCATCCAACCCAGACCTGCCCTGCTGCAATCTGAGGCCATTTCCTCTCATCCCATCATTTGTTACTAGGGAGAAGAGACCAACCTCCACCTGGCTGCAGCCTTCTTCAGAGTTGCAGAGAGCAAGATCTCCTCTCAGCCTCCTTTATTCTCCAGACTAAAGCCCAGTTCATCACACTGGGGAGAATGTAAGCAGAGGAAAGCAAAATAAACACAGCAGGGGGGCTAAAAGTTTCCCTACCCCTGTCAGGCAGTTCTCTGCTCTGCTGCCAGTTAACTGCAGGTCTCAGGTGTTATTTGTTTAGAGAGAGGAGGTTCACAAGGCAGGCAGGCATGGCTGGCTATGCACTGCCAGGCCACTCTGCAGTCCCTCCAATGTTTGTTTTGCCACAGCACATCACTGACCTTGCCATGCAGTTTTCTTACCTCACAAAGCCCTGGATATTCCATTTCCTTCTATGAGCATGAGCCAACATAGGTGGCCATGCTCCCTCTGGATGCAAACCAGCTTTAGTGAAGTGAGACAACTACAGAAGGAATTTCACAGCATTTGGCTGGCTCCTCATCCAGCCTTGCTCATCTGCCAGTGTTGGCTGGCTGGGATTCAGCTACAAGACAACAAGTACAAGAAACCTGGATTTCATTCCTCTTCCTTCACTCTGGGGGAAATCAGGATGTCTGGGATGGCTGTTGCCAGACTCCTGCTGGTGAATCTAGAGCACAGCCTCAGAAAGACAAGACAGACTTCACAAGATGTTCAAGGTAGGCTTTGACACCCAGGCACATGAATGTGTCAGACTCATGTCTCCCAAGGCACACTCTGGGCAAGTGTACACTGCCTCCAGCACTGTCTCCCACCTGCTCCTAAAGCATTCCAAGCCAAGTGTCACTGCCACATCAGATGCAAATCCTGAAGGAACTGCTGCAGCACTGAAGACATTGCCCATACCTGACTTTCTAGGGATCTGCTTACCCAAAGACAATAACAGAAGGCCAAGAGGCTGTAAGGAAGAGAAGGAAGATTGAGGACAGCAAGAAGACAGTATTTTAGTTCATGACCATGTGGTTATGCAGTCACCATCTGGCAGCACCTAACAGATCAGGAGCTGCACAAGACAGAGTGGTGTTGCCAGGGGGGAGGCAGAATGGCAGAGGGAGTGACACTGCAGAGGCTTCCTGGCCTGAACTTGTCTCACACTATTTCCAGTGGAGTACTCTATGGGAGCAGAGTGAAACATTCAGTCTCTAAAGAGGGGAAGAACAGAGACTGAACTCTGGAGCTTCACACAACCAGAACAGTTCCTCCAGAGAACACTTCAGTTACACTTCTGGTTCCTCTAACACTTAGAAGAATCAGAACCCTGAAAGCAGAGATTTCACTGGGTCCTTGTTCCATATTGACAAGTAGTTTGTTTAACCTAAGCTATTCCCAGCAAGCTCCCTCAAGCCTCCTAGACCTCCCATTAGCAAGCCTGTGCTAGCTGGCTGGCCATGCACTGTTAAACTGGAAGAGTAGCAGCTAGGCACCACCTTTCCCTTCATGAGCTGAGTCTCTTTGAGACTGCAGACCCTCACAACACCAACACTTGACTCTGAGCAGGAATGCTGACCAGTTTGCTTGCCAGAATACAGGGCAGAGGATGATGCCATTTCACTCTGCTCCCTTGACTTCTGATGTAGCCTATGCAGTGCTACAGGCTGGGGTCAGAGTGGCTGAGAGCAGCCAGGCAGAGAGGGACCTGGGGGTGCTGGTTAATGGTAGGCTGAACATGAGCCTGCAGTGTGCCCAGGGGGCCAAGAGGGCCAAGGGCATCCTGGCCTGCATCAGGAAGAGTGCAGCCAGCAGGAGCAGGGAGGTCATTCTGCCCCTGTACACTGCACTGGTTAGGCCACACCTTGAGTCCTGTGTCCAGTTGTGGGCCCCTCATTTTAGGAAGGAGGTTGACTTGCTGGAACGAGTCCAGAGAAGGGCAAGAAAGTTGGAACACAGCCCTGGGAGGAGAGGCTGAGGGAGCTGGGGCTGCTTAGCCTGGAGAAGAGGAGGCTTAGGGCTGACCTTATTGCTCTCTACAACTACCTGAAGGGAGGTTGTAGACAGGCAGAGGTTGGTCTCTTCTGCCAGGCAGCCAGCACCAGAACAAGAGGACACAGTCTCAGGCTGTGCCAGGGGAGGTTTAGGCTGGAGGTTAGGAGGAAGTTTTACACAGAGAGAGAGATTGGCCATTGGAATGTGCTGCCCAGGGAGGTGGTGGAGTCACCATCACTGGAGGTGTTCAGGAGGAGACTTGATGGGGTGCTTGGTGCCATGGGTTAGTTGATTAGGTGGTGTTGGATGATAGGTTGGACTTGATGATCTTGAAGGTCTCTTCCAACCTGGTTTATTCTATTTGAGAACACAGCTGAGAAGCTCTGAAAACTCTTCTGAGCTGCCTTCAGCAGCTTCTCTATGGCTGCTGCTGCATGAGTCTTTCATTCCAGTTGTTTGGGCACTACAAACAATGTCCTGAGTATCTGCAGAGGACACACTTGTGATAGTGGAAGGCTTCAGCTCCATCAAGCTCTGTTTAGTTCCCCTTGAAATTAAGAACTAACAATTAAGAACTAACTCCCTCAAGATGAAGTAGCAAGGGCTTGGGGTTTACAGCTTCTTTTATTCTGAGGTGAGGACATTAACTACTATGAAAACACAGATATGGCAGAGCAGGGAAACAAAAGGATGAGTAAACTGATGATTTAAGAACAAGACTTGGGAAGAAGGGACAGAAAGCTTGCTCAGATAACAGGGTTCCCTGCTCTTCAGGGCAAGGAGTTCCCTCTGTCAACCTCATGTCATGGTTGACATGAGGCATAGCTGCTCTGCCCAGTCTCTCTCTGCAGGACTGCCTTCTCAGTGCTGCTTAACAGTTAAAATGCTGAACACAAACAGCAGCCTGTGCAGAGAGAGTGGGATGCACATCCACTCTTTTGAAGTGACTGGAAGCACACTGATGTAAATAAAGAGCAATGTAAAGCTACCAAATCATAGGATCATAGTATCATTCAGAGTTGGAAGGGACCACAAGGATCATCCAGTTCCAACCCCCCTGCCATGGGCAGGGACACCCCACACTAGATCAGCCTGCCCAGAGCCTCATCCAGCCTGGGCTTAAACACCTCCAGGGACGGGGCCCCAACCACCTCCCTTAGGGTGGTTTACACCTGCAAGCAAGCTTGGAAAGCCAGCCCCAGCCTGGAGGTCTACAAAGCTTAGCAAACAAGTTGCTCTGCCAGAACTGTGCCAGCCAGGCATGTGCAAACCTTTCATGTTGGTCCAAGACCCAGGCACAGGTGCCTGGCACTTTTACTTTCTTTTCCCAAGTAACCTCATGGACTGCTAATGGAGGCTGAGGGAGTTGGGATTGTTTAGTCTGGAGAAGAGGAGGCTCACAGTTGCTCTCTACAGCTACCTGAAAGGAGGTTGTAGCCAGGTGGGGGTTGGTCTCTTCTCCCAGGCAAGCAGCACCAGAACAAGAGGACACAGTCTCAAGCTGTGCCAGGGGAGGTTTAGGCTGGAGGTGAGGAGAAAATTCTTCCCAGAAAGAGTAATTGGCCACTGGGATGTGCTGCCCAGGGAGGTGGTGGAGTCACCATCACTGGAAGTGTTCAAGGGGGATTGGATGTGGCACTTGGTGCCATGGTTTAGTCATGAGGTCTGTGGTGACAGGTTGGACTTGATGACCTTTGAGGTCTCTTCCAACCTTAGTGATACTGTGGTACTTTGTCCCAACCATTCCTCCCAGTGGCAAGGGAAGTGGCTGCCCCTACTACAGGACAATGAAACATGGGCCTGAAAAAAGTAAGGGTTAAAAACAGGACAAAACTAAAATCAAATCACACCTAGCAGAGCACACAGAAGTGACCTAACCTCTGCAGCCCTGAACCACACCAAGCCTGGTTTGGTTTTTTTCAGTGTTATAAAACTCCAGAGCTGGCATAAGCATGAATACAGGCAGACAAGAAAACCCCAAGTAGAATCAAACAATGGTTTGGACTGGAAGAAACCTTCAAGATCATCTAATTGCAACCCTCCTCCTATGGGCAGGGACACCTCTACAAGACCAGCTTGCTCCAGGCCCCAGCCAACCTGGCTTTGAACATCTCCAGGCCTAAAGCCTCCACAACCACCCTGTTCCAGTGCCTCACCACCCTCCTGGGGAAGAGCTGCTCCCTAATGCCCAATCTCCTGTGAGGACAGACTGAAGGAGTTGGGGCTGTTCAGTCTGCAGAAGAGAAGGCTCCCAGGTGACCTCATTGTGGCCTTCCAGGATCTGAAGGGGACTCCAGGAAGGCTGGGGAGGGACTGCTCAGGATCTCAGGCAGTGATAGGACTAGGGGGAATGGAATGAAGCTGGAGGTGGGGAGATTGAGGCTGGAGGGGAGGAGGAAGTTCTTCCCCAGGAGAGTGGTGAAGCCCTGGAATGGGTTGTCCAGGGAGGTGGCTGGGGCCCTGTCCCTGGAGGTGTTTAAGGCCAGGCTGGATGAGGCTGTGGCCTGGTTGATCTAGTGTGGGGTGTCCCTGCCCATGGCAGGGGGGTTGGAACAGGCTGATCCTTGTGGTTCCTTCCAACCCTCACTGATTCTATGATTCTATAACTGACCCTGGATGAACTTGAGGCCCCATCCCTGGAGGTGTTTAAGCCCAGGCTGGATGAGGCTGTGGGCAGGCTGATCTAGTGTGGGGTGTCCCTGCCCATGGCAGGGGGGTTGGAACTGGCTGATCCTTGTGGTCCCTTCCAACCCTGACTGATGCTATGATACTATTATCAAAATCCAGTTTCTTCCAGTTTGAAGGCTCTGAAGAGCTGAGGTGGTGATTCTTTGCCTTGCTGACACTTCTACCTCCTGCAAATTACTCTCTGGTTTTCTGCACACTCTGCTCTCTGTACTCTGCTTTTATGATCACTCCCATCTGCAGGCCTGGCCTTATGCCACAGGATGAAAGCAGCTGCTGAAATGTTTTTATTACTCTATTGGCATTCCAAAGCAAGCAGGGTTGTACTATCAGGAGCAGTTTCACTACATGTGGCCTCCACAGTGAGACTACAAATATTTGAGGAAGGCTACTAACCTTTACAGTTGATATCAAAGCTGATTTCTCCTTTGTCCATGGTGTCCAACAGCTGTTTAACTTCCTCAGCATTGCCATTTCTGGCATCATGGAGAAGCTGCTGCTCTGCTTCAGTATTCATCCCTGATAAAAAAAGGGGAAAGAAGCAACTTTGTAATCTTTCATGCTGCCCTAAGTTCAGGTTTAATGTTATGTCACTTGCCTGCCTTATTTAATACTAATACTGGCATAAGAAGGATGATTATGTCCTCCCTGGAACACATTTAATGTGCAAGCTG
Source organism: Melanerpes aurifrons (assembly GCA_011125475.1). Taxonomy (NCBI): domain Eukaryota; kingdom Metazoa; phylum Chordata; class Aves; order Piciformes; family Picidae; genus Melanerpes; species Melanerpes aurifrons. The sequence goes on along the minus strand of WWNC01000125.1, from coordinate 21,192 downwards.
GTTTCAACAGCTCAGCACTCAAATCACACCACTAAGAGGCATTAAAATTCCTCCTATGAAGCAGTTAAATAACCAAATGCCCAGGTCCTCTTGCTTCTCTGTTCTCTAGGTTCCAAGTGTGGCTTAGGAGCATGGCACAAACAAAGCAACCTTTGCAACAGCACTAACCAGGAAACAGTCACTTGTTCCCCTCAAAGTTTTGACCTTCATGAGGAAATCCTTATGGCTGCCAAAGCAACAAGGAAAACAAAAGAGAATTACCTATGCCCATTAGCCTTTGAGCCCTGGGTCCAGTTCTGGGCTCCTCAGTTTAAGAAGGACATTGAGAGACTTGAAGGTGTCCAGAGAAGGGCAAGAAAGCTGGGGAGGGGTCTGGAGCACAGCCCTGGGAGGAGAGGCTGAGGGAGCTGGGGTTGCTTAGCCTGGAGAAGAGGAGGCTCAGGGGAGACCTTCTTGCTCTCTCCAACTCCCTGAAGGGAGGCTGGAGCCAGGTGGGGGTTGGTCTCTTCTCACAGGCAAGCAGCACCAGAACAAGAGGACACAGTCTCAAGCTGTGCCAGGGGAAGTTTAGGCTGGAGGTGAGGAGAAAGTTGTTCAGTGAGAGAGTCATTTGTCATTGGAATGCACTGCCCAGGGAGGTGGTGGAGTCCCCATCCCTGGAGGTGTTTAAGAGGAGCCTGGATGAGGCACCTGGTGCCATGGTTTAGTTGATGAGATGGTGTTGGGTGATAGATTGGACTGGATGATCTCCAAGGTCTTTTCCAACCTGGTTAATTCTCTTCCATGTGATTAGAGTTCAAGCTTTAGCCTGAAATGTGGCCTGGAGGTGTTCAAAAAAGGCTTGGATGTGGCACTTGGAGCCATGGTTTAGTAATCAGGTGGTGTTAGGTATTAGGTAAGAGGTAGGACTGGATGATCTCTGAGGTCTTTTCCAACCTGCTTGATTCTCTGATGCAAAGTGTTTCTCCAGAATTAACTGCTGCTTGGGCTGCCAAGCCTGAGAAACAGAATCAATGCACACTGGGAGGTCCCAGAGAGCCATCAGTAACTGGTACTATCACCTCCTGAACTCAGATACCTGAACCCCTCCAACCTTGACTTAAAGGGCAGTCAGATACTCAAACAACTGTGAGGACTTGACCTTATCTTTAAGAAACACAGCAGCACCACATAACAAAGTTGACACACTGACATGCAAGGATAAAACCAATCCTAATCTGCCCATTGCCCTTGAACTACAAGGAAAGGACTATCTGCAGCTTTTGAGGAAGGGGGAAAACAAACATTTTTACAGCTCTGCTGCAGTGCACCTTAGACCTTGGGGCAATACTATTTACCAAGTCTGCTGCAGAACAGAGTTAGTCATAGAATGGTTGGGTTAGAAAGGAACCTAAAGACCATCCAGTTCCAACCCCCTGCCATGGGCACAGGCAACTTAGAATAATAGAATAAACCAGGTTGGAAGAGACCTTCAAGTTCATCGAGTCCAACCTATCATCCAACACCACCTAATCAACTAAACCATGGCACCAAGCACCCCATCAAGTCTCCTCCTAAACACCTCCAGTGATGGTGACTCCACCACCTCCCTGGGCAGCACATCCCAATGGGCAATCACTCTCTCTGTGTAAAACTTCCTCCTAACGTCCAACCTAAACCTCCCCTGGCACAGCCTGAGACTGTGTCCTCTTGTTCTGGTGCTGGCTGCCTGGCAGAAGAGACCAACCTCTGCCTGTCTACAACCTCCCTTAATGTAGTTGTAGAGAGCAACAAGGTCTCCCCTGAGTCTCCTCCTCTCCAGGCTAAGCAACCCCAGCTCCCTCAGCCTCTCCTCACAGGGCTGTGTTCCAAACCCCTCACCAATGTCATTGCCCTTCTCTGGACTCGTTCCAGCAAGTCAACCTCCTTCCTAAACTGAGGGGCCCAGAACTGGACACAGGACTCAAGGTGTGGCCTCAGCAGTGCTGAGCACAGGGCACAAGGACTTCCCTGCTCCTGCTGGCCACACTCTTCCTGCTGCAGGCCAGGATGCCCTTGGCCTTCTTGGCGGCCTGGGCACACTGCTGCCTCCTGTTCAGCTGCTCTCCACCACTCCCCCCAGCTCCCTCTCTGCCTGGCTGCTCTCAGCCACTCTGACCCCAGCCTGTAGCTCTGCCTGGGGTTGCTGTGGCCAATGTGCAGCACCTGGCACTTGGATGTGTTCAATCTCCTGCCCTTGGTCTCTGCCCATCTGTCCAGGTCACTCTGCAGAGCCTCTCTACCCTCCAGCAGATCAACTCCTGCCCACAGCTTGGTGTCATCTGCAGATTTCCTGCTGATGGACTCAATGCCCTCATCCAGATCATCAGTGAAGATGTTAAAGAGCACAGGGCCCAGCACTGCTCCCTGGGGCACACCACTGGTGCCTGGCTGCCAGCTGGCTGTGGCACCATTCACCACCATTCTCTGGGCTCAGCCTCCAGGCAGTTCCTAACCCAGCTCAGAGAGCTGCTGTCCCAGCCAGGGGCTGACAGCTTGGCCAGGAGTTTGCTACTTCCACCAGCACAGCTTGCTCAAGGCCCCATTCAGCCTGACCTGGAACACCTCCAGGGAGAGGGCATCCACAATCTCTCTGGGCAACCTGTGCCAGTATCTCCTCACTCCCATTCTAAAGAATTTCCTCCCAATCTCCAGTCTCAATCTCCCCTCTTCTAGCTCAAAGCCACTGACCTGTCACTCCAAGCCCCTGTAAAAAGTCCCTCCCCAGTTTTCTTGTAGCTCCCTTCAGGTACTGGAAGGCTCTAGGTCTAAGGCCTCCCTGAAGCCTTCTCTTCTCCAGGCTGAACAGCCTCAGCTCTCTCAGCCTGTCCCCACAGGGGAGGTGCTCCAGCCCTCTGATCATCTTGGTGACCTTCTCTGCACCCTCTTCACCTGTTCCAGGTCCTTCCTGTGCTGAGGGCACCAGAACTGGATGCAGTGCTGCAGGTGGGGTCTCAGCAGAGCTGGGGGGCAGAATCCCCTCCCTCATCCTGCTAGGCACACTGCTTTGGATGCAACCCAAGACACAGCTGGCCTTGATGATCTCTGAGGTCTTTGCCAACCTTACTGATTCTCTGATTCTTAGATGGTGTCTTAATCATCCATACTGAACTTTTTTCACCCAAGCATCTCTTTCCATGCTGACAGAGTCACAGCCTGAAGGCTTTTTTGCCTCTTTTATCTTTCCTCAATGTTGTTACAAACAGACACAGATGCAGCACAGCTCAGCAGAGGCAAAAGGCAGCTTCAAGGTCCTGTTTAAACACACTGCTTTCAAAAGCAGTCAAGGAGGCAATTTCCAAAGCAGCCTTGAGAGACTCTATTGCAGTCCACAACAACAGAAGAAGAGGTTGTCCAAATGTGCTGTCTCCAGGTCAGCATCTTCACCTGACACACCAGGTTTAGCTGATCCTGCAGCATCTAGGTTTCCAATGTCAGCTAATGATTGCAAAGAACATTACTGGCCCAGCACTGGTGGCTCTCCTGAGCTAGCAGAGGGTTTGGTTGGTACCACAGCTTACACTTTGCTGCCCTGGACAGGCAGCCTGACTGCAGCACCCACCCACAGCTAGCAGATGCAGGGAGCTCTGCATCTCCTGTAAGATGAGAAGGCACTCAGCAAGGAAAGAGAGACAAAGGGAGGACACTGGGCAAGCAACAAAGAGGCTGGAAAAGGGACAGATGTTGTACTAACTCCTGACAGAGACAGAAGCCTAGGACAGGAGAGGCTGTGAAGTGCTAACAGCACAGAGCTTTCCCCTGCCTTTTGCTCAAAGGGAGAGGGAATCCTTCCCAATCCTTTTTGTCTGAGAGGCTAGGCAAATTCACAGAATGGTTTGGGTTGGAAGGGACCTTCAAGCTCATCCAGCTCCAACCCCCTGCCATGGGCAGGGACACCTCCCACCAGCACAGCTTGCTCAAGGCCTCATCCAGCCTGGCCTTGAACACCTCCAGAGAGGGGACAGCCACAGCCTCCCTGGGTAACCTATGCCAGTGTGTCTCACCACCCTTGTTCTAAAGAATTTCTTCCTGATCTCCAGTCTCAATCTCCCCTTTTGCAGCTCAAAGCCAGTGTCCCTTGTTGTGTCACTCCCAGTGCTCGTCCAAAGTCCCTCCCCAGCTCTCCTGTAGCTCCCTTCAGGTACTGGAAGGCTGCTCTAAGGTCTCCCTGCAGCCTTCCCTTCTTCAGGCTGCACAGCCCCAACTCTCTCAGCCTGTCTTCACAGCAGAGGTTCTCCAGCCCTCTGATCCTCTTTGTGGCCTCCTCAGGATCTGCTCCAACAGTTCCAAATCTTTCCTGCGCTGGGAGCCACAGAACTGGACATATTTCAGAACAGACTGGACCAGACACCAGCAATCTACCACAGACACAGGATACAGAGGCCTTCTCCAGCACTGCACAGCCAAACCTCCTTGTGTTGCTTTTCAGTTCCACTAGGAAACAAAACAGCCCTAGTCCTTCCAGTAATCCTTTGAGCCCTGAAGCCACCTTCTCCTTTAGACAGGAGTCCATCCACTTGTCTGAGGCAACACAGCACAGTTGGTTGTTACTGGGGCAGGTATAGTTTTCCTCCATCAGTTCTATCAGTGTCTAGAGAAAGATGAAAATCAATCATGATGACGTATTATCATAGCATCATAGTATCAGTAAGGGTTGGAAGGGACCACAAGGATCAGCCAGTTCCAACCCCCCTGCCATGGGCAGGGACACCCCACACTAGATCAATTAGGCCACAGCCTCATCCAGCCTGGCCTTAAACACCTCCAGGGACAGGGCCCCAACCACCTCCCTGGACAACCCATTCCAGGGCTTCACCACTCTCCTGGGGAAGAACTTCCTCCTCCCCTCCAGCCTCAATCTCCCCACCTCCAGCTTCATTCCATTCCCCCTAGTCCTATCACTCCCTGAGGTCCTGAGCAGTCCCTCCCCAGCCTTCAGATCCTGGAAGGCCACAATGAGGTCACCTGGGAGCCTTCCCTTCTGCAGACTGAACAGCCCCAACTCCTTCAGTCTGTCCTTACAGAAGAGGTGCTCCAGCCCTCTGCTCATCCTCCTGGCCCTGCTCTGGACACCTTCCATCACATTCATATCAGTCTGCAATACTTTCCCTGAAGCTGAGTGAGAGAACCAGACACAAGCTAGGAGGACAGTTAGAGCTCCTTTTGCTGACCTGATCAGAGACTGAAGGGAAGAAGAAAAGAGTAAAGCTCATCCTTCTTTGTCACCCCCACCCACTCAGTATTTCTTTGGTGATCTCTCAGCTGCCTCAGATGAGACAAACCCCTCTCCTATCACTACCCTCCATCATTTGTCAACATCCCACGCACCCAGCAGGTCTGAACAGCAATGCACTTTCACCACACGAAGGACCTGCAGTTCCCACCTGCTATTGATGAGGAGGAAGACAAGACTGCTTGGGAAGGCAACCAAGAGGCTGAGCCAGGCACACAACTCTCACACGCGGCGCAGCCAGTGCCGGACACGAGCAGAATCCTGAGCAGCCTAAAGCACCCAGAAAGCTGAATCATTGTGTGAAATTACTGCCTCGGTTTTCCTCCCCTCTCCCAGCTAATCGCTGGGTTAAAAAAATCACTGACTTGTTTGTGCTCTTCCAGCAAACAGTGGTGACACACACGGTAAGATGGCTAAGAAGGGTCTGTCTGCTTCACCAGCTAGTCCCCCCCAGACTGCTGTTTAGGCTAAGCCTTTGGTTTCAAACACACTTTGTTAAGCTTGAAGCATGCAGTGATGCAGAAGAATGAGTGCCTGGCTATTAGTCATGGTTAGCAGGATCATTTGCCTGAAAAATGCTCCTACAGCTAGGCCTGGGAAATGAATCTGAGTGCAGTTACTCATCAGACAAGCAATACAGAACCTAAAGTAGCAGCTAATAGTAAGTTAAATGAAATGCCTGAATGAAGCTGACAGCCAAGGGGCTCCTCACAGCACTTAGTATAACCCTGGAAACACTTTCAAGCAACAGGATTGACTCTAAAATGGAGATGAGTAACTACCAAAAAAAGTCTGAGGAGCAACTTCAGAGTATGGGCAGAAATCAATACAGGCACTCAAACATTACATGCTCACAACTGCACCCTGCACACCTGCAGACAGGAGTTGGTCTAGCCACACAACCCACCAAGAGAGCTCCAAGCCTCCCCAGTTTTAAAGTACTGGTTCACAGACTGCATCAAGTTGGAAGGGACCCTCAAAGGGCACCTTGTGCAACCCTCCTGCAGGCAGCAGGGAGACCTCCAACTAGAGCAGGCTGCCCAGGGCCACATCCAGTCTGATCTTGAATGTCTCCAGGGATGGGGCCTCAACCACGCCCCTGGATAACCTCTTCCAGTATTTCACCACCCTCACTGTGCAGAACTTCCTCCTGATGTCCAACCTACATCAGCCCTGCTCCAGTTTCAAACCATTGCCCTCATCCCACCACTACACACTCTTCTAAACAGTGTCCCCCCAGCAGGTCCCCTTCAGATATTGAAATGTGGTTGTAAGGTCTCCCTGCAGCCTTCTTCTCCAGACTGAACAGTCCAAATTCTTTCAGCCTGTCTTTGTATCAGAGGGCTGGAGCACCTCTCCTCATCACAGAATCACTAAGGTTGAAAGAGACCTCAAGGATCATCAAGTCCAACCTGTCACCACAGACCTCATGACTACTAACCTATGGCTTCAAGTGCCACATCCAATCCCTTTTTGAATACCTCCAGGGACGGTGACTCCACCACCTCCCTGGGCAGCACATTCTAGTGGCTAACAACTCTCTCTGGGAAGAACTTTCTCCTCACCTCTAGCCCAAACCTCCCCTGGCACAGCTTGAGACTGTGTCCTCTTGTCCTGGTGCTGGTTGTTTGAGAGGAGAGACCAACCCCCACCTGGCTACAACCTCCCTTCAGGGAGTTGGAGAGAGCAAGAAGGTCTCCCCTGAGCCTCCTCTTCTCCAGGCTCAGCAACCCCAGCTCCCTCAGCCTCTCCTCATGGAGCTGGTACTCAAGGCCTCTCCCCAGCCTCATTGCCTTTCTCTGGACACAGGTCTATGTCTCCTGTCTTGGGGATCCCACAGCTGGACAGCCAGACCATCAGCACCAAGGGGGAAACTCAGTTGCTTAGTTTGGATTTATCGGCCATAACAGGAGGTCAGTCTACATAAATTGTGGTGCCTACAGGGAAAGCTACTGGCCACTTAAGAGAGCAGGCATCTGTCTACAGTGTCCTCCTTCACACAGGGGTTGTTTCCAACACAGAGGAGAGCCCAGGTGACTGTTCTGCCTGTACAGCTGTCTAAGGGAGTTCTGCAGAACACTTAATTACAAAAGGCCACTTCAGCACTGATACACAGACTACCAACTTTACTCAACTACTAGGAGAGCCCAGGCAAAGAAGATGCTTCTCTCTCAAAGCAGCCTACCAAGACCTAAAGCACTACAGAGCCATAGAATTGTTTCAGTTGGAAAAAACCTCTTAAGACCACCCAGTCCAACCATCAAACTAACACCTCCACACCAATTAAACCACATCCAGAAGTACCATGACTACACCTTCCTTGAACACCTCCAGGGATGGAGACTCCACCACTTCCCTGGGCAGCCTGTTCCAATCCCAAATGACTCTTGCAGCAAAGGAATTTGTCCTAATCTCCCCTGGCACAATTTCAGGCCATTTCCTCTCATCCTGTCACCTGATACTGGGGTAAAGACCAACCCCCACCCCACTGCAACCGCCTGTCAAGGTAGTTGTAGAGCAAGGTCTCTGGAGCGTGTCCAGAGAAGGGCCACAAGGATGAGCAGAGGGCTGGAGCACCTCTCCTATGGGGACAGACTGAAGGAGTTGGGGCTGTTCAGTCTGGAGAAGAGAAGGCTCCTAGGTGACCTCATTGTGGCCTTCCAGGATCTGAGGGGGGCCTACAGGAAGGCTGGGGAGGGACTGCTCAGGATCTCAGGTAGTGATAGGACTAGGGGGAATGGAATGAAGCTGGAGGTGGGGAGAGTCAGGCTAGATGTGAGGAGGAAGTTCTTCCCCATGAGAGTGGTGAAGCCCTGGAATGGGTTGTCCAGGGAGGTGGTTGAGGCCCTGTCCCTGAAGGTGTTTAAGGCCAGGCTGGATGAGGCTCTGGGCAGGCTGATCTAGTGTGGGGTGTCCCTGCCCATGGCAGGGGGGTTGGAGCTACATGATCCTTGTGGTCCCTTCCAACCCTGACTGATACTATGATACTATAAGGTCTCCCCTCAGACTCTTCTCCCTGACCACAGAGCAGCACTACTGGGAAGACCCACTTGCTTTTGCTTTGAGGTCTTCTCCTGCTGAGGCCTCCTGCCATGCACACAGTGACAATCAATGCACACTAAGCAGAAGGTGGCTGGGTCTGACTCTGACAGCTGAAGTGGCCCTGGCACTGCCCAATCTTGCGTTAAGGCTCTGAGTCAGGAGCCACAGGGCTCACAGGAAGCTCTCTCTTCATGACAAGGCAGGTAGAAAGCACAGCACTGGCTGGTATTTCAAGAGCCATCCCTCTAGCAATGAAAACTAGACTCCTGTAGGAGAGGAAGGCTTCTCACATGTCCCAGCATGCACACACTACAGCGATGCTTGTAGGAGGAGGACAAACTGCACCAAACCACACGGACAGACAGAACCTGTCTCCAGTGCCACACAACTCACTGACAGGAGCTGCTCCAGGAAGAGAAGAGAGTTGCAGTACTCGAAGCACGAGTGATGCTATCTACAAGCAGTTATCTTAACCTTCAGCTAAGGGGTTCTGGAAGTTGAACTTGCTTGTGTGGCACAGTCCCACGGCACCTCACGTGGAAGCTCAAACGCAGTTCCCCTCTGCTGGGCAGCAATTAGCACAGCTGCAGGAACACAATAGCCGTTCAATACCGCTGCCCAGGCAATGGCTGTTAAAACTAATCCCCATCCTTTGGCACCTCCTGGCTCTCCTCTGCCCACAGTTTAGTGCTGTTATGCAAAAGCCTTTCTCTCAGCCCAGGAGCCCTCAATGAGCTTTAGCACAGCCCGTGCGGGACCCCACCGCATCGGCAGCTCCAACAACTTCACAGTTGGAACCGAAGCACTCCGTGCGCGCCTGGAACCCAGCAGTTCCCTCCAGTACCGACAATTAAAACACTTTTTAAAGGCGACAGGCTCATGGGTCACAGCAACGGCACCTCCTGCCTATGGGAAAGGTTTGCTCGGGGAGGGGGATGACACCGACCCACAGCTCGGCCGCGGCTATGGGGCTGCTGCAGGGAGAGGCAGGGGGAGGACAGGGCCACCCCCAGCGTGGCCCCCGCTGCGTTTCGCAAGGCCAGAGCTCACACACAGACCCAGCTACCAAGGCTGCTCCGGCTCCTCAGTCTCTACCTGCGCCTTACTTTGGGCCGCCCCCCAGCACGGCTCCCCGGCTCACGCCGTGAGAAGCTCTGGGAGGGGAAAAGAGTGACGCCCCCACCCCACCCCCAGACACGCTGCCGGCAGCCAGCAAGCCAGGCTCCCGCGGGGCAGGCGGAGCGGCGGGGACACGCAGCACTCCCGCAGCTCGGGTCCCGCAGGCCGGCCCGGCAGCCGGCTCCCGCTGAACTCGACGCTCCCTTCCCCGCCGGCCCGGGGGGAAGGGACCAGAAGAGAGCCAACAGCAGCAATAACAAGGGCAAAGCCCCTCCCGCCGCTCCCCCCACCCCGAGCCCGCGGTACGGAACACAAGACGCCCGGGGCGGCGGGAGCTGCCCGCTACCAGCCCGGCCGCGCCGCTCCTCACCGCTCCGCGCAGCTCCCGCCACGGCTGGCCCCCGTCCTGCCCCCCTGCCCCTCCCTCCCGCCGTGTTCTACGCACCGGCCCCGCACGTGACCGCCGGCGGCGGCTGTGCCTGTGCTCCGCGGGCCGCTCCCCGCCGCCGCGCAGGGCGGGCCCCGCCACAGCCCCGCCCACCTCCCCGCCACAGCCCCGCCCACCTCCCCGCCCAGCCCCGGCCCCGGCCCCGGCCCGCCGCGCTGGCTCTGGCCGCCTGGGCCCCACCCCACCGCCGGTCCTTCAGTATCCCTGGGGTTGGACCCGGGGCTCGCCGCGGCCTGCCCAGAGAGCTGGGAGGGGGGAAGCAGGGCGCCGCCGAGGGCTCTGCCCCCGTTCGGATCTGAGGGAAGGGAGTCTGGCACAGCAGGTGGCGTCCGCCCCGGGCTGCCCCAGGCACTGCCCTGCTCTCGCCTGGCTCTGCCTGCCGCAGCCACAGCTGCTGCTGGGTGCGCGGCTTTGGCTCCCCTCTGCCCCGAGGGCTCCGGAGACCTCCCCGCTCCGCTTCCCTCCCCGGCTCTCCTGAGGGCAGCTGCGGAGCCGGGGGGGACGGAGGAGGCGGTGGGAAGGCGAAGGCACCGACGAAGCGGAGCAGTGATGTGCTGCTAGAGGGGGAAAGGCTGTCCTCAGGACCAGTCTTGTACACAGACGTGCGAGTCGGTGGCGGCTGTGCGCGCACACATTGCTGCCACGGCTGCACCTCAACAGCGACCTCAGAGTGAGGGCTTTGCTACTGCTGGGGACAAACAGTGAAATACCCCTTGCTTCAAGAGCCATTGGCTCACCCCAAACCATCTCCTGATCTGCCCGGGGAGGTGGTGGAGTTGCCATCACTGGAGGTATCACAGTATAACTAAGGTTGGAAGAGACCTCGAGGATCATCGAGTCCAACCTATCAACACAGACCTCATGACTAGACCGTGGCACCAAGTGCCACATCCAATCCCCTCTTGAACACCTCCAGGGATGGGGACTCCACCACCTCCCTGGGCAGCACATCCCAATGGCTAACAACTCTCTCTGGGAAGAACTTTCTCCTCACCTTTAGGAGGAGACTTGGTAGGGTGCTTGGTTGCATGGTTTAGTTGATTAGGTGGTGTTGGATGATAGGTTGGACTTGATGATCTTGAAGGTCTCTTCCAACCTGGTCTCCTCTCCTTTCCCTTTCCCTTTCCCTTTCCCTTTCCCTTTCCCTTTCCCTTTCCCTTTCCCTTTCCCTTTCCCTTTTCCCTTTTCCTTTTCCCTTTCCTTTCCATTCCATTCTCTGCCTTTCACCCGAAGCCAGCAGCCAGCCCCTTGGACTTCTGCCTCTAGCACCCGAGAGGGGTTTTGCACTTCGAAAGCTCCCCCCCACCCCACCCCCCACCTTTGAAATCCCACAGGAGCTGCTGGAGGAAGCTGGGAAGCTCTGCGCTGTTGAGGCATGACCGAGGCTGTGTCACATGCAGAAGGAGCGCTGCAAAGGCAGGGCAGCAGCCACAGGTGCCATGAGAAACTATCTCAAATGATTAGGGTGAAACTGCTGCTCCAAAAGTGGGCAGGTTTCAACCTGAGCAATTGCTGTGAAACTCTTGAGCCATAGATAATGAGGCACGCTGCATTTTCCTGTGCTCTCTGCAGCTCCCTCTGTTTTTAATGTCTTCAAAATGAAGTACCAAAAGAAGAAAAGGAGCAGCTCCACCCCCAGCTTTGGCCTTCTTCTCCTTTTCATTGATTTAAATCAGTTAATCTTAATTAAGGGATCTGCTTCCAGGGATTCTTCAGCAACAAGCATGTGAGGTCTGTGGTGTAACTTCATGGGGAGTTGTTGGGGTTTGTTTTGAGCAAGAGGGGACTTGGGTCCCAGGAACACCTGTGCAATTCAGGCCTTGAAGAATTCTCTGTTGACAATATAGTGGTGGAGTAGGAGATGTGAGAAAGTGCTGATTGCTTGGTATGCTGAAGTCCAGCTGCCCCTGAGAAGGGAGGCAAGCAAGATAAGGAGGAAGCGAGATCTGGGAAAAAGAGTAATTAGACCGAGTAGAAGAAATTCCAGAGTTGTGAAAACGATGTAACCTTTCAGAGAGCAACCAATAGTATGTTGCCAAGTGGGCATAATTATAGCAAACTGTATATAAGATGTGTCTGATGCTCAATAAAGTTGGATGATTACTATCACTCATATTGAGTGCTGTCGTCCCTGTCTCCGTTCTCGTCAAGTGGCGCCCGAACAGGGACCCGATTCTGCGGGTACTCTGAGCTGTTTCGACGGGGACGACAGTGGAGACCGCACCGGGGATTACGGGCGAGCCGACCGCGGAGGAAGGCTCGGGCGGGCCAGCCAGCGGGCCGAAATTGGCATGCCACTGGAAAACGTCGGCGGGCTGGAGTTTGCGGGCCGACGGCAGCTTGGGCGGGCCGGGATCGGCGGGCCTGAGGAAAGGATCGGCGGGCTGGAGTTGGCGGGCCGGCGGTGAGTTCGGGCGGGCCGGAATCGGCGGGCCTGAGGAAAGGAGTAGCGGACACCGGCGGGAAACGGAACGCGGCAGTGAAGTTCGCGGACGTCGGTGAATATGGAAAAAGAGGTAGCGCTCTCCTTATTTCAATGCTTTTAGAAAAGCGTAAGGCGGAGATATCGTCTAAAGTAATTCCTGGGCTTTTGGCTCATGGATCCGCTTTAGGTATTTCCCTAGCGGAGATAGTTATTTTGATGAAGCTTGTTGGAGAGAATATGGGAACAAGTTGTGGGACTTGGTAATTGATGGTGATAAAACTGCTATAAAACTGCAAAAGCCGTGGCGAGAATGCATAAACTGTATCAAAAAATATAAGTTAGAACAGCGAATGGCTGCTGCAGTTACAGCGAATTTGTCAGAACGGGATGCGGCACCAGTTGTATCTGAATTGCGACCGAATGATGTGTTTGAAAGATACCAGCCGGGGCCGCCTCCGGCACAGCGCACAATACCGTGCCCTGCAAGACCTGAATTTCCACCTCCACCCCCACCGACGGAATTCAGTGAGGCGCCTAATGACCTAGCCCCAGGCGCAGCCTGCCTGGCTACGGAGCGGGGCTTCGGCTGAACTGAACGACAGCGTAGAATCACAAACTGAGACAGTAAATCAGAGGGAGACACCGTTATCTATTTTTCCGGCTCAGCTAGAAAAGTTGGTGGAGCGTATGTGTCAAAAACTGATTTTAGAAAGTTCCCAGGGAAAAGAAATGCTCTTAGAAAATAAAGGGGGTAAAACGGAGAAGAAACCTAGATCGGGATCGGTTGTGCGAATTAACTGGAAAGCGATTGCACAGGAGGCTGTGAGAAATGGATGCTGCGATGTGGCTGCTGAGTTGTCTGAAGTACTGTGTTTTCCTGTAACGTACGATGTTGATAATAATCAAGGACACTATCAGGTTTTGGACTGGAAGATTTTACAGCAATTGAGAGCAACAGTAGCTGAAAGCGGGCTACACAGCGAGCCTGCCCGACAAATGTTGCAGTATATCTGGGGTAGTGATTTGTTGGTTCCAGAGGACATTAAGACACTGATGAGAATGATTTTGACTCCTTCTCAAATGATCATGTTTGATGAGTTTTGGGGTCAGTTTTGTCAGCTCCCAGAGAATACACTACAGCAGCAGGGGGATCCCCTGGCTGGAGTCACAGCACAACAATTAATGGAAACAGGACAATGGTTTGGTGTTGGACGACAAGTTCGGAGTGGTCCTGCGGTCTTTCAGGAATCAATGGAATGTGCCCAAAAGGCATTAAAAGAGTACAAGCAGGCCGCACTATATGTCTTTAAGACAAAAGCCAGAAGAGTCGTTTGCAGAATTTGTAGATCGTGTATGTGAGGCAATGAGTAATTCGGATATTCCTGACTATTTAAAGGGTTTTATGTTAAAAAATGTAGCTTTTGAAGGAGCTAATACAAAAACAAAATCAGTGTTGGTAAATTTACCACAGGGGGCCACAATTGAGGAGATGCTGGAAAGAGCAGCTAACATACCTTCTGGTCCACAGGCTTTCCTCATAGATAGTATGCACAAATTGGCTGAACGATCACTGAAATTGGAAGAGGCTGCGGAGTCACAAGCCAAATATTGGCAGCCTTAGCTCCTTTAAAGGCTAATACGAGGGGGCAACAAGGGGATGTTTTTCAAAGGAAGATACGATGTTATAAGTGTGGTAAAGAAGGGCATATCCGATCACAATGTAGAGTGAAATTTGTATGGTGTGATAATTGTAAAAGTAATTCTCATTCCACCAATGCATGTCAAAGTTCGGGAAACGGCCAGAGCAGCGCGAAGAGCCGCTGCGCCGGGACACAAGTGGCAGCTCCAGTCTATTACCAGCAGGACGCAGAAATGAAAACGACACCTCAGCCTTGCAACCGGCAACCGGAGGGAGCATCGGCTTGGACGTGGCAACAGCAGTAGATGCTACCTTAATAGATAATCGGCCCATTAAAGTGGAAACAAATGTAAAGGGGCGTATATACATCAATGGTCAGCCTGTAGGAGCATTGTTAATGGGTCGATCATCTATGGGTGTTAAAGGGGTAATGGTATTGCCAGGGGTAATTGATGCGGATTACAGTGGTGTTATTCGTGTTGTGATGTGGAAATGGCATGCAATCAGCCTGTACGAAGTGACAAATGCTTTGGATCCACAGGGGGACTGGCTCTCTTAACTATACCAATGGGAAGACGACCAGTCGCTGGTGTTGAATTTTGGTACGGGTCTCAGCACGTGAAATTAATTTGCCTGCTAGATACTGGTGCTGACATCACAATCATGAGTAATGCACACTGGCCGAGACACTGGCCTTTAGAGCCAGCAATAGAAGTAGAAGGTGTTGGAGGAGCTCAAGCAGTAATGCAGAGTAGTCACAAAATTGTAGTGAAGATTGAAGGAAAACAGGCCTTGATTACAGTTGCAGTTATGCCATTACCTAATGGAATCAATGCTTTGGTGGGCCGGGATGTGACGGGTGTGGTCTTAACCTCAACACACCCACACCCCCCACACTCCCCCCCACCCCACCCCACCGGTTTCTGGTACAGCTACTGTCGACCATGGCTCTACTCTGATTTAAAGCAACAGTACTCATTTTGTCATTTCTGATTGTAATGTCTTTCACAGATTTGTTATTTAGAGTTTTGTTAAGTTTTTCTAACAAGCATAATGAATAAGTAAGCATTTGGTATTTATAAGTACTTGGTACATAGTAATTGCAGTAAGGTGTAAGTACTTTGTAATGAGTTCACATTGTATGATTTTCTTTTGGTTCGAACCTTTTTTAATTGTCTGCCTAGGCATTTCAAAGGAGCTCCATGTAATATAGTTAAGGAATGTATAAACAGGTTTTAATTTTGGAAAGTGTTTTTTAGTTAATGTAACAATTTTATTTCTTTTTAGACACTGATTTGATGGATTAATTTTAACATAGTTTTTTAAGGTTTTAAGGATTTTTGGTATTAGCATAAGTTAAGGTTTGTAGTAAATAGGTATTAATTTTAACAACTATTCTTTCACTAATGTGCAGAAGAATCAAAACTAAGAGGAAACAGCATTTCCCATGCAGTCGAACATCGATCACAATAACTGTTATGATAATCTGGGGTCAAAAGCATCGATCCAAATTGAAAAATTTAGAAATTTTAACACAAATCAATGGTGACAAAAAGAAAAAAGGGGGGGGAAAGAGAGAATACCCCATAGCAAAAATAAAAGGTTTTTAATGGTACCAATAAGAGATCAGTATTACTAGGATGAGCAAAAACACATTATTATGGGTAATTTTATATTGGGCAAAGCAATGAAGCTCTTTTGCTCTTGCTGATTGCCTGCAAGTTTTCTGTCTGTGAAGCTAGAGCCTGGCCAGATCTACCTTTACAGATGAAAGAAATCTTGCTACCATTAAACAATTTATGATTTTTGACCATCCTAGAGAAAATAAAGATGCAACATATCCCTAAAGTAGATTTGTAAAACAGTGTTAAGGATTGCATTTATGCTTTAATCTTTGTAATGTGTTCAGGCATAATCAAGTCTTCTCTGTCAATAAGAAGAGTGAAATGTAAAGATCAGAACTATTGAGATCTAAGTTCTTCTTTACAATGTCTGTTATCTTCGACCATGTATTATGCCAGCTCTGTTAGAGCATTCTATCTAGTTCAACTTAAGCTTTGTGCCTTGTATAGTTAACATGGCCCAACATAACAGGCAATAATGAATTTTGATTGAGCCTTCAGACTGTGAGTGAACCTTTTCAGACGTGTCTGATAGGGATACCCAGATTTGATGTAGGTATGTTTGTTAATTATAGTAGTAATAATTGTAGTAATGAGAGTGAAGTGGCAAATTGCAGTGCGTTATTGATTAAGGGACTGACTCAGCTTTACCACATCCACTGGAATGTGTCAGCGCCCATCCTGCCATCGCACTCCCAGAAACTGAATCTCTGTGGTAGGTCCTTTCACCTTGTCTCGCTTGATGGCAAAACCTGCATTCAGAAGAATGTCAATGATTTTGTTACCTTTCTCGAAGACTTCCTCAGCAGTTTTACCCCAGACGATGATATCATCGATGAACTGGATGTGTTCTGGAGCACTGCCTTCTCCAGAGCATCGTGGATCACTGCATGACAGATGCTTGAGCTGTGGATCCAGCCCATTGGCAGCCTGTTGAAAGTGTACTGGATTCCTCTCCAGGTGAAAGCAAACTGAGGCCTGCATTCCTCTGCTATGGGAATAGAGAAAAATGCATTAGCAATGTCTATGGTAGCATACCATTTGGCCTCTTTGGATTCCAGCTCATACTGTAGCTCCATCATGTCTGGTACTGCTGCACTCATAGGTGGTGTCACTTCATTCAGGGCTCGGTAGTCTACTGTCAGACGCCAGTCTCCATTCTGCTTCCGCACAGGCCACACTGGACTGTTGAAAGGTGAATGAGTTTTGCTGACGACTTTCTGACTCTCCAACTGACGAATCAGATTCTGAATGGGCAACAAAGAGTCACGGTTGGTTCTGTATTGTCTGTGATGCACAGTCTGAGAAGCAACCGGCAATTTAATGTCCTGTATCTTATGTTGTCCCACAACTGCAGATTCATCAGAAAGTTCAGGTCTGGCAGATAGCTTCAATTTTTGTCCATCAATTTCTATTGAAGCTACTCCAAAAGCCCATTTGTAACCTCTAGGGTCTTTGAAACGCCCTTCTCTCAGAAAATCAATTCCCAAAATACAAGGTGCATCAGGTCCGGTCACAACTGTATGCTTCCTCCATTGTTTACCAGTTAAACTTATATTAACCTCTACCTTACTTAACTCTTGAGATCCACCAGTGACTCCCAGAATAGTTATAGACTCTGATCCCTGATAATTTGATGGTATTATGGTGCACTGAGCTCCTGTGTCAACCAAGGCCCTGTACTTCCGAAATTGTGAAGTGCCAGGCCACTGGATGTACACATCCCAATAGATTCTATTATCTCTGTTATCCCTCTCCTCCCTCTGGCGGGAGGCAGGGCACCCCTAGTTATGGGGAACATGCGCACATGTGCATTGCACATAGTTTGCAGGGTTATAACTTTGCATGTTATAACTGGAGCCACTGTTGGAGCCATAAGAGTCGCTCTGGGGAACTGTGGAAGTAACAGCTACCCTTCTGGTATTGCTACCTCGGGTTCTGCCACTTTGCAATTCCTCAGTCTCCTGAAAAGATTAGAAGTTGGTTGGCCATCCCAGCGGTTCATGTTCTCACTCAAACTGATCACGCAGAGTTATCCAAATAGTTCTACGTGATTGCCTTGGTGGTCTGTTTTGGAACGACCTGTTTTGGAATGACCTGTTTTGGAATGACCTGTTTTGACCTCTGGAGGACGTGTATTCCTCACAGATGAAACTTGTATCCACCTGGAGGGAAGAATTGAAATTATCCCTTTGTGCCAATTGGGATATGGAATTTCTTTCAGATCCTCTCATGCAATTCTCAATTTTTCCAGACAGAGTTTCAATGGCTGAAACCAAAGAACCACGTGTCATGCTATCCTCCAATTGTCTCATTTGATCACTGAATTGGCCAACCGTAGGGAGAAGCTCCACCATAACTTCTTGACACAATTCTGCTTGCCAGAATGTTTGCATAATTGGAAGGAGCAAGTTTGATGATCTTTTTAGCAAGACCAATACCCACAGGAATGTCATCAGGATTCAGAGTTTCATGTTCACCATAGAGTAGCTCTCTAACAGCAAATTCTCTCAAGCGCTTAATTCCCTCATCTATGGTAGTCCAGGGTTTAGGATTCCATGGAAGATCATCTCGGGAAGGGTATCT
This sequence comes from Melanerpes aurifrons, assembly GCA_011125475.1. Taxonomy (NCBI): domain Eukaryota; kingdom Metazoa; phylum Chordata; class Aves; order Piciformes; family Picidae; genus Melanerpes; species Melanerpes aurifrons. Next base: position 3,060 of record WWNC01000125.1, on the reverse strand, counting down.
CAGGGCAACCGCCATTAAAAGGCGTATCCACAGACTAACCTTACCGAGAGCTCTGCCTAGATGTCTATCTATTCCATTGTCCCTTGAGAGAGTTCCTAACTGAGCTGCTGACTTGTCTCCAACTGTTAGAGCTGGAGCACCTGTATCATAACACCTACTAAGCCAAGCTAGAACTGGTTCCTTATCCGCCCTGGTGAAATCTTTACGGACATTACGCAATTCCTCCCGTGGAGAAGAACACTCCAAAATATCATCTTGCTCTTCATCTCCCTGAATTCTTTGCCCATATAATCCTGCTGTCATTCTCCTAAGGATCTCTTTAAGCTGAGAACCACCTTTGCCAGCTGCTTTCCTAGCTTCATCTGTATCCTGCTTTGATCTCACTAGGTTAGCTAGATCTTTAAAACAAACCACCTCTTCCTCCTGAGCAGGATCTCTTAGAGTAGAGGGCCCCTCACCAGGATCAGTCTCCAGCTCCTCTTCTTCTCCATCTTTGGCCTTTGCACCTCTAGTCTTTAAAGGAGCCACCTTAACTGGAGCTGTGTTTGAATTTACAGCCACCTTAATGGAAGCTGACAGGTCCTGAGATAAATCAGCTGCTGGGGCAGTGACTTCCGGTCCCACCGAGGGAGTAGGCGGAAGTGACGTTGCTCCGTTAATGGCCGATGGAGAAGAAGAAGAAGGAGAAGGAGTGGGAGAAGGAGTAGGTGCCATGTTGATACCAGCCGATGCCCTTGGCTGCTTGCTAGAATCAGCAAAGTCATTTAGAGCTGCTTTACCAATTAACTTTTTAGCCTTCTTTTTAACTGACACGGGTTCTCCACAGTCCTCATCACTAGATGACTCTGGGACTGATCTCGAGCTACGGCGTTTTCTTTTTGGTCTAGTTTTAATAACAAAACAAGCTCTGGACACCTTTCTCTCTCGCCACAGAGAAATACAGAGATACACAATAATTATCACCAGCAGCAGAATTATACACATCAAATAAATCACCTTTGGGATCCCAGGCATCACCTAAAGTTACTCTCTCCTCAGGCGGAATCTTAAAACCCTTTATCTCAATTGGGAGAGTGGTGGAGGTAACATTCCTGTATCTCACTGGCCATAATAAATTAATACATTTTCCATACCATAATTTAACTCTATACATAACCCACATATAAATTGTCCGCACCAAATATTTACCCAGGTAATCCAAAAGCAAACCCAAACAATATCTGTAAACCAGAGCCCCAAAAATTGAAAAGAACAATCGCTCCACAAACCACAAGACCTTCATGTTTGCTAATTCAGCTGGAAAACACTAAATCAATCAAGTAATAAATTAAACTAATTATCTGCCGCACGTTGGGTACGCCAATAAAAAAAATGTGGTGGGTGAAAGGGTAAGGCCGAGAAGCCTCTTCCCTTCCCCCTTGTAAGGTAAAAGGGAAAAAAAAATTGAAGGGAAAGGAAAAAAAACTCACCAGCCGAATTAGCAAAGCAGTGGAGCTATATTTACAAAGCAGTGTAGGATTTTGCAGGGGAATATTTACAAATTTACAATATCTACAATATATACAAAGATATACAACAGAGTAACACAGAAATGAGAGTAACCCCCCTCGGCCGAGGGGGATCCTCACCTCCGCTCTCCCCTCTCCTCCCCCCTTTCCCCAGAATGGGATAGAAAGAGGAAGAAAAGAGAGAAAAAAAATGTTAGAAGCAGTTTGTGTTAGTTGGAAGGGAGTTAATACAGGCCTTATCAGTTTTTCAAGGCCGGAGCCTTGGCAGAAAGCCCAGCACAGGGGAGCTGCTGCACCGAAGGAGATGCGGAAGCAAGAGTGACAGAGAAGTGCTGGGAATGCCCACTTCACTCTCAGGCCAGATAGTGCTTCCTCCCACTTGACCCAATGAAAATTAGTTTAGACTCTTCCTTCCGTTTACCAACTTCCGTCCACCATATTCCCTTTCTTTAGGGGCACCATCAACCGGGCACAGTGAACCTTTTCAGACGTGTCTGATAGGGATACCCAGATTTGATGTAGGTATGTTTGTTAATTATAGTAGTAATAATTGTAGTAATGAGAGTGAAGTGGCAAATTGCAGTGCGTTATTGATTAAGGGACTGACTCAGCGGTAACCATATGATCCTGAAGAACTGTGATTATTGGGCTCTCAGCAGGTTGGCAATGCATCAAGAAACTGGACTCGAACGTGTATTGTGGTTGGAGGCGTGTTTAAAGGACAGCAAGGTTTTGAGCAAGTGTTAGAAGGTTGGGGGAAAGTGCCAGTTGGGATACAAAGCAGCTCTCAGGGATGGACTGACGTTCATCCCAAAAGACCATATGCAATGAGAGCCTTTGTAAGTGTAATAGTGCCAGGTGCCGCTGCAGGAAAAGCCTTGAGTGCAGTAGAAAAAATTAGCGTGTTGGTCAGTAAAAACCCGCAAATGTTACCACTCAGGTGTTAGAAGGGTTATTGTTAGATCAAAAATCATTGAAGCACGCATTACTGCAAAATCGTGCTGCAATTGATTTTTTGGTGTTGGCTCAAGGGCATGGATGTGAAGATTTTGAAGGAATGTGTTGCTTTAACTTGTCGGATCATGGAGTGTCGATGCATGCTGAGATTAGGTGGCTAAAGAATCATACGCGTGCTATCATAATTGTAAAAAGTCCCTTAGATGATTGGTTAAGATCAATGTTTGGGAATGTGTCACAGTGGGTTATACAATTGATAAAAGAAGCTTTAAGATTTTTAGGTATTATTGTACTAATTTTGATTAATGTTAAACTTGTTTATAATTGTATTATGCAAAGTGTTCAAAGAATAACCTCCAAGGCCTTACTTGCACAAAAGAAAAACGGGGAATTTGTTGGGGGTTTGTTTTGAGCAAGAGGGGACTTGGGTCCCAGGAACACCTGTGCAATTCAGGCCTTGAAGAATTCTCTGTTGACAATATAGTGGTGGAGTAGGAGATGTGAGAAAGTGCTGATTGCTTGGTATGCTGAAGTCCAGCTGCCCCTGAGAAGGGAGGCAAGCAAGATAAGGAGGAAGCGAGATCTGGGAAAAGAG